>CAWUFW010000829.1:0-1216350 GCA_963921515.1 Calotriton arnoldi | reverse complement strand
GACAGTAAATATGTAGAGGGAATACCTATATACAGTGTAGCAATGCTGCTCAGAATTACTGAGAGCCTATAAACAGTGTAGCAATGCTGCTCAGAATTACTGAGAGCCACACAGTAAATATGTAGAGGGAATACCTATATACAGTGTAGCAATGCTGCTCAGAATTACCGAGAGCCAGACAGTAAATACGTAGAGGGAATACCTATATACAGTGTAGCAATGCTGCTCAGAATTACTGGGAGCCGGGCAGTAAATATGTAGAAGGAATACCTATATACAGTGTAGCAATGCTGCTCAGAATTACCGAGAGCCAGACAGTAAATATGTAGAAGGAATACCTATATAGAGTGTAGCAATGCTGCTCAGAATTACTGAGAGCCGGACAGTAAATACGTAGAAGGAGTACCTATATACAGTGTAGCAATGCTGCTGAGAATTACTGAGAGCTCAACCATAAATATGTAGAAGGAATACCTATATACAGTGTAGCAATGCTGCTCAGAATTACTGAGAGCCGGACAGTAAATATGTGGAAGGAATACCTATATACAGTGTAGCAATGCTGCTCAGAATTACTGAGAGCCGGACAGTAAATATGTGGAAGGAATACCTATATACAGTGTAGCAATGCTGCTCAGAGTTACCGAGAGCCGGACAGTAAATATGTAGAAGGAATACTTATATACAGTGTAGCAATGCTGCTCAGAATTACCGAGAGCTCAACCGTAAATATGTAGAAGGAATACCTATATACAGTGTAGCAATGCTGCTCAGAATTACTGAGAGCCGGACAGTAAATATGTGGAAGGAATACCTATATACAGTGTAGCAATGCTGCTCAGAATTACTGAGAGCCAGACCGTAAATATGTAGAAGGAATACCTATATACAGTGTAGCAAGGCTGCTCAGAATTACTTAGAGCCGGGCAGTAAATATGTAGAAGGAATACCTATATACAGTGTAGCAATGCTGCTCAGAATTACTGAAAGCCAGACAGTCAATATGTAGAGGGATACCTATATCCAGTGTAGCAATGCTGCTCAGAATTACCGAGAGCCAAACAGTAAATATGTAGAAGAAATACCTATATACAGTGTAGCAATGCTGCTCAGAATTACTGAGAGCCAGGCAGTAAATATGTAGAGGGAATACCTATATACAGTGTAGCAATGCTGCTCAGAATTACCGAGAGCTCAACAGTAAATATGCAGAAGGAATACCTATATACAGTGTAGCAAAGCTGCTCAGAATTACCGAGAGCCAGACAGTAAATATGCAGAAGGAATACCTATATACAGTGTAGCAATGCTGCTCAGAATTACCGAGAGCCAGACAGTAAACATGTAGAAGGAATACCTACATACAGTGTAGCAATGCTGCTCAGAATTACCGAGAGCCAGACAGTAAATATGTAGAAGGAATACCTACATACAGTGTAGCAATGCTGCTCAGAATTACCGAGAGCCTATAAACAGTGTAGCAATGCTGCTGAGAATTACTGAGAGCCAGACAGTAAATATGTAGAAGGAATACCTATATACAGTGTAGCAATGCTGCTCAGAATTACCGAGAGCCAGACAGTCAATATGTAGAGGGAATACCTATATACAGTAGCAATGCTGCTCAGAATTACTGAGAGCCAGACAGTAAATATGTAGAGGGAATACCTATATACAGTGTAGCAATGCTGCTCAGAATTACTGAGAGCCAGACAGTAAATATGTAGAAGGAAAACCAATATACAGTGTAGCAATGCTGCTCAGAATTACCGAGAGCCAGGCAGTAAATATGTAGAAGGAATAGCTATATACAGTGTAGCAATGCTGCTCAGAATTACCGAGAGCCGGACAGTAAATATGTAGAAGGAATACCTATATACAGTGTAGCAATGCTGCTCAGAATTACCGAGAGCTCAACCGTAAATATGTATAAGGAATACCTACATACAGTGTAGCAATGCTGCTCAGAATTACCGAGAGCCTATAAACAGTGTAGCAATGCTGCTGAGAATTACTGAGAGCCAGACAGTAAATATGTAGAAGGAATACCTATATACAGTGTAGCAATGCTGCTCAGAATTACCGAGAGCCAGACAGTCAATATGTAGAGGGAATACCTATATACAGTAGCAATGCTGCTCAGAATTACTGAGAGCCAGACAGTAAAGTAAATATGTAGAGGGAATACCTATATACAGTGTAGCAATGCTGCTCAGAATTACTGAGAGCCGGGCAGTAAATATGTGGAAGGAATACCTATATACAGTGTAGCAATGCTGCTAAGAGTTACCGAGAGCCAGACAGTAAATATGTAGAAGGAATACCTATATAGAGTGTAGCAATGCTGCTCAGAATTACTGAGAGCCGGACAGTAAATACGTAGAAGGAATACCTATATACAGTGTAGCAATGCTGCTGAGAATTACTGAGAGCCAGACAGTAAATACGTAGAGAGAAGACCTATATACAGTGTAGCAATGCTGCTCAGAATTACCGGGAGCCGGGCAGTAAATATGTAGAAGGAATACCTATATACAGTGTGGCAATGCTGCTCAGAATTACTGAGAGCCGGACAGTAAATATGTGGAAGGAATACCTATATACAGTGTAGCAATGCTGCTCAGAATTACTGAGAGCCGGACAGTAAATATGTGGAAGGAATACCTATATACAGTGTAGCAATGCTGCTCAGAATTACCGAGAGCCGGACAGTAAATATGTAGAAGGAATACTTATATACAGTGGAGCAATGCTGCTCAGAATTACCGAGAGCTCAACCGTAAATATGTAGAAGGAATACCTATATACAGTGTAGCAATGCTGCTCAGAATTACTGAGAGCCGGACAGTAAATATGTGGAAGGAATACCTATATACAGTGTAGCAATGCTGCTCAGAATTACTGAGAGCCAGACCGTAAATATGTAGAAGGAATACCTATATACAGTGTAGCAAGGCTGCTCAGAATTACTTAGAGCCGGGCAGTAAATATGTAGAAGGAATACCTATATACAGTGTAGCAATGCTGCTCAGAATTACTGAGAGCCAGACAGTCAATATGTAGAGGGATACCTATATCCAGTGTAGCAATGCTGCTCAGAATTACCAAGAGCCAAACAGTAAATATGTAGAAGGAATACCTATATACAGTGTAGCAATGCTGCTCAGAATTACTGAGAGCCAGGCAGTAAATATGTAGAGGGAATACCTATATACAGTGTAGCAATGCTGCTCAGAATTACGCAGAGCTCAACAGTAAATATGCAGAAGGAATACCTATATACAGTGTAGCAAAGCTGCTCAGAATTACCGAGAGCCAGACAGTAAATATGCAGAAGGAATACCTATATACAGTGTAGCAATGCTGCTCAGAATTACTGAGAGCCAGACAGTAAACATGTAGAAGGAATACCTACATACAGTGTAGCAATGCTGCTCAGAATTACCGAGAGCCAGACAGTAAATATGTAGAAGGAATACCTACATACAGTGTAGCAATGCTGCTCAGAATTACCGAGAGCCTATAAACAGTGTAGCAATGCTGCTGAGAATTACTGAGAGCCAGACAGTAAATATGTAGAAGGAATACCTATATACAGTGTAGCAATGCTGCTCAGAATTACCGAGAGCCAGACAGTCAATATGTAGAGGGAATACCTATATACAGTAGCAATGCTGCTCAGAATTACTGAGAGCCAGACAGTAAATATGTAGAGGGAATACCTATATACAGTGTAGCAATGCTGCTCAGAATTACCGAGAGCCGGGCAGTAAATATGTAGAAGGAATACCTATATACAGTGTAGCAATGCTGCTCAGAGTTACCGAGAGCCAGACAGTAAATATGTAGAAGGAATACCTATATAGAGTGTAGCAATGCTGCTCAGAATTACTGAGAGCCGGACAGTAAATACGTAGAAGGAATACCTATATACAGTGTAGCAATGCTGCTGAGAATTACTGAGAGCCAGACAGTAAATACGTAGAGAGAATACCTATATACAGTGTAGCAATGCTGCTCAGAATTACCGGGAGCCGGGCAGTAAATATGTAGAAGGAATACCTATATACAGTGTAGCAATGCTGCTCAGAATTACCGAGAGCCGGACAGTAAATATGTAGAAGGAATACCTATATACAGTGTAGCAATGCTGCTCAGAATTACCGAGAGCCTGACAGTAAATATGCAGAAGGAATACTTATATACAGTGTAGCAATGCTGGTCAGAATTACCGAGAGCTCAACCGTAAATATGTAGAAGGAATACCTATATACAGTGTAGCAATGCTGCTCAGAATTACTGAGAGCCGGACAGTAAATATGTGGAAGGAATACCTATATACAGTGTAGCAATGCTGCTCAGAATTACCGGGAGCCGGGCAGTAAATATGTAGAAGGAATACCTATATACAGTGTAGCAATGCTGCTCAGAATTACCGAGAGCCGGACATTAAATATGTAGAAGGAATACCTATATACAGTGTAGCAATGCTGCTCAGAATTACCGAGAGCCGGACAGTAAATATGTAGAAGGAATACTTATATACAGTGTAGCAATGCTGCTCAGAATTACCGAGAGCTCAACCGTAAATATGTAGAAGGAATACCTATATACAGTGTAGCAATGCTGCTCAGAATTACTGAGAGCCGGACAGTAAATATGTGGAAGGAATACCTATATACAGTGTAGCAATGCTGCTCAGAATTACTGAGAGCCGGACAGTAAATATGTGGAAGGAATACCTATATACAGTGTAGCAATGCTGCTCAGAATTACGGAGAGCCGGACAGTAAATATGTAGAAGGAATACTTATATACAGTGTAACAATGCTGCTCAGAATTACCGAGAGCTCAACCGTAAATATGTAGAAGGAATACCTATATACAGTGTAGCAATGCTGCTCAGAATTACTGAGAGCCGGACAGTAAATATGTGGAAGGAATACCTATATACAGTGTAGCAATGCTGCTCAGAATTACTGAGAGCCAGATCGTAAATATGTAGAAGGAATACCTATATACAGTGTAGCAAGGCTGCTCAGAATTACTTAGAGCCGGGCAGTAAATATGTAGAAGGAATACCTATATACAGTGTAGCAATGCTGCTCAGAATTACTGAGAGCCAGACAGTCAATATGTAGAGGGATACCTTTATCCAGTGTAGCAATGCTGCTCAGAATTACCGAGAGCCAAACAGTAAATATGTAGAAGGAATACCTATATACAGTGTAGCAATGCTGCTCAGAATTACTGAGAGCCAGGCAGTAAATATGTAGAGGGAATACCTATATACAGTGTAGCAATGCTGCTCAGAATTACCGAGAGCTCAACAGTAAATATGCAGAAGGAATACCTATATACAGTGTAGCAAAGCTGCTCAGAATTACCGAGAGCCAGACAGTAAATATGCAGAAGGAATACCTATATACAGTGTAGCAATGCTGCTCAGAATTACTGAGAGCCAGACAGTAAACATGTAGAAGGAATACCTACATACAGTGTAGCAATGCTGCTCAGAATTACCGAGAGCCAGACAGTAAATATGTAGAAGGAATACCTACATACAGTGTCGCAATGCTGCTCAGAATTACCGAGAGCCTATAAACAGTGTAGCAATGCTGCTGAGAATTACTGAGAGCCAGACAGTAAATATGTAGAAGGAATACCTATATACAGTGTAGCAATACTGCTCAGAATTACCGAGAGCCAGACAGTCAATATGTAGAGGGAATACCTATATACAGTAGCAATGCTGCTCAGAATTACTGAGAGCCAGACAGTAAATATGTAGAGGGAATACCTATATACAGTGTAGCAATGCTGCTCAGAATTACTGAGAGCCAGACAGTAAATATGTAGAGGGAAAACCAATATACAGTGTAGCAATGCTGCTCAGAATTACCGAGAGCCAGGCAGTAAATATGTAGAAGGAATAGCTATATAGCAATGCTGCTCAGAATTACCGAGAGCCGGACAGTAAATATGTAGAAGGAATACTTATATACAGTGTAGCAATGCTGCTCAGAATTACCGAGAGCTCAACCGTAAATATGTAGAAGGAATACCTATATACAGTGTAGCAATGCTACTCAGAATTACTGAGAGCCGGACAGTAAATATGTGGAAGGAATACCTGTATACCTTGTAGCAATGCTGCTCAGAATTACTGAGAGCCAGACCGTAAATATGTAGAAGGAATACCTATATACAGTGTAGCAAGGCTGCTCAGAATTACTTAGAGCCGGGCAGTAAATATGTAGAAGGAATACCTATATACAGTGTAGCAATGCTGCTCAGAATTACTGAGAGCCAGACACTCAATATGTAGAGGGATACCTATATCCAGTGTAGCAATGCTGCTCAGAATTACCGAGAGCCAAACAGTAAATATGTAGAAGGAATACCTATATACAGTGTAGCAATGCTGCTCAGAATTACCGAGAGCTCAACAGTAAATATACAGAAGGAATACCTATATACAGTGTAGCAATGCTGCTCAGAATTACTGAGAGCCAGACAGTAAACATGTAGAAGGAATACCTACATACAGTGTAGCAATGCTGCTCAGAATTACCGAGAGCCAGACAGTAAATATGTAGAAGGAATACCTACATACAGTGTAGCAATGCTGCTCAAAATTACCGAGAGCCTATAAACAGTGTAGCAATGCTGCTGAGAATTACTGAGAGCCAGACAGTAAATATGTAGAAGGAATACCTATTTACAGTGTAGCAATGCTGCTCAGAATTACCGAGAGCCAGACAGTCAATATGTAGAGGGAATACCTATATACAGTAGCAATGCTGCTCAGAATTACTGAGAGCCAGACAGTAAATATGTAGAGGGAATACCTATATACAGTGTAGCAATGCTGCTCAGAATTACTGAGAGCCAGACAGTAAATATGTAGAGGGAAAACCAATATACAGTGTAGCAATGCTGCTCAGAATTACCGAGAGCCGGGCAGTAAATATGTAGAAGGAATACCTATATACAGTGTAGCAATGCTGCTCAGAATTACCGAGAGCCGGACAGTAAATATATAGAGGGAATACCTATATAGAGTGTAGCAATGCTGCTCCGAGTTACCGAGAGCCAGACAGTAAATATGTAGAAGGAATACCTATATAGAGTGTAGCAATGCTGCTCAGAATTACTGAGAGCCGGACAGTAAATACGTAGAAGGAATACCTATATACAGTGTAGCAATGCTGCTGAGAATTACTGAGAGCCAGACAGTAAATAATTAGAGAGAATACCTATATACAGTGTAGCAATGCTGCTCAGAATTACCGGGAGCCGGGCAGTAAATATGTAGAAGGAATACCTACATACAGTGTAGCAATGCTGCTCAGAATTACCGAGAGCCGGACAGTAAATATGTAGAAGGAATACCTATATACAGTGTAGCAATGCTGCTCAGAATTACCGAGAGCCGGACAGTAAATATGCAGAAGGAATACTTATATACAGTGTAGCAATGCTGGTCAGAATTACCGAGAGCTCAACCGTAAATATGTAGAAGGAATACCTATATACAGTGTAGCAATGCTGCTCAGAATTACTGAGAGCCGGACAGTAAATATGTGGTAGGAATACCTATATACAGTGTAGCAATGCTGCTCAGAATTACCGAGAGCCGGACAGTAAATATGTAGAAGGAATACCTATATACAGTGTAGCAATGCTGCTCAGAATTACTGAGAGCCAGACAGTAAATATGTAGAAGGATACCTATATACAGTGTAGCAACGCTGCTCAGAATTACTGAGAGCCGGACAGTAAATATGTAGAAGGAATACCTATATACAGTGTAGCAATGCTGCTCAGAATTACCGAGAGCTGGACAGTAAATATGTAGAAGGAATACCTATATACAGTGTAGCAATGCTGCTCAGAATTTACCGAGAGCCGGACAGTAAATATGTAGAAGGAATACCTAGAAACAGTGTAGCAATGCTGCTCAGAATTACTGAGAGCCAGACAGTAAATATGTAGAGGGAATACCTATATACAGTGTAGCAATGCTGCTCAGAATTACTGAGAGCCAGACAGTAAATATGTAGAGGGAATACCTATATACAGTGTAGCAATGCTGCTCAGAATTACCGAGAGCCAGACAGTCAATATGTAGAGGGAATACCTATATACAGTAGCAATGCTGCTCAGAATTACTGAGAGCCAGACAGTAAATATGTAGAGGGAATACCTATATACAGTGTAGCAATGCTGCTCAGAATTACTGAGAGCCGGGCAGTAAATATGTAGAAGGAATACCTATATACAGTGTAGCAATGCTGCTAAGAGTTACCGAGAGCCAGACAGTAAATATGTAGAAGGAATACCTATATAGAGTGTAGCAATGCTGCTCAGAATTACTGAGAGCCGGACAGTAAATACGTAGAAGGAATACCTATATACAGTGTAGCAATGCTGCTGAGAATTACTGAGAGCCAGACATAAAATACGTAGAGAGAAGACCTATATACAGTGTAGCAATGCTGCTCAGAATTACCGGGAGCCGGGCAGTAAATATGTAGAAGGAATACCTATATACAGTGTGGCAATGCTGCTCAGAATTACTGAGAGCCGGACAGTAAATATGTGGAAGGAATACCTATATACAGTGTAGCAATGCTGCTCAGAATTACTGAGAGCCGGACAGTAAATATGTGGAAGGAATACCTATATACAGTGTAGCAATGCTGCTCAGAATTACCGAGAGCCGGACAGTAAATATGTAGAAGGAATACTTATATACAGTGGAGCAATGCTGCTCAGAATTACCGAGAGCTCAACCGTAAATATGTAGAAGGAATACCTATATACAGTGTAGCAATGCTGCTCAGAATTACTGAGAGCCGGACAGTAAATATGTGGAAGGAATACCTATATACAGTGTAGCAATGCTGCTCAGAATTACTGAGAGCCAGACCGTAAATATGTAGAAGGAATACCTATATACAGTGTAGCAAGGCTGCTCAGAATTACTTAGAGCCGGGCAGTAAATATGTAGAAGGAATACCTATATACAGTGTAGCAATGCTGCTCAGAATTACTGAGAGCCAGACAGTCAATATGTAGAGGGATACCTATATCCAGTGTAGCAATGCTGCTCAGAATTACCGAGAGCCAAACAGTAAATATGTAGAAGGAATACCTATATACAGTGTAGCAATGCTGCTCAGAATTACTGAGAGCCAGGCAGTAAATATGTAGAGGGAATACCTATATACAGTGTAGCAATGCTGCTCAGAATTACGCAGAGCTCAACAGTAAATATGCAGAAGGAATACCTATATACAGTGTAGCAAAGCTGCTCAGAATTACCGAGAGCCAGACAGTAAATATGCAGAAGGAATACCTATATACAGTGTAGCAATGCTGCTCAGAATTACTGAGAGCCAGACAGTAAACATGTAGAAGGAATACCTACATACAGTGTAGCAATGCTGCTCAGAATTACCGAGAGCCAGACAGTAAATATGTAGAAGGAATACCTACATACAGTGTAGCAATGCTGCTCAGAATTACCGAGAGCCTATAAACAGTGTAGCAATGCTGCTGAGAATTACTGAGAGCCAGACAGTAAATATGTAGAAGGAATACCTATATACAGTGTAGCAATGCTGCTCAGAATTACCGAGAGCCAGACAGTCAATATGTATAGGGAATACCTATATACAGTAGCAATGCTGCTCAGAATTACTGAGAGCCAGACAGTAAATATGTAGAGGGAATACCTATATACAGTGTAGCAATGCTGCTCAGAATTACCGAGAGCCGGGCAGTAAATATGTAGAAGGAATACCTATATACAGTGTAGCAATGCTGCTCAGAGTTACCGAGAGCCAGACAGTAAATATGTAGAAGGAATACCTATATAGAGTGTAGCAATGCTGCTCAGAATTACTGAGAGCCGGATAGTAAATACGTAGAAGGAATACCTATATACAGTGTAGCAATGCTGCTGAGAATTACTGAGAGCCAGACAGTAAATACGTAGAGAGAATACCTATATACAGTGTAGCAATGCTGCTCAGAATTACCGGGAGCCGGGCAGTAAATATGTAGAAGGAATACCTATATACAGTGTAGCAATGCTGCTCAGAATTACCGAGAGCCGGACAGTAAATATGTAGAAGGAATACCTATATACAGTGTAGCAATGCTGCTCAGAATTACCGAGAGCCTGACAGTAAATATGCAGAAGGAATACTTATATACAGTGTAGCAATGCTGGTCAGAATTACCGAGAGCTCAACCGTAAATATGTAGAAGGAATACCTATATACAGTGTAGCAATGCTGCTCAGAATTACTGAGAGCCGGACAGTAAATATGTGGAAGGAATACCTATATACAGTGTAGCAATGCTGCTCAGAATTACCGGGAGCCGGGCAGTAAATATGTAGAAGGAATACCTATATACAGTGTAGCAATGCTGCTCAGAATTACCGAGAGCCGGACATTAAATATGTAGAAGGAATACCTATATACAGTGTAGCAATGCTGCTCAGAATTACCGAGAGCCGGACAGTAAATATGTAGAAGGAATACTTATATACAGTGTAGCAATGCTGCTCAGAATTACCGAGAGCTCAACCGTAAATATGTAGAAGGAATACCTATATACAGTGTAGCAATGCTGCTCAGAATTACTGAGAGCCGGACAGTAAATATGTGGAAGGAATACCTATATACAGTGTAGCAATGCTGCTCAGAATTACTGAGAGCCGGACAGTAAATATGTGGAAGGAATACCTATATACAGTGTAGCAATGCTGCTCAGAATTACCGAGAGCCGGACAGTAAATATGTAGAAGGAATACTTATATACAGTGTAGCAATGCTGCTCAGAATTACCGAGAGCTCAACCGTAAATATGTAGAAGGAATACCTATATACAGTGTAGCAATGCTGCTCAGAATTACTGAGAGCCGGACAGTAAATATGTGGAAGGAATACCTATATACAGTGTAGCAATGCTGCTCAGAATTACTGAGAGCCAGATCATAAATATGTAGAAGGAATACCTATATACAGTGTAGCAAGGCTGCTCAGAATTACTTAGAGCCGGGCAGTAAATATGTAGAAGGAATACCTATATACAGTGTAGCAATGCTGCTCAGAATTACTGAGAGCCAGACAGTCAATATGTAGAGGGATACCTATATCCAGTGTAGCAATGCTGCTCAGAATTACCGAGAGCCAAACAGTAAATATGTAGAAGGAATACCTATATACAGTGTAGCAATGCTGCTCAGAATTACTGAGAGCCAGGCAGTAAATATGTAGAGGGAATACCTATATACAGTGTAGCAATGCTGCTCAGAATTACCGAGAGCTCAACAGTAAATATGCAGAAGGAATACCTATATACAGTGTAGCAAAGCTGCTCAGAATTACCGAGAGCCAGACAGTAAATATGCAGAAGGAATACCTATATACAGTGTAGCAATGCTGCTCAGAATTACTGAGAGCCAGACAGTAAACATGTAGAAGGAATACCTACATACAGTGTAGCAATGCTGCTCAGAATTACCGAGAGCCAGACAGTAAATATGTAGAAGGAATACCTACATACAGTGTAGCAATGCTGCTCAGAATTACCGAGAGCCTATAAACAGTGTAGCAATGCTGCTGAGAATTACTGAGAGCCAGACAGTAAATATGTAGAAGGAATACCTATATACAGTGTAGCAATACTGCTCAGAATTACCGAGAGCCAGACAGTCAATATGTAGAGGGAATACCTATATACAGTAGCAATGCTGCTCTGAATTACTGAGAGCCAGACAGTAAATATGTAGAGGGAATACCTATATACAGTGTAGCAATGCTGCTCAGAATTACTGAGAGCCAGACAGTAAATATGTAGAGGGAAAACCAATATACAGTGTAGCAATGCTGCTCAGAATTACCGAGAGCCAGGCAGTAAATATGTAGAAGGAATAGCTATATAGCAATGCTGCTCAGAATTACCGAGAGCCGGACAGTAAATATGTAGAAGGAATACTTATATACAGTGTAGCAATGCTGCTCAGAATTACCGAGAGCTCAACCGTAAATATGTAGAAGGAATACCTATATACAGTGTAGCAATGCTACTCAGAATTACTGAGAGCCGGACAGTAAATATGTGGAAGGAATACCTGTATACCTTGTAGCAATGCTGCTCAGAATTACTGAGAGCCAGACCGTAAATATGTAGAAGGAATACCTATATACAGTGTAGCAAGGCTGCTCAGAATTACTTAGAGCCGGGCAGTAAATATGTAGAAGGAATACCTATATACAGTGTAGCAATGCTGCTCAGAATTACTGAGAGCCAGACACTCAATATGTAGAGGGATACCTATATCCAGTGTAGCAATGCTGCTCAGAATTACCGAGAGCCAAACAGTAAATATGTAGAAGGAATACCTATATACAGTGTAGCAATGCTGCTCAGAATTACCGAGAGCTCAACAGTAAATATACAGAAGGAATACCTATATACAGTGTAGCAATGCTGCTCAGAATTACTGAGAGCCAGACAGTAAACATGTAGAAGGAATACCTACATACAGTGTAGCAATGCTGCTCAGAATTACCGAGAGCCAGACAGTAAATATGTAGAAGGAATACCTACATACAGTGTAGCAATGCTGCTCAAAATTACCGAGAGCCTATAAACAGTGTAGCAATGCTGCTGAGAATTACTGAGAGCCAGACAGTAAATATGTAGAAGGAATACCTATTTACAGTGTAGCAATGCTGCTCAGAATTACCGAGAGCCAGACAGTCAATATGTAGAGGGAATACCTATATACAGTAGCAATGCTGCTCAGAATTACTGAGAGCCAGACAGTAAATATGTAGAGGGAATACCTATATACAGTGTAGCAATGCTGCTCAGAATTACTGAGAGCCAGACAGTAAATATGTAGAAGGAATACCTATTTACAGTGTAGCAATGCTGCTCAGAATTACCGAGAGCCAGACAGTCAATATGTAGAGGGAATACCTATATACAGTAGCAATGCTGCTCAGAATTACTGAGAGCCAGACAGTAAATATGTAGAGGGAATACCTATATACAGTGTAGCAATGCTGCTCAGAATTACCGAGAGCCGGACAGTAAATATGTAGAAGGAATACTTATATACAGTGTAGCAATGCTGCTCAGAATTACCGAGAGCTCAACCGTAAATATGTAGAAGGAATACCTATATACAGTGTAGCAATGCTGCTCAGAATTACTGAGAGCCGGACAGTAAATATGTGGAAGGAATACCTATATACAGTGTAGCAATGCTGCTCAGAATTACTGAGAGCCAGATCGTAAATATGTAGAAGGAATACCTATATACAGTGTAGCAAGGCTGCTCAGAATTACTTAGAGCCGGGCAGTAAATATGTAGAAGGAATACCTATATACAGTGTAGCAATGCTGCTCAGAATTACTGAGAGCCAGACAGTCAATATGTAGAGGGATACCTTTATCCAGTGTAGCAATGCTGCTCAGAATTACCGAGAGCCAAACAGTAAATATGTAGCAGGAATACCTATATACAGTGTAGCAATGCTGCTCAGAATTACTGAGAGCCAGGCAGTAAATATGTAGAGGGAATACCTATATACAGTGTAGCAATGCTGCTCAGAATTACCGAGAGCTCAACAGTAAATATGCAGAAGGAATACCTATATACAGTGTAGCAAAGCTGCTCAGAATTACCGAGAGCCAGACAGTAAATATGCAGAAGGAATACCTATATACAGTGTAGCAATGCTGCTCAGAATTACTGAGAGCCAGACAGTAAACATGTAGAAGGAATACCTACATACAGTGTAGCAATGCTGCTCAGAATTACCGAGAGCCAGACAGTAAATATGTAGAAGGAATACCTACATACAGTGTAGCAATGCTGCTCAGAATTACCGAGAGCCTATAAACAGTGTAGCAATGCTGCTGAGAATTACTGAGAGCCAGACAGTAAATATGTAGAAGGAATACCTATATACAGTGTAGCAATACTGCTCAGAATTACCGAGAGCCAGACAGTCAATATGTAGAGGGAATACCTATATACAGTAGCAATGCTGCTCAGAATTACTGAGAGCCAGACAGTAAATATGTAGAGGGAATACCTATATACAGTGTAGCAATGCTGCTCAGAATTACTGAGAGCCAGACAGTAAATATGTAGAGGGAAAACCAATATACAGTGTAGCAATGCTGCTCAGAATTACCGAGAGCCAGGCAGTAAATATGTAGAAGGAATAGCTATATAGCAATGCTGCTCAGAATTACCGAGAGCCGGACAGTAAATATGTAGAAGGAATACTTATATACAGTGTAGCAATGCTGCTCAGAATTACCGAGAGCTCAACCGTAAATATGTAGAAGGAATACCTATATACAGTGTAGCAATGCTACTCAGAATTACTGAGAGCCGGACAGTAAATATGTGGAAGGAATACCTGTATACCTTGTAGCAATGCTGCTCAGAATTACTGAGAGCCAGACCGTAAATATGTAGAAGGAATACCTATATACAGTGTAGCAAGGCTGCTCAGAATTACTTAGAGCCGGGCAGTAAATATGTAGAAGGAATACCTATATACAGTGTAGCAATGCTGCTCAGAATTACTGAGAGCCAGACACTCAATATGTAGAGGGATACCTATATCCAGTGTAGCAATGCTGCTCAGAATTACCGAGAGCCAAACAGTAAATATGTAGAAGGAATACCTATATACAGTGTAGCAATGCTGCTCAGAATTACCGAGAGCTCAACAGTAAATATACAGAAGGAATACCTATATACAGTGTAGCAATGCTGCTCAGAATTACTGAGAGCCAGACAGTAAACATGTAGAAGGAATACCTACATACAGTGTAGCAATGCTGCTCGGAATTACCGAGAGCCAGACAGTAAATATGTAGAAGGAATACCTACATACAGTGTAGCAATGCTGCTCAAAATTACCGAGAGCCTATAAACAGTGTAGCAATGCTGCTGAGAATTACTGAGAGCCAGACAGTAAATATGTAGAAGGAATACCTATTTACAGTGTAGCAATGCTGCTCAGAATTACCGAGAGCCAGACAGTCAATATGTAGAGGGAATACCTATATACAGTAGCAATGCTGCTCAGAATTACTGAGAGCCAGACCGTAAATATGTAGAGGGAATACCTATATACAGTGTAGCAATGCTGCTCAGAATTACTGAGAGCCAGACAGTAAATATGTAGAGGGAAAACCAATATACAGTGTAGCAATGCTGCTCAGAATTACCGAGAGCCGGGCAGTAAATATGTAGAAGGAATACCTATATACAGTGTAGCAATGCTGCTCAGAATTACCGAGAGCCGGACAGTAAATATATAGAGGGAATACCTATATAGAGTGTAGCAATGCTGCTCAGAGTTACCGAGAGCCAGACAGTAAATATGTAGAAGGAATACCTATATAGAGTGTAGCAATGCTGCTCAGAATTACTGAGAGCCGGACAGTAAATACGTAGAAGGAATACCTATATACAGTGTAGCAATGCTGCTGAGAATTACTGAGAGCCAGACAGTAAATAATTAGAGAGAATACCTATATACAGTGTAGCAATGCTGCTCAGAATTACCGGGAGCCGGGCAGTAAATATGTAGAAGGAATACCTATATACAGTGTAGCAATGCTGCTCAGAATTACCGAGAGCCGGACAGTAAATATGTAGAAGGAATACCTATATACAGTGTAGCAATGCTGCTCAGAATTACCGAGAGCCGGACAGTAAATATGCAGAAGGAATACTTATATACAGTGTAGCAATGCTGGTCAGAATTACCGAGAGCTCAACCGTAAATATGTAGAAGGAATACCTATATACAGTGTAGCAATGCTGCTCAGAATTACTGAGAGCCGGACAGTAAATATGTGGTAGGAATACCTATATACAGTGTAGCAATGCTGCTCAGAATTACCGAGAGCCGGACAGTAAATATGTAGAAGGAATACCTATATACAGTGTAGCAATGCTGCTCAGAATTACTGAGAGCCAGACAGTAAATATGTAGAAGGATACCTATATACAGTGTAGCAACGCTGCTCAGAATTACTGAGAGCCGGACAGTAAATATGTAGAAGGAATACCTATATACAGTGTAGCAATGCTGCTCAGAATTACCGAGAGCTGGACAGTAAATATGTAGAAGGAATACCTATATACAGTGTAGCAATGCTGCTCAGAATTTACCGAGAGCCGGACAGTAAATATGTAGAAGGAATACCTAGAAACAGTGTAGCAATGCTGCTCAGAATTACTGAGAGCCAGACAGTAAATATGTAGAGGGAATACCTATATACAGTGTAGCAATGCTGCTCAGAATTACCGAGAGCCAGACAGTCAATATGTAGAGGGAATACCTATATACAGTAGCAATGCTGCTCAGAATTACTGAGAGCCAGACAGTAAACATGTAGAGGGAATACCTATATACAGTGTAGCAATGCTGCTCAGAATTACTGAGACCCGGGCAGTAAATATGTAGAAGGAATACCTATATACAGTGTAGCAATGCTGCTAAGAGTTACCGAGAGCCAGACAGTAAATATGTAGAAGGAATACCTATATAGAGTGTAGCAATGCTGCTCAGAATTACTGAGAGCCGGACAGTAAATACGTAGAAGGAATACCTATATACAGTGTAGCAATGCTGCTGAGAATTACTGAGAGCCAGACAGTAAATACGTAGAGAGAAGACCTATATACAGTGTAGCAATGCTGCTCAGAATTACCGGGAGCCGGGCAGTAAATATGTAGAAGGAATACCTATATACAGTGTGGCAATGCTGCTCAGAATTACTGAGAGCCGGACAGTAAATATGTGGAAGGAATACCTATATACAGTGTAGCAATGCTGCTCAGAATTACTGAGAGCCGGACAGTAAATATGTGGAAGGAATACCTATATACAGTGTAGCAATGCTGCTCAGAATTACCGAGAGCCGGACAGTAAATATGTAGAAGGAATACTTATATACAGTGGAGCAATGCTGCTCAGAATTACCGAGAGCTCAACCGTAAATATGTAGAAGGAATACCTATATACAGTGTAGCAATGCTGCTCAGAATTACTGAGAGCCGGACAGTAAATATGTGGAAGGAATACCTATATACAGTGTAGCAATGCTGCTCAGAATTACTGAGAGCCAGACCGTAAATATGTAGAAGGAATACCTATATACAGTGTAGCAAGGCTGCTCAGAATTACTTAGAGCCGGGCAGTAAATATGTAGAAGGAATACCTATATACAGTGTAGCAATGCTGCTCAGAATTACTGAGAGCCAGACAGTCAATATGTAGAGGGATACCTATATCCAGTGTAGCAATGCTGCTCAGAATTACCGAGAGCCAAACAGTAAATATGTAGAAGGAATACCTATATACAGTGTAGCAATGCTGCTCAGAATTACTGAGAGCCAGGCAGTAAATATGTAGAGGGAATACCTATATACAGTGTAGCAATGCTGCTCAGAATTACGCAGAGCTCAACAGTAAATATGCAGAAGGAATACCTATATACAGTGTAGCAAAGCTGCTCAGAATTACCGAGAGCCAGACAGTAAATATGCAGAAGGAATACCTATATACAGTGTAGCAATGCTGCTCAGAATTACTGAGAGCCAGACAGTAAACATGTAGAAGGAATACCTACATACAGTGTAGCAATGCTGCTCAGAATTACCGAGAGCCAGACAGTAAATATGTAGAAGGAATACCTACATACAGTGTAGCAATGCTGCTCAGAATTACCGAGAGCCTATAAACAGTGTAGCAATGCTGCTGAGAATTACTGAGAGCCAGACAGTAAATATGTAGAAGGAATACCTATATACAGTGTAGCAATGCTGCTCAGAATTACCGAGAGCCAGACAGTCAATATGTAGAGGGAATACCTATATACAGTAGCAATGCTGCTCAGAATTACTGAGAGCCAGACAGTAAATATGTAGAGGGAATACCTATATACAGTGTAGCAATGCTGCTCAGAATTACCGAGAGCCGGGCAGTAAATATGTAGAAGGAATACCTATATACAGTGTAGCAATGCTGCTCAGAGTTACTGAGAGCCAGACAGTAAATATGTAGAAGGAATACCTATATAGAGTGTAGCAATGCTGCTCAGAATTACTGAGAGCCGGATAGTAAATACGTAGAAGGAATACCTATATACAGTGTAGCAATGCTGCTGAGAATTACTGAGAGCCAGACAGTAAATACGTAGAGAGAATACCTATATACAGTGTAGCAATGCTGCTCAGAATTACCGGGAGCCGGGCAGTAAATATGTAGAAGGAATACCTATATACAGTGTAGCAATGCTGCTCAGAATTACCGAGAGCCGGACAGTAAATATGTAGAAGGAATACCTATATACAGTGTAGCAATGCTGCTCAGAATTACCGAGAGCCTGACAGTAAATATGCAGAAGGAATACTTATATACAGTGTAGCAATGCTGGTCAGAATTACCGAGAGCTCAACCGTAAATATGTAGAAGGAATACCTATATACAGTGTAGCAATGCTGCTCAGAATTACTGAGAGCCGGACAGTAAATATGTGGAAGGAATACCTATATACAGTGTAGCAATGCTGCTCAGAATTACCGGGAGCCGGGCAGTAAATATGTAGAAGGAATACCTATATACAGTGTAGCAATGCTGCTCAGAATTACCGAGAGCCGGACATTAAATATGTAGAAGGAATACCTATATACAGTGTAGCAATGCTGCTCAGAATTACCGAGAGCCGGACAGTAAATATGTAGAAGGAATACTTATATACAGTGTAGCAATGCTGCTCAGAATTACCGAGAGCTCAACCGTAAATATGTAGAAGGAATACCTATATACAGTGTAGCAATGCTGCTCAGAATTACTGAGAGCCGGACAGTAAATATGTGGAAGGAATACCTATATACAGTGTAGCAATGCTGCTCAGAATTACTGAGAGCCGGACAGTAAATATGTGGAAGGAATACCTATATACAGTGTAGCAATGCTGCTCAGAATTACCGAGAGCCGGACAGTAAATATGTAGAAGGAATACTTATATACAGTGTAGCAATGCTGCTCAGAATTACCGAGAGCTCAACCGTAAATATGTAGAAGGAATACCTATATACAGTGTAGCAATGCTGCTCAGAATTACTGAGAGCCGGACAGTAAATATGTGGAAGGAATACCTATATACAGTGTAGCAATGCTGCTCAGAATTACTGAGAGCCAGATCATAAATATGTAGAAGGAATACCTATATACAGTGTAGCAAGGCTGCTCAGAATTACTTAGAGCCGGGCAGTAAATATGTAGAAGGAATACCTATATACAGTGTAGCAATGCTGCTCAGAATTACTGAGAGCCAGACAGTCAATATGTAGAGGGATACCTATATCCAGTGTAGCAATGCTGCTCAGAATTACCGAGAGCCAAACAGTAAATATGTAGAAGGAATACCTATATACAGTGTAGCAATGCTGCTCAGAATTACTGAGAGCCAGGCAGTAAATATGTAGAGGGAATACCTATATACAGTGTAGCAATGCTGCTCAGAATTACCGAGAGCTCAACAGTAAATATGCAGAAGGAATACCTATATACAGTGTAGCAAAGCTGCTCAGAATTACCGAGAGCCAGACAGTAAATATGCAGAAGGAATACCTATATACAGTGTAGCAATGCTGCTCAGAATTACTGAGAGCCAGACAGTAAACATGTAGAAGGAATACCTACATACAGTGTAGCAATGCTGCTCAGAATTACCGAGAGCCAGTCAGTAAATATGTAGAAGGAATACCTACATACAGTGTAGCAATGCTGCTCAGAATTACCGAGAGCCTATAAACAGTGTAGCAATGCTGCTGAGAATTACTGAGAGCCAGACAGTAAATATGTAGAAGGAATACCTATATACAGTGTAGCAATACTGCTCAGAATTACCGAGAGCCAGACAGTCAATATGTAGAGGGAATACCTATATACAGTAGCAATGCTGCTCAGAATTACTGAGAGCCAGACAGTAAATATGTAGAGGGAATACCTATATACAGTGTAGCAATGCTGCTCAGAATTACTGAGAGCCAGACAGTAAATATGTAGAGGGAAAACCAATATACAGTGTAGCAATGCTGCTCAGAATTACCGAGAGCCAGGCAGTAAATATGTAGAAGGAATAGCTATATAGCAATGCTGCTCAGAATTACCGAGAGCCGGACAGTAAATATGTAGAAGGAATACTTATATACAGTGTAGCAATGCTGCTCAGAATTACCGAGAGCTCAACCGTAAATATGTAGAAGGAATACCTATATACAGTGTAGCAATGCTACTCAGAATTACTGAGAGCCGGACAGTAAATATGTGGAAGGAATACCTGTATACCTTGTAGCAATGCTGCTCAGAATTACTGAGAGCCAGACCGTAAATATGTAGAAGGAATACCTATATACAGTGTAGCAAGGCTGCTCAGAATTACTTAGAGCCGGGCAGTAAATATGTAGAAGGAATACCTATATACAGTGTAGCAATGCTGCTCAGAATTACTGAGAGCCAGACACTCAATATGTAGAGGGATACCTATATCCAGTGTAGCAATGCTGCTCAGAATTACCGAGAGCCAAACAGTAAATATGTAGAAGGAATACCTATATACAGTGTAGCAATGCTGCTCAGAATTACCGAGAGCTCAACAGTAAATATACAGAAGGAATACCTATATACAGTGTAGCAATGCTGCTCAGAATTACTGAGAGCCAGACAGTAAACATGTAGAAGGAATACCTACATACAGTGTAGCAATGCTGCTCAGAATTACCGAGAGCCAGACAGTAAATATGTAGAAGGAATACCTACATACAGTGTAGCAATGCTGCTCAAAATTACCGAGAGCCTATAAACAGTGTAGCAATGCTGCTGAGAATTACTGAGAGCCAGACAGTAAATATGTAGAAGGAATACCTATTTACAGTGTAGCAATGCTGCTCAGAATTACCGAGAGCCAGACAGTCAATATGTAGAGGGAATACCTATATACAGTAGCAATGCTGCTCAGAATTACTGAGAGCCAGACAGTAAATATGTAGAGGGAATACCTATATACAGTGTAGCAATGCTGCTCAGAATTACTGAGAGCCAGACAGTAAATATGTAGAAGGAATACCTATATACAGTGTAGCAATGCTGCTCAGAATTACTGAGAGCCGGACAGTAAATATGTGGAAGGAATACCTATATACAGTGTAGCAATGCTGCTCAGAATTACCGAGAGCCGGGCAGTAAATATGTAGAAGGAATACCTATATACAGTGTAGCAATGCTGCTCAGAATTACCGAGAGCTCGGACATTAAATATGTAGAAGGAATACCTATATACAGTGTAGCAATGCTGCTCAGAATTACTGAGAGCCGGACAGTAAATATGTAGAAGGAATACTTATATACAGTGTAGCAATGCTGCTCAGAATTACCGAGAGCTCAGACCGTAAATATGTAGAAGGAATACCTATATACAGTGTAGCAAGGCTGCTCAGAATTACTTAGAGCCGGGCAGTAAATATGTAGAAGGAATACCTATATACAGTGTAGCAATGCTGCTCAGAATTACTGAGAGCCAGACAGTCAATATGTAGAGGGATACCTTTATCCAGTGTAGCAATGCTGCTCAGAATTACCGAGAGCCAAACAGTAAATATGTAGAAGGAATACCTATATACAGTGTAGCAATGCTGCTCAGAATTACTGAGAGCCAGGCAGTAAATATGTAGAGGGAATACCTATATACAGTGTAGCAATGCTGCTCAGAATTACCGAGAGCTCAACAGTAAATATGCAGAAGGAATACCTATATACAGTGTAGCAAAGCTGCTCAGAATTACCGAGAGCCAGACAGTAAATATGCAGAAGGAATACCTATATACAGTGTAGCAATGCTGCTCAGAATTACTGAGAGCCAGACAGTAAACATGTAGAAGGAATACCTACATACAGTGTAGCAATGCTGCTCAGAATTACCGAGAGCCAGACAGTAAATATGTAGAAGGAATACCTACATACAGTGTAGCAATGCTGCTCAGAATTACCGAGAGCCTATAAACAGTGTAGCAATGCTGCTGAGAATTACTGAGAGCCAGACAGTAAATATGTAGAAGGAATACCTATATACAGTGTAGCAATACTGCTCAGAATTACCGAGAGCCAGACAGTCAATATGTAGAGGGAATACCTATATACAGTAGCAATGCTGCTCAGAATTACTGAGAGCCAGACAGTAAATATGTAGAGGGAATACCTATATACAGTGTAGCAATGCTGCTCAGAATTACTGAGAGCCAGACAGTAAATATGTAGAGGGAAAACCAATATACAGTGTAGCAATGCTGCTCAGAATTACCGAGAGCCAGGCAGTAAATATGTAGAAGGAATAGCTATATAGCAATGCTGCTCAGAATTACCGAGAGCCGGACAGTAAATATGTAGAAGGAATACTTATATACAGTGTAGCAATGCTGCTCAGAATTACCGAGAGCTCAACCGTAAATATGTAGAAGGAATACCTATATACAGTGTAGCAATGCTACTCAGAATTACTGAGAGCCGGACAGTAAATATGTGGAAGGAATACCTGTATACCTTGTAGCAATGCTGCTCAGAATTACTGAGAGCCAGACCGTAAATATGTAGAAGGAATACCTATATACAGTGTAGCAAGGCTGCTCAGAATTACTTAGAGCCGGGCAGTAAATATGTAGAAGGAATACCTATATACAGTGTAGCAATGCTGCTCAGAATTACTGAGAGCCAGACACTCAATATGTAGAGGGATACCTATATCCAGTGTAGCAATGCTGCTCAGAATTACCGAGAGCCAAACAGTAAATATGTAGAAGGAATACCTATATACAGTGTAGCAATGCTGCTCAGAATTACCGAGAGCTCAACAGTAAATATACAGAAGGAATACCTATATACAGTGTAGCAATGCTGCTCAGAATTACTGAGAGCCAGACAGTAAACATGTAGAAGGAATACCTACATACAGTGTAGCAATGCTGCTCGGAATTACCGAGAGCCAGACAGTAAATATGTAGAAGGAATACCTACATACAGTGTAGCAATGCTGCTCAAAATTACCGAGAGCCTATAAACAGTGTAGCAATGCTGCTGAGAATTACTGAGAGCCAGACAGTAAATATGTAGAAGGAATACCTATTTACAGTGTAGCAATGCTGCTCAGAATTACCGAGAGCCAGACAGTCAATATGTAGAGGGAATACCTATATACAGTAGCAATGCTGCTCAGAATTACTGAGAGCCAGACCGTAAATATGTAGAGGGAATACCTATATACAGTGTAGCAATGCTGCTCAGAATTACTGAGAGCCAGACAGTAAATATGTAGAGGGAAAACCAATATACAGTGTAGCAATGCTGCTCAGAATTACCGAGAGCCGGGCAGTAAATATGTAGAAGGAATACCTATATACAGTGTAGCAATGCTGCTCAGAATTACCGAGAGCCGGACAGTAAATATATAGAGGGAATACCTATATAGAGTGTAGCAATGCTGCTCAGAGTTACCGAGAGCCAGACAGTAAATATGTAGAAGGAATACCTATATAGAGTGTAGCAATGCTGCTCAGAATTACTGAGAGCCGGACAGTAAATACGTAGAAGGAATACCTATATACAGTGTAGCAATGCTGCTGAGAATTACTGAGAGCCAGACAGTAAATAATTAGAGAGAATACCTATATACAGTGTAGCAATGCTGCTCAGAATTACCGGGAGCCGGGCAGTAAATATGTAGAAGGAATACCTATATACAGTGTAGCAATGCTGCTCAGAATTACTGAGAGCCGGACAGTAAATATGTAGAAGGAATACCTATATACAGTGTAGCAATGCTGCTCAGAATTACCGAGAGCCGGACAGTAAATATGCAGAAGGAATACTTATATACAGTGTAGCAATGCTGGTCAGAATTACCGAGAGCTCAACCGTAAATATGTAGAAGGAATACCTATATACAGTGTAGCAATGCTGCTCAGAATTACTGAGAGCCGGACAGTAAATATGTGGTAGGAATACCTATATACAGTGTAGCAATGCTGCTCAGAATTACCGAGAGCCGGACAGTAAATATGTAGAAGGAATACCTATATACAGTGTAGCAATGCTGCTCAGAATTACTGAGAGCCAGACAGTAAATATGTAGAAGGATACCTATATACAGTGTAGCAACGCTGCTCAGAATTACTGAGAGCCGGACAGTAAATATGTAGAAGGAATACCTATATACAGTGTAGCAATGCTGCTCAGAATTACCGAGAGCTGGACAGTAAATATGTAGAAGGAATACCTATATACAGTGTAGCAATGCTGCTCAGAATTTACCGAGAGCCGGACAGTAAATATGTAGAAGGAATACCTAGAAACAGTGTAGCAATGCTGCTCAGAATTACTGAGAGCCAGACAGTAAATATGTAGAGGGAATACCTATATACAGTGTAGCAATGCTGCTCAGAATTACCGAGAGCCAGACAGTCAATATGTAGAGGGAATACCTATATACAGTAGCAATGCTGCTCAGAATTACTGAGAGCCAGACAGTAAATATGTAGAGGGAATACCTATATACAGTGTAGCAATGCTGCTCAGAATTACTGAGACCCGGGCAGTAAATATGTAGAAGGAATACCTATATACAGTGTAGCAATGCTGCTAAGAGTTACCGAGAGCCAGACAGTAAATATGTAGAAGGAATACCTATATAGAGTGTAGCAATGCTGCTCAGAATTACTGAGAGCCGGACAGTAAATACGTAGAAGGAATACCTATATACAGTGTAGCAATGCTGCTGAGAATTACTGAGAGCCAGACAGTAAATACGTAGAGAGAAGACCTATATACAGTGTAGCAATGCTGCTCAGAATTACCGGGAGCCGGGCAGTAAATATGTAGAAGGAATACCTATATACAGTGTGGCAATGCTGCTCAGAATTACTGAGAGCCGGACAGTAAATATGTGGAAGGAATACCTATATACAGTGTAGCAATGCTGCTCAGAATTACTGAGAGCCGGACAGTAAATATGTGGAAGGAATACCTATATACAGTGTAGCAATGCTGCTCAGAATTACCGAGAGCCGGACAGTAAATATGTAGAAGGAATACTTATATACAGTGGAGCAATGCTGCTCAGAATTACCGAGAGCTCAACCGTAAATATGTAGAAGGAATACCTATATACAGTGTAGCAATGCTGCTCAGAATTACTGAGAGCCGGACAGTAAATATGTGGAAGGAATACCTATATACAGTGTAGCAATGCTGCTCAGAATTACTGAGAGCCAGACCGTAAATATGTAGAAGGAATACCTATATACAGTGTAGCAAGGCTGCTCAGAATTACTTAGAGCCGGGCAGTAAATATGTAGAAGGAATACCTATATACAGTGTAGCAATGCTGCTCAGAATTACTGAGAGCCAGACAGTCAATATGTAGAGGGATACCTATATCCAGTGTAGCAATGCTGCTCAGAATTACCGAGAGCCAAACAGTAAATATGTAGAAGGAATACCTATATACAGTGTAGCAATGCTGCTCAGAATTACTGAGAGCCAGGCAGTAAATATGTAGAGGGAATACCTATATACAGTGTAGCAATGCTGCTCAGAATTACGCAGAGCTCAACAGTAAATATGCAGAAGGAATACCTATATACAGTGTAGCAAAGCTGCTCAGAATTACCGAGAGCCAGACAGTAAATATGCAGAAGGAATACCTATATACAGTGTAGCAATGCTGCTCAGAATTACTGAGAGCCAGACAGTAAACATGTAGAAGGAATACCTACATACAGTGTAGCAATGCTGCTCAGAATTACCGAGAGCCAGACAGTAAATATGTAGAAGGAATACCTACATACAGTGTAGCAATGCTGCTCAGAATTACCGAGAGCCTATAAACAGTGTAGCAATGCTGCTGAGAATTACTGAGAGCCAGACAGTAAATATGTAGAAGGAATACCTATATACAGTGTAGCAATGCTGCTCAGAATTACCGAGAGCCAGACAGTCAATATGTAGAGGGAATACCTATATACAGTAGCAATGCTGCTCAGAATTACTGAGAGCCAGACAGTAAATATGTAGAGGGAATACCTATATACAGTGTAGCAATGCTGCTCAGAATTACCGAGAGCCGGGCAGTAAATATGTAGAAGGAATACCTATATACAGTGTAGCAATGCTGCTCAGAGTTACTGAGAGCCAGACAGTAAATATGTAGAAGGAATACCTATATAGAGTGTAGCAATGCTGCTCAGAATTACTGAGAGCCGGATAGTAAATACGTAGAAGGAATACCTATATACAGTGTAGCAATGCTGCTGAGAATTACTGAGAGCCAGACAGTAAATACGTAGAGAGAATACCTATATACAGTGTAGCAATGCTGCTCAGAATTACCGGGAGCCGGGCAGTAAATATGTAGAAGGAATACCTATATACAGTGTAGCAATGCTGCTCAGAATTACCGAGAGCCGGACAGTAAATATGTAGAAGGAATACCTATATACAGTGTAGCAATGCTGCTCAGAATTACCGAGAGCCTGACAGTAAATATGCAGAAGGAATACTTATATACAGTGTAGCAATGCTGGTCAGAATTACCGAGAGCTCAACCGTAAATATGTAGAAGGAATACCTATATACAGTGTAGCAATGCTGCTCAGAATTACTGAGAGCCGGACAGTAAATATGTGGAAGGAATACCTATATACAGTGTAGCAATGCTGCTCAGAATTACCGGGAGCCGGGCAGTAAATATGTAGAAGGAATACCTATATACAGTGTAGCAATGCTGCTCAGAATTACCGAGAGCCGGACATTAAATATGTAGAAGGAATACCTATATACAGTGTAGCAATGCTGCTCAGAATTACCGAGAGCCGGACAGTAAATATGTAGAAGGAATACTTATATACAGTGTAGCAATGCTGCTCAGAATTACCGAGAGCTCAACCGTAAATATGTAGAAGGAATACCTATATACAGTGTAGCAATGCTGCTC
The DNA here is from genome assembly GCA_963921515.1 of Calotriton arnoldi. Taxonomy (NCBI): domain Eukaryota; kingdom Metazoa; phylum Chordata; class Amphibia; order Caudata; family Salamandridae; genus Calotriton; species Calotriton arnoldi. The sequence continues at coordinate 1,189,233 of CAWUFW010000829.1, read as the reverse complement.
AGAATTACTGAGAGCCGGACAGTAAATATGTGGAAGGAATACCTATATACAGTGTAGCAATGCTGCTCAGAATTACTGAGAGCCGGACAGTAAATATGTGGAAGGAATACCTATATACAGTGTAGCAATGCTGCTCAGAATTACCGAGAGCCGGACAGTAAATATGTAGAAGGAATACTTATATACAGTGTAGCAATGCTGCTCAGAATTACCGAGAGCTCAACCGTAAATATGTAGAAGGAATACCTATATACAGTGTAGCAATGCTGCTCAGAATTACTGAGAGCCAGGCAGTAAATATGTAGAGGGAATACCTATATACAGTGTAGCAATGCTGCTCAGAATTACCGAGAGCTCAACAGTAAATATGCAGAAGGAATACCTATATACAGTGTAGCAAAGCTGCTCAGAATTACCGAGAGCCAGACAGTAAATATGCAGAAGGAATACCTATATACAGTGTAGCAATGCTGCTCAGAATTACTGAGAGCCAGACAGTAAACATGTAGAAGGAATACCTACATACAGTGTAGCAATGCTGCTCAGAATTACCGAGAGCCAGACAGTAAATATGTAGAAGGAATACCTACATACAGTGTAGCAATGCTGCTCAGAATTACCGAGAGCCTATAAACAGTGTAGCAATGCTGCTGAGAATTACTGAGAGCCAGACAGTAAATATGTAGAAGGAATACCTATATACAGTGTAGCAATACTGCTCAGAATTACCGAGAGCCAGACAGTCAATATGTAGAGGGAATACCTATATACAGTAGCAATGCTGCTCAGAATTACTGAGAGCCAGACAGTAAATATGTAGAGGGAATACCTATATACAGTGTAGCAATGCTGCTCAGAATTACTGAGAGCCAGACAGTAAATATGTAGAGGGAAAACCAATATACAGTGTAGCAATGCTGCTCAGAATTACCGAGAGCCAGGCAGTAAATATGTAGAAGGAATAGCTATATAGCAATGCTGCTCAGAATTACCGAGAGCCGGACAGTAAATATGTAGAAGGAATACTTATATACAGTGTAGCAATGCTGCTCAGAATTACCGAGAGCTCAACCGTAAATATGTAGAAGGAATACCTATATACAGTGTAGCAATGCTACTCAGAATTACTGAGAGCCGGACAGTAAATATGTGGAAGGAATACCTGTATACCTTGTAGCAATGCTGCTCAGAATTACTGAGAGCCAGACCGTAAATATGTAGAAGGAATACCTATATACAGTGTAGCAAGGCTGCTCAGAATTACTTAGAGCCGGGCAGTAAATATGTAGAAGGAATACCTATATACAGTGTAGCAATGCTGCTCAGAATTACTGAGAGCCAGACACTCAATATGTAGAGGGATACCTATATCCAGTGTAGCAATGCTGCTCAGAATTACCGAGAGCCAAACAGTAAATATGTAGAAGGAATACCTATATACAGTGTAGCAATGCTGCTCAGAATTACCGAGAGCTCAACAGTAAATATACAGAAGGAATACCTATATACAGTGTAGCAATGCTGCTCAGAATTACTGAGAGCCAGACAGTAAACATGTAGAAGGAATACCTACATACAGTGTAGCAATGCTGCTCAGAATTACCGAGAGCCAGACAGTAAATATGTAGAAGGAATACCTACATACAGTGTAGCAATGCTGCTCAAAATTACCGAGAGCCTATAAACAGTGTAGCAATGCTGCTGAGAATTACTGAGAGCCAGACAGTAAATATGTAGAAGGAATACCTATTTACAGTGTAGCAATGCTGCTCAGAATTACCGAGAGCCAGACAGTCAATATGTAGAGGGAATACCTATATACAGTAGCAATGCTGCTCAGAATTACTGAGAGCCAGACAGTAAATATGTAGAGGGAATACCTATATACAGTGTAGCAATGCTGCTCAGAATTACTGAGAGCCAGACAGTAAATATGTAGAAGGAATACCTATATACAGTGTAGCAATGCTGCTCAGAATTACTGAGAGCCGGACAGTAAATATGTGGAAGGAATACCTATATACAGTGTAGCAATGCTGCTCAGAATTACCGAGAGCCGGGCAGTAAATATGTAGAAGGAATACCTATATACAGTGTAGCAATGCTGCTCAGAATTACCGAGAGCTGGACATTAAATATGTAGAAGGAATACCTATATACAGTGTAGCAATGCTGCTCAGAATTACCGAGAGCCGGACAGTAAATATGTAGAAGGAATACTTATATACAGTGTAGCAATGCTGCTCAGAATTACCGAGAGCTCAACCGTAAATATGTAGAAGGAATACCTATATACAGTGTAGCAAGGCTGCTCAGAATTACTTAGAGCCGGGCAGTAAATATGTAGAAGGAATACCTATATACAGTGTAGCAATGCTGCTCAGAATTACTGAGAGCCAGACAGTCAATATGTAGAGGGATACCTTTATCCAGTGTAGCAATGCTGCTCAGAATTACCGAGAGCCAAACAGTAAATATGTAGAAGGAATACCTATATACAGTGTAGCAATGCTGCTCAGAATTACTGAGAGCCAGGCAGTAAATATGTAGAGGGAATACCTATATACAGTGTAGCAATGCTGCTCAGAATTACCGAGAGCTCAACAGTAAATATGCAGAAGGAATACCTATATACAGTGTAGCAAAGCTGCTCAGAATTACCGAGAGCCAGACAGTAAATATGCAGAAGGAATACCTATATACAGTGTAGCAATGCTGCTCAGAATTACTGAGAGCCAGACAGTAAACATGTAGAAGGAATACCTACATACAGTGTAGCAATGCTGCTCAGAATTACCGAGAGCCAGACAGTAAATATGTAGAAGGAATACCTACATACAGTGTAGCAATGCTGCTCAGAATTACCGAGAGCCTATAAACAGTGTAGCAATGCTGCTGAGAATTACTGAGAGCCAGACAGTAAATATGTAGAAGGAATACCTATATACAGTGTAGCAATACTGCTCAGAATTACCGAGAGCCAGACAGTCAATATGTAGAGGGAATACCTATATACAGTAGCAATGCTGCTCAGAATTACTGAGAGCCAGACAGTAAATATGTAGAGGGAATACCTATATACAGTGTAGCAATGCTGCTCAGAATTACTGAGAGCCAGACAGTAAATATGTAGAGGGAAAACCAATATACAGTGTAGCAATGCTGCTCAGAATTACCGAGAGCCAGGCAGTAAATATGTAGAAGGAATAGCTATATAGCAATGCTGCTCAGAATTACCGAGAGCCGGACAGTAAATATGTAGAAGGAATACTTATATACAGTGTAGCAATGCTGCTCAGAATTACCGAGAGCTCAACCGTAAATATGTAGAAGGAATACCTATATACAGTGTAGCAATGCTACTCAGAATTACTGAGAGCCGGACAGTAAATATGTGGAAGGAATACCTGTATACCTTGTAGCAATGCTGCTCAGAATTACTGAGAGCCAGACCGTAAATATGTAGAAGGAATACCTATATACAGTGTAGCAAGGCTGCTCAGAATTACTTAGAGCCGGGCAGTAAATATGTAGAAGGAATACCTATATACAGTGTAGCAATGCTGCTCAGAATTACTGAGAGCCAGACACTCAATATGTAGAGGGATACCTATATCCAGTGTAGCAATGCTGCTCAGAATTACCGAGAGCCAAACAGTAAATATGTAGAAGGAATACCTATATACAGTGTAGCAATGCTGCTCAGAATTACCGAGAGCTCAACAGTAAATATACAGAAGGAATACCTATATACAGTGTAGCAATGCTGCTCAGAATTACTGAGAGCCAGACAGTAAACATGTAGAAGGAATACCTACATACAGTGTAGCAATGCTGCTCGGAATTACCGAGAGCCAGACAGTAAATATGTAGAAGGAATACCTACATACAGTGTAGCAATGCTGCTCAAAATTACCGAGAGCCTATAAACAGTGTAGCAATGCTGCTGAGAATTACTGAGAGCCAGACAGTAAATATGTAGAAGGAATACCTATTTACAGTGTAGCAATGCTGCTCAGAATTACCGAGAGCCAGACAGTCAATATGTAGAGGGAATACCTATATACAGTAGCAATGCTGCTCAGAATTACTGAGAGCCAGACCGTAAATATGTAGAGGGAATACCTATATACAGTGTAGCAATGCTGCTCAGAATTACTGAGAGCCAGACAGTAAATATGTAGAGGGAAAACCAATATACAGTGTAGCAATGCTGCTCAGAATTACCGAGAGCCGGGCAGTAAATATGTAGAAGGAATACCTATATACAGTGTAGCAATGCTGCTCAGAATTACCGAGAGCCGGACAGTAAATATATAGAGGGAATACCTATATAGAGTGTAGCAATGCTGCTCAGAGTTACCGAGAGCCAGACAGTAAATATGTAGAAGGAATACCTATATAGAGTGTAGCAATGCTGCTCAGAATTACTGAGAGCCGGACAGTAAATACGTAGAAGGAATACCTATATACAGTGTAGCAATGCTGCTGAGAATTACTGAGAGCCAGACAGTAAATAATTAGAGAGAATACCTATATACAGTGTAGCAATGCTGCTCAGAATTACCGGGAGCCGGGCAGTAAATATGTAGAAGGAATACCTATATACAGTGTAGCAATGCTGCTCAGAATTACCGAGAGCCGGACAGTAAATATGTAGAAGGAATACCTATATACAGTGTAGCAATGCTGCTCAGAATTACCGAGAGCCGGACAGTAAATATGCAGAAGGAATACTTATATACAGTGTAGCAATGCTGGTCAGAATTACCGAGAGCTCAACCGTAAATATGTAGAAGGAATACCTATATACAGTGTAGCAATGCTGCTCAGAATTACTGAGAGCCGGACAGTAAATATGTGGTAGGAATACCTATATACAGTGTAGCAATGCTGCTCAGAATTACCGAGAGCCGGACAGTAAATATGTAGAAGGAATACCTATATACAGTGTAGCAATGCTGCTCAGAATTACTGAGAGCCAGACAGTAAATATGTAGAAGGATACCTATATACAGTGTAGCAACGCTGCTCAGAATTACTGAGAGCCGGACAGTAAATATGTAGAAGGAATACCTATATACAGTGTAGCAATGCTGCTCAGAATTACCGAGAGCTGGACAGTAAATATGTAGAAGGAATACCTATATACAGTGTAGCAATGCTGCTCAGAATTTACCGAGAGCCGGACAGTAAATATGTAGAAGGAATACCTAGAAACAGTGTAGCAATGCTGCTCAGAATTACTGAGAGCCAGACAGTAAATATGTAGAGGGAATACCTATATACAGTGTAGCAATGCTGCTCAGAATTACCGAGAGCCAGACAGTCAATATGTAGAGGGAATACCTATATACAGTAGCAATGCTGCTCAGAATTACTGAGAGCCAGACAGTAAATATGTAGAGGGAATACCTATATACAGTGTAGCAATGCTGCTCAGAATTACTGAGACCCGGGCAGTAAATATGTAGAAGGAATACCTATATACAGTGTAGCAATGCTGCTAAGAGTTACCGAGAGCCAGACAGTAAATATGTAGAAGGAATACCTATATAGAGTGTAGCAATGCTGCTCAGAATTACTGAGAGCCGGACAGTAAATACGTAGAAGGAATACCTATATACAGTGTAGCAATGCTGCTGAGAATTACTGAGAGCCAGACAGTAAATACGTAGAAGAAGACCTATATACAGTGTAGCAATGCTGCTCAGAATTACCGGGAGCCGGGCAGTAAATATGTAGAAGGAATACCTATATACAGTGTGGCAATGCTGCTCAGAATTACTGAGAGCCGGACAGTAAATATGTGGAAGGAATACCTATATACAGTGTAGCAATGCTGCTCAGAATTACTGAGAGCCGGACAGTAAATATGTGGAAGGAATACCTATATACAGTGTAGCAATGCTGCTCAGAATTACCGAGAGCCGGACAGTAAATATGTAGAAGGAATACTTATATACAGTGGAGCAATGCTGCTCAGAATTACCGAGAGCTCAACCGTAAATATGTAGAAGGAATACCTATATACAGTGTAGCAATGCTGCTCAGAATTACTGAGAGCCGGACAGTAAATATGTGGAAGGAATACCTATATACAGTGTAGCAATGCTGCTCAGAATTACTGAGAGCCAGACCGTAAATATGTAGAAGGAATACCTATATACAGTGTAGCAAGGCTGCTCAGAATTACTTAGAGCCGGGCAGTAAATATGTAGAAGGAATACCTATATACAGTGTAGCAATGCTGCTCAGAATTACTGAGAGCCAGACAGTCAATATGTAGAGGGATACCTATATCCAGTGTAGCAATGCTGCTCAGAATTACCGAGAGCCAAACAGTAAATATGTAGAAGGAATACCTATATACAGTGTAGCAATGCTGCTCAGAATTACTGAGAGCCAGGCAGTAAATATGTAGAGGGAATACCTATATACAGTGTAGCAATGCTGCTCAGAATTACGCAGAGCTCAACAGTAAATATGCAGAAGGAATACCTATATACAGTGTAGCAAAGCTGCTCAGAATTACCGAGAGCCAGACAGTAAATATGCAGAAGGAATACCTATATACAGTGTAGCAATGCTGCTCAGAATTACTGAGAGCCAGACAGTAAACATGTAGAAGGAATACCTACATACAGTGTAGCAATGCTGCTCAGAATTACCGAGAGCCAGACAGTAAATATGTAGAAGGAATACCTACATACAGTGTAGCAATGCTGCTCAGAATTACCGAGAGCCTATAAACAGTGTAGCAATGCTGCTGAGAATTACTGAGAGCCAGACAGTAAATATGTAGAAGGAATACCTATATACAGTGTAGCAATGCTGCTCAGAATTACCGAGAGCCAGACAGTCAATATGTAGAGGGAATACCTATATACAGTAGCAATGCTGCTCAGAATTACTGAGAGCCAGACAGTAAATATGTAGAGGGAATACCTATATACAGTGTAGCAATGCTGCTCAGAATTACCGAGAGCCGGGCAGTAAATATGTAGAAGGAATACCTATATACAGTGTAGCAATGCTGCTCAGAGTTACTGAGAGCCAGACAGTAAATATGTAGAAGGAATACCTATATAGAGTGTAGCAATGCTGCTCAGAATTACTGAGAGCCGGATAGTAAATACGTAGAAGGAATACCTATATACAGTGTAGCAATGCTGCTGAGAATTACTGAGAGCCAGACAGTAAATACGTAGAGAGAATACCTATATACAGTGTAGCAATGCTGCTCAGAATTACCGGGAGCCGGGCAGTAAATATGTAGAAGGAATACCTATATACAGTGTAGCAATGCTGCTCAGAATTACCGAGAGCCGGACAGTAAATATGTAGAAGGAATACCTATATACAGTGTAGCAATGCTGCTCAGAATTACCGAGAGCCTGACAGTAAATATGCAGAAGGAATACTTATATACAGTGTAGCAATGCTGGTCAGAATTACCGAGAGCTCAACCGTAAATATGTAGAAGGAATACCTATATACAGTGTAGCAATGCTGCTCAGAATTACTGAGAGCCGGACAGTAAATATGTGGAAGGAATACCTATATACAGTGTAGCAATGCTGCTCAGAATTACCGGGAGCCGGGCAGTAAATATGTAGAAGGAATACCTATATACAGTGTAGCAATGCTGCTCAGAATTACCGAGAGCCGGACATTAAATATGTAGAAGGAATACCTATATACAGTGTAGCAATGCTGCTCAGAATTACCGAGAGCCGGACAGTAAATATGTAGAAGGAATACTTATATACAGTGTAGCAATGCTGCTCAGAATTACCGAGAGCTCAACCGTAAATATGTAGAAGGAATACCTATATACAGTGTAGCAATGCTGCTCAGAATTACTGAGAGCCGGACAGTAAATATGTGGAAGGAATACCTATATACAGTGTAGCAATGCTGCTCAGAATTACTGAGAGCCGGACAGTAAATATGTGGAAGGAATACCTATATACAGTGTAGCAATGCTGCTCAGAATTACCGAGAGCCGGACAGTAAATATGTAGAAGGAATACTTATATACAGTGTAGCAATGCTGCTCAGAATTACCGAGAGCTCAACCGTAAATATGTAGAAGGAATACCTATATACAGTGTAGCAATGCTGCTCAGAATTACTGAGAGCCGGACAGTAAATATGTGGAAGGAATACCTATATACAGTGTAGCAATGCTGCTCAGAATTACTGAGAGCCAGATCATAAATATGTAGAAGGAATACCTATATACAGTGTAGCAAGGCTGCTCAGAATTACTTAGAGCCGGGCAGTAAATATGTAGAAGGAATACCTATATACAGTGTAGCAATGCTGCTCAGAATTACTGAGAGCCAGACAGTCAATATGTAGAGGGATACCTATATCCAGTGTAGCAATGCTGCTCAGAATTACCGAGAGCCAAACAGTAAATATGTAGAAGGAATACCTATATACAGTGTAGCAATGCTGCTCAGAATTACTGAGAGCCAGGCAGTAAATATGTAGAGGGAATACCTATATACAGTGTAGCAATGCTGCTCAGAATTACCGAGAGCTCAACAGTAAATATGCAGAAGGAATACCTATATACAGTGTAGCAAAGCTGCTCAGAATTACCGAGAGCCAGACAGTAAATATGCAGAAGGAATACCTATATACAGTGTAGCAATGCTGCTCAGAATTACTGAGAGCCAGACAGTAAACATGTAGAAGGAATACCTACATACAGTGTAGCAATGCTGCTCAGAATTACCGAGAGCCAGACAGTAAATATGTAGAAGGAATACCTACATACAGTGTAGCAATGCTGCTCAGAATTACCGAGAGCCTATAAACAGTGTAGCAATGCTGCTGAGAATTACTGAGAGCCAGACAGTAAATATGTAGAAGGAATACCTATATACAGTGTAGCAATACTGCTCAGAATTACCGAGAGCCAGACAGTCAATATGTAGAGGGAATACCTATATACAGTAGCAATGCTGCTCAGAATTACTGAGAGCCAGACAGTAAATATGTAGAGGGAATACCTATATACAGTGTAGCAATGCTGCTCAGAATTACTGAGAGCCAGACAGTAAATATGTAGAGGGAAAACCAATATACAGTGTAGCAATGCTGCTCAGAATTACCGAGAGCCAGGCAGTAAATATGTAGAAGGAATAGCTATATAGCAATGCTGCTCAGAATTACCGAGAGCCGGACAGTAAATATGTAGAAGGAATACTTATATACAGTGTAGCAATGCTGCTCAGAATTACCGAGAGCTCAACCGTAAATATGTAGAAGGAATACCTATATACAGTGTAGCAATGCTACTCAGAATTACTGAGAGCCGGACAGTAAATATGTGGAAGGAATACCTGTATACCTTGTAGCAATGCTGCTCAGAATTACTGAGAGCCAGACCGTAAATATGTAGAAGGAATACCTATATACAGTGTAGCAAGGCTGCTCAGAATTACTTAGAGCCGGGCAGTAAATATGTAGAAGGAATACCTATATACAGTGTAGCAATGCTGCTCAGAATTACTGAGAGCCAGACACTCAATATGTAGAGGGATACCTATATCCAGTGTAGCAATGCTGCTCAGAATTACCGAGAGCCAAACAGTAAATATGTAGAAGGAATACCTATATACAGTGTAGCAATGCTGCTCAGAATTACACGAGAGCTCAACAGTAAATATACAGAAGGAATACCTATATACAGTGTAGCAATGCTGCTCAGAATTACTGAGAGCCAGACAGTAAACATGTAGAAGGAATACCTACATACAGTGTAGCAATGCTGCTCAGAATTACCGAGAGCCAGACAGTAAATATGTAGAAGGAATACCTACATACAGTGTAGCAATGCTGCTCAAAATTACCGAGAGCCTATAAACAGTGTAGCAATGCTGCTGAGAATTACTGAGAGCCAGACAGTAAATATGTAGAAGGAATACCTATTTACAGTGTAGCAATGCTGCTCAGAATTACCGAGAGCCAGACAGTCAATATGTAGAGGGAATACCTATATACAGTAGCAATGCTGCTCAGAATTACTGAGAGCCAGACAGTAAATATGTAGAGGGAATACCTATATACAGTGTAGCAATGCTGCTCAGAATTACTGAGAGCCAGACAGTAAATATGTAGAAGGAATACCTATATACAGTGTAGCAATGCTGCTCAGAATTACTGAGAGCCGGACAGTAAATATGTGGAAGGAATACCTATATACAGTGTAGCAATGCTGCTCAGAATTACCGGGAGCCGGGCAGTAAATATGTAGAAGGAATACCTATATACAGTGTAGCAATGCTGCTCAGAATTACCGAGAGCTGGACATTAAATATGTAGAAGGAATACCTATATACAGTGTAGCAATGCTGCTCAGAATTACCGAGAGCCGGACAGTAAATATGTAGAAGGAATACTTATATACAGTGTAGCAATGCTGCTCAGAATTACCGAGAGCTCAGACCGTAAATATGTAGAAGGAATACCTATATACAGTGTAGCAATGCTGCTCAGAATTACTGAGAGCCGGACAGTAAATATGTGGAAGGAATACCTATATACAGTGTAGCAATGCTGCTCAGAATTACTGAGAGCCGGACAGTAAATATGTGGAAGGAATACCTATATACAGTGTAGCAATGCTGCTCAGAATTACCGAGAGCCGGACAGTAAATATGTAGAAGGAATACTTATATACAGTGTAGCAATGCTGCTCAGAATTACCGAGAGCTCAGACCGTAAATATGTAGAAGGAATACCTATATACAGTGTAGCAATGCTGCTCAGAATTACTGAGAGCCGGACAGTAAATATGTGGAAGGAATACCTATATACAGTGTAGCAATGCTGCTCAGAATTACTGAGAGCCAGATCGTAAATATGTAGAAGGAATACCTATATACAGTGTAGCAAGGCTGCTCAGAATTACTTAGAGCCGGGCAGTAAATATGTAGAAGGAATACCTATATACAGTGTAGCAATGCTGCTCAGAATTACTGAGAGCCAGACAGTCAATATGTAGAGGGATACCTATATACAGTGTAGCAATGCTGCTCAGAATTACTGAGAGCCAGACACTCAATATGTAGAGGGATACCTATATCCAGTGTAGCAATGCTGCTCAGAATTACCGAGAGCCAAACAGTAAATATGTAGAAGGAATACCTATATACAGTGTAGCAATGCTGCTCAGAATTACCGAGAGCTCAACAGTAAATATACAGAAGGAATACCTATATACAGTGTAGCAATGCTGCTCAGAATTACTGAGAGCCAGACAGTAAACATGTAGAAGGAATACCTACATACAGTGTAGCAATGCTGCTCGGAATTACCGAGAGCCAGACAGTAAATATGTAGAAGGAATACCTACATACAGTGTAGCAATGCTGCTCAAAATTACCGAGAGCCTATAAACAGTGTAGCAATGCTGCTGAGAATTACTGAGAGCCAGACAGTAAATATGTAGAAGGAATACCTATTTACAGTGTAGCAATGCTGCTCAGAATTACCGAGAGCCAGACAGTCAATATGTAGAGGGAATACCTATATACAGTAGCAATGCTGCTCAGAATTACTGAGAGCCAGACCGTAAATATGTAGAGGGAATACCTATATACAGTGTAGCAATGCTGCTCAGAATTACTGAGAGCCAGACAGTAAATATGTAGAGGGAAAACCAATATACAGTGTAGCAATGCTGCTCAGAATTACCGAGAGCCGGGCAGTAAATATGTAGAAGGAATACCTATATACAGTGTAGCAATGCTGCTCAGAATTACCGAGAGCCGGACAGTAAATATATAGAGGGAATACCTATATAGAGTGTAGCAATGCTGCTCAGAGTTACCGAGAGCCAGACAGTAAATATGTAGAAGGAATACCTATATAGAGTGTAGCAATGCTGCTCAGAATTACTGAGAGCCGGACAGTAAATACGTAGAAGGAATACCTATATACAGTGTAGCAATGCTGCTGAGAATTACTGAGAGCCAGACAGTAAATAATTAGAGAGAATACCTATATACAGTGTAGCAATGCTGCTCAGAATTACCGGGAGCCGGGCAGTAAATATGTAGAAGGAATACCTATATACAGTGTAGCAATGCTGCTCAGAATTACCGAGAGCCGGACAGTAAATATGTAGAAGGAATACCTATATACAGTGTAGCAATGCTGCTCAGAATTACCGAGAGCCGGACAGTAAATATGCAGAAGGAATACTTATATACAGTGTAGCAATGCTGGTCAGAATTACCGAGAGCTCAACCGTAAATATGTAGAAGGAATACCTATATACAGTGTAGCAATGCTGCTCAGAATTACTGAGAGCCGGACAGTAAATATGTGGTAGGAATACCTATATACAGTGTAGCAATGCTGCTCAGAATTACCGAGAGCCGGACAGTAAATATGTAGAAGGAATACCTATATACAGTGTAGCAATGCTGCTCAGAATTACTGAGAGCCAGACAGTAAATATGTAGAAGGATACCTATATACAGTGTAGCAACGCTGCTCAGAATTACTGAGAGCCGGACAGTAAATATGTAGAAGGAATACCTATATACAGTGTAGCAATGCTGCTCAGAATTACCGAGAGCTGGACAGTAAATATGTAGAAGGAATACCTATATACAGTGTAGCAATGCTGCTCAGAATTTACCGAGAGCCGGACAGTAAATATGTAGAAGGAATACCTAGAAACAGTGTAGCAATGCTGCTCAGAATTACTGAGAGCCAGACAGTAAATATGTAGAGGGAATACCTATATACAGTGTAGCAATGCTGCTCAGAATTACCGAGAGCCAGACAGTCAATATGTAGAGGGAATACCTATATACAGTAGCAATGCTGCTCAGAATTACTGAGAGCCAGACAGTAAATATGTAGAGGGAATACCTATATACAGTGTAGCAATGCTGCTCAGAATTACTGAGACCCGGGCAGTAAATATGTAGAAGGAATACCTATATACAGTGTAGCAATGCTGCTAAGAGTTACCGAGAGCCAGACAGTAAATATGTAGAAGGAATACCTATATAGAGTGTAGCAATGCTGCTCAGAATTACTGAGAGCCGGACAGTAAATACGTAGAAGGAATACCTATATACAGTGTAGCAATGCTGCTGAGAATTACTGAGAGCCAGACAGTAAATACGTAGAGAGAAGACCTATATACAGTGTAGCAATGCTGCTCAGAATTACCGGGAGCCGGGCAGTAAATATGTAGAAGGAATACCTATATACAGTGTGGCAATGCTGCTCAGAATTACTGAGAGCCGGACAGTAAATATGTGGAAGGAATACCTATATACAGTGTAGCAATGCTGCTCAGAATTACTGAGAGCCGGACAGTAAATATGTGGAAGGAATACCTATATACAGTGTAGCAATGCTGCTCAGAATTACCGAGAGCCGGACAGTAAATATGTAGAAGGAATACTTATATACAGTGGAGCAATGCTGCTCAGAATTACCGAGAGCTCAACCGTAAATATGTAGAAGGAATACCTATATACAGTGTAGCAATGCTGCTCAGAATTACTGAGAGCCGGACAGTAAATATGTGGAAGGAATACCTATATACAGTGTAGCAATGCTGCTCAGAATTACTGAGAGCCAGACCGTAAATATGTAGAAGGAATACCTATATACAGTGTAGCAAGGCTGCTCAGAATTACTTAGAGCCGGGCAGTAAATATGTAGAAGGAATACCTATATACAGTGTAGCAATGCTGCTCAGAATTACTGAGAGCCAGACAGTCAATATGTAGAGGGATACCTATATCCAGTGTAGCAATGCTGCTCAGAATTACCGAGAGCCAAACAGTAAATATGTAGAAGGAATACCTATATACAGTGTAGCAATGCTGCTCAGAATTACTGAGAGCCAGGCAGTAAATATGTAGAGGGAATACCTATATACAGTGTAGCAATGCTGCTCAGAATTACGCAGAGCTCAACAGTAAATATGCAGAAGGAATACCTATATACAGTGTAGCAAAGCTGCTCAGAATTACCGAGAGCCAGACAGTAAATATGCAGAAGGAATACCTATATACAGTGTAGCAATGCTGCTCAGAATTACTGAGAGCCAGACAGTAAACATGTAGAAGGAATACCTACATACAGTGTAGCAATGCTGCTCAGAATTACCGAGAGCCAGACAGTAAATATGTAGAAGGAATACCTACATACAGTGTAGCAATGCTGCTCAGAATTACCGAGAGCCTATAAACAGTGTAGCAATGCTGCTGAGAATTACTGAGAGCCAGACAGTAAATATGTAGAAGGAATACCTATATACAGTGTAGCAATGCTGCTCAGAATTACCGAGAGCCAGACAGTCAATATGTAGAGGGAATACCTATATACAGTAGCAATGCTGCTCAGAATTACTGAGAGCCAGACAGTAAATATGTAGAGGGAATACCTATATACAGTGTAGCAATGCTGCTCAGAATTACCGAGAGCCGGGCAGTAAATATGTAGAAGGAATACCTATATACAGTGTAGCAATGCTGCTCAGAGTTACTGAGAGCCAGACAGTAAATATGTAGAAGGAATACCTATATAGAGTGTAGCAATGCTGCTCAGAATTACTGAGAGCCGGATAGTAAATACGTAGAAGGAATACCTATATACAGTGTAGCAATGCTGCTGAGAATTACTGAGAGCCAGACAGTAAATACGTAGAGAGAATACCTATATACAGTGTAGCAATGCTGCTCAGAATTACCGGGAGCCGGGCAGTAAATATGTAGAAGGAATACCTATATACAGTGTAGCAATGCTGCTCAGAATTACCGAGAGCCGGACAGTAAATATGTAGAAGGAATACCTATATACAGTGTAGCAATGCTGCTCAGAATTACCGAGAGCCTGACAGTAAATATGCAGAAGGAATACTTATATACAGTGTAGCAATGCTGGTCAGAATTACCGAGAGCTCAACCGTAAATATGTAGAAGGAATACCTATATACAGTGTAGCAATGCTGCTCAGAATTACTGAGAGCCGGACAGTAAATATGTGGAAGGAATACCTATATACAGTGTAGCAATGCTGCTCAGAATTACCGGGAGCCGGGCAGTAAATATGTAGAAGGAATACCTATATACAGTGTAGCAATGCTGCTCAGAATTACCGAGAGCCGGACATTAAATATGTAGAAGGAATACCTATATACAGTGTAGCAATGCTGCTCAGAATTACCGAGAGCCGGACAGTAAATATGTAGAAGGAATACTTATATACAGTGTAGCAATGCTGCTCAGAATTACCGAGAGCTCAACCGTAAATATGTAGAAGGAATACCTATATACAGTGTAGCAATGCTGCTCAGAATTACTGAGAGCCGGACAGTAAATATGTGGAAGGAATACCTATATACAGTGTAGCAATGCTGCTCAGAATTACTGAGAGCCGGACAGTAAATATGTGGAAGGAATACCTATATACAGTGTAGCAATGCTGCTCAGAATTACCGAGAGCCGGACAGTAAATATGTAGAAGGAATACTTATATACAGTGTAGCAATGCTGCTCAGAATTACCGAGAGCTCAACCGTAAATATGTAGAAGGAATACCTATATACAGTGTAGCAATGCTGCTCAGAATTACTGAGAGCCGGACAGTAAATATGTGGAAGGAATACCTATATACAGTGTAGCAATGCTGCTCAGAATTACTGAGAGCCAGATCATAAATATGTAGAAGGAATACCTATATACAGTGTAGCAAGGCTGCTCAGAATTACTTAGAGCCGGGCAGTAAATATGTAGAAGGAATACCTATATACAGTGTAGCAATGCTGCTCAGAATTACTGAGAGCCAGACAGTCAATATGTAGAGGGATACCTATATCCAGTGTAGCAATGCTGCTCAGAATTACCGAGAGCCAAACAGTAAATATGTAGAAGGAATACCTATATACAGTGTAGCAATGCTGCTCAGAATTACTGAGAGCCAGGCAGTAAATATGTAGAGGGAATACCTATATACAGTGTAGCAATGCTGCTCAGAATTACCGAGAGCTCAACAGTAAATATGCAGAAGGAATACCTATATACAGTGTAGCAAAGCTGCTCAGAATTACCGAGAGCCAGACAGTAAATATGCAGAAGGAATACCTATATACAGTGTAGCAATGCTGCTCAGAATTACTGAGAGCCAGACAGTAAACATGTAGAAGGAATACCTACATACAGTGTAGCAATGCTGCTCAGAATTACCGAGAGCCAGACAGTAAATATGTAGAAGGAATACCTACATACAGTGTAGCAATGCTGCTCAGAATTACCGAGAGCCTATAAACAGTGTAGCAATGCTGCTGAGAATTACTGAGAGCCAGACAGTAAATATGTAGAAGGAATACCTATATACAGTGTAGCAATACTGCTCAGAATTACCGAGAGCCAGACAGTCAATATGTAGAGGGAATACCTATATACAGTAGCAATGCTGCTCAGAATTACTGAGAGCCAGACAGTAAATATGTAGAGGGAATACCTATATACAGTGTAGCAATGCTGCTCAGAATTACTGAGAGCCAGACAGTAAATATGTAGAGGGAAAACCAATATACAGTGTAGCAATGCTGCTCAGAATTACCGAGAGCCAGGCAGTAAATATGTAGAAGGAATAGCTATATAGCAATGCTGCTCAGAATTACCGAGAGCCGGACAGTAAATATGTAGAAGGAATACTTATATACAGTGTAGCAATGCTGCTCAGAATTACCGAGAGCTCAACCGTAAATATGTAGAAGGAATACCTATATACAGTGTAGCAATGCTACTCAGAATTACTGAGAGCCGGACAGTAAATATGTGGAAGGAATACCTGTATACCTTGTAGCAATGCTGCTCAGAATTACTGAGAGCCAGACCGTAAATATGTAGAAGGAATACCTATATACAGTGTAGCAAGGCTGCTCAGAATTACTTAGAGCCGGGCAGTAAATATGTAGAAGGAATACCTATATACAGTGTAGCAATGCTGCTCAGAATTACTGAGAGCCAGACACTCAATATGTAGAGGGATACCTATATCCAGTGTAGCAATGCTGCTCAGAATTACCGAGAGCCAAACAGTAAATATGTAGAAGGAATACCTATATACAGTGTAGCAATGCTGCTCAGAATTACCGAGAGCTCAACAGTAAATATACAGAAGGAATACCTATATACAGTGTAGCAATGCTGCTCAGAATTACTGAGAGCCAGACAGTAAACATGTAGAAGGAATACCTACATACAGTGTAGCAATGCTGCTCAGAATTACCGAGAGCCAGACAGTAAATATGTAGAAGGAATACCTACATACAGTGTAGCAATGCTGCTCAAAATTACCGAGAGCCTATAAACAGTGTAGCAATGCTGCTGAGAATTACTGAGAGCCAGACAGTAAATATGTAGAAGGAATACCTATTTACAGTGTAGCAATGCTGCTCAGAATTACCGAGAGCCAGACAGTCAATATGTAGAGGGAATACCTATATACAGTAGCAATGCTGCTCAGAATTACTGAGAGCCAGACAGTAAATATGTAGAGGGAATACCTATATACAGTGTAGCAATGCTGCTCAGAATTACTGAGAGCCAGACAGTAAATATGTAGAAGGAATACCTATATACAGTGTAGCAATGCTGCTCAGAATTACTGAGAGCCGGACAGTAAATATGTGGAAGGAATACCTATATACAGTGTAGCAATGCAGCTCAGAATTACCGGGAGCCGGGCAGTAAATATGTAGAAGGAATACCTATATACAGTGTAGCAATGCTGCTCAGAATTACCGAGAGCCGGACATTAAATATGTAGAAGGAATACCTATATACAGTGTAGCAATGCTGCTCAGAATTACCGAGAGCCGGACAGTAAATATGTAGAAGGAATACTTATATACAGTGTAGCAATGCTGCTCAGAATTACCGAGAGCTCAACCGTAAATATGTAGAAGGAATACCTATATACAGTGTAGCAATGCTGCTCAGAATTACTGAGAGCCGGACAGTAAATATGTGGAAGGAATACCTATATACAGTGTAGCAATGCTGCTCAGAATTACTGAGAGCCGGACAGTAAATATGTGGAAGGAATACCTATATACAGTGTAGCAATGCTGCTCAGAATTACCGAGAGCCGGACAGTAAATATGTAGAAGGAATACTTATATACAGTGTAGCAATGCTGCTCAGAATTACCGAGAGCTCAACCGTAAATATGTAGAAGGAATACCTATATACAGTGTAGCAATGCTGCTCAGAATTACTGAGAGCCGGACAGTAAATATGTGGAAGGAATACCTATATACAGTGTAGCAATGCTGCTCAGAATTACTGAGAGCCAGATCGTAAATATGTAGAAGGAATACCTATATACAGTGTAGCAAGGCTGCTCAGAATTACTTAGAGCCGGGCAGTAAATATGTAGAAGGAATACCTATATACAGTGTAGCAATGCTGCTCAGAATTACTGAGAGCCAGACAGTCAATATGTAGAGGGATACCTATATCCAGTGTAGCAATGCTGCTCAGAATTACCGAGAGCCAAACAGTAAATATGTAGAAGGAATACCTATATACAGTGTAGCAATGCTGCTCAGAATTACTGAGAGCCAGGCAGTAAATATGTAGAGGGAATACCTATATACAGTGTAGCAATGCTGCTCAGAATTACCGAGAGCTCAACAGTAAATATGCAGAAGGAATACCTATATACAGTGTAGCAAAGCTGCTCAGAATTACCGAGAGCCAGACAGTAAATATGCAGAAGGAATACCTATATACAGTGTAGCAATGCTGCTCAGAATTACTGAGAGCCAGACAGTAAACATGTAGAAGGAATACCTACATACAGTGTAGCAATGCTGCTCAGAATTACCGAGAGCCAGACAGTAAATATGTAGAAGGAATACCTACATACAGTGTAGCAATGCTGCTCAGAATTACCGAGAGCCTATAAACAGTGTAGCAATGCTGCTGAGAATTACTGAGAGCCAGACAGTAAATATGTAGAAGGAATACCTATATACAGTGTAGCAATACTGCTCAGAATTACCGAGAGCCAGACAGTCAATATGTAGAGGGAATACCTATATACAGTAGCAATGCTGCTCAGAATTACTGAGAGCCAGACAGTAAATATGTAGAGGGAATACCTATATACAGTGTAGCAATGCTGCTCAGAATTACTGAGAGCCAGACAGTAAATATGTAGAGGGAAAACCAATATACAGTGTAGCAATGCTGCTCAGAATTACCGAGAGCCAGGCAGTAAATATGTAGAAGGAATAGCTATATAGCAATGCTGCTCAGAATTACCGAGAGCCGGACAGTAAATATGTAGAAGGAATACTTATATACAGTGTAGCAATGCTGCTCAGAATTACCGAGAGCTCAACCGTAAATATGTAGAAGGAATACCTATATACAGTGTAGCAATGCTACTCAGAATTACTGAGAGCTCGACAGTAAATATGTGGAAGGAATACCTGTATACCTTGTAGCAATGCTGCTCAGAATTACTGAGAGCCAGACCGTAAATATGTAGAAGGAATACCTATATACAGTGTAGCAAGGCTGCTCAGAATTACTTAGAGCCGGGCAGTAAATATGTAGAAGGAATACCTATATACAGTGTAGCAATGCTGCTCAGAATTACTGAGAGCCAGACACTCAATATGTAGAGGGATACCTATATCCAGTGTAGCAATGCTGCTCAGAATTACCGAGAGCCAAACAGTAAATATGTAGAAGGAATACCTATATACAGTGTAGCAATGCTGCTCAGAATTACCGAGAGCTCAACAGTAAATATACAGAAGGAATACCTATATACAGTGTAGCAATGCTGCTCAGAATTACTGAGAGCCAGACAGTAAACATGTAGAAGGAATACCTACATACAGTGTAGCAATGCTGCTCAGAATTACCGAGAGCCAGACAGTAAATATGTAGAAGGAATACCTACATACAGTGTAGCAATGCTGCTCAAAATTACCGAGAGCCTATAAACAGTGTAGCAATGCTGCTGAGAATTACTGAGAGCCAGACAGTAAATATGTAGAAGGAATACCTATTTACAGTGTAGCAATGCTGCTCAGAATTACCGAGAGCCAGACAGTCAATATGTAGAGGGAATACCTATATACAGTAGCAATGCTGCTCAGAATTACTGAGAGCCAGACAGTAAATATGTAGAGGGAATACCTATATACAGTGTAGCAATGCTGCTCAGAATTACTGAGAGCCAGACAGTAAATATGTAGAAGGAATACCTATATACAGTGTAGCAATGCTGCTCAGAATTACTGAGAGCCGGACAGTAAATATGTGGAAGGAATACCTATATACAGTGTAGCAATGCAGCTCAGAATTACCGGGAGCCGGGCAGTAAATATGTAGAAGGAATACCTATATACAGTGTAGCAATGCTGCTCAGAATTACCGAGAGCCGGACATTAAATATGTAGAAGGAATACCTATATACAGTGTAGCAATGCTGCTCAGAATTACCGAGAGCCGGACAGTAAATATGTAGAAGGAATACTTATATACAGTGTAGCAATGCTGCTCAGAATTACCGAGAGCTCAACCGTAAATATGTAGAAGGAATACCTATATACAGTGTAGCAATGCTGCTCAGAATTACTGAGAGCCGGACAGTAAATATGTGGAAGGAATACCTATATACAGTGTAGCAATGCTGCTCAGAATTACTGAGAGCCGGACAGTAAATATGTGGAAGGAATACCTATATACAGTGTAGCAATGCTGCTCAGAATTACCGAGAGCCGGACAGTAAATATGTAGAAGGAATACTTATATACAGTGTAGCAATGCTGCTCAGAATTACCGAGAGCTCAACCGTAAATATGTAGAAGGAATACCTATATACAGTGTAGCAATGCTGCTCAGAATTACTGAGAGCCGGACAGTAAATATGTGGAAGGAATACCTATATACAGTGTAGCAATGCTGCTCAGAATTACTGAGAGCCAGATCGTAAATATGTAGAAGGAATACCTATATACAGTGTAGCAAGGCTGCTCAGAATTACTTAGAGCCGGGCAGTAAATATGTAGAAGGAATACCTATATACAGTGTAGCAATGCTGCTCAGAATTACTGAGAGCCAGACAGTCAATATGTAGAGGGATACCTATATCCAGTGTAGCAATGCTGCTCAGAATTACCGAGAGCCAAACAGTAAATATGTAGAAGGAATACCTATATACAGTGTAGCAATGCTGCTCAGAATTACTGAGAGCCAGGCAGTAAATATGTAGAGGGAATACCTATATACAGTGTAGCAATGCTGCTCAGAATTACCGAGAGCTCAACAGTAAATATGCAGAAGGAATACCTATATACAGTGTAGCAAAGCTGCTCAGAATTACCGAGAGCCAGACAGTAAATATGCAGAAGGAATACCTATATACAGTGTAGCAATGCTGCTCAGAATTACTGAGAGCCAGACAGTAAACATGTAGAAGGAATACCTACATACAGTGTAGCAATGCTGCTCAGAATTACCGAGAGCCAGACAGTAAATATGTAGAAGGAATACCTACATACAGTGTAGCAATGCTGCTCAGAATTACCGAGAGCCTATAAACAGTGTAGCAATGCTGCTGAGAATTACTGAGAGCCAGACAGTAAATATGTAGAAGGAATACCTATATACAGTGTAGCAATACTGCTCAGAATTACCGAGAGCCAGACAGTCAATATGTAGAGGGAATACCTATATACAGTAGCAATGCTGCTCAGAATTACTGAGAGCCAGACAGTAAATATGTAGAGGGAATACCTATATACAGTGTAGCAATGCTGCTCAGAATTACTGAGAGCCAGACAGTAAATATGTAGAGGGAAAACCAATATACAGTGTAGCAATGCTGCTCAGAATTACCGAGAGCCAGGCAGTAAATATGTAGAAGGAATAGCTATATAGCAATGCTGCTCAGAATTACCGAGAGCCGGACAGTAAATATGTAGAAGGAATACTTATATACAGTGTAGCAATGCTGCTCAGAATTACCGAGAGCTCAACCGTAAATATGTAGAAGGAATACCTATATACAGTGTAGCAATGCTACTCAGAATTACTGAGAGCCGGACAGTAAATATGTGGAAGGAATACCTGTATACCTTGTAGCAATGCTGCTCAGAATTACTGAGAGCCAGACCGTAAATATGTAGAAGGAATACCTATATACAGTGTAGCAAGGCTGCTCAGAATTACTTAGAGCCGGGCAGTAAATATGTAGAAGGAATACCTATATACAGTGTAGCAATGCTGCTCAGAATTACTGAGAGCCAGACACTCAATATGTAGAGGGATACCTATATCCAGTGTAGCAATGCTGCTCAGAATTACCGAGAGCCAAACAGTAAATATGTAGAAGGAATACCTATATACAGTGTAGCAATGCTGCTCAGAATTACCGAGAGCTCAACAGTAAATATACAGAAGGAATACCTATATACAGTGTAGCAATGCTGCTCAGAATTACTGAGAGCCAGACAGTAAACATGTAGAAGGAATACCTACATACAGTGTAGCAATGCTGCTCAGAATTACCGAGAGCCAGACAGTAAATATGTAGAAGGAATACCTACATACAGTGTAGCAATGCTGCTCAAAATTACCGAGAGCCTATAAACAGTGTAGCAATGCTGCTGAGAATTACTGAGAGCCAGACAGTAAATATGTAGAAGGAATACCTATTTACAGTGTAGCAATGCTGCTCAGAATTACCGAGAGCCAGACAGTCAATATGTAGAGGGAATACCTATATACAGTAGCAATGCTGCTCAGAATTACTGAGAGCCAGACAGTAAATATGTAGAGGGAATACCTATATACAGTGTAGCAATGCTGCTCAGAATTACTGAGAGCCAGACAGTAAATATGTAGAGGGAAAACCAATATACAGTGTAGCAATGCTGCTCAGAATTACCGAGAGCCGGGCAGTAAATATGTAGAAGGAATACCTATATACAGTGTAGCAATGCTGCTCAGAATTACCGAGAGCCGGACAGTAAATATATAGAGGGAATACCTATTTAGAGTGTAGCAATGCTGCTCAGAGTTACCGAGAGCCAGACAGTAAATATGTAGAAGGAATACCTATATAGAGTGTAGCAATGCTGCTCAGAATTACTGAGAGCCGGACAGTAAATACGTAGAAGGAATACCTATATACAGTGTAGCAATGCTGCTGAGAATTTCTGAGAGCCAGACAGTAAATAATTAGAGAGAATACCTATATACAGTGTAGCAATGCTGCTCAGAATTACCGGGAGCCGGGCAGTAAATATGTAGAAGGAATACCTATATACAGTGTAGCAATGCTGCTCAGAATTACCGAGAGCCGGACAGTAAATATGTAGAAGGAATACCTATATACAGTGTAGCAATGCTGCTCAGAATTACCGAGAGCCGGACAGTAAATATGCAGAAGGAATACTTATATACAGTGTAGCAATGCTGGTCAGAATTACCGAGAGCTCAACCGTAAATATGTAGAAGGAATACCTATATACAGTGTAGCAATGCTGCTCAGAATTACTGAGAGCCGGACAGTAAATATGTAGAAGGAATACCTATATACAGTGTAGCAATGCTGCTCAGAATTACTGAGAGCCAGACAGTAAATATGTAGAAGGATACCTATATACAGTGTAGCAACGCTGCTCAGAATTACTGAGAGCCGGACAGTAAATATGTAGAAGGAATACCTATATACAGTGTAGCAATGCTGCTCAGAATTACCGAGAGCTGGACAGTAAATATGTAGAAGGAATACCTATATACAGTGTAGCAATGCTGCTCAGAATTTACCGAGAGCCGGACAGTAAATATGTAGAAGGAATACCTAGAAACAGTGTAGCAATGCTGCTCAGAATTACTGAGAGCCAGACAGTAAATATGTAGAGGGAATACCTATATACAGTGTAGCAATGCTGCTCAGAATTACTGAGAGCCAGACAGTAAATATGTAGAGGGAATACCTATATACAGTGTAGCAATGCTGCTCAGAATTACCGAGAGCCGGACAGTAAATATGTAGAAGGAATAGCTATATACAGTGTAGCAATGCTGCTCAGAATTACCGAGAGCCGGACAGTAAATATGTAGAAGGAATACTTATATACATTGTAGCAATGCTGCTCAGAATTACCGAGAGCTCAACCGTAAATATGTAGAAGGAATACCTATATACAGTGTAGCAATGCTGCTCAGAATTACTGAGAGCCGGACAGTAAATATGTGGAAGGAATACCTATATACAGTGTAGCAATGCTGCTCAGAATTACTGAGAGCCGGACAGTAAATATGTGGAAGGAATACCTATATACAGTGTAGCAATGCTGCTCAGAATTACCGAGAGCCGGACAGTAAATATGTAGAAGGAATACTTATATACAGTGTAGCAATGCTGCTCAGAATTACCGAGAGCTCAACCGTAAATATGTAGAAGGAATACCTATATACAGTGTAGCAATGCTGCTCAGAATTACTGAGAGCCAGACCGTAAATATGTAGAAGGAATACCTATATACAGTGTAGCAAGGCTGCTCAGAATTACTTAGAGCCGGGCAGTAAATATGTAGAAGGAATACCTATATACAGTGTAGCAATGCTGCTCAGAATTACTGAGAACCAGACAGTCAATATGTAGAGGGAAACCTATATCCAGTGTAGCAATGCTGCTCAGAATTACCGAGAGCCAAACAGTAAATATGTAGAAGGAATACCTATATACAGTGTAGCAATGCTGCTCAGAATTACTGAGAGCCAGGCAGTAAATATGTAGAGGGAATACCTATATACAGTGTAGCAATGCTGCTCAGAATTACCGAGAGCTCAACAGTAAATATGCAGAAGGAATACCTATATACAGTGTAGCAAAGCTGCTCAGAATTACCGAGAGCCAGACAGTAAATATGCAGAAGGAATACCTATATACAGTGTAGCAATGCTGCTCAGAATTACTGAGAGCCAGACAGTAAACATGTAGAAGGAATACCTACATACAGTGTAGCAATGCTGCTCAGAATTACCGAGAGCCAGACAGTAAATATGTAGAAGGAATACCTACATACAGTGTAGCAATGCTGCTCAGAATTACCGAGAGCCTATCAACAGTGTAGCAATGCTGCTGAGAATTACTGAGAGCCAGACAGTAAATATGTAGAAGGAATACCTATATACAGTGTAGCAATGCTGCTCAGAATTACCGAGAGCCAGACAGTCAATATGTAGAGGGAATACCTATATACAGTAGGAATGCTGCTCAGAATTACTGAGAGCCAGACAGTAAATATGTAGAGGGAATACCTATATACAGTGTAGCAATGCTGCTCAGAATTACTGAGAGCCAGACAGTAAATATGTAGAGGGAAAACCAATATACAGAGTAGCAATGCTGCTCAGAATTACCGAGAGCCAGGCAGTAAATATGTAGAAGGAATAGCTATATACAGTGTAGCAATGCTGCTCAGAATTACCGAGAGCCGGACAGTAAATATGTAGAAGGAATACTTATATACATTGTAGCAATGCTGCTCAGAATTACCGAGAGCTCAACCGTAAATATGTAGAAGGAATACCTATATACAGTGTAGCAATGCTGCTCAGAATTACTGAGAGCCGGACAGTAAATATGTGGAAGGAATACCTATATACAGTGTAGCAATGCTGCTCAGAATTACTGAGAGCCGGACAGTAAATATGTGGAAGGAATACCTATATACAGTGTAGCAATGCTGCTCAGAATTACCGAGAGCCGGACAGTAAATATGTAGAAGGAATACTTATATACAGTGTAGCAATGCTGCTCAGAATTACCGAGAGCTCAACCGTAAATATGTAGAAGGAATACCTATATACAGTGTAGCAATGCTGCTCAGAATTACTGAGAGCCGGACAGTAAATATGTGGAAGGAATACCTATATACAGTGTAGCAATGCTGCTCAGAATTACTGAGAGCCGGACAGTAAATATGTGGAAGGAATACCTATATACAGTGTAGCAATGCTGCTCAGAATTACTGAGAGCCAGACCGTAAATATGTAGAAGGAATACCTATATACAGTGTAGCAAGGCTGCTCAGAATTACTTAGAGCCGGGCAGTAAATATGTAGAAGGAATACCTATATACAGTGTAGCAATGCTGCTCAGAATTACTGAGAGCCAGACAGTCAATATGTAGAGGGATACCTATATCCAGTGTAGCAATGCTGCTCAGAATTACCGAGAGCCAAACAGTAAATATGTAGAAGGAATACCTATATACAGTGTAGCAAGGCTGCTCAGAATTGCTGAGAGCCAGGCAGTAAATATGTAGAGGGAATACCTATATACAGTGTAGCAATGCTGCTCACAATTACCGAGAGCTCAACAGTAAATATGCAGAAGGAATACCTATATACAGTGTAGCAAAGCTGCTCAGAATTACCGAGAGCCAGACAGTAAATATGCAGAAGGAATACCTATATACAGTGTAGCAATGCTGCTCAGAATTACTGAGAGCCAGACAGTAAACATGTAGAAGGAATACCTACATACAGTGTAGCAATGCTGCTCAGAATTACCGAGAGCCAGACAGTAAATATGTAGAAGGAATACCTACATACAGTGTAGCAATGCTGCTCAGAATTACCGAGAGCCTATAAACAGTGTAGCAATGCTGCTGAGAATTACTGAGAGCCAGACAGTAAATATGTAGAAGGAATACCTATTTACAGTGTAGCAATGCTACTCAGAATTACCGAGAGCCAGACAGTCAATATGTAGAGGGAATACCTATATACAGTAGCAATGCTGCTCAGAATTACTGAGAGCCAGACAGTAAATATGTAGAGGGAATACCTATATACAGTGTAGCAATGCTGCTCAGAATTACTGAGAGCCAGACAGTAAATATGTAGAGGGAAAACCAATATACAGTGTAGCAATGCTGCTCAGAATTACTGAGAGCCAGACAGTAAATATATAGAGGGAATACCTATATACAGTGTAGCAATGCTGCTCAGAGTTACCGAGAGCCAGACAGTAAATATGTAGAAGGAATACCTATATAGAGTGTAGCAATGCTGCTCAGATTTACTGAGAGCCGGACAGTAAATACGTAGAAGGAATACCTATATACAGTGTAGCAATGCTGCTGAGAATTACTGAGAGCCAGACAGTAAATACGTAGAGAGAATACCTATATACAGTGTAGCAATGCTGCTCAGAATTACCGGGAGCCGGGCAGTAAATATGTAGAAGGAATACCTATATACAGTGTAGCAATGCTGCTCAGAATTACCGAGAGCCGGACAGTAAATATGTAGAAGGAATACCTATATACAGTGTTGCAATGCTGCTCAGAATTACTGAGAGCCAGACAGTAAACATGTAGAAGGAATACCTACATACAGTGTAGCAATGCTGCTCAGAATTACCGAGAGCCAGACAGTAAATATGTAGAAGGAATACCTACATACAGTGTAGCAATGCTGCTCAGAATTACTGAGAGCCTATAAACAGTGTAGCAATGCTGCTGAGAATTACTGAGAGCCAGACAGTAAATATGTAGAAGGAATACCTATATACAGTGTAGCACTACTGCTCAGAATTACCGAGAGCCAGACAGTCAATATGTAGAGGGAATACCTATATACAGTAGCAATGCTGCTCAGAATTACTGAGAGCCAGACAGTATATATGTAGAGGGAATACCTATATACAGTGTAGCAATGCTGCTCAGAATTACTGAGAGCCAGACAGTAAATATGTAGAGGGAAAACCAATATACAGTGTAGCAATGCTGCTCAGAATTACCGAGAGCCAGGCAGTAAATATGTAGAAGGAATAGCTATATAGCAATGCTGCTCAGAATTACCGAGAGCCGGACAGTAAATATGTAGAAGGAATACTTATATACAGTGTAGCAATGCTGCTCAGAATTACCGAGAGCTCAACCGTAAATATGTAGAAGGAATACCTATATACAGTGTAGCAATGCTACTCAGAATTACTGAGAGCCGGACAGTAAATATGTGGAAGGAATACCTGTATACCTTGTAGCAATGCTGCTCAGAATTACTGAGAGCCAGACCGTAAATATGTAGAAGGAATACCTATATACAGTGTAGCAAGGCTGCTCAGAATTACTTAGAGCCGGGCAGTAAATATGTAGAAGGAATACCTATATACAGTGTAGCAATGCTGCTCAGAATTACTGAGAGCCAGACACTCAATATGTAGAGGGATACCTATATCCAGTGTAGCAATGCTGCTCAGAATTACCGAGAGCCAAACAGTAAATATGTAGAAGGAATACCTATATACAGTGTAGCAATGCTGCTCAGAATTACCGAGAGCTCAACAGTAAATATACAGAAGGAATACCTATATACAGTGTAGCAATGCTGCTCAGAATTACTGAGAGCCAGACAGTAAACATGTAGAAGGAATACCTACATACAGTGTAGCAATGCTGCTCAGAATTACCGAGAGCCAGACAGTAAATATGTAGAAGGAATACCTACATACAGTGTAGCAATGCTGCTCAAAATTACCGAGAGCCTATAAACAGTGTAGCAATGCTGCTGAGAATTACTGAGAGCCAGACAGTAAATATGTAGAAGGAATACCTATTTACAGTGTAGCAATGCTGCTCAGAATTACCGAGAGCCAGACAGTCAATATGTAGAGGGAATACCTATATACAGTAGCAATGCTGCTCAGAATTACTGAGAGCCAGACAGTAAATATGTAGAGGGAATACCTATATACAGTGTAGCAATGCTGCTCAGAATTACTGAGAGCCAGACAGTAAATATGTAGAGGGAAAACCAATATACAGTGTAGCAATGCTGCTCAGAATTACCGAGAGCCGGGCAGTAAATATGTAGAAGGAATACCTATATACAGTGTAGCAATGCTGCTCAGAATTACCGAGAGCCGGACAGTAAATATATAGAGGGAATACCTATATAGAGTGTAGCAATGCTGCTCAGAGTTACCGAGAGCCAGACAGTAAATATGTAGAAGGAATACCTATATAGAGTGTAGCAATGCTGCTCAGAATTACTGAGAGCCGGACAGTAAATACATAGAAGGAATACCTATATACAGTGTAGCAATGCTGCTGAGAATTACTGAGAGCCAGACAGTAAATAATTAGAGAGAATACCTATATACAGTGTAGCAATGCTGCTCAGAATTACCGGGAGCCGGGCAGTAAATATGTAGAAGGAATACCTATATACAGTGTAGCAATGCTGCTCAGAATTACCGAGAGCCGGACAGTAAATATGTAGAAGGAATACCTATATACAGTGTAGCAATGCTGCTCAGAATTACCGAGAGCCGGACAGTAAATATGCAGAAGGAATACTTATATACAGTGTAGCAATGCTGGTCAGAATTACCGAGAGCTCAACCGTAAATATGTAGAAGGAATACCTATATACAGTGTAGCAATGCTGCTCAGAATTACTGAGAGCCGGACAGTAAATATGTAGAAGGAATACCTATATACAGTGTAGCAATGCTGCTCAGAATTACTGAGAGCCAGACAGTAAATATGTAGAAGGATACCTATATACAGTGTAGCAACGCTGCTCAGAATTACTGAGAGCCGGACAGTAAATATGTAGAAGGAATACCTATATACAGTGTAGCAATGCTGCTCAGAATTACCGAGAGCTGGACAGTAAATATGTAGAAGGAATACCTATATACAGTGTAGCAATGCTGCTCAGAATTTACCGAGAGCCGGACAGTAAATATGTAGAAGGAATACCTAGAAACAGTGTAGCAATGCTGCTCAGAATTACTGAGAGCCAGACAGTAAATATATAGAGGGAATACCTATATACAGTGTAGCAATGCTGCTCAGAATTACTGAGAGCCAGACAGTAAATATGAAGAGGGAATACCTATATACAGTGTAGCAATGCTGCTCAGAATTACCGAGAGCCGGACAGTAAATATGTAGAAGGAATAGCTATATACAGTGTAGCAATGCTGCTCAGAATTACCGAGAGCCGGACAGTAAATATGTAGAAGGAATACTTATATACATTGTAGCAATGCTGCTCAGAATTACCGAGAGCTCAACCGTAAATATGTAGAAGGAATACCTATATACAGTGTAGCAATGCTGCTCAGAATTACTGAGAGCCGGACAGTAAATATGTGGAAGGAATACCTATATACAGTGTAGCAATGCTGCTCAGAATTACTGAGAGCCGGACAGTAAATATGTGGAAGGAATACCTATATACAGTGTAGCAATGCTGCTCAGAATTACCGAGAGCCGGACAGTAAATATGTAGAAGGAATACTTATATACAGTGTAGCAATGCTGCTCAGAATTACCGAGAGCTCAACCGTAAATATGTAGAAGGAATACCTATATACAGTGTAGCAATGCTGCTCAGAATTACTGAGAGCCGGACAGTAAATATGTGGAAGGAATACCTATATACAGTGTAGCAATGCTGCTCAGAATTACTGAGAGCCAGACCGTAAATATGTAGAAGGAATACCTATATACAGTGTAGCAAGGCTGCTCAGAATTACTTAGAGCCGGGCAGTAAATATGTAGAAGGAATACCTATATACAGTGTAGCAATGCTGCTCAGAATTACTGAGAGCCAGACAGTCAATATGTAGAGGGGAACCTATATCCAGTGTAGCAATGCTGCTCAGAATTACCGAGAGCCAAACAGTAAATATGTAGAAGGAATACCTATATACAGTGTAGCAATGCTGCTCAGAATTACTGAGAGCCAGGCAGTAAATATGTAGAGGGAATACCTATATACAGTGTAGCAATGCTGCTCAGAATTACCGAGAGCTCAACAGTAAATATGCAGAAGGAATACCTATATACAGTGTAGCAAAGCTGCTCAGAATTACCGAGAGCCAGACAGTAAATATGCAGAAGGAATACCTATATACAGTGTAGCAATGCTGCTCAGAATTACTGAGAGCCAGACAGTAAACATGTAGAAGGAATACCTACATACAGTGTAGCAATGCTGCTCAGAATTACCGAGAGCCAGACAGTAAATATGTAGAAGGAATACCTACATACAGTGTAGCAATGCTGCTCAGAATTACCGAGAGCCTATCAACAGTGTAGCAATGCTGCTGAGAATTACTGAGAGCCAGACAGTAAATATGTAGAAGGAATACCTATATACAGTGTAGCAATGCTGCTCAGAATTACCGAGAGCCAGACAGTCAATATGTAGAGGGAATACCTATATACAGTAGGAATGCTGCTCAGAATTACTGAGAGCCAGACAGTAAATATGTAGAGGGAATACCTATATACAGTGTAGCAATGCTGCTCAGAATTACTGAGAGCCAGACAGTAAATATGTAGAGGGAAAACCAATATACAGAGTAGCAATGCTGCTCAGAATTACCGAGAGCCAGGCAGTAAATATGTAGAAGGAATAGCTATATACAGTGTAGCAATGCTGCTCAGAATTACCGAGAGCCGGACAGTAAATATGTAGAAGGAATACTTATATACATTGTAGCAATGCTGCTCAGAATTACCGAGAGCTCAACCGTAAATATGTAGAAGGAATACCTATATACAGTGTAGCAATGCTGCTCAGAATTACTGAGAGCCGGACAGTAAATATGTGGAAGGAATACCTATATACAGTGTAGCAATGCTGCTCAGAATTACTGAGAGCCGGACAGTAAATATGTGGAAGGAATACCTATATACAGTGTAGCAATGCTGCTCAGAATTACCGAGAGCCGGACAGTAAATATGTAGAAGGAATACTTATATACAGTGTAGCAATGCTGCTCAGAATTACCGAGAGCTCAACCGTAAATATGTAGAAGGAATACCTATATACAGTGTAGCAATGCTGCTCAGAATTACTGAGAGCCGGACAGTAAATATGTGGAAGGAATACCTATATACAGTGTAGCAATGCTGCTCAGAATTACTGAGAGCCGGACAGTAAATATGTGGAAGGAATACCTATATACAGTGTAGCAATGCTGCTCAGAATTACTGAGAGCCAGACCGTAAATATGTAGAAGGAATACCTATATACAGTGTAGCAAGGCTGCTCAGAATTACTTAGAGCCGGGCAGTAAATATGTAGAAGGAATACCTATATACAGTGTAGCAATGCTGCTCAGAATTACTGAGAGCCAGACAGTCAATATGTAGAGGGATACCTATATCCAGTGTAGCAATGCTGCTCAGAATTACCGAGAGCCAAACAGTAAATATGTAGAAGGAATACCTATATAGTGTAGCAATGCTGCTCAGAATTACTGAGAGCCAGGCAGTAAATATGTAGAGGGAATACCTATATACAGTGTAGCAATGCTGCTCACAATTACCGAGAGCTCAACAGTAAATATGCAGAAGGAATACCTATATACAGTGTAGCAAAGCTGCTCAGAATTACCGAGAGCCAGACAGTAAATATGCAGAAGGAATACCTATATACAGTGTAGCAATGCTGCTCAGAATTACTGAGAGCCAGACAGTAAACATGTAGAAGGAATACCTACATACAGTGTAGCAATGCTGCTCAGAATTACCGAGAGCCAGACAGTAAATATGTAGAAGGAATACCTACATACAGTGTAGCAATGCTGCTCAGAATTACCGAGAGCCTATAAACAGTGTAGCAATGCTGCTGAGAATTACTGAGAGCCAGACAGTAAATATGTAGAAGGAATACCTATTTACAGTGTAGCAATGCTACTCAGAATTACCGAGAGCCAGACAGTCAATATGTAGAGGGAATACCTATATACAGTAGCAATGCTGCTCAGAATTACTGAGAGCCAGACAGTAAATATGTAGAGGGAATACCTATATACAGTGTAGCAATGCTGCTCAGAATTACTGAGAGCCAGACAGTAAATATGTAGAGGGAAAACCAATATATAGTGTAGCAATGCTGCTCAGAATTACTGAGAGCCAGACAGTAAATATATAGAGGGAATACCTATATACAGTGTAGCAATGCTGCTCAGAGTTACCGAGAGCCAGACAGTAAATATGTAGAAGGAATACCTATATAGAGTGTAGCAATGCTGCTCAGATTTACTGAGAGCCGGACAGTAAATACGTAGAAGGAATACCTATATACAGTGTAGCAATGCTGCTGAGAATTACTGAGAGCCAGACAGTAAATACGTAGAGAGAATACCTATATACAGTGTAGCAATGCTGCTCAGAATTACCGGGAGCCGGGCAGTAAATATGTAGAAGGAATACCTATATACAGTGTAGCAATGCTGCTCAGAATTACCGAGAGCCGGACAGTAAATATGTAGAAGGAATACCTATATACAGTGTAGCAATGCTGCTCAGAATTACCGAGAGCCGGACAGTAAATATGCAGAAGGAATACTTATATACAGTGTAGCAATACTGGTCAGAATTACCGAGAGCTCAACCGTAAATATGTAGAAGGAATACCTATATACAGTGTAGCAATGCTGCTCAGAATTACTGAGAGCCGGACAGTAAATATGTGGAAGGAATACCTATATACAGTGTAGCAATGCTGCTCAGAATTACCGAGAGCCGGACAGTAAATATGTAGAAGGAATACCTATATACAGTGTAGCAATGCTGCTCAGAATTACTGAGAGCCAGACAGTAAATATGTAGAAGGATACCTATATACAGTGTAGCAACGCTGCTCAGAATTACTGAGAGCCGGACAGTAAATATGTAGAAGGAATACCTATATACAGTGTAGCAATGCTGCTCAGAATTACCGAGAGCTGGACAGTAAATATGTAGAAGGAATACCTATATACAGTGTAGCAATGCTGCTCAGAATTTACCGAGAGCCGGACAGTAAATATGTAGAAGGAATACCTAGAAACAGTGTAGCAATGCTGCTCAGAATTACTGAGAGACAGACAGTAAATATGTAGAGGGAATACCTATATACAGTGTAGCAATGCTGCTCAGAATTACTGAGAGCCAGACAGTAAATATGTAGAGGGAATACCTATATACAGTGTAGCAATGCTGCTCAGAATTACCGAGAGCCGGACAGTAAATATGTAGAGGGAATACCTATATACAGTGTAGCAATGCTGCTCAGAATTACCGAGAGCCGGACAGTAAATATGTAGAAGGAATACCTATATACAGTGTAGCAATGCTGCTCAGAATTACCGAGAGCCAGACAGAAAATATGTAGAGGGAATACCTATATACAGTGTAGCTATGCTGCTCAGAATTACCGAGAGCCGGACAGTAAATATGTAGAAGGAATAGCTATATACAGTGTAGCAATGCTGCTCAGAATTACCGAGAGCCAGACAGTAAATATGTAGAAGGAATACTTATATACATTGTAGCAATGCTGCTCAGAATTACCGAGAGCTCAACCGTAAATATGTAGAAGGAATACCTATATACAGTGTAGCAATGCTGCTCAGAATTACAGAGAGCCGGACAGTAAATATGTGGAAGGAATACCTATATACAGTGTAGCAATGCTGCTCAGAATTACTGAGAGCCGGACAGTAAATATGTGGAAGGAATACCTATATACAGTGTAGCAATGCTGCTCAGAATTACTGAGAGCCAGACAGTAAATATGTAGAGGGAATACCTATATACAGTGTAGCAATGCTGCTCAGAATTACCGAGAGCCGGACAGTAAATATGTAGAGGGAATACCTATATACAGTGTAGCAATGCTGCTCAGAATTACCGAGAGCCGGACAGTAAATATGTAGAAGGAATACCTATATACAGTGTAGCAATGCTGCTCAGAATTACCGAGAGCCAGACAGAAAATATGTAGAGGGAATACCTATATACAGTGTAGCAATGCTGCTCAGAATTACCGAGAGCCAGGCAGTAAATATGTAGAAGGAATAGCTATATACAGTGTAGCAATGCTGCTCAGAATTACCGAGAGCCGGACAGTAAATATGTAGAAGGAATACTTATATACATTGTAGCAATGCTGCTCAGAATTACCGAGAGCTCAACCGTAAATATGTAGAAGGAATACCTATATACAGTGTAGCAATGCTGCTCAGAATTACTGAGAGCCGGACAGTAAATATGTGGAAGGAATACTTATATACAGTGTAGCAATGCTGCTCAGAATTACCGAGAGCTCAACCGTAAATATGTAGAAGGAATACCTATATACAGTGTAGCAATGCTGCTCAGAATTACTGAGAGCCGGACAGTACATATGTGGAAGGAATACCAATATACAGTGTAGCAAGGCTGCTCAGAATTACTTAGAGCCGGGCAGTAAATATGTAGAAGGAATACCTATATACAGTGTAGCAATGCTGCTCAGAATTACTGAGAGCCAGACAGTCAATATGTAGAGGGATACCTATATCCAGTGTAGCAATGCTGCTCAGAATTACCGAGAGCCAAACAGTAAATATGTAGAAGGAATACCAATATACAGTGTAGCAATGCTGCTCAGAATTACTGAGAGCCAGGCAGTAAATATGTAGAGGGAATACCTATATACAGTGTAGCAATGCTGCTCAGAATTACCGAGAGCTCAACAGTAAATATGCAGAAGGAATACCTATATACAGTGTAGCAAAGCTGCTCAGAATTACCGAGAGCCAGACAGTAAATATGCAGAAGGAATACCTATATACAGTGTAGCAATGCTGCTCAGAATTACTGAGAGCCAGACAGTAAACATGTAGAAGGAATACCTACATACAGTGTCGCAATGCTGCTCAGAATTACCGAGTGCCAGACAGTAAATATGTAGAAGGAATACCTACATACAGTGTAGCAATGCTGCTCAGAATTACCGAGAGCCTATAAACAGTGTAGCAATGCTGCTGAGAATTACTGAGAGCCAGACAGTAAATATGTAGAAGGAATACCTATATACAGTGTAGCAATGCTGCTCAGAATTACCGAGAGCCAGACAGTCAATATGTAGAGGGAATACCTATATACAGTAGCAATGCTGCTCAGAATTACTGAGAGCCAGACAGTAAATATGTAGAGGGAATACCTATATACAGTGTAGCAATGCTGCTCAGAATTACTGAGAGCCAGACAGTAAATATGTAGAGGGAAAACCAATATACAGTGTAGCAATGCTGCTCAGAATTACCGAGAGCCAGGCAGTAAATATGTAGAAGGAATAGCTATATACAGTGTAGCAATGCTGCTCAGAATTACCGAGAGCCGGACAGTAAAAATGTAGATGGAATACCTATATACAGTGTAGCAATGCTGCTCAGAATTACTGAGAGCCAGACAGTAAACATGTATAAGGAATACCTACATACAGGGTAGCAATGCTGCTCAGAATTACCGAGAGCTCAACCGTAAATATGTAGAAGGAATACCTATATACAGTGTAGCAATGCTGCTCAGAATTACCGAGAGCCAGACAGAAAATATGTAGAGGGAATACCTATATACAGTGTAGCAATGCTGCTCAGAATTACCGAGAGCCAGGCAGTAAATATGTAGAAGGAATAGCTATATACAGTGTAGCAATGCTGCTCAGAATTACCGAGAGCCGGACAGTAAATATGTAGAAGGAATACTTATATACATTGTAGCAATGCTGCTCAGAATTACCGAGAGCTCAACCGTAAATATGTAGAAGGAATACCTATATACAGTGTAGCAATGCTGCTCAGAATTACTGAGAGCCGGACAGTAAATATGTGGAAGGAATACTTATATACAGTGTAGCAATGCTGCTCAGAATTACCGAGAGCTCAACCGTAAATATGTAGAAGGAATACCTATATACAGTGTAGCAATGCTGCTCAGAATTACCGAGAGCCAGACAGTCAATATGTAGAGGGAATACCTATATACAGTAGCAATGCTGCTCAGAATTACTGAGAGCCAGACAGTAAATATGTAGAGGGAATACCTATATACAGTGTAGCAATGCTGCTCAGAATTACTGAGAGCCAGACAGTAAATATGTAGAGGGAAAACCAATATACAGTGTAGCAATGCTGCTCAGAATTACCGAGAGCCAGGCAGTAAATATGTAGAAGGAATAGCTATATACAGTGTAGCAATGCTGCTCAGAATTACCGAGAGCCGGACAGTAAAAATGTAGATGGAATACCTATATACAGTGTAGCAATGCTGCTCAGAATTACCGAGAGCCAGACAGTAAACATGTAGAAGGAATACTTATATACATTGTAGCAATGCTGCTCAGAATTACCGAGAGCTCAACCGTAAATATGTAGAAGGAATACCTATATACAGTGTAGCAATGCTGCTCAGAATTACCGAGAGCCAGACAGAAAATATGTAGAGGGAATACCTATATACAGTGTAGCAATGCTGCTCAGAATTACCGAGAGCCAGGCAGTAAATATGTAGAAGGAATAGCTATATACAGTGTAGCAATGCTGCTCAGAATTACCGAGAGCCGGACAGTAAATATGTAGAAGGAATACTTATATACATTGTAGCAATGCTGCTCAGAATTACCGAGAGCTCAACCGTAAATATGTAGAAGGAATACCTATATACAGTGTAGCAATGCTGCTCAGAATTACTGAGAGCCGGACAGTAAATATGTGGAAGGAATACTTATATACAGTGTAGCAATGCTGCTCAGAATTACCGAGAGCTCAACCGTAAATATGTAGAAGGAATACCTATATACAGTGTAGCAATGCTGCTCAGAATTACTGAGAGCCGGACAGTAAATATGTGGAAGGAATACCAATATACAGTGTAGCAAGGCTGCTCAGAATTACTTAGAGCCGGGCAGTAAATATGTAGAAGGAATACCTATATACAGTGTAGCAATGCTGCTCAGAATTACTGAGAGCCAGACAGTCAATATGTAGAGGGATACCTATATCCAGTGTAGCAATGCTGCTCAGAATTACCGAGAGCCAAACAGTAAATATGTAGAAGGAATACCTATATACAGTGTAGCAATGCTGCTCAGAATTACTGAGAGCCAGGCAGTAAATATGTAGAGGGAATACCTATATCCAGTGTAGCAATGCTGCTCAGAATTACCGAGAGCCAAACAGTAAATATGTAGAAGGAATACCTATATACAGTGTAGCAATGCTGCTCAGAATTACTGAGAGCCAGGCAGTAAATATGTAGAGGGAATACCTATATACAGTGTAGCAATGCTGCTCAGAATTACCGAGAGCTCAACAGTAAATATGCAGAAGGAATACCTATATACAGTGTAGCAAAGCTGCTCAGAATTACCGAGAGCCAGACAGTAAATATGCAGAAGGAATACCTATATACAGTGTAGCAATGCTGCTCAGAATTACTGAGAGCCAGACAGTAAACATGTAGAAGGAATACCTACATACAGTGTCGCAATGCTGCTCAGAATTACCGAGTGCCAGACAGTAAATATGTAGAAGGAATACCTACATACAGTGTAGCAATGCTGCTCAGAATTACCGAGAGCCTATAAACAGTGTAGCAATGCTGCTGAGAATTACTGAGAGCCAGACAGTAAATATGTAGAAGGAATACCTATATACAGTGTAGCAATGCTGCTCAGAATTACCGAGAGCCAGACAGTCAATATGTAGAGGGAATACCTATATACAGTAGCAATGCTGCTCAGAATTACTGAGAGCCAGACAGTAAATATGTAGAGGGAATACCTATATACAGTGTAGCAATGCTGCTCAGAATTACTGAGAGCCAGACAGTAAATATGTAGAGGGAAAATCAATATACAGTGTAGCAATGCTGCTCAGAATTACCGAGAGCCAGGCAGTAAATATGTAGAAGGAATAGCTATATACAGTGTAGCAATGCTGCTCAGAATTACCGAGAGCCGGACAGTAAAAATGTAGATGGAATACCTATATACAGTGTAGCAATGCTGCTCAGAATTACTGAGAGCCAGACAGTAAACATGTAGAAGGAATACCTACATACAGGGTAGCAATGCTGCTCAGAATTACCGAGAGCTCAACCGTAAATATGTAGAAGGAATACCTATATACAGTGTAGCAATGCTGCTCAGAATTACTGAGAGCCGGACAGTAAATATGTGGAAGGAATACCTATATACAGTGTAGCAATGCTGCTCAGAATTACTGAGAGCCGGACAGTAAATATGTGGAAGGAATACCTATATACAGTGTAGCAATGCTGCTCAGAATTACCGAGAGCCGGACAGTAAATATGTAGAAGGAATACTTATATACAGTGTAGCAATGCTGCTCAGAATTACCGAGAGCTCAACCGTAAATATGTAGAAGGAATACCTATATACAGTGTAGCAATGCTGCTCAGAATTACTGAGAGCCGGACAGTAAATATGTGGAAGGAATACCTATATACAGTGTAGCAATGCTGCTCAGAATTACTGAGAGCCAGACCGTAAATATGTAGAAGGAATACCTATATACAGTGTAGCAAGGCTGCTCAGAATTACTTAGAGCCGGGCAGTAAATATGTAGAAGGAATACCTATATACAGTGTAGCAATGCTGCTCAGAATTACTGAGAGCCAGACAGTCAATATGTAGAGGGATACCTATATCCAGTGTAGCAATGCTGCTCAGAATTACCGAGAGCCAAACAGTAAATATGTAGAAGGAATACCTATATACAGTGTAGCAATGCTGCTCAGAATTACTGAGAGCCAGGCAGTAAATATGTAGAGGGAATACCTATATACAGTGTAGCAATGCTGCTCAGAATTACCGAGAGCTCAACAGTAAATATGCAGAAGGAATACCTATATACAGTGTAGCAAAGCTGCTCAGAATTACCGAGAGCCAGACAGTAAATATGCAGAAGGAATACCTATATACAGTGTAGCAATGCTGCTCAGAATTACTGAGAGCCAGACAGTAAACATGTAGAAGGAATACCTACATACAGTGTAGCAATGCTGCTCAGAATTACCGAGAGCCAGACAGTAAATATGTAGAAGGAATACCTACATACAGTGTAGCAATGCTGCTCAGAATTACCGAGAGCCTATAAACAGTGTAGCAATGCTGCTGAGAATTACTGAGAGCCAGACAGTAAATATGTAGAAGGAATACCTATTTACAGTGTAGTAATGCTGCTCAGAATTACCGAGAGCCAGACAGTCAATATGTAGAGGGAATACCTATATACAGTAGCAATGCTGCTCAGAATTACTGAGAGCCAGACAGTAAATATGTAGAGGGAATACCTATATACAGTGTAGCAATGCTGCTCAGAATTACTGAGAGCCAGACAGTAAATATGTAGAGGGAAAACCAATATACAGTGTAGCAATGCTGCTCAGAATTACCGAGAGCCGGGCAGTAAATATGTAGAAGGAATACCTATATACAGTGTAGCAATGCTGCTCAGAATTACCGAGAGCCGGACAGTAAATATATAGAGGGAATACCTATATACAGTGTAGCAATGCTGCTCAGAGTTACCGAGAGCCAGACAGTAAATATGTAGAAGGAATACCTATATAGAGTGTAGCAATGCTGCTCAGAATTACTGAGAGCCGGACAGTAAATACGTAGAAGGAATACCTATGTACAGTGTAGCAATGCTGCTGAGAATTACTGAGAGCCAGACAGTAAATACGTAGAGAGAATACCTATATACAGTGTAGCAATGCTGCTCAGAATTACCGGGAGCCGGGCAGTAAATATGTAGAAGGAATACCTATATACAGTGTAGCAATGCTGCTCAGAATTACCGAGAGCCGGACAGTAAATATGTAGAAGGAATACCTATATAAAGTGTAGCAATGCTGCTCAGAATTACCGAGAGCCGGACAGTAAATATGCAGAAGGAATACTTATATACAGTGTAGCAATGCTGCTCAGAATTACTGAGAGCCAGACAGTAAATATGTAGAGGGAATACCTATATACAGTGTAGCAATGCTGCTCAGAATTACCGAGAGCCGGACAGTAAATATGTAGAGGGAATACCTATATACAGTGTAGCAACGCTGCTCAGAATTACCGAGAGCCGGACAGTAAATATGTAGAAGGAATACCTATATACAGTGTAGCAATGCTGCTCAGAATTACCGAGAGCCAGACAGAAAAAATGTAGAGGGAATACCTATATACAGTGTAGCAATGCTGCTCAGAATTACCGAGAGCCGGACAGTAAATATGTAGAAGGAATATCTATATACAGTGTAGCAATGCTGCTCAGAATTACCGAGAGACAGACAGTAAATATGTAGAAGGAATACCTAGAAACAGTGGATTCGTTTCGGCATGCACAAGGTCACAACTACCGTCAGCAGGGCAAAAAGTAAACTGTTGTACTTTTCCATCTATTTATGTATAAAGCTGTTTAGCACGAATGCCTACATCACTTTCCAATGTTCAGTAATGGCCCAAATATGTCCATAATGAATAATTAAGCAGGGAAAAAACATTTGAAAGACCTAGTCTGTTACTAATGTAATCAACAGAGCTGCTCACTAAATAGCACAAGCCAGCTAAAATCAGTGCACCCGAAGAGCCACTCCCAAAACACCTGAAAGAAGCAAGGAAGTGTAGGGTTAGAAGTAGTCAGCTATTAGCTAAAGGAAAAATAAAAAAGCTATGACTCAGGTCAGTACTGCCTCATGTGACGAAATGCAAATGAACATGTCGGATACAGGAGAGCGAATAAAGCAGATGGCTTGGATCAGTGCTAAAGCTTGTAAGAAAAAAAAAAAATCCCAGTAGTAATGTTGTGGAAGCAATGCCCAAAAACAAACTTTTAAAATAAGACCAGAGTAAAACAATAAGGTATATGCCGGGAATTGAGATAACGCCCCCACCCCCCAACACTCAAATGATGGAAAAATTCAAATCTTAAACAAAAGTAAATCTAACTCCATGCCCTTGCCATTACTGAATGCCACGAGGGGCTTGGCGTCTACCAGACTATAATACCAGTGCGAGAGTAGTTAATTCTGCACCTTGTGTATGCCACATTCAAATGATTGTGTACAAGCATAAACAAAGTACATGACGGCACACGTGGTAATTTACGATCTTGATACTGTGGCCCCTCGACAGCCCATCTCCCCGCCCATCAGCAGGTCCAGCACTGAAGGCAAAGCAGCGGAGATGATGCCAAGCTGCCCCATAGCAGCGGAGATGATGCCATGCTGCCCCATAGCAGCGGAGATGATGCTAGGCTGCCCCATAGCAGAGGAGATGATGCCATGCTGCCCCATAGCAGCGGAGATGATGCCATGCTGCCCCATAGCAGCGGAGATTATGCCATTCTGCCCTATAGCAGCGGAGATGATGCCATGCTGCCCCATAACATGCGGGGATGATGCCATCCTGCACCATAGCAGCGGAGGTGATGCCAAGCTGCCCCATAGCAGCGGAGATGATGCCATGCTGCACCATAGCAGCGGAGATGATGCCATGCTGCACCATAGCAGCGGAGATGATGCCATGCTGCACCATAGCAGCGGAGATGATGCCATGCTGCCCCATAGCAGCGGAGATTATGCCATGCTGCCCTAAAGCAGCAGAGATGATGCCATGCTGCCCCATAGCAGCGGAGATGATGCCATGCTGCCCCATAGCATGCGGGGATGATGCCATGCTGCCCCATAGCAGTGGAGATTATGCCATTCTGCCCCATAGCAGCGGAAATTATGCCATGCTGCACCATAGCAGCGGAGATGATGCCATTCTGGCCCATAGCAGCGGAGATGATGCCATGCTACCCCATGGTGAATGTATGACATTGTTCTGCATTCTGTCCATCAACTGTTGTTTTTGCATTTGTCACCCAGAGTGGGACGGGTTTGCCCAGACGTGGGTCCCGTGCTCTCCATGCCACTGGAATCAAGCTATCCTGGCTGAAGAGGAGTGAAACCCGGAAACCGGTCCTAGGATGCTTGTTTCCAGTCTAGGGAGGACCTGGCTTGGCAGTTCGGGCTGGACTGTTCCCATGAGGCACAGGGTCAAGACTGATTTGCATATGGCTGGGTTCAAACTGGAATGGCATGGTGAGCAAAAAAACGATGGATTTAGGCCCAGATCTCTATACCTGGGTGAATGTATGACATTGTTCTGCATTCTGTCCATCAACTGTTGTTTTTGCATTTGTCACCCCGAGTGGGACACGTTTGCCCAGACGTGGGTCCCGTGCTCTCCATGCCACTGGAATCAAGCTATCCTGGCTGAAGAGGGGTGAAACCCCGAAACCGGTCCTAGGATGCTTGTTTCCAGTCTAGGGAGGACCTGGCTTGGCAGTTTGGCTGGACTGTTCCCATGAGGCACAGGGTCAAGACTGATTTGCATATGGCTAGGTTCAAACTGGAATGGCATTGTGAGCAAAATAACAATGGATTTAGGCCCAGATCTCTGTACTGGGGTGAATGTAGGGCATTGTTCTGCATTCTGTCCATCAACTGTTGTTTTTGCATTTGTCACCCCGAGTGGGACGGGTTTGCCCAGACGTGGGTCCCGTGCTCTCCATGCCACTGGAATCAAGCTATCCTGGCTGAAGAGGGGTGAAACCCCGAAACCGGTCCTAGGATGCTTGTTTCCAGTCTAGGGAGGACCTGGCTTGGCAGTTCGGGCTGGACTGTTCCCATGAGGCACAGGGTCAAGACTGATTTGCATATGGCTGGGTTCAAACTGGAATGGCATTGTGAGCAAAAAAACGATGGATTTAGGCCCAGATCTCTGTACTGGGGTGAATGTATGACATTGTTCTGCATTCTGTCCATCAACTGTTGTTTTTGCATGCTGCCCCATAGCAGCAGAGATGATGCCACGCTGCCCATAGCAGCGGAGACCAGCAGATTCATCCTGTCTGCAGTCAACCCTTGGATGACTGTAGAACCTCAGGGATATCAAGAAACTCTTCGCCTAGGAGGCGGGGGTCCCCACCGTGCGATCTCACCTACTGAGGAATGCAACCTGAACTGCCTCCTGCTTGAAGCACTTCCAAATGTAGAGCTGCTATTCAGAATGTTGGCTGTCCCAAATAGAGTCTGGCAAAAGAAACCGGGTAGAGCAGTGGTCGGATAGTCCTCTCGTCTCCCTGAATAAAAGGGCACTCAACACTATGATTGGTCAGAACAATCGCTCTATTGGCCGTATATGAGGGATCTAGCTGCACCCTTGAGATAGCAAGCATCTTAAGTTTACATGTTTTCAACTCTTACTGCTGGTCTGAGGACAGTCGATCTATGGCCCAAAGATTCTGAAAGATGCCATTAGTAAATTATGACATAAAAGAGCTCAATTCCCAGCTAGACATCAAACAAGGGGAGGTTCTGGACTGCTTTTGGATATGTTTAACTTGGTACCGAAAACGTAATCGTCTTTTTTTCCCCTGGATAGAGCCTTAGGTTTCAGTGGAATGGACTCCCTTGGTTGGGTAAAACTCGACTAAGCACATGCATAGCACACTAAAGCCCTGCCATATATTCCACTGGTGGCCCAGTGAAGGCACGTCACGAGCACATCTACTGTCAGAAGTCGGGTATTTTTAGATAACCATAGAAACAAGGTCTTAGTAAAGATAAAGCCATATCTACACAGGCAGCCATTACAGACATCAGCATCCCGCACATCCTATTATTGCCCCCCTTCAGTTCTCCCCATGGTTCTTAGTCAGTACTGCGGAAAGCGGGTTACACCTGGGCCAGAGGTGCGTGCATCCTGAAGGCCCTTGCACGAGCGGTCCATGGCGGGATTAACACACCCCGTGACAAAGCACCAAGAGGTCCGGCTAGAGGTGGCCGAAAGGAGCTATGGGTTCTCTACCACCGCCACCCTAACTACTGAACGGATGGGCAGTTCCAGTCAACCAATCACAAGACAGATCTTCCAGCATCCTGGGGTCACGTGTCTG
This sequence comes from Calotriton arnoldi, assembly GCA_963921515.1. Classification (NCBI taxonomy): domain Eukaryota; kingdom Metazoa; phylum Chordata; class Amphibia; order Caudata; family Salamandridae; genus Calotriton; species Calotriton arnoldi. The sequence goes on along the minus strand of CAWUFW010000829.1, from coordinate 1,144,377 downwards.
CTTCTGAAATGTGCCAACTCTGCAGGGTGGAGAAGGCTCAAACTCCATCCTCTAATGGGGTGTAATAATGGAAGCAGCTGGTATTTCCAGCATTTTAAAACTGGAAGGCTGAGGCAAGGCTCTCTGCAAATAGAAACCGTTCTTGAGAAACGTCTCACACTCCTAAACAAACTAGACATTATTTGGGAGACAGGGAAACCCTTATGCCTGTAACTACCAAAATATTAGGCATTAAAAACAGCCAAACCAAAAAATATTTGTCTCTGAATCAGTCATTTAACTAAAACACTGCATCAAAAATCGCACAATGAGAGCCCAGCGTAGATTCATAACAGTGACACAGACCAGTACAACACTTCAAGACTGGCATTTCTAGGAGCAGTGTGTATTAAAGCCAGTAGGTCTCAGCAATCGAGATGTAATGGCATGGTTAATGTTATAGTCTTTTAGCCACATCTTATGGAGTGGCTATTTAGCCCTAATCGATACAAAAGGGGATGATGGACGGAACGTTTGAGCCAATCAAACACTCACCCCCAGTCAACTGATCTGGGTTTAATCCATCATCATTCTTTAGCTCACTCCACCACCCCAGTTCAGACATGGCCATATGCAAATCAGTCTGACCCTGTGCCTCATGGGAACAGTCCAGCCCGAACTGCCAAGCCATGTCTTCCCTGGACCGGAAACAAGCATCCTAGGGCCGGTTTCTGGCATTCCAGCCGTCATCAGCCAGGCTTGCTTGAATCCAGTGGCAAAGTGAGCAAGGGACCCACGTCTGGGTATACCCCCGCCAACTTAGGGCGAACAAAGCGATACAAAGGGGGATGATGGACGGAACGTTTGAGCCAATCAAACACTCACCCCCAGTCAACTGATCTGGGTTTAATCCATCATCATTCTTTAGCTCACTCCACCACCCCAGTTCAGACATGGCCATATGCAAATCAGTCTGACCCTGTGCCTCATGGGAACAGTCCAGCCCGAACTGCCAAGCCATGTCTTCCCTGGACCGGAAACAAGCATCCTAGGACCGGTTTCTGGCATTCCAGCCGTCATCAGCCAGGCTTGCTTGAATCCAGTGGCAAAGTGAGCAAGGGACCCACGTCTGGGCATACCCCCGCCAACGTTGAGCCAATCAAACACTCACCCCCAGTCAACTGATCTGGGTTTAATCCATCATCATTCTTTAGCTCACTCCACCAGTTCGTGCTGGACTGTTCCCATGAGGCACAGGGTCAGACTGATTTGCATATGGCCATGTCTGAACTGGGGTGGTGGAGTGAGCTAAAGAATGATGATGGATTAAACCCAGATCAGTTGACTGGGGGGTGAGTGTTTGATTTGCTCTAGCGCTCCGTCCATCATCCCCTTTGGTATCGCTTTGTTCGCCCTAAGTTGGCAGGGTATGCCCAGACGTGGGTCCCTTGCTCACTTTGCCACTGGATTCAAGATAGCCTGGCTGATGAGGGTTTTGAACCCGAAACCGGTCCCAGGATGCTTGTTTCCGGTCCAGGGAAGACATGGCTTGGCAGTTCGTGCTGGACTGTTCCCATGAGGCACAGGGTCAGACTGATTTGCATATGGCCATGTCTGAACTGGGGTGGTGGAGTGAGCTAAAGAATGATGATGGATTAAACCCAGATCAGTTGACTGGGGGTGAGTGTTTGATTTGCTCTAGCGCTCCGTCCATCATCCCCTTTGGTATCGCTTGTTCGCCCTAAGTTGGCAGGGTATGCCCAGACGTGGGTCCCTTGCTCACTTTGCCACTGGATTCAAGATAGCCTGGCTGATGAGGGTTTTGAACCCGAAACCGGTCCCAGGATGCTTGTTTCCGGTCCAGGGAAGACATGGCTTGGCAGTTCGTGCTGGACTGTTCCCATGAGGCACAGGGTCAGACTGATTTGCATATGGCCATGTCTGAACTGGGGTGGTGGAGTGAGCTAAAGAATGATGATGGATTAAACCCAGATCAGTTGACTGGGGGTGAGTGTTTGATTTGCTCTAGCGCTCCGTCCATCATCCCCTTTGGTATCGCTTTGTTCGCCCTAAGTTGGCAGGGTATGCCCAGACGTGGGTCCCTTGCTCACTTTGCCACTGGATTCAAGATAGCCTGGCTGATGAGGGTTTTGAACCCGAAACCGGTCCCAGGATGCTTGTTTCCGGTCCAGGGAAGACATGGCTTGGCAGTTCGTGCTGGACTGTTCCCATGAGGCACAGGGTCAGACTGATTTGCATATGGCCATGTCTGAACTGGGGTGGTGGAGTGAGCTAAAGAATGATGATGGATTAAACCCAGATCAGTTGACTGGGGTGAGTGTTTGATTTGCTCTAGCGCTCCGTCCATCATCCCCTTTGGTATCGCTTTGTTCGCCCTAAGTTGGCAGGGTATGCCCAGACGTGGGTCCCTTGCTCACTTTGCCACTGGATTCAAGATAGCCTGGCTGATGAGGGTTTTGAACCCGAAACCGGTCCCAGGATGCTTGTTTCCGGTCCAGGGAAGACATGGCTTGGCAGTTCGTGCTGGACTGTTCCCATGAGGCACAGGGTCAGACTGATTTGCATATGGCCATGTCTGAACTGGGGTGGTGGAGTGAGCTAAAGAATGATGATGGATTAAACCCAGATCAGTTGACTGGGGGTGAGTGTTTGATTTGCTCTAGCGCTCCGTCCATCATCCCCTTTGGTATCGCTTTATTTAGCCCTAATAACTGGACGGCTTTGCCCTGCCCTCCGAGAGGCCTTTAGTGATAGCAGCCACATTAAATCTCATGTTTGGAAGAAGAGCGATGTAGTGTGGAGCCTGAAAGCAGTCCCCATCTTCAGGTTAGGCATTCGTGGCATTCGTCGCCCCAGGTGGCGGCAGAGGAGGTTAGAAGAGTAGAGACCGGATTGTCCAATCGTCAGCTCAGGAGGTTGAGCCCTGCGCACACAAGGTGCACTGAGTAAAGGCAGCAAGTAGCAACTGCTGGATCAGCCAGTAGGAATAACTGAGGTCCTTGAACACAGGGACAGGAAGGGAAGCCGAGGGAACGTTGGATGTGACGCGCCACACAACTAGTGGTGGTAAACTGCGCGACGGAACCTGCTGCGGGAAGGAGTCTGGTCAGACTAAGCCCACCGCGTGGAGATTCAGAGTGCCAGCAGAGACCCAATTCACCGAGTTCACGGTGGTCAGCTCACAAGGAGTTGAGACCTAACATCAGACCAGTCTACTTTGGAACTGTGGAACCAGGTTTGAGCCCTGGCATTAACTCAACATCCTGTGCTTGTTGGCAAATCAGTTAATCGCACAGTGCCTTAAAAACTTAATCTGAACTTGTGTAATGTAATCGGGTGCTCATGTAAACAGCTATAATGTCCTGCCCAAGACAAAACCCAACACTGGGCAGCGTGTTTGCGCCAGGCGTACGCATAATGTGAGGGGACGTGAGGACGGTGAGCAGTCCAACTCTAAAGCTTACATCACCTCTTCTGAGTACGGCAGCACCACAGTGAAGGACGGAGGGGGCAAGCCGTGATGAGGGGGTGGAAGGATAAAGCAGCGATGATGGATGGGTTTGGGCCACGGAACAGGCATCCTGTGAAAACAGCGTCCGACATTTAATCTCAGTCTTTGAATGCTCAGCAAATGTGACGAGATAAGAGCATGATTTAAAGCCCTGTTTACAACGGAGCCACTCAGAGCCAGGTAAAACAAGAGCGCTCCCGACAAGGGCTTTCACACAAAGAAAAAAGAAGTTCCTAAAATGGTCATTAACTGGGACAGATAGATAGTAATTGGTCCATGCTCTCAGGGAGCGCTAAACACAGGAAGAGGCATGATGCATGAATGCCATGGACAAATGGGGAAAAAGAATAGGAAAGTGACACTGGAGCCAGCAATTGTGAAGCCTATGGGCGGGCTGAAGCCCACAAAGTATATACATGTCTTTGTAGACAGCGCATGCAGGGTCTAGAGCCGAGACCTTAAAAGGAGGCACAGCCATGCTCAATATCTCAGATGATATCCACAGAACCTTAGAGGATGGGGAAGCCTGTCTTCTCATCCTGATTGACCTATCTGCGGCTTTCGACACAATAAATCATCCAGCTTTACTTGAAACTTTGAAAGGCCGTTCTGGCATAAATGGCATAGTACTAAAATGGTTCGCTGCCTACCTTCAGCACTGTTCGCAACAAATTAAAATCAACTCCTGTCTCTCTAAGCCAATACGAGTCACACTTGGGGTCCCTCAAGGCTCGATCCTCTCCCCAGCCCTCTTTAATCTCTTCATGGAACCCCTTACAATCATTCTGAAACAAGCAGGAGTTAAATATCTCCTATATGCAGATGACACTCAACTCTACTATAAAATCAAATCTCCCAGTGACATCCGACACCTCAATGTCACACTAACCAAGATCCAATCCTGGTTTAATGCAAACCACTTAAAACTGAACCCAGACAAAACGGAACTAATACTGTTTGCTACTAAAAGTAACCACCTTCCTATCCAAGACTGGCTCAAGAACCTGGATGCCCTAAACTGCTCTCTCACCCTATCCGACTCGGTTAAGTCACTAGGCATTACCCTGGACAAGAACTTATCGATGAAGGACCACATCAAAAACTCTACAAAAAGGGCGCTTTACTCACTAAAACACCTGAAGAAATTGAAACCATTCATTCCCCAAGACGATTTCAAGACTATTGTCCAATCCCTAGTCCTCTCCAAACTAGACTACGGGAACGCCATCCTAACAGGGAGGCCAAAAGCTCACCTAGCCCCACTGAGGTCAGTCCTTAACATGGCAGCTCGTCTCATAACTGGGGTAAAAAAGTTTGAACACATCACCCCAACCCTCCACTCCCTCAACTGGCTTCCCATTGAAGGTAGATGTAGCTACAAATTGGCCTGCATCACTCACAAAACCCTTCACTCACGTTCCCCCAACTACCTAAACAGCAAACTGGTTAAAGCTGGAAGTTTCCGATCCCTGAGAAGCTCCAACTCACTTCTTCTCATCCCTCCGAAATTGAAAAGGAAAACTACTCAGTCCCGATCCTTTTCTGGTAACGTACCCATGATATGGAACTCACTCCCGATTGACCTCAGATGCAACCCCTCCCTCCCCTGCTTCAAAAGGGACCTGAAACTCCTTCTACTCAAGAAATACTTCACCGGCCAATGTCAACAAACCTAGACTTCAGTAACCCAGCTGACTCCCAGCTCACTTGTCCATCAAGGATAGATGGTTACGGGACTGTTTTCAATCTCTTGAGCTCCTCCCTACCGTTCACTGTATGCCCAATCATAATGTGTTGCTCTATCTTTCCTCTTGCACCCCTGTGTCCTGCTATGTAACGTATGCCTAATTATTATGTTTTAGTTTATATCTTTATGCATCACAATGTCCTGCTATGTAATGCAACTTGTGTTCCCTTGCGTATGTAAAGCGCTCTGATACCCCCGGGTCTAGCTAGCGCTATATAAAACTTATAAATAAATAAATAAATAAAGAGGCAAGTGGGAAGGGTCACATTGCTATAGAGCTTCCTAAAAAGTCAATTTAAAGCCATTGTGATACGACAATATTATATAATTTAAAGCCATTGGATAGGACAATATTACATAATTTAAAGCCATTGTGATAGGACAATATTACATAATTTAAAGCCATTGTGATAGGACAATATTATATAATTTAAAGCCATTGGATAGGACAATATTACATAATTTAAAGCCATTGGATAGGACAATATTACATAATTTAAAGCCATTGTGATAGGACAATATTATATAATTTAAAGCCATTGGATAGGACAATATTACATAATTTAAAGCCATTGTGATAGGACAATATTACATAATTTAAAGCCTCTGTGATAGGACAATATTACATAATTTAAAGCCATTGGATAGGACAATATTACATAAATGAAGTCACAATGCAGCATTTGAAGAACATTAATGGTATGCTTCTTCAAACTGAGATTAACAGTATTTACGGAAAGGATTAGATCACAAAGGAGAAAAATGTAATTACCAGCAATCACAATGCATACTCTCCACAATGATTACTTCAAAAAAAAAAAAATTTGAAAAAAATTGAAAAGATTAAAACAAACGAACTTATTTGAATGGGCCTTCACCAAAGTAATGAATGTATAAGTGGTAAATATTTTAAATTTACAATAAAAGGTTTATAAATCGATTTCAAGCTGCCACCACGTTGCATTCAGACACAAAGAGTACATGTTTTAGATCAGTAAACTCAGAGCTATACATTACCAAAATGTAGACAGAATGTCAAATTAAGCAAAGGGTCGTTTGTGGACATCACTCATGGTTTTCCTGAAAAAAACGAATCACTGAAATAAAAAAATAATGAAAATACGAAGTGAGGAGTGTGGGATGTTTCTTGAGGAGTACTTCAAACTGCCTTGGGCAGAAATATGGATCCCTTTGCAGTCAAGATGTGCTCGGAGAGCCCCGCCGGACCATTTGAAGGGGGAGAATAAGGGGCGCACAGTTGGAGGACAGGAGGTGTTGAAGATCACACACTGCTCTGAGGCCCTTAGGGGGATTGAAAGGGGCGAAAGTCAAAGAGAGGGTACTAGCTAGCGCCTCATGTTTTTAGGTCTCGCCCTGAAAGCCAGCGCTTCAGCGCTGGCTCTGGGCGAGACATTTTGTAGTGGGCTTTTAGAAATGCGACCACAACTTTTGGCTGGCCTAGAGCATGCGAGTACGCGCACAGTAACGCGCATTCCTCGCATGCTCCAGGCCATCTGCCTTTGATATCACTTGCTCCTCCCCCTCCCCCACCACAGAGCGCTTCTCGGGGCCGCGCGGCCGTGTCACTTTCACGGCCACGCGTCACTTGCTCTCCCGCTCCTCCTCCCTCCCCCACCACAGAGCGCGTCTCACACGGCCGCGCGGCCAATGCTTGTTCTCAATTTTGACTTGTCTTCTTAGGATAATTGTATAGATGAGGCCTACACGTGTGCGCATGGGCGGTCTTGAGATGCTGCGAACACAAAGGTTGTCTTGGGAATACATTGAGTAGAGGCTATTGCTGTCTCTAGCCAGAAGGACAAGATGCCCAAGCCTTTATGATGATATAATAGCGCAGGGCCATTGTTGTCCTTGTTTTCTGCGGAGCGTCGCCTTCTGTCGCGCGGATGGTGGATGACGTGCCACACACCTCACTGGATGCTCCTTCCCCACGGCTTTGCACCTGGAGCCTCCCGGGACACCTCATCTGTTTCAGAGCGTATCCTCCATCCGTCTAAAGCAACCTTTATCTCAGCAAGAACATTCCCGGGTGTCCGCGGGGGAGATTAATTCGGTCCCTTCGGAGAGCGCACCAACTCCAGCTCCTACCACCGTGAGCAGCGTGTGCTGAAGAAGCGTGACAGCTGAAAACCTCAGGAAAGAAATGCCTTTTACTTTGTGAATTCAAGCCCAACTTTTCCCCTCCTGGCGCTCCGAGCCCATTGGGACCTTCGAAGACACATAAGTGAGCTGCAGTTCTTGTCGCGTGGGCCCTGTAGACTTACAACGACGCCGTCGCAGGTGATATTTGATTTTTCTTGGAAGTGATTTCAGCTGAAGCGAGCCACAGGCTAGTGCGCATTGTTGTTCGTTTTTATGTTCTTTTTGTTAACCAGGCTCCTAGGCAGCGGCACCATAGGCCTTGATTGCAGCCCTGATGGTAATATAATATCGAAAGCATCTTTGCAGCACATGGACTGGTGCTACACTTCCGGCATGGCATCCCTGTGCCCTTCGTTTGTAATAGCCAGGATAGCAGCTGACACCCTTTCAGTAACTTGCAAAAAAAGAAACTATGTGCAGGTTCAGTGTCTGGCATTTAATGGTCATACTGTATGGGAGGAGCCCTAACACTGACATCCAGGTCGCAGTTACTTAGCTGTTAAGGAGAGCACATGTGCGCCTTTAAAACAACAAGTACTTTTAATTTCATTCAATGTAACTGTGGAAATAAATATTTATTCGTTTACAGTAACTGTGGATAAACCAGTTAATTTTCATGCAATATCAACAGAACTGGAAGGAGGATCAAATCTATCCCCTTTTATCTAGTTTACTTGACAAAGAGAGCTATTTTCTTCTTTTCACACTAAAGGAGATCCCTACTAGAAGTTACTAATAACTTTGCCATTGATACAAATGACGCCAATAGCGTGCGAGTACAATTACAGGCAGTGAAGAGGTCAGCGAAAAATTACATTTATTTCACGGAATCAATGAGATGCGCAGACGGGGGGCACGCGCTAGTTAATGCTCAAACGGTGTGAAGCTGGTCTCAATTTAAAACGTACACAAAGCTAAAAATGTTTCTTCCGCGCGCTGCACCAGACTTGGCATTTTGCTGGTGACGCGCGAGGCCAGGACAGCTTCTAAATGCGCGGTTGCTATGAGATGGCGAAGCTGCGAGCGTCAAGGCTCCTTCATAGCCTGCCAATGTTTACAGTGCCTGACAATATCTCGGCCCAATGCAATTAGTCCTTCGTCTTTACAAGCACAGCACTTTAACTGGTATTATCTGTTCCACAAAGGTTTGTTCAAATATCAGTCCAATGTAATATATGTTTATGCGTAGCGCACTGCGGCCACTCATGAGCCTCAAGGAGATGCCATTTCCACCAAGCATTGGCATAGCCAATAGGTCTCGCTTTTGGGACCTTATAAGTATTTAGTTTTGCAGCACAATATCCTTGGTGCAACAACATCAGCTGTTGCATGGCTAAACCTTGTACCTTATAAGTGTTTAGCCATGCAGCAGTTGATGTTGTTGCACCAAGGATATTGTGCTGCATAACTAAATACTTATAAGGTCCCAAAAGCGAGACCTATTAGCTATGCCAATGCTTGTTTTTCTCATTGGCAATTCAAAGCACCTGGCGTCAAATAATTTGATCCGAATGACACATTTGGTGAGATGTGAGCGCCATCAGCAGCAGCCAGCTCTGACGTCCCTACGGCCGGTAGCTCCGTCGCTACTACACAATCCCTTCAATTGCGTAAGTGGGAGGGAAGCAGCTGGTGCGAAAATTCCACTTTAAACAAAAGTATAACTTAAAAAAACACTCACAACAACATACATAATGGTGGCATAAAAAAAACAAGAACACACAAGTGTGGCAGAGGGTTTCACCAGATGACACCATGCCCACTCCCGGGCATTGCCTTTAAAACCAAGGTAATAGCACCCCACACCCACACTGATGCGTTTCAAAAGGTTGTCAGCTACCACTACAACTCCCAGAATCCAATAGAAAATATGAAAACTCCGAATCACCCTTTGTATTCCAGGTCTCATAGACCGGGGCTCTGCCCAAAATCTCCGCACGCTGATGGAGCTCCCGTGTTCATAGAGGCGCTATACTCCTAGTTTGTACCCCAGCTGTGACCCGCCCAGATGACAGAAACATGCATTACTTCAGGTCTGCAGCCCTGCGGCCTCAGAGCACAGCCAAAGTACAATCATACCAAAGGCACGACATGGAAGCGCTACGAAGCTGTTTTTGGTCATTACATAGCGCTACAAAATACACGATAAATCGAAGCCTTCTGGTTTCCTCGGAAAAGACTTATAAAAGGGTTGCTGTGGCCCAGTGTTTATCACACACAACGTCCTTTAACGGTCGTTATGAAGCAATAATATGCAATTAACTACAAACAGACCCGGAGACATTCAGGTTAAACGGCATTCGCTATTTGCGACAGGAAAGATTGGGTGACAGTCGCACAGCGCTCTTAAATACATTTACAAAAAAAAAAAACCTTCGCCCCTCCCCAAGGAATGTAGAAGAAATCTTATTTTTTTCTGTTTGACTGTTTCCGTTCACTATTTGCTGCCACTGGTCTCTGACCTTTTATCACACATTGGTTACAGGTGAACTGCCCTTTGCAGGGAGCCCTCACGTCAGGCGCGCGCCTTAATGGGCCTATTCTGCAGGGGAGCCGGAGGGTCCGGGATGTGGCCTCGCTACAAGCCCGTGCACTCCTGGGGTGCCTCCACCCCAATGCAGCCCAGAGCTTGGTGGGGATAGAAGGTCTGTGTGTGCACCGGCAGCCAAGTAACCGAGATCGCTTTAACAAAGCAGCATTATAATTCAAGCCTTCGTGGCATTTGCACCCGGTGAAACTTTAATCAATCAATCAATCATGTCACTTATAAAGCGCACTACATACCCGCGAGGGTCTCAAGGCGCTGGGGGAAGAGGGGGGTGGTGCTGCTACTGATCGAAGAGCCAGGTCTTGAGGAGTCTTCTGAAGGCCAGTAGGTCTTGGGTCTGTCGGAGGTTGGTGGGGAGGGTGTTCCAGGTCTTGGCGGCGAGGTGGGAGAAGAATCTGCCGCCGGCGGTCGTTTTCCGGATGCGGGGGACTGTGGCGAGGGCGAGGCTGGTCGAGCGGAGCTGGCGGGTGGGGGTGTAGAAGCTGAGTCGTCTGTTGAGGTAGGCTGGTCCGGAGTTGTGGAGTGCTTTGTGTGCGTGGGTGAGGAGCTTGAAGGTTATCCTCTTGTTGACAGGGAGCCAGTGCAGGTCTCTCAGGTGGGGTGTGATGTGGCTGCGTCGGGGATGTCGAGGATAAGACGTGCAGAGGCGTTCTGGATGCGTTGCAGCCGTCTCAGGAGCTTAGCCGTCGTTCCTGCGTAGAGGGCGTTTCCGTAGTCCAGCCTGCTGGTGACGAGGGCCTGGGTGACTGTTTTTCTTGTTTCGGTGGGGATCCACTTGAAGATCCTGCGGAGCATTCGGAGGATGTTGAAGCAGGATGAGGAAACGGCGTTGACCTGCTTAGTCATGGAGAGGGTGGGGTCGAGGATGACCCCTAGGTTGCGTACGTGGTCGGTGGGTGGCGGGGCTGTTCCCAGTGATGTTGGCCACCAGGAGTCGTCCCAGGCTGAAGGGTTGGAACCAAGGATGAGGACCTCCGTCTTGTCCGAGTTCAGCTTCAGGCGGCTGGTCCTCATCCATTCGGCGACGGCCTTCATTCCTTCGTGGAGGTGGGCTTTGGCGGTGTGAGGGTCTTTGGTGAGGGAGAGGATCAGCTGGGTGTCGTCGGCGTAGGAGATGATGTTGAGGTTGTGCTGTCGGGCGACGTGGGCGAGGGTGCCATGTAGATGTTGAACAGCGTTGGGCTGAGGGAGGAGCCTTGGGGTACGCCGCAGATGATCTTGGTGGCCTTGGATCGGAAGGGGGCGAGGCGGACGCTTTGTGTTCTGCCGGAAAGGAAGGATGTGGTCCAGTCCAGGGCCTTCTCTTGGATCCCGGCGTCGTGAAGGCGTGTTCGTAGTGTGTGGTGGCAGACCGTGTCGAAGGCGGCTGATAGGTCCAGGAGGATGAGGGCTGCTGTTTCTCCGTTGTCTAGCAGGGTCCTGATGTCATCGGTGGCGGCGATGAGGGCGGTTTCGGTGCTGTGGTTGCTGCGGAAGCCGGACTGGGAGGGGTCCAGGATGTTGTTCTCCTCGAGGTAGCGGGTCAGTTGTTTGTTGACGATTTTCTCGGTGACCTTCGCGGGGAACGGGAGCAGAGAGATGGGTCGGAAGTTCTTGAGGTCCTTGGGGTCTGCCTTGGGTTTCTTGAGTAAGGCGGTGATCTCGGCGTGCTTCCAGCTTTCCGGGAAGGTTGCTGTCTCGAAGGAGATGTTGATTATTTTCCGGAGATGGGGCGCGGTGGCTGTACTGGCTTTGTTGAAGATGTGGTGAGGGCACGGGTCTAGCGGTGAACCGGAGTGGATGGTGTTCATGATCTCGCTGGTGTCCTCGTCGTTGATGTTGGTCCAGGAGAGCAGGCGGTTGGTGGTTGTGGGGGCAGTGGTCTCGGTGGTTGCCGGGGCGGTCGTGGTGTTGAAGCTGTCGTGGATGTCGGCGATTTTGCGGTGGAAGAAGGTGGCCAGTGAGTCGCACAGGTCTCGCAACGGCTGGATGTCGTTGGTGTTGGAGCTGGGGTTGGAGAGTTCCTTCACGATGTTGAAGAGCTCTTTGCTGTTGTGTGCGTTGTTGTCTAGGCGGTCTTTAATACTCAGTTCTCCCAGCCAGTACCAAACCGCATAAAATAAACAAACTGATCCTCCGAAATTTACATTTCTAAACGGTAAACCACCCTGATGTCCAGTGTACACTGCCTTAACCCCCACACAGCTCGTTAAATAACTCAGGCCAGTGCATAAGCGTTACACCATTCAACCTCTTTAGACCGCTCCCCCCATGTAGGACTAACCCCATTTAAACCACTCGCTGTACATCACCACATAAGAGCTCTAGTGTACTTAAATCAAACTCACGGGTCAACCGCCGGGCTAAAGAAAATGTATCAAACTGCATGTTAAACCGCTTTGTGTTACAAGAAACTCCCGGTTAAAGCGGTTGCTCGTGGCGGCGGGCTGACTGAGCTCCAGACCGAGTTCCGCGACGAAGGAAGGGCGACCTGTAGAGCGGCGCTGCAGGGATTTTTTCCTCGCGGTTTTTGCTGTCGGAATGGTTGCAGCATCCGCCTGAACTGTTTGTAAGCTATGGTGGCCTGGCGTTTTCCCGAATTTGAGTCTTGTTTGGTGACTCGCCCGTTACAATTGCGGCCGCTATTTTGAATTTGGCGCTGCTCGGCAGTGGCGCCTCAACGAGGGACCTTCAGGTATGCCCAGTCCCTTCTTCTTTCAGACTTAAATGCCTCTACGGATGACTAATTTTGGGCATATATAGCCTCCCTATTTTCTCTTGAAGTATACATAAAGCTAGCGGTGCGCTTTAATTTTTTACAGCGACCGCCATTTTGTTCTCCTTGCAAGGCTCAGAACTTCAACAATGCAGTAGTTATACACAATGCCACCTTTTAACAACATCCTGAAGTAATAACTGTGTAAATTGCTTGCAATATTAAGCAAGTGTGCTCCTCTGCCTCTTGCTTTTTAACTGTTTGCCTCAATGGAAGATTTTCTGGGAAGCTTTTTGTCAGGAAATTTATGCTTCTTCACCTTATTATGTGGTGTCTTCTTCTGGAATTAAGAGGTCACTTCTTTTGCCAATCTCATATGATGAAGATTGTTACTGTGTTATGCCTAATTGAATTGGTGTTGGATAAATTCCCCTTTTCTGAGGCTGCCGGTTCCTAACCTTGACCTCTTGGATTTACACTCTTTCTACACAGGAATTGCCTCAATTTTGGTTTACCACTTACAGCGAATGGCGCCTGTCTAATGGAACCAGCCGCTGTGTATAATTTGTAGTGCTTTATAGTTTTTGCCCTGCTCTGTTCTCCACTACCTTGTGTTTTTTGCCGAAATCTACCCCAGCTGCTCCCTCTAAGCGACACAAGAAAGAGCCTAATTCTCCTACCAAGTCGCCACTACCCATAACTATGGAAGATCTCATGGAAGAGATAAAGTTGCTTAAGCCCTTTATTATTGACACTAATGCAACCCTTCAGAAGTTTGATGAGAAGTGGTCTAACCTGGAGTCCAGAATGTCTGCTGTAGAGCAAAGGATTAGTGACACCCAGGATATGGCACCTCAAGTTGCGGCTATTTTTAAAGAGATTGCTCTCCTCAAAACTCAAACAGAAGATTTAGAAAACCGGAACAGGCGCAACAATCTTCGTATTTATGGTATTCCTGAGGGTGAGGAGGGGTCGGACATGCTCGCTTTTCTAAAGGTGCACATTCCTAAGATCGTAGGTCTTAAGGAAGGCACGTCTCTTAATTTACAGCGGGCCCATCGTATTGGCTCCAAATCTTCTGGTTCATCCTCTTCATCGTCAGCTCAACGTCCCAGAGGGATAATTGTTTTGTTTCTAGAATACACTGAACTTTTAATGGTCCTATCAGCTGCAAGATCAAGGAAACAAATGTTATGGTCTGGCCAAAAAGTCTTCTTCTCGCAAGATGTAGTTCGTGCAACTGCAGCTCGAAGTAAAGAATTTCTTTCTCTTCGTCCAACTCTTCGAGCCATGAATGCCAGATATGGTCTTGTGCATCCCTGCTTTTTCAAGGTTACCTATAAAGAGAGGTCCTATTCCTTTGATCGTCCTGAGGACTTACGACAATTTATTTCTCACCACAAAGGGGACGAGATGGACTTCGGAGGATCTTGAGCTACACTATTTGTTTTGGTTGTGTCCTGTCCTTAGACAATTCCACATTTAGTCTAATGTTCTGATAATTTACTCATTATATGATGTTGTTGTTCACGGTTGTATATGTTGTTTATGTTCAGTTATTATGACGTGTTAACCCTCCTGTGGCGGTTATTTCACTGTGTAACTTTTGTATTTCTCTTTTTTCTCTTCGGTCTTTTAGCAGTTTAAATCAATGTATTGATTCATCCCCCGGATGTTTCTTCTACCCCGTCCTTTTTGTCCTCTCCCCGGAGGTTGTGGTCACCCCAATTGTTTGGTAAGTGTCATTCATTTAATTGGTCTTCTTTGTTAGTTGCTGTCTTTCGTTTTCGTTTTCCTAGTGGTCCATAGGTATTTTTTTTTCTTGTACTGTTATATATATCCACTCCCTTCCTTCCTCACATTCCTATCTATTTATCTCTATCATTCTTTATCACTGGTCTCGGTTGTCTGTGTGACGTCGGTTCTGCGGTCTTTCTCCCTCTGCTGCTTCCCGCCTCCCTATGCTATTTTTCCTCTTCTGGATATTTATTCCGTTCCTTTTGACTGAGGTCTCTTGGCTTGCTTTCAACTACTTGTTTTCTATCACTTTTGTTCTTTTCTTCTTTTTTGTTCTCTCATTCTTGCTCTGTTTTCTTTTTTTCGTTTTGTCTCTATCTCGTTTTCTGTCTTCGTATCTTCTCTTTTGATTGTGCCTTTATTCCTTTATACTAGGTTTTTCCTTCTTGTAATTACCACTTTTTATCTCTTATATATTTCTTTTCATGCTCACTTGCACATTCTTCAATGCATTCATTGCTATGTTTTTGACTGCCTATATTTTGAATGTATAATTCCCATGAATTCTATATTATTGTCAGTATTAATGCCTTTTGTGCCTTGTAATGACTGAAAATGTTCGGATTATCTCATGGAATGTAAAGGGGTTGCGTAATCCAGTTAAGAAACAACGTGTACTTACCCATCTCTCTAAACTTCAATGTTAAATTGCCATGCTACAAGAAACACACCTCAATGAGACGGATGTTAACTCTCTTAAAAAGCAATGGGTGGGTCATGTTTATTGTTCTCCATCTAAAGACAGGAAGAATGGCGTTGTAATACTCTTTCACAAATCCCTATCCCTTAAGATAGAAAAGGAGGAGAGGGATGAAAACGGACGTTGGCTCCTTCTCCATACTCTTCTTAATGGTTCCAATGTTTCGTTACTCAACATATATGGTCCCACAGGTGTTGACTCACAATTTTGGCAATCTATGTCCCATACCCTTCATACTTGCTCCGATTCTAATCTCATAGTGGGGGGCAATTGCAATCAGGTTATGGACCCTGTCACGGATAGGAAATCCTCTGCTAGATATATTCCGAACAAGATGCAAAAATCCTTTGCCAGGACCATTCATGCTAGGGGCCTAGTTGATGCCTGGAGAATATTCAACCCGGATAGCTTAGAATATACATTTTATTCCCCCACTCACAACTCTACATCTAGAATTGATTACATCTTCCTTAGCCCGCACCTCCTTACTAACCTCCTACATGCAGAGATTGGTTCCATTCTTATTTCCGATCACGCTCCGGTTCTCATTAACATTGACCTTCCCTCCTTAACCTCCAAATCACGTCGCTGGCGTTTTAATAATTACCTTCTTAAAGATCCTTCCTTTCTAAGCCTTTTTAATGATTGTTTCTGAATTCTTTCTCCTTAACATCAGTCCGGATATTCCCTTTCATATTGTATGGGATTCCTTCAAAGCAACAGCTAGGGGCTTCATTATAGATTATGTAGCCAAGAAAAGGAAAAAATATCGTAAGGAATCCGTTTCTTTCCTTTCTTCCATTAAAGAATTGGAACATGCATATTTTTCTTCTAAAAATGCTGATACCTTCAAGAATCTGGTTCAAGCAAAACTTGACTTTAACAGGAAATCTACAGAAGAGGCTTCAGGAACGCTGTTAAAAATTAACTCTAAATTCTATGGTGGTCGTAACCGAGCAGGTAAGCTGTTGGCGAACTACCTGAAGGTTAGGTCTCAAAGATCTAGGGTAGTCAAGATTATAGACGATCGTGACATTCCCCATTTTAAAGACGAAGAAGTAATTATCTTGTTTTACTGATTTCTATAAGACCCTCTATACTCCTGAATCCTCTCCCTCTGACGATGCTTTGGACTCTTTTTTCAATTCATTGCCTCCCCGTTCTTCCCCTCATCCTGACACTTCTATTTTGGAAAAGGATATATCTCTCTCAGAGATTAAATCCGCTTTGTCCATGTTACCTAAGGGAAAGGCCCCTGGCCCTGATGGCTTTACTGCCGAGTTCTATTCCAGCTTCTCTCCTCTCCTCTTGCCCCACCTTTTATCTCTATTTCAATATTTCGTTTTGAATGGAGAGGCTCGAGGATCTTTTCTTGAAGCCATGATTTGTCTCATTCCCATAAAAGACAAAGAACCGTCCCGTTGTGCCAATTATCGTCCTATATCTTTGATTAATCTCAATTGCAAGTTATTTGCCAAGGTGTTAGCCCTCCGTATTAACCAGGTCCTTCCAGATTTAATTGGCTCTGAACAATCGGGGTTTGTTAAGGGAAGGAATATTGCTGATAATTCCAGAACCTTCCTTGACATCATACATCTTGCAGCCAAAAGTTCCACCCCTATCGCTGCCATAACCCTTGACTCTGAAAAAGCCTTTGATCGCGTTCATTGGCTCTTTATGATGCGTGCCCTAAAATGGCATGGATTTGGTCCTTCTATTCTGTCTCTTATTAGTTTATTGTATTCCTCCCCAGCCACTTCAGTTTTTGTTAATGGTTCTCAATCTGCATATTTCCCTTTACAAAGGGGTACTCGTCAGGGCTGTCCGCTTTCCCCGTTACTTTTTATCCTCTCTCTCGAGCCATTCCTTCACTCTCTAAGACATTCCCCCACCTTTCGCGGATTTATGCACAAAACTGTTGAAATTAAATTCACGGCTTACGCGGATGATATTATGTTATATGTTTCGAATCCTTCTACTTCTTTGCCTGCTTTTACCAAACTTCTCTCTTCCTATGCAGCCCTGTTGGGATATAAACAACATTTTTCAAAATCTGAAGTACTACCTTTAAATAAGTATTGTTTAAAAAGTATGTTTGAGGGAATTGATTTTAAATGGAATACCAATAACATCACTTGTTTAGGGATAAAATACTCCTCTTCTATTACAAAAATAATTCAATATAATTTGGAAGAGATTCTATTAAAGGTAAATAACATGACAGATAGATGGTCCCCTCTTTTTTTGTCATGGTGGGGTAGACTGGATACTATTAAAATGATGTTGCTACCTGTTATCAATTTCTACTTGTCCATGCTACCGGTGAAGCTTCCGTTGAAGTTTTTTAAGACACTTAACGGACTCTTGAGTACATTTCTTTGGAACGGTCGGAAAGCCCGTATATCTTTAGCCTTGCTTTCCGCTTCTAAAGAACAGGGTGGTGTTCACTTTCCTAATTTTCATCAGTACCATTCCTCCTTTCTAATACGCCAAATGATACCATATATATCTACTTCAGAGGTAACTTGTACTTCTGTATGGCATAAACTAGAGGAATCTCTGATTTATCCCTTCCCTTTATCTCTCTTGGCTAGTTTTACTCACCCCCTCGCTCTTTTAATTACCCAACGATTTCAAAATTCATTTCAACTTTTCACTCGATTAGACGTAAATCTCTTAGCCCATTGCAGATATTTTTAGATTCACCTCTTTGGTACAATAAAGGTATTAAATTGTCCAATCGCACTATTTTTTGGAAAACCTGGGCTGCCAAGGGGATCTTCCTGGTCAAGCACTTAATACGGGATTCTCACTGCCTCTCCCCACAAGAAGTTCAGTCCACTTTTGATCTACCTGTCTCCTCTCTACCTAGATATGAATCTCTACGTTTGCTCTTGATGGATCGGCTTTCTTTACTTTCTAGATCTTCTTCTCCCTCTCAAGATTCTATGTTCGAACCCTTATCCATCTCTCCATATATTAAAGCCTCTCAAATTTATAAATACCTTCACTATTCTTTTCCTAGTCACCCTAAAAGTAAGGTTGAGCTTTTATGGGAATCAGATTTACAACATACCCTCTCTGTTCATACATGGAATTCCATTTGGACTCGTATACACCACACCTCCAGTAACTCTAGTACTACTCAGACCTTATTATTTTTATCAGAGGCTGTTTTTGACTCCACTATCTTTATCTAAGTTTAGCTCACACCTATCCCCGAATTGCTGGGTTTGTCCCAACATCCCCAGCTCTGTAATGCATTCCTTTTTTCTTTGCCCTAACATAGCCCGATTCTGGTCTAAAGTTTGTGAGTCAATATCCTCTATTTGTTCTATTGAATTCCCCTTTGACATTTACTCTATATTTATGGGAAGCAACTCTGCAAAATGGTTCGGCTGTCGTAGGGTGGGCATGTTTGTGGACTTGTTAATTGCTATTGCCTTTCAGGTTATCACCACTAATTGGAAGGACGCCTCTAAGGTCTCCTTCTCCGCTTGGTGGAACCTTCTTTGCTATCATCATAGACTGGATAGAGCTTCCTCTATAACATCTCAACAGCTTATTCGGAAAGATGCCTTCTGGTCTCCACTTACCAACTATTTATCTGCATCTGCTCTACGTAATCAGAATAACTCATTTGTTTATCAACCTCCATGAATATTTTCATCTCTTCCTCAATTTCATGTTTTTATAGGCCAATTGGGCAGTTATTTCCTGCTTTTATAACCATTATGTTTATTATGACTTTGAAGTTCTGATATGGTATTAGATGAAGATACTTCTTTTCTTTCCCCCTCCTTTGTTTTTTCTGTCTGTCTTTCGGCCTTTTCTCTTTTCTTCTCTCCTCTTCTTTCTTTATTATATTTTCCCTTCTTCTGAAAAAACAAAAATGTAAAATGCTATTCTGTCTATAGGTACAATTTCTTCTTAGTGTTTTTTCACTTTGGATTATTTCTTTATTAATGTAAGATCTTCTAAACTTTTTTATTCCTTTAGATTATTTATTCAGTCTGCTAACTCTTTGCTACCGTCTCATGAATATTGTTGTATTTTGTACCTATGTTTCTAATTAATTCAATAAAGCTCTTTAAACTAAAAAAAAAAAAAGCGGTTGCTCGTATATGCAATCTTTTATGATGTTGGTTAAATGGCTCTGGCCTTCATGCAGTGCAGCAATCTCTCGGTTAAGCCAGTTTACACAGACAAGTCGTTCAGAGAGTGCTCCCCCCCGACCCATCTACTCTCGCTCCTCTTGCAGGACCCTACACAGCGGCTGCAGAGGACAAACCTTTCCTCTCACTATGAGGCACAACTTGCCCCTTGAATTGAGGAGTAAAGCAGTAACAAGTCACTGATACTCCAAGAAGAGAAACTTGCGAGTCAGGCCCAACGTATTATTGTCCCGCTGACTCTCCGGTATTATGTGGAAAAGTCTCGGTTGAACCGCACAGTCCCACATACAACGTATCAGATCTGAGAATAAACTGCTCAGGCCCCAAGCCCAGTGCATCCGACTCCCGATCAGACGGCAGAGCTCACAGACATACCCAAGCCCCGTTGAGAAGCGGGGTCCGTAACACAGTACATTACAATTAGAATTTAAACCGCTCAGCTCCAAACACAGTGCATCAGACCGCTGGTTAAAACTACTCGGCACGAAAAAAAGCAGTTAAACAGCCCACACCCACCCCCCTCAAAACAATCACTCTTTACCCTTTAAAAAAACAAACCTCCCTCTCGAACCATAGAAACCTAAAAGAGTCGCTTATACCGCACTGTCCTACATACTGTACTAGCACCAAGACGCGAGGGCCCACATTGTAGGGGGTTAGATACGGCAGAGTACGAACTTAAAGTTGTCAAATAGAAAACAACAAGCATTTGCAATGCAATAGGTCTCGTATTAATGAAGGTTTGAGCTATTGGCGTTGCTAATAATAATATAACGCCAATAGCTCTAACTTTCAGTAATGCAAGAGCTATCACATTGCAAATGTTTTTTTCTATTTATTTATTTTTTAAGCAATCGCAGCACCCGCACTTATTACTTAAAAAATAAATAGGAAAAAAAAACATTTACAATGCACTAGCCCTCGCAGTAATGAAAGTTTGAGCTATTGGCGTTGCATTATTATTACCAACGCAAAAGCTCAAACTTTCAGTAATGGGAGACCTATTGCATTGTAATTGCTTGTTTTATTGTGGTGCCGTCACTTTAAGAGACTGGGCTGTAGTACTGTGACGGAATGCTGTCCTTGCAGGCCTCCATCTTTACAGTGGCAGCTGCTTGCAACCATTCACTGTTTCTTTCTTCCTTCGTGCATTCTCATGAGGGAGGAATGCCAAAGGCTTCGTTTGCACTGGGCTACTGAGTAATTCGGATTCGGCCCAGTGAACTGGCAAGGTTGCATTGTGGATGCTACACAAACTCTACATTCTGATGCTACCTGCACAATGACACATTTGGACCAAGTTGCCTTGCCATCATAGAGATAAGTGGCAACACTAACTATCAAAACTACCTTCAGGGGAGATACTGAAAATAAATTGCTCACTATCAGAGCAATACCAAAGGGGATGAGGGACAGAGCGCTAGAGCAAATCAAACACTCACCCCCAGTCAACTGATCTGGGTTTAATCCATCATCATTCTTTAGCTCACTCTACCACCCCAGTTCAGACATGGCCATATGCAAATCAGTCTGACCCTGTGCCTCATGGGAACAGTCCAGCCCGAACTGCCAAGCCATGTCTTCCCTGGACCGGAAACAAGCATCCTGGGACCGGTTTCTGGCTATTCAGCCGTCATCCGCCAGGCTAGCTTGAATCCAGTGGCAAAGTGAGCAAGGGACCCACGTCTGGTGCAATTTAACTGGGCTGCCATGATCCTCAGGCCGGGGCACCTACGCGCTAGATTACACACCTGTTCATCCATAGGGTCTAGCTGGGCAGGTCAGAAGCATGGTGTCCTCTTAATGCAGATCCCAAGGGCCCAGGTCACCTCAGTCCATCACAGGCTGTGGGAGCCGGACAACCCTCAGACGTGCAGCTCCTTCATCTGAGCAGTCACTCGTCCTGTAGACTGACTGCTGGCAGTCCCTCTCTTTCTCTCTCTGTTTCCCACCACCCACCCTCTTTCTCTATCCCATTCTTTCTCCACTCTCCACTCTCTACCTCCTCCGTCTCTCTTACACTCACACTCTCCCCACCATCCCTCTCCTCGATCTCTCGCTTTCTCCACTTCCTTCCCATCTCCCCCTTTCTTTCTCTCCACATCAGTGTATCTCTCACCCCCTTCTCTCTCTCTTTCTCCCTCTCCTTTCACTTCTACCACTTTCTCTCTACTCTCCTATTCCCCGCCAATGTCACCACTCTCTCGCTCCCTCTCTACCCATCACTTCTACCACTCTCTCTCTCGCCCCTCACCTGGACTGGAGACATGCGTCTGGGCACCAACAGAGATAAGTGCTCAAGGTAGGGCCGAGGCAGAGTCAGCCTGGCTGCCCCCAGGAGCTCTGTGTGAGCATGTGCACTATTGTAGTGGCGACCCCTGACGAGTCCAGTGAGAACACCCTCTAGTGAACTAGAATTAAGGTACAGTGTGAACTGAGACCTTGTAAGAAGGGACCACCACAGACATTGGCACCAATACAGCTCCATAACTGGCACAGCCCATTCCAGAAGGAAAGGGGGGTTAACTACAGACCCTGAGAGAGCGGTGAGAGCCTGAGGACCAAGTCCTATTCAACCTCCTGTTCTATTGTATAACTGTCCTACTGCATAACTGTCCTCATTCACAACTGTCCTACTGCACATTCACTGCGACAGCACAACACTGTTATATGCCTGGATTAGGCCCATGTAGCGAAGCTGCTCGTTTCTTACATTGTCCTTTTTTTCACAAACATTTCTGCCGTGACCTTTTGCACATATTTGCGCGCACGACAATGTTGGATTAGTTTCCCTGAAACTGCTTTGTTTACACATCTAGCTTCACACAACATTAACACGATGCCTCGAACATCATGTCCAAGGCCCTTCTACGCACTATGTACAAATGTCGTTCTATCTTCATCCACGGGGCGACAGGGCTATCTACATGAGGGTCCCTATGGACCACCCCCAACCTCCAGAGTATAACTAGGTGCATCTTTCTGTCCCCTCTATTTTTTGTGTACAGTCCTGAGTTGTGTTTTTGTGATTAAAGCACATTTCATTTTTCAAGTAAAAGCACTGGCTGGACAATCATTTAACTGTTTTATGCTTTAGAGAGTTCTTGGTGTCTAACCCTGCACCTTCTCCTTGAGTAAGCCTCAGACTGTTCCTCTTCGCTACTCTTTGAGAGTCATAGGGTGAGGGTTCACTTGGTGCTCAGTCTTGGACCCCACAGTAAGGTGAAGCCCCAGGACACCAGTGGCAACAGGTTCTCTTTGTTATAGTTTGAGTCCAGTTACCCCAGATTGACACAGCGCTTCTGAAAAAGAGTTTGACAATTGCAGGTATCGTAAATTGATCTGTTTAGTATGTTTTTGCCAAATGTTTCGCTGGTAATATTAATTTATCACCAGCGAAACTCTTTTTAATCTGATAATGTTAATATTTGTGCTGAAGTAAACCAAAACTACAACCCCAGAATTCATAATGATCTTCAATGAATGTCTAGGGCTTGGAGGTCCATTTCTCAGTGAGGTCAGCTGCAGCCATTGGTAACAGCATGAAGGTTTATATAAATGCTACAATACAGTGCAATCATTAGAAAGTCGGAGAAGCCCCAGCCAGGAGTTTAACCTGTGACGTCTAGATCATGGGTCTCGCAGATGTGCCTCAACCAACTGAGCTACCTTATAAATGGATGTCATGACACTAAAGCTGAAAGAGAACATACTCAGCCCACGTCTTACTCAAGAGATAAGAATTACATCCACTCTCCATGAAGCAGAGACTCAGATATTAAGAAGCAGAAACCCCTAAAGGGATGAAGAGGTGACGGGCATTACACAATATACCTGCCGTCCTGGAAGCAGCATTTAAAATTCATAGCAAAATCATTCTGCTTTGCTTGACCTGGTGTTAAAACCTTAGTCCAAGTGCCCCCCCCCCCCCCAGCCCTGACGTTTTGTGTCAATATAAATTTCATTTTGGGACATGTAGTTAGATGTTTTCTATTAAGTACCTTCTCATCTCAGTCCCAGCATGCACTGGTGTTGGCTTGAAAGGCAGATTTGCTTCTGAGTGTCCCACATCTAGCTGCTCTTCTTAAAGTTTCATGACAAAAATAGATTCTACTTTTAACCCAGGATGCCCTCTAAATACACAATAACATCTGGAACAAATGTTGCAGACGAGTTAATTCTACCTAATATGTTTGCAGGACCTGGAAATGTTTGTGGAGTCATGAAAGCCCTGCAGGAGGCTATTGTGTTGTATTTGTGCTGCTGGAATATAACATTATTGCACATTGTTCACAGAATCTGCATATCTTTGCACAATACACATTTCATAAATTACAATAGTGGCTTGTGCAGCAGGGCAGATGTTTCACAAGAAAACAACTTAAACATGATGGTCTGTAATTGTGATGGAATCTTTGCAATGTTTAAAAAATAGTTCTGTATGGTGATATATCTTCACTGGCCTCGTCATGCTCACGTTACAAAAACACTGTCCACAGAAAGAAGTTTTAAACCCTGGCAAAGAAATATCAGCTTAATTCACAGGTTATGGGACACAAAAGCATTAGCATTTAAGGTAAAAAGGAGAGACAAATAGATACCCATTTTGTAGTTAATTTGTACAAAGGGAAAACAGAACACCTGGATTAATCGCCGCGTAACCAAATTTTGTGATCCTAGACAAATATTTGACTTCACCGATCGTCCATTTTCTTCCCTATCACATATGAAAGCACCTTCAAAACCGTGAGTTTAGAATACCAGCGCTACAAAAACCTATTGCGTTTGATTAATGGATCTAAAAGAATCTGGGCAGAGCCGGCTTTAGAGTTAGAGGCGCCAGGTGTGATAATATGTTTTCCCGCCTCTCTGCCCATGACCGCCATCTCCAAATATTCCCTCACTCCCACCTTCCAACAGTGGCACTCATCTCTACACAGCTCCTCTCTCACATGCATGTCTTTTGTTTTATAGCGCTACTCATGCCAACTCTAGGGTGTCAGAGCACTTTACACCAAACACACATTAACAGAGGCAATGAATATTATATGTGTAAATCAGTCTATAGGAAATGTTACACAAACCAATGAGGATTACCGTTCTGTGATCTGCATTTACACGTTCTTTGCAGCCGGCATATTAACCCTCTGCGCTACTTTATGATGAGTCAAAACTGTGACAAGACAAAACTTCCATCTCTCTCCAGCAGAAACATTAATCACTTGCGTTATCTTGGCATTTTTTATTGTTGCCTGAAACCTGCTGAACACACAAGGAAGCAGCAGGTGCTTTTAAAACCCAAAGTTATTTCTGAACATAGCGCCTTTTTCCAGGTAGGCACCGGTGCGGATGCACCGGTCGCACTGTCCTAAAGCCGCCCTGAATCTGGGTTACATACAGGGTTCACGTGACAACTGTCTTGCATCTGAGGTCACTAATAATAGCCCTGTCGCCGGGGCACGAATGGTTTCTAAGGTCAGGTTTAAAAACAATAACTTTCAATAAGTACTTCTCAGCGCAGCGCTATAATGTGCATATTAATGTCAAAGCTCCACGTATGAAAGAAATACACATTTTTGAATTTTACAGAGACTTTATCATATGTTACATGATGTCTGGTGCATGATTCACACAGCAAACATTTCCTGCCCTTGTTTTAAAATTGTACAAGGAAAAGAGATGTGTAGCAGTCAGTTTCACGCGAGGCTTCTGGTTGTCATGGCAACATGTGGGAGGGTCGTTGTGAATAAGATTCTTTGGAATGTTGGTGTATGAAGATTCTTTGGAATGTTGGTGTTTAAACTGGGATGACAGTTGAGGGGGGTGGCTCTGCACATTGGGGTCCGGTGACATCTATACATTATTAAATCTACATGAAAGAAACCTTCTTTTCCAGTCACTGGAGTCACTGCCCCCCCCTCCCAAGAGACTTATCCCCAAAGGGAGCGTTTTAATATTTAAAAGCGTCTCGGCTTGTGCTCCTGGTCACATTGTTATCACTGCAGAGGGGGGCGAGGGTGGGGGGGGGGGTGAGGGGCTGAAGCTCTCTGCAGCTCTCACACCAGCCTCAGCTCCGCTCCTCCCCTGTAGGGGGTGCGAGGGAAGGATGAGGGGCTGAAGCTCCCTGCAGCTCTCACACCAGCCTCAGCTCCGCTCCTCCCCTGTAGGGATACAAGGGAAGGATGAGGGGCTGAAGCTCCCTGCAGCTCTCACACCAGCCTCAGCTCCGCTCCTCCCCTGTAGGGGGGTGGGAGGAAAGGATGAGGGGCTGAAGCTCCCTGCAGCTCTCACACCAGCCTCAGCTCCGCACCTCCCCTGTAGGGGGGTGGGAGGGAAGGATGAGGGGCTGAAGCTCCCTGCAGCGCTCACACCAGCCTCAGCTCCGCTCCTTCACAGAGCCAAAAGAACGGGAAGAGCCTCTGTTTGAAGGGGGCCTGTGGGAAGGAGTAGAGAAGCTCCATGGAGTCAGCATTGTACAGGGACAGCCGCCCCCCCTCGTAGTCCAGATACACCCCCAGCTTCAGGGGCTTCTCATGAGGGGACAGACGGATCTCAGGGGAGGTGAGAGCCTTGTACTGACCCATCCGCCCCTGCACAGCCCAGACTCCCCCCTCAGGTGACCATGAGAAGTATCTCTTCCTGTTCACAGACTCTGCTGCGACCCCCACATGCCACCCTCCCCCCTCCTGCAGCAGCTGCACCTCCCAGTAATGTCTGCCGGAGGTGAACCCCTCGCTCCCCAGCACACAGTGGTAGTTGGTGAATCTCTTGGGGGTGTCCAGCAGGGGCTGTGCTGTGTCCATGTCTCTCACCCGTCTCCGCCCCTCAGACAGGAGGAGCTCAGGATGAGCTGTGTCAGGATCCAGAGTCACCATCACTGCAGAGAAGAGATTCAGAATTAGAGATTTAATGACACAAATAAAGGCTGTAATTACTGCTTCTGTTTTATATATGATTCATTTACACCACATCTGGAAGGAGCACGCTGTGCTAGAGGGCGCGGCACTAGACTGCTCACTACACTAATGCGTGCATTCATCTAGAGCACACACTACACCAAACAGCACTACATAGAGAGGACATTCAACTACACACTACACTACACCACGCAGCACATACTACACCACACTACCACACATAAGGCATAATACACTACACTATATAGACAGGACATTCTACTACACACTACACTGCACCACGCACCTTACTATACACAGACACTGCGCACAATGTACTACACAGAACACTGCACCAGATAGGGCACTGTACTAGTCAGTACACTGGACTAGATGGCACAGAGTGGCAGAGCTACTCCAAGGTATACAGTACTGGTCAGTACACTGTATTAGATATCACAGAGTGACAGAGGTGCTAGAAGTGTACTGTACTAGTCAGTACACTGCATTAGATGGTACGGAGGAAGAGAGCTACTAGAAGGAATACAGTAAAGTGCATTAGATAGCACAGAGTGACAGAGGTACTCCAAGATATACAGTACTACTCAGTACACTGCATTATATGCACAGAGTCACGGAGCTACTCAAAGGTATACAGAACTAGTCAGAACACTGTATTAGATGGTGCAGTGTGAGAGAGCTACTAGAAGGTATAGAGTACTAGTCAGTACACTGCATTATATGGGACAGAGTGACAGAGCTACTGCAAGGTACACTGCACTAGTCAGTACACTGCGTTACCTGGCATAGAGTAACAGAGCTACTCCAAGGTATACAGTACTAGTCAGTACACTGCACTGGATGGTGCAGAGTAGGAGAGCTACTAGACGGTATACAGTAATAGTCAGTACACTGCATTAGATGGTACTGAATGATAGAGCTATTGAAAGGTATACTGTACTAGTCAGTACACTCCATTAGATGGTACAGAGTGACAGAGGTACTCCAAGGTATATTGTACTAGTCAGTACACTGCATTAAATGGCACAGAGTAACAGAATTATTCCAAGGTATAAGTACTAGTCAGTACCCTGCATTAGATGGTACAGAGTGAGAGAGCTAATAGAAGGTCTACTGTACTAGTCAGTACACCACATTATGGTACAGACACAGAGCTACTCCAAGGTATACTGAACTAGTCAGTACACTGCGTTAAATGGCACAGAGTAACAGAACTATTCCAAGGTATAAGTACTAGTCAGTACCCTGCATTAGATGGTACAGAGTGAGAGAGCTAATAGAAGGTACACTGTACTAGTCAGTGCACTGTATTAGATGTTACAGAGTAACAGTGCTACTACTAGTGTGCTGTACTAGTCAGAACACTGCATTAGATGGCACAAAGTGACAGAGCTATTAGAGGTATACTATACTAGCAAGTACACTGCATTGGATATTACAGAGTAAGAGAGCTAATAGAATATATACTGTACTAGTCCGTACACTGCATTAGATAGTACAGAGCAAAAGATCTATCAGAAGGTGTACTGTACTAGTCAGTACACTGCAATAGATAGTAAAGAGTAACAGAATTAGTCCAAGGTATACTGTTCTAATCAGTACTGTATATTAAATGGTACAGAGTACCAGAGCTAATAGAAGGTATACAGTACTAGTCAGTACAATACATTAGATGGTACAGAGTCACAGAGCTGCTAGAAGGTATACAGTACTAGTCAGTACACTGTATTTGATAGTACAGAGTCACAGATCTACTCAAAGGTGTCCTGTAATAATCAGTACACTGCACACACTGCATTAGATGGCAAAGACTGACAGAGCTATTAGAAGGT
Source organism: Calotriton arnoldi (assembly GCA_963921515.1). NCBI lineage: Eukaryota > Metazoa > Chordata > Amphibia > Caudata > Salamandridae > Calotriton > Calotriton arnoldi. The sequence goes on along the minus strand of CAWUFW010000829.1, from coordinate 1,116,292 downwards.
ATACTGTACTAATCAGTACACTGTATTAGATGATGCAGAGTAAGAGAGGTACTAGTCAGTACACTGCATTAGATGGCACAGAGTAACAGAGCTACTCCAAGGTATACAGTACTAGTCAGTACACTGCATTAGATGGCACAGAGTCGAAGAGCTACTCCAAGGTATACTGTACTAGTCAGTACACTGCATTAGATGGCACAGACTAACAGAGCTACTCCAAGGTATACAGTACTAGTCAGTACACTGCATTAGATGGCACAGAGTCGAAGAGCTACTCCAAGGTATACTGTACTAGTCAGTACACTGCATTAGATGGCACAGAGTTGAAGAGCTACTCCAAGGTATACTGTACTAGTCAGTACACTGTATTAGATGGTACAGAGTGGGAGAGCTACTAGAAGATATACAGCACTAGTTAGTAGTCTGTTTTAGATGGTACAGTGTAAGAGAGCTCCTAGAAGGTATACAGTACTAGTCAGTACACTGCATTAGATGGCACAGAGGTACTAGACGTGTACTGTACTAGTCAGTACACTCAATTAGATGGTACAGAGTGACAGAGCTACCACAAGGTATACAGGTCTAGTCCGTACACTGCATTAGATGTCACAGAGGTACTAGAAGTGTACTGTACTAGTCAGTACACTCAATCAGATGGTACAGAGTGACAGAGCTACTGCAAGGTACACTGCACTAGTCAGTACACTGCATTACCTGGCACAGAGCAACAGAGCTACTCCAAGGTATACAGTACTAGTCAGTACACTGCATTGGATGGTGCAGAGAAGAAGAGCTACTAGAAGGTATACAGTACTAGTCAGTACACTGCATTAGATGGTACTGAGTGAAAGAGCTGCTGGAAGGTATACTGTACTAGTCAGTGCACTGCATTAGATGGCAGAGCTACTCCAAGGTATAATGTACTAGTCAGTACATTGTATTAGATGGTACAGTGTAAAAGAGCTACTCCAAGGCATACAGTACTAGTCAGTACACAATATTAGACTGTACGGAGTGAGAGAGCTACTGGAAGGTATACAGTACTAGTCAGTACACTGCATAAGATGGCACAGAGTAACAGAGGTTCTGAAGTGTAATGTACAAGTCAGTACAAGATGGTACGGAGTGACAGAAGTACTAGAAGGTATGCATAACACCTGCACTGCATTAGATGTCACAGAGTGACAGAGGTACTAGAGGTGTACTGTACTCCAAGGTATATTCTACTAGTCAGTACAGTGCATTATAGGGCACAGAGTGACAGAGCTACGCAAAGGTATACTGAACTAGTCAGTACACTGCGTTAAATGCCACAGAGTAACAGAGCTATACCATGGTATACAGTATTACTCAGTACACTGCATTGGATGGTGCAGAGTAGGAGAGCTACTAGAAGGTATAAGTACTAGTCAGTACACTGCATTAGAAGGTACAGAGTGAGAGAGCTAATAGAAGGTATACTGTACTAGTCAATACACTGTATTAGATGGTACAGAGTAAAGGAGCTACTAGAAGGTGTACTGTACTAGTCAGTACATGGCATTAGGTGGTAGAGAGTGACAGAGCAAGACCACTGACCTTCCTGGTCAGTATCACTGCTCTCCCCCGCGCAGCTCCACCGTTGAGGGACTGCCCTTGAGCCCGAGCTCCGTGCAAGGCAGGTGTTCGAGGCCCACCTTCACCCGCAGGCTCCTGCCTGCACCTCATCCCTGGTGGTGTAGTGGAAGAGCACTCTGCTCTTCTGCTATTCCGCTCTGTTTTCTGTGCCTGTTTCCCTCTTTGTGCTCTATCTGTTTTGCCCTTTTTCTTTTGCTTTTCTGTTTTGCCCTTTATCTTTTGCTCTTTCTGTTTTTGCTTTTCTCTCTCTTTGTTTCTGTTTTTGTCCATTTTCCCGCGCTCCCTGCCACTGCTGCCCCGCAGCTCCTCTCCCCCAGCGTGTCACTTCCGCACCCAGCTGACCGCCCTCCCCCCGACCCCTACCTAATAGCGCCCGCTGCCACTGCGGGCAGCGGGGGAACCGCTGGCACGCCAAAGACAGGCCCATCTGCGCCCGTTTGCAACCTGACCGCGACCAGCACTAGGGTCCCTGGTCCCCCGACCCGCCGCCGGTACGACCCCAGCACCCTCCATGCTCTTAACCCCAGATGCAGCAACAACTGCCAGCTTTCGACGCTGAGCAACACCCAGGGCCCGATCTCCTGCCGACAGTGCCACTGCACCTTCACCCACCTCCAGACCCCAGCAGCAGGCCCCACGACGCCGGCGCACACAAACCACTGAACTGCATCCTCCTCAAAGTGCGCTCACTGCACAGACTGGCCATAGAAATCTGGGACCTCCTCAACACTCGCACACCCGACATCGCCTTCCTCACAGAGACCTGCACCAACGCCAGCTCCGCACCGGACATCGCAACCGCCATCCCCGATGGATAGAAGATCCTGAGAAAAGACCGCCACCCGCCCAGGAGGAGGCATCGCCATCATCCACAAAAACTCCCTCCGCTTAACAACCACCGACCCGGACGACGCCTCGCCCACAATGGAACATCTCCATTTCCAGATACAGACCAACCCCAAAACGAATCTCCGCGGAACCCTCGTCTACCGACCGCCTGGCCCCTGTGCTCCGTTCACCAACATCATTGCTGACCGCATTGCACCCCACGCCCTTGCCGCCACAGACTACATACTACTCTGAGACCTAAACTTCCACCTGGACAACCACGACGACCCTAACACCACCGCCCTCCTAGAGAACCTCACCAACATAGGACTGAAGCAACTTGTCTCTGCCCCCACTCACACAGCAGGGGACACACTTGACCCCGTCTTCGCAGGAGGAAACAGCGTCTCCTTCAGCCACACCACAGAACTACTCTGGACTGACCACCACTGCATCCATTTCTCCTTTAGAAAACCCACCGCACACAAGCACGTGCGCCGCATTCCACGCAGAAGCAGGAACAAAGTCACCGAAGAACACCTCACATCCGCCCTCACCAGCACTCCACCCCTAACCACGCCAGACGCCAACACCGCGACATGCAACATCCACCGATGGATCACCAACTGCGTCAACACACTCGCCCCCCTCCGGAAGGCTACAGGATGACACAACAAGAAAGCAAGCTGGTTCACCACGGCACTCCAAGAATCCAAGCGCTCCTGCCAATGACTTGAAAAGACTTGAAGAAACAGCAAAACCCCGGAAACACGCACCGCCTACAGAACAGCCACCACAGCACACCACCAACTCATCAAAGCCACAAAGAAGAATTTCCTCCAAGACAGAATCCTCACCAACCTCCACAACTCCAAAGAACTTTTCTCCATCATACAGGAATTTGCCAAACCAGGCAGTGAAACAACAGACGTCCCACCCTCCCAAGACCTGTGCAACAGACTCAGCTCCTTCTTTCACCTCAAGATCAAGACACTCTACGATAACTTCGACGAACAAGACCTCTGCACCACCTCAACTCCCACCCCCAGCAACGCTACCAAACAGACCCTACTCACCTGGACCCTGCTCACGTCAGAAGACACCTTAAAGATCATGAAGAGTACCAACTCCGGGGCACCCTCAGACCCCTGTCCGCCCCACATCTTCCACAGGGCCGCCACAGCCATCGCACCCGAGCTACCTCAAACGGTCAACTGCTCCCTCGAGACCGCCACATTCCCCGACGACTAGAAGCACGCTGAAGTCAACCCCCTCCTCAAGAAACCCTCCGCAGACCCGACAGCCCTCAAAAACTTCAGGCCCAGCTCGCTGTTTCCATTCGCAGCAAAAGTCATCGAAAAGGCCGTCAACACCCAGCTAGCATACTTCATCGAAACCAACAATGTCCTAGAAACTTCCCAATCCAGATTCCGCAGCAACCACAGCACCGAGACCGCCCTCCTCACCGCCACTGACGACATCCGCACATTCCCACCCTCTTCAACATCTACATGGCCACCTCGCTACCATCGTCAGAAACCACGGGCTCAACATCGTCTCCTACGCCGATGACACCCAGCTCGTCCTCTCCCTCACCAAAGAACCCAACAACACCAGGCACAACTTCCAAGAATGGATAAAAGCCATCGCAACCTGGATGAAGAACAGCTGCCTGAAACTCAACTCAGAGAAAACAGAAGTTCTCATCCTCGGCTCCACCCCTCAACTTGGGACGACACCTGGTGGCCCCCTGCCCTCGGAAACCCACCCACCCACCCCGACAGACCATGCACGTAACCTCGGCATCATACTGGATTCATCGCTCACAATGAACCGCCAGATCAACGTCGTCTCCTCAGCCTGTTTCAACACCCTCCGCACACTCCGCAAAACATTCAAACGGATCCCCTCCGAATCCAGAAAAACGGTTGCACACGCCCTCATCACCTGCAGACTAGACTACGGCAACGCCCTCTATGCCGGAATCAACAAAAAACTCCTCCGCAAGATCCAGACCGTCTAGAACGCCGCAGCCAGGCTAATCCTTGACATCCCCAGGCACAACCACATCACCCAACACCTCCACGATCTACACTGGCTCCCCGTCGGAAGAAGGATAACTTTCAAGCTGCTCACGCTCGCGTACAAGGCCCTCCACAACATCGGACCACAATACCTCAACAACCGTTTCTCCTTCCACGCCCCCAAGAGAAACCTCAGTTCAGCCAACCTCGCCCTGGCCACCATCCCACGCTTCTACAGGACCAGAGCAGGTGGAAGATCCTCGCAGCCAAGACCTGGAACGATCTCCCCCTTCACCTCTGGAAAAGCCCGTCACTGCACCAATTCAGGAAGGACCTCAAGACCTGGCTCTTCGAATGACCCTAACAGAGCTGCCCACACCCACCCCCAGCTCCTTAAGACCCTCACGGGTGAGTAGTGTGTTTTACAAACCTCTGATTGATTGATTGTATAGTGTACTAGTCAGTACACTGCATTACATGGTACAGAGTAAGAGAGCTACAAGAAAGTGTACTGTACTAGTCATAACACTGTATTAGATGTTACAGAGTAAAAGAGACCCTCTAAGGTACACTGGACTAGTCAGTACACTGCATTAGAAGGTACAGAGCAACAGAGCTACTACTAGTGTGCTGTACTAGTCAGAGCACTGCATTAAATGGCACAAAGTGACAGAGCTATTAGAAGGTACACCGTACTAGTCAATACACTGCATTAGATGGCGCAGAGTAAGAGTGCGACCAGAAGATATACAGTACACTAGCCAGTACAGTGTCTTGGATAATACAGAGTAAGAGAGCTTATAGAAGGTATATTGTACTAGTCCGTACACTGCATTAGATAGTACAGAGCGAAAGATCTGCCAGAAGGTGTACTGTACTAGTCAGTACACTGTATTGAATGTTACAGAGAGACAGAGCCACACAAAGGTATACAGTACTAGCCAGTACAGTGTCTTGATAGGACAGAGTAAGAGAGCTTATAGAAGGTATATTGTACTAGTCCGTACACTGCATTAGATAGTACAGAGCGAAAGATCTGCCAGAAGGTGTACTGTACTAGTCAGTACACTGTATTGAATGTTACAGAGAGACAGAGCCACTCCAGGACATACTGTACTAGTCAGTACATTACATTAAATGGAACAGAGTAACAGAGCTACTCCAAGGCATACTGTACTAGTCAGTACTGTATATTAAATGGTACAGAGTACCAGAGCTAATAGAAGGTATACAGTACTAGTCAGTACACTGAATAAGATGGCACAGAGTGACAGAGCTAATCCAAGGTAGACAGTACTACTCAGTACACTGCATTAGATGGTGCAGAGTAAGAGAGGTACTAGAAGGTATACAGTACTAGTCAGTACAATGCATTAGAGAGTTCCAAGGCATACTGTACTAGTCAGTACTCTATATTAGATGGTACAGAGCAAGAGAGCTACTATAAGGTATAACGTACTAATCAGTACCATGCATTATATGGTACAAAGTGAGAAGGATACTCCAGTGTATACAGTACTAGTCAGTACACTGCATTAGATGGGGCAGAGTGATAGAGCTACTAGAAGGTGTACTGTACTAGTCAGTATGCTGCATTCGATGGTACAGAGTGGCAGAGCTAGCTACTTCAAAGTACACTGCACTAGTCAGGACAATGCATTATATGGTACAGAGTGCATTATAAGGGACACTGTAGTAGATGGTACAGAGTGCCAGAGCTACTATAAGGTAAACTGCACTAGTCAGTACAGTACATTAGAGGGTACAGAGCAACAGAGCTACTCCAAGGTATACAGTACTAGCCATTACACTGCATTGGATGGTACAGAGTAAGAGAGCTACTAGAAGGTATACTGTACTAGTCGGTACACTGCATTAGATGGCACAGAGTGACAGAGATACAAGAAGTATACTGTACTACTCAGTACACTGCGTTAATGGCACAGAGTAAAAGAGCTACTCCAAAGGTATGGTGCTGAGTAGGAGAGCTACTAGAAGGTATACAATACTAGTCAGTGCACTGTATTAGATGGTGATGAGTGACAGAGCTACCCGGAGTGTTACTGGCGATTCGATCACGAGGGAAATGGAAGTGACACGAGTGATGCGAGGACGCACCGCAATCCTTGGAGCGGATCGGAGCGGCTCAGCTCCTGTGAGGCCCCTGTGAGGCTCCGGCCTCGGCGCATTGCTAGAGCTCAGAGCTTGTACCAGCCTGCGCTGGCATCCCCACGGCTCCCCTCCAAAGAGGAAGTTGCCTGTGAGGTCCCAGCGGTCCCTTGGCAGTGAGGTCTCGGCAACAAGACACCGGCGTGGGCCGCAGTGGCGGTAGTGTGGCTCTGCGTGGACGTTTACCACGCTCAGGCTCGCTCCATTCTGCATCGGCCCCTTTGCGGCTTGGATATTCAGGCTAAGTCAAGAAGTGCGGCTGGTGAACCGGCGAGGACACAGGGGCAACGAGAAGGTAGTGACACTGGAAGCAACTAGAGCTGGGGATTATACTCAAGAACCCAGGAGGCAGGTGGTTGTAGGCAGTGGCGTAACACAGGCCCACGCAGCCCCCGCGGTGCAGGGGGGACCCCGGGCTGCAGGGGGCCCCCTCAGCACAGTACTCAGGCCTGAGAGCTCCGGATTAAATCCGGAGCGGGGCCCCACCATATACCTTGCAGGGGGGCCCCCTCAACTTTCGTTACGCCACTGGTTGCAGGTAAGGCCAGTGCCGCGGTGATCTCCGATAGGCGCAGAAGCGGCCGGCACAAGGCCGGTGCGGCTTGCTCCTTCGGACGTCCGCACCTGTAGCTGACCGTCCAACACTCCAGTAGCCCAGTGAAAAAAAAAAAACTCCCATTAATAGCCTTGTCGGGGCAAAGACTTGGGTGTGACTTTGCGTGTTCAAGTAACCATATTGTGATTACGTTTGGTGCGCAGTGTAATCTTTAAGCCCCTGACAGCGCATTAAGTGGAAAACCCGCGAAGGTACTCACCACACAACGGCTATTATATTTGCTCCGTCAATTTAGATACTCAGTATTACGTGGTTGATAGTCCCACTATGCGCTCAGGAAGAACAAGAGGACGCCAATAACTGCTCGGCTTAGACAAAAGTGTTCCATTGAGTGGACTTTAAACAAAAATGCACACACGCAAGCAGAGGCTACAACAGAACAAGAAGGGGGATTTCTTTCAATTACACTAGAGGTTCCAGTAACCCATATTACCCATACTTTATTAAGGTCAGACCCACTTGAATACATCGCACAACCGACTGAAAGACAGCGTAAGAGGCTTAGGAAAGCACATAACAAAAAGTCCAATTTGGGAAAGAGTGGATCGTATGCTGGTCAGTCTGGTCAAGTCTACCCTATTTAAAAAAAATAACCGCTAACACAACAGAATCAGTTAACATGCTGGGAGAAGAGCTGGACCGAATTGAGGCGGCAGGTAAAGCGATCAAAACGGACCCCAGTCGAATAAATAGTGACATCATAAGCGAACCCTTATTACAATTAGATCCAACCTCGCTACTGGAAGCTCCCCCACTACTGGAAAATAAGAGTCTTAAAGCAGCAAAGTTAGAGCAGAAGCAAGAACTAGGAGGAAACAATAGGCTCACAAGTGGAGAAGCTGCTTTCTCAAAACTAAACCGGGCTTCGACGGCTGTCCTTCAGGTAAAAAAGGATGAGAAATCTGGGGGCGACTGTTCTGCAAGGGGGGTGCATCTCAGAGGTACTAGAAGTGTACTGTACTAGTCAGTACACTCTATTAGATGGCACAGACTGACAAAGCTACTTCAAAGGTATAAAGTAGTAATTAGTACACCGCAATGGATGGTGCAGGGAGGGAGAGCTACTAGAAGGTATACAGTACTATTCAGTACACTGCATTAGATGGTCAGAGTGACAGAGCTACTAGAAGGCATACAGTACTAGTCAGTACACTGCATTACATGAAACAGAGTGACAGAGCTACTCCAAGGTATACAGTACTACTCCGTACTCTGCATTAGATGGCAAACTACTCCAAGGAAAACAGTACTACTCAGTACACTTCATTAGACGGTAAACAGTGAGAGAGCCACTCCAAGGTATACAGCACTAGTCAGTACACACCTATAGATGGTACAAAGTTGCAGAGCTGCTAGAAGGTAAACTGCACTAGTGAGTATACTACATTAGAGGGTACAAAGCAACAGAGCTAATCCAAGGTATACAGCACTTGCCAGTACACTGCATTGGATGGCACAGAGTAAGATAGCTACTAGTAGGTACACTGTACTAGTCAGAACACTGCATTAGATGGCGAAGAGTGACATACCTAATCCAAGGTATATAGTACTATTCGGTAGATGGTACAGAGTGACAGAGCCACTAAAAGGTATACAGTACTAGTTAGTACACTGCATTCGATGGTACAGAGAGACAGAGCTACTAGAAGGTATACTGCAGTAGTTAGTACACTACATTAGATGATACAGAGGAACAGAGGTACTCCAAGGTATACACTACTAGTCAGTACACTGCATTCGATGGCACAGAGTAAAAGAGCTACTCCAAGGTATACAGTACTACTCAGTACACTGCATTAGATGGTACAGAGTGAGAGAGCCACTCCAAGGAGTACAGTACTAGTCAGTACACTGTATTAGATTACACAGAGTGACAGATCTACTCCAAGGTATACAGTACTAGTCAGTACACTGCATTGGATGGTATAGAGCGACAGAGCTACTAGAAGGTGTACTGTACTAGTCAGTGCACTGCATTAGATGGGACAGAGTGGCAGAGCTACTCCAAGGTATACAGTACTAGATAGTACACTGTTTTAGAGTAAAAAAAGATACTAGAAGTGTTATGTAATAGTCAGTACACTGCATTAGATAGTACGGATTGACAGAGCTACTAGAAGGTATACACTACTAGCCAGTACACTGAATTAGATGTCACAGAGTAAGGGGGGCTACTAGAAGGTTTACAGTACTAGTACGGCTCTCCTTCAGGTAAAAAAGGATGAGAAATCTTGGGGAGACTGTTCTGCAAGGGGGGAGCACTCCATTAGATGGCACAGAGTAACAGAGTTACTCTAAAGGTATACAGTAGTAATCAGTACACTGCATTAGATGGTACAGAGAGACAGAGCTACTAGAAGGTATACACTACTAGTCAGTACACTGAATTAGATGGTACAGAGTAAGAGAGCTACTAGAAGGTACACAGTACTAGTCAGTACACTGAATTAGATGTCAGAGTGATAGAGGTACTAGAAGATACTGTACTTGTCAGTACACTCACTTAGATAGTACAGAGTGACAAAGCAACTTCAAGATATACAGTAGTAGTCAGCACACTCCATTAGATGGTATACAGTGACAGAGCTATCCCAAGGTATACAGTACTACTCAGTACACTACATTAGATGGTACAGAGTGACAGAGCTGCTAGAAGCTAAACTGCACTAGTGAGTGCACTACATTAGAGGGTACAGAGCAACAGAGCTACTTCAAGGTTAACAGTACTAGCTGGTACACTGCATTGGATGGTACAGAGTAAGGGGGGCTACTAGAAGGTATACAGTACTAGTCATTACACTGCATTAGATAGCACAGAGTGACAGAGCTACCCCAAGGTATACAGTACTAGTCAGTACACTGCATTAGATGGTACAGAGTGAAAAGCTACTAGAAGGTGTACTGTACTAATCAGTACACTCCATTAGATGGCACAGAGTGGCAGAGCTACTCCAAGGTATACAGTACTAGTCAGTACACTGAATTAGATGGTACAGAGTAAGAGAGCTACTAGAAGGTATACAGTACTAGTCAGCACACTGCTTTAGATACCACAGAGTAAAAGAGGTACTAGAAGTACATTGGATGGTACAGAATAAGAGAGCTACTAGAAGGTGTACTGTACTAATCAGTACACTGCATTAGAAGGTACAGAGCAACAGAGTTACTAGAAGGTACACAGTACTAGTCAGTACAGTGCATTAGATGGTACGGAGTGACGGAGCTACTCAAAGGTATACAGTACTAGGCAGTACACAGCATTAGATGGCAGTGTGACAGCTACTCCAAGGTATTCTCTACTAATCAGTACTCTATATCTAGCGGCAGAGCTACTAGAAGGTATACAGCACTAGTCAGTGCACTGCATCAGATGGTACGGAGTAAGAAAGCTACTAGAAGGTGTACTGTACTAGTCAGTACAATGCATATGATTGTAGAGAGTAACAGTTAATCCAAGAAATACTGTACTAGTCAGTACTCTATATTAGATGATACACAGCAAGAGAGCTACTAGAAGGTATACAGTACTAGTCAGTACACTTTTAGATGGTGCAGAGTGACAAGGCTACTAGAAGGCATACAGTACTAGTCAGTACACTGCATTAGATGGCACAGAGTGACAGAGCTACTCCAAGGTATACAGTACTACTCAGTACACTGCATTAGATGGTACAGAGTGACAAAGCTACTCCAAGGTATACAGTACTAGTCAGTACACTGAATTAGATGGTACAGAGCAACAGAGCTACTCCAAGGTATACAGTACTACTCAGTACACTGCATTGGATGGTACAGAGTAGGAGAGCCACTAGAAGGTATACTGTACTAGTCAGTACACTGCATTAGATGGCCAAGAGTGACATATCTACTCCAAGGTATACAGTACTAGTCAGTACACTGCATTGTAGGTGGATGCACTATGTCAGTGTAGGTGTAGGTGCTAGGTCAGTGTAGATGCATGTGCTAGGTTAGTGTAGGTGCATGCGCTAGGTCAGTGTAGGTGCATGCGCTAGGTCAGTGTAGGGGCATGCGCTAGGTCAGTGTAAATGCATGCACTAGGTCAGTGTGGATGCATGCGCTAGGTCAGTGTAGGTGCATGCGATAAGCAAGTGTAGGTGCATGCACTAGGTCAGTGTAGGTGCATGCGTTAGGCAAGTGTAGGTGCATGCACTAGGTCAGTGTAGGTGCATGCGTTGGGTCAGTGTAGGTGCATGCGTTAGGTCAGGTAGGTGCATGCGCTGGGTCATTGTAGAAGCATGTGTTAGGTCAGTGTAGCTGGATGCGTTAGGCAAGTGTAGGTGCATGCGTTAGGTCAGGTAGGTGCATGCGCTGGGTCATTGTAGAAGCATGTGATAGGTCAGTGTAGATGCATGCGTTAAGCAAGTGTAGGTGCATGCACTAGGTCAGTGTAGGTGCATGCGTTGGGTCAGTGTAGGTGCATGCACTAGGTCAGTGTAGGTGCATGCGCAAGGTCAGTGTAGATGCATGCGTTAGGTCAGTGTAGATTCATGCGTTAGGTCAGTGTAGGTGCATGCGCTAGGTCAGTGTAGGGGCATGCGCTAGGCCAGTGTAGGTACATGCTCTAGGTCAGTGTAGGTTTACACACTACGTCACTGTAGGTGCATGCGTTAGATCAGAGTAGGTGTCTAAGCTAGATCAGTGTAGGTTCATGCGCTAGGTCAGTGTAGATGCATGCGCTAGGTCAGTGTAGATGCATGCGCTAGGTCAGTGTAGGTGCATGCGCTAGATCAGTGTAAATGCATGCACTAGGTCAGTGTAGATGCATGCGCTAGGTCAGTGTAGATGCATGCGCTAGGTCAGTGTAGGTGCATGCGATAGGCAAGTGTAGGTGCATGCGATAGGCAAGTGTAGGTGCATGCGATAGGCAAGTGTAGGTGCATGCACTAGGTCAGTGTAGGTGCATGCGTTAGGCAAGTGTAGGTGCATGCACTAGGTCAGTGTAGGTGCATGCGTTGGGTCAGTGTAGGTGCATGCACTAGGTCAGTGTAGGTGCATGCGTTAGGTCAGGTAGGTGCATGCGCTGGGTCATTGTAGAAGCATGTGTTAGGTCAGTGTAGATGGATGCGTTAGGCAAGTGTAGGTGCATGCGTTAGGTCAGGTAGGTGCATGCGCTGGGTCATTGTAGAAGCATGTGTTAGGTCAGTGTAGATGCATGCGTTAGGCAAGTGTAGGTGCATGCACTAGGTCAGTGTAGGTGCATGCGTTAGGTCAGGTAGGTGCATGCGCTGGGTCATTGTAGAAGCATGTGTTAGGTCAGTGTAGATGGATGCGTTAGGCAAGTGTAGGTGCATGCGTTAGGTCAGGTAGGTGCATGCGCTGGGTCATTGTAGAAGCATGTGTTAGGTCAGTGTAGATGCATGCGTTAGGCAAGTGTAGGTGCATGCACTAGGTCAGTGTAGGTGCAAGCGTTGGGTCAGTGTAGGTGCATGCACTAGGTCAGTGTAGGTGCATGCGCAAGGTCAGCGTAGATGCATGCGTTAGGTCAGTGTAGATTCATGCGTTAGGTCAGTGTAGGTGCATGCGTTAGGTCAGTGTAGATGCATGCGCTGGGTCAGTGGAGGTGCATGCGCTTGATCAGTGTAGGTGCATGTGCTGGGTCAGTGTAGGTGCATGCGCTACGTCAGTGTAGGTGCATGCGCTAGGTCAGTGTAGGCGCATGCGCTAGGTCAGTGTAGGCGCATGCGTTAGGTCAGTGTAGATGCACGCGCTAGGTCAGTGTAGGTACATGCGCTGGGTCACTGTAGATGTACGCGTTGGGTCAGTGTAGATGCACGCGTTAGGTCAGTGTAGGTGCATGCGCTAAGTCAGTGTAGATGCATGCGTTAGGTCAGTGTAGGTGCATGCGTTAGGTCAGTGTAGGTGCATGAGCTAGGTCAGTGTAGGTGCATGTGCTAGGTCAGTGTAGGTGCATGTGCTAGGTCAGTGTAGGTGCATGTGCTAGGTCACTGTAGGTACATGCGCTGGGACGGTGTCGATGAATGTGCTAGGTCAGTGTAGAAGCATGAGCTAGATCAGAGTAGGTGCATGTGCTAGGTCACTGTAGGCGCATGTGCTAGGTCAGTGTTGATGCAGGCCCTAGGTCACTGTAGGTGCATGTGTTAGTTCAGTGTACGTGCATGCGCTGGGTCAGTGTTGGTGCATCCACTAGGTCAGTGTAGAAGCATGTTAGGTCCCTGTTGGAGCTAGAACTCTGGAACACAGAATGTGTTGTGCAGTAAATACCAAATTCTGAGGTGCAGTTCCATCCCATTCCATCCCATATTATTCCATGATCCTAACCCATAGCACCACACTCCATCTTATCCCATCATAACGTTCCATACCATACCACTATAACATCTCATAACATACCATTGCATAAAATGCCATACCACACCATCCAATCGCATCTCACCCCTTCCTATCCCATATCATACCATACCATTCCGTAGCACACCATACCATACAATTTTCATGAAAAGTAATATACAGAGCTAGTCATCACAATGATATTTACCTTTATAAATCTTCACCACCACCTGTGGGCACTGAATCTTCACATTATTACACCTGTAATAACACACACATCATCTTTGTATTAAAGAGCAATGACAGCTAAAGGAACAAAGGTTGGACATCACATAAGACCCGTATTTTGAAATAAGATTCAGTATTAAGGGCAGCGCCTACGAACGAGAGCTCAGTGCGAGTTACTGTTCATACACAACATTCAAAGCTCTAACGATATCCAAAAGTACCTTTAATATCTTATGCCAGGATGTGGGTGTTCTAAGGCAGATAGCTCAGTGAGGCCAGTGTGCTTCATGTGATGCTATGGAGTGCCACATCGTGGGTCTTCTAGGAGCGGTGGTTAGCTCAGTGAGCGGGGTGCTGACTAACAGGTTACATCTGCTCCTGGTGGAGTCTCAAGTGTATACTTAATAAATACTTTATTAACTGGGGCCCACGCGAATTACTGCCAACACTCACAGCACAACACTGCCACACCCAACCGATGCCAGGGTAAACCTTTTCACCATTCCTCTACAACCAAGATGTTGGGTAGGGATATATAAGGAAGAATTGAAACCAGACCCCTTAGTAATGAAAGATTGGTTGCAAAACAAAGATTTCCCACATTTTACGGAACAGCAGATTTTAAGCCTATGGGGAAGGATCACAGAAGGAGAGATAAGGGAACATGTTAGGAGGCTCAGTAAAGGGAAAGCAGCAGGAGGCCCAGAGGGGATCACAGAGGGAGAGATAAGGGGACAGGTTAGGAGGCTCAGTAAAGGGAAAGCAGCAGGAGGCCCAGACGGGATCACAGAGGGAGAGATAAGGGAACAGGTCTGGAGGCTCAGTAAAGGGAAAGCAGCAGAGCCCAGAGGGGATCACAGAGGGAGAGATAAGGGAACAGGTAAGGAGGCTCAGTAAAGGGAAAGCAGCAGCCCAGAGGGGATCACAGAGGGAGAGATAAGGGAACAGGTTAGGAGGCTCAGTAAAGAGAAAGCAGCAGAGCCAGACGGGGATCACAGAGGGAGAGATAAGGGAACAGGTTAGGAGGGATAGTAAAGGGAAAGTAGCAGAGCCCAGAGGGGATCACAGAGGGAGAGATAAGGGAACAGGTAAGGAGGGATAGTAAAGGGAAAGTAGCAGAGCCCAGAGGGGATCACAGAGGGAGAGATAAGGGAACAGGTTAGGAGGCTCAGTAAAGGGAAAGCAGCAGAGCCCAGAGGGGATCACAGAGGGAAAGATAAGGGAACAGGTTAGGAGGCTCAGTAAAGGGAAAGCAGCAGAGCCCAGAGGGGATCACAGAGGGAGAGATAAGGGAACAGGTTAGGAGTGATAGTAAAGGGAAAGCAGCAGGAGGCCCAGAGGGGATCACAGAGGGAGAGATAAGGGGACAGGTTAGGAGGCTCAGTAAAGGAAAGCAGCAGGCCCAGGCGGGATCACAGAGGGAGAGATAAGGGAACAGGTTAGGAGGCTCAGTAAAGGGAAAGCAGCAGAGCCCAGAAGGGATCACAGAGGGAGAGATAAGGGAACAGGTTAGGAGGCTCAGTAAAGGGAAAGCAGCAGGCCCAGGCGGGATCACGGAGGGAGAGATAAGGGAACAGGTGAGGAGGGATAGTAAAGGGAAAGCAGCAGGCCCAGGAGGGATCACAGAGGGAGGGATAAGGGAACAGGTTAGGAGGCTCAGTAAAGGGAAAGCAGCAGAGCCAGACGGGATCACAGAGGGAGAGATAAGGGAACAGGTTAGGAGGCTCAGTAAAGGGAAAGCAGCAGGAGGCCCAGGGGGGATCACAGAGGGAGAGATAAGGGGACAGGTTAGGAGGCTCAGTAAAGGGAAAGCAGCAGGAGGCCCAGACGGGATCACAGAGGGAGAGATAAGGGAACAGGTCTGGAGGCTCAGTAAAGGGAAAGCAGCAGAGCCCAGAGGGGATCACAGAGGGAGAGATAAGGGAACAGGTAAGGAGGCTCAGTAAAGGGAAAGCAGCAGCCCAGAGGGGATCACAGAGGGAGAGATAAGGGAACAGGTTAGGAGGCTCAGTAAAGAGAAAGCAGCAGAGCCAGACGGGGATCACAGAGGGAGAGATAAGGGAACAGGTTAGGAGGGATAGTAAAGGGAAAGTAGCAGAGCCCAGAGGGGATCACAGAGGGAGAGATAAGGGAACAGGTAAGGAGGGATAGTAAAGGGAAAGTAGCAGAGCCCAGAGGGGATCACAGAGGGAGAGATAAGGGAACAGGTTAGGAGGCTCAGTAAAGGGAAAGCAGCAGAGCCCAGAGGGGATCACAGAGGGAGAGATAAGGGAACAGGTTAGGAGGCTCAGTAAGGGGAAAGCAGCAGGCCAGACGGGATCACAGAGGGAGAGATAAGGGAACAGGTTAGGAGTGATAGTAAAGGGAAAGCAGCAGGAGGCCCAGAGGGGATCACAGAGGGAGAGATAAGGAGACAGGTTAGGAGGCTCAGTAAAGGAAAGCAGCAGGCCCAGGCGGGATCACAGAGGGAGAGATAAGGGAACAGGTTAGGAGGCTCAGTAAAGGGAAAGCAGCAGGCCCAGGCGGGATCACGGAGGGAGAGATAAGGGAACAGGTGAGGAGGGATAGTAAAGGGAAAGCAGCAGGCCCAGGAGGGATCACAGAGGGAGGGATAAGGGAACAGGTTAGGAGGCTCAGTAAAGGGAAAGCAGCAGAGCCAGACGGGATCACAGAGGGAGAGATAAGGGAACAGGTTAGGAGGCTCAGTAAAGGGAAAGCAGCAGAGCCCAGAGGGGATCACAGAGGGAGAGATAAGGGAACAGGTTCGGAGGCTCAGTAAAGGGAAAGCAGCAGAGCCCAGACGGGATCACAGAGGGAGAGATAAGGGAACAGGTTAGGAGGCTCAGTAAAGGGAAAGCAGCAGGCCCAGGAGGGATCACAGAGGGAGGGATAAGGGAACAGGTTAGGAGGCTCAGTAAAGGGAAAGCAGCAGGCCCAGGCGGGATCACAGAGGGAGAGATAAGGGAACAGGTTAGGAGGCTCAGTAAAGGGAAAGCAGCAGGCCCAGAGGGGATCACAGAGGGAGAGATAAGGGAACAGGTTAGGAGGCTCAGTAAAGGGAAAGCAGCAGAGGGGATCACAGAGGGAGAGATAAGGGAACAGGTTAGGAGGCTCAGTAAAGGGAAAGCAGCAGGCCCAGGAGGGATCACAGAGGGAGGGATAAGGGAACAGGTTAGGAGGCTCAGTAAAGGGAAAGCAGCAGAGGGGATCACAGAGGGAGAGATAAGGGAACAGGTTAGGAGGCTCAGTAAAGGGAAAGCAGCAGGCCCAGGAGGGATCACAGAGGGAGGGATAAGGGAACAGGTTAGGAGGCTCAGTAAAGGGAAAGCAGCAGGCCCAGGTGGGATCACAGAGGGAGAGATAAGGGAACAGGTTAGGAGGCTCAGTAAAGGGAAAGCAGCAGGCCCAGACGGGATCCCAGAGGGAGAGATAAGGGAACAGGTTAGGAGGCTCAGTAAAGGGAAAGCAGCAGGCCCAGAGGGGATCACAGAGGGAGAGATAAGGGAACAGGTTAGGAGGCTCAGTAAAGGGAAAGCAGCAGAGCCCAGACGGGATCCCATCTGAATTCTATAAAAAATTGTTAAAGTCTTTGGTCCCTTTCTGGGTTTCTTATTTTATTGCGATCTATTTGGAGGGCTGTTAAATTCCACCTTCCTGGTATAAGGCAACTGTGGTTATGATCCTTAAGCCGGGTACGGATGCTAGGTTAGCGGATTCCTATAGACCTATATCGTTGTATAAATGCAATTACAAAATGATTACAGGAATCTTGGCTAAGAGGTTGTCAGATGTCCCTCAAAGGTTGATCCATTTCGATCAAAAGGGGTTTGTGTCTGGACGAAAGCTGTATGAATTAACCCATCGACTTATCGGTGCCAATGATATGGCCGAGGCCTTTAATCTCCTGTTAACAATCGCAAGAATTGATGCTGCTAAAGCATTTGATAGGGTTAATTGGGTCTATCTTTGGGAGGTACTGCAGAATTATGGTTTCAGCAGCAATGTTACTGGAGTTGTACAAATGTATTATAAGGTGTTGGCAGCCAAGATTTTGGTTAATGGCGAACTTACAGCTTTGTTCCAGATATCCAGGGCAACTAGGCAGCGGTGTCCTTTGTGGCCAATTCTGTTTCTATCTATATATTGAGCCCTTTTCCCAGATGATCCGGCAGGATAAGACCATTCTTCCCTTTGAAGCTGCAGGGTTACCAACCAAAATAGCACTGTGTGCTGATGAGATACTTCTGTATTCCTCTGTTCCGAAGCCTGAGATGCATGCCAGAGATTTTGGGAGTCTTTCAGGGTATCTCATCTATAAGGGGAAGACACAGATTATGACATGGGCTAAAGAGAAGGTAGGGCTTCAAACTAGAAACCAGATGAGATATCTGGGGATCATGGTAACTCAGAGTTTGAAGGAAATACCGGACGTAAACCTAACTAAGGTTTGCCATTGTTATGGAAAAAATCAATGCGGATATGAGAAACAATACATTCATTTATGTGAACGAAATCGCGTCCTTATTAACAAATTCACCCGTTGTGAACTCCACATCAACCCCGACTCACAAATAAGTAGTTAGGCAAGCACCGAGACCTATGCCTGAGGTCAAAGGTGGGGTGGCACGTAGCCGGCAGACAAATTCAAGGATAGGAAACCTTCAATCCCACAGATAGGCGCAGCAACACTACAATGGTCAAGGTAGATTGGCCCCAGTAAAGCACGCATGGCCGGAGATTGGCCCCAATAAAGCACGCATGGCCGGAGGGGGTACGCGTGCTCCTAAAACACAATAAATTCAGATGCCACATTAGTTAGAAACATAGAGCAAATCAGAACACAGCACACGCAGTGATCACGTGCTCCCCATGCCAGACATCTGGACACGTTACCCACTTGCCACATTGTGTCCATGCAAGGTCGAGGCACACCTGGATTATCCATTAAAATTAATTTATGACTCTAGAGGAAGCTACTTACATTCCGCACCATACAAGGATCACCAGAAACATTTTATTGCCAATAATGAATTGTATATAAGACTGCTACAGATCGATTATAATTTGAGACAGTCCTCAGACCCAGTGCCTTTAACTGTTCTCCCGGCCGCTATGTTTAATTAAATGAACTGTTCCTGTTTTGCCTCTTGTCTCTTGTTTTTCAAATGTATTTCATGTTCAAGCAACACCGTGATATAGATGCTCCCCTTACAAGCTGTTGGGAAAATCTGCTCCTTGTTATCTATGGGAGGGTGAACATCATTAAGATGCTGGTTCTTCCTAAGGTGATCTTCTTGTTTAACATTATATCACTTACCTTTACCCAAAAAGCTTTTGCAGAAATCGCAAGGGAGGGTCGGCAGCTTTATATGGCCATCCAGGGGAGCCACGATCTCATGAAAAATGCTCTGGAGGAGGTTGAACCCAGTGGGGCTGGCTCTTCTGGATTTTCAAGCCCATTGTTATGCTTTCCAGTTAAAAAATTCCCGGCTCTTGGCTGAAGAGCTAGATAATTCTTAATTGAGTCAATTGTATAGTGCTATGTTGAAGCATTTAGGGCTGAATACGTTTTTTGTTTAAGTTTGCGGACCTGAAGCTTTTAAACAAGTTAGGTTGAAGGAACGCTTAACAACCCTGAGGGTGTGGGTATTTTTTAGGCAAATTCTCGGGATAGATTACTATGCGGACCTGACACCAATTTAGGGCTCTTCTGGATCCCCCGAGTGGCTTAAAGATAAACTTATTTACCCTCTCCAGCATGACAACTTTTCCACCTGGGGAGACTTCAGGAAGGGTGATGCCTTCATCACATAACAAAAGCCATCTAACCTTTTGAAGGGGGGGCTTTCAAAATTCAAATACCTGCAGCTATGTTTTTGGTGGTCATCCCAAAGGTTGTCAGAAGTGAGCGGTTCGGTGCAGGAGGATTTTCTCGAGTGGGTGAGGTCTAAGTAACAACCTAAAAAAGAGGTTGCCCAGTGGTATTGGATATTTATTTCCGCAGCAGATGAGAAAATGGGAGTTCCAAACCTGCACTGGGAAAAGGATCTTCCGGAGCGGGCTACAGAGCAATTATGGCGAGTACCTTTAAATCTGTTACACACTCTGGTCAGATCAGCACCACTTAAAAAAGAATCATTTGTTTACTCTCCATAGAGCTTATTGGTCACCAGTGAAGTTAGCTAAGACCATGTTGGAACCATCAAAATATAAGAAGTGTGGTGACGAAGAGGCGGATGATATAAGCATGTTTGTGGACTGCCCGTTATTGGCCTTCTTCCGGGGGTTTGTAGGTCAGGTGTTTCAAGAAATTATTGGCTGCGAAATTAAGGTAAGCCCCTGCCTGATCCTATTTGGGATGGACTTGTGCCCTTACTGGGATGAGTTAAACTCAGATCAGGCGTCGCTGATATTTTTTTCGATATTGCTAGCAAGAAAGGAAATCTGTAAGAAATGGATTACTCCTGACCCGCCAAAGGTATCAGAATGGCTCAGATCTGTAAGAGATGTCAGTAGACTCGACTTGGACCGCAAGTCGGCCTCAGTAGAGAAAAGATGGCATCCCTTTGTGATATGGCAAAGTAAATCACAATGTCCTATGATTACAACTCTATCTTGCTGAGAAATGGGCGGTTCTCCTTCCTATAATAGGGCAAAACTATAAGAAATATTCAGCATGCACGTATGCTGGACACTCCGGGTGGAGGCGTCTTGGCTCACAGCTTACTTAGCTGGATGGTGATATAAGGACAAAAAATGTAAACCATTCCTCTACAACCTTGGAAGGATTAGCACACAACCTCTGTTACTGTAAACTCCATCATCACTGCTCCAGAACTTTAGAGCACAAACCCCTCTAAAAACATATTCTCAAGTTTATAAGAGGGCTCAGTGAGGGAAGTGCTGACTGCTGGCTTCTGTTTACAATGTAAGACACAACTGTGAATTCCAGCAAGGCAAACTCACCCTTTCATCCTTCTTAGGTTGTTACACTGCACACAATCAAAGTGGGTAATGGCAATTTTATGGTTTAAATCGTTTTTATTGAATTGATTGCAAGCAGTAACAATACGCCCACCTACAATCATTGGCCGGCGGGGAACAGTGTAAGCATCATCCAAATTTTAAGAAGAGGGAAAGTCGAGAGAGAGTGAAAGAAGACAGAGAGTAGCTGAGAAGAGCGAGATAGAAAAAGACAGGAATCTACGCACAGCCCAAAGTGCAACATGATCGGTGTCTAGGTCTTGAGCGGCGGCAGCTCCTCCTGAGGGGGCAGCGTGGCAGCAAGGGGAGTAGTGGGGAATCGCAGGACCTTCAAGTACCGGGGGCAAGTAAGCTCAACGAACTCAGAGGATAGATAAGCCACAGTGGACCCCCAGTTCTTATCAAATTTAGGCAACGTGCGGTTAATCCTCGCAGTGATCCTTTCCATCCCCACCTCCTCCCACAGTCTATGCAGCCAATCTAATTTAGTTGGGATGCCATCCGTGCCCCATCTTGCTAGGAGAACCTGTTTAGCTGCCCCCAGAGCTAGGGTGATCGCCCTCCCCCTGCAGGACCTGAGAGGGTATGTGAGCGGGTTGGGGAGTCCCAACAGGATGTAGCTGGGGAATCTGGGGAGTTCTGTCTGGTATATATGGTCAACCAGAGGTAATATAGCGTCCCAGTAAGCTTGTATCTTAGGGCATTGCCATAGAATGTGGGACAGTGTGCCCGTCTGTCCACAGTTGCGCCAACAAAGATCGATGCTGCGTGGTTTCCACTGGGCAATATGCGCCGGGGTGTAATACCAATAATACGCAATTTTTAGGAGCATCTCCTTCCCCGAGGTACTGCATGAAGAGGCCAGGGCCCTGTGTATGATGTCCGCCCACTCCTTCAGGGAGAATTCTCGACCCAGCTCCGATTCCCACCTACATTGTGCCGGTGACTTCGCTAAGTTCTTAGCCCTGTTGAGAAAATTATAGATATCTGACAAGAGGCGCTTATTTGAGGTGCGGGTAATATACCAAAGCTCAAACTTTGTGAGGGGCCGACCCGCGTGCACCCGGACGTGAGGCTGAGTGACCCAGTGGCGCAGCGCCAAATACTGCCAGTACGCCTCTTTGGGGATCCCATAGCCAGTGACCATTTGGGGAAAGTCTATGATACCCTGCGTATCGAATAGGTCAGCGAGGCATTTACAGTTTGCTTCCTGCCATTTCAAGTATGCGTTCCCTACGAGGGCCGGAGGAAAGTCTGGGTTCCCGATAAAGGGGGTCAAGGGCGACACAGCAGTTGACACTTGACACCTCTCCTGTACCTTGTCCCACACCTTCATAGTGGAACGCAAGACCGGTGAGATGTACACGCTCCGTGGGCGATGATGCTTGGGGAGCCAGGGAACCTTCCAGATGTGGATCCCTGCCACCCCCTATCCATGAAGCACCAGTGTTTTTCCGACTCCAGTTGGTACCATTCTATCATCCTGCGCAATTGCGCTGCCTCGTAGTAGCGCCCTAAGTGGGGGACCCCGAGTCCCCCCTCCTCCTGCCTCAGGTACGTGAGATGGCGAGCAATGCGCGCTTTCTTGCCATCCCAAATGAAGCCATCTAACAATTGCTGCAGTTGAGCCAGTATCGTGAGCGGCGGACATAGGGGGAGTGTCTGCATTATGTAGAGAACACGGGGCAGAATCGTCATTTTAACGGCAGCTATCTTGCCCAGCCATGAGAGGACATACTTCTTCCAGCTGTGCAGTTCTTGGCGCACCCTGGCCAGTATCTACGAGTAATTCACCTGGGCAATCTTCGTGGTTGTCGAAAAAACCCGGATACCCAGGTATGTGATGCCGCTAGAGGCCCAAGCGAACGGAAAACGCATCATTAGCCGGTGTTGGTCCTCAGTAGGCAGCGTGTAATGCCAATTTTATTAACAGCAATGATGAATTCTCACAAGCTCCAGTACTTTGGGAGATCTCTACCCACAGATCTCTGCCCACAGATCTCTGCCCACAGATCTCTCTGCCCACATACCCTCTCTACAGAGGGAGACAGGCACACAAACCCTGCAACTGTAACCACCATCATCACTGCTCTAGAACCTTGGTGGGATTAGTACACAACCGCTAACACTGTAATCACCATCACTGCTCTAGAACCTCGGTGGGATTAGCACACAACCGCTAACACTGTAACCACCATCATCACTGCTCTAGAACCGTGGTGGGATTAGCACACAACCGCTAACACTGTAATCACCATCATCACTGCTCTAGAACTGTGGTGGGATTAGCACACAACCGCTAACACTGTAATCACCATCATCACTGCTCTAGAACCGTGGTGGGATTAGCACACAACCACTAACCCAATAATCACCATCATCACTGTTATAGAACCTTGGTGGGATTAGCACACAACCGCTAACACTGTAATCACCATCATCACTGCTCTAGAACCTTGGTGGGATTAGCACACAACCGCTAACTCTGTAATCCCCATCATCACTGCTCTAGAACCTTGGTGGGATTAGCACACGACCACTAACACTAATTACCGTCATCACTGCTCTAGAACCTTGGAGGGATTAGCACACAATACCTTCAACTTTAAACCCCTTCATCGTTGCTCTAGAACCTTGGATCAAAACACACAATCCCTGCCACTGTAAACCTCTTCTTTCCCGATCTAGAACTTTTAATGGGATTAGTGCTCCATACTACCTCTGTAGAGAGGAGAGTTCATGTCACTATACGCTGTAACCTCGAGGGACTGTTACTGCTTAGAATTCTTCCTTTCATATTTGGCTGAACTCTGTCTGTTGGCATCCATAGGATCTATCTGTGCATTTCTCCTATGGGAGATCCATAGGATCAGCATGGGCATTCATTTTATTGTCGATATATAATATTACCGTCTGGACTCCTTCTTTTTGCTTTTTGTATATGGCTGTGTGGATCGAGATGTGTTAAATAAGAACCCACTGTGCACTGGAAGTCCCCACGTGCACGAGGATGTGCATCCAAAGCACTTTATTCAATCCCAGGCTGGGGATATGGTACACCTAAAATGCATCCATCGGATTAACTTTAATGGGTAAAGTGGGATGCAATCCATTGGGCTTTTATCTCCATGGATTGTGCAGTCAGAGCCCCCAGCTCCCACTGATTCTCCCTTGAAAACATATTGACGTTGGTTTACACCTGATTGATACATTTAATTTACTTGTAAGTCCCTAGTAAATGGTACTACCTCTAGCCATGGCCTGTAAATTAAATGCTACTAGTGGGCAGCAGCACTCATTATTCATTATTTACATTATTCCACTCACTAAAGTACCCTTTTAAAACAGGTCTTAGGCCTGACACTGTGCTTCAAACTGACTTTTTGACCTGGAAAAATAAACCTCACGTCAGGCCTAGACCTTCCTTTTTAATACTTACAAGGGCAGGATGCATTTTATTTAAAAAGTAGGACACGTGTGTTTACATTTTACCTGTCCTAGCAGTGAAAAACGTCGTTTTTCACTGCATAGGCCCATCTTTCCCATAGGCTAACACTGGGTTATCTTATTAAACTTAATAAGAGATAACTTCAGTTTGAAACAGATAGAGAAATAGTATTTACACTCAAATGAATTTCAATTTAAAATCCTTTTAAATGGTGAAGTTGAATTTAAAGCTATAATTTTGAAAACATCACTTTTAGACAGTTATTTTTGTACTTTTACAGAAAGTTGGCATTTTTCTGCTCAAACCATTTGTGCCTTTATGCCAGTGTCCTGAGTCACATGACTGTGATTGGCTCACCTATTGTGGGTTGTGTATTCCTTCCAGACACTGAGCAAAGGATGTAAGGGAAAGGGCCTTCCTGATAGAATGGCTGGGGAGAAGCTGGACCCTACCCAAATTACATTACTAAAGATTCACACAAAGGTACCTGACATCAGGCCTGGCCTTACCTTTGTCACCCTGGACAGTTTAGACACAAGACCAGGGGATGGGGAAGAACTGACCATAACCAGTTTTGGGGTTGGTTGGGGAATTTCCCCACAAAAAGCTGACACCAGTATGAAATGGGGACCTTCCGATTCTGCCTTTCCTGTGAATCGACCCTCCTTAATGTCAATAAGGTTGGCATGTTGACAATATAGTCCTGAGGATGGTCTCATGTATTTTTGACCTTCAAGACTAAAATGCTGTTGATTGTTCTGTGTTGCCTCAAATTTCTTTATAGTGCCTCCATCATTCTGAACACGAGTTTGATGCACACTTTATCTATGGCTAAGCGGAGTTTTCACTGATTGATGCCACTTGTATAGTTAAAGGCCTTTGATATATCATTTGTGTTTCCTTCGGAGATAGGAGGACCTTATGCATTCCTTCGACAGAGCCCCCTTTAGCTCGATTCATGGAATACTTCCTGTGATGGCCTGACAGAGTGGGGGTCGTCTAAAGAAGGACATTAAACCATCAGCCCTATTTCGGGTGGACAGGTCACTGCCAGAAAGTATCTGGTGGTGAGGGACTGGAAAAAAACCAATAATGATTCCCAAACCCTAGAGAAAAAACTCCCAGGATTTGGGGTACGTTAGTTTTTTAGAAACACTTTGGGAGTTTGGTTCTGAAAAACAAAAAAATGCAAACATTTTCGTGAACAGCCATCAAAACAAACGCTGGACATCTAACAAACTTTTAGTACATTGTATGGGGCCACCTTCAATGTAAGGAGATGCCAGCTGGGCTGTCGGTTATCTCTAGATGTGGTAGACAGAGTACTTTCAGGATGGTGGAGTTTCTACAGCTAGGGCCGACCATCTGGTCATGGCCTGCAATCTGGTCCACCAGCCACAGACCAGAGGGCTGGAGGCTTCGTAGTGACCAGATAGTTCAGGCCTATTAGAGCCACTGACCAGAATGCATTGGTCCACCGACGCTGCTGGTCAGAAGGCTTAAGACCCTAGAACCAGCGACAGGCTTGTCTTTGCCAGGACACATGCAAACCATCTGGTTGTCATGCTAACCTGCAAAAAGATGCTCTGAGTGGCACATCATGTCTGTTGAGAAGAGCCAGTTTTTCCTCATGGCCTTGGCTCCTTCCCGTCCAGGCTGCCCGGCCATCCCGGGTAGGCCGCGTCTTGGATTCTTGAAACCCGGATGGGTCAGGATGGGATGAAGGGCACAGGTGGCAGATCCTTCTGGGGGCCCTGCCCTTGGAACCACTGCAATTCAGTTTTTTCTCGATTGCGCTGGATGCAATTGGTTCTGTCTTGGGAGGGCTTTCAGTCACAACAGCCCTTCTCATGCCGGGCCCAGTGGCCGGCATCACCCCACTGCATGCCTCTGCCAGTAACCTGTTCAACCGAGTTCACACCCAGCAGCGACTGGAAGGAGAGCCCAAGGCTGCGCACGACATGGAAGACCAGCAAATCACGCCCAGTTGGCAGGTATAGAAGGCAGCCGAAGGCCCAAGCCCTTGGGAGCCCCGTATGAGGTGACCGGGCAACTGCACTTTCTGAGGAGGCAAAGAAAATGAAAAACAGATTTCAAAACACTCTCTCTACTAATCCGAAAGAAGGCCAAGAGCCTTTCTCGTAATTTGTGCAGACTAGACCACACAGGAGGAATTTCAAGTGACAGTATCTGACCTCCTGAAATCCTGGCTGGATTAAAGCTTCAAATGAGCCCTGTTCATGATTTCTAGGGTAGCTTGGCCATCTGGTCACTTCATGTTTCACTATGGCACGGGCGTCCAGATGAATGGAATCAGACTATGACCATCTGGTCATTCCATGCCTTTCACGGTGAGATGCTGCCATCCATTCTTTAGGAACAGCGGGCACAGAGGGAATCACACAGAAGCAGCTGGATCCTAACAACGGGGTTGGGCCCTGGTCAAGCATGGGGATTGCCAACTCTCTCACTGGGCCCCAATCAGAGCTTCTTACCCTGATGGAGAAAGGAGCCCACCCAGGGCCTCTGGAACCCCTTCCTGGGCACTTTGGGACACAGCGGCCGGCAAATGGAGCCCAGGCGGAGAGCCCCGCACCGCCAGACCTGCTGGAGCCCAGTCTCAGAAACTGGTCAGTGTTCTCCCTGACATCCCAAAGCAGGAGAGCCCAGGTGCGACTTATAGAAGCCTTTCCTAGGCGCTTTGTGAGACAGCAGGCCTGTGAATTGGGTCCCAAGGCTCGAGGGCCGTGTTTCAGAGCTTGCTGAAGCTCTGGCTGGCAGCTCGTCCAGAACTTTGCACTCTGCCGAAGCAGGGGAGCCTTCCTGAGGTCTGTGCAACCCCAGCCTGGGCCTTCTGTGACACTACAAAGTACCACCTCAGACCAGCAAATGTAGCCCAGGCGCCTGCACTCCCATACATCCCGGAGCTCTGAGGAGGGACCTGGTCAGAGGGTTCAACCCATGCTGAGTAGGAGAAGCCTCCATGGGCCTACATAAAGTGTAACTTTGGAAGCTTGGAACACCAACAGTTGGTGCCCGCTGGACTCTAACCAGGACCTGTCAAAGGTTTCAATCCTCTGCAGGCTTGTGGTCCCCCGACCAGGGTATGGTAGGATGCCTCTGTTCAGAAGATGAGCCTGGCAGTCCCCATAGAATCTTGTCACAGCCTCATGGCTGGAGGAATAATCTGGTTAGTGCAGCAGATGTTCTCTCCCTCCCTCAACAATTTTACCAGTGGGAAAGTTGTCTAGGCTTTCTGTGATATGTGTGCCTAGGGTGACTGGGTGGGGGATGTTAGGTTCACATTCCAAGGCAACTCAGAATTCTGAACAGTGATTGATTCATACCCAGAGATCATGTGATAGAGGGGAAGATGCATAAACCCATTTAGTGATTGCAAAATCTGCAATTCGCTTAGTGACAGGGTCTGCAACTGCCAAATGGCTTTTACAAATGTATTACATTCATTTTCCGATTCTGTAGCAGGTTACTGAATTCCAAAATGGGTTTAGAAATGCTTTCCGAATCACAATTTGGAAGGAACGAATTGAAAACTATTTATAGTTTGCCGACTCTTCAAAGGTAACCTATTCGCAAATGGGAAAGGGCTCCCGGGGGACCGCTTCCCCTGCATTAATTAAACAAAAGTTTGTTTGGGAGTGGTCAGTGGTCCAGGGGACACTGCTAACTCTTACATGCATTAAAAAAAGTATATTTTTTCTTAAGTGCGGACTTGTTTCCTTTAAGGAAAATCAAGTGCATTTAAAAAGATTCATACTTTATTAAAATGCTAACACAGATGTTGTGGTCTGCTGACACCAGCGGCCCTCATCCTTATATCCAATGACAGAGCATTGGAATTTTTGATCTACTTCATGAATATTGATGAGGCAGGTCAGATCGGGACCCACTCAGATTTGGGATTTTGTGAACCAACCTATCAGTACATAAGACGGATCACTAAATTCCACACTAGTCACTATCTGCGACCTGTGTTTTGTACATCTGGCCCTTCTCTATTTTATTATGTTTTTATATACAAAACACCATCAATCACATTGATAAATCTGTCACACCCCTGAGCATGATAAATGTCTCGCAGGGGTAATTTTACTCACACTTAATACATATTAAGGACACTCATTTTTGTTTGTTTCAGGAATTACCAGTTCTATGTCAAAGTACAGAGAGTTGTTTACAGAGAGATAATATTAATAAGTTACATCCATTCACTATTACACTAAGCATAGCACCCTTGATGACAAGTTACTTAAGATATACATTTGTCTCGTAGAGATCCACTACATCCTGCAGACATCCATGATCCAACAAGATATTACTAAGGTACATCCATTCACTATTACACTAAGCATAGCACCCTTGACGACAAGTTACTTATGATATACGTTTGTCTCGTAGAGATCCACTACGTCCTTGACAGCCACGATCCAACAAGATATTACTAAGGTACATACATTCACAATGTTTATGCAGAGATATTAATATTAATAAGGTACATCCATTCACTATTACAACTCAGCATAGCACCCTTGACGACAAGTTACTTATGATTTACATTTGTCTCGTAGAGATCCACTACCTCCTGCAGGCATCCACGATCCAACATATTACTAAGGTACATCCATTCACAATGTTTATGCAGAGATATTAATATTAATAAGGTACATCCATTCACTATTACACTAAGCATAGCACCCTTGACGACAAGTTACTTATGATATACATTTGTCTCGTAGAGATCCACTACCTCCTGCAGGCATCCACGATCCAACATGATATTACTAAGGTACATCCATGCACTATTACATTAAGCATAGCACCCTTGACGACAAGTTACTTATGATATACATTTGTCTCGTAGAGATCCACTACCTCCTGCAGGCATCCACGATCCAACATGATATTACTAAGGTACATCCATTCACTATTACACTAAGCATAGCACCCTTGACGACACTTAAGATATACGTTTGTCTCGTAGAGATCCACTACATCCTGCAGACATCCATGATTCAACAAGATATTACTAAGGTACATCCGTTCACTATTACACTAAGCATAGCACCCTTGACGACAAGTTACTTATGATAAACGTTTGTCTCGCAGAGATCCACTACATCCTGCAGACATTGATGAGCCAACAAGATATTACTAAGGTACATCCATTCACTATTACAGGTAAGCATAGCACCCTTGACAACAAGTTACTTATGATATACATTTGTCTCGTAGAGATCCACTACATCCTGCAGACATCCATGATCAACAGAAGTGACGAGTCAGAGTGGTGGAGTCCTTTGTCTCTGTTTTCTCTTTTTACCTTTCCGTTATCACCGTTTCTACAACTGGCCCTCATATTCCTGTGCATGTGGTCACTGGTGGAGGTGGTTAGAGACAGAAAAGTGCTTTGCTCCCGCTGGATTCAGAGATTGAAGGTCAGCGCATACTGACACACTGCCCTACAGAATGCGGACTCTTGTAATACAATACCTGGCTCCTGACATGGTACAGCCTTACAAAGTGTAGACTAACATGGTGTAGCCTTACAGAAAGTAGGCTGAGATGGTTTGGCCTTACAGAGTGTAGACTCCTGTGATATAACCCCTGGCCGTCCCCTGAAATGTTACAGCCTTACAGAGTCTTCTGTAATACGATGCCTGCCTCCTGAAACGATAAAGACTTACAGAGTGTAGACTGAGATGGTGTGGACTTACAGATTGTAGACTCTTGTAATATGATGCCTGGACGGCCCCTGAACAGCCTTAAAGAGTGTAGACTCTTGTAATACGAAGCCTGGCTCCTGACATGGTATTGCCTTACAGAGAGTAGAGTCTTGTAATTAAAGGCCAAACTGCTGACATGATGTAACCTTACAGAGTAAAGACTTTTGTAATATGACACCTGGCTCCTGAAATGGTATAGCCTTACAGAGTATAGACTCTTGAAGGAAGTGGCCCGTTTAGGATCACCCGGGTCACTCACGACCACCTCTCAGCCTTCCATAGAAATGAAGAGTCGGTCAGACAGTAGAGAATACAAACCAAGTATATGTTTATTCAGGTACACTCGAGTGGAGCCCCGTCTGCCCAGTCTCTAGGGGTGCTGCAGAGAGGACTGGCATCAGCAAGCATAAAGATACATTAAGTACATTTCCGAACCAATGAAGGCACGCCCATAATGGAAAATTCCAGGCTGATGCAGCTAAAACAAAAAGGTACAGTAGGATAAGTTTCGATTCTAAGGCTGGGTACACACTATCTCTAATTGAAGGTCGTTCTGCCCGTGCCCGTCACTAGGCCGGTGGGAGAAGGCCTCTTATCTAGTGGGAAAGGTATGCGCTAAAGAGGACAATGTATTCATTAGAAAAGCAAGACACAACCTTGGAGAAATAAAAAACATTAGAAGCTGTTTCTTCAGAAAGGCAGGGATTAGTTTCGATCATGACTCAAAATGGCGGCCAAATAAATGGTAATAAATAAAATGGCGCAGCGAATGCTAACTTAGCATGGAACAATGCACAAGCAATGCGAATAGAACATTTGCATTCCAACAGACCCTCCTTTTAGCATTCGCTAACTACTTTTATGTTGAGACAAAAAGGAGGAGCAACATATCATGCGGATAACAGATGAACATCAGAATTCAGAACAATCCATATACTCAGCATCAAGGGAAAATGAATCCTTGAATATACCCTCGTCAATCTGCATAAAATTGTCTATTTCCTTTTGAGTTATAATTACAGCATTGGTATCATGAACCGACATTTTCTGTTTTGGGGTGAGAACCCTGACACAATAGGAGCAACAAGCTGGGCGGCATTGTATGCAGAGGCAACATGTAAGGAAGATACCTGCAATTGCAGCTAGAAAGGCAAGAATTTTCCAACCCCAGGATGTGAATATGTCCCAAAACCACCCCGAAAGTGTCCAAGTACCTGTCTCTTGATGTATGTCAGACGAGAGTCTATGCAATTTCTGTATAGCTGCATACACAATGGGTGCGTGGTCAGGTATATAAACACAACAGCTGCTGCCAATGACGCGACAAGCCCCTCCCCGATCTGCAAGGATGACGTCTAACACCATCCGGTTTTACAAAGTGACTAATCTCGTAGCCTGGAGCTCTGCAGTGATGTTGGTCAGCATCCCAGCAGTTGTATTAATAATCCCCTCCACAACTCTTGTTAACCGGCGAAGTTGGAGGCTATTAGACATGGGACCCCAAAAAGGTAACAGACCCTTCATGGCATCCCCAAATTGCTGTGCAGTAGTATCTGTCTGGTCTATATCCTCTGTGTTAATAACCTTCTAACTCGGGACAGAGATGTACTCCCACGCAGCAGCTGATGATCTTTATGATAACTGGGCAGAGCTATATACACAGTGGGAAGGAGAAAAGAGAGATAGCATCTGCCCGACCATCCCCTCGGGAGCCAGACATAGGCTTGGGATCCACAGACAAAATAGACATTAGGGGTGGGATTAAGGGCAGACTATCGGTCGTTCTCAATCTGTATGTGGAATTGCATCTGCTTTCCCCCACTGGTACCTCCCCAGTCCCCAGGACACAGAAACTAGCTGTTGTGTTGACCACGGACACCGGCATAGGCCTGTCCTCAGTAACATTGCGATTCTGGAAAGATTGAAAATACTCGGAGGCATTGAACCTCTGGAAATCAGCCATTTCCATTTGAAGCCAAGTCTCGTTCTTTACTCTTTTGAAAGCATTCATGCAGGACCTTAAAAACAATGTACTGAACGTCTCTTGTCCTGTCGGTCCTACTGGAGGAACCCTGTGATGGAAATGTACATTCTGTACCATAGTGCGAGAATCAGCAGGTGTCCTATCCAGAGTAGAGAATTGGGGATGGTGACGCACCATACTGAGCAATTGAAACCACCCCTCGCAACTCCCTAGGTAAGACAATGGCATAGACAACAAATTATCCCTTTTATGAGTAACTGAGGGAAGCAATCCATAAACCCAACAATTAGTTGTATTGGACACATCATGGGCCTGATGCAACATCTGTATCAATACATTATCTGTGTAAGACTTTCTATGTTCTCCTTTATGAGGGGCCAAAGTAACGAAAATGTGCTCAGAGGGAACAGGTGTGGTACCCACCAAAGAATGAACAGGATATTTTTCCTCCAGAAACCAAGATATTCCAACCACTACTGCTACTGCAATAAGAACAATCAGTGTGCAAATTATTTTACTCTTTTTGGACCGACCCTTGGCCACCTGCGGTGGTGCAAATGGCTCTTCCTCCTCATGGACTGGGCGGCCAAAGGGATGCATAATGAGAAGAAAAATGGGGGGGCAAAGCAATAGTAAGGATAAATGTTCCCAGTGTCCGTCTGAGCCTCACTGGTACAGGCTCCTATTGTTCATTAAACGTTGGCGCTCTTGAGTACCAGCGGTGGAGCTTGCTCAGTCCTAAGCTCGGATCCGTATCCCACGTAGTTCAGGATAACGTACCCCCCTCCAGGAGAGCACATGCAACTTACTTATCCTGTCCAATGTCATGAACAGTGCACAAATCTCCCTTCAACCTGAACTAACTCCGTTGGTACTACAGCAAAGTACACACTAACTTGCACAGTCCATCCCTGTCTAATCTAGCTTTCCCTTTTGTGCACTGTTTCTCAGCCAAGGACGTAAATTGTACCTGGTAGCCCCAGGCACAGAAGGGTCAGGGAAAAGGGGGTCGGACTCTGGAGCAACTCGTAACTCCGGTGGAACTGCTGCATTCAGCACTTCATCGTTTTCTTCATCTGTTTGGGTCCAGGTAAGCTTGGCATCAGAAAAGGGGACAAAGCGTGGCACTCTCTCACACTCCGAGTCCCCAACACCATCCCTCACCCACTGGTCGTAGGGTAAGGGCAGGGGTACCTTGCGGCAGTGGAGGAGTGGATCCAGTTCTTTCGGCCAGCGACCTTCACAGCGGTGCGTGTAGAGAGCAGTACCTGCTCCGGCCCCCTCCACCGAGCCTCCAAGCTCTTCTTCCACTGAAAGTTCTTGGTTAAAACCCAATCACCAGGCCGAATATCATGTTCGGGCCCCTCGGGTACAGCGGGAAGAGTGTCCCTGATCTGTTGGTGAATAGAACGCAAATTTTCAGTTAACTCATAAAGATAGTCTGTTAACAATGAGTACTCAATGTCCGAAAAACGCTGAGGTCGCGGGACGCCCCAGACATTTGCGGGCGCCCACCCAGACCTCGTACGGTGACAATCCTGTCCTAGAATGTGCTGTTGTTCTTGTTGATAAAAGAGCTAATGGTAAAGCATCAGGCCACTGTAACCCTGTCGTCTCCTCAATCTTAGCCAATTTCAGTTTGAGAGTACCATTGTACTTCTCAACTAAACCTGCTGACTGAGGGTGATTTGCAGCATGGAATTTCTGCTTATGCATAGACCATCACATATCAACTGGATGACTTTGGCATTAAAATGACTTCTGTTATCACTCCAGATCAAACGGGGCAAGCCAAAACGAGGAAAGAACTCCTTCAGGAGTACCTTTGCAGTCGTAACGGCTGTATTGTCTTTAGTGGGGTAAGCCTCAACCCATTTACTGAATGCACAAACAACCACCAACACATACTTCAAATTATTACACCTGTCCAATTCTATAAAATCCATCTGGAGGACCTCAAAGGGGAAAGTGGGTGGTGCAAAATTACCATGGGGTGTAGGGGTACCCTTTCCAGGATTGTGCATCATGCACACCATACAGTATTTCACTAAATGGGCAGCTGTTTTTGGAATATTGTCATTCTGCCATTCAGGGTCTAACAGCTTACAAATACCTTTAGCACTGATATGGGCTGGGCCATGGGCCACGGTGACCACGGGAAGAACATATGCATCTGGTAACATCCATCTCTGTTTCTCTGACTTATCAGTCCAACATCCCTCATCATCCAAACGTGCTGTACTTTCTTGCCACACTGCTAATTCTTCTATTGTAGCCTCACTCTGTATCTCCTTCACATTCTCAAGCATGTCCTCAAACATGGTGACTTCAGGCACCAACCTAGCGGGACCTGCTCCAAACATTCTCTTCATTTTCGTTCGTGGATTTTCATTAGCTGTCTGGTCAGCAAAAGCATTTCCCCGACCTACATCATCAGTAATGTTCCTGTGGGCACTACGCTTCACTATTGCCAACTTCTTAGGGAGTGTCAAAGCAGACAAAAGCCTTAGTATTTGGGGACCGTGCTGGATCCTGCTGCCACGGGAAGTAAGGAACCCTCTCTCAACCCAGAGTCGCCCAAAGTTGTGCGCGACTCCAAAGGCATACTGGCTGTCAGTATAAATATTGACAACTAGTCCCTTGCCTAATTCACAAGCTTGAATAAGGGCGACTAACTCTGCTGCTTGGGCTGACTGGTAAGGGACTTGTGATGTCTCTACGACTGTATGTAGTGTGGTGATGGTGTAAGCAGCAGTGGTGGTGCCATCTGGTAATTTAAAACAAGAGCCATCGACATATACTTCTCCTTGGGGGTCAGATAAGGGAACATCAGTCAAGTCTACCCATCCCTTCGTCTCTTCTTCCGTCTGGAAGATACAAACATGCTTCTCATTTTCGTAGATTGAGATGGTCTAGCCTTACAGAGTGCAGACCGTTGTAATACTACGCCTAATAATATTAACATAGTTTGATATAGAGCACAAATCACCCCCACAGGGGTATCTCGGCGCTCGGTCAACTTAGCACCTTTGTGTGTTATCTAAAACAATACTGCTTTTAATGATTTCCTGAAAATGGAGTAGTTGGAACAAGTTGGAAGAGAATAAGACATGCTGGTCCATATGGAGGGCGCTACATATGAAAAGGCTATACCACCACATCTAGCACGACGGATGCATGGAATCACAAGCAGCTCTATCACTGGAACGCAAATTCCTAGTGGGAAGATAGGGCTTGAGTTTCCAAGAGAGATATTGGGATCTTTTTCCCTGGAGTGCTTTAAAGGTTAAGCAGCAGATTTTAAAAATAACTCTTTTCTTCACTGTCAACCAATGCAAGGATTGTAAAAGAGGAGCCGAGGGTGTTCTGGGGGACTGATTGCAGATCAGTCGTGCGGCCGTGTTTTGTACCACCTGTAATTTGGCTATTAAAGACTTGTTGGCGGAAGCCAATAGCGCATTACCGTAATCCAACCGATTAACCACCAGTGCCTGTACCAAGGTCTTTCTGGCTGTAAGTGGGAGGAACAGCAAGGCTTTCTTTAGTAGGCGCAAAGTGGAAAAGCAGGTGCCTTTAATGGCTATAACCTACTCCCTCATGCCAAGTTCCTGGTCCACCTTGCCTCCGAGGCTTTTAGCTAACTTACTGTGAAAGGGGGCCTTGCCTAACTCCGAAGGCCACCAGTCTGTAGACCACAGGTCTTGGGCTTTACCAAACAGAATGATTTTAGTTTTGCCTGGATTCAGCTGGAAAAAGTTGTTAGCCATCCAATCCGCAATTGCCTTCATGCCTGCAATAAAATGGGTCTTCGCTTTGTCAGTGTCTCCCTTGAGAGCAATGACCAACTGCGTGTCTTCCGCGTAAGACACGGTTTCAAACCCATGGGCTCTAATGACTTTGGCCAGGGGTGCCATGTAAATGTTAAACAGTGTGGGGCTCAGGCAGGACCCCTGCGGTACCCCCTTATCAACTAGCCTGGGTTTGGATTTAAATGTTCCCAGCGAGATACATTGCCTTCTGTCTTTCAAAATGTCCTGCAGCCAGGCTAGAGCCGACCCCATAATTCCAATCTCTTTAGGTATTGAATAGCAGGCTTACAGCAGGGGCAAGCTGACTGGCCAATAGAGCTATACATCTGGGTGGACACAGATCCGGTGGGGATCCAGATTTGGCTCTTGCAAGTCCTTGCTGAATTTGCTCCGCAGTAAAAGGTTGGAAACTGTCCAGCCTATAGTCTCTCAACTCAGGGCGAAGACGGTCATTAAGTTCCGCACTAAATTGGGGTGGAGTAGTAGAGAATGCTTCATAGATTAGGTTGATCTTTTCTTCAAAATAATCTACCAGTGAGTCGCATAGTTCCTGCGATGCTAAAAGTGGTGGCGCGCTGGCAGGGGCATGGGTAAATTCCTTTAGAGTTTTAAACAAGACTTTAGGGAAACTGCCTGCTAGCTCAATTTGTTCAGGGATATACACTTTACACGCCTTTTTGATATTTCGATAAGCCGCTAGAGCCGCCTTAAAAGCATCTTTGTCATCTGCTCCTTGGCTTCAGCACCAGCCTCTCTGCAATTTCTTGCAAGCAGCCTTTCCTGCTTTAAGCTCTGAGGTGTACCAAGGAGCAAGCAGACTATGCCTAGTAC
This sequence comes from Calotriton arnoldi, assembly GCA_963921515.1. NCBI lineage: Eukaryota > Metazoa > Chordata > Amphibia > Caudata > Salamandridae > Calotriton > Calotriton arnoldi. The sequence continues at coordinate 1,079,701 of CAWUFW010000829.1, read as the reverse complement.
TGGACCGGGTCCTTAGAGGCGCAATACAATCAAAAGCGGAATTTAAAGCAGATCGAAACTCTGCCAACATTTAAGTGACATCTAGTTCCTGTTCGGGCTGAGGAAAGTCATAAGCCTCGGGGAAGGAATTTAGTGAGAGCTGATGCCATTGCCTCATAGGTCTCCTATTACTGGGATGATTCAGGGCAGGTTTTCCAGATGGGGAATCTGAAACAAATCATAGCGTGGTCTGTACACATCAGAGGGAGGGGTGGCTCACAATGTAATTTACTGTTAAAAAATATCAAATCTAAAGTGTGGCCAGCTGAGTGTGTGGGGCCAATAACTTTCTGATGAAGGCGTAACATGCCTAGGTCGGCTGCAAGCTGGTACATATCGGTATCCGAAGGATCATCACAGTGGTAATTGAAATCTCCCCCAAAGTTTTGCGCTGATCGCACATGAGGTGCTAGAATTTTAGTAAGATGGAAGCTGAAGTCTTTTTTAGACCCAGGGGGGTGGTACAGTAGGGCCCCTTTCCAGAGACTTTTTCAGGAAAGTTCTATTTTAAAAATACACATTTCCACCCAGTCAGTGTTTAGTGTGTCAATCAATGTTATTCGGTAAGACTCTCTAAAGAGAATCCCAACCCCGCCTCCGGGCCTCCTATATCTATCAATTGTAATCATGCTGTAGTTCTGTCGAAGAGCCTGCATAATAGCAGGAGTCGAGCTGGAACGTACCCATGTTTTTGTCAGGAAACCTATGTCAGGCCTAAGGGAGGAAAGGAGATCCCAGGATTCAGTGGCATGCTGGGGTAGGGATCTGACAGTACATAAGAAGCTCTTAATCCCATGTGTAGAAGGCGGGGAGTGAGGGTACTGGGGCTGAGATAAGGCGCCTGTTACCCCCGTGACCAGGGTTGGTTGGGATTAAAAATCGGCCCGGGCACGCTAAAAAAAGTGGCCCACATTTGGATATTGCCTTTCCGCAAAACACTGCTTCGGTGAAGTTTTATAAAAAAGAAGGGGGGGGGGGGGGTTCTCTGACAGAGGCATGTTTTCTTAACTTTACTTAGATAAAAAAAAATGCTCGGATTAGTTCACACTGGTGAAACACACCTGAAAAGAAGTGAGACCACTTCTGCTCAGGCCCCCTGCACCCACTCAATATGCATACATTAATGGAATGGGCCGGCCCAGCAAGAGAAAGGGAGTGACACCTCTGCCCGTTGATAAAAGGGAGGTAACGGACGCCCATATGCCTCCATAAAGGCCACTCAGGCACCCACTGGGCCGCTGGCGGCATTCGAACAACACATACACTGCCCAAATTGGCCCCACAGGCTGCCCAAAAGAGCAACCCACAGCTGGAACCTGGAAACCGGCCCCTCGGCCATTGCCCGAGTGCCCGCTTTACCAATCTGACCCTGCCCGTGACAAACGTTTCTGCCCTCATGTCATTGGGAGCATAGGGGGAGCAGCTAAATTTACATTTCAGACAACTCAGGGGTCCTTCTAATGTTGGTGGAAAACAATTAAAACAGTCTTTATTCAAAAGTGAGGGGGACCTGCCATTGTCCCCTATTTTAACAAGTGTATTAAAGGAATACGTTATGGTGGGGGGCCTGACCTTGAGTGGAAGAGGAGCAGTGGTCCTGGTGACAGTCGGGCGTGGACAGGCGCAGACAGGCTTGCCTGTGGGGCATCGGGGGAGTGCCCACTGCGCGCGTCCACTGCGTGCCCGGCACGTCATCGGGTTTTATTCCCGGAAGTGCGGTGCACTACACTGCTAACCTCCCTAATGGTGGTGAGCAGAGAACGTGAAAAGTGTCAGCAGTTGACTTTCTCCGCTCAAACGGGGAAGCCCATGGCAGAACGGAAAGCCAAGTGATCCAGATAAAGGTAAGTAAAAAACTCCTCTGGTAAAATCCTATAAACAAATTGGTGCGCCCAGATTTTTAAAAACTTCAATAAAATTAAACCTGTAAACAAATTAGAGCCCCAAGGTAGTTAGAACTTCATTAAAATTAATAAGGACGGGTGCAGAGGTAAACCTACTTGGATCGCAAGCCTCAGTGCTTGCTTTGACTGCCACGCGCCCAGCCCGTCATTGGGTTTTATTTCCAGAGGTGCGGTGCACTACACTGCTAATCTCCCTAATGGCTGCGAGCAGAGAATGTGAAAAGTGTCAGCAGTTGACTTTCTCCGCTCAAACGGGGAAGCCCGCGGCGGACCGTAAAGCCAAGTTGTCCAGATACAGGTAAGTAAAAAACTCCTCTGGTAAAATTATATAAACAAATTAGTGCCCCCAGATTGTCAAAAACTTCATTAAAACTAAACATGTAAACAAATTAGTGTTCCCCGTTAGTTATAACTTCATTAAAGTTAATCAGGACAGGCGCAGACATTAAAGTTAATCAGGACAGGCGCAGAGGTAATCCTACTTGGATCGCAAGCCTAGCTCCTGACAAGGTGTAACCTTTCAGAGTGTAGACTCCTATGATACGACGCCTGGCTCATGACATGGTGTAACCTTACAGAGTGTAGACTCCTGTAATACAACGCCTGGCTCCTGATATGGGCTAACCTTACAGAGTGCAAACTCCAGTAATACAACGCCTGGCTCCTGACATGGTGTAGCCTTACGGAGTGTAAAAAGAACAATTGATTGACAGAATGCAGAACAATATCATACATGATTTATCCATCAGAAACTACCCATGCTTCACATCCCCGGTCTTGTCACGAAGTGTACCCACAGAGAACAAATAGAGTCCATTTAGACCACTTAATGGTGTATCCCAAGTAGGTAGCGAAGGTTGTGAATATTTCCAGTATACGACTCAGGTAGACGCGTGGGGCTGCTATGTACAATAATATATCGTCAGCGTACAGAGATATTATGTCTTCCCACTCATCCATCCAGCGTAGGCCACGTATCAAAGGGTCAGGGCGGACACAGGTCGCCAGTGGTTCTAAAACTAGGGCAAACAAGAGAGGCGAAAGAGGGCAACCCTGCCGTGGTCTCACTCCTCAAGGGGAATTCTCTAGAGGTTTTCGCATTAATGACTATCCGGGCCAGGGGATCGGTATATAATTATAGTACCCAGGACAAGAACTTGGGGCCGAAACTCATCCGTTCCAGTACAGCAAAAAGGTATGGCCATTCCACAGTGTCGAACGCCATACGAGCATTAAGGGACAAAATAGTCCTGAAAACATTTTATTTGCGCATTCTCATAAGTCACTGGAGGTGCACTGCGGGCAGTTTGTAATATCAAGTTCCGGTCAATGAAGTTAAAAATTCAGGCTATGATAGGTCATGGGGCTGCCCCCCGGAATCGGTGGGCCCGTTCCACCGAAAAGTATTAAGACGGGCCTTAGGGCTGTAGCTCCTTGGTCACCAGATCTTCAACAAAGATGTCTACTGCAGGCCCCACTGCGCGCGCTGGATCCCTTAGTATGCATATGTTGTTGTGTCGCACTCTACGTTCAAAGTCCTCCAGTCAGGCCTCCATTGGGGCATTAGCCTTTCGTAGATCGTGAACTTGGCTTTTGAGGGTCTTAGTGTCAAGGCTGAGAGAGGTGGTGTTGTCTTCTATTTCCTTCACTCGTGAGCTCATGTTCCGCAGATCCGCCCTCATTAGGGATACCTCATTCGTGACCAAGTCCATAAGTGTTTCCAGCGAGGACTTTATCCCCATGATATCTTGCAGCATCAAGCAGTCCTCCCCTGATGGAGGTGGCCCCACAAGCGGCGTTTGGTCTCAGGCCTCTTGGCAAAATGGATGGGAGCTGCCCTCCGAGGCACTGGGCCTAGCCCGTATCCACTCATCGGTTGTAGATAGGAGGTCTTTTCCTCCACTCTTCCCCCAGCAGGCAGCAGAAAGCCCATTAGACCACTAGGGATTATATTTGGAGGGGGCGCGCACCCCTCTGGCAATGGGTAATGCTCCCCCCTACCCACAGGCCCAAAAGTCTTTCTACTTCTGTGGGGGCATATTGGCGGTTTTTACCCACTAGACACCCAGTGGTGGCTGGCACGGAACAGGGTAGAAAAAAGAAATGCAACTTACCTCCTTTCCACCACGTCTCTTCTCGTCGTCCCTCCTCGTCATTACTCTGCTCCGGCCAGAAGCAGGAAGCACCCAGGCTCCCCTGAGCTAATCACAACGCTGCAGTGAAGAGTTGTGATTGGTCTGAGTGCCGTGGTTCGGCGCTCAGCCAGGGACTGGGAGCCTAGGCATGTTCTCGACCCAGACAGTAATGCAGCCTGCGTGGAGAACATGCAAAGTGTGCTCGATGGTTTGGCATACCTGAGACGGCCGGCCAAACTGTCACACACACTGATAACAGGTTATAACACTCCCCGCGGGTACCTGTTATCGCCCTGGCCCCACCCCCAGACTCCAGGACACAAAATAAAACGATAATAAACCACGGTTTATTATCATTTTATTTTTCTTTTGTTTACCTGCTGGAAGGGGGAGCCCCACTGTAGACACCAGGGATGATTTTTTGGGGGAGAAATGGGTGGGATCGGCTGACCTAGGCATTGGGCCTAACCCAACCCCTCAAATGAACTTCAACAGTCTTTCTGTCCAACCCAGGGGGCAGATGAGAGGTCTTTCACACCAATCTGCCCCAGTGGGAGGGGCAGAAAGCCCACTACACACCAAGGAGTTTTTGTATTGCTATAAGGTGTGGGGGTGGCCTGCCCACCCGCCCACACATCGTGCCTAGCCTCCACCTCCAATGTGACCCCAACAGTCTTTCTGCCCCCTTGGGGACTAAAGCATCCCCATATTTTTGGAAAGAAGGTAAATTTTAATTTTAGATGCTTTTTTTTTTATTACATGCAAGTGCCCACAATACTCAAGCTGCGACCTCAAACTGCGGCATCAGAGGCATGATTAGATGCCCTTCAGGAAGCGTGCAAGTCCTCACGGGGGTATGAACCCTAACTGCCTCAACTCTTGACATCACTGTAACACAGGTCACCATTCCTGGCTGTTGCAGACGTGTTCTCCCTGCAGTATCACCACCGTAGGCACCAGCCTCAAGGTGTGACTCGGACTACCCGCCTGCTCCACTCTGCGTGCACACATCCAGAACACCCGAGATGTCTTCCATCCTCGCCATCAGTCCATTCATGATCTCTTGGTCGTCCTCTTCACAGGCACCTAAATGGAAGGTGTGGCTGGACAGAACAGAAATGTATTTCACAGTCACTGGTATTTTGAAGGAGAGGAAGAGAGACCTCTAAATTCTCACACCCCCTTGCCGGGTCAGGTCTGCCTCACACTCCATGGTGAGTGCTTTGAATTAATATTTTGCACCACTGGTACATCCTAAATATGAAGATTTCATACTCTGTCAAATGAGACAGAACCTTGATGGATCAGTGGATGAGTTTTATGCCTGGTTAAAGGCCTGGCCTGTGTGTGCATGGTAACTGATGAGAGCTCAATCCATAATCAATCAAAGAAGATAAAGACATCCAAACCCCCTACCCTCAACAGGAGTCTTCAAAGCGGAACTCGCTCATGAGAAACAAGCAGTCAGGACAAAGGTGCACATTACCAAAGAGTGCAGGAATGCTGCCAGGCAGCCACAAGGCTTCAGCTGGATCACTTTGCCTCCACTGCTGAGCTGGACAATCTTCTCCAGGAATACAACAGCCTGTTTCATGGCCTTGGCTGTTTGAAAGACTGCATCTGAATATCGATCAATCTATTGACATCACAGGGTGGTGATTCATCTTCAGGCAAAAGTGGAAGAGGAGCTATGAAGGCTGGAAGAGGCTGACATCATCGACCGAGATTATGGGCCCACTCCCTGGGCTTCCACAACTGTTGTCACCCGGAAGCCCAAACAGCCAGGAGAGGTGTGGCTGTGTGTGGACATGCACCTCCTGAATCAGGCATGCCAAAGAGAACAACATATCACGTCTACAGAGGATGGACTAATAAATGAGATCAAAGGAGCTAGCTTGTTCTCAAAAACAGATTGTAAGTCAGGGTATCACCTGCTGATGCTCGACCCCACTTTTTGATATATCACGACCTTCTCCACACACCTGGGTCTGAGACTATACACAAGATTAAACTTCAGAATCTCCAGTGTAGCTGATGTTTTTGAGAACACCATCCAAGAAGTTCTATACAGATTGACAGGAATAATTAACATCAGTGATGACATCTTGGTGTAGGCACAGGGCTTTAAGTGGGCCGGGTCTCGCCGGTGCAGAGCACCAGCAGTTTTTTAAAGGAGGCCTCGAAACGGGTCTCTATCGGCCTCTGTTTTGTGCCCTGGCACAGGCAGTGCATTTTTTCCCGGACTGCAGTGACAGCAGGCACATGGATGTGCACGTGCTCACACTGTTTACTTCTCACTAGTGAAGATACGGCATGACGTCATGCCAGGTGAGCGTTGTGGATGAAGGGAAATCCTTTAAAGAGAGTCATTTTCTCTCTGGAGCAGCAACATTTTCCTGCGTGTCACCACGCTTTAAGTGGAAGCTTTTTCAATATTATATACAAGCCATAGTTGCTGCTTATTTATGTTATGCAACTAACATCCATTGACAAAGCCAGTAGTCCTGACTTGTTGTAAGTAGGATGTTACTTGTTGTATCATATATCTGGATGCAATGACAGAAACAGCAAAATACAAGTCGGGGGGCACACTATACTAAGCACAGATTTTAGCTTACGGGTTTTAAGCCACGCCCTTAATTTCATTGGGCACGCCCCTTTGAGGGACCCCTGAGTTTTTTCATCCCACTTAAAGCCCTGTGTAGGCACGCAATGTGACATTCATTACTGCCTCCGAAAAGTCCTACAGTGCCTTCGAGCGGCCTCAGGCTATACCCTGCAAGTGTGACTTTCTAAAGCAACACATCAGTTTCTTCGAACAGAAATTTTCAGCGGAAATGGTGACTCCGAATCCCAACAAAGTCAAAGACAAGAAATCTGTACTCTCACCAACTTTCATGACAGGAGTAAGACGTTTCCTAGGCATGATGACATACTGTGGTAAGTTCACAAAAAACTTGACAGCCTTTACGGATCTAACCCAGGAACTTACAAAGACTGATGTCAAGCAATGGTCATAGAGGGTAGAAAGTGTTTCAACAGACCAACGATGGGACAGTGCAGTATCTGCCGCTCCCTCACCCGCTTCTCCAGGCCCCAGACTCCTGCCTCAGGACTCTCCCTGCTCCACTCGGGAGCCAGAGCCAGCGCCCCCATCAGCCTCAGGGAACTAAAGTTCCCAGCAACCTCCGGGAGGCGGGCCTAGCCCGTTTTTGCACCTCCTGCAGCAGATTTATTCCTTCTGCAGCTTCTGCCTCGCGGGAGCTGTGCGGGCGGTGCCCGGGCAAAGCTGAGGCAAAGGGTGAGCCTGTCCACGCCCGTCGGAAACTGGAGGAGGCTGGGCCACCCCTCTTACGCCGACAGTTTCAGTTACAGTGCTCCGTGGCCTTGTCCCCCCTGACACCGTGCCTGGCGCTCTCCCCTCAGCCCAACCTGCACCAGACTCCCAGTAGTTACTGCCCAGCTGCACCCCTCTTGACCCTGGTAGCGTGGGCCAGCTGCACTTGACTTTGCCGTCTGGCTTCTTCCCCTTCCCTCTCTCCCTGCCTGCCCCGACCTATCCCTTGCCCCCTGCTCTGCTGGGACTTCCCTTCCACTGCCTGCAGGCCTGCCGCTCCCTACGCCTCACCTCCCACGTCGCTCCCTGTCGTGCCTGCTGTCTCCCCCATGTGCACCATTGGTACCCTCCAGCCAGTAACCCACTCCTCTGGCATGGAGACCACAGAGCACCCACGCAGCAGAAGCGCACAATGGGTATGCCGTGCATGGACCTCGCTCTGCACTAGGTCTCCACCCACCACGTACCGCCTGTGCTTCACCTCAGAAGAACTTAGAGCCCTGGACCCCGGATGCCAGAACAACTGCTGAGCCCAGGCCTCCACCAGGACCACCAACTGCCCTTTCTCCTGCCGGAACTGCCAATTTACCTGCATCACAAGAGAAACAACTGACACCACTTTCATCAGCCACAGGAAGTCACTCACACCCAACAGCAGGGCTGTGGCCAACACCTCCGGAGAGATCAACTGCCTGCTGAACAATGCACGCTCTCTTGGAAAAGACGCCACAGAAATCTGGAAAACCATCACCACCCCAGACACCGTCTTCATCACAGAGACCTGGCTGAACCCCGCATCAGCACCCAGTATTGCCACAGCCATCCCAGACGGATGCAAGATCACGCACTGAGACCGGACCAATAGAAACGGCAGCGGCACAGCCATAATCCACAAAGAGACTCTCAAATGCACAACCACCACAGACAACACCACCCCCTTCATGGAGCATCTCAACTTCCAACTCCAAACGAACAGCAAAACCACAATCGGAGACACCCTCGCCTACAGACCTCCGGGACTCTACGCCCTCCCTTCTGCAACCCCATCTCCGACTTCATTGCTCCTTTCGGCCTTGAGGTGACTCCATCTTCCTAGGAGACCTCAACTTTCACTGTGAAAACACTGACGAAAGCAACACGGCTGACATCCTAGAAAGTATGGCCAACCTCGACCTCAAGCAACTGGTCACCGACCCCACTCACATCGCAGGAGACACGCTTGAACCTATTGTTACAGCCAGCAACAGAGTAAAATACACCCTCACTGAAGAGCTCACCTGGACCGACCACCACTGCGTCCACTTCATCGTCTCAAGAGCCCCTCAACACCCCCACCTCCACTGCCAGCGAAACATGTCGCAGCTGATCCAAGAAAAGCTAGCAGCAAAGTCTCAACCGGATTTAATGGAAATTAATATATATGTATGTACAAAACATTACAGAAAGAAAACAAGAAAGAGGGGAGACTCCAAGTAGTTTGTTGAATGTGCTCATGGCATCATATATTTAAAACACATTTTATACATGACAGTTATATCAGCACTGTTAGCATAAATGCAGAGGCAACCCAAAGGAACTTGGTGCACATTGTGCTTGTGACAAAAAAGTGACGGCGCAAGTGACAAGTGAGGAACACAGCGATAAGCGCAAAGTGATAAAGTGATCTAAAATATATACAAAATAATTGGTTCAACACAATGATTTTAAGATAATTTAAGCAAGGTTTAGAACAATTCTGTGAACCAAAGATGAATGTGCGCCATAAATTGCACTGGTAAAATCGGTCGACGGCGTTTCGATCCTAGTCAATCAGGATCATCATCAGGACCGGGTAGCCAAGATTGTAAGTGCTGAAGCACACGGGGGTAGGGATCCAAGAATAGATCAAACAAAGGAGGTCCTATTGTGTCAAGCAGCGTGGAAAAACGTCTGCGAATGGTCACGGGACCGGAATGAGTACTCTACTGGTAACTCGACAAGGGTAAAGTAGGGGAGGTGCAGGGTCGGAGCCCCGATCCACTGCAACAACGACGGGTGTTGATTCCTAGAGGTTTCAGGGGGCGATGTTGAGTGAATCCGTGAGGCTGATGAGTATCCCCGGGCCGCCACGAGCGTGTGCGGTGTCGTCCGGATCCAAAGCATCAGAACAACGCTGGATCAACACCCTCAACTTCCACCTACCCACCTCCACAAGGACACGGAACAAGCAGTGGACAAGTTCACTAACTGGATCACAGCAAGCGCTGATGAAGTCGCCCTGAGGAATCCTACCAACCCCAAGAAAGGAACACGACACCCCAACTGGTTCACAGAAGAACTAAAAACCCAGAAACCAGACAAAAAGAAGATTGCACACCTGTAAGACCCTCGAGGTCCGAATACGCTTTAAAGATGCTCTGCCGCAGACAGCATCAACTTCCTCAGGCCGACTGATGCCCACCCATAACAGCTTACATCATGGAATCTCCTCACCAAGAACGATACAACGACCATCATGAGATCCATCCACTCCGGAGCCTCGGCAGACCCCTGCCCCCACCACACTTTCAACCTCAGCAATCAACTCATCGGCAAAGAACTCCCCAAGATCCTCAACTCCTCGATCACCACAGCCCACTTCCCCCAGAAGTGGAAACATGCTGACATGAAGCCTATGCTGAACAAGCCATCCGAGGACCCAGGAGAACTGAAGAACTACTGTCCCATCTCTTTGCTCCCGTTCCCAGCCAAGGTCATTGAGAAGGCAATCAACATCCAGCTCACCAGACATCTGGAGAACAACGACCTCCTGGACCCCTCCCAATCCGGATTCAGAACAAACCACAGCACAGAGACCACTCTAGTCGCAGCCACAGATGACATCCGAATGCTTCTAGAACAGGAAGAAACAGTGGCCCTCATCATCCTCGCCCTCTCAGCAGCCTTCGACACTGTATCCCACCACACACTGATCAACAGGTTCCACCAGATCAGAATCCAAGGAGCAGCCCTCAAGTGGATCGCCTCATACCTCACTGGAAGAACTCAGAAAATCATCCTCCCTCCCTACTCCTCGCTCCCTAAGAACATCCCCTGCGGGGTACCTCAAAGCTTATCCCTCAGCCCAACCCTCTTCAACTCATACATGACCCCCCTGGCCAACTTTGTCACAAGCCATGGACTCAACATCATCTCCTACGCCGACAACACTCAACTCATCCTCTCTCTGACTAACAATACAAGAACTATCAAAGACAAGTTCCAAAGATGCATGAAAGATGTTGCCGACTGGATGAACAACAATGGTCTCAAACTCAACACTGACAAGACAGAAGTACTTATCTTCGGGAAAGGCATGGTCACACACTGTAACCACAAAGTGGCCTCGGAGCTGGGCCCAACCCCGATACCAACCGAACACATCCGCAGCCTCAGCATCATCCTTGACAACCAGCTATCCATGAAGCAAGTCGGTGCTGTCTTCATCGCCTGCTTCCTCATGCTCCGTATGCTCAGCAAGGTTTTCAGATGGCTCCCAACCAACACCAGGTGAACTGTCACGCAAGCTCTCGTCACAAGCAGACTCGACTACGGCAATTCCCTCTACATATGAATAACCGTCCAACTCATGAGGAAACTCCAGACGATCCAGAACACAGTGGCCAGGCTCATCCTCGACCTCCCCAGACGGACGCACATAACTCCTCACCTCAGGAAACTCCACTGGCTACCAGTCATGAAGAGATACCAGTACAATACAAGTCATACAAGGCATCACACAATGAAGAGCCTGCGTTCCTCAACCAACGCATGACCTTTCACCAGCCCACCAGAAAACTCAGATCCAGATCCCTAGCTGCCACCTGTCGCATCCGCCGGACTAACAGCAGAGGCTGCTCGTTCTCCCATTTGGCAGCCAAGACCTGAAACGACCTCCCCCTGCACCTCAGAGCCTCCTCATCACTCCAGCAACTCAGGAAGGACCTCAAAATTTGGATGTTCAACCAATAGGAGAACTGGTAGTATCATACGATAGCGCCTCGAGACCCTCACGGGTGAAGGAGCCGCGTTCTACAAATCCTGATTGATTGATTCATGCCCTGTCGGCTGAAAGGAAGCAACCCTATTTCTACCCTGCCATAGACTGAGAGCTGGGGTGAATGTGGAGAGTGGGCTCCGGTGGCCTGTGCCAGCAGAGCTTTGACAGACATGAAACAATGCTACTCTCAGATCGACCGGGAGGCCATCGCCATCCATTGGGAATGCAGACATTCATTGTTTCAGGGGTCGGCCTCCAAGCCTCCCCAGTGGCTCTGCCAGCTACTGGAGGATGATTTCTCAGTATTCTATCCACCAGATTCCAACAACCCTGCAGATTAGCAGTCGAGACACACAGGCTGCAACCAGCGAAGAAGAGGCATGTGCTTTGGACATGGAGGAGTAGGTCATGATGGTGATGGATTGATCATGTCTCCTCCCAATGTCCCAGGAAGACATTGTGACTGCCATGAACACCGAAAATTACCTCCAGCTAGCCATCCAAGCCATCTAGACAAGCGAATAAACACTGAGTGATAACCTCATGACCGCACTCGTCAAGTTTTAACATCAGTATATAATGCCAGGAATCACCAGATCTTATCATCGTCACGCTTCAGCCTTCAAGACAGTCAAACTGTGATCCTGCGTTGGCGATGCAAGAGTACAACTGGCCCATGTGGGCCATCAAGGGATTGTGGAAATGAAAAATAGACTGCACAGAAGTATGGTTCCTGCATTTGGATGACCTTGTGTAGCGCAGTGAAAGAATGCTCACTCTGCCGATCATCGAACAGGCCAGAGCCCTCACTGCCCGTTATCACTGAAGACATCCTGAATGCTCCTTGGGTCTGAGGGAGTGCTGATTTTGGGATTTTACCTGACGGGCGGCACGCACTGACGATTCTGAACAATTACTCAAAATATCCAGAATTCCAATAGAGAGGGCCAGGTGAGCGGAGAAAGGAATACCAAAGCTTGAAAAATGATTGGCAATCCTCATCATCTCTAGTGAACTGAGAACAGACAATGGGCCGTCATTTCAGGGACAATAAATGGCTGATTACCCGACCCAGTTTCATATGAAAAATATAGAAGTGACACCTCGATGCCCAGGCAAATAGAGAGGCCAATAGGGTTATGCGGGCCCTCAAGAAAGTAAGGCAAATTGTTCTCCCTAAACATCAGAACATTCGAGTCATCTACTCATTCTTGAGGGTTTACTTGCTGATGCCTCACACCGTGACGGAACAAGCTCCAACCCATCTGCACATGGAGAGAACGGTGGCGAACATTATTCCGCAGCATCCAAGGTGGACACCAACCCCAGCAGATGATGATGCCATCATGGCTAGGAGAATGAAGGACAAAAACGAAGCCCGTTGAAGACATAGCATCAGTCACTCTGATCTGTGTGTGAACGATCTGGTGCTAGTCAAGGACTGTCATCCGAGGAGCAGGTTTCGACTCCTCGATGAACTGACTCCATGGAGGATCATCCTAGTTAAGGGACTACGATGACGGCAAAATAAGGACTGGGGGAGGTGACAAGAAACGTGTCTTTCTTTTGTAGGTTTCAAAGCTCTTTTACCTCCCCAAAGAGTCTGGGCTCCGGGAAGGGGACGAGTATCTCCATGTTGGCAACCGGTTTGTGCGGACCCACGAAGCAGTGATCACATGAATCCTGTGTCCCAGCCAGGAAGTCCCCTGACTGACAGAGTTCAGGCACCTGAGGCAGCTGAGGACAGAGGAGAAGTGAGTGAAATTGACCTGAACAGTAAGGTGGGCGCCTCTCAGATATGATCTGATCATCACAGGCACCATTTCCGGGTGAATCCCGCCCTCTCTCAGGCTACGTAGACCATGAGCAATAGACTGTTTGAAACTATAGCCAGTCTATGCTGGACTGGTGTTACTGTTTGTTGTTGAAGTTTTGTAGGAATCTAATACTGATGGTGCTAATGTGCATGCGCAGTACCATGGTTCAGGCCATTTCAGAAGCCAGAGATCACCCTTGGATCTGGGCCCATTCGTTCAGTCCAGGGTGACATCATTGATAAAATAAAAACTGCTTAAAGCCTGCAAAACTGGTTCTTGTATACTTTTCATTTCAGTGCCACAATGCAACATCCATTGGACTTCTCTCCAGAGTTCCGAGCAAGCTGTCTGTCTCTCAGAAGTGTTGCACCAGATGTACGCCAATGCCCTCCCTGGTTGCAAGTAGTACAGGCTCACTGCAGCATCCCAAAGCTGTTGCGTTCCACAGGAGGAAAGTAGGCCATGTGGCCGTGCAGTTATACTTGCGCTCAGGAATGTTATATGATGTTAAAAAGATGTCTTAAGTGCACGGCTATCCCCAGAAGGGGGTTTCCCGGCGCTGGTCACAGGTAAGAAGACAGCAGAAGAGGAAGGCAGGCTAGGCTAAGGAGGAGAACAACCAGGTCTTTAGTTGCTTCTGAAAACGTCAGTGGTTTAGAATCTTTCTTAGCAAAGATAGCAAAGAGTTCCACAGGGCTGGGGCAGGGACACGAAAAGAACCGCTGCCCATTCAGACTCTTCTGTGACGGGGTATGGACACCAGATTCAAGTCTGCTGAGCGCACGGCTCTCATAGGGGAATAAAACTGCATCAGAGCAGCAAGACTTGGGCTCTCGCTTCCCTACTAAATTCTCAAGGAGACACACTCATTCTATGTTTTAAATCTTGTTCACATATAAATGTTGGCTGGCAGTAAACAGTTTATTCGTCACACGCCGCTTGGTCTTCCTTACCCTGCACCTTTTTGGGCCACAACAGACAAACAGCCAGGACACACATTCCTTGTGAAACTGACTGGAACCTCAGTGTTGAAAACATATGCAATTATTTTATGTGGTCCACCGCCATCGTTAATTGTTTCGTTAAATGATCCAGAAGGCGTGTATCTGTACAGGCTTTGAGGAGACTGCATTGTTAGCTACACAACAGAATACATCATTGAGAAGAACGATGTCTCATTAAGCTCTGTTAATAATGAGTTAGAAAGTCCAGCCAGTAAACAAGCAGCACATATGTGTGCGTCACCTCATGGTGAAGGTTTGGAAACGTATTTACAGGTTTAAGGATTGACATGAGGCCCGTGGAGGGATCCCTCTGGAATGGAGACACTCCACAGGAAATTAAGATGTGGGGGGCAGTCTCTGCAGGAGAGGGAAGGTGGCTGAGAGGGCTGGAGTCAGCCCCTCCCCCCATGGCCCACAGGAATGGATACTTGTGTGAACTGACACCCTCGCCAATGGTGTGACCACAGAGCAATAGTTGTAAACAAATGTCTCTTTATCTTATTTCAGAAATGAAAAATTACAATTATCTGACGCCCCAGGACCATACCCCATGTTTTCAATGATATACGACATGACGCTGAGCCGCTGATGTTTATTGTTTGAATCTGTAAAAATTATAAAGAAAGACCTTAAAAGAAAAGGATTGTAATGAGGCTTTGGAAGACACACAAGGAAGTCTCGGAGGACTTGAAGAAGGATTTGGTCCCTGTGACCTGGTTTGAGGGTCGAAATGAGGCCTCTAAAGACTAAAGAGGATGCTACGGACTGGATGGAGGTCACTGCAGACTGGAGAGAGATTTCTTAGGACTAGGAGCAGATCTGAGGATTACAGTGAAGTTTATGAGAACTGGACGAGACCTCTTCTAATTGGAGGGCATTTACTAAAGAATGGGGCCTGAACATGGCTTTAATTACATTTCAATGCTGTTTGGAAGCACTGAAGGGATGTTTTGAAGGTTGGCATCGTAGTTAGGAAACTTAGAATGAGTTTTTGCACAACTCCTAATTGAGGAAAACCTGAGGGGACGTTTCCAGAATGTGCTTGAGTTTTCTGTGTGTTCAGGGTACTTTTATTAGGACTTTAGTTATGTTTTAAAGATACAAATATGTTTTGTGAGGACAGCAGCTCATTTCTGTAGCAATTATTTCAAGACTTAAAGGAGTTTTCTGACGACTCGCAGGGATTTATGAAAATTTAAGAGAGTTTCCTGATGATACAAGGGAGTTTTTAGAGGACTTAAGTTTTCAGAAGAATCAAAGGTATTTTCTGAGGACTTAAGGTTTTTTTTGAGGATACACATTGATTTGATGAGGATCTGAAAGTTTCCTAGCACTTTGTGTGAGCTTAGTAGTGACATTTACACACAGCAGCAGCGAGATATGCTCCTTACACACTGAGAGGAGAATAATAACCCAGCCTTACCTGCTTAGGGTGCTCCTGACATCCTGCAAAACAGAGAAACAAACACAGAGAAATCAGTTTCCACAGGAGATGCTAAAGTTATGGCAGTATTTTTAGGAGTGAAACACTTCTTTCTATCTATGGTTAAAATACAATGACTGGGGTCACATGACACAGCACATTCTGTGGTATTGCATGACTAAGCACAGAATGTGATATTCTGAATGAGGTCACATGGCATAGCAGACAATGATATTCTGAATGGTAATGACACAGCACAGTGTCATTCTGAATGGAGTCACAAAACACAGCAAATTCTGATATTCTGAATGGAGTCACTTGACACATTGAATGATGTTCTCAACAGGGTCAGATGCAGGGGCATCATTTAGGGCTTGCCAGGGGTCGCAGCTGCGACTCCTGGATTGCCCCTTGTGACCCATGGCACTGCTCGTGCGACCCCTGGCTTCAGAGGTAGCAAAATCAGTGCCAAGAAGACAGAGGCAGCTCGCCCTTATGAGAGTTGTGCTCCACCTTCGTTTTCTGCCACCTTTTTATTACATTAACAGTGAATAATCTGCCAGAAGTCCTCGTTGTAGATCCTGGTGCTCCAGGTTTTATTACATTAACAGTGAATAATCTGCCAGAAGTTCTTGTTGTAGATCCTGGTGTTCCATGTTTTATTACATTAACAGTGAATAATCTGCCAGAAGTCCTCGTTGTTGATCCTGGTGCGCCATGTTTTATTACATTAACAGTGAATAATCTGCCAGAAGTCCTCGTTGTAGATCCTGGTGCGCCATGTTTTATTACATTAACAGTGAATAATCTGCCAGAAGTCCTCGTTGTAGATCCTGGCGCTCTATGATTTATTACATTAACAGTGAATAATCTGCCAGAAGTCCTCGTTGTAGATCCTGGTGCGCCATGTTTTATTACATTAACAGAGAATAATCTGCCAGAAGTCCTCGTTGTAGATCCTGGTGCGCCATGTTTTATTACATTAACAGTGAATAATCTGCCAGAAGTCCTCGTTGTAGATCCTGGTGCGCCATGTTTTATTACATTAACAGTGAATAATCTGCCAGAATTCCTCGTTGTAGATCCTGGTGCGCCATGTTTTATTACATTAACAGTGAATAATCTGCCAGAAGTCCTCGTTGTAGATCCTGGTGCGCCATGTTTTATTACATTAACAGTGAATAATCTGCCAGAAGTCCTCGTTGTAGATCCTGGTGCGCCATGTTTTATTACATTAACAGTGAATAATCTGCCAGAAGTCCTCGTTGTAGATCCTGGTGCTCCATGTTTTATTACATTAACAGTGATTAATCTGCCAGAAGTCCTCGTTGTAGATCCTGGTGCGCCATGTTTTATTACATTAACAGTGAATAATCTGCCAGAAGTCCTCGTTGTCGATTCTGGTGCGCCATGTTTTATTACATTAACAGTGAATAATCTGCCAGAAGTCCTCGTTGTAGATCCTGGCGCTCCATGTTTTATTACATTAACAGTGAATAATCTGGCAGAAGTCCTTGTTGTAGATCCTGGCGCTCTATGATTTATTACATTACCAGTGAATAATCTGCCAGAAGTCCTCGTTGTAGATCCTGGTGCTCCATGTTTTATTACATTAACAGTGAATAATCTGCCAGAAGTCCTCGTTGTAGATCCTGGTGCGCCATGTTTTATTACATTAACAGTGAATAATCTGCCAGAAGTCCTCGTTGTAGATCCTGGCGCTCCATGTTTTATTACATTATCAGTGAATAATCTGCCAGAAGTCCTTGTTGTAGATCGTGGTGCGCCATGTTTTATTACATTAACAGTGAATAATCTGCCAGAAGTCCTTGTTGTAGATCCTGGTGCTCCATTTTGTATTACATTAACAGTGAATAATCTGCCAGAAGTCCTCGTTGTAGATCCTGGTGCTCCATGTTTTATTACATTAACAGTGAATAATCTGCCAGAAGTCCTTATTATAGATCCTGGTGCGCCATGTTTTATTACATTAACAGTGTCTGTCAGAAGTCCTTGTTGTAGATCCCGGCGCTCCATGATTTATTACATTAACAGTGAATAATCTGCCAGAAGTCCTTGTTGTAGATCCCGGCGCTCCATGATTTATTACATTAACAGTGAATAATCTGCCAGAAGTCCTCGTTGTAGATCCTGGTGCGCCATGTTTTATTACAATAACAGTGAATAATCTGCCAGAAGTCCTCGTTGTAGATCCTAGTGCGCCATGTTTTATTACATTAACAGTGAATAATCTGCCAGAAGTCCTCGTTGTAGATCCTGGTGCGCCATGTTTTATTACATTAACAGTGAATAATCTGCCAGAAGTCCTCGTTGTAGATCCTAGTGCGCCATGTTTTATTACATTAACAGTGAATAATCTGCCAAAAGTCCTCGTTGTAGATCCTGGTACACCATGTTTTATTACATTAACAGTGAATAATCTGCCAGAAGTCCTCGTTGTAGATCCTGGTGCGCCATGTTTTATTACATTAACAGTGAATAATCTGCCAGAAGTCCTCGTTGTAGATCCTGGCGCTCCATGTTTTATTACATTAACAGTGAATAATCTGTCAGAAGTCCTCGTTGTAGATCCTGGCGCTCCATGATTTATTACATTAACAGTGAATAATCTGCCAGAAGTCCTCGTTGTAGATCCTGGTGCGCCATGTTTTATTACATTAACAGTGAATAATCTGCCAGAAGTCCTCGTTGTAGATCTTGGTGCGCCATGTTTTATTACATTAACAGTGAATAATCTGCCAGAAGTCCTCGTTGTCGATCCTGGTGCTCCATGTTTTATTACATTAACAGTGAATAATCTGCCAGAAGTCCTCGTTGTAGATCCTGGTGCGCCATGTTTTATTACATTAACAGTGAATAATCTGTCAGAAGTCCTCGTTGTAGATCCTGGCGCTCCATGTTTTATTACATTATCAGTGAATAATCTGCCAGAAGTCCTTGTTGTAGATCCTGGTGCGCCATGTTTTATTACATTAACAGTGAATAATCTGCCAGAAGTCCTTGTTGTAGATCCTGGTGCTCCATTTTGTATTACATTAACAGTGAATAATCTGCCAGAAGTCCTCGTTGTAGATCCTGGTGCTCCATGTTTTATTACATTAACAGTGAATAATCTGCCAGAAGTCCTTATTATAGATCCTGGTGCGCCATGTTTTATTACATTAACAGTGTCTGTCAGAAGTCCTTGTTGTAGATCCTGGTGCTCCATGTTTTATTACATTAACAGTGAATAATCTGCCAGAAGTCCTTGTTGTAGATCCCGGCGCTCCATGATTTATTACATTAACAGTGAATAATCTGCCAGAAGTCCTCGTTGTAGATCCTGGTGCGCCATGTTTTATTACATTAACAGTGAATAATCTGCCAGAAGTCCTCGTTGTAGATCCTGGTGCGCCATGTTTTATTACAATAACAGTGAATAATCTGCCAGAAGTCCTCGTTGTAGATCCTAGTGCGCCATGTTTTATTACATTAACAGTGAATAATCTGCCAGAAGTCCTCGTTGTAGATCCTGGTGCGCCATGTTTTATTACATTAACAGTGAATAATCTGCCAGAAGTCCTCGTTGTAGATCCTAGTGCGCCATGTTTTATTACATTAACAGTGAATAATCTGCCAAAAGTCCTCGTTGTAGATCCTGGTACACCATGTTTTATTACATTAACAGTGAATAATCTGCCAGAAGTCCTCGTTGTAGATCCTGGTGCGCCATGTTTTATTACATTAACAGTGAATAATCTGCCAGAAGTCCTCGTTGTAGATCCTGGCGCTCCATGTTTTATTACATTAACAGTGAATAATCTGCCAGAAGTCCTCGTTGTAGATCCTGGCGCTCCATGTTTTATTACATTAACAGTGAATAATCTGCCAGAAGTCCTCGTTGTAGATCCTGGTGCGCCATGTTTTATTACATTAACAGTGAATAATCTGCCAGAAGTCCTTATTATAGATCCTGGTGCGCCATGTTTTATTACATTAACAGTGTCTGTCAGAAGTCCTTGTTGTAGATCCTGGTGCTCCATGTTTTATTACATTAACAGTGAATAATCTGCCAGAAGTCCTTGTTGTAGATCCCGGCGCTCCATGATTTATTACATTAACAGTGAATAATCTGCCAGAAGTCCTCGTTGTAGATCCTGGTGCGCCATGTTTTATTACATTAACAGTGAATAATCTGCCAGAAGTCCTCGTTGTAGATCCTGGTGCGCCATGTTTTATTACAATAACAGTGAATAATCTGCCAGAAGTCCTCGTTGTAGATCCTAGTGCGCCATGTTTTATTACATTAACAGTGAATAATCTGCCAGAAGTCCTCGTTGTAGATCCTGGTGCGCCATGTTTTATTACATTAACAGTGAATAATCTGCCAGAAGTCCTCGTTGTAGATCCTAGTGCGCCATGTTTTATTACATTAACAGTGAATAATCTGCCAAAAGTCCTCGTTGTAGATCCTGGTACACCATGTTTTATTACATTAACAGTGAATAATCTGCCAGAAGTCCTCGTTGTAGATCCTGGTGCGCCATGTTTTATTACATTAACAGTGAATAATCTGCCAGAAGTCCTCGTTGTAGATCCTGGCGCTCCATGTTTTATTACATTAACAGTGAATAATCTGCCAGAAGTCCTCGTTGTAGATCCTGGCGCTCCATGTTTTATTACATTAACAGTGAATAATCTGCCAGAAGTCCTCGTTGTAGATCCTGGCGCTCCATGATTTATTACATTAACAGTGAATAATCTGCCAGAAGTCCTCGTTGTAGATCCTGGTGCGCCATGTTTTATTACATTAACAGTGAATAATCTGCCAGAAGTCCTCGTTGTAGATCTTGGTGCGCCATGTTTTATTACATTAACAGTGAATAATCTGCCAGAAGTCCTCGTTGTCGATCCTGGTGCTCCATGTTTTATTACATTAACAGTGAATAATCTGCCAGAAGTCCTTGTTGTAGATCCTGGCGCTCTATGATTTATTACATTAACAGTGAATAATCTGCCAGAAGTCCTCGTTGTAGATCCTGGTGCGCCATGTTTTATTACATTAACAGTGAATAATCTGTCAGAAGTCCTCGTTGTAGATCCTGGCGCTCCATGTTTTATTACATTATCAGTGAATAATCTGCCAGAAGTCCTTGTTGTAGATCCTGGTGCGCCATGTTTTATTACATTAACAGTGAATAATCTGCCAGAAGTCCTTGTTGTAGATCCTGGTGCTCCATTTTGTATTACATTAACAGTGAATAATCTGCCAGAAGTCCTCGTTGTAGATCCTGGTGCTCCATGTTTTATTACATTAACAGTGAATAATCTGCCAGAAGTCCTTATTATAGATCCTGGTGCGCCATGTTTTATTACATTAACAGTGTCTGTCAGAAGTCCTTGTTGTAGATCCTGGTGCTCCATGTTTTATTACATTAACAGTGAATAATCTGCCAGAAGTCCTTGTTGTAGATCCCGGCGCTCCATGATTTATTACATTAACAGTGAATAATCTGCCAGAAGTCCTCGTTGTAGATCCTGGTGCGCCATGTTTTATTACATTAACAGTGAATAATCTGCCAGAAGTCCTCGTTGTAGATCCTGGTGCGCCATGTTTTATTACAATAACAGTGAATAATCTGCCAGAAGTCCTCGTTGTAGATCCTAGTGCGCCATGTTTTATTACATTAACAGTGAATAATCTGCCAGAAGTCCTCGTTGTAGATCCTGGTGCGCCATGTTTTATTACATTAACAGTGAATAATCTGCCAGAAGTCCTCGTTGTAGATCCTAGTGCGCCATGTTTTATTACATTAACAGTGAATAATCTGCCAAAAGTCCTCGTTGTAGATCCCGGCGCTCCATGATTTATTACATTAAGAGTGAATAATCTGCCAGAAGTCCTCGTTGTAGATCCTGGTGCGCCATGTTTTATTACAATAACAGTGAATAATCTGCCAGAAGTCCTCGTTGTAGATCCTAGTGCGCCATGTTTTATTACATTAACAGTGAATAATCTGGCAGAAGTCCTCGTTGTAGATCCTGGTGCGCCATGTTTTATTACATTAACAGTGAATAATCTGCCAGTAGTCCTCGTTGTAGATCCTGGTGCGCCATGTTTTATTACATTAACAGTGAATAATCTGCCAGAAGTCCTCGTTGTAGATCACAGTGCCCCATGTTTTATTACATTAACAGTGAATAATCTGCCAGAAGTCCTCGTTGTAGATCCTGGTGCGCCATGTTTTATTACATTAACAGTGAATAATCTGCCAGAAGTCCTCGTTGTAGATCCTAGTGCGCCATGTTTTATTACATTAACAGTGAATAATCTGCCAAAAGTCCTCGTTGTAGATCCTGGTACACCATGTTTTATTACATTAACAGTGAATAATCTGCCAGAAGTCCTCGTTGTAGATCCTGGTGCGCCATGTTTTATTACATTAACAGTGAATAATCTGCCAGAAGTCCTCGTTGTAGATCCTGGCGCTCCATGTTTTATTACATTAACAGTGAATAATCTGCCAGAAGTCCTCGTTCTAGATCCTGGCGCTCCATGTTTTATTACATTAACAGTGAATAATCTGCCAGAAGTCCTCGTTGTAGATCCTGGCGCTCCATGTTTTATTACATTAACAGTGAATAATCTGCCAGAAGTCCTCGTTGTAGATCCTGGCGCTCCATGATTTATTACATTAACAGTGAATAATCTGCCAGAAGTCCTCGTTGTAGATCCTGGCGCTCCATGTTTTATTACATTAACAGTGAATAATCTGCCAGAAGTCCTCGTTGTAGATCCTGGCGCGCCATGTTTTATTACATTAACAGTGAATAATCTGCCAGAAGTCCTCGTTGTAGATCCTGGCGCTCCATGTTTTATTACATTAACAGTGAATAATCTGCCAGAGGTCCTTGTTATAGATCCTGGTGCGCCATGTTTTATTACATTAAAAGTGAATAATCTGCCAGAAGTCCTCGTTGTAGATCCTGGTGCGCCATGTTTTATTACATTAACAGTGAATAATCTGCCAGAAGTCCTCGTTGTAGATCCTGGTGTGCCATGTTTTATTACATTAACAGTGAATAATCTGCCAGAAGTCCTCGTTATAGATCCTGGTGCGCCATGTTTTATTACATTAACAGTGAATAATCTGCCAGAAGTCCTCGTTGTAGATCCTGGTGCTCCATGTTTTATTACATTAACAGTGAATAATCTGCCAGAAGTCCTCGTTGTAGATCCTGGTGCGCCATGTTTTATTACATTAACAGTGAATAATCTGCCAGAAGTCCTCGTTGTAGATCCTGGTGCGCCATGTTTTATTACATTAACAGTGAATAATCTGCCAGAAGTCCTCGTTGTAGATCCTGGTGCTCCATGTTTTATTACATTAACAGTGATTAATCTGCCAGAAGTCCTCGTTGTAGATCCTGGTGCGCCATGTTTTATTACATTAACAGTGAATAATCTGCCAGAAGTCCTCGTTGTAGATCCTGGTGCGCCATGTTTTATTACATTAACAGTGAATAATCTGCCAGAAGTCCTCGTTGTCGATTCTGGTGCGCCATGTTTTATTACATTAACAGTGAATAATCTGCCAGAAGTCCTCGTTGTAGATCCTGGCGCTCCATGTTTTATTACATTAACAGTGAATAATCTGGCAGAAGTCCTTGTTGTAGATCCTGGCGCTCTATGATTTATTACATTACCAGTGAATAATCTGCCAGAAGTCCTCGTTGTAGATCCTGGTGCTCCATGTTTTATTACATTAACAGTGAATAATCTGCCAGAAGTCCTCGTTGTAGATCCTGGTGCGCCATGTTTTATTACATTAACAGTGAATAATCTGCCAGAAGTCCTCGTTGTAGATCCTGGCGCTCCATGTTTTATTACATTATCAGTGAATAATCTGCCAGAAGTCCTTGTTGTAGATCGTGGTGCGCCATGTTTTATTACATTAACAGTGAATAATCTGCCAGAAGTCCTCGTTGTAGATCCTGGTGCTCCATGTTTTATTACATTAACAGTGAATAATCTGCCAGAAGTCCTCGTTGTAGATCCTGGTGCGCCATGTTTTATTACATTAACAGTGAATAATCTGCCAGAAGTCCTCGTTGTAGATCCTGGTGCGCCATGTTTTATTACATTAACAGTGAATAATCTGCCAGAAGTCCTCGTTGTAGATCCTGGTGCTCCATGTTTTATTACATTAACAGTGATTAATCTGCCAGAAGTCCTCGTTGTAGATCCTGGTGCGCCATGTTTTATTACATTAACAGTGAATAATCTGCCAGAAGTCCTCGTTGTAGATCCTGGTGCGCCATGTTTTATTACATTAACAGTGAATAATCTGCCAGAAGTCCTCGTTGTCGATTCTGGTGCGCCATGTTTTATTACATTAACAGTGAATAATCTGCCAGAAGTCCTCGTTGTAGATCCTGGCGCTCCATGTTTTATTACATTAACAGTGAATAATCTGGCAGAAGTCCTTGTTGTAGATCCTGGCGCTCTATGATTTATTACATTACCAGTGAATAATCTGCCAGAAGTCCTCGTTGTAGATCCTGGTGCTCCATGTTTTATTACATTAACAGTGAATAATCTGCCAGAAGTCCTCGTTGTAGATCCTGGTGCGCCATGTTTTATTACATTAACAGTGAATAATCTGCCAGAAGTCCTCGTTGTAGATCCTGGCGCTCCATGTTTTATTACATTATCAGTGAATAATCTGCCAGAAGTCCTTGTTGTAGATCGTGGTGCGCCATGTTTTATTACATTAACAGTGAATAATCTGCCAGAAGTCCTTGTTGTAGATCCTGGTGCTCCATTTTGTATTACATTAACAGTGAATAATCTGCCAGAAGTCCTCGTTGTAGATCCTGGTGCTCCATGTTTTATTACATTAACAGTGAATAATCTGCCAGAAGTCCTTATTATAGATCCTGGTGCGCCATGTTTTATTACATTAACAGTGTCTGTCAGAAGTCCTTGTTGTAGATCCTGGTGCTCCATGTTTTATTACATTAACAGTGAATAATCTGCCAGAAGTCCTTGTTGTAGATCCCGGCGCTCCATGATTTATTACATTAACAGTGAATAATCTGCCAGAAGTCCTCGTTGTAGATCCTGGTGCGCCATGTTTTATTACAATAACAGTGAATAATCTGCCAGAAGTCCTCGTTGTAGATCCTAGTGCGCCATGTTTTATTACATTAACAGTGAATAATCTGCCAGAAGTCCTCGTTGTAGATCCTGGTGCGCCATGTTTTATTACATTAACAGTGAATAATCTGCCAGAAGTCCTCGTTGTAGATCCTAGTGCGCCATGTTTTATTACATTAACAGTGAATAATCTGCCAAAGTCCTCGTTGTAGATCCTGGTACACCATGTTTTATTACATTAACAGTGAATAATCTGCCAGAAGTCCTCGTTGTAGATCCTAGTGCGCCATGTTTTATTACATTAACAGTGAATAATCTGCCAAAAGTCCTCGTTGTAGATCCTGGTACACCATGTTTTATTACATTAACAGTGAATAATCTGCCAGAAGTCCTCGTTGTAGATCCTGGTGCGCCATGTTTTATTACATTAACAGTGAATAATCTGCCAGAAGTCCTCGTTGTAGATCCTGGCGCTCCATGTTTTATTACATTAACAGTGAATAATCTGCCAGAAGTCCTCGTTGTAGATCCTGGTGCTCCATGTTTTATTACATTAACAGTGAATAATCTGCCAGAAGTCCTTATTATAGATCCTGGTGCGCCATGTTTTATTACATTAACAGTGTCTGTCAGAAGTCCTTGTTGTAGATCCTGGTGCTCCATGTTTTATTACATTAACAGTGAATAATCTGCCAGAAGTCCTTGTTGTAGATCCCGGCGCTCCATGATTTATTACATTAACAGTGAATAATCTGCCAGAAGTCCTCGTTGTAGATCCTGGTGCGCCATGTTTTATTACATTAACAGTGAATAATCTGCCAGAAGTCCTCGTTGTAGATCCTGGTGCGCCATGTTTTATTACAATAACAGTGAATAATCTGCCAGAAGTCCTCGTTGTAGATCCTAGTGCGCCATGTTTTATTACATTAACAGTGAATAATCTGCCAGAAGTCCTCGTTGTAGATCCTGGTGCGCCATGTTTTATTACATTAACAGTGAATAATCTGCCAGAAGTCCTCGTTGTAGATCCTAGTGCGCCATGTTTTATTACATTAACAGTGAATAATCTGCCAAAAGTCCTCGTTGTAGATCCCGGCGCTCCATGATTTATTACATTAAGAGTGAATAATCTGCCAGAAGTCCTCGTTGTAGATCCTGGTGCGCCATGTTTTATTACAATAACAGTGAATAATCTGCCAGAAGTCCTCGTTGTAGATCCTAGTGCGCCATGTTTTATTACATTAACAGTGAATAATCTGGCAGAAGTCCTCGTTGTAGATCCTGGTGCGCCATGTTTTATTACATTAACAGTGAATAATCTGCCAGTAGTCCTCGTTGTAGATCCTGGTGCGCCATGTTTTATTACATTAACAGTGAATAATCTGCCAGAAGTCCTCGTTGTAGATCCTAGTGCGCCATGTTTTATTACATTAACAGTGAATAATCTGCCAAAAGTCCTCGTTGTAGATCCTGGTACACCATGTTTTATTACATTAACAGTGAATAATCTGCCAGAAGTCCTCGTTGTAGATCCTGGTGCGCCATGTTTTATTACATTAACAGTGAATAATCTGCCAGAAGTCCTCGTTGTAGATCCTGGCGCTCCATGTTTTATTACATTAACAGTGAATAATCTGCCAGAAGTCCTCGTTCTAGATCCTGGCGCTCCATGTTTTATTACATTAACAGTGAATAATCTGCCAGAAGTCCTCGTTGTAGATCCTGGCGCTCCATGTTTTATTACATTAACAGTGAATAATCTGCCAGAAGTCCTCGTTGTAGATCCTGGCGCTCCATGATTTATTACATTAACAGTGAATAATCTGCCAGAAGTCCTCGTTGTAGATCCTGGCGCTCCATGTTTTATTACATTAACAGTGAATAATCTGCCAGAAGTCCTCGTTGTAGATCCTGGTGCTCCATGTTTTATTACATTAACAGTGAATAATCTGCCAGAAGTCCTCGTTGTAGATCCTAGTGCGCCATGTTTTATTACATTAACAGTGAATAATCTGCCAAAAGTCCTCGTTGTAGATCCTGGTACACCATGTTTTATTACATTAACAGTGAATAATCTGCCAGAAGTCCTCGTTGTAGATCCTGGTGCTCCATGTTTTATTACATTAACAGTGATTAATCTGCCAGAAGTCCTCGTTGTAGATCCTGGTGCGCCATGTTTTATTACATTAACAGTGAATAATCTGCCAGAAGTCCTCGTTGTAGATCCTGGTGCGCCATGTTTTATTACATTAACAGTGAATAATCTGCCAGAAGTCCTCGTTGTCGATTCTGGTGCGCCATGTTTTATTACATTAACAGTGAATAATCTGCCAGAAGTCCTCGTTGTAGATCCTGGCGCTCCATGTTTTATTACATTAACAGTGAATAATCTGGCAGAAGTCCTTGTTGTAGATCCTGGCGCTCTATGATTTATTACATTACCAGTGAATAATCTGCCAGAAGTCCTCGTTGTAGATCCTGGTGCTCCATGTTTTATTACATTAACAGTGAATAATCTGCCAGAAGTCCTCGTTGTAGATCCTGGTGCGCCATGTTTTATTACATTAACAGTGAATAATCTGCCAGAAGTCCTCGTTGTAGATCCTGGCGCTCCATGTTTTATTACATTATCAGTGAATAATCTGCCAGAAGTCCTTGTTGTAGATCGTGGTGCGCCATGTTTTATTACATTAACAGTGAATAATCTGCCAGAAGTCCTTGTTGTAGATCCTGGTGCTCCATTTTGTATTACATTAACAGTGAATAATCTGCCAGAAGTCCTCGTTGTAGATCCTGGTGCTCCATGTTTTATTACATTAACAGTGAATAATCTGCCAGAAGTCCTTATTATAGATCCTGGTGCGCCATGTTTTATTACATTAACAGTGTCTGTCAGAAGTCCTTGTTGTAGATCCTGGTGCTCCATGTTTTATTACATTAACAGTGAATAATCTGCCAGAAGTCCTTGTTGTAGATCCCGGCGCTCCATGATTTATTACATTAACAGTGAATAATCTGCCAGAAGTCCTCGTTGTAGATCCTGGTGCGCCATGTTTTATTACATTAACAGTGAATAATCTGCCAGAAGTCCTCGTTGTAGATCCTAGTGCGCCATGTTTTATTACATTAACAGTGAATAATCTGCCAGAAGTCCTCGTTGTAGATCCTGGTGCGCCATGTTTTATTACATTAACAGTGAATAATCTGCCAGAAGTCCTCGTTGTAGATCCTAGTGCGCCATGTTTTATTACATTAACAGTGAATAATCTGCCAAAAGTCCTCGTTGTAGATCCTGGTACACCATGTTTTATTACATTAACAGTGAATAATCTGCCAGAAGTCCTCGTTGTAGATCCTAGTGCGCCATGTTTTATTACATTAACAGTGAATAATCTGCCAAAAGTCCTCGTTGTAGATCCTGGTACACCATGTTTTATTACATTAACAGTGAATAATCTGCCAGAAGTCCTCGTTGTAGATCCTGGTGCGCCATGTTTTATTACATTAACAGTGAATAATCTGCCAGAAGTCCTCGTTGTAGATCCTGGCGCTCCATGTTTTATTACATTAACAGTGAATAATCTGGCAGAAGTCCTCGTTGTAGATCCTGGTGCGCCATGTTTTATTACATTAACAGTGAATAATCTGCCAGTAGTCCTCGTTGTAGATCCTGGTGCGCCATGTTTTATTACATTAACAGTGAATAATCTGCCAGAAGTCCTCGTTGTAGATCACAGTGCCCCATGTTTTATTACATTAACAGTGAATAATCTGCCAGAAGTCCTCGTTGTAGATCCTGGTGCGCCATGTTTTATTACATTAACAGTGAATAATCTGCCAGAAGTCCTCGTTGTAGATCCTAGTGCGCCATGTTTTATTACATTAACAGTGAATAATCTGCCAAAAGTCCTCGTTGTAGATCCTGGTACACCATGTTTTATTACATTAACAGTGAATAATCTGCCAGAAGTCCTCGTTGTAGATCCTGGTGCGCCATGTTTTATTACATTAACAGTGAATAATCTGCCAGAAGTCCTCGTTGTAGATCCTGGCGCTCCATGTTTTATTACATTAACAGTGAATAATCTGCCAGAAGTCCTCGTTCTAGATCCTGGCGCTCCATGTTTTATTACATTAACAGTGAATAATCTGCCAGAAGTCCTCGTTGTAGATCCTGGCGCTCCATGTTTTATTACATTAACAGTGAATAATCTGCCAGAAGTCCTCGTTGTAGATCCTGGCGCTCCATGATTTATTACATTAACAGTGAATAATCTGCCAGAAGTCCTCGTTGTAGATCCTGGCGCTCCATGTTTTATTACATTAACAGTGAATAATCTGCCAGAAGTCCTCGTTGTAGATCCTGGCGCGCCATGTTTTATTACATTAACAGTGAATAATCTGCCAGAAGTCCTCGTTGTAGATCCTGGCGCTCCATGTTTTATTACATTAACAGTGAATAATCTGCCAGAGGTCCTTGTTATAGATCCTGGTGCGCCATGTTTTATTACATTAAAAGTGAATAATCTGCCAGAAGTCCTCGTTGTAGATCCTGGTGCGCCATGTTTTATTACATTAACAGTGAATAATCTGCCAGAAGTCCTCGTTGTAGATCCTGGTGTGCCATGTTTTATTACATTAACAGTGAATAATCTGCCAGAAGTCCTCGTTATAGATCCTGGTGCGCCATGTTTTATTACATTAACAGTGAATAATCTGCCAGAAGTCCTCGTTGTAGATCCTGGTGCTCCATGTTTTATTACATTAACAGTGAATAATCTGCCAGAAGTCCTCGTTGTAGATCCTGGTGCGCCATGTTTTATTACATTAACAGTGAATAATCTGCCAGAAGTCCTCGTTGTAGATCCTGGTGCGCCATGTTTTATTACATTAACAGTGAATAATCTGCCAGAAGTCCTCGTTGTAGATCCTGGTGCTCCATGTTTTATTACATTAACAGTGATTAATCTGCCAGAAGTCCTCGTTGTAGATCCTGGTGCGCCATGTTTTATTACATTAACAGTGAATAATCTGCCAGAAGTCCTCGTTGTCGATTCTGGTGCGCCATGTTTTATTACATTAACAGTGAATAATCTGCCAGAAGTCCTCGTTGTAGATCCTGGCGCTCCATGTTTTATTACATTAACAGTGAATAATCTGGCAGAAGTCCTTGTTGTAGATCCTGGCGCTCTATGATTTATTACATTACCAGTGAATAATCTGCCAGAAGTCCTCGTTGTAGATCCTGGTGCTCCATGTTTTATTACATTAACAGTGAATAATCTGCCAGAAGTCCTCGTTGTAGATCCTGGTGCGCCATGTTTTATTACATTAACAGTGAATAATCTGCCAGAAGTCCTCGTTGTAGATCCTGGCGCTCCATGTTTTATTACATTATCAGTGAATAATCTGCCAGAAGTCCTTGTTGTAGATCGTGGTGCGCCATGTTTTATTACATTAACAGTGAATAATCTGCCAGAAGTCCTCGTTGTAGATCCTGGTGCTCCATGTTTTATTACATTAACAGTGAATAATCTGCCAGAAGTCCTCGTTGTAGATCCTGGTGCGCCATGTTTTATTACATTAACAGTGAATAATCTGCCAGAAGTCCTCGTTGTAGATCCTGGTGCGCCATGTTTTATTACATTAACAGTGAATAATCTGCCAGAAGTCCTCGTTGTAGATCCTGGTGCTCCATGTTTTATTACATTAACAGTGATTAATCTGCCAGAAGTCCTCGTTGTAGATCCTGGTGCGCCATGTTTTATTACATTAACAGTGAATAATCTGCCAGAAGTCCTCGTTGTAGATCCTGGTGCGCCATGTTTTATTACATTAACAGTGAATAATCTGCCAGAAGTCCTCGTTGTCGATTCTGGTGCGCCATGTTTTATTACATTAACAGTGAATAATCTGCCAGAAGTCCTCGTTGTAGATCCTGGCGCTCCATGTTTTATTACATTAACAGTGAATAATCTGGCAGAAGTCCTTGTTGTAGATCCTGGCGCTCTATGATTTATTACATTACCAGTGAATAATCTGCCAGAAGTCCTCGTTGTAGATCCTGGTGCTCCATGTTTTATTACATTAACAGTGAATAATCTGCCAGAAGTCCTCGTTGTAGATCCTGGTGCGCCATGTTTTATTACATTAACAGTGAATAATCTGCCAGAAGTCCTCGTTGTAGATCCTGGCGCTCCATGTTTTATTACATTATCAGTGAATAATCTGCCAGAAGTCCTTGTTGTAGATCGTGGTGCGCCATGTTTTATTACATTAACAGTGAATAATCTGCCAGAAGTCCTTGTTGTAGATCCTGGTGCTCCATTTTGTATTACATTAACAGTGAATAATCTGCCAGAAGTCCTCGTTGTAGATCCTGGTGCTCCATGTTTTATTACATTAACAGTGAATAATCTGCCAGAAGTCCTTATTATAGATCCTGGTGCGCCATGTTTTATTACATTAACAGTGATTAATCTGCATGAGTAATACATGATGGCCGTTGGTGCGATGCCCCTGGCCATGGTAATAATATTAATACTACGTCTTTCCTAAGCTGCATGAGTAATACATGACAGCCATAGGTGCAATGCCCCCGGCCCATGGTAATAACATTAATACTACGTCTCTCCTAAGCTGCATGAGTAATACATGACGGCCATAGGTGCAATGCCCCTGGCCCATGGTAATAATATTAATACTACGTCTCTCCTAAGCTGCATGAGTAATACATGACGGCCATAGGTGCAATGCCCCCGGCCCATGGTAATAATATTAATACTACGTCTCTCCTAAGCTGCATGAGTAATACATGACGGCCATAGGTGCAATGCCTGCGGCCCATGGCAATAATATCAATAATTCGTCTCTCCAAAGCTGCATGAGTAATACATGACAGCCATAGGTGCAATGCCCCTGGATCATGGTAATATTAATACTACATCGCTCCTAAGCTGCATGAGTAATACATGACAGCCATAGGTGCAATGCCCCTGGCCCATGGTAATAATATTAATAATACGTCTCTCCAATGCTGCATGAGTAATACTTGACGGCCATAGGTGCAATGCCCCCGGGCCAATGGTATTATTATTAATAATACATCTCTCCAAAGCTGCATGAGTAATACATGACAGCCATAGGTGCAATGCCCCTGGCCCATGGTAATAATATTAATAATACGTCTCTCCAAAGCTGCATGAGTAATACTTGACGGCCATAGGTGCAATGTCCCTGGCCATGGTAATATTAATACTACGTCTCTCCTAAGCTGCATGAGTAATACATGACGGCCATAGGTGCAATGCCTGCGGCCCATGGTAATAATATCAATAATTCGTCTCTCCAAAGCTGCATGAGTAATACATGACGGCCACAGGTGCGATGCCCCTGGCCCATGGTAATAATATTAATAATACGTCTCTCCAAAGCTGCATGAGTAATACATGACAGCCATAGGTGCAATGCCAGTGGCCCATGGTAATAATATTAATAATACGTCTCTCCAAAGCTGCATGAGTAATGTATGAGAGCCATAGGTGCGATGTTTAAGGCCGTGGTAATAATATTAATAATACGTCTCTCCAAAGCTGCATGAGTAATACATGACGGCCATAGGTGCAATGCCCCGGCCCATGGTGGTAATATTAATAATACGTCTCTCCAAAGCTACAGGATTTATCACTCAAATAACAGCTTTAAATATATTTTGGAAATCAATTTTTTCTCTAAAAATCAGTTCATGAGTTCTGAAACTAAATACATATTCATCTCAAATACACACTTCAGAGTTTTAGTACACATATTAATTCAACCAAACAAAAACGTCTAATTTAGTAGCCTGGGCTACACACGTGAGAGCTACTTGTAGGTAGCTGGAGAGATACCAGTATCTCACAAGCTACTCGTTGGAGAAGCCTGGTCTATTGCAATCAGAAGTCAGTGGGGTTACTGCCTTAGTGGGCGGGAGCAAGCAGGGGACCAGTATTATCACATAAATCAAATGCATAGGACACTTTCAGGTTCATCAACACGTCATGGGCCATCATCCTATAATTGTAAGAGAGGTTACATCAGAGGGTCACGGGAGATCATTCTAAAATGAGTCACGAGGTCATACCAACGGGTCACAGTCCACCATTCTAGCAGGAGGCAAGAGTGGTCCTCTCTTGTAAGAAGGATGAGCCTCCCTTGGACTGTGGGTCTTACTGGTCCCATTTCATTTCTCAACACTGGCACAAAACTATACGCCAACCTTTTAGCTACATTGGTGGTGGGCTTGATTGCCAAATTGTACACCCGGGGAAACATAGGTTTACTATCTATCATTTTCCTAGAAGCAGAAATGGCATTTGAACATGTTTTTAGAATAACTGGTAAATTACACGTTTGTACCAACATTGACAGGTCATGGTCATTATCAACAACTTCAACTCAGACTGTTTCAGAACTGGCAGTGGAACCAGAGAGGGATGCTCTCTGTCACTCTTGGAGGGATGCTCTCAGCCACCCTCGAAGGGATGCTCTCAGCCACCCTCGAAGGGATGCTCTCTGTCACCCTCAGAGGGATGCTGTCCATCACCCTCCGAGGAATGCTCTCTGTCACCCTCCGAGGGATGCTCTCTGTCACCCTCGGAGGGATGCTCTCTGTCACCCTCGGAGGGATGCTCTCTGTCACCCTCGGAGGGATGCTCCCTGTCGCCCTCAAAGGGATGCTCTCTCTCGGAGGGATGCTCCCTGTCGCCCTCAGAGGGATGCTCTCTCTCGGAGGGATGCTCCCTGTCGCCCTCAGAGGGATGCTCTCTCTCGGAGGGATGCTCTCTGCCACCATCGGAGGCATGCTCCCTGCCACCCTTGGAGGGATGCTCCCTGTCACCCTCGGAGGGATGCTCTCTGTCACCCTCGGAGGGATGCTCTCAGCCACCCTCGAAGGGATGCTCTCTGTCACCCTCAGAGGGATGCTGTCCATCACCCTCAGAGGAATGCTCTCTGTCACCCTCGGAGGGATGCTCTCTGTCACCCTCGGAGGGATGCTCCCTGTCGCCCTCAGAGGGATGCTCCCTGTCGCCCTCAGAGGGATGCTCTCTCTCGGAGGGATGCTCCCTGTCGCCCTCAGAGGGATGCTCTCTCTTGGAGGGATGCTCCCTGTCGCTCTCAGAGGGATGCTCTCTCTCGGAGGGATGCTCTCTGCCACCATCGGAGGCATGCTCCCTGCCACCCTTGGAGGCATGCTCCCTGTCACCCTCGGAGGGATGCTCTCTGTCACCCTCGGAGGGATGCTCTCTGTCACCCTCGGAGGGATGCTCTCTTTCACCCTCGGAGGGATGCTCTCTGTCACACTCGGAGGGATGCTCTCTGTCACACTCGGAGGGATGCTCTCTGTCACACTCAGAGGGATGCTCTCTGTCACACTCAGAGGGATGCTCTCTGTCACACTCAGAGGGATGCTCTCTGTCACACTCAGAGGGATGCTCTCTGTCACACTCAGAGGGATGCTCTCTGTCACACTCAGAGGGATGCTCTCTGTCACACTAAGAGGGAAGCTCTCTGTCACCCTGGGAGAGATGCTCTCTGTCACCCTCCGAGGGATGCTCTCTGTCACCCTCCGAGGGATCCTCTCTGTCACCCTCCGAGGGATCCTCTCTGTCACCCTCCGAGGGATCCTCTCTGTCACCCTCCGAGGGATGCTCTCTGTCACCCTCCGAGGGATGCTCTCTGTCACCCTGGGAGAGATGCTCTCTGTCACCCTGGGAGAGATGCTCTCTGTCACCCTGGGAGAGATGCTCTCTGTCACCCTGGGAGAGATGCTCTCTGTCACCCTGGGAGAGATGCTCTCTTTCACCCTCCGAGGGATGCTCTCTTTCACCCTCGGAGGGATGCTCTCTGTCACACTCGGAGGGATGCTCTCTGTCACACTCAGAGGGATGCTCTCTGTCACACTCAGAGGGATGCTCTCTGTCACACTCAGAGGGATGCTCTCTGTCACACTCAGAGGGATGCTCTCTGTCACACGCAGAGGGATGCTCTCTGTCACACGCAGAGGGATGCTCTCCGTCACCCTGGGAGAGATGCTCTCTGCCACCCTGGGAGAGATGCTCTCTGTCACCCTCCGAGGAATGCCAAAAATACAAATAACTACCTGCCCCGTATTATCAAGACAAGGCCCTAGAAGAGGGTCCTAAGATTCATCCACTATCTCTGGAGCAGATCAAGGGCAAATATGAATAATCACATCAAGTTTTACAAAATTTATGATAGTTTTATTAATTGCACAGTCATTTCAACAATTCATAAATACACATAATAATTGTCACAACATATGATGGTCAATAAGGCAAAATTCAAAAAATTCAGTCCCACACACCTACTTCAAACAACACACTCATACCATCATGCATTCCCAGGATTCATCATAAGGACTCACACATCATTCACACAGATTCAAAAAACAATATAGAATAAAAATTGTGCATAACAGCCACAAGATGGTCAGATGACAGAGTGGAAACAAGTCATCAGGGGGTAGGGATGAGAATAATCCAGCTGCCCCCACACGAATAACGCCAACGCGCGTTTCAGTGTGTTGCCCCAGCCGGGGCTACACCTTCATCAGGGCGGAGATGGACAATGAGGGGTGGGACAAAGCATCTGCAGATATAAAAGGAAGGAACATATATTTTTCAAAGAAAATATTCATACAC
This sequence comes from Calotriton arnoldi, assembly GCA_963921515.1. Taxonomy (NCBI): domain Eukaryota; kingdom Metazoa; phylum Chordata; class Amphibia; order Caudata; family Salamandridae; genus Calotriton; species Calotriton arnoldi. The sequence goes on along the minus strand of CAWUFW010000829.1, from coordinate 1,044,161 downwards.
CCAAACAACATTTTTAATCAAATCAACAACAGATCCTTGATGAGCTCCAGGAAAACAACATTTCAGCTATATAATTAGTATCAAAACTGGAATAGAGTGCTTACACATAACAAATCAGTGACATCAAAGTACACCAAAAGAGGCATTTTATTCAAAAGTCCATAGAGAGAATCCTCAAAAGCACAGACCCACTCATCACAGTAAGAACAGAGTAATAGATAACGGAAACATAGTAAAGAACGAAGTGTGGATACCAAAGTAAAGGAACCAACCACCCTAGTGGAAAACAAATAACAGAAAATAAGTTTGGAAATCAGAACCAACCCCCAAGTGAAAAAAGAGATTTATATGTACTCTCAGATAGCATACCCATGAAAGCAAAATGCGCCATAAATAGTTTCTAAAATGAGGGCGAAGAAGAAAAACCCAGCTAAGGAGGCTTCTCCACAGGGTTCTAAAGGGAAAAAGCATAATAGATATACGACAAACATATTAGAATTCCCTTTTATGAGTGCCAACAGGGGACAACTCCAGCAAGCAGTAACCTTTAGCATTAGTCTAAAACAAACAAAGGGAGACCTACCAAACAAAGAAAGATCACGGTGGGTTCTCTTCCGCAGGATTCAAGGAGATCCTTTTCTTAAAGCCAAACAGGGAGTAATCTCATAAAGAGAGCTAAATCCAGCACATTTCGGCGGTTTCCAGAAATCAGAAAATTCATATATTGATTCATAGGCCGCGGATCTGGAAAACACAGGAAGGGCACGAGCATGATATCCTCAGGGGAGCCCCAAACGTTAATAAAGAAAATCCCCATAGCGATTAAATAAAAGGGAATCCCAAAGCGCATAGATAAAAGTAGTTTACCCCACATAGATGTGGAGCCTGGATTTATCGAGAGAGCCCTGCTCGAACAAAGAGGCACGCACAGCATGCAATAACGTATGTGAATAACCAGGCTCCCCCCGAAAAACGCCAAATGGGCGAATTCCTATATGAAAAAAAGGGAAGCATATAGAATCCTAAAGGCCGCCGACGATAGAAAAAGCGGGGCCAATGTCACAGTTAATGCGGCAGAAAATAAAGACACCGAACATGAAGGCGAGGGGAGGGGGAAAAGGGGGGGGGCAGAAAACATCCCAACGAGCTCCTAGGACATGAACAATGGAGTGTCCTATATAGAGGGGGGGCTCATGGCAAAGAATACAACGCATATCCGCCCGCCCATAAGCGATAGGGCAGATATACGTGGCTTTCAATAAACATCCCCCTGCCCAGGAGTTCAGAAATTGCCTCCCCCAGTGAGGGCCCACTTACCGGTCAGGTCCGTCTATTCAGCGAAAAAAAGGGGGGGCTAAGCGGCGCACCTCCTCGTTTGCCCGACGTGTCCGGGAACACGTAGAATCACCGGATAATCCAGCCAGTTTTAACCGCGGTCTAATCAGTATTATTGCGAGCAGGTGAGTAAGAATAGTAAACAGTAAGAGCGGACTGCCACGGGTCTCCAGGCAATTGCCAGTAACATGGCGGCCATCATAGAAGTACTGCAAATACACTCAAAAGGCCTCAAAAGTAAGAGGCTAGATATCTCCCAGTCACGAAAGGCATTTAGGACTAATAAAAGAGACTAATAATAAAAAGAAAGATAAATATAAGAATAACAAGTGACAAATAAAAATGAAAAAATAAAAAAATAAAGATATAAAGAGATTTGTTTTGCGACTAGGGGTTTCTGCTAAAGATTTCAGAGAAAAGAGACATGAACTGGAAGCGGCACCAGTGCCAATCCAAATGTCCATGTATCCTCCCTCACATGACCAAGGCCCAGGTGGAAGAGGCTCCTCCCATCATCTGAGCAGATCAAAGAACAAGGGAAAACATTCACACTATCCATGTAATCAGCAAGGGGGGTCCGTTAAGTAATGGCATTCTCCCAAGGGCAGTTCTCATTCAATCCCTTCTTCACCGCATTCAGGAGGTATATCCAAAAGACCTCTCTTTTTTTGCGTATAACCACGGGATCTTGCCCAGGGTATGTCTGGATCCTTTCCAATATAGACCACTTCAGGTCATTTTCTGAGTGATTCTTCTCAAGCCAATGGGTGACAAGGGGGGCTGAAGTTTTGTTAATCCGTATATTGGATTTATGTTCTCCTATTCTTGTTCGACACTCCCGGCCAGTTTCCCCAACATACAGTAGGCCACACCCTCCGAGGAATGCTCTCTTTTGCCCTCGGAGGGATGCTCTCTCTCACCCTCTGAGGGATGCTCTCTCTCACCCTCTGAGGGATGCTCTCTCTCACCCTCTGAGGGATGCTCTCCGTCACCCTTGGAGGGATGCGCTCTGTCACCCTCGGAGGGATGCTCTCTGTCACCCTGGGAGGGATGCTCTCTGTTAGCCTGGAAGGGATGCTCTCTGTTACCCTGGGAGGGATGCTCTCCGTCACCCGCCGAGGGATGCTCTCCGTCACCCTCCGAGGGATGCTCTCCGTCACCCTCCGAGGGATGCTCTCCGTCACCCTCCGAGGGATGCTCTCTGTCATACTCAGAGGGATGCTCTCTGTCACACTCAGAGGGATGCTCTCTGTCACACTCCGAGGGATGCTCTCTGTCACACTCCGAGGGATGCTCTCTGTCACACTCTGAGGGATGCTCTCTGTCACACTCCGAGGGATGCTCTCTTTCACCCTGGGAGGGATGCTCTCTTTCACCCTGGGAGGGATGCTCTCTTTCACCCTGGGAGGGATGCTCTCTTTCACCCTGGGAGGGATGCTCTCTTTCACCCTGGGAGGGATGCTCTCTGTCACACTCGGAGGGATGCTCTCTGTCACCCTGGGAGGGATCCTCTCTGTCACCCTCCGAGGGATCCTCTCTGTCACCCTCCGAGGGATCCTCTCTGTCACCCTCCGAGGGATCCTCTCTGTCACCCTCCGAGGGATGCTCTCTGTCACCCTCCGAGGGATGCTCTCTGTCACCCTCCGAGGGATGCTCTCTGTCACCCTCCGAGGGATGCTCTCTGTCACCCTCCGAGGGATGCTCTCTGTCACCCTGGGAGAGATGCTCTCTGTCACCCTGGGAGAGATGCTCTCTGTCACCCTCCGAGGGATGCTCTCTGTCACCCTCAGAAGGGATGCTCTCTGTCACCCTCAGAGGGATGCTCTCTGTCACCCTCAGAGGGATGCTCTCTGTCACCCTCCGAGGGATGCTCTCTGTCACCCTCCGAGGGTTGCTCTCTGTCACACTCCGAGGGATGCTCTCTGTCGCCCTCGGAGGGATGCTCTCTGTCACTCTCGGAGGGATGCTCTCTGTCACCCTCGGAGGGATGCTCTCAGTCACCCTTGGAGAGATGCTCCCTGTCACCCTCGTAGAGATGCTCCCTGTCACCCTCAGAGGGATGCTCCCTGTCACCCTCAGAAGGATGTTCCCTGTCACCCTCAGAAGGATGTTCCCTGTCACCCTCAGAGGGATGTTCCCTGTCACCCTCAGAGGGCTGTTCCCGGTCACCCTCAGATGGATGGTCTCTGTCTCCCTAGGAGGAATGCTCTCTGTCACCCTTGGAGGGATGCTCTCTGTCTCCCTCGGAGGAATGCTCTCTGTCACCCTCGGAGGGATGCTCTCTGTCTCCTTCGGAGGGATGCTCTCTTTCACCCTCCGAGGGATGCTCTTTCACCCTCCGAGGGATGCTCTCTTTCACCCTTCCGAGGGATGTTCTCTTTCACCCTCCGAGGGATGCTCTCTTTCACCCTCCGAGGGATGCATTCTGTCACCCTTGGAGGGATGTCCTGGATGTTCTGTGTCACCATCATCTAGCGCCCTTTACATGGAGCTACTTCTCAGGAAGCTTCTTGGCTGTAAACTAATCAACCTATCTGAGTAGAGCATCACTGTTAAAGTGACAGCGTATGACTACAATAAGGAGGTTTACACCTCTAATCCCAACCTAAGCCATATTGATAAGGAATTTGGTTGCCGTTTAGGGTTTTAAGATAATCCAGTTGTAAATCAAATTTCTAATGGTGCTGGGCAGCAATTTGCGGACATTCATTTCGCACACTCTGTAATATAACCTAGGGTTACCTGTCATATAAAATTGTCGCTATTCTTCAAACTAAAGAGTTTTCTGTGGCAAACTCTATCTTTATCTGTGGTGACATGAGCCTGCCATTACCTATTCCAAATTCCTAGTAATATAGCTGTTCACCCTAACAAGAGGTTCAGTGCACGCGAACCTAAGTGGCCACCTGCATCAGGAGAAAAGTAACCGCATTAGAACAGAAATGTTTCAAACTTCTTAGAAAAGGAGGAATTTGTTTTTTTTCCAATTCTCTCAGGTGTTGTCTCTCATTAAGCTTTCCATTTCTATCTAACTTTTAACACATTTTGCTCCTTGGTCTTCATATATTATTTACTGTCACTGAAATTGCTTGGTGTGTTGCATTCTCCCTAATAGATAAAATACATAAATAATTTGTAAATAGATGGGTTATTAACTTGTATATCACACTGTAAACGGTCACTGTACATTTCACAGTTTGTATATTGAGTTGGGCTCACAGCATCAAGTGGGACAATGTATATTTTGTGTGCGGCTCTCAGAGTGCGTGGGGTCGCTGTGCATTGACCCTGGCAGGAGATCATGTGTGTTCCACTCATACATTTAATGCTGCACACAAAATATGAATATTTCACTAACTTCTTTTGTTTTATTTTCCAAACAGTATCTCACCTTCAGGAGTTCCCACACTGGCGCCTCACACTTCTTTTCTATCTCCGCTATCAGGGCCTTGAGAGAGGTGATTTGATTGGATAGTTTGGTGATATTTGCATTTTCTACCATGGTAATTTTCTTCTCCATCTCCTCCAGTCTTCTGTGCAGTGTTTGCTCATTTTCTTTCAGAAGCTGCCGCAGCTTTTCAAACTCAGATTGAATTTTATTCTTCTCAGTTCTTAACTTGGTCTGTGAGAAGCAAAGAAAAGCTGGTTAGATATTAAAAAGCTTTCTACAAGCCGTCCTTAGAGTCGGAGTCCAGGAGGAGGGTGAGGGGTTGATAGTTCCTTCAAAAATCAGACCACTAATGTGCTTTTCCTAATTTCTGAACTGCAATCCCTTACTACCTTCCCTTCTACCGTCTTCCATCCTTCTCACACTCCTGCCCTCCCCCTTCCCTCCGGCACCTCACGAACTGTAGAGAGGTCAGAATTTGTGAATCTGCAGAGAAGCCTGATCCATAGAGAGAGTGCAAGGAAGGAAACCAACCGCAGGCAGAGACAGTCAAAGACCCAGAGATAGGCTGAGTGGAGAGACTGGCTGAAGTCAAAAGATGATGTAAAAGTGGGGCCAGGAAGTTTCAGCCCTTGGGAGGGAAGATACAAGATTTGGGGGGTGCGGGCTGCCCCTGTCCTGCCAGCACAATGGAAGTGTTTGCCCAGAAGGAGACGCTGAGGGGGTGTCCTACTATGGCGCTCATTCAGAGTGATGGGGAATCACTGATGTGGTAATTTCACGTTCAAAATCATAAAGAAAGTATGTGCATTCTGTTACAAAATGCAGAATTACCAGATAAATCAATGTTTCTGAAGGTAATTCAGCGATTCCTGTAGAAGATGAGTGAGGAGATTGGTTAGACATCTTGTCCTATCCTAAGATAAGAGGCTGTGAGTTATCAGGTGAGGTATGTCACACTGTGGCTTAGAGCAGGAGCGTGTGTGCTATGAGGTGAGGTACGTCACACTGTGGCTTAGAGCAGGAGCCTGTGGGTTATCAGGTGAGGTACGTCACAGTGCAGCTTAGAGCAGGAGCTCCTGTGTTATCAGGTGAGGTACGTCACACTGTGGCTTAGAGCAGGACACTGTGTGTTATCAGGTGAGGTGTGTCACACTGTGGCTTAGAGCAGGAGCCTGTGTGTTATCAGGTGAGGTGTGTCACACTGTAGCTTAGAGCAGGAGCCTGTGTGTTATCAGGTGAGGTATGTCACACTGTAGCTTAGAGCAGGAGCCTGTGTGTTATCAGGTGAGGTATCTCACACTGTAACTTAGAGCAGGAGCCTGTGTGTTATCGGGTGAGGCACGTCTCGTCCCAGTAGGTATAGGAGGGTTTCAGCAGTGGAGAGAGGTGTGTTTCTCTTGCGTCACCAAAAATGACTGGAGTCAGACATTTTGAGGAGTTGGGTATGTCTCCACTGCTGGTAGGGGGTTGTGCTACTGTATGTGTCACTAGTATACAGGTAGAAGGTTGTGCTCCTGTGATGTGACACCAGTCCTGGTAGTGTTGTGCTCTTGTATTGTGTCACTAGTCCTGGCAGGGGGTTGCACCTCTTAGCTCTCTCCTTGGTAGAGGGTTGTGTCCTTGTATCACCAGTGCTAATAAGGAATGTGTTCCTGTGTTGTGCAAAACTGTAATGTTATAGCTCCCTGAAGCCCAGAACAGTACCTGTTTGGTGACCTGGAAAGGCGTGCCAAGCGTGCCCTCATAACCGAGATGACACTACTTCCCATGTCCTGAGTTAGCCATCTAAAGTGGTGGTGGCAGCACACCAAGTTTTGTGGAACATTAGTTATGACCACACCTCTTCCCTGTGTCCGATGAGAGTACAGTCTACTGTACTGCTTTGGTGTGAGCCCCAGACCCTTGCACTAACCTTCCGTGTGCATGCCCAGTACATGTAGGTACGGTGGACGTGCAGCACATGTGTGGTAATAGGAATCTCCAGGCCCAACTCGTGAGGTTGCACACTGTGGCGCACACACTGCAGACATAACCTAAACCTCATGTCGCTAGGTACGCATACACACCCGATCATGATCAGACCTGCGCACAAGATAGATAATCGTCAAATATGAATGGTAAATTACGGACAGTTGTTTTTGTTAATGTTAACAATGCTTATGGTGATATATTTGCACAATTAATATGATCTTGAGTTCCCGTTGGGACATTGACATCGAACCACAATTCTATAGTATGTATAATGCTGTTATTATATCCTTGTACCCCATCAATGTTCTATGTATACCTGTATGAAAGGTATTATGTACACTCACTATTGTCAAGGATCTATGTACAAACCTCTGAAAAATCAATAAATAATATATTTTTTTTTAAATGTGCACTAGTTATCCTGGGACATTCCAGTCAGCTATGGTCTATCCCTGTGAGAGGTCTAATGAAGGCATAAAAAATGACACGTCAAACTATTGACGATTAGTAAGACTGTTGCAGGAAATCCTTGCAGTGAGGATTGAGCAGAACAGAGAATGCCCAAGGTCAGTGGCTGATGCTGAGTTGTGCCCATATAATTTCTAGAATTAGAAATGCATATGTCCTGAAGAAGGGAATGTACATGTCCTGAAACGTGTTGAGATTAGAGGGCATTTGGTTTAGATGAACTATTCGTGGGTTAAAACTCATCTACACAATGTTGGAGCTTCCATGCTCGCTTTATCACTTAGATGAACTCTGTTGGATGTTCTGTGGTTGGATGATGTATATACACAATACCGTAGCATGATTACATTGCTAAAACCTTTGTTTAGGAAGGGCCTTACACTAGGCTTTCTCAGTCTGATGGATGGAGAGATAACTCCAGATCCATACATACACACATCCGCAGAGGTACACACTCATACAGATACACACTTTAATTTGCAGACTCACACACAAACCTTGTACAAACTCACAGATGGATATCTTCAGTCCATGCATGCACAGACTCATAGAGACACACATTCATACATATATACTCACACACAGATGCATATAAAATCTCACGGATGTATAACTCCAGACTTATGCATACACGTCACAAACTCGCAGATGCACACATGTATCTGCACACTCACAAATGCCACCAGACCTTGTGATATACAAACACATAGGCAGGCATTCACATATGTAGGTACAAACTCACAGCCAATAAATCCAGACTAAAGCATACACAACCCTCAAACATGCATGCATATAGATAAGGACATGTATTTGTATACTCTGTGGCTCAAAATTTATATATGAATATGCAGACACACACAAGCAGTAATCCATTGCCAAAAAACAGACAGATATAGGGACGTGCAGACATGCATGTACTCCCAAATATAACTCCAGGACCATCCATACATGAACACATACTTCGACACGTACACCTAAGCGTGAACATGCACACACACATATGCACACACATGCTGGTACATACTCACAGCGAGATAATGCCACACCACTTCACACATACTCTAACACACACCATGTGAGTATGCAAGTACTACCTTAAGGTCAGAAGAGTAATACTTGATTTTATATTTTTTTAAGACGAGCCCTAATATCCAGGTGCAGTGACTCCAGTAAGTATGTTTATTTGGTGGGGACCATGACCCAGTCTGTAGTGTGGCTCATCAGCCTCTGTGTGTCTTGAACTTTAAGAGGCCACACAAAGGACTGGGCACAGACATATACAGAGACACAGCACTCACTGCAGCCACTCACCCTCATGGTTTTATATTGTTCCTCCTCCTTGACTTTAGACTCCAGAAAATATCCCTCCTGTTTCTTCAGGACGAGCAGCCACTCTTGAAGTTTCACCTGCAGGGATGAGAGTGCAATAAATAAGTGTAGATGTGTAGAGTGTGGTCATAATTACAAAAGAAGTCACTACAGTGCCTGCCACACATGCCCAGACTGTACGTACCAGTCATACATTAGTATTGCTAGTACCAGCCACACATATCAGGATTGTAAGTACCAGTCCCACATATCAGGATTGTGAGCACCAGCCCTAAGTATCACAAACAAGGACACAGACAATGGTGTCCCATTTTGAGTCCGGTTATTGCCAAGAAGGACCTAGTAGCAGAATCCCTGGTCCAAGGAAACAAGGTTCATCACTGACACTTACTGCTACTTGACATTGCGCACACTTTATCTTCCTAAAGCATGGAAACAATTAGACTTGGCACTAAAGAAGAAACTTTGTCCTAGAGACATTATCAAACATTCCAGAACAACACAGAACCAAGTGGAAATATCTAAGCTAACACGTTTTATAAGTGCAATAACTGTGTTTGGAGTGTGTTTGGAGTCATGACACAGCCACACTCCAAGTAGTCGACAACACCCTCCACCTCAACGACAAGAACGGCCCCTGACCTCCTGGTCCTGAACCTCTCTGCAGCCTTCGTCACAGGCGACCAGCTGGCCCTGATCAACGCACAAACAACACGATGGGATTTTAAGACCCGGTCTTGAAATGGTTCACATCCTACCTCACTAACTGTGACCAGTTCATGCAAAGAGGTTCCACAAGATCACAGAAACTCTGTATCTCTAGCGGAGTACCTCAGGGCTCCATCCTTTCTCCCATAACCTTTAACCTCTACATGGGATCACTCGGATCCATTCTTACAGACAGCAGCATCAAGATCCATCAATATAGAGATGATGCCCAACTCTACCTTAAATATCCTCACCCAATGACATTCTTAAATCCTGCCCCAGTCTTGGATGTCAACTAATGTACTAAAGTTAAACCCCACAAAGACTGAACTCTTCCTGTCTGCCACCAGCTCGGAACAGCCACAGATTTAAGCCTGGCTCTCCAGCGTAAACCTATCGGTCTTTACCCCGCCCTCGACACAGACCTCTCATTAAAGCAACACATTGAATGAATGACAAAGAATGCCTTGAAAGCTTGTTTCCAATGTCCTCTCTTGAAGAAGTTGTTGCTCCTGGAAGATGACTTCAGAACAAAAGTACAAGGCCTATCCCATGGGGGAAGGAACAAGGCCCTGGTCAATGGTCGCCCCAACACCACCCTAGCACCCCTGAAAGGCAGCATACATGAAGCAGCGCAGCTCATCAAGGGCTTGAAGAAATCATATCACCAGCACATTAAAAGACCTACACTGGCTCCCCCTTCCACCCAGGTCATCTTCAAGATCATTTGCATCCCTTATAAAGCACTCAACAACAAGACCCCGGCTCACCTGCCAAACAAACTAGCCAAGTCTAGGGGCCGACATCAGACCTGGAGCGTGGATATCACCAGACAGGAGACAAACAATTGTAAGAAGAAACACCGGAAAGGCAAGCCTTTTCCGTTTATGCTCCCAGGATCTGGAACAGCATCTCTTTCGATATGGCATCAGCTCCAACACTCCCCCAATTTAGGAAAATGCTGAAGACGCATCTCTTCAAGGAGCACTATCCCGGACCCGACAGCCAACTCTTGACCTTCCCCGACAACTGTATCTTCCCAGGGGTCATCCCTTCGGTTTAGCACTCTGTATCCAGGCTGTAAGTACTGCCCATATATATTAAGACTGTCAGTACCAGTAACAGATGTCTAGATTGTAAATTCTGACCACACATACACATATTGTTCTTGAATATGTTACATTTAGAGCGGGCACCAAATGTTGACACAGTCTGTGACAGAGAACAGTCAGTCACAGCAAGAGAATAGGCGCCTGTCTCATACAGGGTCTGTGACAGAGAACAGTCACAGGAAGGGAGCGGGTACCAGCCTCTTACAGGGTCGGTGACAGAGAACAGACATATTGAGAGAGCGGGCACCAGACTCCTACAGGATCTCCGACCGAGAACAGACGGGCACAGCAAGACAGCAGGTGCCGGCCTCATACAGGGTCTGTGAGAAAAAACAGACAGCAGACACCATACAGAGTAGAAGGCAAGAAAGAGGCACCCAGAGAGAGAGAGAGAGAGAGAGAGAGAGAGAGAGAGAGCAAACATCAAGCCCTTTCAGGGTCTATGACAGAAGTCGGGCAGTTGCCGTCAGAGAGAGTCTGCAAAAGGGCAGGTTCCAGCCCTTTACAAGTAGTGAAGCAAGAATCAGACACCAGCCTCTTACAAGGATAGCAACAGAAAACAGGCAACACACTACAGGGGTCTGTGACAAGCAACCTGCCAGAACAAGAGAGAATACACCAGCCGTTGACATGGTCTGCAACAGGGAACAGGCACCAACCTCATACAGGGCTGCAGCTGGGAACAGGCAGGATTAGTGAGAGAACAGGCAACATGCTGATGCAGAGTCTGCAACAAGGAACAGACAAGCACAGCAAGACAGCAGATGCCAGCCTCATACAGGGTCTGTGAGAAAAAACAGACAGCAGACATCATACAGAGTAGAAGGCAAGAAAGAGGCACCCAGAGAGAGAGAGAGAGGAGACATTAAGCCCTTTCAGGGTCTATGACAGGAGTCAGGCTGTTGCCGACAGAGAGAGTCTGGAACAGAGAAGGTTCCAGCCCTTTACAAGGTCTGATGGTAAACGTAATGGGGCAACCCGGTGTCCCTCAGAACCTGGGTATACGTATTATAAAGGAAAAAATGGTTCTGTCGGGGTATCAATTACTTAGGACAAGTAGCAACAGCTTACTTATAACCAATATGAACGATTTACAAAGAAAACCAATAAAGATATAACACACACCAAAACTTTTGAATCAATAATATATTAAGAAAAAATCAAATAATAAAGGCTGTCGCAATTTACAATTTCAATTGCAATGTGAAGAAGGTGACTGTGGTGAAACAGTGACATGTGGTGAATGGTGATGAATACAGTCCACTATATACAGAAACAATTGTGCAAAAAATTAGGAGGGGGAGGAAGAAAAATTTCATAAATGTCCTTATTATTAGCACATATGCTTAATGATCCAATGATGACTGTGATCAAAAGCGTTGTGTAGACATATACAATACGCCGACGTTTCGACCCTGTGTATCGCGCAAGAAGTGAAAGTGCTTCCAAGCGGGTCTTCCTCAGGGCAGGAGGGGGGAGAGATGGCAGCCCAAAAGCAGATTCGTAGGCAGCCCTACAGGACAGAAGGAGGCTTGTATTTCAGATCACGATAAACATCGGACTGGCATAAATACGACTCCAACCGACGGGTGGAAGTTAAATGCAGTTTATATTTGAGGCTCCAAACCGGCTCGTGGAGATCCTTATGAATTTTCCTACCTATACCTGACCAAGTTATTAGTATTCGCAGGGCTGCCTACGAATCTGCTTTTGGGCTGCCATCTCTCCCCCCTCCTGCCCTGAGGAAGACCCGCTTGGACGCACTTTCACTTCTTGCGCGATACACAGGGTCGAAACGTCGGCGTATTGTATATGTCTACACAAAGCTTTTGATCACAGTCCCATTCATCATTGGATCATTAAGCATATGTGCTAATAATAAGGACATTTATGAGATCTTTCTCCCTCCCCCTCCCTAATTTTTTGCACAATTGTTTCTGTATATAGTGGACTGTATTCATCACCATTCACCACATGTCACTGTTTCACCACAGTCACCTTCTTCACATTGCAATTGAATTTGTAAATTGCGACAGCTTTTATTTGATTTTTTCTTAATATATTATTGATTCAAAAATTTTTGGTGTGTGTTATATCTTTATTGGTTTTCTTTGTAAATCGTTCATATTGGTTATAAGTAAGCTGTTGCTACTTGTCCTAAGTAATTGATACCCCGACAGAACCATTTTTTCCTTTACTTTACAAGGTCTGAAGCAGGAATCAGACACCAGCCTTACGGGGTCTGGAACAGAAAACAGGCAACAGACTCATACAGGGGTCTGAGAAGAGAAACCTGCTAGAACGACAGAGCAGACACCAGCCCTTTACAGGGTCTGCAACAGGGATCAGGCACCAACCTTATACAGGGCTGCAGCTGGGAACAGGCTGGATTAGTGAGAGAGCAGGCAACATGCTCATGCAGAGTCTGCAGCCAGAAACAGGCAGAGCAGGAGAGCAGGCACCCACCCCAAGCAGGGTGTAGGGGAGGATGGCAGCAGCCAGATTGAGACTGGGAACAGTAGGGTCAAAGGTTTTGGTGCAGTGTCCATGTGACAAACTGCTTCTGTTTTACTATCCTGGCCCGGAATATCTTCTCGTGCAGGAGACCCGGACCATGAGTCCCTGACAAGTGCTTTACACCTGGAGTGTTGCTCTCCAGCAGAGTATGAGATTGAGGTCCAGCCAGAGTGGTCCTGTTTTTAACCCAAGTGGATCCCCTCACATGACCAGCCCATGACACTACTCAAGGTTTGTGACAGCAGAGTATAGTAGTGGGGTAGATGTCGCCTGAAACTCAGATCAGAGAGTGACTGATACTACCTTCTGCATCTGTGTAGTATGTCATATCTCGGCTTCATCTGTATGTATGTGCAGCATGCATGTTTTGGCAGAGATGTGTACAGCGCTGTATTACCATGAGCAGGGCCTCACAGTGCTGTCAGGCTCAGATACCTTCAGGCCCATGTCCATAGGATGCAATGATTGTGGACATGTGAGATGAGGTTCCCATTTGCAGCGATGGGGGCCTCAGTGTGTGTGAAACACTTCCTGCTGTAGAGTGAATCAAAGTCTTGGTTGTAGTCAGCGCCTACAGTCCCCCTTCTCTTTGTAGCCTCCCCGCCATTCCCTGCTCCTCACCCCCCACTGCCTCCACCCTCCATTAGAATGTTTTTAGGGCCAAGTGCAACATTTGTCTTGAATATCTATCCTGATGGAAGGAGTGATTGTGTGTGGTTCACTATCATATTCACTGGTTCCCTCCAAAGGTCTGGGGGTAATTATGAATCTGGCTGGACAGTTGGATTGAAGCAAACTATCCTAGGACAGGATATAAACTGTCCCCTTTTAACTTTATGGAGCTCTGCACAGCACTAAAGAGAACGCTGAAGACCAGAGATGGGAATGATGGCCGTCTCCCTTCTACAGGAGGCGCTGGACCCCCAGGACAGAGGAAGGACCTCTACTGAAGAGAACGCTGAAGACCAGAGACAGGAATGATGGCTGCCTCCCTTCTACAGGAGGCGCTAGACCCCCAGGACCGAGGAAGGACCTCTACTGAAGAGAACGTTGAAGACCAGAGACGGGAATGATGGCCATCTCCCTTCTACAGGAGGCGCTAGACCCCAGGACTGAGGATGGACCTCTACTGAAGAGAACGCTCAAGACCAGAGATGAGAATGATGGCCGCCTCCCTTCTACAGGAGGCGCTAGACCCCCAGGACCGAGGAAGGACCTCTACTGAAGAGAACGCTGAAGACCAGAGACGAGAATGATGGCCGCCTCCCTTCTACAGGAGGCGCTAGACCCCCAGGACTGAGGAAGGACCTCTACTGAAGAGAACGCTGAAGACCAGAGACGGGAATGATGACCGTCTCCCTTCTACAGGAGGCGCTGGACCCCCAGGAGCGAGGAAGGACCTCTACTGAAGAGAACGCTGAAGACCAGAGGCGGGAATGACGGCCGTCTCCATTCTACAGGAGGCGCTGGACCCCCAGGAACGAGGAAGGACCTCTCCTGAAGAGAACGCTGAAGACCAGAGGCGGGAATGACGGCCGTCTCCCTTCTACAGGAGGCGCTGGACCCCCAGGAGCGAGGAAGGACCTCTACTGAAGAGAACGCTGAAGACCAGAGGCGGGAATGACGGCCGTCTCCCTTCTACAGGAGGCGCTGGACCCCCAGGAGCGAGTAAGGACCTCTACTGAAGAGAACGCTGAAGAACAGAGACTGGAATGATGACCGTCTCCCTTCTACAGGAGGCGCTAGACCCCCAGGACCAAGGAAGGAACTCTGTTGCGGCTGAGGAAGGACCCCGGAGGTGGACTGCCTGCGAGGGCGGGGGGGCTTGTCCTGTTCACCCAGAGCCCAGTCCAGAGCTCAGCAACTTGGCGTGAAGAGATCAGAGACTCTGAGCTTCCCAAGACCAGGAGCCTGTGATCGCAACCCAGCCCGACGGTCATTCATCCTGTGAGGGGTCCCCAAAGCCAGCAAGCTTCATGCAGCCGAAGCTAAAGGAGATCTTCACCCTGTGCCCAATGACGATGTAAGTCTAGCGCCCGGATCCTGCCTGTTGAACCCTGCATTGCTGGCGAGTCATCTGCAAAAATGCCCTTCTGAGCCTGTGTGTTTCACAATGCATTGCTACAGCTCTTCTTCTGCACCTTCTGCTGTGTCCGATGACCATCTGAGCTCCTGTGCTACACCCTGCAAAACTGCATATCTCCTGCTGTGTCAAGGAGCATGTGAGCCCGTGTGCCACACCCTGCACTGCTGCACCTCTCCTACTGTGTCTGATGCCCATGTAAGCCCGTGTGCTACACACTGCATTGTCGCGTCAAGTCTTCTGACACCGACAACTCACACTGCACTGCCACACGGAATCCTTTGAGTATAGTGTAAGGTCCCAAAACACCCACACACGTACCCTTCTGATCTTCTGGAGCTGCCTCTGTGGCTCACAGTATACAGCCGATGATCTCAGCGCTCTGACAGACTCACTTTGTGCTCTTTTGCAGGTTATTATATAGGCCTCACAGAGTGTATTCACTTACGATCCCTACACACCAACAAACATACCTTGTATTTTTCAGCAGCCTTCTCTAGGGACACATAACAATCCCTAAAATATACAGGGTATCCTCTTAAAGACTTAACATGTGCATTTACTTGTGAATCGTGATCCTCCACTGACATGTGGTGTGCTCCTCTGCAGCTTCTTCCTCTGTGGAACTTACAGTGTCTTCACTTGTGACTCGTGAACACCCACATACACTCCTTGCACAGGCTACCTTCGGTGCCCATGGGTGCATTATGATCCATAAACATCCACACACATACCCTGTGCTCTTCAGCAGCCTCCTCTATGGACTCTCCGGTGCCTTTTGATTCCCTGAACATCCACAGACATACTCTGTTCTCTTCAGCAGCCTCCTCAATGGCATACACAGGTAGGGTGACCAAATGACTCCTCGCCTCAGGGACACAACTTTTCCATTTCTGTACTTTTGATTTAACGTATCAGTGCATTCTGGGAGTTGTAGTCTTGGTTCATTTTACTTGACCCTATTGCTTCATTACAATAGATAACAAGCATTTGCAATGCAATAGGTCTCGCATTTACGCGAGTTTAAGCTATTGGCTTTGTAAATGACGATGCGTTTTATTTATGTTTCAAAAACTAAAACATAAATAAAAGGCATTGTCATTTACAATGCCAATAGCTCAAACTCGTGTAACTGCGAGACCTGTTGCATTGCAAATGCTTGTTTATGTCTAGTGGGAGGATGGAGGGATATTTCATGGATGCAATCATTCCATTGAACATTTCTAATTATCACTTTATTTCCCGAATACATTTAATTGTAAAGTGTATGCAAATCTAATAGTTAAGAGAGGATCTGGTGTTATGAAGTAAATACTCTATCCAAGTCAAACAGGATATCTCACTGGTCGTAGGCCGTATTATTTCAAATTGTCACACTTACAAAGTCCTGTGTGGCCTCTGGACATAAGATTCTAAGGTGGCCTCTGTCCTCGTATCATGGCCTCTAAATTAATATCGATGAGTTTAGCCGAAAGTCATCTTTTGTCTTGTGTATGTTAAAGTCTTTTGTAAGGCGCATCTTACGCCGGCACTGTTTTCTTGGCGCTGAAGAGACCTTGCCTGTCCTCCGAAAGATCACCTAAGCTGCTGAAGCCAGTGGTTTTTCATCCAGCGTCTGTCTGGGCCTTTGAGTCCAGGGGTTGCGAATTCCACCCAGATCTAAAAGACACGAGAGGCCAATCGTATCCAGTGCTTTAAAGGGCAGGTACTCTCATGAACTGGGTACCTTCTATAATTTAAAAGCGAGAGTGCCTGCACTTCTCAGCACAAATGCAATACTAGTAATGGGAGATTACCTGCACTTCTCAGCAGCACCCAGGCACTGTTGGGTAGTAAGTACCTGCACTTCTCAGTAGCACCCAGACACTGTAGGGTAGTAGGTACTCAAATTTCTCAAATTTTGGTTGCAGAGCAGTATTTCGCGCTATACCTGAGGCTCCAACCAACTAACTGGCCAGTATCAAATGATAGACGAGATGTACCAGTTCCGCAGGAGCGGATTCGTCACTAAGTGAATGCGATACTCTCCACCTGAACTCAGCAACACCTAGGAGAAAAGACTTTTCCATTTAATATTCCGACAGACTTGAGTACCAAGACTGAGACATCGAAAATGGTGTTCTCAAATCTACTATTAATTACGTGGAAGCTTCTCGTATGTAGAATCGCTAGAGAAACCACAGAACATGGCAAGTAAGCACACTTGCATACAACTAGCCGAACCTGAAGAAAAACACCGGACACTACTAGGCTTTCAGTTCACTCTTGAAACTGTCGAGTGTGTCCTAAACTTGCTCGTACACAAATCTTTAAGAAGGGACCCGACAATGGCGAAATGCTGCTGAACGACAGGAAATTTAACAGCCGACCATTGGAATCATGAAAGAAATTGCAATTTCAAGTCTGCAATGTATTCGACAACCCTCGCAAACACTCTGCTTTCGCTGACATATTGTGAGGTGTGTGTATATAATACCGCATTCCCTTTGCCAAATCTAACAACTTCTTGTACTCGAAGTTTATTTATGTACGCACTACCGAGACATGACCTATCCTTAATGGAACCGCTGACTTGAAAATAAAATATAGCGAACCAAAAAGTCTAATCTTTTCCTGGCCTGTTTTTTAATGAAGGTGAAGTTGCCTTTATGCAGGACAGGTACTTCAGTTGTTGGCTGTGAACCCGAACCAATGCATTTCTTAATGTCTGTGTCACCACATGTCCGCAGTCATCATGGTAAAGTTTGGTTATTACCTGATGCCTTAGTTCATTTGTCGGCTAGCATTGCTGTTAGACAGGCGGCGTTGTGTGTGAATAGTGAGAATTTACAATTTCTGACTTGTACAGAACCCATCAATGTTCAGCATTTTAAAAGCCACGCTAAATTCAGTCTAAAGATATCTGCCGTCATCCATACTATTTCCGACCCCAAGTAGACGTCATTGCATTTAATGCCGACATATGTTCAGGACATCACTTACTTTGCGAGTTGCTGACCCACCGACCCTTGAGGCTTGTGGGTTTCCTGCTTCTACCACAGCTGTCGGCAATACAGCGTTGGGAACAGTAAAATCTGAAAACAAGCACAAGCGCGCGCGGCAGCAGGGGGAGGGGAGAGAGGAGGGGGCCTGCGCGATTCCCTTGCGGGAGCGAGCAGCAAGGCGCGATAATTGCTAACATATGGCGCCGCTGCTCGCTCCCGCAAGGGAATCTCCAAACGTGCACGTGTTGCCATTGAAAGCAATGCAACGCGTGCACGTTTTTGGCCTCAAAACCGACTCGATGGCTAAAGGTCTTTTTCCTATGCAGCGCATGCGCACTGCGTAGGCGAGACCTAAAAAGGATATGTAAAAGCAAAATCCAGGAATGGAAAATTGGTGTCCCAATGACATGGAGCCATCTGGCCACCTTATAAAAAGGATGACTTGTGATCTCTGAACACTCACACACAGCAGCTTGTGCTCTTTGACTGCCCCCTTGGTGTGGCTCATCAAGCGACTTTGTGATCCCTGAACATCCACAGACGTACCTTGTACTCCTCTGCAGCCTCCTCTACAGGACTTGCTGCGTGAGTTTTATGCTCCTTGGACTCCCGGCAGACCCAGCATATCATCCTCTGATCCTCTGCACAAAACAGCCTCAGTTTCTCTTCATGTTTCTCGCACAGATTCTCCTCTGGGGGCTTCACTGGGGGCAGGTGAAGCTGTTTTGCAATTTCCACCACGTTCCCCAGCTGTCTGTTGGGTCTGAGGTTTTTCCCAGAAGATATTTGCCTGCACTGTGGACAGGGGAAGTTTCCATCTCTTCCCTCCCAGCTCTGAGTGATGCAGGAGCGGCAGAAGTTGTGTCCACACTCTATGGACACAGGATCCTTAAAATATTCCAAACAGATAGAACACGTGGCCTCTTCCTGGAGGTCCCCGAGCTGAGCTGCTGCCGCCATGATTCAGAAATGCAGGAAGTAAAGTTAAGTTTCATTTCTCTCTTTGTGAAGTGGGTGTGTCTGTGCGTCTGCCTCTCTCTGTGTGCGCTGGGACTTC
This sequence comes from Calotriton arnoldi, assembly GCA_963921515.1. NCBI lineage: Eukaryota > Metazoa > Chordata > Amphibia > Caudata > Salamandridae > Calotriton > Calotriton arnoldi. The sequence goes on along the minus strand of CAWUFW010000829.1, from coordinate 1,025,206 downwards.
CGGGTTCATGTTACAGTCACAGAGCAGAGAACGGACTCCTCTGCTGCCTGTGCTTTGACTCGAGGTTTCCCTCGTTTCTCAGCTAAAATACCAGCAATTTGGTTTTGTTCTCAGATTCTGTGAGTGCCAGGAGCTGTCACCTAGATATGGATTTCTAATAAAACCTCTGTGTGGTTTTTAACCTGGCAATTCTGCGTCTGTTTGTTATAATATTTGTTTTAGGAATATATTGACAGCCTCGAAAATAATTATGAAACAATTTCTTCCTGCATTTGCTGTTTTACTTAATGTTTGAAAGGCTGAAAAATGACTGCTTTTCTCAATTGTTCGCATGTATATAATTCATAATCGGGGTCATTGCCATTACGCAATCGGAGGAACAAATTATGCCGCAGGGTTGACTAAATTATACTGCAAGATGAGGCAAATTATGCGGCGTAACAACAATCTCTGACCGCATTATTTCAATATCGTGCACTTTTATCTAACACAATCATTGTCTGAGCAGAGGTTTCATCTCATTAGTGCAGTTAAACTCCTAACTACAACATTCAGTAGATAAATGGTGACCAGTGAAGCCTTGGAAAGGGGCTGCCACTGTGGGCCACATGTGGTGCTTTTTAGTCATTTTTAGGTCTCGCCTGGGCAGCGCAAGCGCTGTCTCGAAGAGACATCCTGTGTCTTTACGATATGTACTTCAACAAACGGCCATCTCTTTCATTGGTTCCTCTTACTGCCCTTCAGAAATGGTGGCTTTTCATTGGTGAATACCTTCAGTGTCCCTCCTTTTAGAATTTTGTATCCTCCCATGAGGACTGCCCCTTTTACATGTGCTGTTATTCGTTATTGTTATTTATTACTTTCGTGGCACTCTTTTTTCCCTTTTGCTTGTTTAGATGCAGGAACAGGACGCGCCCAGGCTCGCTCCCCGGCTGCAGCTGACTCCTCCTCCTCCTGATTACAAAGTAGAGAAATGTACCAACGTGTTTTCAACGTGTAAACATTGATTGAATGAAAAAATATATATATACAATTTGAAAAATTCTACAGTAATCTAGATATAACGCTAAGCTATATATTTTAATCCGATTGTTTTAGTCAGAACGCATGTTTCTGTTATATGGAGGGACATTCTTAAACTAGCCACCGTACATATGTGCTACTGAGGACAGCTTCCTGAGAAAGGGTTACTGCGGCGTCTCTGGCCAACTGTAATTTACACTGCTAGTGACCTGCGCTTTCGAGCGTGTCGTTTGCAAGGGACGGAGCTTCGAAAGCATAGCATTCACAACAAGAGCACTTTCTACCTTTTGCAAGTTGATAACAGCTAGCCTTCTTACATTGAAAAGCAGATCCACAGCGTGGGATTTGTACATTCTGCTCTGGCCAGCGAATGTTCTAACGTGAACAATGCGTATACTTATTGCATAGTTTGTTTCTGTTGTTCCAATTAAAGTTTTATCAGCATTGACAGAGCGGGCCGTGTAATCCTAATGATCTAAGACATAAATAAAATACGTTCTCAATTGCACCACCAATATCTCAAACTTTCACCAATGCGAGACCCATTGCATTGCAAATGCTTGTTTATCTTTTTGAGGTAGGCACAGTTTCATGTGGTACATGTGGCATAGCCATAATTATGGGCACAATTCAACTTGTGCAAAATCCCTTAATTCCATTGGCTTTGATCAAAGAGCATTTGTGCAAAAGCAATTCTATATTTCATTCGGAAAATTATTTGTAAATAATTTACTGGTTATAACTACACATATTATTTTACTTTGAGCACCATAACATTTCCCTTCTATTCACTATTTTCACTGCTAATATTAGTTACTTTTGTGCTCAAACAGGAGCTGTTCTTTGAAGGTCAGAGGTCTAAACCTAATAGTGACTACAATAAAAAGCTGAGTTTGCTTTCTTGTTGTAGAGTAGACCTACTGAACAAGCATTTGCAATGCAATAGGTCTCGCATTTAAGAGAGTTTGAGCTATTGGCATTGTAAATGACAATGCCTTTTATTTATGCGTTGTTTTTAAAACAGATAAATAAAAGGCACTGTCATTTACAATGCCAATAGCTTAAACGGTCGCAAATGCTAGACCTATTGCATTGCAAATGCAGCGTTAGGAGAAAGCATGTCCTGCCTGCAACAGCAGGACAACGCTATTTCAGAAAATAGTGCTCGGAGGCTGCAATTAAAGCCTACCGAGTAACAACACAAGTAACAGGAGGGAGTCGCCATGTAAGGTTACAAAATGTGACAAGGCGGTGCTAAGGTGGGACTAACAAGCCTATTAACGAATAAGAAGCCAGCATTTACCTAGGAGAATGACACAAGCCAATGAAAAATATGGGCGGAGAGTGGGCAGAGCTGCAAGTCCCTACCTGAATACAGCATGCCTTGCAGAGCAGCGCATGCGCTGCCTAGGCTCAACCTAAAAACAGACAGGGATGGTGGAGGAGGAGGAGGACATTCCCCGTGTTTCCACCACAATATTGCACAGATATCATTGAGTGTGGTGGAGAGGATGTGATACATTCCAAGCAATACCCAGCACCCCCATGCCACCCAAGGGGACGGTTGCCTGTGTCATGATCAGAGAATTGCAACCCCTAGTTAGGCTGTTTCCCTGTCAAACTAGGAATGAGCATAGAAGTTAAGTCTTCGATCACGCAGGTGTCCTTTGCCCCCCCTCCCCAATCGCTAACATCACCAGCTACAGCAAAACTATTCACCTGTAGCAGAGTTTGAGAGTAAAAAAAGTTCAAATAAGGTCCTAGGTGGCAGGGCATAAAGAGACAGAGCAGCCATCTATAATCTTCACCAGACCACTAAACCAAAATAGTGTTTTAGAAATATATAACGAAGAGTCTGGAAAGTCTTTTGGCACCATTTCCACACAGCGTCTTCCTCATAGACTACATCTGCCCACCTCACACTGGCCTGCAAATGTAACAGTGGCACATTACCACACGCGATCAGTGCTCAGGAACCAAGATCGGTTGAAATTCAGAAGCAGGTGACCTGGGAGTCACTTTGTCGCCTTTTCAAAACTCTCAAGCTGTTGCCGGCCCCTGCTTGGTGTGCAACTAATAACAGAGACATCATCACTATGGTACCCTCTGGCAACTCACGCGTGTCACCTGTCTACCTGCCCTTGGCCTAAGGTGAACAGGATCCATCGTTCTGTCACTGCCGCCTCATGGCAGCTCTCGGGCCCCTGCCAGCACCTGGCATGCCCCCGCCCTGCCTCAGCCTGACAATGAAAACCTAGCACGTTCCCCGTCACTGACCTGACCATGCTTGTGCCCTTTTCTAGCTACTCACCGGCCGCTGACGGGTCCTTCCTGCGTGTGCTCTCCTGCCTCCTCACGGGAGAGGAAACTCTCTGTGCAATGCCAGAGACGTAGCCACCTCGGTAGCCTTCTATGGGATCCCCTTCTCCAGCAGCAGCGCGAAGACAAGGCGCACAACTCTTGGAGTGCCAGCCCACATGCGGTTGGGCGGTCAGTTTCGAGATGGTGGGCAGTTCCTTCCGAAGGAGGGGGAGGGGTTATTTACCATTGGGCGGATCTTTTTTGTTTAATAACCAATTGCAGACGTTATTGGTCAGTACTGCCAGCGGAGCCCTTTTGATCCCGCCCACAGCCTGCCAATCAACGCAGACCTGCTGTCTCATTGATTGCCTTTTTGTATGGAATTTAGATGGACTCTTCCAAATATTGAATGCTGGGTAGAGTCCAAAGACATGGAGAGACAAGAGGGTATTTTACGGATGGTCATTAGTAGCAACCAGAAAGCTGCTTCATTCTCAGTGACAAGGACAGAAGCGAAAAGAGGAGGAAATTCTCTTCACGTGCCTTCCAAAAAAGCCTCCGATTGGATAAAATAAAGACTGCGCCCCCCTCCCCCACCCTGATCGTGCCGCCCCGCTGTTGCATCAGAAAAAAATCGCTTGCCGCCCTGGAAGAGATGATCCAGCAGCACTTGGACCGGCGCTAGGGTTATACCGAGTCCGTGCTCGTTTCCGCCTGAGGTCACCGGTTAATAGTACGTTCTGACAGCTGAAGGGTTGGCTGTGACAGACTGACTCTTTGGTGGTCTCTGCCTCCCTCACATAAATCCCCTCCAGCGGGAGAGCTACGAATGCGGCTGCCATTTGCAGCACAGCAGGGCACAGGTGGCGCTTAACAAACAAAACACATGAGCACTCGGTGTGAGGAGGCCGGAGTTCTTTAGTGCAAATACTGCTCTGGGTCAGGACTACACGGAGTCCAATGCACAAGCTCGGGAAATGCCAACAAGCATATGCACCTGCAAATGGACGCGGTGCACAGGGGTTCGGGTTATGCAGTCCCCAAGAGGGATACTGGCCTCAAACTTGCCGAGAGGGCAGATTAACCTCAGGGACCTTCGTGACCCACCTCCTGTGTTGCTGAAATCTTTGGAGTCCGCAGGAGCTCAGGAGCAGCAAACCGGTCAGTTGCGATGAGGTGCCTGGCAGAATGCAGGGGAGTGACTCCTTCAGCCCAAGGGAGATTCTTCAGTTGTCCTTAGTGCACACAGGTCCTGCACGGAGCCTGTATGGGGCAAGGGCACAGACAAAGCTTCGGACAGAAAGGGGGACGAAGTCGAGCCCAGTCGAAGTCCAGCGAAGTCCAGAGTGTCCAGACGGTCGAAGGTCAGTGGTTTCTTCTTGTAGAATCTTGTCCACGTAAAATCTAAAGTCTTACAGCCAGGTAAGCCCTTTTGTACCCACGGGAGAGGGTTGGATAGATTCAGGGGACCCTCCTGGGGGAGGGGCAGGACAGAGGGGAGGTTACTCCCATTTCCTTTGTCCAGTTTCGCGCCAGAGCAGGAGCTAATGGCTCCCAGAACTGGTTTGAACTGGACTATGCACAGGGACACCAAATGTGCCCCAGGTGCAGACTTTCAGGCACTCTCAGAGTGCACCCACCCAGCCCCAATTCACTAAATCCTGTCTGGGAGGTGGTCACACCTCCCTGTGACAGGATGCCTATTGTGCTGCCTTCCTCTGCTCGAGCTTGGCTCAGCAGCAGGAGGGCAGAAATGTGTCTCTGGTCGGCAGCATCCATTTTGTGCTGTCCGGGTCGAGAAGGCTGGCACCGGATAGACCAGTGACCCCACGAAGCTCGCTTCAGAAGGGTGGAATCATACCTCCCACCCTGGTTACCGGTGTGGAGGTATGATTCCAAGGTGTTTGATACCAAACACGATATGTTTCTATGCAGCCGTTTTCGAGATAGCATTTACCGCGAGGTTATAATGCACCTCTACCTATATGTCCGGCTGAGTCACAGACAACCCGGGAGAATGGTCTCTGAAGGCTGCAGAGGGGCTCTGCTCATGCAGGGGCACCCTCTCACATAAAACCCAGCACCCTGCCTTCAGGATTGATAAGGCCTGCTATAGGGGTGACTTATAAGTTTTGAGTGTAGTGACCTATAGATATAGTGAACCTATATCTAAAGTAAGTGGTGCAAGCACCAGCTTACACAGGCTGCAGTAGCAGACCTGTAGTTCTGTTTTGTATGGCCTCTTATGGGTGGCATAATACATGCTTCAGCCCATGGGAGACCTCTGGGGTACCTATGCCCTGGGTACATGGGTACCATATACTAGGTGTAGGAGAGTAGGATCTGCTTCACATGGGTACCCCCACTTTTTGCTGATGCTTCACTGTTTTTCGACATTAGTCTGGCTGGGGCCCTGCTAATCAGAACCCCAGCCTAGCTGCTTCCTCTCTAAATGGTTTCCATGTGCCTTAGGCACATCACTGATTGGGATCTGGAGTGCCCTTATAAGTCCCTAGTATATGGTATACTATGTACCAAGGGCATAGGTACTTCAGAGGACCTGCCAGGGGCTGCAGCATGTATTATGCCACCCCTGGAAGGCCATCCAAACTGACACCACAGGTCTGCTACTGCAGCCTGGGTAAGGTGGTGCATGCACCCCTTGCTGTGATATAGGTTACCTATATCACTAAATACATACACACATATAAACCTATAAGTCACTCCTAAGGCAGGCCTTATCAATCCTAAAGGCAGAGTGCATGGTTCCTATGTGAGAGGGTGCCCCTGCATGAGCAGGGCCCCTCTGCAGCGTTCGGAGACCATCTCTGATGCTGTTTGTAGTGCAGCCTGACCATATACTCTTAAGCGCATTATAACCTCGCGGTAAAATGCTAACTTTGGAATGGCTGCACCTAAACATGTCGTGTTTGGTGTCAAACATCTTGGAATACTACCCCCTGCCAATCCTGGCGGCGGGGGTAGCATCCCACCCTTCTAGAGGGAAAGACATGTTAACTCTGGCTAGCCCGGTAACTTCTTTCCAAAGCCCTGGCATCACAAAATGGATGCTGCTGCCACAGACACGAGTCTGGCCTCCTGCTGCTGGACGAAACTCCGGCAGGGGAGGCCTGGACACAGGTTTCTGTCCCAGGAGAGGTGTGACCACCTCCCCAGACAGGATAATGTGTATTGGGGCTGGGCGGGAGCACTTTCGGGTGCTTTGAAGTCCTGCACTGGGGGCACATTTGGTGTCCCTGTGCATACCCCAGTTCAAACCGGATCAGGGGCTTGCAGCCCCTGCTTTGGCGCGAACTGGACAAAGGGAAAGGGGTGTAGCCCATAGGTGGGGCCACAGAGTAGTCCAACCCCTATCCTTAGTATAAGTATAGGAACCCAGTCCTTAGGACTTTAGATTATCCCTGGACGAAACTCTGAAACTGAATCCTGGACCTTCGACTCTCTACTCACGATTAAAGGACAGAAGAATCTCCCTTGGGGTCAAGGAGTGACTCCCTGCTTGGCAGGCACCAAAGAAGCATCTGTCCGGTTCGCATTTCTGAAGCTCCCGCCGGACGCCGAAGTCATCGCATCACCAGAGGTGGATTCTCAGACTTCCCCGAGGCTACCCCTGAGTCCCCAGCAAAGCTGAGGCCCGTGGCTATCGTGGGTGACTTGAGACCGTGACCCCTGGACACCGAGCACATTTGCAAGTGCATCCTCTTCTGGGTCTCCCAAGAAGTCGTGCTTTGGGCTCCGAGTAGCCCTAGCCTCCAGCACCACCTGCACCGAAGATCACTGGCCCCCACTCCACGAGTGTCCTGTAAGCCCGATCCACGTGCGGCGTCACGAGGCTCCTTCGCGGTCGCTAGCCCGTTGGCTAGTAGCCCTTAACGAAGGCCAATCTTTTTCTAACTTGGCATCCTGGTTGCTCCAGGCCTGCCCTCACTTACCCTCGCTGGGTGAGTTCCCCAGACCTTGCTGGTCTGCACCATCGACGATCTTCCTCTGCATCGAGACTTGCCGTTGCCAAGGCTTGTTGGGTCCAATCTGGTCGCCGACACCTCAGCACTTCGACAGACATTGTGTACCAGCCCGAATCCTGCTCCTGGTCACCAACAACGCCTCCTGGACCTCGTGGCTGAAGAGTCAAGACGACCGTCAACGCACCTGAAGCACTCGACATCGGTGGGCATCTGTCCATCGCCTTCCTGGTCACTGGCTAGTGACCCAGACTCTGTCCCCTCTGCTTTCAGGTTCTTCCAGAACTCCGATCCACTCTTGGATCCACCCGGACACTTTTCTCTTGGTCGCCAGCAGCACTTTGCAGCAGATCGCCATTCAAATCGACGACGAAACCCGACCCCGAAAGGCACCTATGCACCCGGCTTCCCTGGGTGAGGTAACACGAGTACTCCGGTGCTCCCGTGGGTAGAGACTCTTCAAAGTCCTAGATCTCAAAGGGTTTGGTCCAAGTCCTCTTTTAAGTGTCCCTTTTCTTTAATTTCCCGATCACGACTTTCTCCATAGAAGTCAACGGCGTATCGCGGTTGTGTATTTACACTGCACGCGTCTCCCGTGGGTCCCCTGTGTCACTACCTTGGGTGGTTCCTTGTGGTCCAAGCACTTCTAGAGGCTCTAGGCCTAGTGTCTAGTTCAGTCGTGGTTCTTATACCACTTTATTGGTATATGGTTTGGTACGCCCCTAGGGCCCAAACGTGTATTTGTGCTATTACTGTCTTTAAATAACTTCTAACTTATGTACTTCGAACTCTAGCCTCATAAAGAGACTAGAGGGGTGTGTTTAGCAATAAATACATATATTTTGAATATATACCTGGTGTGGTGCTCTTTCATTTGGTCACTCAAGAGATTATAGACTGGTAAAACAAGCTGCTTTACATTCCTTCAAGACTTAGCCTGAAGGCTGCTCTCCATAGCTACCACTAGGATAGCTTTCAATAAGGTTGTCTTTAACCTATCTCCAATAAGGGGTTGTTTGGACTGGTGCAAGGTGCCCACTATAATTAGTGGACAGCATATACCAGGCCAACTTCTCACACTAGGGACTTATAAGGGTACCCCAGTATCCAATCTGGAGTGTACCAAAGTACATGCATGGCAATTTAAAGGAGAAAGCAGATAGACTGGGGTCCTGATTAGCAGGATCCCAGTCAGACTAGTCAAAAACAGTGCAACATCAAGCAAAAAGTGGGCGTAACCATAAGAAGCAGATCCTACTTTCCCTTCTGCTCCGTGTCAGTTAAGGAGTGGCTGGCAAATGCCACCGGACTCCAGTCTTCTTCTCCTCTCTGTAGTAGTACAGCACCCAATCCCTTCGGGCCAGCATCCACGGCAATCATGGTGGTCTTCCGGGGGTCAAAATAGTCCTAGGTGGTGTTGGTGGATAGAGCGCCCTTGATCGCCTGAAAAGCTGCCTCTTGATCTGAGCCCCAGAACCAAGGGACTGACCCTTTGGTGAGCTCTCGTAAGGGGTGGGTAAGCGTGGTGAGGTCTCTGATAAACCGGCCGCAGTAATTGACCATTCCCAAAAAACTTCGGATCTCCGTCACGGTGGTAGGAGTGGGCGCCCCCTTTATGTCTTTCACCTTCTCAGGGTCGGGGGTCACACCTTATGCCGAGAAGACGTATCCGAAGAATGGGAGCTTCTGTTTGAGGAACTTGCATTTGTTTCGGTGTAAGGTGAGACCCACCTCTTGAATCCTTTGGAGCACCTTGGTCAGTCGAGTATTATGCTTGGCGATAGTTTTGGTGTGAATCAGGATGTCGTCACTGACGTTCGCGACTCCAGGTAGGTCCGTTAATAGTCCTTGAATGGTGTTTTGGAACACCTCGGCGGCACTCGACATGCCGAAACTGAGACAGGTGTATCTCCGCAGGCCCACATGGGTGGAGAAAGTCGTGATATATCTCGACTCTTCATCAAGCACTAGCTGGTGGTATCCCGACCGGAGGTCATGTTTCGAGAACCAGCACGCTCCACTCAGCTCCCCTATAAGATCGTCTGTCGTGGGCGTGAGAAGTCTTTCTCTCTTTATGTCTGCGTTGGGCAGCCGCATATCGATTCAAATCCTCACCTCTCCTGGCTGCTTCGGTTTCCGGGTGACGACGATGGGGGAGACCCACGGTGTTGGTCCCGTCACCTTCTCGATTATCCCGGCTGCCTCCAGCTTGGCCAGTTCCTTCTCCACCAAGGGCCTTAGGTGGAAGGCGACTCGCCTGTGTTGTAAGGCTACTGGTTGCACCGTGTGGTCTATATGTAGGTGTATTTCCTTCGGGACCGTCGGGAATTCAGCCAGGATGTGCTGCATGGTCTCTTGGTGTATTCCGAAAGCGAAGGTGACGATCCAGAGGTCTTCCGCCGCTCGACATCCTAGCAGCATGGCATGCCCTTCCTCCGTGACGTAAATGTGGGACACTATGGAGTTGGAACCATATGAGAGATTTGTTTTAAATTGTCCTCGCATTGCCAATGACTGATCCTGGCCGTATGCAAATAATTTGATGGTTGCGGCATTCAAGGGTGGAGCTGGTTTCAGGCTCTCATAGGTCTCAGCTGAAATGATGTTAATGGTCGCTCCAGTGTCCACGACAGCGGTGGTATCTTGTTCCCCCACACGCACCTGGCATTGTGGGAGGCGACGCAATGATTGGGCGGCCGTACCTATGGTGAAAGCCGAATGGACGTTGTGCTCTTTTGCTTCTTCATCATCCATGTCACTGTTTCCGCTCCTGACTTCCGGGATCATGTTGATTGTGGGCCGGGGGCCCCGACCTCTCCTGGATCGGCATACTCACACGAAGTGGTTCATCTTGCCACATCCTGTGCACTTTTCCCCCAGCGCCAGGTATTCCGCTGGACCGTGGTGGCTTCCTCCACAATATCCTCACAACCGGACATTCACGTTGTCCTTCCTCTTGGGTTTGGTCACAGGATGGGTCGTGACAGCATTGACCGGCTCAGTCTTTACCGGGACATATAGGGCGGCTTCCATGTGGGCAGCTCATGCCTGCGACAGCTCCTTGGTCCGACCTAGAGTCAGAATGTCTGCGAGGGGCTTTCCGGACTCTTCCAGTATCCTCTCTAGGAACTTGGCAGAGGCACATCCTTGTATGATCTGCCCTCGTATCTCCTCCCTTTCATCATGAAACCCGCAGGTGCTTGCTAGGTCTTTGATGCGAGCATGAAATGCATCTATTGACTCCTCCGCTTGTTGGCACGCCTGACGAAATACGAAACGTTCGTAGTCTTGATTCGCCATAGGCTCAAAGTGTTCTGAGAGCACAGCATTTAAGGTAAGATGGGTCTTGGGGGCTGCTTCCGTGATGGATTTTGAAATCTTGTACATGTCCCTTCCCCCTAGGTGTAGGAGCATGGCTCTCTTCTGGTCATTGGCTACCTTGGTGGCTTCGAAGAACAGGAGGATTCTCTCCACCTATTCCTTCTATCTGGGTGCTTGTGCTGAGGGGTTCCTTCGACTATGAATGGTTCAATGGGCGGTATGGTGGCCATGCTTTACCCTCCGTGCACACCTCAGGCACCTTCGCTGTCTGTCTGTTCTGCTGGCGTTGTTCACCTGTCCCCCAGGTGTCTGGATCCAGGCCGTGTGCTTGCTCTGGGGTGGTAGTGGAGCTGTGTTGGTGGTGGTGTCTTGTTGTCCTCCCCCGTGTCCACTGGTGGCCACCTTTGTCGGGCTGCAGGCACCTCCCTCAGATGCAGCAGTTAGGGTAGTGGCACTGGTACCTCCCCAGGGGCGTGAGAGGGGCCCTTGGCTCAGTAATGCGCAGCACGTGCAGGGCTGGCACTCACCTCCTCAGTCTGTAGCACTATGCCCCCTTTTGGTGTCATGCGGGTGGCACTCCTGCAACAGCCAATCAGCATGGTGGCTTGCAGTCTCCTGGGAGGGCGTCAGCTCCTTAACAGGCTCCGTGGCACGAGCACCGCGTGCATTGGATGCACACCTGCGGCCGCCATGGAGCCGGCGCGGTGGTGTAGCGCGACCACCCTTGTCGCCAATGTTGCGTCATGACTCCGCTGTGGAGTCCGCCGCTAATTGAACGCGACCCTGGCCAACTCTGCTGTGCAAATTAACTGGACGCCAACACAGGTGTTGCCGTTCACAGCCGTCGCCATACTTGACCATTGCATCCCATCTGGCGGGCTGCCTTTTATTCGGGATGTCACGTGAGGCAGTGCGTACCACCCTCCTGAGAACAGAGGGGAGGGGGTGAACACTCACTCTAGCTTTCCCCTTGACGGGAAGCACAATGGGTCATCCGGGTTGCCCCTGTTACGTCACAGCGGCAACATTACAGCCGCAATGGCAGAAATGGCAGGCACTTGCGCAGTTGCAGTAATTAAGCTGCGGCGGGCTCCAACTGATGGCAGAGGTGGCAGGTGCTAACATGGTTAAAGCAACTGAGCCGCAGTGGGCTCCGACTGAGACGCCATGGTCCCCGTGGGCCCACTCACTGATCGCTGCGCTGGTACGAGTGCTCTGCTCGGCATATGACGGCAATCCAAGGTAGCCAGCATAATGCTTCTAAACATAGAGGCCACCAACAGTAAAGCATCCCTATTTACAATACCATTCCAACATGGCTGCTCAATTTAGCAGTATTGGTCACACAGGATGCAAAACATTGCAGATGAAATGAGTGGCAAGTGAGTGACTCTCTAAGACTATCTGGGGAGCTGCAGAATGATCAAAAATAAAAAAGGAGAAGGGAAGAAATGAAAGGGGACCTATCAAAAGATAAAATGGAAAACTAAAGGACTGACCATCAGCCTAGACACTGACATGCACTGACTTTAGGCAGCTAGGGACATGTGATCAGGGAAAATGCTGTTCCTCACAGGGAAATAGATCCAATGAAAGAGAATGGCTAACCCACTGCCCTATGCAGTATGCTGTCCTGGGGAGAAGCAGAATGTGAAGAACACTCAAACATATCGGACATGTTTGACCCAAAGACCCCCTGCATTATGTAAATGTGTGTGTAGATGCTTTTTAATGTTTATTTGTTACAAGGACCTAGCTGACAAGTAGATATGCCAGGCCTCCTCTTTTTTTTAATTTTATTTTTTTATTGGATTTGTAGAGCGCAACAGTTACCCTGAGGTGTCCTGGCGCTATGTACTGCCTGAAGGTTAGCGGAGAGGGCGGTCATTGAGTGAACAGCCAGGTCTTCAGCCCCCTTCTAAAGGAAAGGAGGTCTGCGGAGTTCCTCAGGTGAGGGTCTTGCAAGTATTATCACAGTGCTAATCCTCTACCCCAAGAGTGTGTCAAAGGAAATAACCACCTCCAAAGTCCTTGCTTACTACAGTAACCTGTGAGATTCCAGATAACAAAACGCCAGTCTAGGGGCAGTAACAGTGTAATAACAATCCACCAATAAAGGACTATTGGATGTAAGAAATGCTTCTCATAATATGTAAGTCAGGCCTACTATCAATGTTATACATTCTCAGACTAAACCGATTATAACTTCCCCGAATGAACCAATCAGGCTTATAATCTTTAGCTTGTCTCCATCAGCAACTCCGTTATGGAGCATAAATCAGCTTTCCCACAAGGCAGCCATCGGATCAACACTTAGCAAAATTACAACTATGTACAAAACAATATACAACCCCTCTAAGAACCCTTCTTCTTTAATAACTTTATTTCCAGTTTTAATATAAAGCACAGACCATGAATGTTTCTATACGAATGGCGTACATATCGTCAAACAATTCTCCAGGTGGATAGTGGGAGTGGCTGAGTGGTTACTGGCTATGATGAGTTCCCCAGCTGGCTGCCGGTCTTGAGGAAATGGACCTCGCTGACTCTAGGTCTTATCGTTATGAGGAGAGATTGCTGTCTACTCTATGCGGCGAAGATAAGTTCCAAATATGGGACTGCCACAGGATGTAGGACATGACTGCCGGGTCACACTCCTGGACCTGAAATCGCTTTCTATGCATTAAGAATGGGCACTATGTCCTATCAGGCTGATAGACCCTGTCGTGGACCACAGCGGATAGGTTTCCCATCGCAGAGATGGCACAGAACGTTCTCCACCACATGGTCAGGGGAGGTGACTGCTGCTTCCACATCCGGGCTATAGAAAGACATGCTGCTGGGGCAAGTGGGAGATAAGTTTGTCTAAGGGTGTGATTAAGGGAAAGATAAGATTGTCTCCTGTGTCGCTTAGGAGAAGTATCAGGGGTTGGAGGGTAAGGTCATACATTCCGATAGACCCGATTAAGGTGGGAGACTCCAGATTTTCTAACCCAAAAGTGGCTTTATTTCGGCTGCCACCCGCCAGAAATTGCCTCTGCTTCAATAGAAGTCAATGGGAGAAATACGGTCTCCCGATTATTTTTTTTAATCTCCCACTTTCCTCTTCTTAAATGTTTTCATGTATGGGTAAGGTTGCCCCTGTGATGGACTTGCTGTGAGGTAAGTTTTAGACACACCCCCACCAAGCATGGAGTAGTGACCCCTCTCCCCACAGCCCTTCTAACAAGGGTCAGGCGGACAGAGGGAGCCACCGCAGACATTGGTAGGCACAGAGATCATGCTTTGATTGCCCCATGCCAATTTGCCAGGACTCCTCCAAGATCTCCCTCCCATGAATCGTTCCCACAGCCATGTGTCTTTGTGTTTAGAGTGGAGCTGAAGCCAATGGAAGCCTTTATATCTCAGTCTATTGCTGACAGAGACTTAGTGAGGAGGTGCTCTTAGGAGGTTCTCTTTGAGTTTCTGGTGGATGCTCAGTGTCTCAGTTGGCCTAGTCTAAAATTGTTTGTAGCCAAGAGATTGAAGCGGCTCTGCATTTCCTCAGCACTCAACATTTCACTCTGCCCGGAAGATTCCCCCAGCCATGGAGGGGCCCAGAATTCCATGTGCGACATGTATGATCTGTCATTCCTGGCAGGAAGTCAGGGTTGTGGATAATAGGTATCATAGGTGAAGGAGTGGAATGGGGAACCGTTTGTTACTTGTTGCCAAGACTCTAGGACATAAGGCGTAGAGAGCAGGAGTGTGCCTTTCTGCAAGTGTGATTGCTGCAGGATTCAGAATGTCAGCAGTGATGGGAGAACATTCCTGCTCTACTTGGATCCAGGTTTTGCGAACTGGATCAGGATTCTTTCAGCGCCAGGAGGATTTGAGTTGCCAGGACATATCAGCACATCTCAGGCAGGCCAAGGCCCCCATTGGACGTTTTGTTATGTTATGAAGATTTATACAGCGCACAGCTACTCCCAAGAGTGTCCCAGCGCTAAAGACAAAGTCAGCACCTATGGATGAAATTTATACAGGTTGTGTGCAAAGCCAAGTTTTCCGTTTTTTTTAAAGAAGGGAAGGTCCCTTGTTAAGCGCAGCTGCCTAGGGAGCTTGTACCAGTTAACCGGCCCAAGATAAGAGAATGATCTGCCACCTGTTCTGAGCCGGCAAATACGAGGAACTTTAGCCAAGTGTTCAGAAGAGGGATGCAATGTGTGGGCAGGGATGTAGCCATGGATACTCTCTCTCAAATAGCCGGTGCCTGAACTGTGTAAGGCTTAATGCATTAAAACCATGGCCTTGAATTGTATCCTCTTTCTTATTGGGAGCCAGTAAAGAGCCTCCAAATGAGCGGTCATGTGTGATCTAGGGGGGAGATTGAGTAATGTAATGTAATGTAAACAGACATTTGTAAAGCGCAGTCATTCACTCCGAGGAGCATCATGGCGCTGTGCGGATTCCTGAGTAGGAAATAGGTAGCTGCTAGGGGGCAAGGAGTTAGATAAGAGTTCTACAGAGTGCATTGGAGGATGAAAAGATACAGGTTTTTAGGGCCTTCCTGAAGAGCGTTTCAGATTAGATCTGATGGAGTTGGTTGGGGAGTTGGTTCCATGCTTTAGACCCTATCACTGCGAGCGATTTGCCTCCTTTCGAGACATATCTAAACGCTGGTGGTTTTAACAGGTTAGCGTTAGATGGTCTGAGACTCCGGGAGGGAATGTAATGCGTGAATCTAGGTCGAAGGTAGTGTGGTCCTGAGGAGTGAAATATTCTGAAAGTGATGATTAGGATTTTAAACAGAACTCTTTTATGGATAGGGAGCCAGTGTAGTGCTTCTAAGGCCGCCGATGCAGACGATCTCCTCGGCCATTTGAGCACTAGACGTGCTGCCGCGTGTTGGACCATTTGTAGTTTGTGTAAAACCGACTTATTGGCCCCTGCATACAGGCTGTTGCAGTAGTCCAATCTGGACGTGATTAGGGCCACAGCAACTGCCTGTATGGCTGAAATGGGAAGCAGATCGAAAAACTTTTTGAGAGATTTTATGATATGGAAACAGGTTCCAGCGACTGCCAGTTATTGCTGTTTGAAGGATAATGTAGCATCAAATTTGATACCCAGATTTCTGACCACTTTTACTGTGTTTGGAGGCGGGGGAGTGTTAGCTGGCCACCAAATCTCGGGGGAGAAGGTGTTCCCTTGTCCTAGGGGAAGAATTTCCGTCTTTTCAGAGTTGCACTTTAGGTGGTTGATTTTCATCCACTGAAAAGTGGCCGTAAGACATGAGCGGATGTTTTCTTCCGCCTGTGTGGTGTTTTTGTCTAGGACCAGAATTAGCTGCGTATCGTCCGCATATGAAATAGTCTCTATGTTGAATGACAATATCAAGGTAATCAGTGGGGCTATATAGGCATTGAAAAGCATTGGGCTAAGGATGGAGCCCTGAGGGACACCGGAAAGCAGGGGTTTTTCTTTTGACTTGTGTTGACCAAGGGTGATAATTTGTCTGCGGTTCTGCAAAAACCCTTTAATCCAGGCCAGGGCTGTGTGGGAAATGCCATAAGATTTGAGATGGTCTAGGAGAATGACATGCAAAACCGTGTTGAATGCGGCCGATAGGTCTAATAGGACCAAGTCCGCATTTTTTCCTTGATCCAGGGCGGCTTGAGGGATTCTGCCGTATACAGTAGGGCTCATTCTGTTGAGTGCTGGGATCTGAATCCAGATTGATTAGGGTGTAGGATCTTTGCTTCTTCGAGATAGGTTGTGAGTTGGGCATTAACAAGCTTTTCAGTGATCTTACCAAGGCATGGTAATAAGGAAATAGGTCAGAGGTTAGTGAGGGTAGTTGGATCTGCAAGTTGTTTCTTTTGTAGCGGTTTGACTGCTGCCAGCTTCTATTCTGTAGGAATTATTGCTGTTGACAGGGAGGTGTTGATTATTTCGTTTATGATTGGATTTGCAATATCGATTATGGCATGCAGGATCGAGGAGGGACAGGGGGTCAAAGGGGGAGCCCGATTTAATAGCGAGGATTGCTATGCGAGATTGGTCCAAACTAATCTGCTTGAAGGTTTGTAAAGTTGGTCTGTCTTTGCCTAAGACGACGTTGTTGTTTGCAGAGGGACAGAGAGGTAGGGTAAAGTCTTGTTGTAGTATTTGGACCTTCTAATAAAGGCGAGCAGCCAAGTTCTGAACCACCTGAAGTCTACACAGAAGGCACTCCGGGAGGCTGAGATAAAGGACATTATCATAGTCCAATCTCGAGGTTATTAACGCTTGGATGACCATTTTTCTAGCAGACTCTGATAGAAGGGGCAGAAATATTATCAGCATCCGAAGCGTTCCGAAGCAGGAGCCTGTCAGAGCTTGAATCTGTAGTTGAAAGGAGAGGGCCTTGTCAAATGTAATGCCTAGGTTCCTTACAGAGTTCTTTTGGGGGTCTGGAAGCGTGGCCTCCTTCGGCCAGCAAGCTCTCTACAGGTTAGGGGAAGATGCACCGGAGATCATGATCTCGGTCTTGTCCGGGTTGCATTTTAGTTGGTTCATAGCCAACCATTGAAACACCTTGGAGAGGCAGTTTGTAATAGCCTTTCCATCTAGCTCCTGGATGTGGACTGCGTAAGGGTCGTTCTTGGAATTCTCATATTTATCCCCTTCCAGACAAATTGTATCCTTTTGTTTTGAATCTAGGCTAAGACCGTACAGAGAAGCAATGACTGAGCCACGTATCATAGGCAGGGAAGGATAGTCATTTTTAGGTCGAAGCCTACTAGGCAGTACAGCTGTCTGGTTTGTGAAAGACATCTTGGGGACATTCAGAAAGTTGACATAGGAATTCATTCTGCCCATTGCTTGCCATTGGCTTGGAGGTTTGCAAATACCATTTTCTGGCTTTCTATTTGCTGGCTTTATTTGCTTTAGGCTGTCTAGCTTGTGTTAGAATAGAAAAATTCATGTTTGCGCATTGTTCTATGTATGTTAGCATTCGCAGCGCCATTGTCTATGCCGGCGCCATTTTGTGTTATAATTGAAACTCATTCTCCGCTATTTCTGAGAAAAGGCCTCAGTTGAGTTATGTTTCTCCAAGGCTAGGTTTTGTTTCACTAATGAATACACTGTTCTTATTAGTGCATACCTTTCCCTCTAAATAGAGGCCTTCTCCCACTTGTCTAGTGGCAGGCACGGGCAGATCGACCTTGAGTAGTAGATAGCGTGTGCCCGGCCTCAGAATCGAAACTTATTTTCTGTACTTCACTGTTTTGCTGCATCTGCTTGGAAAATTCCATTGTGGGCGTGTCTTCATTGGTTCTGAAATGTACATAATGTATCTTTATGCTTGCTGATGTCAGTCCCTCTGCAGCACTCCTAGCGACTGGGCAGACTGGGCTCCATTCTAAGTGTACCTGAATAAACAGATATTGGTTTGTATTCTCTACTGTCTGACCGACTCTTCATTTAGTATGGAAGGCTGAGAGGTGGTAGCGAGTGACCCGGGTGACCCAAATCGGGCCACTTCCTTCAGTTGGCTCCCGAACAGGGAATCCTTTGGGTGAGTGACCCATCTCCTTCCGCGGACGGGGGGGGGAGGTCGAGGCCATCGTCGGGTCGGACGGTTGAGGGATCCCTGTATGAGGAGCATTGATTGCTCGCAGCTGCCCCTTCCATCCTGCCGGACGGTGCCTCGCCCAGGGGTCATCCCTACACGGCGAAACCCTTGGATCTGACCGTTTGGTCTGAAGAGTCGGGAGTGGAGAAGTAGTTTGTTTGACCTGCATATATCAGGTGAGTTTGTTTTGGTTCTTTGTGGATATGGTATCATTTTGGTTTGACTTTGGTACGGTCTGAGGACTGTTTTTGGGATAAAAGCATTTGCAATTGCTTTGCCAGGCATAAATAGTGAACTTGTTTTCTTTTGAGAATGGCTATGATCAGTAAACTTTTCTTTGTACTGTCGCTGTTGCTCTGCAGATGCTCGATTGGAAGAACCACAGCCGGCGCCTCCAGAAGGCACTCCTAATTTTGATATGTATGTGAAGCATGGTCTTGGCCCTATTATGTTTAGTACATTATGGCACAAATATACGAGGGACAATGCCGAGTTGCAGTGGCCGTTGACGGGCACTTTCGATGAACAAAAGATTGGGTATTTACAGGAACAGTTGTTTAAAAGACGAAGTAGACAGTCTATGTTTGATTCCCTCAGAACGTGGCAGAAAGCAGCTAGGCAGAGACGATTGAAGACAGAGAAAGAGACTCGGAAAGGGAAAATGCAGACGCTGACTCAGAAAGCTGTAGTATATGATAGAGAAAACAGGAGAAGGGAGTTGAATGTGAAGATAGGAGAATTCGATTGCATGTTGATAAATCGTATATGGCCCAGGAGGAAACTGATACTTTTGTGGAAGAATTGTTAGATACCTGACCCCCGCCCCCATATGCCCCGCAAAGGATATATCCCACTATCCCTGTGCCAACACAGCCGCCTGTTACAGCTGTTCCCACTGTCCCTGTATCTACTGCTGTAGTTTCGCCGCAGTGGCTTCGGCTCCTCCTCCTCCTTCATTGCCTTTGCCGTCTGTGGCAACCGTGACTATTAGCATACCTATCATACCTAGGAGGAAAACTAGCTGCAATGGTTGTTAGCATCAGCTGAAGCCATTTTGTTTTTGGCAGCCATTTTAGTTAGCCATGTGCTCGCCATGTGCTTTCTCCCTCTTCACTATTGCCTGCCCTTGTATTCTGCTTGTGTCATCAGTTAGTTAACTCTTTCAGCACTGAGCCAGAGCACTGCACATGCTCAGAAAGGCCTAGCTGCTAGACTGCACCTGCTCTTAGAGTAACTGTCAGGCTATTTTAACTAATGTCAGCAATCTTGTAAACCCTCCCACTCTGTTGACTAAGCGATTCTTATGTATCCTTATATGTAACTAGCTATTCATGTGTATACTTGTACCGCCTCTTTTTGAGTCTACATGCTAACTTAGCTATAAACTGGGCATAAAAGACCCAGGGTCTTTGTACTCCTTAGACTGTCTCCTACAGTGGCCTGAGGGTACTGTATTGATGCAGTCTCCCTCATGTGAGGTTAATAAAGTTGTTATTTTGATATTCCAGCTTCCGTGCCAATCTCTTCTTTGTTGGTTTAAGTACCAGGTGCATCAGTGAACCCCTAAAAAGTTTTTTTTTCTACAAATTGGCGCCCGAACGTGGGACTCATTGGAGACGCGGCTTTCCAAGGGAGTGATCTTGACGGAAGGCAGGAATCTACTGAGGAGGTACCCTGCATGAGGAGACCCTTTGTCTTTGCAGACCAACGTGTTTTCCGGTTTTCCCGATCTGACCCTCCAGGTGTTGGCCGCTCCCGACTGAGATCTTCTTTGGTGTGAGTATTTTAAAACGACCGTTAGGTCACTCCGAACTTGGCAGGTGGAGGTTGGAGACTTTGGTTTGGTAAGGTTGCTGTAGCAACACTTTTGTTTGGATTAGCTTGGCCAAGATTTTGGTTTGTTTGTTTGTTTGCTGCAGCAAATGAAGGCAGGTAATGAGGAGATTTTTCTCTAACTTTGAAAACTTGAACGGCACACATTGTGTTAAGTGTCACTTGGAGTATAATATTATATATGCTATAATATTCTTGGCATGCCTGCTTCTAGCACACTTCGTAGAAAGTGTTGCTGTCTTGGAGGTACCAATATGGATTTAGGAAGTACTCAGCTGACTCCCCTAAGAGGGGATACCTAAATGGGTTTAGGTATATTAAAAATGGTATTTCTTCCATGATGACTAGTACACTATGGAATAAATATATATATAAAAGGACCCTGATCTGCGCACTTAGAAAAATTCATAAGTGGTGATACGGAGCGCTTTTGAGTGTTCTACCAGCCCAACTGGTAATTTGGTGTATTATTGGAAAAGGCCTGAGGCGCGAGCCTGTCTTTTTGAACATGGCAGTCTTTTGGCTGTCTATTTGTCTTGGTGTAATCTCTGTACCTTTTTTTTTAGAGTCCTTTCGTTTGTAAATATGACTTACAATTGGTATTTACAAATGGTTTGCTTTGAGTACAGTCTGTGGGCTGTCTCTTGCTTTTGTCCTAAGTGTTAATTTGTGGGTTAATTGTTTTTTTTTTGAGTGTCTATGTGGTTGTGGATTGACACCGGTGGTGATGCTTGAAAGTACTTGTTTCAGTAAGTAGTGACTCTGTTTTTTGTGTGAGAATGGCTTGCTTTAACAAGCAATGTTGTGTGCTCTGAGTGTGTAGCCCCCCTTCTTGAAAATGTCTGGAAGGAGCTCAATTTGGTTTTTGGTCGTCATTCTGTTATGCAAATGTCATTGAAAGAACTACATTTTAAAATTCAAGGAATGAATTATGTAACATATGCTAAATAGCTGCACACTACCATTAGAAGTGAAACAGTAACAAAGTATAGATGTGTGAATTTTGCCACATTGGTAAAGAGAAATTACAATTAACACTCACTAGGGAAAAAATAGGCCTTATAGAAAGAAAGAAATAACGAATTTGTGTGCTTTCAAACTAGGACTTAATATAAAATGTTACAGCATTATCCTTAAGATATTAATATTAAAAGGCATTCACATCATCTGAGTAAATTGGTTGCTGCTGAAATAAACGCGCCTTTTTTTCACATTACAAGACGATAGATTTGTGCTGGCTTGGAATGCCTGGGTTTTAAATAGACTGCACTGTGCTCATTCCCTGCGCTAGAAAAAAGAGCTTTGAAACAGTTGTTCAAAGCTGTCTGTACCGAAGGAAGCTGTCTGTCAAAACAGACGGAGATCAAACTTTTTCAGGACATTGCAATACAGCAAAGGGTTTTTCTCCTGAAAAAGGCGTGGAAGTTGAGGCTTGCTGGTCGTAAAAATACAGCTGAGTAAACAACACATGGCTATGCCCGGCCACAAGCTACAGATCCAGCACGTGCGTTAAAGACTACTGATTTTAAAAGTTACAAATACAGCTTCATTATTTTGGATAAAATAGAAAGGATTAAAAGTAGGGATTTTCTTTCTTGTTGCTTTTTTAAATAAGCATATCTGTGGTTCTGATGGTAAATAATTACTGCCCTTTAAAAAGTGACACAAACTATTTTATGTTTCACTACAGCTTCTGTGCTTAGTGTTATAAATACATGCATTTAAAGGCAAAAGGAAAGGAATGAGGTTTGCTTTTCATATGTAGAAACATTAAAAGAGTTAGTGATCATTATTAAAAAGG
The DNA here is from genome assembly GCA_963921515.1 of Calotriton arnoldi. Classification (NCBI taxonomy): domain Eukaryota; kingdom Metazoa; phylum Chordata; class Amphibia; order Caudata; family Salamandridae; genus Calotriton; species Calotriton arnoldi. The sequence continues at coordinate 1,003,344 of CAWUFW010000829.1, read as the reverse complement.
ACTACATAAAAAAAGTTATTAAAAATAATTGCACTAAAATCGTTTTTGCATTTTTTAATGTCTAATAATCCTACTGTGAAAAATATATAAGCTCCTAGCATCAAAGTTGAATTTGAGCAGCACTTTACCACAATGTGGGGAGTGAAATGTGAAATTTCACTTTACCCAGGCATATAAAAACTTATTTTATGAGTGTGTACCTTATACATTTCTGACCCCCCACCCCTGGGATATCTAGGGGAGACCCTGGGGGTCCCTAATATGCCAAAACATTGTAGGTTATTCATTTTTAAGTGCCCCTACCACCAAAGTCGAGTTTGGGCACAATTTACTTTTTAAAAGCAGTCCTGGCACCCAGGGCTGTTTTCAAACTGATCTTAGGTTACAGCAGTGCACACATGCAACTGCAGAACAAGCAGCTGGCCTCTAAACTGCTAGAAAGCACATCACACACTGCACACGAATAAAAACAAGTATAAAATAAGACAGCAAAAAGTGCATCTTACCTTTAAAATTCTTAGCTCACAGGCACGGAACAGGACTGCTTTTCAGCTGTGCTTCTTCAGAGTTATTTTGAATTGGAAACCGCATGGAAATAGCCTTGCACAGAAATGGGACAGCAGGTTTAAGGGGCAGAGGTCTAGTTCTGTATTTAGCAGACCAGCAAAATGTCCACATAGGAGGGGTTTTTCTAATAGGCTTGCTTTGGCACTTCGACCTCGGAAAAGATTCTGAAGGAAGGGATGACAGCGCAAAGAGAAAGAGAAGCTTTGCTTATTATTTTTGGCAAGAGACCAGGCAGGTTTTGCGCAGTCATAACAAGCAAAGGAAAGGCAGTAACGTATGTGGGCCCTGTGTAGAGCATAGCTCTGCCATGTATATAGAAATAATGCTTTTAGTTTAAAGATTACTGTGCAAGGGCTACAATAAGGAGGCAATGAAATTCAGTTTGCATTAATGCGCCCTCATGTTACACTAATAACAATTGCTAAAGGAATTGGTAGTTGGTTATTAATGTTTTCTAGCTAGCTCAATGTGCTATTTACCTCCTACAAGTTTGTTTGTGCCCAGCTGCCAAAAATGGGAGTAAATAGTGTCGACAGAAGGTCACCTGTTTCAGGTTACCTACTGTCGAATGAGGGGAGGAGATTAGAGAGATTAGCTCCTGGGCAAATTAAGGGTAACTACAATTAAGTAATACATTGTCATTTTTTTTGATTTATATGCTCTCTTTCTCTCTCTTTTTCTCACTCTCTCTTGAGCCTGTCTAAGCTGTTTAGGAACGGCCATGAGACGTTTAATTGGCTATTCAGTAATACTGTTTTAAAATTATTGTTAAGATTAATAAAATGAATAAAAAATACGCCATGTTACTGCCCATCCTGTCTGATGAAATTATGAAAGGATGAGTAGTCTAGATTGATGTTCCCTTATTTGACCTTTAAAGGGGAACTATATGTGGGTAGTTTTTGTTCTAAAATTCTCAGGTGATAACACCATTATTCTCATGCTATAGTTATTTATGTAATAAGGATCCCTGTTAAATTAGCAGTTTTAGATTTTCCCGCCGCGCCTATAACATGAGAGCATGGTCCTAAGCGTAAAATGTAGGTGTTTTTACGTAAGAAAAATCATTTTAGAAGTGTCTGCAGTCCTGTACAAGTAGTGAAAGGTTATAACTTATGAAAGACAAGCTTTTTAAGACAAGAAGCACAAAAGAATGCTTGTTCTAAAAATTCCCTTTCTTGAGGTTCTTCAGATGAATAAAATAGGAATACACAAATGTAAGGATTTAGAGTATGTCCGTATTGTTTTTCTTTTTCCCTCAGAATTTAGTAAATAAACATAGACTTCCTTGGCTGCTTCAAATAGTGTAACATTTTACTCTTGTCAGTTCACCAAAAAGTTCCTTTTGTACTCGCTAATAGGTCCAGGGGTGTTTTTTACTTTCAGATAGATGAAGTGGTTCTTGGGTGCCTTGCTAATGTATGGGGCGCCCCAAGCTAAAAAGAGAAGGTATTTGGAAATAGACTATCCTCTCTGTTGATAGATTATTTGTATGCCTTGTCTAAAGATTTTTTGTTCTGTCCATCAATAGATATCTGCTGCCCTACAACCATTGCCAGAGGGGCCCGGACATCGGATTCAGCCTGGGGAGTTAGCGCTGATCCAGCTTGGAGTCAAGGTAAAGGGAACCAGCACAGGCATTGCTGGCAACTAGGACCACAGTGAAGGTAGAAGGCTGGAAGCAGTGGGACGTGAAGTGTGTACCCCTGCTACTGTCTTGGACGAAAGATGGGGTCACAAATCAGGATGGAGAATTCTTTGCGTGGATCCAGTTTTTGATGCCCAGCTGAGAGAGTCACAGACCGACAAGGACGGCAAGGAGGCTTTTGCTTGAGGTGACCCCCTTTGAAACAAGGGTTGCTTCAGATATCCCAGCATCAGGCCTTTGAGTACTGGTCCCCAAGTGAATGCAAGTCTGCACCTTTGTTTGTTGATAAGGAGGTGCCTGGACATACTGGGTACAATCTGTGGCCCCGACAAAAGAGCAGTGCGCCATCGGAGCAACACAGGAGTTAGGGAAGGACTTCAGTTCAGGGTACAGGTGCTGTGCCTTTGGTGCCTGTTAGATTAAAGTGAAGAATACTGGTGCACTGCCTGAGACACTGGACAGGATCGTTGAGGGCATTTGCCCCGGAGGGTGATTGCCCTATCCTGAAAGAAGAAACTGTTTCCCTTAAAACTGGGCCGTGATTGTTTTCTTGAGTTGCAAGTTGTGCAGCTCCACCGTTGGAAAAGAACTTCGATAGGAGCCTGCCTGTGAGGCTCAGACGGACACAGGGAGAAGACTCCCCTCTGGCTGGTTGTACAGCGGCTTCTATTCTTTTAAGTACTTTTTAGCAATGTACCCCTTTGGTCGTCCTATTTTTGAGGAGGAGCAGCCCTTTGCGGCTCCTCGTCCTAATTCCCATGGCCCCGTTTGGTCTTCCTGGTCCCCTCAAGCGAAAATTGTTTTTGTAATGATCCTTGTATTTGCTTTTATATTTGCAATAGGAATGTTTATTCTGCAAGAGAAACGTTTTTTTTAAACAATTGATAAATACTACTCTGCCCTCCTCCTGAGCATATCAATTGGTACTCTAGCCCTCATAAAAAGAACACTGGAAAGGTCTATTAAAAAATGTTTTTTTATTTAAGATATTATATTAGATATGTGCTGTTGGCTATTCTGAAGTTGAATTAGATGGTCACTGAAATACATAGGAGCCCTGAAACATAGAATTGGACTGGATGGTTTTGGGATTTACTTTCTGCTTGGGGTTGGAAAAATTGATAGTTCTGTTTGTAATAATAGCCATTATTTTCTCCTGCTATCTATGTGTTCATTATGACCCAATACTCTGTTCCCCATGTATTTCTACTTGTATCTCACCAGTTAAACAATGTTCAAAATGTAAATGCCCACCTAGCAATGGATCAGGATATTAATGGATTTATGAGGATAAATGTGCAGGATAACTTCCATGCTTCTATTAATTCATAGCGGATGTCTTCAGCTAATGCTAAAACGGCCATCTGTGGAAACTAGCTGAAATCGCTGTTAGCATCAGCTGAAGACATTTTGTTTTTGGCAGCCATTTTAGTTAGCCATGTGCTCGCCATGTGCTTTCTCCCGCTTCACTATTGCCTGCCCTTGTATTCTGCTTGTGTCATCAGTTAGTTAACTCTTTCAGCAGTGAGCCAGAGCACTGCACATGCTCAGAAAGGCCTAGCTGCTAGAATGCACCTGCTCTTAGAGTAACTGTCAGGCTATTTTAACTAATGTCAGCAATATTGTAAACCCTCCCACTCTGTTGACTAAGCGATTCTTATGTATCCTTATATGTAACTAGCTATTCATGTATATACTTGTACCGCCTCTTTTTGAGTCTACATGCTAACTCAGCTATAAACTGGGCATAAAAGACCCAGGGTCTTTGTACTCCTTAGACTGTCTCCTACAGTGGCCTGAGGGTACTGTATTGACGCAGTCTCCCTCATGTGAGGTTAATAAAGTTGTTATTTTGATATTCCAGCTTCCGTGCCAATCTCTTGGTTTAAGGACCAGGTGCATCAGTGAACCCCTAAAAAGGTTTTTTTTTCTACACCTATTGTCTCGGCATTCCTGTCTCCAGCTCTTTCGTCTGCGACGCAACCGTCTGCGACGATCCTGCCCGGTGTATCTGTTGCTTCTCCATCTTTGATGGTTCATCCCCCAGCATTATTGAGTGTTGAGACGCCGACACGTGGATTTGAGGATAGAGATCTGACAAGATTTAATGAGCATATGGGCCCTTATGTACGGTCTTCGGTGGGAGATGAGGAGAAGAACGTAGTGGCTAATCAGGCTGCGCAGTGGAGTCATAATCCCATTTACAGTGTGGAGGATGTTTGGGATGTGATGAAGGATTATGAGCCTTTTATACAGCAGCATGCTCTTAAACATATGTCTCTCCGTTGATTGGCCTTTGGCTTCAACATTTTGAGGATGAAGCTCCACAAATTTTATTTGCTATTAGAGATCGTGTGTATGCTAGTGGTTTGGAAACAGGCCAGGTTTTTGGGAACATTACCACGTTGGTTACCTATAGGGTCAGGTTGCATGAAAAGAGTCCTACTACGGTATCTCAGTTTCCAATGCGAGAAGTTCATCCCATGTATCACCCAGAGATACCAGAGTTAACGGATCAGCATGGTAATGTTACTCGAGCGCGTGTAGCGGCCCGTTTCCAAAACAGTGGGTTTATACTCCGTGGAAAAGGAGTGAGGTTCTGTCCCTTAAAGCTCATTTGCCCGACCCTAGAAAAAATCCTACTGCTTATTATAAAGAACTGACTGAAGCTGCCTCTTCTACTGTAATGACTCTTGCGGATATTGAACTGTTCTTTGGTCTCCTCATTCCGGTTGATATTTGGAGACAGGTTCATACTCAAGACCGTGTTGCGGAACTGGGTGGTACATGGGATGTGATTAAGGGATGGGATCAGGAAAGGAAGCCAGGTGATAAGCCCTGAGCCGAGATACTTGCTTTGCCAGGCGGCATTATTACATATATGCACTCTCTTATTCCGCCGAAGTAAGTAAGTTGGGACAGGTTGACGGCTTGTCGACAGAAGAAGGATGAAAGTGTGTCTGATTTTTTTACTCGGTTTGAAGATACGTTCTTGGATTATAGTGGTCAGGATATGTCTATTGAAGGAGGTGTTCGATTGTTTGTCGACAGGCTTGTTTCTAATTTACTTCACGAAATTGCGGCTCGTTTGAAGGCGTCTGAGAGTACTTGGACCACTTCTTCCCCTTCTGTTATTTTGAATACGGCTCAATATTATGAGCATCGTGATCAAGAACAGAAAGAAAAGATAGATAAGAAGAATAAGGATTTAAAGACGAAGGTGCTGTTGCAGCAAGCGTTTAGAGGAAATGGTAGAGGACGTGGTGGTCCTGCCAGACCGCTTCCACGTGATAGTAGGCAGCCAAATACGACGCCTTTGGGGCCGAATCAGTGTGCATATTGTAAGGAGGAGGGTCACTGGCGTAGCTAGTGTCCCGTGCTTTTGCAGAAGGTGGCGGTCCCTAGAGGACAAGGTTCTCGTGGACAGGGTCGTGGAGCCGGTGGGGCTGATAGGATTCAGAATGCTGCAGCCTCACAGGGTCGTTCTGATAATAATTACTTTGACGACCCTCGTGATGGACAGTACTACCATGATGACTATGATATGGATGAAGCGACAGGAATGTCTTACAGTTAGGACAGCCAGGGACAGAGTGGGGGACCAGTTCCGATACCTGTAGACCAGCGTGGTCCTTATGTAACAGCGGTATTGCAAGGTTCGACTAAGGAATTTTTGGTGGACACAGGTGCGACAAAAAGTTCTGTTTCTCGAAACATGGTCCCTGGGGGCGGCTCTATCTGGCCATAATAATGTTTCGGTAGGTTTTTCAGGTGTACCGGATGTGAGCCCCATTTCAAGACCCCTTGCATTGACTATTGGTCCTTTCACTGTGGATTCTCCATTTTTGCTGACATCTAATTGTGGTGAGAATTTGATGGGTTTGGATTTGTTGAAGAAATTGCACGCTACTATTTATTGTTCCCCGGCAGGTGTCTATATGACAATGGGCCCAGATGTAGTAGGTATTAAACAGTGTTTGTCCAAGGATGTACCTCTTCCTGTTGAATTTGCTGATTTGCCACCCACTTTGTGAGCGACAGGTGATACAGACGTAGGGCTGTTGCATATACCACCGGTTTCGATACAGGTCAAAGACACTGCTTTTCTGCCTCGTATTCCTCAGTATAAAATACCACAGGCAGGAGAGCAAGTTTTATTGCAAATTATCCAGGATTTGATTAAGAAAGGAGTGGTTGAAGAGACGTCTGCCAATATCTGTAATAGTCCCATTCTTCCGATTCTTAAACGGACACCCTCAGGTTCCCCTGATCATGAAGATGTTTATCGTTTTGTGATTGATTTGTGCGAAGTTTACAAAATAGTGGTTACCCAGTTTCCAGTGGTCCCAGACATTACTACACTTCTGACGATGATTCCTTCCACTGCTAAATTCTTTTCTGTCATTGATTTGAAAAATGCATTTTTTAGTATTCCTATTCATCCAGATAGCAGGTACTTGTTTGGGGTTATACTAGCTGGCAGAAGCTTTATATTCTGTCGAGCTCCTCAGGGCTATACTGAGAGTCCAAGTATTTACAGTCAGGCTTTAAAGAGTCAGTTGGATTCCCTTTCACTTCCCACAGGTAATGTATTGGTACAGTATGTCGACGATCTCCTTATTGCTTCTGATACTGAACAAGGTTGCAAAGATAGCACTGTTAAATTGTTGTTACATTTGGCTCATCATGGACATATGGTTTCTCTTTCTAAATTTCAGTATTGTCGACAGGAGGTTACCTATTTAGGTCACCTACTGTCGAAGGAGGTTAGGAGATTGACCCCTGAGTGTATTAGTACCATTGTTAAAATGCCCGTTCCACAGACTCAGAAAGAAGTGCGCGCTGTTATAGGTATTACTTCCTACTGTCGACAGTGGATACCTCATTATTCCCTATTAATCAAACACTTGCGTGCACTAACAACGAAAGAAGTGCATGAGCCTTTGCCTTGGACGCCTGAATGTCAGCAGTCTTTTGAACAATTGAAAACTGCGCTTTGTTCAGCTCCAGTACTTGGCACCCCTAATTACAACAAACCGTTTATGTTGTAGGTCCATGAGATGGCTGGTTGTGCGCTTTCTGTCCTAACACAAAAATTTGGAGATAAGCAACGGCCGTGTGCTTACTTTTCTGCTGTCCTTGATCCAGTCGCGAGAGCCCTACAGAGCTGTCTAAGAGCAGTCGCGGCCACTTAGATCAGACAATCGGCTGGACTTGTACTGGATACTGACCTCACAGTCATGGTACCCCATGCTGTGAATACACTTTTGAATAAGACAAAGACACAGCACCTCACCAGTGCACGTCTTACTGGCTATGAATTGACATGGTTTGCTAAACATATCACGATCAAAAGATGTGCCACTCTGAATCCAGCCACGTTACTACCCCTCCCTTCCGAGAGTGATGAAGTCGACAAACATGATTGTATCTTCCGGACGAAAGAAGAGATGAAAGGATGGGTAGACTTGACTGACGTTCTCTTATCTGACCCAGAAGGGGAACTATATGTTGATGGCTTGTGTTTCAAATTACCAGATGGCACTACAACTGCAGTGTATGCTATTACCACACTGCGTACAGTAGTAGAGACATCACGGGTCCCTTATCAGTCGGCTCAAGCTGCTAAGCTTGCTGCCCTTATTCGACCTTGCGAATTGAGTGAGGGACTGGTTGTCAATATCTATACTGACAGCCCGTATGCCTGTGGGGTTGCGCATAATTTTGGGCGACTCTGGGCTGAGAGAGGGTTCCTTTCTTCCCATGGCACAAAAATCCAACATGGACACCTCATATTGAGGCTTTTGTCTGCTTTGACACTCCCCAAGAAATTGGCCATAGTGAAGTGTAGCGCCCACCGGAAGGTCACTGATGATGTAGGTACGGGAAATGCTTTTGCGGATCAGACAGCTAAGGAAATGGCCCGGACGAAGATGAAAAGAATGTTTGTAGCAGGTCCGGCTAGGTAGGTGCCTGAAGATGTCATGTTCGAGGATACCCTTGAGAATGTAAAAGAGATACAAAGCGAAGCCACAGTAGAAGAATTAGCAGTGTGGCAGGAAAGTACAGCACAATTGAACGATGAGGGATGTTGGATTGATAATTCAGGAAAGCAGAGATGGATGTTGCTTGATGCATATGTTCTCCCTGTAGTCACTATGGCCCACGGCACATCTCATATCAGTGCTAAGGGTATTTGCAAATTGTTAGACCTTGTATGGCAGAATGATAATATTCCGAAGACAGCTGCACATTTAGTGAAGTACTGTATGGTGTGCATGATGCACAATCCTGGGAAGGGTTCCCCTACACTGCCTGGTAACTTTACACCACCCACTTTTCCTTTTAAAGTCCTTCAAATGGACTACATTGAGTTAGAGAGATGCAATAATTCGAAGTTGTTTTGGTGGTTGTCTGTGCATTTCGTAAATGGGTTGAGGTTTATCCCACTAAAGACAATACAGCCATTACGACTGCAAAGGTACTCCTGAAGGAGTTCTTTCCTTGTTTCGGCTTGCCCCGTTTGATCTGGAGTGATAACGGAAGTCATTTTAATGCAAAAGTGATTCAATTGATTTGTGATGGTTTTCACATAAAGCAAAAGTTCCATGCTGCCAATCATCCACAGTCAGCAGGTTTGGTTGAGAAGTACAATGGTACTCTCAAGCTCAAACTGGCGAAAATCCAGGAGACGACAGGGTTGAAATGGCCAGATGCTTTACCGTTAGCTCTTTTATCAACAAGAACGACAGCACATTCTAGAACAGGATTGTCACCGAATGAGGTTGTGTTTGGACTCCCGGCAAATGTCTGGGGCGTCCCGCGACCTCGGCGTTTTTCTGATATTGAGTATCCATTATTGATTGACTATCTTGGCCAGTTAACTGAAAGTTTATGTTCTATTCACCAACAGGTCCGGGATTCCCTGCCCCCTACGCCAGAGGGACTCGGCCATCAGATTCAGCCTGGTGTCTTCATCTTAATTAGGAATTTTCAGTGTAAGAAAAGTTTGGAGCTGCGTTGGAGGGGGCCGAGCAGGTCCTGCTAGCAACTCGCACCCCAGTAAAAGTCGCTGGCCGTAAGAATGGGATTCATGCGACTCATTGTTGCAGGATTCCTTTGCCCTTGCCATACAACCAGTGAGTGAAGGATGGAGTAGGGGATTCTGAGTGCAAGACGGTGCCTCTGTTTGTCCCCTTCAGCGATGCCAAACTGACCGGGACACAAACGGAAAAGAAAAATTATAATGTGCTGAATGCAGCAGTTCCTCCAGAAATACGAGCTATCCAGGAGCCTCTGTTTGTTGACCCTTCTGTGCCTGGAGCCACTAGGTACAATTTGCGCCCTCGGCTGGAGGACGGTGCACCAAAAGAGAAGAAAGATTAGTTAAGGATGGACTGTGTAAGTCAGGTTGTACTTTGCTATAGTACCAACGGAGTTAGTTTAGAGTGATGAGAGTTTTGTGCACTGATTGAACATTGGACAGGATAGATCAAAGTATCCCTTAGGGGTATATTATCCTGGTCGACGTGGGATATGAGCTTAGGACAGAGCAAGCTCCACCGCCGGTGCTCAAGAGCGCCAATGTATTGATGGACAATAGGAGCCTGTACCAGTGAGGCTCTGACGGACACTGGGAACTTGTATATTTCTTTTGCTTGAATTTTGCCTCCCTCTTTTCATCATTCGTTATGCATCCCCTTGGTAGAATGGTTGCTGAGGAAGAGCAGCTAGGGATTTTTGTTGCCCAACACAATGCAGTGTGGACCCGTAAACAAAAGTTAACATGTATTGCCCTTGTGATTTTGTTGTTGATCATATTATGTGGTGTATCATTGGTTTTAGAAAGTGATCAAAGTGTACCTTTACATGGTAAGGATAAGGTTGTTCCTCAAGTCCGAAAGAAAAGGACAGCCCCAAGCAATGTGTTTCTAGATCCACACAAGAGGTTCTTTGGAGAAGGGACTGCTTGTTACCCCACTGAATCTGTCACTAGTCTATGGACAGCATATCCATTATCAACTGTCAATTATACCTATACTCGGCCCCCTGACTTTGTAGAAGTGCAAGGAGTATTTGGGTTTGGCTATCCAGGTCATTGTCTATATCATAGAAAGCCAAGAGGCATGGGTTATCCGAGGTGTGACAACAACACTTTTTGCGTAACTTCTATATGGAAAACTGAATTTAACTCTGGTGGGTTATCAGTATAAGGAGTTGACAGTTCCCCGAGAAGCTGGTTATTACCCTGCTTGTTTTCCAATTGTCAATTTTACTGACACTATATTGTATGTTAATTGTTCAGGGATAGTATTGCGTAAGGGTACATACTCTTTGGTAAATCCGGAGGACCCCAGTACCTTTGGGAGGAATTCCGGGTATTCTGCAGTAGGTTATGATAGACTGGTGTATGCACACCCAGGGTTTTTCTTTTTGTTTTGTCCAATGGGACTTATTTGAATGTCCATAATGGTACGCATGATGTGGCACTTGGAATGGTGCTGCCTCTGGGTGTCCTTGCAAACATGCAAAGCCTAAAGTAAGATGGGTTAAAAGGACTTTGACCAAAGAATTCAGTGAGGGAGTCACAGATCTCAGAGTCAATAATTATAGCAATGTTATTACTTTTGGATACATTCTTTCCTCCATAATTACATTTGGTGGAACTGCTATGGCCAGAGGTGAGAAAGCGAGAGAATATTTTGGATGTAAGTTGCAAATATTGTCTAACTCCACAGTAGCAGCTTTGCGTGACATCACCACCCAATTGTAAAAAATGCGAATATATTCCGAGCAGACTAGATATGCAGTCGATTTCATCCTACCTAAGAGTGGTGGTGTGTGCACGATAGTAGGAGACCAGTGTGTAGTCAGAATAACAAATATGGAAAAGAATATTACCCAACACATTTTAGACATCTTATAAAATGTTAAAGGAATGGAAAGTGGGAACTGGAGTTAGTCTCTTTTTGGCAGCTGGGGTTGGATACTTGAAAAGGTGATTTATTTCATTATGATCTTGGTCTCTTGCTGTGTCCTTGTTCAATGCCTTCCCTTCTGTTGTTCTTATTGCACCACTCTTCTCACTCCTAAAAGGAAAATATCGATTCATGACACCAATGCTTTGTAATCCGATAATGGCAAGTTGGCATGAGCCGGGGGCAGCTAAGACTGCAATTCCCTGAATGCGAGGCTCTAGAGAGCCGGCGTGCCAGATAGCCGCAGGTACATGAGGCTCCTGCAGCCCGGGACCACTATCCGGCACTATCCTGCCTCAGATGCCAATATAACGATTACTAAAGCTGCTATCCTGAAAACAGAACCTGCAGGACAAACTATTTAGCTGCCATTCAGACGAAAACGGTGTAAGAAGGGCCTGCTTGTGCTGAGGGCCTACTCGATCTGCTCTGAGGCGCAAAGGCCAACATGGCGGCCGCTGGCATGTAGGATGCGTCACTTAGACCGTGGGAGCAGGTGAGTGGTAGTTCGGGGCGCTGCAGAGCACCATAATTTGAGTGGCTCGAGGGCTCTACCTGCCTGGAGGGGGGCCCTCACGGTGACTGCGTGGAGGGGGTGGTGTGGAGAGAGCCGTACGGCCTACCTGGACTGCTCAGTGTTCCCCGGGAGCCGTGGTCCTTACTGTCTGCTTGCAGCTGTGGGTGGGAACCGCGGCAGGTCCTAGTGGGATTATGGCACCACTGGTAGCCTTGTGCCTTTCTTCCCCTTCCCGACTGAGGAGCTAAGCGTGACTGGCACGCCGCGGGGGGCCCCGTACGTGACAGGACGTGGATCGCAGGAGTTCCAGCTGTGGGAGAGCCGGCAGAAGTGAACTACACTGATTGCCCACCAGCCCGAAAAGCTGTAATTAGGGGAAACAGACACACAAGCACGCTGAGAAGCTGCGGACCCCTCCCCCACCAAACTGAACTGGTTACGCGGCCCCGTGGCTTGAACGGCTGATCAAGCACCCAGGGGGTCGCAGGCTTATGCTGGGACTGTCCGCTGCGGAGGCGCTGGGCAGGGGCAGCAGAGGCCTCCGCATTCTGGAACCCAAATCAAAAATTGCAGTGAGACAGTCGGATTGAAGCATTGGAAAACAGTCAATATAATAAAGTTGAAATACGCAAGACAGTGGAGGTATCCAGACTAGAGCCGCATGGTGGGCTGAGGGAAAGGCATTGACAACTGCGCAAAAAACTCAATGTACGCAGCATTGCCCTGGCCTCGGCTCCTTGATTACTCCACCACTGACCATACTGGCTAATCTCACTGGAGAAGACCAATACATATGGAATGATTGGTAGCCTACTCACCCCCTGATTAGTCACAGCTTTCAGCTCTGGGGTTTATGCCGACATCAAGACCGCCTGCCTCCCCCATGTACTATTAGTACCAGATGTGTGAGGAGAAATTTAGCTTTGTACAGCATCCTGGAGATGTCCAACCGCTACGAAATAGACATTGCTTACTTGTGTTTTCTTGACCGAACTGCTACGCCAAGGTCTGCTCGTGCCCCTCTGGAAGGGACATAGAGGTGTGGCGGGACCTGAGGGCTTTGAAGCCTCTGATCTATAGACGAGCATGGAACATCTCTGGGACCTCTTGAGACCGGCACCCAAAAGCGGAATCGGCCTAGAGCACTTGCTACTTGTCTCATAATTAGCAATACAAGCGTGCTGAGCATGCTACTGTCGGAGGAGATGGGGAAGACAGACAGGAGACAATCCAAATTGCAATTTGATACCTGTAAGTCTACCCATGTGATGGACGGAGAAGCGGACCACACAGGATCTACAGACATCCCCATGGATGAAACAACAGATATGAAATCTTTGCTCATTGCAATGCAGCAAAGCGTTACATCCATCGAGAACAAAATGGATGGTATGTGCACCAGAATGGACGCCATCACTCACAAATTGGAAAAGCAAGATGGCCGCATAACAGAAGCAGAACACAGACTATCCATGATGGATGATGCTACTTCAACCCGAGGGGAACAAATGCTAAACATGGAGAAAATTTTCAAAGTGATATCAGCTAAAAATGAAGACTTAGAAGAGAGATCTCCAAGAAATAACCTATGTAGCACAGGTATTCCAGAGTCTATCAATACTGGGAAAATTGAAGATTTCATTGAGTGTCTCCTCACCACCTTATTCGGCTCAGAGGCATTTTCTAAATTGCAGATTGTGGAGAGACCCCACAGAGCGCTGATGCCTAGGCCTCCCCCGGGCACTGCTCCTCGTCCAATCATAGCCAGATTGCTGTACTCACGTGACATGGACACAGCCCTTCATCTGTCACAAGACAATTTGCAATTTGAATTCATCTCTATTAAACAGCAACCACGCCATGCTAACATCCCGTATGCCAGGTTGTACCCGGCATGACTTCGCATCTCACATATGGGAAAGGACCACATTTTCACCACCACGCAGCAGGCGAGAGACTTTAAGAGATGGCATGGCAATCGAGATCCACTGCAGGACATCAAGTTGCCGACCTCTTATCCATTATAGGAACAAGACTAGCACATAGAGCCGTGGAGTGGTCCGACATCCCTGCAGGTGTTATGACCCACGATACATGCTCAGCTGACTCTGAATAATGAAAAAAAAAGCTAACAATCACTAACCAAGTGCAACTTTTCCTTTATGCGATATTACCACCAAGAGACTGAATGATCCTGAACTGTCTGAATCAAACCAGTAATATAGCTGTTACAGCTCTAATGCTAATGTTCTTTTGAGCATCTGGAGCGCATGATAACGCATCCTGGACACCATCATCTCGGTGAGGGAGCTCGGCATGGCTCTCTGGGTGAACCCCCCTGCAGGTTACCCCTGGACTTGACCTTTGGTTATCTATAACTTTTTCTCTTTCTATCCATCTTACACTCTCTCGGTCTGCCACTCTTCTGTTCCTGCTAGATATATGGCTGGATTTTCACTCCTCATTGGTGGATAACCCACTTTTTATTTCCTGACTATTCTCTCCTTTTCTACCTTCTGTTTTTCCAAATTTCTCGCTCTTCTTTCTATCTTTGCTACTGGAAACTAGTGCTTGTGCACTATCATGTTAGTTAATTACATGCTACTATCTAACAGACATAACTCTACTACTGCTTTCTTTGTGATTCTGGGGATTTGGGCGGGACTGATATTCCCTGTGGGATGGGGCCGCCAGTGTGGAAGGAGGGTGGGAAGGGGAATGTTTTATTTTTCTCTCTTGTGCACATCAGTCCAAAAGGTTGCTGATAAGCGTAACAGACGCACTGACACAGCTTTGCATGCCTTATTAATATTCTACTTCTCTTTCGATGATGGCAGACGTCAGACTTAGAAGAGGCGAGGATATTCCTCCCAATATTAACTGCATCACCTGGAACGTCAGGGAATTGGGAGAGCCCCATTAAGCATAGGCACATACTTGCATATCTTGAGACAAATAACATTCACATCGCATCATTACAGGAAATGTCTTTTCTGAATGCCGCACATGCCACATTTGCCGCGCGATGGGCATCCTACCCACAATTTGCTACATATTCCTCATACTCACGGGGGCAGCAACATCAGTGCGCAACGGTACACTGTATGTCGCGCAGGGAGCTAGTAATGACCCCCAGGGCGATATACACTGGTGTGGGGCAGATTAGCATCTTACTTGCTCACTATTGTAAACTGCTATGGCCTGAATGTTGACAATCCTTCTTTATTTGATAAATTATGGGGCCGGATACTTGGCATTGGTTCTACTTATGTACTATCGGGAGGAGACTTCAATTTAGCTATTAGTACTGATTTGGACAGAATGCATGGCTCCTCAGTGTCTCATGGCGCGGCCACCTGGCATGTTTATGACATCATCGCTGAGGGTGATCTGCTAGATGCGTGGCGCACACTACATCCGCTGACAAGGGAGGGTACCTTCCACTCTGGAGTACTTGCCAGCTGGTCCAGATTAGATTATTGGCTTCTATCACGAGGGATGGGATTCTGGATTAAGGGAATCAACGACTTAGCACGTACCTATTCCGACCACTCCCCTGTTCTACTAGATCTAAAGCCCCCACTGCATCACCCACCATTAATAAATTGGAACCTCTCTCCATTATTACTACTGGATACTACTTTCAGGGATGAACTAGGACAAGAAATGTGAGATTTGTTTTACTAGAAACAGAGATACAGTTCCTAAACTGAGTACTGTTTGGGAGGCCTTTATGGTTACAATGCAAGGGATATGTCTGTCTAAAAGTGGTGGGATAGCACAAGCCCTTAGAATTACGTTACGAAACATAGAAGGGGACATTAAGCGATTGGAGACACAGTTGGGTATGCCCGAAGATCCTGAGTTAGCTAGAAAGATTAGAATTGCCCAGTCTGAATTCCAAGAAACCGCAGACCATGAATTTTTATACCGAAGTAATTATGACCGGCCCGAGGATGTACGGGGAGGGAGAACACCCGAGACGTGCACTAGCATCCATGACGTGCAAGCCCCGCTTCACCAACACTGTTCTTGAGATCAGGAACGATGAAGGGACCATAGTACGAGACACCCCAGAAATCTTGAATAGATTTGCCTAATTTTATAATACACTATGCACCTCATCAAGAGTGGGGGAGGTAGATGTAGAATCATATCTGAAAGATGTCACGTTGGGATGGATGGGAAACGCACAAAGAGAATTCTTAGCAGCAGAAGTAGGAGAAGATCAAATCAGAAAAGCGATCATGCAGCTACAATTGGGAAAAGCGCCGGGTCCGGACGTGTTGCCTGCAGACTTTTATAGAACCTATATTGGCATCCTCACCCTGATACTGAAAGAAGTTTATTACGAAGATAAGCAAGATGGAGAGCTCCCACCATCCATGAGAGAGGCCATGATTATTGCCCTACTCAAACCCAATAAAAGAGCAGATGTTTGCGATTCCTACCAACCCCTGTCCCTTATCAATTGCGACACAAAAATTCTGGCCAAAGTGTTGGCGAACTGCCTTAGCCTCCTCATGACACCAATGATCCTACCAGATCAGTCGGGATTCATACCCAGACAGTCCACCTTGCATAATTTGCATACTCTGTTCACAGTGGTACAAGATATTGACCCAGATCTGTCTGCGGTTGCAATCTTCCTCAATGCCACCAAGGCTTTTGATTCCTTAGCATGGGATTACCTGATGACAGTGCTTCGGCGGGTGGTGTTCCCTATGGAGTTTTAACATGGGGCGCCCTCTTATATTTTGAACCAGTAGCTAAAGTGCAGATAAATGGGTAATTCTCATCGCCTTTCTTCATCACTTGTGACACGAGACAGGGATGTCCATTGTCGGCTCTGCTGTTCGCGCTAGCAGTGGAGCTACTAGCTTCCAAGCTCCCGGAGCACCATCGCCAATATGCACTCAGGTATCCCACCAGACATCTGTTATTATAATTATATGCTGATGACATCACCATATATCTTCGTGACCCCCAGGAAAGTTTGAACACAGTACATGAGTTTGTCCGCTTTGAAGGTCTATCAGGAATACACAGAAATTGTGAGAAATCTAATATTTTTCCGCTAACAGACGCCACTCAAGAGTTTCAACCAGACTACTCGCTAAAATGGTGTGACTCAAAATTGAGATATCTGTGTATCGAGGTAATGAGGCATAAACATGAGCTCATGCGAGCGAATTACGGCAAAGTCCTGACTAGTGTAACAGACAGTATTACCTGCTGGCTGTCCCTATCCCTCGCGCGACAAGTCTCCCTTATGAAAATGATCATCCTGACGAAGTTTTTATACTTGTTTCTAAATATTCCCTACTCACCGGGCGCCATTTTTTCACTATGGTGAGAACACAGTTGATACGACTGGCCTGGGTGGGCAAACAATCTCAAATAAAATGGGAGATCCTTACACTTCCCTTTGAAAGGGGAGGTTTTGAAGCCCCTGATATGGAGCTTTACTTTCTATGTGCACAGGCACATTATGCAATAAACTGGTATACGCCAACCCCATACTTGCCACACATAGCCATAGAACACAGATACTTGACCCCGACCCCTGCCACTGCTGATTTAAGACCTAGAGCATGCACAGTGGTCCCCACTGACTCGATCGTTGCATACACTCATGCAGCATTGGACAAACTTGTCAAAAAGGACGATAAATCTCTATTATGTTCTGCGTTACTCCCATTATTCTATCAGGCATCTGCTCCAGTCACTCAGGAACGTGCGTGCAGAAACGTGCTACTCAGGACGGACACCACTACCTAGGGAGACCTGTATAGAGATGGACTATTCGTAGATCGCTACAACCTGTTCGCTAATGGACAGACCTCGCCTTTGGGTGTTTTTTTGTATATTAGACTAAAACATGAAATAAGGGCCACAACACCTGACTTTCCACAAGAACACCCCCCCACCCTTGACACGTTACGTACACTGTTGAAATTAGAGGGACCTAGACACTTAGGGGCCGATTCCGATCTCGGCCGGAAATCTCTCCGACCGAGCCGGACCCGGAGAGATTTCCGACCGAATCGGACTCTGGCAGTCCGACCGAACGAGTACGATGCGCACGCATGCCATCGGACTCGAGTCGGTCGGACTCCCATTGAAGTCAATGGGAGCCTGTCGTACAACGCGTACGCGGGCTCCCATTGACTCAATGGGTGCGAGGCGGACAAGGGCGCCCCCTACAGCGTGTATGCGTCCATGCGAATTGCGGCGTACATGCACAGGTAGGGGGGACCCATGGGTCCCCCCTGTGTGCGACTCGCGCGCCTACGCGTACAGGGGGGTCCGACGCGGACCCCCAAAGTCCGGCTCCGACAGCTTTTTCGAGCCGGACGGCGCGAGTCGGTCGGACTGCTCGCGGCGCGCATCGTACTTACCCGGCCGGGATATGTCTCCATAGCGCGGTGCGAGTCGTGTCCATGCGAGTCGGTCGGAGCGTGTTGAAGCCGCGTTCGAGTCGGTCGGAGATTTCGCGGGTGCCTACATCGTACTCGCTCGGCCGGACCCGCGTACGATTCGGTCGGGAAACAGGGCTCCGAATCGGATCCGGTAAATCCGAATCCGATTCGGAGCACTACCGGCTGAGATCGGAATCGGCCCCTTAGTATCTCTCCTCTATCGCACAGCCCAAAGAGTGAGACCGGACATGGGCGGGGAGCTCGTAGGAGCTGGGATCTGGAGGTGGGAACCCCCCTCACTGAGGCTCTACTGCTGCCAGCAAACAGGATGAAAAGCATCAAGCAGCAGGCTGCGCATCATCCATTACAAGTTCTTACTTCGGCTTTATTACACACCCGCCAAATGACATCGCTATAATCTCCGCCCAGACGACAGATGCGCCAGATGTGCTATGGAGGCCGCTGATATCCTACATCTCGCATGATAATGTCCCCAGGTTCAGGCCTGTTGGAGAGAGGATGAAGAGGCATTAACGTTAATGACTGAACAAAATATCACTCAAGCCATTGATAGCCGTGTGGGGACACACGGGAGACGTAGAAGCGGGCTATAAAAAATATGTATCTATCTGTCTCCTACTTGCCAAGAGGCAGGTTGTGTGTAGATGGGGAAGGGGACGGGCTTTGAGATTCAAAGATTGGCTGCAGGACTTTATATACTGCAAGGATCAGCTACTCACATATGCCGAATTACTGCCGCTTAGCTCTAGACCCAGGGATATATGGAGACCAGTGGAAGCCTACCTTCTGGTCAGAGAAGAAGACACTCTCGGGGATCACACTCATACACAGTAATTCCAAGGACACACCCTATGTACCTCCATTACTGAGGACCTATGCAACCTGCCACCCGCTGGTATGGTTCTCATGACAACACAACTCTCCTCACACCTATGTGGGAAAAATCATGCTTGACACAACTCTACAGCTGATGCGAATACCATGTAGTCCACGACTGTACCTTGCCGCCCACTGCTGTACATGTGGATGCTCTGTAGTTTCCTGACGACTCTGCCATACGTGAATGAGGCTTTACTGCATGCCTATAACATGATATAATATAATATGAACTGGTAAATGTTAACTCTGGATTATTTCTCTCTATACAAATGCAGGATGACTGTAACATTTGTGATTGTAACAAAACTATCAATAAATAATTTTTTTTGGGAAGTCCCAGAATGCACTGCTCTGGAAAAAGAATGCCCTGTGGTAAGTGAAATGGCGCTAACCTCAGTATCTCCGGGAAGGAGCTCTGAAGCAGTCACTACAGGGTTGGCATTGCCTCCAGTGGCAACGTCCATCCTACGTCAGGGGGCCACTGGCTTGTGGTAAGAAGCTGGCGAGGATGGGTCCTCAGCAGGTATCACCATTGCGAGGCGGCTGGTCACTCGTTCTTAATTATAGGTCTGTGGCAAGATGCTGTCAAGAAGGCAGAAGCTTCGCCCCCAGAGCAACCTACAGCACCCCAGAGAAAATAGAAGACGGTGGGCCAGCCAGCTAAGGGAAAGGCTTGGAGAGCTAAGGATTGAGGACAGTTCCACCAGTGCGGTGCAGAGCGTGCAAACAATGTACATTTTAAAATAGTCTGTAACAATTGCCATTTGTTTGGGTACTCAGGATTTCGGCATCAACAGTATTGCATGAAATGCCTGCCAACCCCACCGTCTTCAAGATGTTTGACTGTGGACCCAACAGGTCTATCAGCTTGATTCCACGTGTCCTCCAAGGCCTGTCCAGAGATTGTCTGTGGTGCATCGCTTATTTAGAGTCTAATAAAGCATCACAAGGTCCACTGTGGATGTTGCTGTCATCTTACTTTCGATGGCAAGCCTTGGATATTCTGCACTCATAGTCATGCACTTCTTTATGCAGAGACTGCATTTGATGGTGCGAGTTCCATTTTATCTGGATTAAGAAAGGGATAATTATCCCACCAGATCCTCTTCACATCGATAGTGTGCATAACTGTGTACTCTTGGCATTATTTACGGGACACTCTTGTCTGACACTTTAGATCCAGAATCAAGGTGTTCTGAAGTTAACCGTCCTTTGGGGCAGTCTTCTTCCACCACCTGTGCCACCACCGAAGAAAGGAATGATCTCTCCTCCAGATGGCACTTGGGTGAGGCCTCCATCTCGGCTCTTCTTTCTTCCCCATTTTTCTATTGAACTGGGGTGACTGCTAAATAAAGTTTCAGTATAGTGAGAGCATCAGTATCCTCCTGCCTCTTTGCGACTTCCTTCAAGGTGCATGACAATCCAGCAAGTACTCTTGGGGTGCTCCAAGTTTTTCTTTATGTTTCACTGGCAGAGTACGAAGCTTTGGGCCACCAGGTGCACCCCAAAGAGTCCCTCCAGCTGTACAAGACTGTCCCCTCTGCCTGGTCAGATCGGTCCATTTGGAGAATGCCACTCAGCGTGAGAATCAGTATTTCAGGTACCAACCTTTTTACCCCCTAATCCCAGGGGACGGAAGTCTCCTAGTAAAATCCACTCAGCCCCCCATAACTAAAGCCCTTCACTTCCCATGCATGTATCCAGTTGGTTGTGTGTCGTGTAACATGCTTGTGTGTTTGGACTTGCATTCTCTGACTTGTGTCTTCTGCGAGTGCATATTGCATGCAGCACTAAATGTTGATTACCTTGCACAAGCAAAGGACATCCTTGGTATCCTGTCCATGGAGTCACCCATAATGCTGCACTTTAGACACCATGTATCATTTTACCTCTTTCTGATTCTTGCTGCAATAGATTTTCAATCCATCAGAACCCTTCCTGAGCACAAAAACATTAACTGCTTTTGTAGCTTAGCCTCTCATCTGCAGATCAGGCAGGGGATAGCGGATATGCGTATGGTGTCAGGTTTGTGTGTCCTCACTCTACATCCTGTGGCATCCCCTTTTTTAGGTCTCGCCTAGGCAGCGCATGCGCTGTCTCTTTGACACATGCTTTGGTTGGTAACTTCGAGTGTCTATTGTAAATCCTTGCTTCCAAGTGGTAAATCTTTCCTATCTATCCCTCCTTTTCGCGGGTTGGTCCCTCCCATGGAGCACAGCCCCATTACTTGCAACCTTACGCTTGTCCCAATTTAGCAAATGCTGCCGGAACTGTTTCTTTCTTTGAGAGCACTTAACATGAGCAGCTGTGTTTTCAATCGCTCGACCTCCGTTAAACAGGCCTGTAAATCTTGTTATCTTGTCACATTTGCAGTGCATGCAAAGGCCGAGATCAAATGTTAGAGGCTGTTTCAAGAACCGATGAGAAAGAAAAGCGAGAGGAAAATTTCCAGCAGGCTGCTCCTGCTATCTCTTGCCCTCCCATTTCTGAGAATCCATGGAGTTTTTAGGTCTCGCCTGGCGTTGCAGCGCAAAGCGCTGCTCGCTGGGCGAGAGATATTGTAAGAGAGCAGATTTCAGAAGGGGACTTGAAGCCCCGCCCCTCATTTCCATTGGCTGGCGTCACCGTTTATGCTAAACGGTGGCCTGCCATTGGAAATGAGGTATTTTTGTTTCCGCCCTTTCGCCTTTTTGTCCGGCCCATCCGGACTGTCTCGTCTTCTTTGCGGCTGTCGCAAAGCAATTTCTTATCTTTATAGGGGCCATCTTTTTTCGCTCAGCCCAGTGTTTATTTTTGCATGGCGCTTTCACTTAAAGTGAAAGTGCGATGCAAATATAAACAGCGGCTGAGTGAAAACAGATTGAAGTTTCTGCAATGGCTCGAGAAGAAAGTGTCTAAAGCCCGCGTGCTTGGCCCAGAGCACTCCACAGCACGAGCATATGTTTTTGGGCATAGGTTTTATTTTCTTATTTTTGTTTCGGTGCCCGTGTATAGTGTTCATCTTTTAGCGGCGCTTTCTTTTCCAGTATTTTTTTGTTCAGGTGCACACACACTTTGTATTGTTTAGGTGCTGCATATGGACACACAGGGAGACTAGGATCTGTGCGGCGATATCTCGGAGCTTTGTTCTCCGGTTAATGCGTATTTCACTGGACACTGCTATGCTTTTTACGGTGCCTTCTTCTTCTTTTTTTATGCGCATACGCAAGTGTATCTTTATTTAATTATTGGGATACCGCTGATCACTTTCCCTCGGCACATCGATCTCTCGGAGCTTTGTTCTCCGGTTAGTGCGGCACATAGATCTATTGGAGCTTTGTTCTCCGGTTAGTGGGTAGCTTTTCGCACACGAGCATATGTTTTTGAGCATAGGTTTTATTTTTTTATTTTTGTTTCGGTGCCGCAGTATAGTGTTCATCTTTTAGCGGCGCTTTCTTTTCCAGTATTTTTTTGTTCAGGTGCGCACACACTTTGTATTGTTTAGGTGCCGCATATGGACACACAGGGAGACTGGCATCTGTGCAGCGATATCTTGGAGCTTTGTTCTCCGGTTTGTGCGTAGCTTTTCGCGGTGCCGTGAAAATATTTCACTTTAGCACAAACAAAGTTCTGGCGCACGGAAAACAACCACTTTCCCCTTTAGGCATTTCATTTTTTAAAGCTGCGCCGGTTACTGCGCCATCCCCACACACCTTAGTATAACAATAAACACACTTGCAAGCACAAGTTGTAATGTAAACATGTAAGGCGCAAGGCACAGGCTCATATACGTGCGCGCCCACTGGGTTGTTCAGCCTTCAAATGTCGGTAAAATTATGGGGATTTATCAAATACGGCAGTTTGTTCCAGTCTCTCACTTCTCTTTCGTTCTGTCTCCCCTTCTGCTACACATACAGCTGCACCCCCCCCCCTCTTCCTTTTTGTCCATTTGGGTGCCCACTCTGTGTATCAGCCTTCCAATGTCGATAAATATTTCACTTTAGCCCAAACAAAGTTCTGGCGCATGGAAAAGAACCACTTTCCCCTATAAAGCAAACACAAAGAGATGATGGACAGAGTGCTGAAACTTTTCAAACACTCACCCCAGTCACAGATCTGGGTTGAATCCATCATCATTCTTTAGCTCACTTTGCCACCCCAGTTCAGACACAGCTATATGCAAATCAGTCTTGACCCTGTGCCTCATGGGAACAGTCCAGCCCGAACTGCCAAGCCATGTCTTCCCTGGACCGGAAATAAGCATCCTGGGACCAGTTCGGGCTGGACTGTTCCCATGAGGCACAGGGTCAAGACTGATTTGCATATGGCCAGGTCTAAACTGGGGTGGCATGGTGAGCAAAAGAATGATGGATTTAACCCAGATCTCTTTACTGGGGGTGAATGTTTTGATTTGTTCTGCATTCCGTCCATCAATTGTGTATCTTTTGCTTTCTCGCCCTAAGTGCGCCAGGTATGCCCAGACGTGGGTCCTGGGCTCACTGTGCCACTGGAATTAAGCTATCCTGGCTGAAGAGGGGTGAAACCCCGAAACCGGTCCTAGGATGCTTGTTTCCGGTCCAGGGAGGACCTGGCTTGGCAGTTCGGGCTGGACTGTTCCCATGAGGCACAGGGTCAAGACTGATTTGCATATGGCCAGGTCTAAACTGGGGTGGCATGGTGAGCAAAAGAATGATGGATTTAACCCAGATCTCTTGACTGGGGGTGAATGTTTTGATTTGTTCTGCATTCCATCCATCAATTGTGTGTCTTTCACTTTCCCCTATAGGCATTGAATTTTTTAAAGCTGCGCCGGTTACTGCCCCATCGCAAGTGTATCTTTATTTAATTTTTGGGATACCGCTGCTCACCTTTCCTCGGCACATAGATCTCTCGGAGCTTTGTTCTCTGGTTAGTGCGTAGCTTTTCGCACACGAGCATATGTTTTTGAGCATAGGTTTTATTTTTTTTATATTGTTTCTGTGCCGCTGTATAGTGTTGATCTTTTAGCGGCGCTTTCTTTTCCAGTATTTTTTTGTTCAGGTGCGCACACATTTTGTATTGTTTAGGTGCCACATATGGACACACAGGGAGAATGGCATCTGTGCGGCGATATCTCGGAGCTTTGTTCTCTGTTTTGTGCGTAGCTTTTCGCGGTGCCGTGAAAATATTTCACTTTAGGACAAACAAAGTTCTGGCGCACGGAAAACAACCACTTTCCCCTATAGGCATTTCATTTTTTAAAGCTGCGCCGGTTACTGCCCCATCCCCCCACACCTTAGTATAACAATAAACACACTTGCAAGCACAAGTTGTAATGTAAACATGTAAGGCCCAAGTCACAGGCTCATATACGTGCGCGCCCACTGGGTTGTTCAGCTTTCAAATGTCGGTAAAAATATATATATTTTTTTAAACTTTATTTTCAGATTTTTCATCATAACAAAATACAATTACATTACCCCTTTGGAGGTCATTCCGAATCTTGATATAATACACAATTAACACCAACTGTTGACAAATGTTCGTAGTACCTTCTGTTAAGTGCTATACTCTAATCAGCATTTCAATATTAACATAGCAGTGGTTAGTTCGTGCTGACTGGACAGTTATGTTCCTGTACTTCGGGTGATAATCAATAACCATTGTAACATAAGCAAATCATTGTTTCCGTCTATGGGGGCACATTATGTATCCACCGTTCGTAACATACTATCCCACACCAGTGCGTGGCTCCGCCTCATCTTCCACATCCACTATTGTATCTAGCAAGTAAGCCCTATATGGTCCCCATATATCTTTTGGTGCACATCGCACCGGCTGCAGTTCATTGTAGACATCAGATTGAGTGGAGCAGTAGGCCAAGTCAGTTTTCCAGTCAGCAATCGTTGGTAATGGACCCTTCATCCATCTCATCGCTACCCTTCTTTTAGCTAGCATTAGTCCAATGGCCGCTAGTCTACGCACCCCCTTTGAAATTGGCTTATCATAACCCAGTAGTGCCGTTAACGGCGTTTCTGGAATTTCACATCCCAGCATTGCATTTAGGATCTCAAACACTCCCTTCCAGAAGTTACCTATACCTGGGCAGTCCCATGCCAGATGCTTAAAATGCGCACCCGGGGCTCCACAACGCAAACAATTATCAGTGTCTCTAAGCCCGTACCTACAAAGTCGTACCGGTGTATAATATATTCTATGAATGTACTTAAATTGAACTAGGCGATGTCGGCCGTTGGAGGAAATCGTTTTAATCTGCCGAAAGCACCATGACCACTGCGATGGAGACACATCTATTCCCAGCTCCTCCTCCCAATCCCTTTGGTATTTTTCTTTGGCCTGTACTACGCTCTGTGTGAATAGTTTATACAATAATGTGATACCTTGTTTTGTAGTTGGGGTTTGTAACATATATGTAAGGGGGGGCAGTGCCTCCGGTTCAGACGTGCTGCCACCCAAGCCATCTCGCAGGGCAGTATGGAACCTATGATATTGGAAGACGTCCAGTTGTGTGGTCAATATTGTAGGGGGCGAAGCCTGTTCCCATGTTTTTACTTCTCCATTTAGGAATAAGTCTTCGAAGCACCTTATGTTTAATTTAGTAAGGGTACGCATTACAGCGTTATCTGTACGCAAGGGTAGCCAATTACACCATCCCAAAGGCAGTTTAGGAGAATATATCACTGGTAAGTCACATTTCTGTGCCAATTTGAAAAATTGCTGTCCCGAGCAATGTACCGGGTCAATCTTCCTCAGTGAGTGACGTGCAGCCCCTGTCATAAGTAAAGGTAACGGTGCAGGGTAAGTTATATTCTGTTCTAGTAAAAGATGCGGTAGATCACGTGGCCCATGTACCCAGCAATGTGTATGTAACGCCTGGGCGGCTTTGTAGTAGCGTTCCATATCGGGAGCGTTCAACCCTCCCTCTGAATAAGATTTAGTTAAAGTATCCCACTGCACTCTGGGTTGTTTACCAGCCCAGACTAGTTTTATTAGTAACGTGCGTAGTGTGCTAAAAAATGATTTTGGAATGCCAATAGGTATGTTTACAAACAAGAACAAAAAGCGTGGCAGTACCACCATCTTTGCCAAGGCGATCCTTCCTAAGAGGGAGAGTGGCAGCTTTATCCATTTGTCTATTACCTCCTCCAATCTCTGTATAGCACAACCATAATTGGAGGAAATGACCAGGTCTGCGTCCGTGTGCACCTTGACCCCAAGATAACGCACTGGGTCAGTAGTCCACTCTAGTGGATATGCGGTCTGTACTGGGGTAGTAGCTGGGGTTAAAGGAAATATAATGGATTTATGCCAGTTGATGTTGAGGCCAGAGTGTTCGCCAAACTTTTCCACTTCCTGCAGCATGGGTATTAAATTTGCGTCTGGGTCCCGCATATATAACACCGTGTCGTCTGCATAAGCTGCTATTGTCAGGTTGTAGTGTGGTGATCTAATGCCACGCAATGCATGATATTCGCGTATGGCACATAATAAGGGTTCTGCCACAAGTGCATACAACAAAGGTGAAAGTGGGCAGCCCTGTCTGGTGCCTCTAGTGATATTAATAATACGGGACAGTGCTCCATTGATTCGCACCTTTGCTGTTGGATTTGCGTATAGCACCTGTACCAGTTGGATATACACCTCTCCAATTCCAACCTTCCGGAGCACTGCATACAGAAACCTCCACTCAACAGAATCAAACGCCTTTTCTATATTTATAAACAGAGCCGCAGCTTTGATTTCTGGCTATAGTGTGCTATCGTCCCAAACAGTGTACGAAGGTTGCCCGATAAAGATCTACCCGGAATAAACCCCGTTTGTTCGGGCCCTACTAATTTGGGCAGCAGCGGAGATAGTCTATTTGCCAGGATTTTCGCAAATATTTTCGTGTCTGTGTTGAGAAGTGACAATGGTCTGTATGACGAGCACTCTTCTGGGGATTTGCCCGGTTTGAGCAGAGTAATTATTGTAGCTTCCCTCATCGAAGGGGGCATTTGCCCAGTCTTAGCTATTTCTTCGAATAGGTTAATTAGATGTGGAAGTAATTTATCCTGAAAAGCCTTATAGAAGGCCACTGTCAAACCATCTGCCCCCGGAGCCTTTCCGTTGGGCATGTCTTTCAGGGCCGCTACAATCTCAGTGGGTCTGAGCGGTCCGATAAGTCGTTCTCTATCTACATTCGTCAACCAAGTCATGGTGATATGTGTAAGGTATTCCATATCAGATTCCGTTGTAGCTGTCTCTCTGGAAGTGTATAGGCCCTGATAATAGTCAGCAAACGTTTCCAGTATTTCTGGGGTAGTGTCAACCACTGTGTCACCAGTAGTACGTATATTAATTATGTGACTATTGCTACAATGTGGTTTAATAGTGGCTGCCAGTGTAGAACTTGGCCTATCACCCTCTGCGTATATCCGGGCTACTGCATACTTCCCCAGATGCTTTACCTCATCTTCCGCTAACTCATTAAAGTCTGTGATTAATGCTCTAATTTGTTCCAATAGAAGTGGGTCTTTCTCCGCCTGGTGTTGTCTTTCCAACTCTCGTAGCTTGGATTCAAGGGCATGCATTCTGTTACGTATTGATTTCAGCACCCCCGCATGCTTGGATATTGTTACCCCCCTAATCACTAATTTAAAAGCCTCCCAGAGTGAAGCCATGGTAGACACACTCCCAACGTTAGTCAAAAAGTATTCATCAATAGCCATGCCCAGCTCTGCACGAAAGACAGGATCTAACAGTGAATATTGCGGGAATCTCCAGGAGTGCGTATTTAGGGCCTCTCGCGGGAGTAGTAAACTAAACGAGACTGGAGAGTGATCCGACAATGTGCGTGCCCTATGTTGGAAATTCTTGATCGAAGAGAGTAGGGTACCTGAGGCAGACCAATAATCTATCCTGGTGTGTATATTATGCGCTGCCGAGTAGTGTGTATACTCCCTGCCTAGTGGAGCGATATGTCTCCATACATCCCGCAGTCCTTCTTGTTTTGCAATATCTGCCAGTGCCCGAGCTGCTCTAGAAGGGGATCTAACAGGACCACTGGATTCCGGATCCTGTATACAGTTGAAGTCCCCCCCCCCCCATAAAACAGGCAAATGTGCGTATTTTACAAGTTTCAAATGTAACTGCTGATAAAACACAGGGTCATCATAATTGGGTCCATAGGTCCCCACCAACAATATCTCGTACCTTTCTTTTTGGCATTTGACAATAATATATCTCCCTCCTGCATCCGACTCCAGCACATGCAGTTGTATACCTGCGTTACGGTGGACCCACACTAGCACCCCCCTAGCATGGGAGGTAAACCCCGCGGCTGCGCATATGCCTCTCATGCGACGACCCGTTAATAACCCAGTTGTGGGGGCTAAATGCGTTTCTTGCAGGATTGCCACATCTATTGAGTGTCTAGTTAAGTATGCCACCACCTTCCGAATCTTCCTGTGATCATTTAACCCCCTTACGTTCCAGGACATAACGTTTATAATATGAGCATGTGTGTGTTGGTCAGTCAGGTGTCAACTTTAACTTTCCTTTCGTAACATTGGTACCCATATGGCGCTCTATTAGCACCTTCTAATACATCTGTAAGTGTGCAAACAATAACTCGCATGCCCTCCAGTGTCCCCCTCCCACAACCCACCCACTCCATATCAAAAAAGGTAGATACGAAATGACAACAGAACCCTCCCATCCCACCCATCAATACAACCAAACCCCAACCAATAAGACCCCCTGAGATTAGTAACATGTGGCGTACACGTGAAGGCGTAGGCCGCCTGACCCGTAATATGTCTAACAAATAACCGCCAGTAAAATTTAGGTCGGGCCGCTCCTACCAGGTTACACCAATTGGGCTCCACCTTTACGTAAAATAACCCATAACCATCCTGTATATAAGTACAGTACTGCAAGACTAGCATAACTGCTAAGCACCACTTATCGTAAGGTTCAACTGGAGTCTTTGAGTCCTTTATCAATCATTCTTCAGCTGATTCGTTGCTCACTGTAGCTGCAGTCATGTTCGTGCCCGTGTCTGCCTGCGCCTCCTTTGATCCGCCAGGCCTGTTCAGGCTGTACTTTTTTAGGTTTCGCTGCAACTGGTCCGGATCCGTATAGAAACGTGGTTTATCCTCAAATTTGACTCTATGTTTGGCTGGGTACAACATGGCATACTCGAGCTGTAGGTCTCTCAACTTTAGTTTCACCGGTCCAAATTTCTTTCGTGCCTCCTGCACCAGAGGCGTGAAGTCTGGGAAAAGAGAGAGGTCCGATCCCTCGTGGCGGAGTGTTCCCAGTTCCCTCGCCTTCCGCAGTGCGGCATCCCTGTCTCTGTAATTAAGTAGACGAGCTATGATCGGGCGAGGGGGTGCCCCAACAGGTGGGCGAGCCGCCAGAGCCCTATGTGCCCTTTCCACCACAAAGACGTCGGAGAATGTCCCTCTTCCCAACAGTTGTATCAGTAGTTTTTCCACATATAACTCCATCATCCCTGTGGGTGTGGTTTCCGCCAGTCCAAGAATGCGCACATTGTTCCTACCAGAGCGCGCTTCAATATCCTCTGTTTTATCGCTCAACGTCGCCAAAATTTTATCCATGCGTTTCTGCGTTGTTCCGAGTGCATTCTGTGTATCTTCGGCATCGGAGATACGGCGTTCTGCCATATCAATCCTCTCGGCATGCTTATCTACTCTTTCGGACATTCTGTCCATGCTATAGGATAAGGAGTCCATTTTCGTGTCAATAGAAGTGAGACTGCGTTGCATGGCCGCTAGGATTTGTCGAATATCCCCCTCCTGGTCCGTAGCTTCTGAGGATGTCAATGGTTGCGATGCCTCCATGTCGTCTTCCCTATGTCTGGTGGATTGCCGCTGTGGGAATTGAAGTTTGGGTTGTGACTTATCAGTTTTCCCCATTGTGTTGTGCCCGCAGAGGTATATGTAAGCTTACAATGGTCCAACCTAGTCCACTACCGACGTTGTTTGCGGCTAGCAAGGTCCACAGACTCCGCACTTTAGCTAATCAGGCGAGTTTTGAAAATCCCCTCCTGTTTCGATCCCCGCAAGCCAGACATGCAAAAATCAACTCGTCGCGTGTCACTGGTCACACCCTCTCTCCTGTGCGCGAGTCACTGAGCACTTTACTCTGCAGGCGATCAGCTGCTATGTTTGAGATGCTCTTAGTGTCCGCTATGCCGTGGGGGCCCACCACATATATGCAAGGGTAATATGGCGGTCTTCATTTACCTCCACAGATGCGCCAATTTCTACCGCTTTTTCACTCGCCCTGTAGACACTTGTGCACTAGTCTCCAGTTGCCTCCCCAAGCAGTGCAATCGCAAAGTCCAGGCGCTATTACAATGTGCGCTCGCAGAGGGAACACTTTCTCGCTGCCACCCAGTAGCGGAACCCAGTAACGCTTCCAGGAGATCTCACACTGCCGGGTATCTTTATTCCACATAAGTGTTTAGCTGGCGGGGCAGCTGTGTCTTATGGCTGTATATACTCTTGATGGGAGCTCAGCTGGGAACGCTCCAATGCGCGGACCACACTCCATGTCTCTATAGCGTATTTCAGTGCTCCGGCGCCGCCGTGCGCCACATCCCAGGGCAATAAGGCGGTTCTGCCGCAGATAAGACCAGGGCCACAGCTCGCGGGCAGGGGCTCGCCGCAGACGCGCACAGTACCTGCAGCTTACACGCACAGCTCGGCTGTTTCCAGCGCCCTCTCAGCCCGCACTCACGATCTCTCCAGGCTTCCCGGTCAGTCACAGGCTGCAGGTCTCCGGAGGCACAGTGCTTTGCCGACTCTCCGTTTCAAGGCCGCCTCTCCGTTTCAAGGCCGCGCCCTGCACAAAATGGCGGCGGTTCTCAGTACGGGTCCGCAGCTCGCAACTTGCAGTATCTCCGTTCCGCTACCAACTGCTGCACTTAAATTCCGCCAGTACGCGCTCTGTATATTCCGCCACCCTAGCAGGGAAGCATAGCGGGATTACAGCCCAATTGTTGCAGGATAATGTAGGATTTTTAGGAGCGGCCGCCGGAGCTCGTTCAAGTTGCTTCCATTCGCGAGCCAGGCAAGCCATGCCCCCAAATATCTGTAAAATTATGGGGATTTATCAAATACGGCAGTTTGTGCCACTCTCTCACTTCTCTTTCGTTCTGTCTCCCCTTCTGCTACACATGCAGCTGCACCCCCCCTCCTCTTCCTTTTTGTCCATTTGGTCACCCATTTTGCTTTCTACACCACTACATTTAATCACTGCAATAGGTAGTTACCCATCGTGTGGGACGCTGGCATCTCACCGGACACTGCTCAGCTTTACTCTGCCAAAAACTTTTTTGTCAGCAGCTCGTTATGGGGCTTCGCATTTACTATGTTTTGCTTTAGCACAAACAAAGCTGTGGCGCACGCAAACCAACCACTTTCCCCTATAGGCATCATTTTTTTATACCTGCGTCAGTTACTGCCCCATCGTTACATACCTTAAAGCAACAAAAACCGCACTTGTAAGCACAACTTTAAATGCAAACAAGTAAGGCGCAAGGCACAGGCTCATATACGTATGCACCCACTCTGTTTATCAGCCTTCCAATGTCTATAAATATTTCACTTTAGCACAAACAAAGTTCTGGCGCACGGAAAAGAACCACTTTCCCCTATAGCCATTGCATTTTTTAAAGCTGCGCCGGGTACTGCCCCATCGCCACACACCTTAGCCCAACAATATACACACTTTTAAGCACAAGTTGTAATGCAAACAAGTAAGGCGCAAGGCACAGGCTCAAATACGTGGGCGCCCACTCTGTTCATCAGCCTTCCAATGTTGATACAATTATGGAGATTTAACAAATCCGGCAGTTTGTGCCACTCTCTCACTTCTCTTCCATTCTGTCTCCCCTTCTGCTACACATACAACTGCACCCCCCTCCTCTTCCTTTTTGCTTATTTAGTCACCCGTTTTGCTTTCTACACAACTACATTTAATCACTGCAATAGGTATTTGCCCATTGTGTGGGACGCTGGCATCTCTCTGGACACTGCCTGCTTTACTTTCACAAAACCCTTTTGTCATTTAGCAGCTCGCCACAGGGCTTGGAAATACATTTATAAGTACAGGTTAAAATGTGAAAAAAATATGGGGGGGGGGAGAGCAGCCTGCACAAACTTATAATAAAACTGCGAGCCCGCTCGCTTCATCAGTCTCCTAATGTTAATAAATTACACAGCTTTCTGCACCCCCCCTTTCTTTTCGTGGTACAGTCACCCTTTTGCTTTTTAGGTCTCGCCTGGCGTTGCAGCGCAAAGCGCTGCTCGCCAGGCGAGAGATATTGTAAGAGAGCAGATTTCAGAAGGGGACTTGAAGCCCCACCCCTCATTTCCATTGGCTGGCGTCACCGTTTATGCTAAACGGTGGCCTGCCATTGGAAATGAGGTATTTTTGGTTCCGCCCTTTCGCCTTTTTGTCCGGCCCATCCGGACTGTCTCGTCTGCTTTGCGGCAGACGCAAAGCAATTTCTTATCTTTATGAGGGCCATCTGTTTTCGCTCAGCCCCGTGTTTATTTTTGCATGGCGCTTTCACTTAAAGTGAAAGTGAAAGCGCGATGCAAATATAAACAGCGGCTGAGTGAAAACAGATTGAAGTTTCTGCAATGGCTCGAGAAGAAAGTGTGTCTAAAGCCCGTGTGCTTGGCCCAGAGCACTCCACAGCTGCACACACGGGTAAATATTCAAGGTTTTAGCTCCTAGCAGCCAGCCGGGCACCTGAGGCCAGCAGTGCATCACCGAACTCCGTGGTCATTCACCCTGCGAGGTGCAGACCATCTGACAGGCGCTCCATTTAGCTTCAAGGCGCTACACTCTGGAGCCCGCTCCAAAGACACCTCAGACGTGAGGAGAACCACACAAAACTCCACTGAGGGCGAAAGGCCACCTCTTCTGCCAGCTACCCCAGACATATTGACATCGCGCCCAGTCCTAACGCCTTGTGTCAGCTACTTCCATTCAGCGAGTTGCTCTTTTACAAGCTCATCGAGTCCCATTGCTTAGCGCTACAAAGTGCCTTGACAGCGCAAGAGAAAAACTCCTAAAATAAATAGAGGGGACAAACGAATGCAGGCAAATACATATGGGTGAGTTTATTAATATGAACACGCGTGCAACGAAACGTGACACACGGAGAGGAGGCAGGGGCCACGGCGGATGCGGGAGAGAGACACTGGAGTGACAGGCGAAGAACATGACAAACGGAAGAGTTGGGTAGCCAGAGTGCCGAAATCACCACGCTGCCTCACCGTCCTCTTTCACTGGCCATTACCCACCTGTCCTCACCTCGTCTGTCTCAGTCCTTTTCATCTCTTGAATCCATGGTCTCCCATCTCTCTAGTTTGTCTCCAGTTCAACCCCTTCTAAAGTTTTTTTACCCTCCCAATTTTTCCTTGCCGCTTCCCTTTCTCTCTCTTCTCTTCCCATTACTTAAGAGCTCTTCTTTCTCTCCATCTTTGTTCTCCCTCTTCCTGCCTTTCCCCTCTTTGCCATCACTCCACGTTTCCGTCTCCCTCTCCCGGTCCCCTCTTTCCGTGCCTCCCTTCCTCTCGCCCGCCTCCTTTGCAGGGCACGAGTCGGGGGTACATGCGGGTGGACGGCGTCCACCCACTATTTTTACAGGGTGGACGCCGTCCACCCTGCCAAGTAGTTGGGCCCCACTGAAAAATATGTTGATTTCGTCCCTGTGTAATTTGAAAATACCGGGACACATTCAACAGCGCCTGCACGTTGTTGTCTGCTTTCGATCCGCAACAACGTGCAGGCGGGAGGGGGCTTTCTTATTTTAGACTCCTGCTGGGCCCATAACAAAGGCCGAATCTGAGGGGTCATCAGGCCTCCTTTTGTTTGAGTCTCCTTGCTGGCAACAGTCAGGAGCCTCACATCTAGAAGCAAATGCAGCAGAGGGGAAACAAAGGCTCACACCTTGTTAGCGCTTCACACATACTTAAGAGAGGCAGCTTTTCACTTTGTTCAGGCTCTGTTTAGGAGATATGCATGCACTGTAAGAATGTCAGATGTGTTAATCTTTCCCAGTATTAACACAAAATAAATAGCTTACTACCCCTGAGGAGACGATGTAATAATTTAAATTTCACTATTTTTCCTTATAAAACACTATGGGCAGAGGAAGTTTACGCTGACAAAAGGCAACATTGGTCTATGTGTAGCTTACAAAAGTCTGAATCTTCTACCTAAATCAGGAGGGTTTCCCTGTATACTCGAAATGTGATCTAATGTACTCATGATAGACCTGTTAAACATATATGTGAGGGCTTAAGATCTGATGTCACTTCTTATGATGCCACTTCCTGTGATTTCACGCGCCGTGATGTCACACGCCGTGATGTCACACGCGTCGTGATGTCACGCGCCGTGATGTCACTGGCATAATGATTAACTAGGTTAGTCCCCCCACTTATTTTTTTAGGACTTGTGCCCTGCTCCTTTGTCTTTCTTTGATCTCGCCCCTCCTCCGACCCACTCTTTGTATACCAGCTCTCCTTTCTCAGCCCTGGGCAACGGTTCCTCCTTTTCCTCCTTTCTAGACCTTGCCCGTACACTCACTTTTCCTATTGTCTCCCACTTTCATCAACGCCCCCTTACCTCTCCTCTCCTCCTTCAGAATCGATCAGAGCGACTTCGTGGAAAGTTTTTAAGTGCTGGGGAATTGCATCTGAATGTGCAGAGTAGCGAAGAACAAATAGAGAGGCGGTGCGATCGCTGCCGGCTGCAGGCCAATTGCCCGTGTGATCCGATTCCCAGGGGGGCAGTCTTGAGTGGGCTCCGTTATGAGTGCACGCAGCTCCTGGGTGCAGTCTGCATCCGAGCAGTGCTGCTCCGAAGTGGAGTTTGGCTCTGAGTTGGCGCCTGTCCTCGGTGCGCTTTAGTTTCGCGCGCGGCTCCCATGCTTCTGAATGTGTAGCTCGAGGCTAGATTTAAGCGCAGACTGGCTCCATGTGAGCGCTAGACCAGAGATCCCCCCTTGTAGGTTTCCTAATCCCAGGGTCCCTCAGCTTGACTCAGCAGGATCCCCTGCCCCTCGCGCTCGATGCTGCTCCCTAACCGTGGTACCCAATCAATCCTCCCGCACACACATGACATGCCCAACACTTATTCAGAATCATGGAGTTTATTCTGAAAAAAAGGAAAAACCTGCACCGATCCTGGTGTAGAACAGGCCATGGAGGGGTAAAGCAGCCCAGAGGGCGTGGCTTGTAAGGAGGGCACCTGTTCTGCGGTATGACAGGCACTGTGTGGTATGCTATAGTGCAGACTCTTGGGGTGGCCACGTTCTTAGGGCAGGCTTTGTTTTGGGGTACATAGATGCAGACACCGCGCTATGCAAGGCAATAGGTGTTGCTTTTGGTATTGTAAATAAAAATGCCTTTAAATTTTTTTAAAGGCATTGCCATTTACAATGTCAATAGCTCAAAATAATGTCATTGCGAGACCTATTGCATTGTAAATGCTTTTTTTATTTTGCAGCTCTTTCTCGCTCTCTTCCCTTCGCTCCCCTCCCCCGCAGGAAGGCTCTTGTAATGTCACCATCTCACCTCCATTTTGGAAGAAAAGCATATCTTAAACAAGCATTTGCAATGCAATAGGTCTCGCATTTACGTGAGTTTGAGCTATTGGCATTGTAAATGACAATGTCTTTTATTTATGTGTTTGTTTTTAAAACATAAATAAAAGGCATTGTCATTTACAATGCTAATAGCTTAAACTCTCACAAATGTGAGACCTATTGCATTGCAAATGCTTGTGTTATTAAAGCTGCACTTCTGTAGCTTGAAGGTTTAGGACTAAACAATATTTTCAAAAGGTTGACTGACTAAACCGTGCTTTGCAATTTCAATAGTAATCAGGTTGAAAAATGAAGAGCTCTGATTTGTTCTTTTCATAAAAATATTATGTGAACTCGTAAAATTATTCTGTTTACCCAAACTCATACTTATTGCAATCACTACAACACACAAAACCCTGAGTGCATTTCTACAACTATCCTGCAATAGAAAATAATTTGTGTGTTCAGTGCTGTTCAAATGATACTAGAGGGTGTAATAAAGTGAGTCGGGCAGGAGGGGCCTCCTGATCCCAAGATTTTTGACGGGGTCGTGGTGTTGTGCATTACGTTAAACAGCATATCTGTCCAAAGGGAGAGGCTAGCATACATTACAAGAGTCCCGAAACTACCACGCAATGGGCCATTGCATATGGTTTAAAGAAGAAAAACATGTCAATAAAAATGAAGCAAAAAGAGCCTGTAGAGCGATTAGGCTGAGTGTAAGGCACAGTAATACCTTTGGGTTGAGTTTGCGCTATACGAGCCTGCAGCGTGAGCTGCAGCGCTCCTAATGTGTGCCGGGATGGTTAAAAGCACTACAATAGCCTGTAGAGCGATTAGGCTGAGTGTAAGGCACAGTAATACCTTTGGGTTGAGTTTGCGCTATACGAGCCTGCAGCGTGAGCTGCAGCGCTCCAAATGTGTGCCGGGATGGTTAAAAGCGCTACAATAGCCTGTAGAGCGATTAGGCTGAGTGTAAGGCACAGTAATACCTTTGGGTTGCGTTTGCACTATACGAGCCTGCAGCGTGAGCTGCAGCGCTCCTAATGTGTGTCGGGATGGTTAAAAGCGCTACAATAGCCTGTAGAGCGATTAGGCTGAGTGTAAGGCACAGTAATAGCTTTGGGTTGAGTTTGCGCTATACGAGCCTGCAGAGTGAGCTGCAGTGCTCCTAATGTGTGCCGGGATGGCTAAAAGCGCTACAATAGCCTGTAGAGCGATTAGGCTGAGTGTAAGGCACAGTAATACCTTCGGGTTGAGTTTGCGCTATACGAGCCTGCAGCGTGAGCTGCAGCGCTCCTAATGTGTGCCGGGATGGTTAAAAGCACTACAATAGCCTGTAGAGCGATTAGGCTGAGTGTAAGGCACAGTAATACCTTCGGGTTGAGTTTGCGCTATACGAGCCTGCAGCGTGAGCTGCAGCGCTCCTAATGTGTGCCGGAATGGTTAAAAGTGCTACAATAGCCTGTAGAGCGATTAGGCTGAGAGTAAGGCACAGTAATACCTTCAAGTTGAGTTTGCGCTATACGAGCCTGCAGCGTGAGCTGCAGCGCTCCTAATGTGTGCTGGGATGGTTAAAAGCGCTACAATAGCCTGTAGAGCGATTAGGCTGAGTGTAAGGCACAGTAATACCTATGGGTTGAGTTTGTGCTATACGAGCCTGCAGCGTGAGCTGCAGCGCTCCTAATGTGTGCCGGGATGGTTAAAAGCACTCCTAATGTGTGCCGGGATGGTTAAAAGCACTACAATAGCCTGTAGAGCGATTAGGCTGAGTGTAAGGCACAGTATTACCTTTGGGTTGAGTTTGCGCTATACGAGCCTGCAGCGTGAGCTCCAGCGCTCCTAATGTGTGCCGGGATGGTTAAAAGCGCTACAATAGCCTGTAGAGCGATTAGGCTGAGTGTAAGGCACAGTAATACCTATGGATTGAGTTTGTAGAGAGCAAGTAGCGCTCCAAATGTGTGGCAGGACAGTCACAAGCGCTGCAACACCTTCGGGTTGAGTCACCACAGGAAGAGAGGAAAATTGGGACAGAGGAGGCGAGGGGAGGGAGCTGAGGGGAGGGTGGAGGCGTAGTAGGTGTTAAAGAAGGGAGGAGAGCTGGGATGACGGCGGACCTAGCCCTACAGCTGCGTCTGGTTACATGCTGGCATTAGGAAGATCCTGCTCTCACAGCCAGGGGAGCGAGCACCCTCACCCCCGCAGAGCACTCAATAGTGTCCAGGAATTGGCTGCGCAGAACATGCAGCGAGATGCCATCTTGCGCATTTTATCCAGCTTGCCATAACGTCAGATTGTAAAACGCATTCTTTCGGATGATCTCGGATTTCTTGAAAGGCAGGCTTATTTCTCATTTTCTCTTTGTGACAAAACGCACCTCTAATGCAGTCTGAAAGCTGCACGGCCTACATGCAAATTACGTGTTTTGCAGAGTTCCCCCGCCTCTGGTGGCGTGCTCTGCTTTATAACATTAAAACGGTGGGAGAGGGATGCACAGTGCCTGCCTGTGCAGTGCAGTGCGCGCGCGCTGCAAAGACGCTAGAAGAAAAGAAAAACAAGGAAGTACTCCCTAAATGAAATAATAACAGCCCAGCAGCATAACTAAACAGTAGTTGGTCGGTGCTGCTTTCTGCAAAATGGAAGTGACGTTTCGCATCACGAGCCAACCATAAGCAAGATAAGAAGAGCAATGCAAGGTTAAACAAATGGCGAGCAGCAGGACATATTAGCCGCCAATAGGCGGAGTTTCACTCAACAATATAGACCTAAAAAGAGTGAGCCGTTTTATCTGAATGCTGCCTGTAGCTTTGCTACGGGCGCTTCATTAGGTCTCGCCTAGGCAGCGCATGCGCAGTCTCTCCGAGACATAAAGTAATCTATATTGTTGCTCCACTTGCTGCACGACCCGCCTTCCCCCGCATGGCAGGAGGGGAGGCAGGCCGCCGCGACCACGACCGAGAGAGAGCAGCTGAGTCCCGGTGAGTGGGCCCGCATGGGGAGCTGCGCTGGGAGAGCCCAATGAGGGGAGCCCCTTTCGAGGCACATTGTTGGTGCCAGGTTTCCCTGAGCGGTCCTCCAACGTTGGGGGCATTGTTGTAAAAGTCCCGGAGTGGGACTGAGAGGCCGTTGTGGCCAGTGCCGGCATTTATTTTCCCAGCTGCACCGCCAGTTAGCGGCAGCTGCAACGTGGGGGCACATTTGTTAGGAAGTCCCAGTGGGGACTCAGGAGGCACTGTAGTGCCAGTGCTTGTTTGCCAATTTCTACAGCTGCACCGCCCTGACTACGGGCAACTGCAACGCTGGGAACAATTGTTTGAAGAGTCCCAGTGGGGACCCCAGAGGCACAGTTAGTGCCAGTGCCATTATTTCTGGTGGCATTTTGGTTCTTGAAGTAAAGGAGTGAGATACACTCCTGTGCCCCAGCGCTTTGCGCATTTTGCTTCGCTGCATTTGCAGCTACGCCCTGACATTTTGGACATAGGGCATTTGAGCCCCAGTGAAAGGCCAGTTGGCCTGGGGTCAGTTTTAGTGTGTTAGGCCCCATGATTATTGCTGAATGTGATTATGCTTGTGATGCCTATTGCATACTGTGATTTATTGCATACTGTGTTTGTGCTGCTGATTATGTCTGATCTAATAGGATTTATGCATCATGTGTTTATGTTGCTAAGGTGATATAATGCTGCGCACAGTATTTTACCAGTAGTAACCGGTTGTGTTTTCTGAGGTCATTTTTATACCAGTAGTTACTGGTTGTGCGTTATTTACTACTTGTTACTAGTGCTTTCTAAAAGGTTCTGACAGCGACCCGATTGGCCCTGCCAGGTGTATATAATCCCCTGTAAAAATTGCCTAGTGCCAGTTGGTACAGTGTATATTGTGTGATTAGTATTCTAATGTGTTTTGGATAATACAAAGGCTATTTTTATATAACCTTGTGTGGAGTTTCTTTTGTGGTGTGCCTAGTGTGTTGCTGCTGTGTGTGTTGCGCAAGCGCTTTACGCATTGCCTCTGGGATAAGCCTGACTGCTCGTGCCAAGCTACCAAGGGGGTGAGCAGGGGTTATCTTCAGCGTGTAACTCCCTTGCCCTGACTAGAGTGGTGGTTTCTGCCTGGCTTTGGCGCAAGCCTTAGCCAACCAGAAATCCCATTTCTAACACCCCTCCTAACCGGGACGCCTTATCTGTGCCGTTGGCGTCAACCAGCCCATACTATCGGTCTCTTTATTGGTCACGTTAAGAGGTTGCAACATGGCGGCCCCTCCTTCGCGGTATACCGTTGGGTGAGCGCTCTATGCTTTCTTTCAACTTTGTCCAGAGATGACGGCACCCTCCTTCCCATTATACATTTGGGTGAGCGCTCTATGCTTTCTTTCACCTTTGTCCAGAGATGGCGGCACCCTCCTTCCCATTATGATTTGGGTGAGCGCTCTATGCTTTCTTTCACCTTTGTCCAGAGATGGCGACGATGTAGTATTCTCCAAAGAACTGTCGCATACACGAAGTTTAGTAAAGCATAAGTTCTTTTATTCCAACCCCTGCTGGAAAGAAAGCATCAAACACGAACGGTCTCCCAGCAGATAAGCATCATACAGAACTCCAATACATCCCTACCATTCTATCATTCTAGAGCACAAGCTAGAGTTCTACAATTAACTCTATACCTACCATAGAGGTGCTCCAGGAAGTAATGCACAATACTACACAATTCCCCCCTTAAAATAAAAAAATAAAAAATAATGAAAACAAATAATGAAACACAAAAATGACTTAACTGCAGTCAAACATCTCTAAACTCTTTGGTTTTCTTACAATTCTTCCTTTTGACGTTTTTATAACATTGGTGTCACAATTATCACAGACAGGTACCTCTGTACTGGTTGTACACTGTGAATTATGGCCAGGTGTTTCCTTAGATGTGTAGTAAGTATTTTGAGTGTCACACTCTTCAATACACTCAAGATTTGTTTCGCACCCATCCAATTCATTTGCATTGGTGTTTTGACTTAAACAATTATCTTGGGGCACATCTTAAACATTCAACCACCAAAAATTTCTGGTATTACTTTCACCCGCTTCTACTTTTCCATTCATACTGCTAACCGGAGCTAGTCGGCTAAAATGCCAAACCTCACCATTTTGTAACAGGGCTGTGCTGTTCATAACTTTAGCCACTCTCTTGGGTTCACTGAATCTGCTTTCACCTTTAGCGACTCTCTTTGCACTTTTAACCCATACTCATTGCCCTTCACAAATAAACTTGTCTAGTGCCATGTTTATGATCATAATACAATTTGTTTTTCTTTTGAGACTCATCAATACACTTCCTGACATCACTCATGTCACAGTCGACCATTTCGCTTCTTTTCATCCAACCAGGATTAACTTTCGAATGAGGTATTCTGCCTCTCATTAACGAAAACGGACTTTTACCGACTGTGCCATGAATTGTGCTCCTATAGGCCCAAATCATTTTCTTCAATTCATCATCCCATGATACACCACCTTTATTAGCAAGCTGCAGGACACCTTTAATGCTACGGTTGACCCTTTCAACAATACCATTTCCACTAGGATGATATAAGGCAGTGAACCGTTGTTGAATCCCAGAAGATTTGAACTGCACCCCATTATCAGAAAGGATTACAGCTGGGAACCCTTCCCTTAAAAATATCTCATCCAAAAATGTAATTACTGTAAACAAAAAAAACGTTATTCGGTTATTACGACCATAAAAGTGCAAGTGCATACAGTATAGAATTGCGACATTGGATACGTAGCAATAATTCATTAGAAACATCACAATAATTCATGATAAAATTGTGGCAGTCAAATGATAAGACAATTAAAACAGCAATTAAAAAGATTTAAAAATTTGGAGACCAAGAGAGGCCCGGTTAAATGCACAGAAAGTCCCGCTATAAAATCACACTCATTACTGTTCTTGTGTTGACTACTTCCACAACACGAACTTCCAACCACCTAGAAAAGGTATCCAGCAGAACTAGGATGTAATTCTGTGAACCATCTTGCCATGAGATGGGTCCCATAATACGCAATTACCTCCCACTGAAGCTTTGGACAACCTGAGGAGCCTAAAGGTGGGTTAAAAGTTTTCAAAGTTTTGTCAGATATCCCACACTTGACACATGATCTGACGCATCTTTCAATGTCTACATCCACTTTGGGCCACCAACATAGCTCCTTGAGCCGGTGTTTGGTACAAGTGATGCCTGAATGGTCTTCATGACACAAATTAATGATTTTTTCTCATAACTTTTTAGGAGGAACAACCTTATCTCCACGTAAGACTAATGAATCACACATACTAAGCTCATTATGTACCTCCCAGAAACCTATGCACTCATCTTTCAATGATTTCTTTTCTAAGCCACTTCATCCATTCACAATCAATTCTTTAACTTCAAGTAATATGTGGTCAGAACTCTCAGCTTCAATCCATTCTTCTTTGCTAAAACTGTTCTGAGCTGTATCCAATGACACATTAGCAACAGAAAATTAATTCCAAGAACTTTTGTCTACTTCTGTCAAAGGTATGGACATTCAACTCAGAAAATCAGCGGTGAAGTTTTTAACACCTGGAACATATTGTATGTCATACATGAAATCTTGTAATCTCATGGAGAGTCTTGCAATTCTCGCAGTAGCATTAATCAATCCTTCAATAGTTCATAACTTAGTAAGGGGTTTGTGATCACATCGTAGAATACATTTTCTGCCCCATAAAAACTTCCTGAAATGTTCTAGTGCCCAAACACATGCCAAGGTTTCTTGTTCGATCACTGAGTATTTCTCCTCAGTGGGGGTAAGCGAACGAGACGTAAAAGCAATCACTACTTCTTTGTTATTACTATCCAGTTGAGTGAGGACCCTACCTAATCCTTTGCTGCTAGAATTGGTAGTGACAATGATACCAGCAAGAGGATCAAAACCTTGTAAATTAGGTGCATGTCCAATAGTTTTTTTAATTTCCTCGAAAGACCTTTGACAAACGTCACACCAGAAAAATTGTACTTTGATCTTAAGCAAAGATCTCATG
The DNA here is from genome assembly GCA_963921515.1 of Calotriton arnoldi. Lineage (NCBI taxonomy): Eukaryota > Metazoa > Chordata > Amphibia > Caudata > Salamandridae > Calotriton > Calotriton arnoldi. Next base: position 960,659 of record CAWUFW010000829.1, on the reverse strand, counting down.
GCATGGGTTTTTTCAGAAAATGTTTCTAAAAATTTTGCATTAAATTCCGCAAGCCCTAAGAAAGATCTAAGATCTTCCTTAGACTTCGGAGCGGGAGCATCAATGATAGCTCTCACCAAGCTAGTTTTTGGTCTAATCCCCAAAGCACTAATTTCATGACCTAAATAGGTAACTTTCTTCTCTGCGAATTTACATTTAGAAATTTCCGCTGTCACACCTTTAGTTTGCAGGATGTTCATTACCTTTCTTAATCGCTCATCATGGAATTTTTTATTAGCTCCCATAATCAATATGTCATCTTGGAAGAGCACCACTCCTTGCATATCACCAAACAACTCAGCCATCCATCTTTGGAATACTGCTGCCGCAGATGCCAAGCCAAAAGGCATGCGGCAAAATTGGAAGCAACCAAAGGGTGTACAAAAATCAGTATATTCTCTGCTAGAAGGGTGTAGAGAAATCTGATGATATGCAGAGGAGAGATAAATGGTCAAAAACCATTTCGCACCTTTAGTTAGAGAAAGCCTCTCATCAATTCTGGGTAAGGGAAATTGGTCCACAGTGATATTGTCGTTCAAATTTCTCAAATCAATACACATCCGAATCTTGCCATTGGAACGTCTAGCAATAACAATGGGTGAAACCCATTCGGAGGCTTCTACAGGTTCAATGATATGCGCTTCCTGTAATTTTTTAAGTTCTTTCTTAACTTCATCTCGCACTATAAGAGGAATGTGACATACATTATGGATTTTGGGAACAGCATTGGACTTGACACGGATCTTATGTGTACACCCTGCAAGTTTTCCAATTTCACCACTAAAAACACTTTGAAATTCTTTTAAGCCCCATTTTTTTTGTTTCCTCAGCATCACAAGTAACTAGTACTTGCTCTGAACTATTTGGATCAAGAATAATATTCAATGCACGTTTATCCTTCCATCCTAAAACGGAGGGTCCATCAGCAGCCACATATAACTTATATGACGCCCTTCTGCCTTTGAACTCAAATACAAGAGTTCTGTACCCCAACATATCAATTTTCTCCCCAGTGAAACTTTCAGGATTTACATCAGTAGGTTGTAAATAAGGGCCTATAGTATTAACAAACCTGTCCTCCCAAACGGAGCAGCAAAGATGGTGAATGGTGAACCAGAGTCTGCTGCTGCTTCTAAAACTATACTGTTAGAACTGGGGGTCTCTAGTTGGCAGAGGTAGGTACCTTTGTCCAAATAGGGACCCTTGCTTCTAGTCAGGGTAAGGGGCTACACTCCTAAATAACCCCTGCTCACCCCCTTGGTAGCTTGGCACGAGCAGGCAGGCTTATCTCAGAGGCAGTGTGTAAAGCATTTGTGAACACATACAGTAATACAGTGAAAACACTACAAATGGACACCACACCAGTTTAGAAAAGTAAATAATCTTTACTAGAGTTAACACAAGACCAAATGACAAAAATCCACAATACTGTAATCAAAATGAGTCTCTAAAATGGTAGAAATAGCTTAGTTCACTTTAGATTGTAAATGCAACACTTTACTCTCAAAGTACCTGGGATGCGTAACGCAAAACAAACAAAAGGGTCGCAGGGAAGGTGATGCGCCGTTCTTTACACTCAGGGGAGTGGATGCGTCGGTTCCTTACTGCTGCGCAGGGGAGTTGAGGCTCGCTTCCTTACTGTGTGGGGAGTTGACGCGCCGGTTTCTTACTGCGATCGATGCGATGACGCTCCGGTGCGATGCGACAAAATGGCGTCTTGGTTATGGTGTGACAACGTAGATGCAATGCGTGCAGGCCCGACAGTCGTGCGGCGACTCAGTGAACTTCTGAGCCGCAACAGGCCCTGCGACACGCTTCTCCGGTGATGCGACGGTGACCTCTGTGGCGGCGGCACGCTTCTCTGGTGATGCGACGCGCCTCGGTGATGCGATGGTGACAGTGGCAGCGGCGGCGCGCTTACTCGGCGATGCGACGACAGCTGCTGCGGCGGCGACACGCTTCTTCCTTGTTGAGTCGCGCTTCCAGCTCCCAGCGACACGCAGTCTCTTAGAAGGCCCAGCACAACAGCAGGCACTTCAATTCCCAGAAAGGGAATTCAGGGGGGAGCTGGTGGTGAAGTCTTGTATCCCTGAGACTTCAGGCAGGAGGCAAGCACAGTTCAAGCCCTTGGAGATTTTTCTTCAAGATGATGAACGCACACTCAGTCCTTTTTAGGTCTCGCCTAGGCAGCGCGCATGCGCTGCTCTAGGAGGACCTTTAGCCATCGGTCTTCACTTTTCAAGCACTGCACTCGTGCTTGTGGCGGCATCCACCTTCCGGGAGCGAGCAGCGGCGCGCCACAAGCACGAGTGCAGTGCTTGAAAAGTGAAGACTGCTCTCCCAAGCGCACGCGCACCACTCGCGGGCTCACCTCCTGCTCCCCCTCTCTCTCTCTCACAACCTCTCCGCTTCACGGCACCGCGCTTCATGTTTCTTCAAGCATCTGGTAACGTAGCATACGTGTATTCTTTTCCTTGCTATTAATTCAGATTTAAGAAAGTACTTCGCAACATTAAGCAAAAATGTAATATTCTCAGTTCCTCTTGGCACTAATTTTCTGTATACACGTTTTGCCCCGTAATCTTTTTTTTTTTTGTAACCCTCCCCTTCTCCCCCTCTCCCCCGAATTGTAAGTTTAGTTCAGGTCAATTGGTGTTGGTTGGTGAATGGAAGACTCTGACCAAGATATCCGATGAGTTCAGAGACCCCATTTCACCACGTTAAGTGCGGAACGCTCTCACCTAACGTGATCGTACTCACAACAAGCTCCCATTCTGACCGCTCCAGAGAGCAAGAAGAACCGACCCGGCCCTGCAGATGTTCCCAGCAATAATGGCATCCATGGGAAGAAGATAGGAACTATCGCTTTCTCCCCTCTCTCGCAGACACGCAATGCAGGTCACAGCACCATCATTCTCTGAGTCGGACACCGTGTTGTCAGGTAAAAAGTGAAGTGAATTTGTACTTTTAGCACCCCTCCCTTTAATTGTGAAGTTGACACTTTTGTTCCCAAAGTCGAAGCCTGGCAATCGCCAGTAAGGGCGAGAACTGTGATCTGCGAGTTAAATTCCTACTTGGCGCAATAAGAATAACGAACCGGTTCACAGATATGCTTTCCTACCCAAAAAAACAAAACAAAAACAGCGACACAGAATGCCACCATTCATAATTATTTGACAAGTACACACAATCCATGCACTCCACGGATTACATCCGAAATTAGTGCAATTTCTGACGGGGGGGGTGTGATATGCATGGAATACCTCAGCAGAGATGTTATGAAGCTACAAAGTGCAGTATTGCATGCAAAGTTTGGACAGTTTTGTGCCCGGTGATAAAGGGGTGCGCTGTGAGCTTACATTGCTAGATGCGCCTACATTTAAACTATGCAGTATACTTTGTACCTTTGCTTGTTTTAAGACAGGAAGTGAGGTGGTGTGTTTTTGACAAGTAACCCTGCTTGCTTTCAGGCAATTTAAGATTCACTTCCTGGTCACTCCAGTCGTAGCTGCCTTCAGCCTTTCCAAATGATTGGACGTTGCTGCTCGGTGGCCAAAGGCAGGCTCTTCCACTCCGAGCTGGCGCGTTGCACTTCTAGACAAGGTACCTTTGGGAGGCACGATCGGGTGGGAAACTCGATACCTGCTTTCGCAATGGCGTGTCATCACTTAACACAAAGCGTTTCTTACGCAGTTTGTTTTTCAATACATTCCCTACAAGACCGTGGCTTAAAAAGCAAGTGATAGAGCCTTTGAACCACATGTATTTGAAAATATCAAGTGATGTAATACCCTTGTCTTCAGTCGTGTAAAACTACTCGGCAGGGTCCAGAGCATTTTCAGTAGATAGCTTGTGCCACGTATGTGATTCTACGGATTATGTCCGACATAGTAAGACAGAAGTGGGTGGGACGTCACGTAGTTTCCACTTATCTTCCTTCACACCTCAGTAGGTTGTACACATTTTTAAAATGCTTCTTTCTAACAAAGAACCTTTTGGGTGACTAGCAGCAAACTCCCAGAGGTCGCTACAATTCCCTTTTCCGATAGACACGGTGTGCCAGATGGTGGACTTACACTATCAGTCACACCCCCGAAATCAGTAGCTGCTACAGACATAACACACACCAGAAATTGCATCTTTTTGCTACTCTGAATCCTGGATAAGCCAACTCAGTGGTAGTTCCATTCATTGTTTGGGATCGCTTGAAATGTGGGGCTTGATAGAGGAAGAATTTGCCTTTGTTTTTTTTATTAGTTTTCAGCAGACTCTCAATTAACATTTAATATTGACACCTTTGTGTGCTTTGCAGGTAGGTTTGATGAATACCACCTGAAATGTACAGCAAATACCACTTGAAATGTATAGCTTGAAATGCTTAGCGACAAGGATTGTTATTGGCATTATTTCTTTTTTGTGTTCAGTAAATAATTTAACATTTTCTTTCTTCTGATGAACATCCATGTAGGGGATTCATCTGCTTAAATTGTGCCCATATAATCGTTGTTTTGTCTAGACTTTATTTAGAGCTAACCCTAGTTCTTGGGTCTTTTATTTTTACCCAACCGCTTACATGTTTTCTGCTCTCTGAATGATCTACCAGTTATCTCTTCTCTAAAGGTAATCGTACCCTGGCAGTACCAGCACTTCTTGGGTTGAGATGTAAAGTGTACAGGAGGTTTGCTGCCATGGGCGAAAGTGTTTCCATAAGTGATGCTAGACAGGTGCAGTGAAAGCACATACAAGTTAGGGTATTATAAAGATTGTAGATAGCCTTGGTAGATAGACAGGACATTTACACACAAGACTGACCTCTCTGGGGGCTCTCACATGGCTAAAATTAAAATAAACTATTAACTTACAGAGGTTACATTTCAGGAAAAGACCCTTTAGTGCCTGCTTCTTTCTAGGGCATGCACCCAAGAGTTGGAACTCCTTATTTTACGTAGTCAAGTCAGAGAATTTATGAAAATAGCTGAGGCAGCAAAAAAGTCATTCAGTGAAAGGAGGGGGTAGAGGGTGAGGCAGTCAGACCGATCCGTATTTGGAATGTGGATATTCTGTGACAGGAGGCTGTCCAAATAGGCCTATAGTGCAGGCAGTCAATGTCAAACCACTGGCTTTGTCCCAGCCCTACCCTACTTGTCATTCACACTAGCCTGCCCCAGTCTCACCCCTCTTACATGGCATTTCTTTCCTTGTTGCTCTTTCTCTCTCCATTTCTCCCCATGCCAAATCCTTCACCTTTCTTGCTTATGTCCACCACCAGGCTCTGCCTTGTCTCTTCCTAACCACTCTCCTTGTCCTCTCCCCTGCCTCTCAAGGAACATTTGGAAAAGAGTAAACATGCATTCTTTTGGAGTGCTCACTGCAAAAGTAAGAGTCCCCTCAAGTCAACGATGGAAGGATACAAATCATCTAATCACAATACTGTGAGACCAAAATGTTCCCGTGCTGCAACAACACAAGAAAATGAGAAAATAGCAGGCACCTGGGATGGGCAGCAAAAATAAAGAGCAAATATCTGACCCAAATCCCTCTTTAACTTTGTAAACTAGTGGACATAACAGGTCTACCAACATGTCTGTAGCTAATACTTAATAAGTGTATGTGTATATAAATATTGGTAAATATTGCTGCTTGTATTGCAGATTCTTTTATACAAGAGTGCAGATGTTTGTTAATTCCTGCATCTTCTTGTACCACTTAGGGAGATTTAACTTCTGTTCATTCTGCACTGTTTTCATGCGCTAGTTGTACTTCAAGGAGGACTCTGGCCTGCCAGTGAAGTACTTAACCTTTATTTTTGGAAATGCAGCTAACATGCTTTTATCCCCAAGCCTCTCTTAACGCACATGCTTGTTCTTGTTGGTTCCTGTCCGTGTTTTGTTTTTAGTAATACTCGCTACATATAATGCAGTGGCCTTATGTCGATCATTCAGGCGCACAAAATATCTCCTATGCATCTTAGAGCCCTTTGTGCCGATTGGCGATTTAATAGTTGTTGGGCGTCGCAAAGGTGTAGGGTCCTCCGTTGAACTTTAAACTGTGAAGTCTCGTGCTTCTGAGAAAAAGATTGCTGTTGCATGAGATTGCAGATAAACTTCTTCGGACACTCTTTTTGTGATAACTTTATGGCCTCTTAGCTTTTACTTTCCTTCGTCTGTGTTACTGTTTCACAGTGTGAGTTAACATTGGATGCTGCATGCTCTGAAGTCTTTCTTTGAGGAATAGATTCCTGAGTTTGTCCTGAACAATGGACAGGAGATTTGGGATAACAAGCAGAACGGGTATTAAGCTTTTGTTGTGTCTGCAGTTTACCTCTGTTTTGTTTTTGCCATTTTTGTCTTTGTTAAAATAATTTCGCTTGCATGTATTGTAGAACTCTGAAATTTCATGCCACCACTTAAGAGAGTCCTTTTTATTTTATTTTAAAGTCAATTGACTTATAATTATAGACTCTCTGTTTTTAGAACAACATACTTAAGTCGTGTTTTTTGTACTGCTATCCCCCTGCTTTGTAGCGCAATCTACTCATGTGTTCACACTTTTGCAAGTCGCAAAGTTCTGTGAAAAATCTGTACCTATGGTAGTCGTGTACAAAAACTTGAAATAGAAGACCGTGCCTTTCAATACGATGCCTGTGTACCAGTCACTATTTCATGTACTATGCCACACCTGTTGACAAAGAGGGCATCCATAAGCCTGCAGTGTTAATAATTTCTATGAGGAAATGGAAAGGCTAAAACAAAGATGTACATCAGTGATAAATCCAAAGTAACGAATTCATAGTGAGTTTTTTTATTTTGCTTTAAGTTGACAATAATTACCAATCCTTGATAAAAAAAAAAAAGATGCCATAAGGCAGCAACCCTACCACAAACCTCACCCTAAAGCAGTGCTTCCCACGCTTTTAACAAGCATTGGCATAGCCAATAGGTCTCGCCTTTGGGACCTTATAAGTGTTTACCCATGCAACAGTTAATGTTGTTGCACCAAGGATATTGTGCTGCATAACAAAATACTTATAAGGTCCCAAAGGCGAGACCTATTGGCTATGCCAATGCTTGCTCTCCTTTCTTTGGCAATGAAGCAACCACTGCAGGCCAACTCCCAAACAGCACACAGCACAGGGGTAGTCTCCTCCTTCAGTTTCTCTGGTTCTTCTCCTCAGCAAAGGTTCGTCTTGATTCCCAGAAGTCATCTAAAGTTCTGGGGTCTGGGTCCCCCTTTTTATACACACAAATCCTTTGTCTCTGAAGGCAGAGCGTGTCTATACCTAGTCCAAACCAGTTCTGGGTGCATTCTGCCAGTGCACAACTTCTTCCTTTGTCAGTGTGGGCCAGGGTCATCAGACGCACCCCAGGAGGTGGAGCCAGCATTGTGGAAGGCAGGTACAGCCCTATTCAGGCCCAGGTGCTACTCCTCCCACCACTCCCAATGCAGATAGGTCTATTCAGCCTAGTGATGACTCACTTTGCCTCCTGGAGCCACCCCAGCCCCTGTCACTCACAAACCAGACATGGAATACACAACCTAGCAGAGGCAGGCTGGATGGTTAGGCAAGAAAATACCTACTTTCTAAAAGGGGTATTTTCAAACACAGAATGTTAAAACCAACTTCACTAAAAGATGTATTTTATCATTCTGAGTTCAGGCATACTAAATTTGTTCTTCTACCATGTTCCTTGGGTCAGTTAGGATTATAAGATGTTATAATCAAACTGCCCATTCTGGCATATGGGAACAGGTAGCCTTGCAATAGTGAAAAACGAAATGGGCTGTTATTCACTATCAGGACATGCCCCACGCATCAGGGCATGTCCTACCTTTTACATACAATGCACCCTGCCCATGGGGTTACCTTGGGCCTACCTTAGGGGTGACTGATATGTAGAAAAGGGAAGGTTTAGGGACTGGCAAGTGGGTGCACTTGCCAAGTCGACATGGCAGCCCCAGGCTGCACACAGGCTCTGCAATGGCAGGCCTGAGTCACATTTTACAAGCTGCTTCTGTGGGTGGCACAACCAGTGCTGCAAGCCCACCAGCAGCATTTGATTTACAGGCCCTGGACACACATGGTGCACTGTACTAGGGTCTGACAAGTAAATCAAATAAGCCAATCATGGAGTCACTAATCCATTACAATAATTTACAATAGGGAGCACTTGCACTTTGGCACTGAATAGCAGTGGCAAAGTGCCCAAAGCTATCTAGACCAGCAAAACACATAGCAAAAATACAGGAGGCAACAGCAAAGAAATGGAAGGGAGACCCATGCCAATGGTGCCAGGTCTAACATATACCTCCAAAGGAAACCATGCACATAGGTTTGTTGCTATTATTTCCGTTTAAATTCAGAACAACATTTTTCTTCACTCCTGTAGAAATGGTACCAGAATTCTCAGAAGACTCGTCCGAGTCATTTCCTGACAAGTCTGAACCACTTTCTATTAAGCACGCTACTCGATTTTTCTTAGTATGTTTTTTCCTACATACCCTCGCAGAAATGTCCTACAATCCCACATTCTAAACACTTAGATGATTTTGCAGGACATCCGTCAAACCTGGCAGTGTGTGAGATACTACCACATCTAAAACACACAAAACCAAAATTGTTCACTAAAGTGTTCCCTTCTTTCTTAGAATTGGATTTTTGGTAAGTATTTTGATTCTTGGGTGTAGTAATTTTTTCTCTTCTCCAATCACTAATTTTGTTGACAGACGTAGAGTCATTTGATGGAGTTACTGCTTTAGCACATCTTTCAGAAAGTTCCACTTTCTTGACTAAAGTTATGACATCCTTTAGACTTGCCTCACCTTCAATCCATAACCTGTCTTGAATGTTCTTATTCTTTGTGCACACAACAATCTGATCTCTTATCATATCATCGTGTAAAGATCCGAATTGGCATTTAATGGCCAAATTCTTAAGTGCTGATAACATAGTCTTCAATGGACTCACTAGAATCTTGTTTACGTTTGTAAAACGCACGCCTGGATACCGCCACACACACAATAGGGAAATAATGATCATCTAGGTCTGCAATAGCACATTTAAATACGTCAAATTCACCACTCCTTTCAACTTTTTGCATTTGAGTATACACCCTGAGACCCTCAGGCCCTTAACAATGCATTTTGCGTTTTTTTCTTTCTGGTGACATGACGCAACCATTGTCCTCCAGAGTAGCAATATAATTGATAAAATATTCTTTCCACTATTGCCACGTCACTGTAGGTTCACCAGGATTAGTTGAGAATTCCTTAGGAGTATTGAGATTAGTGCTGACATTTATTGCAGCTGTTGGATTAGTTGTGACTGATGATGTGCTAGCAGAATTTCCCTCCATCACAAGTTTTGTAGCGAAAACATAGTCAATGATAGGAAAACAGCAATAACAAAAACAAAGAAAAATGAGCAGGAATAAAACAGTTCTTCCTACTATAATGTCCAGTGTTCTTTGTTTTGCGGCGCTGTACTCCGTATTGTTTTTTGTTAAAACAGCTGACAAGACCGTAGATGTGTAGGAATGAAACCTAACCTGGCGACTAACCTCTCTCGACTACTGGAATTTGTGCCCTCTTCTTCCTCTTACACCACTCTATCTTCAGTCCTATCTTGTTGAATCAGTCCTGTTCTGAAGTAACAACCTGTTCCTAATCGCATCACTTCCCTGTCAGCACATCAGTTCGGGTATCTTCACCCGACTTCTGGAATATGTGCCCCCTTCCTCTCCTTATATTTCTCCTCATCACCGCTGCCCTAGTAACACCCTTCTCATATCCCCACCCCCCCTCCTCACTTTCCCAACATGGCCACCTCGCGAGTTAAATCTGGAATTAATTGCTACAAAATCATTTATCCTCCTAACCTGACTAAAGCGTCAGCAAAACGATTCAAGCATAACACCATTGAATGTTTCCCTGATTCCCTCTTTGTTGATCAATTCTACAATGGTCTGTATGGGAGGCTCAAAAACGATCTCATTTTTTTCACTCACGACATCCCCTCCTGGTCCAACAGCTTATATAATTCCCTTAACGTCACCTCCTCCTCTTCCATCCCTCATGGGAAACAGCTAAAGATTTCCCCCTCTGCATGTTTTAACGGATCCCTCACTATCTCCCTCTATAACAACGGTACTGTCATGATCCAAGCTAAAGACACCTGTCTCTCTCTCTTCGACCACCTCTTCCCCTCCCTACTCCCCTCCCCTGCGACCGGACTCTCCCTTGACTCTTCATCTAAATCCACCCATTACTCCCTATCTCCTCCCCTGACCCCCCTACATAGGCTGCACCCTCGGGAGGCACAGGCTGACCCTCTTTCCCCCCCCTCCCCTGTTCCCTCCTTTCCCATTCTTCCCCAGTGTGCCCCCTCCATCACATCAGCCTTACCGCTAGCTAATACGCTCCTCGTCCAATATGCACCATCCCGGTACTCCAATCTTATCTCCTCCCCCTATCCCTACCTACACCCACCCTATTTTGTCCACCTCTCCTCCAACCTTCTCCCCTAGTCAACTTTACTTACGTTCCCCCTATTCCCTCCTCTTCTCCTCTTTTCTACCCCCTCCTCCCTCGCTATGTACCCCGAATTCTTTACAAACCCATTGCATCTCTCTTCTTCCCCCACTCCTCCAGTAATGCTGTGCTACCCCTTTCCCCCTTGGTAACCCTTTCCCTTTCCCTCCCTCGGACCCAGCAGAACCACTTTCTCTCTTCAACTTCCCTATCTCCCAACCCCCTCACTCTGCCAGGTGCCCGTTCCTCACATTCACCTCACCTAGCCTACAGGACCCCTCCAACCCCCTCCCCTCTCTTCCGCCCAAACCTCCTCCTTTCCTATGACTCCACTCATTCCCCCCCCTTTCTGTCCCACCGCCCCGTTCCTCTCCTATCTCCCCCTAATTATGTCCTCAATTCCTATCCTTCTTGCAACATCAACAAAGACAACTCTCCTTTCACCTCTGATGCACCAACGCCCGCTCTCAACCACCACCTTTCCCCAACCCTGAACACTGTACCCCAATTCCCCTCCCGTACCCCCACCTCTCCCTGCCCTCCGCCGCCAATTGCACCCCCTCCTGATTCTATCGAGCCACCCAACATGCCGTGCTCTGCCCTACTCTCTGGAAAATAAGCTAGGTTCTCTCATCACCTCCATCGCCAAGCTTGAAGCTACCATTTCACTCTTAAGCTCCAAGATTTCCACCTTTCCATACACCTCAATTCCTTTGGAAAACACTCACCTTCCCACGAGATGCACCTCGCCCCCACACCCCAAAATAGCCAATCATAACCTGTCGCCTGCAAACATCGCAAACTCACTCAAGTCCTCGAACGCCACCCTTCTTCCACTTTCCTCTCCAAGTAACCCTACTATCTACACTATTCCGACCATCTCCTCTGTCAGAACCAATCATCACCTAAATCCTCCCGAGCACCCTCATATAAGTACAATATCCCTATCCCCCCTCATATCCCAAGTGCCCCTGTCACCAAAACAGTCTCGGCAGAGTTGCGTTGTCTGCTCCACAACTGCAGATCTGCAATAAAACACAAACTTGAAATCTCCGATACCATCACCCTTCACAATATCGACATGCTCTTCCTCACAGAGACCTGGTTCAACGATACCTCTCACTCTATGTTTGATCTCCTATTACCCACAGGCTATTCTATATTGAGAAATGACAGAATAGACAAAGTTGGGGGAGGTATTGCAGTCATCTTTAGAAACTCCCTTCAACTCAAGGCTTTTCCTAACAGCTCCTTCCGCACTTTTGAATGCCTATCTCTTGAGCTTCAATTGCACCAACGCTCACCCTCAGATTCCATGCCATTTACCGCCCGCCTGGCAGCAGACCTTCGTTTATGGAGGAACTCACTGACTTCATCAGCGACCAATACTCGCAAAGTGACAATCAGATCTTCGTGGGTGACTTCAATCTCCACTGGGGCTCGCTGGAAGACTCTTCTGCGAATATGCTGGCCACCTTTCTCTCCGCAGACGATCTTACCAAAACACTGCACAGAAACAACACACTCTAAGGGCTCACTCCTGGACCTTGTTATTTCTAAAGCAGACATGCCTACTATCGCTATCCCTATTCATGTAGACTGGTCTGACCACCTCCTCATCCCATTCTCTCTTCACCTATCTCACTCTATAACTCTCGGCCAACCTAAGAGGACTACTTCATGGTTCCGTAACACGAAAAATATTGACCTCGGTACCCTCTGTGATTCGGCTTTGCTATCACTTCCAAGGCTAGACCCGAACCTGGATGTGAATGAACTCACCTCCCAATGCCTCTCAGTCCTCGCAGTCGAAATCAACAACGTCGCTCCTCTTCAAAGCAAAAGGAAAAGGCCTACTCCCTCAGCACCTTGGTTCAACAAATCCCTTTATGAAGAAAGGAAGTACCTAAGAATCCTAGAGAAACAATGGAGACAAGCGCCCTCCACCAATAATTTGGCCACGCTTCGTTCAGCAAGATCCAAGTACCACAAGCACATCTTCCTTGAAAAAGCATCGCACTTCAGAACCCTCCTCGACTCAGCCAAAAATAGACCCAAAAAACTATTCGACCTCATCAAGAATCCAAACTGCTCTCCCCCAACCTCCAAGTTGGAGGATTCTACAAAGAAAGCAGCGGAATTCGCTTTATTCTTTGACGAAAAAGTGAAATCACTTGTGGATCAGGTCATTCATCCTACCCCTCCAGAGGAGCGCAAATCCTTAGCCATTTGGCAGAACTTTGACTCCATCTCTGAAGATGCCCTCCTCAAATGCATCCTCGAAACAAAGCCCTCCAACCATTCTCTTGACCCCATCCCTAGTGCCATTGCAATCGACTTCTACACCCATTCTCTTTCCTATTGGACCACTCTGGTTAACCTCTCCCTCTGTCAAGGCTCCCTTCCTGTTCCCTTCAAAACTGGGCAGGTTACCCCTCTTCTTAAAAAACCCACTGCTGATGCGAACGACCTCAACAACTTCCGCCCCATCACTAACCTACCTTTTCTTGTGAAAATCACTGAAAGAGATGTAACGAAACAACTTTCCCGTCATATCAAGGACAATGATCTTCTTGACAATTTCCAGTCTGGCTTCATTCAAAACTGCAGCACTGAAACAGCCCTGCTGCAAGTGATTGATGACGCACTGCGGATACTCGATTCAGGGGAGTCTTGTCTTCTAATTCTCCTTGACCTTTCTGCAGCCTTTGACACTGTCAATCACAACACTCTCCTTAACACTGTTCAAAAGAGAATGGGCATGGAAGGCACAGTGCTTAAATGGTTTGCTTCCTTCCTCTCTGATAGATCCCAAATGATCAAAATAGCGAACAGTCTTTCATCTCCTTTGGCGGTTGGTCAAGGTGTTCCTCAAGGTTCTATACTTGCACCCACTTTGTTCAACCTCTATTTGGAACCATTGGGAAATCTCCAAAGTAAATCTGGGATCCTCTATCATCTCTATGCGGACGACACTCAAATCTACCTCAAGGTGTCCTCCACACACGATCTCTCCATCCTAAACTCTACTCTCTACTCCATTCAAAACTGGATGCTAACTCATCAATTGATTCTGAATCCCTCCAAAACTGAATTCCTCCTCCTCTCCTCCTCACTCTCTCCTCCTCCGGTTCAATCATGGATGGATCAGATGAATCTACTTAACAATAAACCTATCATTGTCGACAGCGCAAAATCCCTTGGTGTCCTACTCGACAGAAAACTCAATCTACTCTCCCACATCAATTCCATTGCAAAGTCTGCTCGATACCAACTGCGCTTTCTCTGGGGGATTCGACGCTTCTTCCCAGAGCAAGACCGAAAACCCTGGTCCAATCGCTGGTTCTCTCTAGACTGGACTACTGCAATTCTCTTCTTACTGGCCTTCCCAAATCCCACCTGTCCCCCTCAAATCTGTGCTCCATTCAGCAGCTCGTTTCATATATGGGACCAAAAGAAGCGACCACATCACACCCATTTTATCCTCCCTCCGTTGGCTTCCCATCGAGGCAAGATCTATCTACAAGACTGCCTGTATCACCCACAAAGCCTTGCATTCCTCCTCTCCTCGCTACTTGGCGAATAAACTGAAACTCTCTGGAGGCTCTAGACCATCACGTAATGCGGAAAACTTTTTGCTTGAACCTCCCACTTTCAAAAAGGAAAGATCGATGGCCCAATCCTTTTCAGACAACGCAGTGAGAATCTGGAATTCACTTCCGCCTCAGCACCGGACCACCACCTCTTCCCGGTCCTTCAAAACTGACCTCAAATTTCTCCTTCTCCAAAGACACTTCCAAACCTAATTCACGCCCTCTCTACTCCCTCAAGGAAGTTCTTCCACTATAGGAAATGCTGTACTCCATGCCTATAGAAGTGCCTTCCCAGTGTGTTCTGAGTGACTGCCACTTATTGCAGTATTATACCTCTATTTGTATTTTGTATCTTATGTATCATGCACACTTGTCACTTTTTCCTCTTGTAACGTATACCTCTTTTTGTATTTTGTTTGTTTTTGTTTTTTGCACAATTGTCACTTTTTCCTCATGTAATGTAACGCTTGCTTTTGTATTATGCTCACTTGTAATTTTCTCCTCATGTAATGTTACTGTTCCTATTGTGAAGCGCTCTGACACCTTCGGGTAAAGTCCGCACTATATAAAAACGCATAAAATAAATAAAATAAATAAATAAACCCACGGTTTGTGAATAATCAAAGATGGCTGCACGTAGGGTCACGCAACGTGACCTTGTCAGCTCTGCTCAACGTTATGTTTGACGGGTGGTTTGACGTCGGACGCGCAAGTTATCGTGCGTACAAATCGCACAAGGTACTTGCGGCACAGCAATGTCTACACGTTCCAGGGAGAATGGTTCAGATCGCAACGGCACAGCAGCTTGAAAGTAAACATCAACTTCAACGTAACGCTGTACTGAGAATTCAAAGAAAAAGAGGGG
This sequence comes from Calotriton arnoldi, assembly GCA_963921515.1. Lineage (NCBI taxonomy): Eukaryota > Metazoa > Chordata > Amphibia > Caudata > Salamandridae > Calotriton > Calotriton arnoldi. The sequence continues at coordinate 945,635 of CAWUFW010000829.1, read as the reverse complement.
TTTTAAACTCACACACAGCGGGTGGAGTTCCCTTGCTGTAGTCTTCCTCTGCGAAATATTCGAGTTTGTGCTGGGAGGACTCCTAAACACACACAGTAGATAGGAGCATTGAAGCGTTGACAGGTAGCCACTAGAAGTGCGAGCAGGGGTTAAAACACCATCAATCGTCGCCAAAACGATGTAGTATTCTCCAAAGAACGGTCGCATACACAAAGTTTAGTAAAGTATAAGTTCTTTTATTCCAACCCCTGCTGGAAAGAAAGCATTCAACACAAACGGTCTCCCAGCAGATAAGCATCATACAGAACTCCAATTCATCTCTACCATTCTATCATTCTAGAGCCCAAGATAGAGTTCTATAAATAACTCTATACCTACCATAGAGGTGCTCTAGGCAGTAATGCACAATACTACAGGCACCCTCCTTCCCATTAGGATTTGGGTGAGCGCTTGTTGTATAATAATCCACGAAAGTAATGCAGGATAACTTCTTTATTCGGAGCACAGGAAACAGATCCGTCCTCTCCAGCAGCAGTAACAGTACTGGCTGAAGCAGGGCAGAACGTAGAACGCAAAACCTATAATTCTAATTCTACACAATTAAATAACTACAGAATAAGAACATAACACATCCCCCCTCTTTATATAATTGAACAATGAATGAAAGTTATAGTTATATCATCATAGCATCTACCCCCTTTAATCTAAATAATACAAAACAAAAAAACCAAAACAAAAATAATAATATATATATAACAAGAATATCAACCAACGACAAACTCTTTTAACCACAATGGCAAATTCTTCTTCCTTTCACATTTTTCACCTGCAGTATTGCTACTTTCTCTATTAACATCATTACTAACATCACTTCCTCTACTTACATCACAATTAATATCAGGTATAATCATACGGTCTTGAAGAGGTACATTGATGTCCGTAGACCAAAGGGGGTCAGTAACTACATCCGATTTAGTTCTCTCACTTAGGTTTTTTTTGCATAACACAACTCTTTTCAAGTTCCACACTTTACCATTCTCTACACGAACAGCATTGTTTAAAACTTCAATGACTTTAATAGGTTCATAAAATCTACTTACACCTTTAGTGACTTTAGTAGGTTTTTTGATCCTCACCCAATCACCTACTTTAACGCAAGTATTAGAAACATTGTTATGGGTATTATAATATTCTCTAGTTTTAGTTTTGTCCTCAGAAAGCCTTGCTTTAACTTCTTGCGGTGACCATGTTAAAACTGAACAATTCTTTAACCAAGCAGGATTAAACTTACACCTTGGAGACCTGCCACGCATCATTGAAAAAGGTGATAATTTTGCTACGTCATTCTTTGTAATTCTGTATGCCCACACAGCTTTCTTGACAGCTAACTTCCAATCACTGTTGTTTGAAATGGCACCTTGAATTACTCCTTTTAACACTCTATTGAACCTTTCTACAGTTCCATTTCCACTAGGATTATATAGCGCCGTGGTTTTATGTTTCAAACCAATCCTATCAAAATATGCTTTTGCAGCTAAGGAAGTGAATTGTACACCATTATTAGTCAAAAGTGTGATAGGTATACCTTCAGAAATGAAAGTATGATCCAAAAATTCCAAAACCGAATTTGTATCAGCCTTGCTCACAATATCAATAATAGGCCATTTGGTAAATAAATCCATTAAAACAATTATATACTCTTGAAACTCACCAATTGGCCCCATTATATCAATTGCAACGTTTTCCCAAGGTTGATTTGGAATACTAACATTTGACATTGGTGGTTTTAAGGTGCGTAGAGTTTTATCCGAACTAGAACAAATGATACAATCATTTACAAATCCTTCCACAGCTCTGTCAATAAACGGCCACCAGAATGATTCTTTTACCGCATTTTTTGTTCTTACCAAAGTGACCCTCATGACATAATTCCAAAATTGCATTCCTCATACCAAAAGGAAGAATCACTTTGCAACCTCTATAAACAATGTTATTTTCAATAGATAATTCAGATCTTACATCCCAAAAGGCTTTGCATTCTTTAGTTAATGATTCTTTCCTTGGCCATCCCATAGACATGTACTTAACAACCTCTAATAAATCCTTATCTTTAGAATGTTCTTCTGCCCAATCCTTATGTTTAATAGCAGATAAACCTAAATCGTGTACCAAAGCGACTTTAAAGTCACTCCAAGGGTCATCCTCACACGTCTCCAAGGGGTTAGGTAAACGTGACAGGAAATCAGCAATTAGGTTGTCCTTCCCTGGTACGTAAATTATTTTATAAGTGTAATCTTTCATCCTAATAGATAGACGTGCTAGTCTTGCAGAGGCAGAAGAAATGCCCTCTGTGGAAAGCAATTTGATTAGTAGTTTGTGATCAGTCCGCAAGACTACTGGTTTACCCCCAAATGAATGCTCTGAAATGATCGAGTGCCCAAGCACATGCTAGTGCCTCACGCTCAATTATAGGGTATTTCTCCTCCGAAGGTGAAATTGACCTTGATGCAAACAATATAATTTTTTCCTTGCTGCTATTATTCTTTTGAGTGAGCACTGCACCCAAACCCTTATTACTTGCATCAACTGTAATGTAGGTATCTGAACATGGGTCAAAACTTGATAGATGTGGCACCTTATCTAAAAATTCTTTAATGTATTGGAATTCCTCTTCACATAGTAAATCCCAATTAAATTTCACATGTTTTTTTAGTAGTTGTCTAATATTAAATACTTTTCCTGCAAAGTTTGGAACAAACTTCGCACAATACTCTGCCTTTCCCAGGAAAGACCTTACCTCATCTTTGTTGCTGGGAGATAGAACATTCTTTATAGCATCAATCAACTCAGGTTTTGGTTTAACACCTTCTGCAGAGATCACATGACCCAAATATGAAACATTTCTTTCACAAAATGTACACTTACTCAATTCAATAGTCAAACCTTTACACTCTAAGATACTTCAAACCTTTTGTAGTCTTTCATCATGTTGGTTCATGTCCTCTCCGTAAACCAAAATATCATCTTGAAAAAATGATACCCCACTTTCCTTGCCAAACAGTTTGTACATAAGTCTCTGAAATACGGCGGCTGCTGAAGCCAAGCCGAAGGGCATACGTTTGTACTGAAAACACCCAAAAGGTGTTACGAAGGCCGTGATTTTTCTAGACTTCTCTGATAATAGAATCTGATGATATGCTTTTGAAAGATCAATAGTTGAAAACCATGATGCTCCTTTAAGACACGATACCATCTCTGTAATCTTGGGTAATGGAAAGCGATCAAGAAGTATGTTATTATTTACATGGCGTAAATCCACGCATAAACGGATTTTACCATTGCTCCGTCGTGCCACAACAACCGGAGAAATCCAATCTGAGGATTCTACCGATTCTATAACCTCTAACTCCGTTAGTTTTTTGAGTTCCTTTTCTACTTCATCTCGTAGAATAATGGGTATCATTCTCATTTTGTGGACCTTTGGAACTGCATCTTGTTTAAGAATGATCTTGTGTTCAAATCCCTTTAGGGTACCTAAAGCTTCTTTAAATACACCAGGAAATTTACATTGCATTTCCTTTCCAATTGATGCTGTCTCATCAACAACCAGGACTTTTTCCACGCTATTTGGATCTAAGATAATGTGTAAGTTTCCTTGGTCCTTCCATCCAAGTACTGATGGACCATTCTTTGCCACATACAACTTTCCTCTGGCACATCTGCTTTTAAATTCAAATGATAACCATCTGTACCCAATGATATCAATACTTTCACCTGTGAAGCTTTCTGGATTTATATCTGGTGGAGATAAGTATTCTCCGATTCTTTCCTTAAACTTATTCTTCCATATTTCTTCATTGATAATTGTAAATGGCGAACCAGAATCTGCGTAAATTCTAATGTTAACTCCACCAATGCACATGTCGCATTCAGGTTTCCCTTTTGTATTTTTCTCATCAATATTTAGCACCAATCTTCTTTCTTGAAGATTTAAGACACTTGACGTTTTATCACTTTCGTCTTCATTTTCATTCTCACTGCTGCTAGTACTTCTGGCATCGTGTACGCATTTCACTCTGATTTTTTTCCTTCGACAAACTTTTGCAAAATGCCCTATTATTCCGCAATTCATGCATTTATGTTTGAGTGCAGGGCATAATTTACTGTGCGCTAAGTGATCTTTGCTACCACATCGGTAGCATTTCCAATCAGAGTTACTTTGTCTCCATTCTGAATTATTTGATCTCCATTTTTTATCATACTTTTTATTATTTTCATTTTTTTTGTGGCTCACCTTACACACATCTGATCGTTCTTTCTCTGGCTGTTGCAATTCATTTGCACACCTCCCAGACATTTCTGCTTTGCGTACCAAATTAACCACCTCCATTAAGGGAGAATCTCCATTAATCCATAGACGATCTTGTATAGAGCTGTTGTTGCTATGCATTACTACTTGGTCCCTTATAAAGTCATCGTGATTATCACCAAACTTACAATCAATGGCTAATTTCTTAAGTTCTGCAACATAGTCATCAACAGTTTCACCCTTAAGTTGTTTGCGTTGGAAAAATGTATATCTTGTGACTCCTATGCAAACTTTGGGTGTAAAATATTTGTCTAAGTCATTCAAAGCTGTTAAAAATACATTTGCATCACCACTAACAGTAGTTTTTGGCATTCTGTTGTAAGTTTTTAACCGTTTTGGACCAAGTGATAATAATAAAATTCTTTTTTTTTTGATCAGCAGACATTTTCATGTTCTCATCTATGGCAGCAATATAGTTATCAAAATATTCTTTCCATTCTGTCCAAACCATAGTTGGTTCGTTGCCTGAAACCCAAAAACTATGAGGTGGATTGATCGTAAAATGTTGTTGAGCCATGTTTGTTAAAAAATAAGATGTATAACTTTATATTTAGTATGACTTCTTGAAATAGTCGTTTAAATTAGGTAAGTCACAGTATATGCATGAAATCAATTAAGACTCCCACCTGTTTCCTGTGTTTTCCGAATTGTTTCCTATGAAGTAGTTGCTCGGTATTAGCTCGCTAAGGGCGCTGGGCACGATGATGAAATAACCCTGAAAATGAATAAAATGGCTCCTTTGTCGGCTCACGTTGCGTGACCTCGTAGGATTCCGTAATACCTTCGTTGCGTACGCTATGATGCTGTACGTTCCAGTCGTTCCATGAAGGTTGAGAAGGTTGAAGGTAAGGAGCGCGCGGTTAACTTTTAAACGTCGCGCTGAAGCTCAAAAGATGCATTCACCTTAACTGATGTAAGATTTAATAGCGGACCGATTGTCCCACGCTATATTTAAGAACAATATTAAAATTTTACAGTACCTGAGGAGTTGATCGACTTCAGGGTTATTTATCGTTTTCTTGCTGAACGCCCTTATTGCAAAATAGTATATGTTGAAATATCCTTTCTGTTATAGAGTGAAGCGTTTCACCAGAAATATGGTTCATCCGCCAGCCCGTCGCCAATTTTATTGTTGTATAATAATCCACGAAAATAATGCAGGATAACTTCTTTATTCGGAGCACAGGAAACAGATCCGTCCTCTCCAGCAGCAGTAACAGTACTGGCTGAAGCAGGGCAGAACGTAGAACGCAAAACCTATAATTCTAATAACTACAGAATAAGAACATAACAGCGCTCTATGCTTTCTTTCACCTTTGTTCAGAGATGGCGGCACCCTCCTTCTCATTATACCTTTGGGTGAGCGCCCTATGCTTTCTTTCACCTTTGTCCAAGACTCTTGTGTTCCCTTCTCCTCGCTAGCTGGATTTAATTCAAGTTATCTTATCACTCGTTATGAGCCTTCTTCGCCATCCTCATGCATAACCTTTTATTTTATTTTTGTACATATTATTTTATTATTTTTCTTTTTACTTATTTTGCGTTGTTGCATTTCTGTGCAGAAGAGTTTGACACCTCGTGCTGAGGGCATTACTCTAGGTACTTAGCATAATTTCAACATGGCGGCACTTTTCAACCTTCATAGAGATCTGCCGGAGCGCGCCATCTTTTTCCTTTCACGTATTTCAATATGGCGGCTGCTGTTGCCCGAGCGTCGGTGTGCTCACTATACGTTATAGACATACCGGAAGTAGCTTGGCTCCCGACAGGCCGTACCTCGGAAACCGCCGGGCCGTCCTGTTTCTCGGCCCCACCTTAGACAGTGTTTGACCACCGTAGACTCCCGTGGAAGTACCGTTTCCGTTATTGCCAACGTGACCTGTTTTCGTGTGACTAGGTCTCCGTCCCAGCTCGTTTGCCACAACACACCCTTGTTTTCGCCTCTGGCCGTTCCTTGCTGCTGTCTGCACTCTATGCGGCCCGTGCCCAGACGCACCTTCCACCTGGTAATATTTTTCAATACAGGTAACGCCTGCTACTTACCTGCCATGTTCCATTTCTCATTCAGGCGATTGTTTAACTATTTTGACTTACCTAGCCTATACCCTTTATTTTAGAATCTTTTTACGTCTCTGCCGCTGCATTGGAGTTACGCCCTGTTACTACTTCCCACGGTAAGACCCTGATAATATTCTAATACTGCATGAGCCATGCCTCTGTCGCTCTCCCCTGGGACACTCTTTTCCCCCGTTGAGGTCTGTCTCCCCGTACCCTGGCTCCAGGCACTTGGTCTTGGTCCCCTGTCTCTTTTGACCATATGCCATCATGCCTGGCTATCATCCGAGTACGTAACCCTTCCTCACCAGGCTGTTTCCTGATATTTCCATCAAGCCTCTTGAAGGGCTGCACGGACTTATCTGTACTTTGCCCTCCTATCCATCCTCCTGATGATATTTTTGCATATTTTCTCCTGACCTTGGCTGTGACTTAAATTTGAATTCCTTATTGGAGACCGGCTGCATTCTGGGAATTGTAATGTATCTTTTCCCTTACATCATACACATAATACAAGTACCTATGCACGTACATATTGATGGAATGGGTTTGTTGACCCATCGTTCGATTGTACGAACATCCTCTTGAATTTAACAATTGCACTCTTCGTACTCTTCAAAAAACTACGTAATGTTAGGCTACAACATATTGCATATTTGCAGACTTTGGGTGCAACCTTAATGCATTTGGACTCGTTCTATAACCATATTGTACAACTTTAGCATGTGAAAGCCACCGGCATTCCGTGACAATGTTAAGTGGCTAGTACAGTTTAGTTTTCCTCTGAGCAAATATCAAACATCTTCTTCATTGTTTTATACTGAGTAGTGCACAAGTGCGCTTGCGGTACATCCTACTTTCATCGTCAACAACCATGTTGCGTCACTGCGTTAACTGGGAATAAACTGGGCAGTTGGGGGTGGTAGGCGGACAGGTTTAGGAATTGTCTGAGGCTGGATGGACTTGGTCCTAATGACTGCAGAGGACAGTGCTGTAGTGCAATGGGGCAGCTTAAGAATGAGCCAGCGAGGGGGTATGCATGGTTTCTGGTTTGCAGGCTTTCATTGGGGATGACGGTGTCAGAATGCTAGTGGGCAGAAGGTGCTCCTTGAGCACTCATGGGGGAAGATTATCATTCCCCACCACCTGTTGGAAGTGCATTAGGAGGGTGGCCCATTGTGGAGGGGGGGATGCGCAGGCAGCCTATTTGTGCCTCGGAGAAAATAGCGATTAAATTGTGATGGGGTTAGATAGGCCTTATGCAGAATAAAGAACTGTATGTTATTGAACTGAGAAATGCGGGAGACCTGCTGGGGGAAACTCCAGCGCTCGAAGTCCTCTTCCCATTTCTGGCGTAGCGCTGCTAGGGGGGGTCATCTGCTAGTTCCCAGAAGGCTTTGTAAAGCCAAGTGATGAGGTGCCTATCATCGCCCATGTTCAAGATCGCCTGAAGCATGGGGTGCGTGGCGGGTTCCTCTGCACCTGTACCCCAGAGAGTGTGGCAAGTACGGCCAGCTGCTTATGCAGTAAGAATTGGCCTGGTGGGAGGTTGTAGTCCTCCGTCGCTGCTCAAACAAGAAGGTGACCTTCGGTGAAGAGATCTCCCAGGGTGAGTATCGAGCATTCTGTCCAGACCTTCCATTCGCAGGCAGTATAGAATCCCAGGGTCCGGGGTTACCCGACCAGAGCGAAGGTCGGGGCATATATTGGGGAGCTGCGAGAGAGGCGGTGTATTCGGACCAAGCACTTCCGGACCACTGCTACTTGTATGGGCCATGGTGATGGGGAGGAGCGCCTATGGAAAAAGTAAGCCACGCACTGTTGGTATTGGCAAGATCGCCTGTTCTGTGCAGGCCCTTCCCTTGTAATGCCTCACAGTCCAACGCAACAGCCACTGGAGCTGGGCAGCCAGATAGTATTTATTTATAAAGTTTTATATATCGCGAACATGACCCACGCGGGTATCAGAGCGCTTAACAATATACAGTTATTAAACATTAGATGGTTGAGGTAGTATACATACATTCGGTATTCGCCATTCAGTACAAAAAGAGGTAGATAGTAGTATATGGGTAGCATAGTTGACTAGTAGTCAACATTTGAAAGGATTTATATAGCGCTGGCTAGACCCGGAGGTATCAGAGCGCTTTACATGAGAATCAGAACATAGTTGCAGGTTACATCGTTACAAAGATTACACAGTTATTAGTGCATAGCTACATAATTACATGTTAGGTCGAGACAAAATAAGGACATATACATAAGGGAAAAAGCAGGCAAGGGGAGAGATACAAGGGGAGAGGGGTAGGAGCAGGGGGAGTAGACATAGAATGAAGGGGGGAAAGAGGAGGGGGAGGGTGAAAGACACAGCAAGAAAGAAGAGGGGGAGGGTGACGGGGGCACAAACCGGTAAACGCGCAATAGCTGCGTCCAAAGTCCAGTAAACTGTGATCCCAGGGGAAGTGGCATAATTCCCCCATCTCCGTTGCGAGAGGCTCCCTATTAAGCAGTGGACTCTGAGGGGTCTCTGAGACTCCAAGGTCTACCTCCTGGCTCCTTCCCCAAAAAGGGGAGAGGGAGTGCTTTGGCAAGGGGCGCCATACCAAACCTCAACTGTGAGTGGCTCCCTTAGCGCAGTGGACTCTCTCAGAGGAAACACTGAGACTCCAGAGTGTAAATATTGGATCTTTCCCCAACAAGGGGAGAAGGAGTGCTTAGTCAAAGGGCGCAAGGGACAGGGGGCTAGGTGGAGTAGCAGACGGGGAGAGATTCAGGGGAGAGGGGATAGGAGCAGAGGAGGTAGACAAAGAATGAAAGAGGGAAAGGGGAGGGGGAGAGACGGAGCATGAAAGAGGGGTGGAGGGTGAAGGGGGCACAAACCGGTAGACTAGTAAAAGCCGCGTCCAAGGTCCGGTAAGCTGTGCTCCCAGGGGAAGTGGTATCATTCCCACATCTCCGCTGCGTGAGGCTCCCTTTACGCAGTTGACTCTCTCAGAGGGGTCTCTGAGCTTCCAAGGCCTACCTACTGGATCCTTCCCCAAAAAGGGGAGAGGGAGTGCTTTGGCAAGGGGCGCCATACCAAACCTCAACTGTGAGTGGCTCCCTTAGCGCAGTGGACTCTCTCAGAGGAAACACTGAGACTCCAGAGTGTAAATATTGGATCTTTCCCCAACAAGGGGAGAAGGAGTGCTTAGTCAAAGGGCACAAGGGACAGGGGGCTAGGTGGAGTAGCAGACAGGGGGAGAGATTCAGGGGAGAGGGGATAGGAGCAGAGGAGGTAGACAAAGAATGAAAGAGGGAAAGCGGAGGGGGAGAGACGGAGCATGAAAGAGGGGGGGAGGGTGAAGGGGGCACAAACCGGTAGACTAGTAAAAGCCGCGTCCAAGGTCCGGTAAGCTGTGCTCCCAGGGGAAGTGGTATCATTCCCACATCTCCGCTGCGTGAGGCTCCCTTTACGCAGTTGACTCTCTCAGAGGGGTCTCTGAGCCTCCAAGGCCTACCTACTGGATCCTTCCCCAACAAGGGGAGAGGGAGTGCTTTGGTAAGGGGCACCATACCTCAACTGTGCGTGGCTCCCTTGACACTGTGGACTCTCTCAGTGGGGGTCCCTGAGACTCCAGAGTATGAATATTGGATCTTTCCCCAACAAGAGGAGAAGGAGTGCTTAGTAAAAGGGCAACAAGGGACAGGGGGCTAGGAGGCGGGTCGGAACTGGCAGGTCAACAGAGGGGGAACAGACGGCAAAAGAAAAATCACATTAATATAAAAAGATAACACATTCAATACCAGGGTAAATTAGCGATCTAGAAAAAGACAGGATCCGCGAAAGGCAAGGGTCAGGGGCGACAGAGGGAGGGAACCGGCGAGTTGAAGAGTCCCACAAAGAAGAGAAACGGATAGCAGAAAAGGAAATGTATACATTGTAGAGTCACTTAGGAGAGAGATGCAAACGGGGGAGCTCAGAATCACAAAATAGTGATATGAAGTACAAAGAACTACTGCGTATACTAGTGGTTAGAGTTGTAACTATGCAAATAGTAAATTCACTCAGGGAGAGGACGAGGGGGAGGAAGGAATAAGAGACAGAGGTAAAGTCAGCCCAAAGACCGAATGGGTAGGTGACGGCCAGTGAGGTAGTCCGAGGCCAGTCTCCCCTATAGCTCTCAAGGAAGCACCAACGGGGGTGGGAGAGGGGAGGGTGGGCAAGACAGGGAGAAAGGGAGAAACTGTGCCCAAGGTCTGGCTGGGCAGGTGACGGTCAGGGGTGAACCAAGTCCGATCTCCTCATTAGCTGAACAGAGCAGCTCCACCGGGCGTCGGACAAATCCTCGAACTCCGCTGTCAGGAAAGAGGTCATGTGTCCTCAGGGAATGTCAGTGGTGCGGGAGGTGAGGGGGGGGGGAGAGAGGCCATGGTCATAAAGAGATCTAGAAGTCCTCTTGAGGTCAGGCACAGTCCAGGAAGGGTTGAGTAGGTAAAAGTTCAGCAAGGGGGGAAGAAGTCACCAATGTCGGCCATGTTGGGGTCAGGCATCCTGGGACCCTGATCACCTCTGTACCCCTTCACAGCCAGCAAGAAGAAACTAACACGGATAAAAACACACTGATCACCGAAAACAGGTCGCCCTTGGCTACACCACCGTCTCCTTGCCCTTGCCAGGCTTGGCCCAGCTGTCCACTCGCTTGTCCCGCTTCCCTCTCCCAGAGTTCACCAGCCGGTTGGTGCACCGCTGCCAGGTGTGCACGGTCTTGGCTGACCAAATCCACATGCTCGAAGTGATGCCCACCAGCAGCGACATGAAGATTTTGAGCATTTCGACTGCCCTGTTGGAGTCATCAGCGGAGTATCTGAAGACGGCCCAGTTGGAGATTTCGTAGAAGTAGCAAGCAATGACACAGGTGGCTGGGACGGTGTACAGGACGGAGAAGACACCTATCTTCACCATCAGTCTCTCCAACTTGTCCGTCTTCGTCCCATCTTTCTGGAGATTTGAACGTATCTTCAAAAGCGCCACCAGCCCAGCGGCTTTGAAGAGTGTCCCAATCACCAAGTAGGTGGACAGAGGTGCTACCACGAAGCCGGTTAGGGCGTCAATGTTCTGGTTGCCCACATAGCAAAGGCCAGTGAGTTCATCAGAGTCAACCAGCCTCATGATCAAGATGACTATGGTCTTCACTGCTGGGATGGCCCACGCCGCGATGTGGAAGTAGGAGCTGTGCATTTCGATGGCCTCGTGTCCCCATTTTAGACCCGCTGCCAGGAACCAGGTCAACGTCAGGATTACCCACCAGATAGAGCTTGCCATCCCAAAGAAGTACATCAGCAGGAAAATGATGGCGCAGCCCGTGTTCTTGAGGCCCTCTTGGATGAGGACTGGTTCCGCTGCCTCGTCAAAGTCACAGGATATGCGCTCCCGGCCCACGGTCAGACGGACAATGTAGGCGATGTTGTAGCACATGCTCAGGAATATGATGGGCCGCTCAGGGTAGGAGAACCTGGAAGAGTCTATCAGAAAGGTCAAGACTGTGAAGGCTGTGGAGATGAAGCACAGGACGGCCCACACGGCCATCCACACGTCGGTGAACTCCTTGGCTGACCTCCTGTACAGGCCCGCGTCATAACCACACTTGAGGACACAGTTGAGACTTCTTTTCACCCAGGTGTACTGGTCCGAATTGGCCCCGAAGGACTGGCATTCTTCTCCCGGCTGCAGGGACGTCTTGCCATGAAGCGGGACCTCTTCGTCCCCAGGGCCTTCCATGCACATGTGGTTGTGGTCATTCTGTGGGGGGAACTTGCTGCAGTTCAGGCTGTTAGGCCAGGCAAACCCAAACTCCTTCAAGACCGGTTCACACCTCCTTTTGACAGAGAGGCACATGCCTCCACAGGGTCCAATTGGGATGTCGATTTTCTCGGTGCACATCGGGACGTAGACCGAACAGAGGAAGAACTGCAGCTGGCTGGAGCAGCCGTACTGGATGAGGGGCGTGAAGGTGGTGAGCTGCAGCTCGGCGTCCGTCTGCAGCTCGTGCCCCACCAGGTTCGGCATCTTGGTCACGTTGTAGCCCAGGTTCTGGCACATGGAGATCCGGATGGGGTCGCAGCGCCTGTCGTCGTCCCCGAAGCCCAGAGCACCCCGGGCGGCTAGCAGCGCGAGGCAGAGACCCAGGAGTCCCAGCTGCAGAGTTCTTCCCATCTTCCAGTCCAGGGAGGTGTGGCACAGAGGCGTGGGTGCAGCTGGCAGAGTGTGTGCACTGCAAGCAGAGATGGGCACAACAGACTCTGCCCGCTGCACTATGGCACAGCTTGTTTACTCCTTAGATGGCACGCAGCTTGTTTGAGTGTGCTAAGTATGTTGCATGTCAGGCGCGCAACACCCATTGGGCTCACCGGGCTTCAGCCGCCCTTTCCCCTCGTGCTTGTCAGCCCGGGCTGAGACAGCTTTGCAGGCTGGCGTCCGTCAAATTGCAGCCTGCTTCAAATTGCGGAGCGCCCAGCACTCTCTTATCTATGGGGAGCTGCAACTTGACGAGAGCAGCCCAATGTCGATTGTTGCCCCATATGAAGGTGCTAAGAATGGCGTCCAATTCGTTGAAGGAGCACAGTGGGACTTTTGGCAAGTTCGTGAAATAATACAGAAGTTTGGTAGTAATATCATTTTACTAAGGCAATCTTGCCTACTGGGGCCAAGGGCAGGGACTACCCAAAAATCGCATTTGTGCCCTGATTCCCGCTAGAGCTTTGCGGAGGTTCCCGTCGTTGTCTGTGGAGGTGTGATAGAGGTGGACCCCTCTGTGTCAAGTCACCTGAGCGAGCTAGTGGAGCCTAACACCCCTAGGTGCACCTCTCGCTGCTGCAAGTCCGGGCATAGGGAATAGATTGTAGATTTCACCCAGTTAACGCCAAGGACAGCAATGGAGCATAGTCTGCCAAGGTGTCCCGGATGGGTGACAGGTCAGCTGGTACAACCTGTATATACAGGAGCACGTCATCTGCATAGAGGGACACAGCATGAGTCCTGTCCACAAGTGGGATGCCCATGCCCGGCCCTCTTTGGGCGGCGCATGGCTAGGGGCTCAATTGCGAGCGCAAACAGTAATGGGGAGAGTGGGCGGCCTCGTCGTGTCCCACGGCTGACCGGTAATGGAGCCGATATGTAGCTGCCCAGGCAAATCCAGAAGATTGGTTTGGAGTACAAGAGCAGAGGGTAGGCTAAGAGTTTAGGCCCAATTCCAATGTGGGTGATGACTGTGAAAAGATACTACCAGGCCAGAGTGTCAAATGCCTTCTCCAGGTCCAGGATAAGGCAGGCTGCTCGGGGGAAAGGCAGGCTGCTCGGGGGAATTCCCCCTCCCCCACTTAGTCTTTCACAGGCACTGGGTATTCTGGGAGGTGCTACAGCCCTGGACAAAGCCGTTCTAGTCTGCATTCACAAGCTCCGGGAGTATTTGGGCATATGTCGGCTAAGATTTTGTCCAGAATTTTATATTCTGCCCCAAGGATTGGCGATTGGTCTATAGGGTGCCAGTTGTTTTGGCTCTATCCGGTTTAGGGAGGGAAACCAGGAGGGATTCCCGACGGGAGTGTGGAAGCTCACCAGACTTCAATGCAGCCTCGTACATTTCTGCTAGGTGTGGTGCCAGGCTGGACGAAAAGGTGTGGTAATACTCTAGGTGAAGACTGTCTAGACCTGGTGTTTTATTGTTGGCAAGGTCCTGAATCGCCTGTTTTACGTCAGTGGGTGTTATGGTGGCATATAGGGAGCGCCTGGTAGCGGCCGAGATCCGCAAGAGGGTGATGTTAGCCAGAAACGCTTAGGGGTAGCACACTGACGCCCGGTGGCTCCTGGTATATGAGGGAATACTATTTATAAAAAGGCCTGTAGGATGTCGCTTTGTGTGCAAGCAGTACTGCCCGATAGTATGCCCACTTCAGTGATAGGGCGTGTAGACGTTTCCAGCCGGCCCAGCCAAGCTAATAGCCTACCAGACTTATCCCCTTTCCTGTGAACCCTAGCTGAGTGTGCCGTGAAATTAAGGCAGTGTATGCCGTCTTTGCTTGTGCTAACTGCAGGTTGAGCGCAGGTTTATTGTCTAGAGCTTTACCTAATGCAGCTAAGTCTCTCTCAGCGGCTGTGATGTCTTTCTTTAAGGTTTTGCAAGTTCCCAGTATAATTTGGATACAGATGCCCTTTCTCACAACTTTAAAGGCGTCCCACTCCAATGCTCGGGTGGAGGCCATGTTCTGGTTTTCAGAGCAATACTGCGCATTGTTTCCTCTGTTCAACATGGATCACTGGGTCCTCCAAGCTTCCTCGTGAGTCTCCAGGTAGGGATGAGCGGACGTGGGGTCGTGCATCTAAGGTCCAGGATATGTGCATCCTGGTCAGAAATGACGCAACCCAGATAATCAGTGTGTCCAAGGGATGGTATAGGCGATGCAGGACAAAGGAAGCGATTCAGGCTCATCTGCAGATTGTGGGGTATTGAGTGGAATGAGTAAAGCTGGGCCGTGGGATTCTCAGATTGACAGGCATCCATGAGGGGCCACTGGACCACTTATTTCCGAAATCGAGACACCTGCGCATGTGGAGAGGATTGAGGCAATGGCGGTGGGATCTATCTAAGTTGAGCTCAAGAACACAGTTGTAGTCGCCTCCTAAGACCCAAGGTAAAGTTATTTTGTGAGCTAGTATGGCAGAAAGTGTTCCAAAAGGGCCCGTGCTCCGAGTTGGGAGTGCAAATGCTCCAGTGTAAAATAGGCCTGCCATCTAGACTGCCCTCAAGGAGCATGTGCTGATCTTCTGTATCTAGTACTACGTTGATTTTCTGAAATGGGACTCCGGGACGGACCCATATCAATCGGGGCACCTCGCTCATAGGGTAGGTGGCGGCATAGATAGAACTCCTCCGACGCTTGTGCAGTCAATTTAGCTCCCCCGCCACAATGTGTTTCCTGTAGTAGGACTATTTGTGTTTGCTGATGCTTGACATATGAATAAACTGCGTATCGCTTCCTTGCTGTATGCACACCCCGGACATTCAGGGTAAGGGTGAGGATGTCAGTCAGGGAGGCCATAGCAGCATGGTGGTGTTGTGGGGGGGGGGGGAGGGACACTTGGTGGGGGTGCCGCTCTGGTGTGCCATCAGGCCTACCTTGGTGGAGCCTTGGGGAGGCTTGTCTGCCCATGTGGGGTGTGATTGCAGGAAAGGGTGCACTGAGATACTCTGCAATTCTGGGGTGATTCAAATTCCAACATTGTGAGCCTACTAAAACAGGTGGTGTCCAAACTGAACATTCTGCAAGCTCGAGCTTTATGCGGGGGTGTGACTGGGTGTTTGGGTTGAATGAAACGGCCAAGTTGCCCTGTGTAGATGCAGAACTGGTTTTGTCAGCACCGGCTTGAGGTACAGATGCTGGGAGCAGCAGTCACCGGGCGGGGGCACCCCAATCAAGCGAGGATGCATGGTGAGTTGAAAGGTGGGGAAAGAGGGAGGGACTGGTAAATAGTGTACTGAGTACAAATGTTATGAGCAGATGGCAATTTTAGCCATAGTGGGTACTAAGCGTGCATCTTTACCACATCAGTTCATACCGGTCACTCTCGTGAGGCTGACCACTTCGGAGTCTGGAGGGCCTAGTTGTTCAGAGCAGGTTGCCCGCTGTCTGTTGGGTGACCCGGGGAAGAGTCTGTGAATCGTCTGACTGGGTAGTTTCATCCTCTGACATGAAGAGGTGCAGGCCTTTCTCGTAGTCTGTTAAGTGGTGGTAGCTTTCAAGTCGGCTGCTGTCTGCAAGGCTTTCCTGCGATCCGCAATGATCTGATCGAGGTTGGGAGAGCTGGTCGACGATCCCACGTCCCTGCCCATGTTTTGCCCTGTCTCTAGCTGCTTGGCCGGGTGTGGGGGCGGGGGGGGGGCAAAGAGTTTGTGATAGGTCTGTCTCGGGGTGAGTATAGTCTCCGTGGTGCTAGTCTGCTTAGTCCCAAGCATTTTTAAGGTCTGTGAAGACGGTGGTGGTACTGGAGATTACCTTGAGCCGGGCTGGAAACAGGAGTGAATACTGCACATTTATCTGCCGGAGGCGTTGCTTGACCTCCAGGAAGGAGGATCGTTGGACTACTCTAGTATAGTCAGGGAAGAGCATTATCGTTTTGTTCGCCACTCTGTGGGCCCGACTGCCTGGCCGCCTGGAGGTTTGCACTGCGGTCCTTAAAACGAAGTATTTGAGTTGGGGAGTCGCTCCTAGCAATGGTCGCCGGGCTGGGACACTGTGTGCCCTTTCGTGGGAGAAGAAGGGGTTGAGATCTGATGGTTGGGTGAAATACTTGAACCATGACTCTAGGTAAGCAAGAGGGTCCCGACTTCCATTCTCCTCTGGGAGGCCCAGGAATCGATTGTTGCTCCTGCGGGAGTGGCCCTCCTACTACTCCGCCCTGTTCCCGGGCTTCTGCACCAGGTCTTGTAAATCTCAAATCACAGTTTGATTTCCTGTTGCCTGGAGCTACGTTATTTTGCCGCTGGAGACCCTGTCCGTGAGCTTGTGCTGGCCATTGGCTAGAAAACTAATTTCCGCGGTCAGGGACCCGGATCTGGCCTCCATTGCGATTTGGAAGTACGCTATTGCTGCCCGCCTGGACCTCACCGAGCGGGTCCCCGGCGACCGTACAGCACCATCAGGGGGTCATTGAACTCTGTTCAAATATTCTCTCTTTCTAAGTATAGACCTTTGGAACAGTTGGCTGTTTTGTTTGCTTCTAGTGTCTGTTACGTCTTTCGCTCCCTGGACTCATACTGTGCTAATTGACCACAATCTGTAACATCCCTCATTGCCTATTTTTCCTTTTATATATTTTGTGTGTACTTGAACCTTATATTGTTCGCCATCATATGCTCAGCAACTTGATTGTTGTCTTGCTCTCGATCATGTAAAGCGCTCTGAAACCTTTGGGTCTAGCTAGCGCTATATAAAACCTATAAATAATAAATTGCCATCCGCCTGCCTTTCTGATTGCACGCCAGTTGTGTGGATTGTGATCGATCTGGTGGACCGGTGGACGGAGCTCTGGGGGTGGGGCGGTCACGTCTGCCATCTTGGCTCTCCTGGCCACGCCCCATACTATAACCATGCTTTATTATGTGAATATCTTGTTTCTGTTCATGTAAAATCTCAATTTATATTTTGGTTGGGTCACTGCACATACACCAAAAAAGGTTTGTATTTGCTTTTGTCACTTATGTTCCCCCTCTTTTCTTCTTTCTTCACTCTTTCCACTGAAATTGGTCTTATTAGGACTACACGCTTATGGTGGTTTAATGTTGTATATGTTCTCATGTATCTTGATAAACATTTTGTTTATTTCACACATTGTCTACACAGTCAGCCTGAAGAAAGCCCCATGCCTGTGCGCCCATAATGCGCAAAACGTGTTGGCTGTCTTATGTAGATGCATACTGGTTCTGGCCTTGGAACCTCATTCAACCGAAATAATTATTTAAAAAAAACATGTTGCACTAATCCAGGATTACACACCCCTTTAATATATTGGAACTAAAAATGATGTACTATACATCAATTTGGCTCTCCCCTTCATCTCTATGTGGACTACGTTTCAATGGCATAGGGGTTTCCCATTTTAAGGACATCTGAACACTACAATTTTGCCCATTGCTCAAGGACAGGCGCCTTCTGGGACATCTACCCCTGTTCTTCCTACGTGTCTCACTTATTTCTTCAATTGTTTTTGTGCTTTTTTAAATGCTTTACACTTGTTCCTTTGTGTAAGCTTTGCTGCTCAGAGCCACAGCTAGCCAGGGTTGAGCTAATGTGTAACAAACAAAACATACTGGTCCTAAAAGGGTTGGTAAGTGTATTACATGGCGAGGTCGCACAACCACACCATATAATACACCCCATTTCCTCACAACCACATACCAACATTCTATTACATCCTTCACTCTCAACATTCCAGACACCAACTCAGACATACAGGGTGGGTGCACAGGATACAACACACATTCCAGACACCCGCTCAGACATGCGGGCAACTGGAGCACACAGGATTCGACGCACATTAGATACTCTTTTCATTACAAATATGTATCTTCTAGCTACCACTGCAGACCACACACACACCAATATTTTACTACATCATTCAGTCTCAGTATTCAACTCTTGGGTTTCCAGACACGAGTTCAGACACATGGGGAAAGGCAGCACACAGGATACTATGGTCTCCTCACTCCAGATACAGGAATGTGAGCAATACATTTCTACTGTCTGGGAACAATGTCCACACAATTCCATCTTGTGCGAGGCCAGGAGCATTAAAGATTGCTACCACTTGCCTCTGTTTCTCTGGCTCACTCACAGCATTCATGTGCTACACTGGGCACACATGCAGACACACTTAATACACTCATGATGTTAGCGTGAAGTACTGTGTAAGCGCACAGAAGAGGAACATTACATGGGTGGGCCAATAGTCCTTTGAAGGCAATCTGCCTTTTTTGCATGATCACCCTAGATTTTTCACATTTTGCCAGACTGTCTTTGCTGGATTTAGAACTCTGCACATAATACTCCTGCTAACCAGTATGCTCCCCCATTAGCCATGGTTACATTGGCTTATTGGCACATTCAACTTGCCTGTAAGTCGCTAGTGTATGGTGTAGAAAATTGTACCCAGGGCCTGGAATTTAAGTGCCACATTTTCACTGCAGCACCCATCGTGGCATCTATTAAAGTGGCAGTAGAAACATGGCTACAGGCCTACTCGGTGTACCTTGACTGCTGCAGTGTAAACCTGCAGTGCAACCTGTTTTGACAGCACTGTGTCCAATCCTGCTGGACAGGTTTGTTGAGCCATCTGTAACACTTGGAGTGCACTTCAATCAGTCAACTTGTAGAGCGCGTTTGGTCACCCGTGAGGGTATCCAGGTTCTGGCAGGGTCCAGGATTGCAGTGGATGACCTAGGTTTTCAGCTTCCTACGGAACTCCTGCAGAGTAGGGGCGGTCCTGAGGTGCAGGGGGAAGCTGCTTCAGGCTTTGGCTGTGAGGTAGGAGGAGTGTCCTCCTAATCTGCTGTGCTGTATGTGGGGGGCTATTGGCCAGCACGAGGGTTGGTGGAGCGGAGGGTTTGTGGCATCTCAGGTGGTGGTTGATGTAGGTGGGTCCGGAGTTGTGCAGGGCCTGGAAAGCGTGGATGAGGCGCTTGAATTGGCGTCTCTACTGAACAAGGGAGTCGGTGGAGTATTTTGATGTGAGGGTGATGTGGATGTGACACTGGAGATCCAGAATGAATCTTGGTGTGGCGTTCTGGATGGTATGTAGTCTTTGACCTAGGTGGGCCTCGATTCCCACTTAGAGGGTGTTTCTTTAGTCCAGTCGACTGGTGATGAGGGCTTGGGTGATGTCTCACGCTTTGGGAAAGCCACTTGAAAATCTTACTTAACACGCGCAGGATGAAGAAGCAAGAGGATGACACTGGGTTGACTTTGGTCATTGTGGTAAGTTTGCTGTCCAGGATGAAGAAGCAAGAGGATGACACTGGGTTGACTTGGGACATTGCGGTATGTTTGCTGTCCAGGATGAGACCGAGCTTTCTGGCATGCTCAGCTGGGAGTGGAGGGGGCCCCAGTTCTATGGGCCACCAGGGGGCTTCCCAGGAGGAATTGTGGCTGCCGAAGATCAAGACTTCCATCTTGTCTGTGTTGAACTTGAGGCAGTTATTCCTCATCCAATTGGCGACGCTGGTCATGCATTGGTGGAAGTTGGCAGCAGTGGAGTTTTCGGAGAGGATGAGTTGCGTGTTGTCGGCGTAGGATATAAATGTTCAAAGTGAGAGAAGTCGATGGCAAGAAACATTTCTGGAGCCCCTGCTTGGTTTCTAAAAAGCCCTGCTGTTGTCCTACCAGACTTCTATCTTTTATCATGTTGTGGGTACACTGCCTGCTTCAAACTGGATTTTAGTGTTAGATGTGGGAAGACAATAAAAGTACCACACTATATTCCCAAGTCATAGCCCTAGCCTTCGGGGCCAAGGTTTAGGGTGTTTGAAAACTTTCGGCATCTTGAAAATGCCTTGTCAGGTGGCATTTTGGGCCTTTTTACAGTTAGGCAAACATGAACTATTGAAAAAGTGGGTGGGGTTGGCCCAGGAACGATTTTAAGACGAAGATAATAGATTTGTTTTCTTCTTTGTATGATGTGAATCTCAGTAACACACCAACACGCTGTTGGCGCTGGAGTTCATTTTAAGGTTGTGTCCTCCGTGGAAAGTGGACTGTGCTGTAAAACAAAAATGGGCATGCAAGTGTACAACACTCTAAATTAGTCTCCTACTTACCCTCGCATTACGAGTAATTAAGTATTCCGGTCATGACAATGGGCGCTTCCCTGTAGTTTCACACTTCCGAAAGCAAATTAATAATTATGGGTTTTATAGATCTCGATCTGGTACGATAATATTAGACACAACACAAACATAATGGCATGTACCATAGTTGACAACACACAGTGGCGATAAACATTAGCTACAAGTGTTTTTTCAGAGTCAAATCCTGTTGATTGACCCATAGGTACCATTGAGACTGGCCTATAACACTAGCCCTCTTTTTAGGCCGAGCCTTCAGGCAGCGTGCATGCTCTGTCGCTTGGCAACAAGCTATTTTAAGTTGAGCCTCCGCGAATGCACAATTACTTGGCAATGACATTTTGTACCAAAAATAAACCTCTTTTAAAAAGAGGCTTCAAGACCGCCCATTACTTGTCATTCGTTGGCATCCTCATCATTCTCCTTTCCTGCCTTCTAATTTGACAGCTCTTGCTAGGCGTCACATACTGCGTGACTTCCTTGTGTTTGTGTGGATCATGGACAAAGAACAGATTGATTTAAGTTTGAGTGTCCGTCCTCTGCTCCAACTGTAAATTAAGGTACTATTTTATTTTTTTGCCTTTTTAAATAGCGCAAACTGATCGGACAATATTAGGCTCTTTACAAGAGCAACAGTTACATTATACAAGTTATAATATATCAAAAATGAGAGAGAGGATACGAGTACTAGTTCTGATCCCCTGGGGTAATGTATCTAATCAAGAAGAACTAGTCTGTCTAGACGTGGTAAGGGTCACAAGGGTGTATGTTTGATGTTTATTTTAAAGAAAAATCTTATTTCTTTTTATAAAGCCCTCACCCACCAACCTAGTTGGTGGCATGCTTCATCATCGGGCCCACCCGATGACACCGAGTGTGTCCCGGTGTGCTACAACGCCTGTATTACAGCGGAGCAGGTGTGTTACTGAGTGTGCAGTGTAGGTGACGTGAAAGGTGATAGGTTAAAAAACTGTCCAGTGGTCCCAATCCCCGGAGGTTTTTACTTTAATGTTTGGGCCCTGGCAGTAATAAAAACAAGGCATAGGATGTAAGCGGAGTGTTATTTATGACACTCCTGCATCCGGTGAGTGGTCTGCATGTTTCAGCCAGGCGTTAATATGCAAACTGGCTTTCCTCAGGACCTTAGTGATGTGCGAAGGTGGTGACTAGGCTACTGGTTTGTGTCCTAGATAAAAATGTGTTGCACGCGCTAAGGTGCACAATGTGTGAGGGGGCTTCCCTCACAGCAACAACAGGTTGATAGGAGGGTCCTGGACTGACACGCAAGCCAGCACTCCTGCCGGATACTCATGGGGCATTCGCAGCAAATCGTTAGCTAATGCTTTGAGAGGAAGCCCCCTCACACATTGTGCACCTTAGCGCGTGCAACACATTTTTATCTAGGACACAAACCAGTAGCCTAGTCACCACCTTCGCACATCACTAAGGTCCTGAGGAAAGCCAGTTTACATATTAAGGACTGGCTGAAACATGTAGACCACTCACCGGATGCAGGAGTGTCATAAATAACACTCCGCTTACATCCTATGCCTTGTTTTTATTACTGCCAGGGCCCAAACATTAAAGTAAAAACCTCCGGGGATTGGGACCACTGGACAGTTTTTGAACCCATCACCTTTCACGTCACCTACACTGCACACTCGGTAACACACCTGCTCCGCTGTAATACAGGCGTTGTAGCACACCCGGGACACACTCGGTGTCATCGGGTGGGCCCGATGATGAAGCATGCCACCAACTAGGTTGGTGGGTGAGGGCTTTATAAAAAGAAATAAGATTTTTTCTTTAAAATAAACATCATCAAACGTACACCCTTGTGACCCTTACCACGTCTAGACAGACTAGTTCTTCTCGATTAGATACATTATACAAGTTCACATTAATTTTTTTTGTGCCAGGAGATTAAGGGCCACATGTTCATAGACTTCCGTTTGTGATTTGCTAATAGCACATTTTTGTGACCCATTGGGAATCGCTAACAACACAGGGATGGTGGCCTACTTTTTAAGAGTAGACCGTGGTTCGTGGGTTTTTGCATACATTCGGACACTTTCCATTTGCGAATGGGTTACCACCAAATTGAATTTGGTGGTAAAAAGTGAATGTTTTTGTGACTGCATTTCAGCTGCAAAACATTCATACATACCACTGCGAGTCACTATTGGGAAGGAATGCCCTTAACACGCCCCCCCTTCCTAATTCTGAATTGCTATCCCTTTTTGCAATTTGGTAATAGGTTACCGAATCTCAAAATAGGGTTTTGTACTTATAAAAAGGCTTTTTTCCTAATTACAAATGGCCCGATTCTGCGATTCGGTGTGTTTGCGACATGAAAAAAGCATCATACACATGGCCCTAAGATATTTGCTCAGAATCATAGGCTGTTGATAGACGCAGCTTGTCTTTTTTCAGCCGAAGCCCTCCATTGTTGCAACTGTCATTAATGCACCACTGTGGGTGGGCTCCAGGCAGTGCTGTTTTCAGTCAGCAGCAGTAGACACGCTGCATGTGTACTTTCACTGTTCCCATTACCAGAGTCCGAGTCGGACAAAAAATAGGACCTGCCACAAAAATAAAAGTGGCTCTGATGCGTGATCCAGGTAGCTAAAAAAGTGGCCCACATTTTCATTTTAGGTTCGTTTTGAAAGACACCCTGTATGTATATTTTGCAAGATATGAGAGACTGCATGCGTTTCTGTTTGTTGCAGGTAATGCTTTAGGTACTCTCTGGGAAGTTCTCAGTAAAATCCAACCCACCTGGCCCTAAAACAGGCCCACAACCTGTTGATATTGGCAGTCCTGGACACCTTATGAGATAAAGCTGACAGAGGTATCCCACAGGCCCCTGGTGCTATTAGATCTCTTGGCCGCCTTCGACACGGTCGATCACGGTATTTTGAAGGACCGTGTCAGGCCGGCTGGCATCCCGGGCTCAGCCTTTAGCTGGATCAGCTCTTTTCTGGAAGATCGCTCTCAAGCGGTCCGCATAGCCTCATTCACAGCACCCAAGCTAAAATCAACATGTGGGGTCACACAGGGATCCTCACTATCCCCCCCCCCATCTGTTTAATCTTTACCTTTTACCTCTGATTCAGTCCCTGAAGGAAAGGAATGTGACCACTTTCAATTATGCCGATGACCTACAGTTAATGTTTACCATCGACAACTCGCCTAACTCAGCTCTTGAATTCCAGGCCACCATGTTGCACATTCGCCACTGGATGGACCATAATCATTTAAAACTCAACCCAGGCAAGACTGAATTAGTTCTGACAGGGAGCAGTCAGCGCTTCTGGGGCCCGCACCACTGGCCTACGGAACTTGGACCCCCCTACCCCGAACCCTCTACCTCTGTCAGGAGCCTTGGGATCACTATAAATAATGACCTGTCATTAAGATTGCAAGTTGGTGCGGTGATCTCGACCTGTTTCTTTCAGCTGCGTAAGATCAGAAAGATCAGTCGACTGCTCACACACGCAGCTCTGATACAGGTTGTGATAGCTATGGTGCTATCACACTTAGACTACGCAAATTCAGTCTACTTGGGCATGCCACTTTTCCTAATCGAGCGGCTTCAGATGGTTCAGAACCAAGCAGCGAGACTGATTTACCAGCAACCCAGATGGCAATCTGCCACCCCTCTTTTAAGAAAGCTACACTGGCTCCCTATTTCTCAACGCTCTGCCTTTAAGACTGGATGTCTGATTTTCAAGTCTCTACACGGTCGTAGCCCCAAATTCATTAACAGCCTTTTATCAAGGTACACTCCCTCCCGCAACCTACGCTCAGTACATCTCCAGTTACTGACTACCCCTGCCTTTAAGTTAAAACGTCAGGGAGGGTATAGGTTTGCTTCCTTGGCCCCAAGATTGTGGAACTCCTTCCCTCTGGAGATTCGGTCATGTACTTCTGAGCTTTAGGAAAATGCTTAAGACATGGCTGTTTGTGCAGGCCCACGAATAATTCCCTCCACTGGATTCGGCAAATTCTAGAGTTAGCGCCATGAAACCTACCGGTGTACGTGCGCTGTATACATTTTTTATAACATAACAACCTGCCAAAACAAGCATTTCCAATGCAATAGGTCTCACATTTTTTAGAGTTAGAGCTATTGGTGTTGTAAATCGCAATGTCTTTTACCTAGGTTCTCAGTTGATACACACCTTTTCGGCGTAGTCTCCAATGAAGCCAAAACAGCACCCCATTATCGAATACTGTTCCATGCTTCACGAGGGATGTCCTTTTGATATGCACAAATGACCCTGAGAACCTTCGCAGGCCTATTGTCACGATGCCTGAGTGTACAGCACACTGAGAACAAACAAAGGAAATTATTTAATTGTAACATAATGCATTTGTGCCTCACTATAGGGCACAGAAACCTCCAAGAAATCAGATACAGCGCTATAGTAATCCTTGAAAAGTCAAGGGAACTTCTAAAGACACAAACGTAAGCAGGTTTGGATCCCACATCAACAAGCAATAGTAATGCCTGGATATGTGGGTGCATGTGAATAAGGCAGCGTCCCCAGCAGAGCTGCTGTGAGGCAGTTAAGAGTGAGGAAGCGACAGACAACCCTCATCTCCCGGCGGTGCATAGTGCAGGCACACACCAAGGGAGGACACTGGCAGATTGAGCGTTTCTAAAGAGGGATTACAAATAATGCAGGTCGACATGGAATAACCCTCTGGCAGCATGGTAGCTGCCATTAGAGAGCTATTGCTGCTGCTTCCACTTTTGCTTTCTTGAAGTAGTCCCCAACAGAACACACAACCACCTACAGCGTAAGGAAACTGTAGTTGGCGGGTGTTCCTGAGTGAGCGAAAAAAGGAAGTCATGTATCAGGAGCGCCAACCAATGAGGAGCCAGCAAAGAAAAATGAAGCAGGAGTAAACCAGTGGTAAGCAGCAGGCGGGATTACACACCTTATAGTAATTACAGCAGGTCTTCCAGACTGTGCATGCGTGCTGCTAGGCGCGACCAAAAAATGGCCCCCCGTTTTTACCTGTCTGACCAACACATTAGTTTAATGATGAACAATCGGGCCACTACTTTGCTTGAATAATATATAAATTAGGCCACTACTTTTTAACCAGTCTGTTGATATATATACACATTTTTTTTATAATGAATGTTGTTGTTTCAAGTATGTAAGAGATGTGTAGTAGTATGATTGTGTGAAGTCAGTAGAGTATGAATGGTTGTCTTTATGATTAATCACCAAGATCATTTATCTTTAAATTATAGATTATTTGTGTTATCCATTTTCTAAAAGAGAAAAAAAAATCTATTTATTGCATTGCTTGTCTGTCTTATGATCCTAGTATATGCCACTAGTTTCTAGATAAGTATTATTGTTGCCTGAGCCTTTTCTTAGTTGTGACCAACACATTAGGCCAGTCCAACCCTACCCATTGCAAATCCTGTCATAGAGACTGCATTGCACTGGCTGGAAAAAAGCAGGTTCGTTGGAAGGCACCCTGTTGTAGGACCAGCCGCATCTGTGACCTGGTCGTTTCATGCAGCTGAAACCATTATCCAGAATGCTTCCCATTTGCATGTTCCACAGTGCCCACTGCTGTTTATATAATCCACCCGTCTTCAACCTACTCTACTCCTCTACTATCTACCCCAATCCACTCTACCTCACTCCACTGTACCGCACTCCACTGTGCTGCACTCCACTCCACACCTCTACTCCAATCTACCCCACTCCAACCTACCCTAATTTACTGCACCCCAATCTACCCCTTTCTACCACAATCTACCCCACTGCGCTCCACCCCAATCTACCCCACTCCAATCTACTCAACTCAGCCTACCCTAATCTACCCCACTCCCATCTGCCACTCCACTCGATCCCACTCTTACCACAATTTACCTCCAACTCCACTCAACCCCACACCAGTTTACCACTCTGCACCCTAATCTACCCCAATCTTCCCATTCCAATCCACCCCGCCCCACTCTGCCCCACTCTACCCCACCACACTTTACCCCACTCTATCCCAGTCTGCTCACTCCACTGTACCCAAATCTCCCCCATTCCAAACGACCCCACTCTACCCCATTCCACTCTTCCCCTCTACCCTACTCCACCCAATGTACCTCCCTTCAATCTACCCCACCCCAATGTACCCCACTCAAATGTACTCCAATCTACCCCAATGTACCCCACTCAAATGTACTCCAATCTACCCCACTCAAATGTACTCCAATCTACCCCAATGTACCCCACTCAAATGTACTCCAATCTACCCCAATATATCCCAGCCCCTTCTACCCCAATTTACCCCAGTCCACCTACCCCAGTCTACTGTACTTCAATCTACCCCCCTCGATAAGGGGACTAAAGAAATGTGTCAAAATGTACCAAGGTCCTTCCTCGAGGCCAGTTTGGTGTGGAGGTGCTCGGTGTCAGCGGGAAAACAAACTGGCAGTGGCGGCTGGTGATTGCAAAATGTGGTGAGGCGGAAATCCATACACAGAATTGTACTACGTAATGTAGCACAGCAAGCAAACCCTATGCCGGATTTTCTCAGGGAGAGTCTGACTGGGAAGAGAGGGTGAACACAGATGCTCATTTTTACACAGCTTAATAGTGTTTTTCTTTTTTTTTTTATCGACCTAGAGATGGTGAAAGGCTGAGCGGGGTGCCAGAGTTTAAGGATCAACTAAAGCTCATCAGCGTAGTTGGAAGGCTTAATTGATGCATTAGTCCAATGAGCCTTCAGACCCAGCTAAGAGGCAAGAAGCTTGAGACTGAGCAGATCCCATTCAAACCTTCACCAGTATTACCAATGTATGTTCAGCGCAATTTCTCATCCACTCGCATTCATCCATCTACCTATACACTCTCGTTCCCCCATTGAAGAATATATATTCCCACCCACACACCCATTCTGCTGTTCACTCACTCATGCACTCACTCATACATTCTCATCAAACTACCCTCCCACTCATTCACCTTACTCACATTGCCTTACCCACTCACCATTATATTTTCAGTTATTGAAATGTTATTGAAGGTAGCAAGTTGCATTTCAGTCAATTTGTCATGTTTTATCAAACTTTTGTCTACCTACCATCTCATTCCCAGTCATCCGCCCAGTTACTTAACTACTAACTTAAGATCATTCCCCTTCCTACCTACCTGCATTCAACAACTATTTTACTTTCTCCCATCTTACATCATTCACCTACTCACTCATATTCACCCATCAGCATGAAGCATTCCACTGTCGTTCACCAAATTAATGTAACCAGTCGTCACATTTACCTATCCACACAGTCAAACCCCACATTCAATGACTCACCCATTCTCACACACACACACCAAGCATCATTAATTGAGTAATCAGAAATTTCATTAATAAAAAGCTACACTAAGTGGCCTTGTTAGTGCTTGTTTTATTCTCCCGGCAGATTACATCTCGACGCCTAATGCCACAACAATAAGCACAATTGATCTTCAAGGGAGATAAAACAACCATATGTAGTTGTAACAGTAAAGAGTGCTAAATTATTCATGGGCTCGTCTTTGCAATAAACACAATAAATCAAGCCCGACTTGACACCACAGACTGACAAAATACCTTTGTCTGTGGCGTGGCGTCTTTCGTATGCTTCCTAAACCCAGCCTTTCATAAATCGTCACAAGGCGGGGTGTAGTCAGTGAAGCTTGCTGGCCACACCTCACCCTGTGGAGATATACTGAGGGGTGGGGCAACTGATGCTGAGTGGCATGCAAACTCTTAAAGCCTGGGCCTGAAAGCTAAACGCCCAAGGCTTTTTTTTAATGAACGCTCTAGAAAAAGGTGGAGAAATTAAACGTCATGGCGCTGTAAAGAAAGACCAGGGCTGTGCGTGAATAAGCCCTCCTGGTTTTCAATCGGGCACATCTTCACGAAGGACCATAGCTTGCAAAAAAGCCTATTCGTATAACCTTTGTTGTTTTAAATGTATTTACTTACTTAACCTTCTATACGAGGAACCTTTGAAAGGGAAGGGGGCGCAGCCCATGCGCCCGTATACAGGAGCCGCTGCTGGGGTCTGGAAGAGGGTAGGTGCTTAAAAAGGTTACTTTCTCCCACCCTCTAGCGTGGTACAGGCTATTAGGACAGAAACCGGACTGACCGCATGGAGCCATCTAGCATCTGCAGAGACTTTAAAATTCCAGGCGAGGATGGATCGTGATGAGTGCCTCAAAATATCCACACTGTTTAAAAAGGAAATTATAAATCGTGAATTATATTGGGCAGGATCTGCCAAGGGGGTGGGGTGGGGGTGAATCTAGCCAAAATTAGTAAAGCCGAATACTGAAAGGTAACAAAACCGATGGCATGGGAAGATGACCAGAGATAGTTAAGGAATAAAACATCAGTATTCCCTTTGTTGAATGCCTTGGGGACGAACAATCCCCTACCTTGAAAACATCCCAAATGAATGCTTAAGAGGGTGTCTTCTGAAATTCTGATGTGAGGTAATCCGGTTTTATACGCTCAGGCACAACACTCCCTTTTATGTTTAAATGTTTTTATTAATTTACAAATAAAACATTACTGTGCATAACAATGCATGGCACTTTGCGTACTGGCTCCCCTCCCCATCATTTGACCCTTTCAATAGTTTTAATGGTATAATGGAAAGGCTCTCACGAAATCCCGACTGGTGTCAGGGAGCGAAAGTTCGTGCATGCATGCTTTCAATATTTCTGCTGAAAAAATCAAAACCCAAAAAGAAAAACAAAAAAAAACCCCCAACAACCCCAAAATCCCTTGCAGCCCATACACAACTAAAAAACAGTCCCCCCGCCCCCCCCCCTCCCTCGTGCCGGTAACCACTCCTGTCCTTTCCCGTGCCTCTAAGAGCCCCCCTCTCTCTTGCTATTCCTCTGTGGGTTGTGTTGATGCTTCCCATAATGCCGATAAGCGTAAGACGCGTAGGTATTTAGGTTGAGTAAGTTCGTTAAATTCTGATGACAACGATATGAAAGGGCTCCAAATGGTCCTAAAGGAATCCTCCGTGTTATGCAGTGTTGCGGAGATCCGTTCCATGCCCAAAGTGAACCACATTCGGTGAAGCCAGCTAGTGTACGTGGGTGGAGTGGCGGTGCCCCAGTGTGTCAAGATCGTCTGCAATGCTGCCCCCAATGCCATCCCCATCTGCCGACCCCGTACACTCTTAAGGGGGTATGTTACTGGGTTTGGCAGCCCTAGTACTACATAGACTGGGAGTCTTGGTATCTGTGTGTTGAATAGGGAGTCCACCGTGTCTAATATCTGAGGCCAGTAGTCTGCCAGCACTGGGCATTCCCATAAAATGTGTGTCATCGTACCCTCTTGATCGCACCCCCTCCAGCAAGTGGGACTTCTCTGTGGGTTGCCCTTATGAAGTCGTGCGGGCGTTAAATGCCAATAGGTCGCAATTTTCACAGCAGCCTCTATGCTGGCTACGTTACGCGCTGTATGCTTGGCCCTGTAGTATATTCCTTCCCAGTCTTTCACGGTAAGCTCCCCTCCCAGTTCCTGCTCCCACCTCAATTGGCTCGGGGACTTTCTCTCCACACTACTCCGCCTGATCATAGTGTACATAGTGGTAATTAGGCCTTTATCATTAGTTTTGGAGATTAGCCATTTCTCATAGGCAGTAAGCCTCCTGGATCCCTGTGTCCTCACCTCCCCATGTGTGACCCAGTGCCTTATCTGCAAGTATCTCATCCTTTCCGCCTCTGGTATGCCATATTCGGCTTTCAATTGGGGGAACGGAATCACTCCCTCCAAATCATAGATGACCTATTGACCGGCAGGGAGTAGTTTTCCATGCCGCGAAAGCCGCCTCGGGGAGACCCGGAGTAAAATCGCTATTGCCAAATAAGGGCGTCAATGGCGACGGGAATGTAGTTAGCTTCCTCCTAATGGCTACCGCGTCCCACGCAGAAAGTATGGTCTTAGTGACTGGGGAACCCGTCAGCCCCCTCGGGCGTTGGGACTTTCGCAGAAAGGGGACCTTCCATAGCGGAATCTGCGCTAGCGCCCTGCAACACTCCCTTTTAGAAAAGGATAGAATTTGTGACAAGGGGGTTTACTGCATGTCTTACTAGATTGTCTGTAGTTTTTAACCCAACGGATGATGTTATTGAAGCCAGTTTTGTAACAATATGGTATTAGAGATGGGGAGCAAGCAATTAATTTATTTTTTAATGTGTGGTATTTGGATGTAGCTTGTGCTTTAGAGAGATTTTTATTATCTGTAAATGCAGTTTTAGTGAAGATTTGAGTTTTATTGTATATACTGGATTTTACTTATTATAAATTTTGCCTGATTTTCGTTCGAAACGCTTTTATATTGTATGAAAAATTGATACAAGGAGTTTTTTTTTATCCCACAAATGTTTAAAAGACCAAGGTCTAAATAAACATGTTTTGACTGACTGACCCGACCCCAATCTACCCCACTCCACTGTACCTCAATTCACACCACTCCACCCCACCTCAATTTACCCCAATCTACTCCACTCTACCCCACTCCCGTCTACCTCACTTCAATTTATCACACTCTCCCTTATACTACCCCACTCTATTCCTCTAGACTGTACCCTAATCTACCCCAATCTAGACCAGGGCTCGAAAAATCCACTCGCAATGTCGAGCAGGATTTAATCAGGACTAACTAGTTTTAGGGACTACTCGCCCGTTCTGGCGAGCTAACAGGTTCTGCTTGCTCACAAAGTGAATGAGCAATAAAGATGCTTTTAAATCTCATCTTGTCACATTTGCTCTGCTTTCAGAGACAGAGGCCAAAAGTCAGTTTATCTTCCTACATTTATTTTTCTTTCTGTGACTGAAGTTAGAGGATTTTGTAAAGTGAACTGTGTGACAATCGCGCTGTGCAAAGCATGTGAAATGAGAGGCTGTAAGATGTCAGGCTTTTTTTTTTTTACTCAGCACTGAAATAGCTAATAAGTGAACGGTTCAAACATTTCAAATATATTTCACTAGTTATGAAGACACATTATTCTAATTCTGTGGTGAAAAATATTTTTATAGGATCAAAACAAATTAGAACACTTTACTTGGTGATGTGCAAATTTTAACTTTTTGCTGAAACCCAATTTCCAAACAATCTTTATGCGCTATATAGTTTTATCAGTAAAACTACACGTTAGTGGGAAAGTTTTGTGGCCATTTCAATGGAAAATATGCTATCAGTAAATGACACTGCACTACTACATCATGCCTTCATAATCTAGTAATGCCTTCACAATATATTTGATACGTGAGTTTTTCTTTCAAATACTTTATTGAATTTTCATAATAAAACAAAATACAAACCATACATTTTATAATAAAGCAGTTAAGTAATTCGATAATTTAGCAATATACCACAAAAGTATGGCAACAACCAATATATATGCAAGAAATATAATAAGGAAAACTAACAGATACAAAAACCAAAGAAAGGAAAGGAGAAAAGAGAAAAAAGAAAAGAAAAAAAGAAGAAAGAACTAATGAAGAAAATCCCAGGGGATGTCTAACATGGTATATCTAAAAACAGGCCTGCTGAACCGTTGATAGTTATGAACAATTACATCACAAGTTACCCAACAACATTACATTTATAAGTCTGTAGAACAATCACAGAGGTTTATGTGACTTGAAGTAAATGTCCAAAGAGTTCCACATAGCTCTGGAGGAGGCTTTCCATGGAGAGTTCTGCAGAGCAATATTGTCCGCCCTCTAAGGTGAATAATCCAGTTCATCCAACCTTTAAAGGAAGTTTTATGTGTCCTTCCAATTGTTCAGTACTATCTTTACTGCTGACGTAAATAAAAGATCTAGCAGTGATTTATCTGCTTCATTACATGAGCCTATCATAAAAGAACCAGTTGTTAGGGTAGAGAATTCCCTCCTCAGCTCACATTTGAATAATTTTGAAAGAAAGTCAAACTTTGTCCCAAAAGGTTAACACAGCCTTACAGTGAAGAATAAGGTGGACCAGGTCTCCCTTTTCTACCTTGCAATTCCAGCACAATGGATCGTCCCGAATATGTAGTGAGTGCAGGCGAGCGGGTGTCCAAAATGCCTTGTGTAATAGCCAAAATTTAGTTTGAGAAATTACCGGAGATATCTTGTTAAGAGTAGCAGAGCTCCACACTTGAGGCCAAAGAAGTTCAGGTAAAGGAACAGAGGAGTGCTCCTCCCAAAAAGTCATCAGCTTATTATTAATCTTGGATGTTTGGGGACGAAGAAGTTTATAAATGTGTGATACTTGGTGACCTAGTTTATTAATTTGTGATACAAACAATGGTAAAGATGGAGACAGGTTATTCAATTTAGCCTTGGATATAGCCGCCCTAATTTTTAAGAAGTTATAGAATTCAATATTGTCTAAATTATATCTGGTTTGAAGTTCCGTAAACGTAATGGGATATGAGGAATGTTCTAGCTGGTAAGGGAAAAATACCCCCACATTAATCTATGTATCAAAATTTAGGCTTTTACCTTTTATATAAGATATTACGATTATGCCAAATAGATTCCATCTTAGATCCCTTAATACTGGAATCGAGTTTCTTATCTACCTGGAGAAGCGCCAATTTCGTATTTTTGAAGATAGATTTAGAGCTATTCGGATAGAATTGGTTAGAGGTGAGAAGGGCCAAAGGATTGAGGTTATCAAGGATAGATCTTTCAACTTCTAACCATACCGGAGTGTAGTGGACAGGGGGCGAAATCCAATAAGAACCCTGCTTTGCGAGAAAAGCTGATTGATATAGTTTAAAATCGGCTAAGTTAACTCCACCTAAGGATTTGTCAAGCCTCAGCTTTTTAAGTCCAATATGGGCCTTCTTGCCTTGCCATAAAAATTTTGAAAGAAGGAAATCTAGCTTCTTATGAAAATCATCTGACAGCCTAAGTGGGAGCATGTTAATAAGATAATTAATTAAAGGTGTGATCATCTTTATAGTTTCTACTCTCCCCCACCATGTGATGAATTTTGGTGACCAAGAATCAAGGAGTTTTGTCACTTTTTCCAATGTAAGTTTCTCATTGTGATGGAGGGTATCAATTATATTGCTACCAAATTCGATACCTAAATATTTTATATATCCCGGTTGCCACGCCAGGCCTGAGTTACCTAAAATTTCTTTGGTACAATGAATATTCAAGGGTTTGACCTCCGATTTTTTCTCTATTAAGTTTATAACCTGAATGTGTCGAGTATTCTCCTATAGTAAACATCAAAGCCTTAATTGAGGGTTCTGGGTTTTCAGTTATTATTAAAATGTCGTCCGCGTATGCAGCTAATTTGACTTGATTATTCTTAAACTCTACCCCCTTTATATGAAAATTCAACTTAATGTCCTGAATTAAAGGTTCCAAAGCTAAAAGGAAAAGAGAAGGAGACAAGGGACAATCTTGTCTGGTGCCTTGTTGCAGGGAAAAAGAGTCCGATATTGAGCCATTGATCGCAATGCGGGCCGAAGGCGTTAGATAAAGGGCCATAACCATCTTTATATACGAGTCCCCCAAGTTAAATGAATGCATGCAATGTTTTAAAAAAAGGCCACGAAACCCTGTTGAAGGCCTTTTCTGCATCCAGTGTGATTGCTATGGTTGGATCTTGGTTAATCGCTGCGTGTTCTAAGACATGGCATAATAAACGAGTGTTATCGGACATACGACTTTCAAGAAATCCTACTTGAGAGTTGCTACTTAGATGAGGGAGGACATTGTCTTGTGGCTAAAAGTTTTGCGTAAATTTTACAATCTACATTTATGAGAGAGATTGGCCTATAATTCTTTAAGAGTCCTTCCCCTCTTTAGGTATCACTATTATATTAGCTTCTGTCATAGAATCAGTCGTGCGGCCTACCGTTGCTATATTATCAAATAGTTTCAACATAGTCTGTTGTAATTGATCAAAAAAAGTTTTATAGAAAGAGGCAGTAAAACCATCAGGCCCCGGAGCCTTATTATCTTTCAATGCCTTGATCGAGGTCTCCACTTCCAACGCGCTAATCGGTTTTCTCAACGTAAGTTTGTCCGTTTCATCTAATTGAGGTAGCTTTAGCCTGTTCAAGTAGTGAGTACATTCATCTGAGTTAAAGTTCAAGTCATTTTTAGGTCGAGCCTCGAGTAGCGCGCAAGCGCTGCTAGGCGAAGACTTTAAGTGAGTTTCAGAAGCAGTCCAAACGCTCGTGCGTCGTGGCTGGCCTTTTTGGGATGGGTACGCGCGGCAGACATGTTTCCCATTATCGTGCCCAGGCGCGGGCGCGATAATTGGAAACCGACCGCTCGCTGTGGCGCGCGCACCACTCGCGTAGCCCCCCCCCCCCTCCTCCCCGCGCGTGCCTTCAAATACTTGTTTAAAATCTGAGCACCCTATATAAGGAGACGTGTGAGGCAGGGTTGACTTCACATAACACAGGGCAAGCAGAGAGCAGAGTTCAGATTGCTTTGCAATCACGTACACCAACGCCATACGTGACCAGTAACCAAGAGTCAGACAAACTCACAGGCGGGCTCTGAGGACTGTATGAGGCTCACTGCAGGGCGGCCGCAGCACTCTGGAGTAACTCGGGGCTGACACAGGGAGCTCGCGGTGCACAAGCACTCTGGGGGAGGGCAGGTAGGCACCATGAACAAGCACCGCGCCGGACAGAGTGCGTACACAGGCGGGGGCAGGCAAGAGAAACTCGGAAACAACTTAGCGCAGTCAAAAAAATTTC
This sequence comes from Calotriton arnoldi, assembly GCA_963921515.1. Classification (NCBI taxonomy): domain Eukaryota; kingdom Metazoa; phylum Chordata; class Amphibia; order Caudata; family Salamandridae; genus Calotriton; species Calotriton arnoldi. Next base: position 910,080 of record CAWUFW010000829.1, on the reverse strand, counting down.
AGGGGCTCCGCTATCGAGAGAGGCCATAAGGCGCGGAGGCACAGGCTTACTGCCAGGACAGACATCTTCAGCACAGGAGAGGCTGAGGAAGTGGAGAACGGCAGAAGTGTCATGTGACACGGCATGGCCTGATGGAGTGGGCGGGGAGGAGTGCAGTCATGTGACAGAGGGGACGAGCTGCCTCGACTGAGTCACCGCTAGTCAGGAAACGATACACACCGCACAATGTATGTCATTTTACCGGGCATTCAAAGGCAACGAACGGGCTTCAGGTTAAGGAGCAGGTGTCTGGTGCCCCGGACTAGGGATGGGGTCTGATCCCTGCCTAGGCTACCTACAGAGAGGAGCCGCCCAGCAGTCATTAGACAGGGGAGGGCACAGAGCTTCGGCATGGGCATGGCCGCGCCCTGCTGCCCCTCACGCGGGAGGTTGAGTCAGTGCCAGTCACAGCGTTTTACTCGTTGTGCAATACACAGAGCTACTGAGGAAAGGGGGATTATCAGAAGCACTGGCTTACTAGGGGGCGCCTCTACAGAGAACCCAGGGAGAGTCACTTGGTAACCCCGGCAGGCCTCCCAGCCAAGGACTGAGTATCTAACACCACTTATGAGAGCCGGCAGGGACGTTTTAACAGCATTGTAGCCCTCCGGGCAAACTGTGCACTGGGCCCTGCGTACATTTGCTCAACGGAAAATGCGTGTTAAATTCTGGTCTGCATGGGGCCCCTATGCTCGTGGGGCCCCAGGGCAACTGCCCGGCGTGCCCATGTCTTAAGACTGAACTGGTACCAGGCTTTCTGCGCTGATACTCCGGGCAGTGACGGGTATCCCCGTCTCATTTCTCCGAGTAGTAATTAGCCTGCCCTTGTGTCATTGAAGGATTTTGGGGGCCCATGCAAGACTCATTTTAGGGCGCCACGTTCGGAACAAGTTGGATTTTATTACATATTTTCTGATCATTCAGGCGTGTATGTCGCCAAACAATACTACACTTGAATTTTCACATAAAACAGCCCACTAATCAACAAGTATTTCTGTATAATGCAGTGGCATCAATAATGCTCGCATTATGTGTGACATCCATTTCAGAATACTATAATGCTTCCAGAGACCTTCTGGTACTTTTCTTGTTCAATGATCAATTATGTAATTCTATGAGCGAATAAAAACAAACCCTGGTATGCAGAAATACCATTGTTATTAAGTTTGACCTCAACATTTCTACTTCCTAAAGTTGTGAATAGAGAGCTAGTTCCGAATAGATGTTGCTCCCTCGTGCATGCATTCAGGTAAAGATATTAGATGTTCTTCTCCCATCCACTGCAATTTTTCCAGTCCAATTACACCCTCTCTCATCGGCGTATGTTTGGACCAAAATCAAATCCAACACCCTCACTGCACATCATTGATAGCTACTGTTGTCCACATGAACGTACACTCAACATAGACTTATTTACACTCCTAACATTAACACTAGGAAAATACCCTCTCACCGAAATAGATCTTGTGGCTTCAAGTTGATAGTAAGTTCACTGGGACACTCATTGCACCATTTTCAATATAAACACCTACAAAAATGGAACAATAGTAATTCTAGCAAACCACAACATTCTCTGCTTTTGAGCATCGTACAGCAGCCTAAAAAGCCTGTAAGTCTGCAGTCGAAAGTAAAATTTGAACCGTGCCAGATCTCTCCCAATTTGGATCAACAAGACCATCATACTAACTTTGTCAATCACCAGGATCATAAAGTTACAGTTTAAAACATAAAAGAATCTCAGTATTTTACATAAAAAGACAAATAAGACAGGCCAGAAAATAACCATCCTAAACAAACATTCATTTGGCTGTATTGCAGCGATTCCAAGTACCATATACATTCGAGGGCCCTTTAAGGGGGAACTACTACAATTTGCCAGTTTGAAACCTATAGTTAGAGCTCCTGTGGTTACAACACTTATAAATATTTTGAAGTTTTTGCTTCCGGTTACTGGAAAATGTAAGCTTTCTGACTTGTCTTATTTTTATAAAAATAGGTCTTTAAAAACATGATTAAGACAGGGCAGAGCATCAAATAAACACACTGCTCTAGGTCTTATTTTTTTAAGGGCCTTTAAAGACCTAATTAACAAGCATTGGCATAGCCAAAAGGTCTCGCCTTGGGGACCTTATAAGTGTTTAGCCATGCAACGGTTGATGTTGTTGCACCAAGGATATTGTGCTGCATAACTAAATACTTATAAGGTCCCAAAAGCGAGACCTATTGGCTATGCCAATGCTTGTTATATGGGTCTTCATAGAAAGATTTAAGTGTTTAATATGTCCTTTTGCTTGGTATGTGTTTGATTATTAACATCCTTGATGGCAGATATAACATTTTGGTTCTGCTTATGTTTAAGAAACGAAGCGAATAATTTTTCTGCTTTATTGGCTTCGCAAAGTTTAAGGGCTTTAAATTTGTTTACGCTTACCCCCGCCCATTCACTCAGAATTTTATTATATTCGTATTTCTTTTGAGTTAGGAGGGTAAGGACTATAGTCTCATTTAATGAGGTAGCATGGGAGGACTCCAGAGATTTAATTTCCAATTCTAACTTAACTAATTCGGAATTAAGCTTTTTATTGATTCTTGTTTTAATTTCTATAAGTATTCCCCTGATAGTAGCATGAAGTGCATCCCAAAGTGTGTTTGTTAGTTTCTTCATTATCATTGTGTTTGAGATAATTTAAAATTGCCTCTTTGATTTTCTTTTTATCCTCAGGATCAGACAAAACATCATTATTAAAACGCCATCTTTTTGGCGAAGGTTCATTATGGCTGCCAGCCAGTTTAACATTGATACAGGAGTGGTCCGACACTAATTTGGGCGCTATATCAGACTGCTCGATTAGGTGTGTAAAGGAACCGGCGATAAGAATGTAATCTATTCTAGTATATGAGTTATGTGGGGCTGAGTAAAAGGTATAGTCTCTGGCATCTGGGTGCTGCAGACGCCAAGCATCTTTGAGATTAAGTTTGGCACATATATTATGAATTCTATTGTGTGAGCGTGTAACATGATACTTGCATGTAGAATGACGATCTATTATAGGATCTAGCGGAATGTTGAAATCACCTCCAACAATGATGAGGTCCTCTTGGGGCAGATTGTCCAAAGCGTTCGAGACCTCTTCCCAAAATTGTGGGCCATTTATGTTGGGGCCATATATATTCACAACGTGTATGAGGTCCTCACCTTTCTTAAGATGAGTGATCAGTAATCTACCGTCACTGTCGTGAGATTGTGAGACTAAAGAGATATTAGCTTTTTTCGCTATTAAAGGAATCACTCCCTTTTTTTCCGATCTGCTGGAGAGCAAACTACCTGTAAAATCCAATTATGCTTAATAAAAGCAGCATCTTCTCCTGAAAGCTTTGTTTCTTGTAATAATATTATGTCTCCTTTAGATTTGGCTAAGTAATCAAAAATCTTCCGGCATTTAATCGGGTGGTTAAGACCTTTGACATTTAAGGATACAATATTTAGATCTTCTGTAAGCGTATATGAGCTATTGGGAGCCATCTCCAATACCGTTGAGGGCGATATTATCTAAGCAAATATAACATATATATTGTAAGGAAGATCCATCTAAACAGTCATTTTCAAGACACAACATTGATAAAAAAGGTAACTGGAATTGATCACAAGCATACAAAAAATACCAGCGACACTTTTGGAGAGAACAGCAGATAGGTGCCTCTGTTTGCGCAAATCAACATACAACCAATTCAATACTACGAAGAGAGCGAAGGACAAAGTAAGAAAAAAGAAGAGAAATAAATGAAAACCGATACCCACCGAGAGTGCCCCAGAAACATAGCTCAACGATTACATTAAAATTCCACATATCCTGGGAACTCCCCCCCCCCCCACCCCCGTTCCACCCTCCCCTCCCAAAACACCCCTCACCCCCTTCTGCCAAATCCTTCCCTGCAAACCTCGAATGTAGGAGGTGCGACAACAGGAGCGTCAAACTGTCGAACGGAGTAACCGTTTAAATCAATCTTGTATTAACTTCCAGAGATTCTCTTATAAAATAAACCAGAATATAAGAGAACGGCAAGCCAAAGCATAAACATATCTATTAACAAGGTGAAAGAATCAACACCATACACAGACGTCTTATAGTACGATAAATATAACCGCAATGGACAAATCCTATACCGGGAGTATTTATTGATGGAACGGGACCTAACCTCAGATCTCCAATTATCCACCCAATTTAAGTTCAGCAACCGACTGGTATAAAAGCATACAATGCGACTTCTTATGAAAAACAACACAGCAACATACAATGCTTGTTATCAGGTTAATTAAGGATATGTGAATGTCATGACTTCCTTTTATTGGAGGAGGACTGAGCAAAATCCATGTCCTGAGTAGGTGGCCCTTCAAGAAAATTCAAAAGGTCTTTAGGGTCCGTGAAATAGTGACGACGGTCATTGACTATGATCCTGAATTTAGTCGGACCAACAAAGGAAAACTGGATGTTGTTGGCTCTGAGTTTGTCTCGCAATTTGAGGAAACCCTTCCTGGTGTCCACTGTAGGCTTGGAGTAGTCCTGCGTAAAAATTATTTTGTGACCATTCCAGACCAGTTGACGACTTTTACGTGCAAAGTTGAGGATAGCTTCAGTATGCTGAAATCTCAATGGTTTACAGATAATAGGACGGGTTATTTGACGTGTGGAAGAATTAAAAGTTGGCACTCTATGTGCTCGGTCTAACTCGAAAGGGTTCGGCAATTTTATGCCAGTGAACGGAGGTATCCAGTCTTCCAGGAAAGCTATACACGAACCCGCTGAATCCTCCAACCTTTCGGAACCCCTAAAATTCTTATGTTCCCTCTTCTATTTCTATCTTCCAACTCGGCTGTTTGTTTTTTAAGAATAGTTGTCATATCACAGATGGATTTCAATTCTTTGCTGGCTTTAAAAGAAACATCCTCAACATCACTGATTCTCTGTTCTGCTGCTGCCAGTTTAGAATTGATTGTACTCATGTCCGCTCTAATGGCAGTTAGTTCTAACTGCATAGCGTCCGCATTTTGTTTGGTGGACTTGGCAAGATCATGAACATCTGCTAATTTTTAAGGATCATATCCATTGGGCTACTAATGTCTGCTTTGGCCTTGATGGGAGAATCAGATGGCGAAGGGTCTCCTTTGTTTTTTTTAAACTGCATTCTGGACTCTTTTTCAGCCATGGTAGCGACATTGTAATGGAGGGACAAAGTCCTACCCAAAGTGAGCTTGCTAACACTGATAGAAAGACGGTTGTTGAATTATTAGCGATGCGTCCCTTTATGAAGACACTGTATAACCGGTCCCTGCACACTGCAACAGCCTGCTTTTAACTTTAATTCACACCATGTATCTGAGCTTGTACACCATTAACCAATCTGGCAGAAAAATTATATTATCACGCCCAAGCAGCATTGAAGCATGACTCTGATATTAAAGGTAAGGCATCCCTCAGGTAGATCTCCAGTCCAGCTGCTGCTCACTTCATTGAAGGTGCATCCAGATTATCACCATTAAACAACACAGAGTTGATTAACTAAAAGCAGCATTGCCGAAGATTACCTCGGGTGATATCTCCTTTCTAAATCCACCATTTTAAAGTCCCCGGCATTGTTGTGCTCTGAATAACACTAGGGGAGCTCTATAGATAAGCCCCACACTTCAGGAAACATCCCAAAAAGTTCAAACTGTATTCAAACAGAAACGTGCATGCTTCTTTCATTCGTTACTTCGTTTAATTATAAGATGGAGTAATACAGCCACGCATCGCCGCCATTTTAGGGTCAGGCCGTGTTAGTAAATAGCTCGCCTCTTGAGTAGCCGATAAAGGAAAAATGGTCTAAAACCTCACCGGGCATAACTCTATCTGCAAGCGCCTTAATCCGGAGTCTGTCACGGCCGGTCATGCGTAACGTAATCAATTACCGCTGCAAAGTAATGAGCGGCCGCAATCCGCCATCTTGAGCCCTCGTAACACTCTGGGCAGAGACGGAGTTAATATCTCCCCAACACGCCGACACTGGGATCGTTCGCTGACACCCCCAAGAGCAGCATTACTTTAGGATCCAAATCCTGGTTCAGCGGTGCACCGACGCAGGCATCATCTCTGGTCAAAGCGGCGCTCTTCCTCCGCACTCGACAGAGTGACGGAATAAGGCAGCCATCGGCTCTGCCGTCCAAGCCACGTCCCCCATGATACGCGAGTTTTTAAACATGATCTGGGAATTATTACTGCTCCTGCCCAGATGACAATGCTATTAGTGAACTAAGAGGCAAGCCAGAGATCCTGTGTATCCTATATATGGGCTCAGTTCTTGTTATACATGGTGCAAAATTTAGTGTAGTAAATAGTTTTTTTGTACAGCATATTTGGAGGTGCTTTCTTATGTGATAATAAAGAAAAAGGCGTCTCCATAAGACAAAATATTTGCTTAGGATCACACAATTTGAGACCAGTTCACGGGTCCAGTACATTAGTTGGGTCGAGTAGATTATTCAAGTTACTAGACCTGCATGTCTAGTAACATTTTTATGATTTTTCGAGCCCTGTATACCACTCCAGTCTACCTCACTCTACCCCAAACCAATATATCCTACCCCATTATACACCACTCTACTCCAGTCCTCATACCCCTCACCCCAATCTATCCCCTCCACCACATTCTTCCCCACTCTACCCTAATCTACCACAATCCACTCTAACCTTCTAATATCTAACAATCCACTGTACACCAATCTATCTCACTTCACTCCAATCTATTCCAATTTTCCCCATTCCAATCAACCCCAATCTTCTTCACCCACTCTACCCCACTCAACTACAATCTAACCCACCCAACTGTAATCTACCCCACTCTATGCCACTCCAACCCACTCTGCCCCAGTCTACCCCAATCCTTTCTACCCCATTCTACTACTCTCCACACCCCTCCACTCTACCCCAATCTACTCCACTCTACCCCAATGTAGCCCACACACCCAAACTCGCCCTACGGCTTCATCAATAAAAAGATCTCCGGCAAAGAGCCCCTTCGCGGGTGCCCGTCGGGCATTGCAGCTCCGGCCCGCCGAGGAGCAGGCCCAATGATGAAGCATGACATCCTTCGGGGTGTGTGAGGGCACTTTTTAGAAAAGACCTTCTTTCCCCCTCCATCCTTAGGAACTGCACACCCCCGTGTTTGTCACTATTGCCTTGGAGCGTGTGTAGGACCTACTTAAAAATAGCTCCTGGTTCCTCTTGTTTAAGACTATTTTAAATGCTCCCTTTATACCCTGCCTGCAAATTGCACACAGGGTTGAACAAATATATGCAGCTTGGCCTAGAGTGTATTTCCAGGTTTCTCCTGCCGTAACTGATCTGCAACAGTCTTTTGCCTGGCAGGGGCTACACTCCCCCTTTTACTCTCTTGATACTCTGAGAAACTGTAGCGTAGGAGACACCGAACATGATTGTAGTGCTTCTCCCCCTCCCCCCATGAGAGTCCCCTCACGCAGCTCTTCCTTTGCCGATATACAAGGTTCGCACTCTTCATCGCACACTGATGACAGCAATGAATGAAGGGGGATAAGCCTGGTCCTATTAAAGAAACTGTCCTCTTCCAAGACCCCTTGAATACTGAACCCGCAGAATTCATTCACCCCAAGGCTTCAAATTGGACCCCTCAGGAGGTTGCGGAGTATGTCCAATGACACCTCTGCCAGAATTTCGAGCTCTCCTTCAAACTGAATGCCCCATCCAGACCTGGTGGGTAAGGACACAGATACACCAGAGGTAGACCCTACCACGGTCACATTTATGAAACAAATTGCGAAGGACCCAAAAAGGGCCTTGACCTTGCATGGCGTAAATGCCAGGACAAGCTCCTTTACATGTCTTGCCCCTTGAAGATACTCGAGCTGGCATACAGATGACCTACTAGGCTGGACACAGAAGCCATTTGCCAGTTAGGAAACACCAACTGCTATATCTTCACAGAACACCGTAGATCTATTCTCATGAGGGTAGACCGGAAGCTTAATGATTTTGCCACCTCGGAAGCCAGCCTAGTGGCCGAAGGTCTGTTGTTTGGGGGTCCCTTCGCTAAGGAACTCCCCAGATTCTGCTCCTCTTACTCCACGATTGACAAGGCCCAAATGTCACTTAAAAGTGTTCCGGAGAGGCCTTTTTGGCAGGGCTGGACGTTATGGAGGGAGTTCGTCAGGCCGAGGATCCTTCCAAGGTTCTTGAAAGGGATCCTACCCCTGGAGCAGTGTTGGCTTGGATGGAGGACAAACGTAACCCACCACCTACACCATCCAGAGGTGGACATTCCCGCTTCTGCCGCGTACAACAAGGTGCTATCCAGGATGCAGGATATTCTGGTGAGAATTGTTCCTTTTTCCAAGGTGATCTTGAGGGAGAAGAGTGGGCTGGTTCCTGGACAACTAGAAGCAGATTTCCCTGGACCCATGGGTCCCAGAGACCATCCTAGGATTCATACTAGAATTTTAAGGCACCCCGATTCAATTTGGCTCTCCAAAACAAATGTATTTTTCCCCAGAGTCTTTTATAGACTCAGAAATTCAGACGCTGTTCGACAAAGGGGCAATATGTCTTTCGGTACCTCATCCAAAGGGGTTCATAAGCCCCATTTGTCTGGTTGAAAAGAAGGGGGCGGATACTGTTTTCTTTTCAATCTGAAAGATTTTAACATCTGGATATCATACAGACATTTCAAAATGAAGGGAATTAATTTGCTAAGGGATATTCAACATGAAGGTGACCGGGTGGTCCGACTGGACCTGAAGGACGCCTATCTTTCCATCCCAAATTTCCCTGCCTCATAGGAGATATCTACAATTCCTGTTGCGGGGTCAGTGTCTGGAATACACGTTCCTTCTGTTCGGACTCTCATCAGCCCCCTGGTGCTTTACCAAACTGATGAGACCAGTGGTGGAGTAGCTGAGAGCTTGAGGAGTGTCTGTGTATCTAGATGATCATTCCTCAGTTTCAAAGGAATGCCATAAATTAACCATAGGCATTTCTGTGCACCCTATAGTAATGATACAAAAAGTGATATTGTACTGTCTTCTTGCATATAGAGTGAATGTAAGGTTGGGTGGAGTCTGGAATACAGGTAAGTGTAAGCAAGACTGCAGATTAATAGGGACCGCTGAGCCAGAGCCAAACCAAGGGCCTGCTTTTTCCCTAAATGCTAAAGTATTAGCTGAGCTACCAAAATATATATATTGAAGGATTTTAATTCAGAAACTAAATGAAACCACTGCATTTAGTGGCATTGAAAGAGAGTTTCTAAAGATGAACTTGTAAACATTCATAAAGCCCTTCCTCTGCCCACCGCGCCTCACCACTGTACGATGAGGCCATGAGGAAGCTAAGAGACAAATCGCTTATACATGGCCTCTATTGTTATTATAGATGAGCAACATTAAAGTGTTAAAACCGTACACAAGAGAATTTTGTATAAAGCACACACACCCCAGACTGAATTACTTTAAGGTGGTCTTGAACGTGAGGATCGAGGAAAATGAGACAGTGAAGTAAAGTGGTTTGCATAAGATCTTACAACTTAGTCAAAGAAATAAGCAGGCATTTGGACTAGAGGTTTCCTGGTGACATCCTGTGTAATTTCTTCAAGTTTAACAGCAAAGGACGGAGCTTTTGCTTAATTCTACCAAGAGCTTACTAGCGCACTGTGTTTGCTTAAAACACTGATCACACAGTAAATTAATCGGATGCAAGGTGCCTTTTTTTTTTTTTTAAAAAGGAAAAAGTAGAGATGTCAGGAGTGAACACAATCTCGGCAGTATTCTGGGACTTGTGATGAGGGAGGATGTAAGGTACAAGCCCTTTCTGCTGGTACCAGCTAGGGTGGCAAGCAGCTGCAGATGGTGCATTTGCACCCTGAGCACCAGATTGACTATTTTTTGACCCAAGGCAACACTGCACCAAAGTTGCTGCTCTGCTTTACGTCAAAGGGAAAGAGAAAGAAGTGCCATACCTACTAAGACATGGTGCAATTTTTCTCCCCAGCCCTGGCACACTATGGCATTCATGCACCAACAAAAATAACCTTGCACCATAATGCAAGGGTGTGTGCCTTCTCTGAATACAGTACACAAAGAGGGCTATAAGGCTTTACCCACTTTGGATGGGTGCTGTACAATGCAGCTCTTATGCAAATTCGGAAGAATGAGGAGAAATGAACACATTTCTCCTTGTTAAGACTTCAAGGAAGTGTAAGATTTTGAGCAAATCCCTGTCTACTAATATTTGCAAATAGGAATTTGCATCAAAACTCATAGGTGGTTACATGGAAACACCCATGCGTTACCTACGGAACGCCCCCTTTACGCCCCCTTTACTTTGGAATACTAACCAATGCAAATTCTGATTTGTGTTGGATAGTAAATCCCACACTAACACTTTGAGCCGGGTTTCAGTCACACAAACCGGGCTCAAAGCATTAGTAAATCTGGGCCCCGGTGCATTGGAAGTAGCAGCGTCCTGCATAGTCACATTGCCAGTCATTATTTTATTTGACTAAGATCACCCTTTATGGTCCAGGCTGGAAGCTGGGATTTGAACCCTGGTTTCCTGGTTATATATTGTGCAACTTAGCCAATAACTTAGCCACTGGATTGCTTTTGCATTTCTCATTTTAAATTTAAAAGCAACGGACTGTATGTCTTATTTGGTTCTCACAGGAGCTAAGTAGTACTTTGTTAAACAAATATCATATGGTAAATTAATCCCATAAATTTCTATAAACCATCATCAAAGCTAAAGAAGGAAATTCTAGTGACATTACCAGTCTCGTTCTCCACACCTGTAGTTGCTGGCACCCTGTCATGGGTGGAAAGCAGCCTGAAGACAAGCGACTGCAGCTCTCAGATCATCATGTGGGGCCCTATTGATTTGAAGCAGCACATCAGCATGACCACCCTGCGTGGTCCAAGCAGGAATGGAAGCTGTTTCACTGCACAGCAGCAGTGCTGCAGTGACTGTGCAGGTTCCGTGCTCCAGGTCGATCAAAGGCAGCAACAGCTGGTCTGATGACTTAGAAAATGAAAGTGACGCTGAAGGGTTACCCACTGAGATACAGAGCGGGCTGGGTAGCATAGTTAGCTTAAATACCAAACATGGCTGTAAATACAAGCTCACATACTCCATCACCATCAGATAAAGCAGGAAAGGACGGAGAGGAGCAGGACCAAAGAGAGACAGCAAATTTAGCGCAGCCTAAGCTGAAAAAAGACTGCTCTCGAAGGGGCAGCATTGGCCGCAGCCATGCAGATGGCTCCAGTCACAAGGGATCTCCACGCAGAACTTTAGAGGATTCCAAACAGGTAGTCCAGAAACACTACTCTGTTATGGTAGTGGAGGCCAGGGAGGCTGGCCGCTACCTTCCTACTGGAAGTGCTATTATTGCTGTAGGCTAGGCCATCTGGTTGGGGGCATACTTGCTAATGGCATACCAAGAGCAGCAGATGTTAGAAAATTATGGCTAGCCACCTCAAAACTCTACGTGACCGGCTATGGTTCATGCACCTCCCCAGGGCGGGGTTCACTGACCACAGCATCTAGAAAACTGCTTAAACAGGCACCCAGGTCCTGCAGCCAAAGTCAAATGGGGCGTATTCTTGTTACCAAGCCAGAAGTACTCCCTCCCCCCCCTTTTTTTTTTTCCTTCTTTTTTGGATCATGTCTGCGCTGGATGTTTTCTTCATGGCATGCAGTCCCGATACCACCCCAAAACGCTCTATAGGTCTCCAAAGCAATAGAGCTTTCAGTTATAGGTGAAGCCAGCCTTTGGCCTGGGATGTTGAGACCCACAACCACATACAAGTCAATCAGATAAGAGGGCTCAGCGTGATGACTAGTTCGAGACTCCAGTTGGGGTCCCCTCGACCGTTCATCCTTGGGGTGATCAACAAGATGGGTACCAATTTCATTAGGTAGTGACAACTATCTAATCTGAGAAGTTCAAGAGACCCCAGCCAAAAGCTAGGGTCATCGGGCCCTCCGGAGGCACTATTAGAAGGTGGAGTGTGGTCTGAGGGAGAAGGGTGTGCAAGGAATGTGGGCTTCCAAAGTCTATCCCTGCTTCAGATGGAAAACAGGGCACCAGGTGCACTACCTCCAGGCTCACCTCTATTCAAAGCATATGCTATTCGCGTTGTTCCAACATTGTAGGCACAATCAAGGCGAAACAGCAGGCCCTGACTTCTGATCCCGGGTGCACTATAGAGGATAAGATACGCCCCTGAGGGTCGGCCATCTGGCAGCATGGTCCATGTTTAGAGGAGTCTGCCTAGCCCGAAATATGGGGTAGGATTGGGCTAGTGAAGCCAAAGACGAGCGGTACGGAGGAAAGGGGTTCACAGAGCAGCCGCTGGCCCTCTCCCCACGAGGCAAGGAAAACCATGAACTATGCGCCCCAAGGGACCACCCAAAACAAAATTGCCCAAAAGGAAGATTCGAGACAAAAAGGCGCAGCCGAGAGCAGCTAAAGGCAGGTCACTGACGCCACAAGGAAAGGCCACGTATTGCACCACGAGAGATGCACAAACATAAAAACATGTTCCTGTGGCATGTTGCAAGCACCAGCAACACCAAACAACAACACGCCCCGATTCCCACATATTTGCGCACATGTAGCGAGCAAGAGGGTGGTCTCAGGAGGGGGGCGGCACAGCAACTGTGATCTTGTACATGCACAACGTGTTTTTGGAAGGGAAAAAAAATAGTGACGCCATAAAAACCTGGCTAAAGCCACAGTCCCGTCCCTCCCGGAGCGCGGAGCTCATGGTACCACTTCACAGCATACCGAACACTGACTTGACCACCCAGAGCCAAAATGTCAGAAAAAGGTCTGAAAACACCCTAATGGATTGGGAGGTGGGCTCAACGCTTATAAAACTAAGATCTGTCCAATTAATAATGTTGTATAAACCACCCTTACCACCCTTACTCCCCTAACACCTAAAAGACCCATCCAATAGGGGTCACCTTCCGATACCTTACTAGATAGTATATTGATGGGATTGCCCCCTGTGGTAAAATACAGGTTCCCCAGAACTTTTACAGAGTGTATAACTGAATTGAATTAACAGACAACGAAGTTCTTATTCACAACCGGTAGCTGGCAAGAGACATCACAGTGCACCAACGCCGACTTCATCAACCCCCACGACCCAAGGAGAAAAGAACATTGTTGAACTTGTGCAAATGGAAGAAGAATACACAAGCCCTCAGCGAGGGGTCTGTTCAACACCCACGGCCCTGGAGGAGGAGGAGGGGAAAAGTGAGCCGTTCCAGCGTGCGGTCGAGTCCTTCTATGGAATTATCACCCTAGAACTGACAAACTACGAACTGGTCAGAAGGAACACAGCCATCTGAGTACCACAGATGACTCCTAGGGGACCCACCCCTAGAACTGCAGTGTTGCAGCAAAAGCTATCTATAGTTGGTTGTGTACAATCTGCTTTCTATAGGTAGTCCCACACTTGAGTACTACTGAGGAACTGGCGAGTCAAAGGAGTTATCTAAAGAGGAACTACAGCGTCTGTGTGTGGATCTCACATGTTACTTAGAATTACACCGACCAACTCCAGCATCACCCAGTGCCCTTTTCCATAATACATGGTACCAGCACATGACCCCAGTCTGCTCCCAGGCATCAGCCAGATCATGTTATGCCTGTTAATCCCACATGCAGTAGACTCAGACAGACTTTACCTGTCCCAAGAAGTCGCCCTGATCGAGCAAAATCCATTGTACACCTCTACCTATGTAGAATAAGGGCCAAGGTCCAACCCAACAAATTAGAACCACATAGTGTAGTGGTAAACATAACCAGATATAATCCCAATCCAACACCGCTATATACCCTAACTGAACTCATTGATACCCAAACTGTGCTAGACTGGGTGCGTAGGAAGGGTCAAATAGGGGACGATACCACATGGCCGTGAGATTTCCTGGAGAAAAGTTTTTTTGAGAGTGACAAAAACCCCCAACTCGGTCAATAAACACATCTGCTCCAGCGCCCATCTGTGGACCAAGAGTGGCTCTTAGTGTAAGCGGGATGGTCTTCCTAAAGAACAAATGGTCTCCCTGCATGGAATTCCTATCCAGGGCTATCCAGCTGCAGGATAGAAAGGGTAATGGGTCGCAGGGGGGAGTGTCAAATGAAAGTATGACCACCCCATTTAAGAAAATGTGACACCGAGGTGGGAGGATACACTTGGTTAGAAGGGAAAGGGCAACCCCTAATTGTACGGAAACCAACACTGTATTCCTTCTGTTTCAGAGGCAAAAACACATCCGATGGACACAAATGCTAATTGGAGTGATATTATATATTCTGGATATGCAATGGGGCACCTCCATGCTTGTGGATTTCTACTGGCAGTGCGGCGAGTACGACTACACTCTGCTTACTCCCAAGTAGAGGGAACTGTGTTCCCTGGTCACCTTGCACACCCAACGCTGGTCATTCCTGGAGAAGAGCTATCAGACTTGTACCAGCACTCACTAAGGGAAAAGGCAACCTTACTGCACCAAGCTCGGGAAAGGGAGCTGTGGACTATTTTGGCTGGGGTCAATTAAAAGACATTCCAGAAGAATTTAGACTGTTCACGGAAGCACAGCTGCTGCCCTTTTTCACCCAGCAGACAAAAGCAAATGCCTGCTGGCTACAAGTAACCCAGTGGGGGATGCTCAAAATGAACAGCACTGAGCTCGGCCTACACTCTATCAAAAAAGAAATGTGAGCAATCTGCCTCATGTTGATGCAGCACCGGTATGTTCTGGATTTAATGACTGCAATGGAGGGAGGGGACGGAGCAGCTTGCTGCGCGTTCATCCCATGGAATGGCATAGTCAATGGAACACTGATGCTTGCCATCCAAGCACTGCACAATCTACAAACAGACATGCGCAAAGGAGGTGCCCCTGAGCAGGAGTGGTTTTCGAATTGGTTCTCCTGGATGCCACAATAGATATCCAGTTTATGTAAAAATCACTGTTGCCCTTTATCATTGTGTTGTTATTAACATGTGGGGGTATGCAATTGGGGATGACCGGCTCTAAAAACGCAGTTCTCACACTGGTAGAATGTAGGTAAATGGGAGGGTGGCAGTTGTCACAATCGAGCATAGGGAACAACAGGCACCAAATAAAGCTATTTTTCAAATGCATGAGTTAGGTAGTGTAGTTGAAGAATCAACTAGATTGGGGGAATGTTAATATAAATGAATTCATCGATGAAAATGAAATTTCATCCTTATTAACTAAATCGCCCATTGTAAACTCCACATCACCCTCGACTCGCAAATATGTAGTCAAGCAGGCCCTGAGACCAAGGCCCAGGGTTTGCTGATTGATCGGCTATAGGCAAAAGGGGGTGTAGCTGGCAGGCAAGTGCTCAGGCAGGAAACTCTTGAACAATCCCACAGATGGGCGCAGCGACATTACAAAGGTCCAGGGGTAATGCCCCAGTAAAGCACACATGGCCAGAGTGGGTACATGCGTTCCTAAAACACCATAAAAAGTCAGATGCCTCATGATTTAGGAACACCTAGTCAATCAGGGCCTAGCACACATAGTGATCACATGCTCCCCGTGCCTGACAACTAGAGACACTATTCACTGGCCGCGTTGTTTCCACGCAAGGTCAAGACCCACCTGTAGTAACCAGATTTAGAGAGAGACTATTAATATGACCCCCAAGGCAGCAACCAATATTACTCATCATATATGGTACGACAGAAGCTTTTACAACTCATCATGTTTTGTATATAAGAACGACTCTTACTGTTTGTAGATTGAGACAGTCCTCAGACCATGTACCTGTAACTGTTCTCCTTGCTGTAATGTTTAATTAAATGAACTGTTCCTGTTTTGCAAATGCCTCTTGTCGTCTTTTATTTGAGGGATTTCGAACTCCAGCAACAGAGGCACCAAAAGGATCCTAAATGTGTCTCTAGATCATCCAGCTCGCATCAGGAATGGGCAAGCAAGAATGGTAAGGGGTGTTAAGTCTGTTGGCGACGAGTGGAACAAGAGTCATCCAGAAGAAACTGGGGTGGGAGAATTCTATCTAAGGTTCTTGGCACGCTTGTTCAATAAGGCTCGAAGGGAGGAATTGTTCTTGAGGATGAAGTCTCATGAGATGTCTGTGGAACCTCTTATTTAAGAAGTGGACCGTGAAGTAGTGTTTAAACTGTGCGACTTTCAGCATTCACAGTCTGGGGTACCCTCAAAACGAGTGGCAGTTTAAATATACTAATAATGACTCATCCATACAACCAGGCGTAAACAAACACTCTGATCAGTAATATTTAGCAGAAGGGCGCACTGGTCGGAATGGATCCTGGATGGTTAGATACCTACTGCCCCATTCTGTAGTGGGCGGAAGCAATATGTGAATGGTACAACAGACCAATGGATGGAGAGCTGAAAGCCCCTTTAAGTAAGTATATTATACATGTAATTTTTGAAAATTAAAAGGTCTTGGCTTACAACAGGCCAAAAACTGAAAATGGTGCGTGTCCTTATAGGTGTGCACATTTGTGGAGAAAAATTAGCCAACCTTCAGAATGAGGCCAAAGAAGGCACATCATTACACCCTTTTTTCTGATGTTCGGCATTGGGAAAGCTTGTATATCAAAAAGGTGAGACGTATTGACTTTGCAAAAAGCTGAGTCTTGTATAATTTTTTAATGCCGTGTGATAATAGGAAGCATTCACTGGCTAAGAAGTGAGGCATCTTGTCACTATGGATTTAAAATTGTAGTGTGTCATGGGGAGAGGATCTGACCCACTGAACAAGGAACCTTCTATGGTGTCTTGGTTACTTCTTGAGTCCACACTCCTCGCTAGAAGGGGATCACTGAAGGAGCATACGATCCTTCAGTGATCTCCTTCTATCAAGGAGTGTGAACCCTTACTTTACCTATTGCATCTTCACATTGAAAGTGTACTCTAAAATTTCTTCAGCGCACTTGTCTATATGGACAAACAAATGTTTCATTACATGCCAATATATTTTTGTGATGGACTCTGCATTTCAGCTTATTCTGTGTTTTGTTTTTCTTAATCTAACAGGTGAAAATGCAGTAATAAATGAAAAAGGTAAAGGCATTAAACAAAACAGTATACCTTAAAATAATGGAAGACTAGTGGCATGCCGAAGTAGTCTTCTACAGCATAAAACCCAAACTGCCCAATGAGGTCTGTACTTGGCTCTTAGGCATATAATGATATACATAGAAGACTTAAACACAGACATCCTGAAGCAAGTCTGATGAGGTGCTCATTACAAAAGAAGAGCTAACCTGGTAACAGAAAGAACAAACTGGAGAGAATCCATATGAATATCTAGAATGTGACAAAACATTGATTAGGCAGAAAGAGCAAGTTTGGCATCAGAAACTTCATACTGGGGAAACACCATATTGATGGACTGACTGGAAAAGTGTTGTTTGCAATGGAAGACATAGAGCAGCATCAGATCGTCATTGTAGAGGAGAAACCATATATATGTACTGAATGTGACAAAGTGTTCCAAAAGGAGAAGAATCTAAAGCAGCATAAAAAAATCCACTGCTTGGAGAAACTACAAAAATGTTCTGAATGTGACAAAGTGTTCCGAAGGGAGAAGAATCTAAAGCAGCATAAAAAAATCCACAACTTGGAGAAACTGCATAAATGTTCGGAGTGTGACAAAGTATTTACAACAAATGGAAACCTTAAGCGACATCAGAAAATCCACACTGGGGAGAGACCATATCAATGTACAGATTGTGACAGAGCATTTATAGCAAATGGAGAGCTGAAGCAACATCAGAAAGTCCACACTGGAGAAAGACTATTCATCTGCACTGAATGTGACAGGGCATTTATTAGAAAGTCACGTCTACTGCAACATCAGAAACTCCACACCGGAGAGAAACCCTACGAATGTACAGACTGCAACAAGGCATTTATTACAAGGCAAAGGTTAATACTACATCAGAAAGTCCACACTGGGGAGAAACCGTATGCATGTTCTAAATGTGACATGGCCTTTATTACCAATGGACACCTAACGCAGCATCAGAGTGTCCACCTAGAGGAGAAACCCCATAAATGTACAGAATGTAATCAAGTGTTCCGAAGGAAGCAGAACCTAAAACTGCATCAACAAATCCACACGAGTGAGAAACGATATGAATGTACAGAATGTAGTAAAGTGTTCGGAAGGAAGAAGAATCTAAAGCAGCATCAAAAAAAAGTCCACTCTGGTGAGAAACACTATGAATGTACAGAATGCAACATGGCGTTTATTACTTTGCAAAGGTTAACACTGCACCAGAAAGTCCACACGGGGAGAAACCCCATCACTGTATTGAATGTCGCGTGGCATTCGTAATAAATGGAAAATTGAAGTGACTTCTGAAAATCCACATGGAGAGAATTCCTATGCACGTACAGAATGTAATAAAGTCTTCCGCAAGATGAATGAGCTAATGCAGCATCAACAGATCCACACTAGGGAGAAACCATATTGATGTGCAGAATGCAACAAAGGATTTATTACAAAACTTAATGACAGAATGTTCACGCAGGAGAGAAACTATATAAATCTATTGAATGTGACAATGCATTCATAAGAAATGGAGAGCTGAAGCGACATCAAAGGTCCACACTGAAGACTACACTGAATGTGGCAAGGCATTTATTGGCAATGCGGATTTAAAACAAAATCGAAATACCCACTGGGGAAAATCTATACGAATGCGACAGTGTTCCTAATGAAGTAACTGTATGAAAGTACAGATAGTGACAAGGCTTCTATTAGACGTGCACAGCAAATGTACTATCAAAGTCCACATGGGGAGAAACCTTATCGGTGCACTCCTGTGACAAAGCATTTGTTAAAAAAGCAACCCAACACGACATCAGAAAGTTCACATGGGAGAGAAATTATATGAATGTACTGAATGCAACAAAGCATTTATTAGAAAGTCACAGCTAATGCACCACACAGGGAAGAAAGTCATGACACACAGAACCATATCACAAATGTGTCAAGTCATTTTTCAAAAAAGAAAGACTGAACATAACATCAAAGTCCACCATGGGGAGGAACCATATAACTGTACTGAATGTGACAATTCATTTATTGGCAGGGCACAGCTAATACAATGACAGTAAATCAACACAGAGGAGAAAGTTATGATGGTGGAGAATGCAGATCACTGCACTCAATGTGGCAATGCATCCTTTACAAGGGCAAAGCTAATGCTACATCAGAAAGTCTTTACTAGTGGGTCATCTGTCCTCCACACAGGAGCGACACCATAGCAAGCCTCCATTTACTCGCCCACTTCCTATGCATAGGAATATACTGAATTTGACAAATCAATCATTACAAAGGGACTATTCATGCAACATAGGAAAATACACACTGGGAAGTAACCAAAGCAATAAATGTGACTATGTACTGATCAGATTGTCCATATTGGCAGAAACCACTTTTTCTTGCAACGCTTTTTCCCACCCCCACCCCCCCCACAGTAGGAACCTAATGTGTCCACATGCATTCCAGGGAGAAACTATATCCGTCTTTAGTGTGACAAGACATTCATTACTAATGCTTGATCAGAAATTATACATTGGGGAGAAGCCATTCGAATATTATAAACGTGAAAGAGCATTTCCTACCAAACGCTCTTTGAGGCATCAAAAGGCCACCTGGGTTTCAGATGCACTGATTGTGAAGTCAAATATTCCACACCAGTACATAGATATTGGGGGAGGAAATACCTAAACAAAATGTGGAACAAAGAAACAAATAGTAGAGGTCGTCAGGAGTGCCAAAGAAAAGGTCCCAGGACAGCGTACCCCTTTCCCACAGAGGTGACAATATGCAAACTACAGCGAGCATCAAACTTTGGCAGAATACAAATGTTACAGAAAGCAAGAGCTAGATTTCTTTCACTGTTCCTAGCCTACTATGGTGTAAGGACTATTTTGGCAACCAAGTGATATGACCTGGCTCTGCCTATTTTACTCAGTTATGTGAGGTTTGTTCTGCAAGGCCTTCTAGGGCTCGCATCCACAGTTATGGGGACGTTTGTGATAATAAAATTCAGAGTTTATCTAGTTATCTTGTGTTCGTGCTGTTTATCGTTGACCTTTAGTTTATTTCATTAACAATGCTGCCCGAGGGAGGACAAGTGGAGTTTTGGGGTCTGTTGAAAGTCAGATGCCACTGGTCTTGGAGGTTTGCAGCCCACGAAGTATGTGTCCGGTTTATGGTTTCATGCGGGACAAGAGCTGCCAGCAATTGTTTCAGATATAGCAGGACAGCTTGCTGGACAAACCGTGAATAAGAGGCCTCTACTTAGAGCAGTGATTACAGTCTCCTATATCACGTGTAGGCAACAATTGTATTCTTTGTACTTCTGTACAGTGTATTTTTTAACACGCCGAACTGTAATAAAATGAACTGCTAAAAGTACCAACTGCAATCCTATGTTTGTACACGGTAAACTTTCTTATACCGCACAGTATATTTAGTTATTTACTTTCCTAAAGTGCTCTAATGTCCATTCAGGCTATGCCTGCGCAATAGAAAAAACCTAACTTGTTTGCCTGAATAGGGAAAGACAAAGCAAAGTTTTTATCTCTCCACGAGCCTTCTTCCAAAAGGATAAGCTCTGTGGCCATCATTGGGGAAAAATGGGAGGGTGTTAATTAGGAGACTCAAACAGGATTTATAATTAAGGGCTATGGAGAGGGACAGGTAATGTTAGCAGTGTGTACCCCACCCCTTAGTCTCATAAAATTTGAGCACATGGTCAATCAATCAGGATTTGGATATCATGGCTGCGTCACCCGTGAAGGTCTTCGAAGCACTGCGGGATCTCGCTGTCTGTAGCTATTGGTTGAACCTTCAGGTCTTGAGGTCCTTCCTGAACTGCTGGAGCGATGGGGAGGCTTGCAGGTGCAGGGGGAGGGTGTTCCAGGTCTTAGCCACCAGGTGGGAGAAGGAGTGGCCTCCGCTGTTTGCCTGGCGAATGCCTTAGGTGGCTGCTAGGGACAGGGATCCGGTACGGAGTGCTCTGGTAGGTTGGTGGAAATTCACTTGTTGGTTGAGGTACGCCGGCCCTTCGTTGTATAGTCCTTGGTAAGTGTGAGCATCTTGAACTGGCATCTCTTCGCGATCTGGTCGATGGACAAAGTTTGTCCATTGTAGGTAAATGGTCTAGTACCCCTTGGTGTCTTGCAATGATGTGGATGTGGCCAAACATCATTCAATCCCGATCTTTTCTATAATTATTTGTTTATTCTTATTTAGAGGGTTTTTTAAAGCGTAAACATGACCCAAAAGAATCGGAGCACTATACATAGGAACAGATTGTGTTGGTTACATATAGAAGTGCAATACAGCTTTTAAACCATCAACACTACGTGAGAGAGAGCCATTGTGTCAAATTTATCAACTCCTTGCCCGTGTACTTAGATTGAAGTGGTCTACGATGTTGCTGCTGGTTGTGGTGACTGGATAACACATCTAGTGATGTCCTCTTTACAAAGCTGACTCATGGTCACCAAGGAGCTTGACAAAACCCTTTCCCTGTTCCAGAGCCTTCTATAATAAACTATCATGACAAATGCAACAGCTCTCTACCAAATTCCCGTCCTACCTGGTCCCCGACTGGGCTCCTGCTTTGTAACAAGGATGAAAAGCATAATATTACTGAACTGGGCCCATGGGGTGATCGAAGAGCCACAGTGGGGAGAATACGAAGATAAATCCTCAGTCCTTGAATTGACACAGAAGAGGGGCAATTAATAGGTAACTGTTTCACCATCCTGAAGACGTTGATATTTGGATGGAGTCTTAAAAAAACTGGAAGCTTCTTTTCACTAGTTTATGGAAAGCTAACTGTTAATTTCACAGTGAGCAGGGCTTGCTCTTGTGCTTTAAAGATTGTAAAAGAGGGAGGTACTTCGTGTGTGACTTAGAAAAGGTCTCCCCTCGCCCACAATTCAACAGCTACTAATCCTTGAAGAACCACCCACAGTCTCAAGACAAGTTACATCTCATCGATATGCAAAAAGAACAGGCTTCGAACACTCCTGCTATATCTAACACTGCGGAGCATCACAGGAGCCTGGGCAGCAGTGTGATTGATGCCAGTTTAGCCACCCCGAGGCTAGAATGTAATGCTCTGCCAAGGTTACTCGTGAAATGCGGGTAGGGCTTTGTTGTGAGAGCTGTTTGTGTGACTGTTACTAGAACACAGGCATGTGGCACAGGGTTTTGGTGTCAGAAATACTTCTGATCTGACAGATAAGCTTAGAGGAAAGAGGGATTCAAAACCGCAGAGACAACACACATGACTGGGGCAAGACCCAGATGTAAGATTAGGTTGCTTGCCTGGAATGCGAGAGGGGTGAACGACCACCACAAGGCTCAACTGGTGATCACATACCTCAATAGATAGAAGGTGGATGTCACATTAATTCAGGAGATTCGTGCTGTTTCTGTGGGAGTTAATCATTTTGCCAAAAGCTGGAACTCGTGCCTCTATTTCTCTTCCTAGTCCTCTTTTGTTAGTTGTGTGGCCATATTGGTTAAAAGAGGTTTGTGGTTCAGGCCTCTATACATGTTCTGTGATGGAGAGGGCTGGGGCGTGGATGTGCAGGAGTTGCTGGGTTCATGAAGTATAGCCTCAAATTTCGACAACCCCCATTTGTTTTTTAGTTTTTGTTTTTTAAACTAAAGTTAGAAACAGACTTGTGATCTCTTCCCCTCCCTCTGTAATATGTGAAGAATACTTTAATGCTGCAAGTTGATTTGGATAGCACTGACCGCGTGTCCAGCTGACCCACCCAAGTGCGGGAACATCTGACATATCATGCACCAGTACAAACTGCTAGACTTGTAACGTGTTGAATGCCCTAATTCTGCAGTGTTTACATTCCATTTCATAGTACATGGAATATCTTCCAGGATCGATTACTGGTTAGGATCTAGAGATGTGATGGGCTGGGTTGAAACTATAACACATTTACCTAGGACTTTCTGATCATTCTCTGGTTCTGATGGCTTTGACCATCGTCAGCGATGTGGTGGATCTATAGAATGGCTGCTACCATCTAAGCTGTCAGACCCAGTCTTTAAACCGAAACCCACCAAGCAATTTTATCCCACCTCACAGTAAATCAGGTCTCGGTTGCTTTGGGAAACGTTTGAAGCCATTATTAGGGCTTCATGCATATCTAAAGTCACAGGATATTAAGATCATTGCGAGATAGAATGTCACGCCCAGAGCAGGCGATATCATTGATAGAGTGAGAATATGTGAGTACTTGAGCCCAACCAACACTAGCTATATTAAACCTAAAAAGGCTGGATTTCTGTGGCGCTGTGGGCAGTGAAGATAAATTCCTAGATTAGCATACTGCTGCCCGGTGGGGGGGGGGAGGGGGCACCTGTGCTGGACACTCCCTAGTGTGATTTGACCAGCATGGTTGGCTTCAAACATTGTTGCAGTAGAAACCCGGGATGGCGCGTATAGCACCCTAACCCCCCGGCCCCCTTGAGAGGCTACAGGAATTTAGAGATTTTTATGCAGAACTTTACACTGCCAAGGTGAGCATTCCTGCCCAGGGTATACGTACGTATCTGGATTGGGTGACACAGGAATGGCTTAAACTGTTCAAAGGGAGCCACTGTGCACCCTTATCACTACTCAAGAGATTGTCTGTGATTAAAATCAATGAGAAATGGTTCAGCCCCAGGTGGTGATGGGCTCCCATGGAGTTTTAGAAAGAGTATGCACCAGAACTTTCCTCATTTTTACTGGAAGTGTTCAATGAGAAGCCATTGTGATTGCATTACTAAAACGATATAAGCCACCACATAGGTGTGATCATCCCGCCCATTGTCACTAAAAATATTTGAAAAAATGCTAGCTAAAATTATTGCAAACAGGTTACTTCCCCTTCTGCCTTGTCTGGTGCTGCCAGAACAGTCCGATCTCATTCCAGGGCGATCAACCGCAGATAACTTGAGCATACTTTTTGCGGTTATTTGCCAAATCAACCCAGATATTGAGGCAGTCGCAGTGTTTTTAAACACGGCCAAAGCTTTTGATTCCGTAGAATGGTCCTTCTTACTCTCGCCAATAGAAACGATGGGAGTGGTTAATGCTGTGCTCAAATGGATCACTCTACTATACACCACCTTAAGGCAAGAATAAAGGTCAACGATTTATTGTTCTCAAATTTCGATATAAAGGAGCACCAGGCAAGGCTGTCCTCTCTTCTCTCCTTTTTGCCCTAGCTGTAAAGCCATTTGCTAGCATTCTTTCACCACAGAGACCTAAAATTAGGTGTGCGTAGGGTCGTTCTCTTGATGTGTGCAGACTACATTCTGCGGTGCTCAAGGACCTTATTGTAATCTTCATCCTATAATTACTGAAATAACTATTAGGGGAATGGTCTGGATTAAAAATCAATAGATCCAAGTCTGCAATGATGCCCCTAAGCAGGTGGACAACTAACTCTGAGTTGCAGGTACCCCTGAGGTGGCAATTGGAACCTGTAAGATGCCTGTGAGACAGGTGTCATTGGGATTTGTCCACATTAATTAGTGATAACTATGGGAAGTGCATGATCAAAGTAATAAATGGATAGATGGATCAAAGTGCTGATATCAGTGACGGGGACTTGCCTTATGAAAATGTTGCTGCTCCCTAAACTGTTCTACCCATTTCATAATATCCAGGTTCCACTAAATAAAGCTGGATCTGGGTATTCTCAGTTGATAAAAATCTGTGTGGGGGAGGGGGGACATCCCTGAATAGTGTGGAGCAAGATTCAATTGCCATACAATCATGGGGGATTTGAACTCCCAACTTTGAAGTATATTACCTTAAGGCCCAGGCGCAGTTTGTCCATCACTGCTTCCACAACACTAGCAACCACCATGCTGTGACATTGAGGAGAACTTTCAGCCCCGGTTTCACTTCGTACTGGTCTGGGGCTGAAGGTCATGCACCCATGTGGAGAAAGTCCAAACGGTAAGATGCACCTGCAGGGCATGGGATAGGCTGACTAAACTGGGGGGGAAAGATAGGCCGTAATCGCCAAACTTCCATCTGCTTCATAACTGTAGAAGAGAATTAACTAGCCCTGGGGTGATTAGACAGCTGCGTAGCTCCGAATCCTGGTTCATCAGCTCAGTGCTTCTCCTGTTGATCATCAAACTCCTTTCTCCTGGGATTCCTTATTCCTCTGGATTCAGCTCCAGTGACTACTGAAGTTTTTTTTCGTCCTTATGACTTTTTTTCCTTCTTGGGGACTGATTCTGAAAGGCACCAGTTGTCCAGTGAGACTGATGTCTTCTGACGGCATGGTGGTTACTGAAAAGGGTGGCCCAGATCTCACACAACCCCGGTGGAAGAAGGACTCTAAGATCCAGCTTCCAGGCCCGAGCATTATCCGTTCCAGGCTGTTCTACAGATTCAGGTGTTGCATAGAGTGATGCTCCTCACAGCAGAATGGTCTGCTTTCTGGAGAACCCACAAAAGAGACACAAAGAGGTGAGGCTGTTGGCACCTGACTGCCATCAGCCCATCAAAGGCATAATCTGGAAAATACCAATAGGCAGGTATCACCAAAGGGCTCACCTTTCACAACAGTCTGCAGTCCCACCCCTCACTCCTACCATCCACCAAATGGCAGTGCTCTGGAAGACTAATGAGCATCTCCTTACTAACTAAAAGGGTTCCACGACTAACTAAAGGAGCCCAGTTTCCGCTCCCCTCACTTTAGATTCAAGATCTATGTTGTAGTCGGAGGGTTGGCTCTTCATATAAGAGTCATACAGGTAGGAGGTATCTTTATTTCACGTTCGGTCCTTATGTTGTAGGAACAACAAGTGGGTCCTGTCAGGGCCCCATCCTCCCAACTGTCCTTATATCCTAGCTTCCACTCAACACCACTGTAACAAAATGCCTCTTTTTGTATGGTCCCCCCCCCCAAGGTTTTGGACAGGTACTGTTGTTTTTTCGACTGAGAGTGCACTGAGGCCTGCTAACTAGACCCCCTTGCCAGTGCCCCGAACTCCAGATAAGAAATTTTGTAAAGCGCTCGAATGCCTCGGCGTCTTGGCGCAGAAAGTGTGAAGAGGGACTGTGCTGTTGACACCGGCGACTTAGTTAGGGGGAGGGAACAGCCAGGATTTTAGCAATTTCCTAAAAAGCTGCCTGTTGGATTGTAATCTCATAGCGATAGGCATCTGATTCCACAGTTTGGCTGAATAGTGTGATAGACTCCTACCTCCCCATCTTGCTCTGCGAATTTTGGAGATATGAATGAGACCCACATTTGTGGATCTAAGATTTCTGGTGGGAGTGTACCATGAGAACAATTTCTGGATATCAACCGAACCACCTTCATAATAGTGCCTTGTGCACCAAACAGAGGGCCTTAAATTCTACTCGTTGCTGGATAGGGAGCCAATATAGTGACCTTATGCCAGCCGAGATGGGATGGCCTTTAGGAATGTTTAATAACAATCGTGCAGCAGCATTTTGTAACAATTGTAATTTCGTCCTCTGTGCCTTGTCAATGCCCATAAAAAGTGCATTGCAGTAGTCTATTTTAGAAAGAATAAGAGCTACTACCACAGTTTTCCTGAGGAATAAAGGGGAAAATCTTCCGTAAGGTCTTCAGTAAAAAGAAGCAGGAAGAGGTTAGACGATTGATCAGGGCTGTGAAATTAAGCTGAACATCAAAGATCACTCCTAGGTTCTTGGCCTTAGCTGTTGGACGGGGACATTCACCAGCCTCAATCGCCCACCAGATTTGATTTCACAGGGATTGGCCCTTGCCGAACTCCACTACCTCCGTTTTATCGGTGTTGATCTTAAGAAAATTTTGACTCATCCAGCTCATGATTTCCGTCAGGCAGGCATGAAAGCTAATGGCGGTGGTCTCTGGCTGTTTAGATACGGATATGACAAGCTGCAAATCGTCCGCATACGAGACCAAAGTAAAGCCATGCTCTCTGACGTGTCTGGCCAGTGGAGTAACCTAGATATTATATAGAGTCGGTGACAAGGCTGATCCCTGCGGCACTCCGCACGGAAGATGAAATGTGCCGGATTGTAGATTTTCCCAGTGTATGTTCTGCTCCCTAGAGGCTAGAAAGGAGGAGAGAAGGGCCAGAGCCTCAAAATGTGTTTGTCGAATTGGCTTGTATCGAATTGGCATAAATTAGCTTACCTGTAAGTTCCTAGTTTATGGCACCCAGGGCATGTAAGTTAGAGAGTCAACCCAGAGATTGCAGCACCGGTTGTGCCACTGTGGGTGTGATTCAATTAAAGCGAGTCTCCTAGTTCACCATTGCAGACTGGAGGAGCAGTTTTAAACTGCTGGCCCGACTTTTGCCATTTAAAGCAATGGCAAAGCAAAGTCTCCGCCTGTACTATGTGTAAGTCAGCTCCATGGCAGGTCTAGCGAGCCCTAAAGCAGGCTGCAGCCTATTTCATGGGTAGAACATGTATTTTACATGTTCTGACAGTAGAAATGTGAACCTGCCGTTTTTACTCTGGAAAGTCTTGGTCGCCCAAATGGCGAGTGCAGAGTTGCATGTTCACCTTTCAGCTGTGCTAACCTGGGAACTGTGTGACAAAAGTTGATACTCCAAGGTATCAAACAACTCGTTACATTAAGCTGGATTTGATTCTCAAGTGGAAATTAATGTAAGCACTTGTGGTGTGCTACTTTTACAGAGTTGCCCCTGTTGCTTTTAATTCCCTATGACCTTAACGGTTGCACATCGGTCGCGGAGTCCGCTTTCTAGTCTCTTGGGGAGACGTGTTAACGACTCCCAGGAAAGGATACAATAAGGGCCTGCACTGCAAGGAGGTGTTTTCTCCCTCCTGCAGGAAGCCACATGGGTGTTGGCCCAAAAGGCGAGCTTTAATGGAGAAACCGCCTTTGGACAAATGGAAAACACTTGGGAGAGGGGCCGCTGTATTGTCTGGGTAGACCGGCTGGCAATAGGGACAGGAAAGGGGCAACCAGTTGCTAAACCAGTTTTTCATGGGCGTGTAGCCCCCTTGCTAGCCAAACCTCTGGGGTGTGCTAAGGAGATCTGCTAAGGGGTTCTGCCATATTGGGAGTGGGTAGAATGGTGCACCAAGCTTCTGGCGAAGAGAGGATACACTGATGCGGACTGCACCTGCTGCACTTGGTGTCTAGCAAAGGAGACTGGACCAAGCCTGCTGTGTCCAGCGTTTAGAGAACTTGTTTTCTGAGCCCAGCCTAAGCAAGAGACTCCAAGGGTCAGCTGGCTGACCTCCTGTTCATAGCACAGGGACACAACACCTGAAGAAGTCTGCTAAGGGTGAGTGGTAGCACTGATCGCTACTCCTCATCACTCTGCAGGACCAAGACTCAACTATCTGAAGTTGCTGCTGAGTCTGCTGGACCCGGGAGAGTTGTCTTGGCCACCCTAGAAGGCAAGCTACAGCCCAGAGAAGGATTTGGCTGTGACTGTCACTGGACAACTAGCAGTTCAGTGGCAACTGGACTTCTGCCAGACCCGAGAAGAACTTGAGGGATGTCGACCCCTGTGGCCAGGATCACCTCATCAAGCCCATTGACCGAGGAGCAGCTGCAGGAAGACCTCCTTTGACCACACCACCATTGGGCATCTTCAGCATCAGGACCACTTCCATAAGAATCCATTACAATGAGGATAAAGTGCCTGGAACCATCTGAAGATTGCTTTTTCTGTGGAGGTAACTGTTTCTAAGAGCCTTGCTGGTCCCCCGACTGGCTCTCCACTGGAGTTGGTTGCCAAAAGTAACCCTAGCTGACCACATTACAACTTGTCCAACTATACCTTGTAAATTCCAGATCTCAAGAACCCTCCGGTGGATCTTTTTCATTGTAGTTTCTAGAAATATATAATGTCTTATTTTTATAAATTTGTGTCAGATTTCTTGAGTGTCTGTTATTTTTTTCTTCAATTGTTTTGGGTCCTTTTTAAATGCTTTACACTTGTTCCTATGTGTAAGCCTTGCTTCCCAGAGCCACAGCTACCCAGGGTTGAGCCATATTTTAAGAGACAAAACTTACTGGTCCTAAAAGTTGGTAAGTGTATTACATAGCAAGTTTGCACAACCACACTATATAATACACCCCATTTCCACACAACCACACGCCAACATTGTATTATATCCCTCATTCTCAGCATTTCAGACACCAACTCAGACATACAGGGAATGGGAGCACACCGGATACGATACACCTTTCTTCATTACAAACAAAACAAATAAACAGCTATTCCATTGCATATAAAGAACTGGAATGATGATTCACAATCACTCAATCTCCAACATGTCTCGCTTACGCATTCATCCAACATCACCCATTTAAACATCTCCAGTACCCAAGAAGATTCTTAATGACAACAAACAGCATTTACAGAAAATTTGTGCCTGGCGAAGAGACGACGCATAACACACCTCATGGCAAACAAAGAAAGGAGACAACAACTAGGTTCTGACTACCAGGTAGGGCTCCATTTAACTGTGCCCATCTCCTAGCTACCACTGCAGACCACATTCCAACATTCTACTACATCATTCAGTCTCAGTATTCCACTCTTAGCTTTCCAGACACCAATTGAGAGACACAGGGGAAAGCAGTACTCCGGATACTACAGACTCTTCACTCCAGATACTACAGACTCTTCACTCCAGATACAGGAATGTTAGCAATACACACCTGTCTGGGAACAAAGTCCTCGCAAATCCATCTTGTGCAAGGGCAAGAGCATTCAAGATGGATACCACTGGCCTCCATTTCTCTGGCCCCCTCACAGCATCCATGTGCTACACTGGGCACACATGCAAACACACAACACACACTTGGGGGTTGGTGTGAAGGACTGGGTAAGCACCTAGAAGAGGAACTTTATGTGGGTGGGTCAATAGGCCTTTGAAGGCAATTTGTCTTTTCTGCATGATCAACGCAGAGTTCTCACATTTTCCCGGACTCTATCTTTGCTGGCTTTAGAACACTGTGCACAATACCCCTGATAACCAGTATGTCCCTTTAACCCTGGTTAAATTATCATATTCCTGATTGGCACTTTCAACTTGCCTGTACGTCACTAGTGTATGGTGTAGAAAATTACACCCATGGCCTGCAAGTTAAATACCATACATGGACTGCAGCACCCATTGTGCCATCTACTAAAGAGGCAGTAAACATGGCTACAGGCCTACGCCATGTACCCTGACTGATGCAGTTTAAACCTGCAGTGTGACCCGTTGTTTTGACAGCACAGTGCCAAATCCTGCTTGACAGGTCTGTTGTGCCATGTCTAACACTTGTAGTGCACTTCAACGTAAGAGAAGTGGATACCAAGACTAGTTTTGTGGAGCCCCTAATTGGTTTCTGAAGAACCCTACTTATGTCTTTCTAGACTTCTGTCTATAGTTTTGTTGTGGGTACAGTGCCTGCTTCAAACTGGATTTTAGTGTTGGAAGTGGGAAGACACTAGGAATACCGCAGTACATTCCCCAGTCACACCCTCAGCGCCCATGTTAAGCGGGCTGAAGACTCACATCTTGAAAATGCCTTCACAAGTGGGTAGCGGTGGCCCAGGAATGATTACAACACAAATAAAAATAACAGATTTTAGTTTTCTTGTTCTTTATTTGATGTGAATCATAACAACAACCCAACACACTGTGGACACTGCAATTCACTTTAAGGTTGTGTTCCCCATGGAAAGTCGACTGTTTCACTACAAGACAGCCAACATGGGCATGCAAGTGTAGAACACACTTCATTCATCTCCAACTTACCCTCACATTAAGGGTAACTAAGTATTCCGGTCATGACAAGGGGCACTTTACTGTAGTTTCACACTTGGGAAAGCAAAGTAATAATATTGGTATTTATAGATCTCAATCTGGTATGGTAATATTGGACCAGATTCTACACAAACATAATTGCATGTACCATGGTTGACAACACATAGGGGTGATAAACCATAGCTACAGATTGTTTTTCAGTATCAAGTCTTGTTGATTGACTAAATCGGTTCCACTGGGAATAACCTGTAACACTAGCCCTCTTTTTAGTCCGAGCCTTCAGACTGCATGCATGCACTGTTGCTTGGCAACAGCCTATTTTAGGTCGAGCCTGCGAAAAGCATGCATGCACTGTTGCTTGGCAATAACCTATTGTATCTAAAAAAAAAAAAAAAAAAAATTTAAAAAGGGGCTTTAAGCCTACCCATTACTTACCATTCGTTGGCATCATTATCACTCTTCTTTGCTGCCTTCTAAATTGGCAGCACTTGCAAAGTGTCACTGTGTTTCTTCCTTGTGTGGATCATGGACTAAGTACAGATTCAGTTTACTTAACTAGTCTGTCCACTGCTCCCACTGTAAATTGAGGTACAATATTTGTTTTTGTACATTTTTATATAGTGCATCCTGTCCGGAAACTACAATGTACCCCACTGCAATCTGCTCCATTTTATACCCCCACCCTCTCCACTCTAACACACGTACCTCTAACCCCTAAAAGGGAACCAATGGAATGGGCAACCTTAGAACAGGACAATCCAGCTCTCCAAAGGAAATCGTGGTAGCAGATCTAGAACTATTTCGCCCAGTTACTCGTACACACCCAGAGAGATATGCAAGAAATACACAAAGTAGCGTTTTCAATATTTATTGAACCATTATGATTCTTGTATATAAGATGTGCGCTGCAATAATTAAAAGACGGAAGCATAGTAGGGTAATTAGCATAATAAGAATTGTGTACAGAAGGAAATTTCCACCATCCTGCTGAAGCCATATATGTATGCTGGCATGTAAGTACTGTGCATAATGCACCCCTACTAAGAGTCCTAAACCTAGTTACTTAGGGCTGGGTAATCTGCCAAAATCCTCTTGCGGTGATCTAACCACCCCATACCTGTACCAGTAAGTGTGCTCAGGTCCCTTCTTGGTCAAAAGCTGGACACCCCCTCCCCGCGGGGGGGAGAGAGCAAACCGGATTCTACTGGGCTGGGAGTCCAGCTGAACCCTTCAGAGAGCACGAAAGGTCCACCACCGATGCGTTACAGGCGCCATGAAGCAATACTTCCTGCAAGACCACGGAGTGACTCAGAGTATTCTCACAGTCAGACCCTCTAAGAAAAACCTGTTTCTACAATATCGAAAAGGTAACATCCATGCTTCGTGCACATAGCCTTCTCCTAGCACTTCATACCTGCCTACCTTGTAGTGTTGCAAGTAGTATTGGAAATGAAAGGTCAAAATCAGCAGGGTAATAAATCCATGGATTATCCGATCTGCAGATGGTATCTCTGCCACAGTGAAAGGTAACTGCTCTTAACTTTTCTGTGTAACATAGAGTATGAAGTATCTTTGCGCGCCATAAGCATCTGTTGTTTATTCAGATTGTAAGGCATAAACAGATCTGTCATGTTGATATAACGCCATGGTACGCACCCAGAGCGAAGTGTCTGCCGTTTTCAGCGAAATAGCATAATAGATCTAAGCTGCGACTGCCCATGTTGTAATGCGGACAGGTCATGTTGTATGATGCCTATTGTAGATGACACAATGTTACTCAGAGAATATATTGTGGAAGACAAGGTAGTCATACCATTATCCACCACTTCCAGAGTCCTTTCTAAATTTGCCCTGTCTATTTCGCAGTCTTTCAGCAGATTCCTGCTGAGAAACTTTCCATATATCCTATATTGCATACAAGAAGCGCTTTTGATGTGATTTTTGAGGACCTAATAGAAAATCCTGTATAGCCATGTCATCAGAAAGAAGAGACGAGTTGTTTTACCTGTAACAATGTTGTGTTTTTTTAGCCATTCAAGGCACAACTTCCCAACACTGTAAATTGCTACTACCCCAGTGTGTTCTGTCGGCATTTAGTGTGGGTCTGGTCTGTTTATTCTAAACTCTTCATTGTTACCCAAAAAACATGAATGACATCCATTGGTGTTCAAAGGCCACACTTACCATCCCATCCAATCTGGATCTGATGAACTGAAAGAACCGTTTCGCAACATGATGTCTGTAGTGTCTTCTGTGTACTTTGTAAGCTGCTACCAGTTTTGAAACCGTGCAAATGCGAGAATTTTGGTTTATTGAACATCCTTGATTTTTGATATCCCAAGACATGTTTGTTGCACCATGTTCAGGAAAAATATCTGGTGTGGTATCTGGCATGTGTGAAACAAAGCCTCATTACCCTGAACCTGCCAATCCTTAATTCCCCAAATTGACTTTGTATCTATTGTGTCCCTCCAAAATTGAAAACCTTGTGTGGACAACTGGAAAAGAAAGGATTCTGAATATATCAGCATGGTGTTAGTCAGCATATTTTTATTTGCAGGTGATGGCGCAATCTCATAATAATATTTAACCGTGCAAATGTTTTTGGACTACCCTGTAGTGGTGTGGGGGCCATATTCCCATTGTGCATAGTTAAAGATTGCACTTGGAGTACTCGCTCTATGCAAGAAATGATCACCATAATGCTAAAAACAGTACATTTCGTCAAAATCATTAGTACCTTCATATAATTCGTCATTAGAAAAAAACAGTAGAAAGTTCAAGATCGTCTAGTATTGCATGCACTGTATCAATATCCTTATCATCGGAGACAGTACTGGGCAGTAATAATATCATTTAAAGAAATAAGAAACCAATATTATATTTGTAAAAGTTCTGTGGGGCTGTAGATATCGTATCATACCTTGTCCCACACAATCCCATTTCGAACTGGAACAGCTGAAATGTTCACCAGGGAAAGGTCTCTTTGCACTTTGTGTGATGAAGAATGTGGTATTAAAACCAAGTTCACCAGTTGTACAGCAGAGCATTCGGAAAGGTAATGCCCTTTCAAGAGCAGGAAAAAGACAGCCACAAAACCAATCCAAAGGACCAGGAAAAGTAATGAAATTGTAATCGAAAGGTATAACAATGGAGGAGCAAAGTATGTCTTCTTCAACCAGAGATAGAAAACACATAGTCTCATCTTTAGAGGTGGAGTTTCAGGCGGATCAGATTCATCTGAAGAAAAGTCATCAATGTTGATGAAGTAACCAGAAGCAGTTCGATCTATATCTGGCAGTCCTGCAAGTTGTGTAAAACTGGGAGATAACATAACATGTATTTGTAAAGCGCGCGCTCACCTATGGGTATCTTGGCACTGAATAACAGATGTATATTGTTACCCACTCAAGGGTACTCATTTTAACGACCTCAGATGGATGAAAGGCTGAGTGGACCCATCAGGATTTGAACCTGTGACCATGAGGTTGACCACAGGCCCCTGCAGTGGATGCATTAGTCCACTGAGCCACCAGACCCGGCATAAGGACTTGATGGCATAAAGATTTGATGGCATATAGAGATGACTTGATCTGTGGTACATTAATATATACAGCATTCGTGTCAGGATTCCGAATTGAAATCTGTTGTTTGTATTGTAGTTGTAGAAGTCACAGATATAAGGGCTACTTCATTGTCGGTTATTGTTGACCACTTGGAAGAGGTTTCTTTGTTAGTAACTAATGCTTCCAAAGGAACTTCCTGTACTGTAGTGAGAGGAGGCTGGAAACTACCCAGGACTCTGCGTGGTGTACTGTTCGGAATCGGCCACATAGTGTGGTTTGATCAAATCAATTGAGACAAATCTCTTGTTTCTACAGCCAGCAAGAGGCGAGAGTAGTACAGTTCTTTTACCTTTAACAGTAGGACAGGTACAGGCGCTCTGTAGAATGGCCCAAACTCCTTTTTGTCCACAATTTTCTCCTGGACCAGAACCCTAATCTTCGGGATCCAGCCTGAAGCTGCTGGCAGTTCCTTTGGTTCTGTGGTGGCGGTATGTTTAACCTGGATGTTGCTTTATTCGTCCCGGAAGCTGCTCAGTTCATGTAAAACAGCCAAACGTTCACTGATCTCAAATGGTGTTTCAGCCACCACCGTACTGGGATTGTTGAGGCCTGGGACACGCATCTTAACCCCAAACAGAATCTCATAGGAAGTCCAACCACCCAGGGATTTTCTAGGCAGATTGTTGAGTGCCCTCTGGACTGCAGAGAGAGATGCTGGACCCAACTGCGACCTAAGCCTAGTACCCTAGCTGTTAAAGACTGCTTTAAGTCCCAATTTTTCCTCTCCACAACGGATTTTCCCTTGGGATGGTATGGAGATGAGAAACGTAGGGTCACCCGCAACTTTCCATGGCCTTTTTATGCCCGGGAGGCAAATGCCGGACCATGGTCGGAATGGAAAGTGACAACTGCGTATGTCCCGATAAAGACTCATAGACCCTATATAACAGTACGGGCGTCAGCCGATTGCTGTTGCCATACCCACAGGAATCGAGAGCAAGAATCCACCGCAACCAAGATGTACTTGTAGGCGCCATCAGATATTAGTGGCCCGCAGTGATCCAAATAGATACAATCAAGCAGCCTGTTTGAAATCAGAAGAGGAGTCTGTGGTGGACGTGCTATGGTGAATCCCTTCATCTGCTGGCAGATGTCGCATTTAAAGGACATAATCCCTAGTCTGTTTATAAAGACCTGGCCACCAATAGTGTTGCTGTAATAATGAAATTGTAGCCATCACTCCACCGTGTGCAGATGCTAGACCCTCGTGAGCAGCTAGAAATAATTCTAACCTGCGGTCTGAGTTTTTAATTACTCTATCTCCCACTCCAGGAATATTAGTAATTGGACTATTCAGGGTTTTCCACTCAAGTACTCCTACAAGTTAAATGAAGACAATAGTCACTATTGTCTGCATTTGACTTGTAGGAGCACTTGAGTGGAAATTCCTTAGGTAAATGGGTGCCATCACGCATAACGTTGACAGCCGCCATTATGTCTTTCCTCATTCGTGAACGAGTGATTGCAGCTATAGCGGCAGTTTGCATCATCGCCTTTGTGGCTTCATCAGCCATTGAGTCATATGAGTCCTTGGGAAGCATTCTTTGAACTTGGCCACCTATTCCCAAAGCGTATTGTACTTAATTGCGACTACCTTTGCATTTTTTAATCTATTTTGGCTGCAATAGTGTAAGTACGCACTGTAAGACTAGACACAATAATACGAATCACACACTATTAGTCTGGGGAATTCAGGATTTGTATTCTCCAGTGCCAGAATTAGAGCTGTAAGCTCTGCTAGCTGTGCTGTACAATCATCCAGTGAACGTGTGCAGGCTTTTCAGGAAGGAATTCTCCATTGCGCATGCGACCTTTAACGGCTGCGCATGCGGCTGAATAACATTTAGTCCCTATGGAAGGTTTGCAGAACCATCAGAGTAAATGATGTAATGATACTGATCTAGAAGCATTACTTCTTTGGGCAGAGGATATTAAGGGTGGGCGGTAAACTCCGCTCCATCAACACCATTCATGGAATTTTTGCCACTCCGCGCTCCTCTTGGAATGCAGAGTTTAGCAAAAACTCTGCTAACCGCGGTGTAGTGGAGTTTACCAGCGCCCACATTCAGCTACTGAGTGGTAATTCAACAATATCCAATCACGGAAGCGCTACTGAGAACAGATGGCAGCCAATGAAGAGCAAGTTAACATGTATAGTTACACGTGACCACCGGCTTACACGCAGAGCCTTCACTGGTAGCGTGGTATGGCAGCAATTCAGGGACCACTCTTTCCTCTGGATGCAGTGTGGCAAAAAGAAGCAGACAGACAGCAGGAGCAGGCACCGCTGTTGCTGAGTGGGAGCAGCCCGCACATGCAGCAATAGCCGTGCTCCCAAGCCGGTGTCACTCGCTGCCTTTTCCCCATGCTGGAGAAGTTTCGACCGTCCTGCATGACGAGCTGCGGCAAGACAGCAGCCTGGCTGAAGGAGCAGACTGAGCAAGGCAGCAAGCGGCTGCTGCTCATGTTGGACTGCCGGCCGCAGGAGCTCTACGAGTCCTCTATTTGCATATTGAGGTGGCGCTCTGTTAGAAATGGGATTTTTGGTAGGCTAGGCATGTGCCAAAGCCAGGCAGAAACCCCCACTCTAGTCAGGATAAGGGAGTTACACTCTCAAAATAACCCCTGCTCACCCCCTTAGTAGCTTGGCACGAGCAGTCAGGCTTATCTTAGAGGCAGTGTGTAAAGCATTTGCATATAACCAACAGTAATACAGTGTAAGCACTGCAAAAGGACACCACACCAGTTTAGAAAAATATCCAATATTTTTAAATACTTAAGACAAGACCAAAAACGATAAAAATCCACAATACAGTACTTAGAAATCTTCAGTTATTAAAACATGCTTAAAAAAACAGTTCCTTGATGTCGATAGCTCCGTCCAGGGCTATCACAGCGTTGTGAGCAAACAAATCCAAACAGTTCTGGCTGACCGAGGTGTCGCGGGCCAGCTACGGTGTCGGGAAGATCCGCAAACAGTACCTTTTAGAAATGCAGGGCGTCGGCGACCTCTCGTTGAGCTTCCGAAAGCACAGTGTCTGCAGGCGTTGGTTCCGGAGGTTGGTGCAGGGGTCGTCGAGCCCTCGAAGTCGCACGTGTTGCAGATCGAACTCCTCTCTGTTGAAGTCAGGAGCGCTGGCTGGCGTCGGGTGCTGCGGTGCGGCGTGCGGTGCCCTCAGGACGCGGTGCGAGCAGCGGCTCGGTGGCGGCGTCAGATGGCGTCGTCGGTGAGACCAGGGTCGCGGTGCGAAGTGAATGCGGTGCTCGTCGCGGTGCTGGCAGGTTGCGGTGCAAGCAGCGGTGTCGTCGTTGCTGAAGCGCTGTTGATGGAGCAAGGACTCGCAAATGAGACTTGCTCGGAAGCAATCCTCTCGTTTAACTCACTAACGAATTACTAACAACGTGTTTTGTGATTAATAATACGCATTTCCTTTACACGCGGAAGAAAATTAAGCTTGCCTATGTGTTTACTAACTGCAATAACATGAACGAAGGACTAAGTTGCATTCTAACATGGGATCTTTACTGCGCATGCGTCTACTGCATCTACGTAGTATGACTTATTAATGCTTGGAGGGAAATTCATGCGCCTGCGCAAAGGTAATAAAAATGGCCGCTTGAAACTCACATGCATGGCACCTGCTTGGCCGAAATAGAAAATAAGTTTTATACTAACGCAAACGCAGATAGAATAATAATAAATGGTGTGGGTTAGAGTAGAGGTTGGTGTTATACAGTGAAATCATTTTATTTTGAGAAATAACATTTCTTCTTTTGACTTTATTATTAGTGCGCATTTGGGCCTCAAAGCTTGTCTGAAATTGAGCTGACTGACGTAGCCCCACGCATGCGCACTCGAGAGAGAGTGTGAACAAATGAGTAAGGACTTGTCACGCGTCCAAGGCCGGCGAAGATGTGCCCTGGGAGCATGAGGGTGAAGAGTTCATATGAAGAAGTTTTATTCATTGTTGTTACAATTTGTATTAATAAAGGTTGGAGATGTATAGGAACGGAAGGAATGTAATAAAGTTTGAGGGGAGGGATCTGAAAACAATGGTTTAATGAAATAAGTAAAATGTAAGTATGGTGTGACGATCATCCCCCTCTCGCCTGTCCAATCAGAGTTAGTATTTTGTCAAATTGAAACATTAATGGGTGGTACATGGTAATAGAAAGGTATAATTGAGGTCGTTTTAGTTAGTTAGTTTAGCATGACACGGGAGCAGAAGCAGCAGAGGCAATACAGAGCTCGGGATGCTGTCGGTGCTGGGGGTGGTGCTGATGCTGTGAGATGCTGAAGAAGAATTCGAACGCAGAACCATCTATTTAATTTAATTAGGTTAGAAAGAAGATCGCGGAAGAACCACGAGGAGGAAGAGTGTCAGAGAGGGGTGCGACGCAGTCGGTATTTAGAGAGGTGTGAAGTATCCTGTCCTAATTCCTATTCCTGAAGCCTTTGTCTCCTGTCTATCCTGGGGACCCTTACCAGCCCTTTGGCCAGAGGGTTTGGTCTTCACACCATCTTGGGTAACTATGAATTCATCGCCTTGATTGATTGTTCTTCTCTCTCTCTCTGTCCTCTTCTTTCTGAGCACAGTTATTGTAGGGATCTGAATTGCTATTTGATTTAAATGCGATTTGATTGAATTGACACTCCTGCGAATGAGGGTGTTTGTACTGAAACTTTGAGATGGTTTACACTCAATTAATTTAGATAAAGATTTTAAAACTTCCCGAGTCTGTGATTATTTCATTTTAAATAGAAATGTTTAATAAGTTATGTTAATATCGCCATCAACTAGTTCATCTAATGGTCCATTGACCAGAGGAAAGAACTTTTTGATCAGTAAAGGTTTAGTTTAATGAGAAATAACTAATCCTGGTAGAAGAAATCTATAAAGCTCCAGCGGTTTACTAGGTGGTTTGGTGTAAGTGAGTTATATGGGCCCAGGTGAGTATATGGTAGTGGAGTACCTGTTGTTAGTACGCCGCTGGATCACTGTCGCCGGTTGCAGTCGATGGCGCCGGTGTCGGTAGGCCAAGGCTGCGGTGCGGCATGAGGGCGGTGCGTCGTGTAACTGTACGAGCGGGGCCCTCGAACCACGGTGCAGGCAACGGCGTCGATTTCGGCGTGGAGTGGCATTGTCGGCGATACCAAGGCGTTGTCGTGAAGCGAGGCGGTGCGGAGTGCGGTGCCCACAGGTCGCGGTGCGAGCAGCGGCTCGGCGGCGTCAGCAGGCGTCGTCGGTGAGACCAGGGTCGCGGTGTGGCTTGCGGTGGTGCCCTCTGCGGTGCCTTCAGGACACTGAGTCGGCAGCGGCGTCATAGACTGCGTCGGGTT
Organism: Calotriton arnoldi; assembly: GCA_963921515.1. Classification (NCBI taxonomy): domain Eukaryota; kingdom Metazoa; phylum Chordata; class Amphibia; order Caudata; family Salamandridae; genus Calotriton; species Calotriton arnoldi. The sequence continues at coordinate 870,143 of CAWUFW010000829.1, read as the reverse complement.
GCTTTTCCTTCTGTTGCAGCACAAAACACTCAGTTCCCAGTGCTGCGGGCAGAAGAGCTTGAGGTCTTTGCTATTCCTGAGACTTCTTGAACAGGGGGCAAGCTCTACCTCAAGCCCTTGGAGAAACTCACAAAAGTAGATTGCAGAAAGTTCAGTCCAGTACTTTCACTGCCCAAGACAGAAGCAGCCACCGCTGACACCGCTCGCCAACATCGTCCGATCGCACGACCTCAACATAGTCTCATACGCCGACGACACCCAGCTGATCCTCTCCCTCACCAAAGACCCCTCCACCGCCAAAACCAACTTCCACGAAGGGATGAAGGCCGTCGCCGAATGGATGAAGAGCAGTCGCCTGAAACTGAACTCGGACAAGACGGAGGTCCTCATCCTCGGCTCCACCCCCTGCGCCTGGGACGACTCCTGGTGGCTGGCCTCGCTGGGAACTGCGCCGACCACGCACGCAACCTGGGGTTCATCCTTGACTCCTCTCTGTCAATGACCCAACAAGTCCACGCCGTCTCTTCCTCCTGCTTTAACACCCTCCGTATGCTTCGCAAGATCTACAGATGGATCCCCACCGGAACCAGAAGAACGGTCACCCAGGCCCTCGTCACCAGCAGGCTGGACTACGGCAACGCCCTCTACGCGGGAACCACGGCCAGACTCCAGAAGAGACTCCAACGCATACAGAACGCCTCCGCACGCCTCATCCTTGACATCCCCCGCCACAGCCACATCACCGCCCACCTGAGGGACCTGCACTGGCTCCCCGTCAACAAGAGGATCACCTTCAAGCTCCTCACCCACGCTCACAAAGCACTCCACGACGCCGGACCAGCATACCTCAACAAGCGACTCACCTTCTACATCCCCAACCACCAACTCCGCTCTGCTGACCTCGCCCTCGCCACCGTCCCACGCATCCACCGGACTACCACCGGCAGCAGATCCTTCTCCCACCTCGCCGCCAAGACATGGAACACCCTCCCCATCCACCTACGACAGACCCGGGACCTGCTGACCTTCAGGAGACTCCTCAAGACCTGGCTGTTCGATCAGTAGCTGCTCCCACCACCCCCCCCCCCTCAGCGCCTTGAGACCCTCACGGGTGAGTAGCGCGCTTTACAAATGTTTGATTGATTGATTGAACACAGCAAAGCACACAGCAATGTGTGCACTGGCTAAGTCGACATGGCAGTTACAAACTGCGTGCAGACTACTCACGTGGGTGGCACAATCAGTGCTGCAGGCCCGCTAGTAGCATTTGATTCACAGGCCCTGGCACACTCAGTGCACTTCACTAGGGACTAACAAGTAAATCAAATATCCAATCATTGAAACACCAATCCATAACACAATTTACCACAGGAGCACTTGTACTTTACCACTGATCAGCAGTGAGAAAAGTGCACAGAAACACTACGCCAGCAAAAACAGAGTCAAAACCGGGCGGTCAGAAAGCAAAAACTCAGGGGAAACACGCCAAAAGATGCCAAGTCTAACACGCTCATTGTGGCCCTTCCGGGTCTCATGCTGCGGCGCCTGCGGGGTGGGAAGCTACCACTGTGGACTCTCTGCCCAGTGCTGAGAATTGCGAGCGATTGCAACCAGAACGGCGGCAGCACCACTGGAGACAGCTTGCTGGGACTGCTGTTGGAGTGGCTGAAGGACGAGGCTGCAGGGCCTTCTACTTGGAGGGTAAGACTGGGCCTTGGGGAAATGTGACTACTTAGTACCATTGATTCGAATTGGGGAACCTATGGAAACCCATTTTAGACATGTATTGTCCTGTAAAGCATGAATGTTCTCCTGGGATGTGTATGACCCCTTTCTTTTCTTAGGCATGAGGTAGTGTTGTTGTCTTTGCTTTGAGCAGAATTTATTTCACACTTTAACCTGCAAATTTGCCTCAACATGGTTGCGTTTAATGTGCTGTGCAGCAGTGGTGTATTGTGTTATCACTGTAAAAGAGGCAGCCATCTTGGATTGGGACACCTCCCTTTCGGGAACATCTACTGAGCTGCCGCAGTCAGTAAACATTCGGCAGTAATCATGGTTTCATTGTGCTCGATCTTTGCCTGGTGCTCTACCTGTCTGGCCCTGGTGCCGCCATGGTGTGAAACTATTGTACGGTGAACACTAACGATATCAAGGTGCTGAAGAATAGATCGCAACCTTCACCACTGCTGAGTTAAACAAGCGTAGCAAGGAGTGGGCGGAACTCCGTGCAATCTTGCGTAGTTCTTATGTAACTCCGCGGAATTCCGCTGGGTAGAACTCCGCGAGCTCCGCCCACCCCTAGAGGATATTCATTCTCGTATTGCAGGAAAGCTTGTGTTTGCAGTGTAGAATCAAATCTGTGATCTACACCTGTTGCTGTGAGGAAGTTAGCTCGTTATTTCCATCTAGGATGAAGTGCTTTCACATTTGGAACACTGGCTTTTATGACGGCCTTGGAGGTCGGCACCGGAGTCACAATGATAATTAGTTTCCCCTGGGCTAATGCTCACTCCTTCACCACAGCAGTCTGTAACGCTGTGAGTATTTTTTCTGTGGGTTCAAAAGGCATTTCAGTGTTCGTGTACAGCTGTGATTTGTATGCTAATGGTACTGTCACCTTCATTGAAAGTCATATATGTATACCCTGATGCTCCAGCAGCTATATGGATCACCAGGTTTGTTCTGTTCACACGTGTGTGTAAATGTTTTGAAGCTAGCATGTCTGCTTGTACTGATCGGAAGATCTGTATGTGGTCATTTGTCCAGATTGTGTTTGAAAAATCTGGACAGATTAGGTCGTAGAACGGTTTAACCTGCTCCGCATAATCTGGAATGCATGTCCTGCCAAAATTTCAGAATCCCTGCATGGACTGCAATGTCTTCAACATAGTTGGAGGTTACAGAAGTGTGCATGTCTCCAAGAAGTGTGTCTCAAGGCTTTTGCCCTCACTTGACAACTGATATCCCAGAAACAGGAGATTGAGATGGGCAATCTTCGATTTTTTGAAGTTTAATTTGTAGCCCATATGAGCAAATCCCAATACAATGCGATCTACTCTGGCCAAATGTACTGACAGTTCATCATCTGTTAGGTAGATGTCAACGTAGGACAATGCTTGGTCATTGTAATAGCTCTGTGACCCGGGCCAAAAAAGGCCCCGGGCTGTTCTTATACCCTTGAGGTAAACGACAAAATTTCTTCAGAGAACCAACCTCGCTGAAGGAAGTAAAGAGCTGCTTTCAGGCGCCATATTTTGGCAGAAAAATCTATTGGAAACGTGTAGTTTGATTTTGCAATTTTTTGCACACAATGTTATTCATCAGTGCTGCTCTATGCGCGTTCTGCACTGCGAACGTGCGAGTGGCTCTTTTGAAATGTCTATAATCTAACACTAAGTGATATGAATGATCAGGTTTCATTACAGGAAACAAGGGATTATTCATTGGAAAGGTGCAACTTTCTATTACACCCTGATATTCAAGTTGTTGGAGAATTTCCTTAACTTGCTTTTTAGCCTTATGTTCAATGGAGTATTGTCATTGAGATTGTGGGGTTGACCTCAGAATTTCATGATAAGGGGTACCTTCATCCCACCCCACGTGGTTGAGGTATAGTGCAGGAGCTAATGCTAACGCCCACTCGTTGGCATTTGATTGTTTCACTGAATCCTGAACGAGGCTGGAGAAAGCAGGCAAAATGACTGTTTCCTTTCTTGGGCAATCCATTACAAACTCTGGTGGCCAATCCTTCTCAGCCAAGAGTATGTCATATCCTTGTGACTTGTTCTCCCAAAAGAGAACATTTATGCATCTCTGAATGTCCCCCTCTAATTGGAGCTCTATTTCCCAAAGACTGTGGAACACTCACCAGTCTATCCGGTGTTTCCACCTGGATATAGGCACTCACCGCTACTCCCGCCAGGCAGTCCATCAGGCTATGGTGAACTACTGTGACCTCTGCTGCGCTGTCCAGCATGGTTACTGCCCACTCCGATGCAGTGTACTCATTATCCATGGCATGCCTGGCTTTAAGACCAGTTATCTACTTTTTTTTAAATTGTGGTTTTGAAGATTTGGGTTTTTCTTCCTGTTTTATTATATAGTCAGATGAGCATTGCGTTTTCTGCTTCGGTTTGGCATACTCCTCCGATCTGCGCTCTGACCATTCACGTCTCTCCATCCATTTTCCGGGTGTGTCCTGCAAGGATCGAGAGGAACATGTATCAGTATCCTGATATCTGTCAGGTGGTTTAATATTATCACAGTTGCGCAAATGGTAGCGTCTCTCAGTGGCTTCCTTTTGAGGAGACCCACCCCGTGATTTAACCTTCTCTTTGGGTTTTTTATTATCCCACTTCTCCTTAGTTGAAGATTCGGGTGCCTGCCTCGAGGTATCCTTTTCAGAATTACTTTTTATTTGTGGTTTACCTGGTTTAGCTCCCAAATTATCTCTTCCTGGTGTAGCATAGGTTTCCTTGATAATTTTAGGTAGTTCCCGCTCCTGTGCGCAGAAGTGAAATCCTGTAAACGCTGGTGTATAGCCAACGCTGCTGCTTCTCTTTTAATATTACTTAGCATCATGGCCGATACAGTGAAGTTGCCCATCATCGTCATGCCTAAGTCCAGGGCAGGTGCTGCCCTATACACGTTCTGGACCTGTTTCAGCACCTCTGGTAAAACAACCAGTAAAGGGGTACTGTGTGTTCTAGTATACACTGCGGCAAAGACCGTACTCCAAGTTGCATAGTTTTCCACAGGGGGAGCCTGCCCCATCGCCAAGCATATGGTTAATAGTATGTGTTTTTCCTGGGGTCCTGTATGGGGAAATACTGCCTCAAGCTGACTTGGTTTTTGTGCGATCCACAATGGAATCTCCTCCCATCTGGTAACTGCATGTATTGTTTGTGACCTTATGCCCAGTGTCGCTAATTTTAATTGTGAAGCTTGAGCTGTCCGCACAGGATTTAATGTTAGTGTTCGCATGACGAACTGTGTGAGACTCCTACAGAGCGTCACTAAGGGGTCGATTAGGATGGCGGTCGGAAAACCATTCCGACCGCTGTGGTAGCGGAAATGAACCGTGCGCTGGTACCGCAGCCAAACTGGCGGTCCAATTAGGATCAACCACCAGAAAAATCCGACCGTGGCAGAACGATGCCACAAAAGACCGCCGGTAGCGTGCGGAGCAGGTGATAATCCGTCCGCGGCGGTCGGATTCGCTGCGGAAAACGGTCAGCGGATTGACCGCACGTAAAATTAGGATACCACTAAGGTGACAGCGGAGCGATCCGCTGTTTCCGACCGCCGCGATTGCTACCATTGATGAATGGGAGAGCCGGCGGAAGGGCGGTTGTATGCCCACCGCCGCGGTCGGACCGGAACAGTAATGGCGGTCGCCAAAAAAAACACACAACAAGGCTACCAAGTGTACCCATTAACCTAGCTCAGCTTCAAAAAACACCTAACTCACCCCAATGACACATTCCCATGGCAAGTAAAAGAATACAAATCCCAGGATCAGCCCACACAACACACCTGACAGGAAGACTCCATTTTGACACACCCACATAGCTGAGTATAAAACCAGCCCCTTCCCTGACCAGAATCCTTTGCAATACTCCACCACTGAAGGAACAAACCCCACAGCACAAAGGAGAGGCAAATCTACACACATCACACCAACACACACACACCACACACATCACCACCACCACTTTCACACCTGCACCTTCAACCCATTTGCACATCACACACCATGTCACAGAAGAAAATGCCAAAATTCACTGACAGTGAGTTGTCAGTCATGGTAGATGAGGTAATCAGAGTAGAACCACATTTGTTTGGAAGCCTGGTCCAACAGACACCATTAGTCACCAGAACGCAAATGTGGGCAAGGATAGTCAGCAAGGTCAATGCAGTAGGGACCGTCCCACGCACCAAGAAGGAGATCGTGAAGCAGTGGCATGACCTCAAGAGCAAGGTGAAAGAGAAGAACAACAAGAACCGTCAGCTGGCTCAGAGGACTGGCGGTGGCCCTCCCATTCCACTACGAACATTCACCGCATGGGAGGAGAAGGTGCGTGGCATACTGCATCCAGAGAGTCTCACAGGAATAGCCGGGGGAGTGGAGGCTGGTAAGTACCAACAAGTGTCTAACATCACAATGCTATGTACTGTCTTGCCCAACTACAAAGCGACACCTCCTAGGCCCAAATGTATTCATGTGCACCACACTCTCCCCAACACATGTCTCACAGTTCCAACATTCACTCCCTCTGATTCACCCCAAAGGTAGCTAGCAATATTACCATGGGGGCAGGTGTACCAGGCAGCCAGCACTACAACTTCCACCAGGCCCCCTGTCCCAAAGATCAGCAGGATGGAGCACACCCCCCCTCCCCCAGGAGCAAGTGGCAGCCAACACATTCCCCTCATCAAAGTAACAGGTAGGTAGCCATCTTAACAGGGAGGGGGGTTTGCTCACATCAAACTTACAGGAAGGTAGCCATTTTAACAGGGAGGGGGGTTTCCTCACAACAAACTTACAGGTAGGTAGCCATCTTAACAGGGAGGGGGGTTTGCTCACAACAAACTTACAGGTAGGTAGCCATCTTAACAGGGATGGGTTTGTGCTTTGGAAGCCTGCACTACAACTCCCACCATGCCCCCTTGTCCCAAAGCTCAGCAGGATGGAGCACCCCCCGCCAGAAGCATGTGGCAGACATTGCATTTCTCACCTTCACCTAACAGGTAGGTAGCCATCTCAACATAGAGGGGTGTGTGTGTGTGGGAAGACTGCACTACAACTCCCACCAGGCCCTCTTGTTCCACAGCTCAGCAGGATGGAGCACTCCCCACAACCATGTGGCATCCATTGCATTGCCCCATCAAACTCACAGGTAGGTAGCCATCTTATGCCCTCTTGTCCCACCCCTGAGCATGATGGAACACTCCCCCATCCAAGAGCCATGTGTAGCCCATCCCCTTCCTCTGCTCCACTTCACAGGGAGGTAGCCATCCTAACAGGGAGGGGGGTTTGTGGATAGGCAGCCAGCATGACAACTCCCACCAGGCACCCTTATCCCACAGCTCAGCAGGATGGAGCACTCCCCCCCCACCCCCCACCCAGAACCATGTGGCAGCCATTTCATTGTTCTCATCAAACTCACAGGTAGGTAGCCATCTTAACAGGGAGGGGTGTTTGTGGGTAGGAAGCCAGCACTACAAATCCCACCAGGCCCCCCTGTCCCGAAGCTGAGCCGGATGGATCACTTCCCCCCCCCCCCCCGAGCCATGTGTAACCATTCCCTTCCTCTGCTCCACTTCACAGGGAGGTAGCCATCTTAACAGGGAGGGGGGTTTGTGGGTGGGAGCCAGCACTACAACTCCCACCAGGCCCCCCTGTCCCAAAGCTGAGCCGGATGGTATACTCCACCCCACACCCACAACCTTGCTGCAGTCCTTGTATTTCACTCATCAAACTTACAGGTAGGTAGCCATCTTATGCGCCCTTGTCCCACGCCTGAGCAGGATGAAACACTCCCCCATCCAAGAGCCATGTGTAACCATTCCCTTCCTCTGCTCCACTTCACAGGGAGGTAGCCATCTCAACAGGGAGCGGGGTTTGTGGGTGGGAGCCAGCACTACAACTCCCACCAGGCCCCTCTGTCCCAAAGCTCAGCAGGATGGAACACTCACCCCCCCGCTAGAAGCATGTGTCAGCCATTGCATTGTTCACTTTCACCTAACAGGTAGGTAGCCATCTTAACAGGGAGGGGAGTTTGTGGGTGAGAAGCCAGCACTACAACTCCCACCAGGCCGCCCTGTCCCAAAGCTCAGCAGGATGGAACACTCACCCTCCCCAGCCAGAAGCATGTGTCAGCCATTGCATAGTTCACCTTCACCTAACGGGTAGGTAGCCATCTTAACAGGGAGGGGAGTTTGTGGGTGGGAAGCCAGCACTACAACTCCCATCAGGCCCTCTTGTCCCACAGCTGAGCAGTATTGAATAGTCCCCCCCACCACCATGTGACAGACGTTGCATTGCTCCCTTCAGACTTACAGGTACGTAGCCATCTCATGCTCTCTTGTCCCACCCCTGAGCAGGATGGAACACTCCCCCATCCAAGAGCCATGTGTAACCATTCCCTTCCTCTGCTCCACTTCACAGGGAGGTAGCCATCTTAACAGGGAGGTGGGTTTGTGGGTGGGAAGACTGCACCACAACTCCCACCAGGCACCCATTGTCCCACAGCTCAGCAGGATGGAGCACTCCCCCCCCCCCCCCACACCCAGAATGTGGCAGCAATTCCCCTCAACTGTGTCACAGAACAGGTAGGTAGACAGTGCATGCACCCTGCCATACCTCTCAAAAAGCATGGAGCCATATGACAACACCAGCCCTCAAATGTCACCCAACTTGGCATACATACAATAGCCACTTCCAGTGTGCAGACAGCTAAGCGTATGTAACTGTCACAGAAATAAAAGTTTGACTCACCAAATCACACGTTGAGAAAATTCAGGGCACATTCATGCCCAGCACTGAATGCTATCTGTAAGTGCCATGGGTGCAGAGCATCGAGGCCCATATGAACACAAAACATGCATGGTCAGTTGTAAAAAGAAAGCAAAGCACATGACAAAGGGATGCATGAGATCACAATGGCTAGTACATGCTCAGATGTAACGACTTCCATGCAGAGTAAACAAAAAATCTGCTTCACATAAAGTTGTTGTGCTGCTAGTCGTTAGATGACGACATGTCCTTGTATTCACACAATCTGTACGTGGAACATGTTCTCCATTGACATGTCACACCATGGACAAGTAATGTATGTACCTCCACATCTTTGTCCAATACCCAAACAGACAGTACGAAACCTAGGTTTCTACATGGCCAATCAATTGTCCATGAAAAACCAGATCAACCACATTATTGGTTCCTGTTTTGGAGTAATTCGTAGCCTCACGGAAGGTTTTAAATGGATTCCAACTGAGACTAGAAAACCTTTGGTCCAAGGATTAATAATAAACAGAATGGACTATGGAAATGCTTTACTGCTCTCAATTAATGAAGGTCTCCTAGACAGACTGCAGATCTTGCAGAATACCGCGGCAAGGCTAGTTCTGGATCTTCCATCCAGATCCCCTCCGCACCCTGTTTGAGATCTTTACACTGGCTCCTCATGAGAAAGCGAATCCTTTTAAGGTTCTCTGCCTGACCCACAAACAGATGCACGGTAAAGGCCCTAAATACTGGTCTCAGAAACTATGTTGGTACCAACCACATAGGACGCTCAGATCCAGTAATACATTTTTGCTTACCCCTCTTATAGTTCATATGGCCAGAAAAGGAGGCAGGTCTTTTTCTTTCCTCGCTCCAGCATCTTGGAATAAAATCCCTTTTCACTTGCGCACCTTGCCGGACCACAACGCCTTTCGTAAGGGATTGAAAACATGGCTATTTGACATCTGAGCTATTTCATCTATCAGAGCCGTTTGCGAGCGCCATGAGACTTCTAGTGATGTGAGCGCGATACAAATGTCCCTTGATTTGATTTGATTTGACATCATGTCATGATGCTCAGTACAATGCAGCCATACAATGTGATATCAATGTAAACTGTGTGGAGTATAACATGTAACAACAAAACATCTAACACCAAGCTTGAGGGGTGCACTTCAATGACAATTTCATCTCTGTCCAACAGGTGACCAACAATTGACTGCTGCAGATGACAACACCAACCTGATGAGCCAGTCTTCCCCCCCGAAACATGGACCCTCGGATGCAGACTCCCCAAGTTCCTCGGATGCGGAGCCCAAACCTGGCCCATCTGGACTGCCAGGGCGCACCACGTCCCAGGACCCCACTGTCCCCACCACCACCACCTCAGCAACAACTGTGCTGACCCCTGCTGCTACGACCTGTGCGGCCTCAACCACCACCACCACCACCACCAGTGCTGCCTGCAACACTCGCCCTGCCTCAGAGGATACCAACACCACCCCACATTCTGAGGAGGGCAGGGAGAGTCAGCGGGTGCGTCGAGTGGTGACGCCACAGGTCCGGGACAGCAGGGCAGGTGGGAGGGCAACTGGGTGACAAAATCAACAGGACACTGGGACCGAAGCCCTGGCCAACATCGCCAGAGTCCTTGGGGCATACGAACAAGCCCAGGGACACACGGGCCAGGCTCTGGAAGAATCACGTGAGCTCCGCCTGCTGCTGAGGTCCATAGACACGCGTATGGGCCAAATCGTGGACCTCTTGGGCCAGCTTGTGGGTGTTCTGAGGGACAGGCCTGCGGCCCAAAGGACAGCTCAACCTCCCTCCAGTGGCGCGCAGGATGACAGTCCCACCACCTCACCTGCGGCCACAGAGAGGGGTGAGCTGGAACAGGATGACTCCTCAGACACCCCTGAGCCCGCAGCAGAGGCCCCCCCTGCCAAACGCTCATGGGGCCGTCCGAGAAAAACCAAGGGAGGATCACGTGGCAAAGCACCAGCCAAACGCCAGTCAAAGAGCCAGCCATGATGGGACCTCTCTTCACCTTGCCATTGACTTTGTTGACTATCCTTACCCACATTGCCATGTTGATGGCAGGTGTCTGTTGGACTGTGTCACCACATCAATGTGGTGTCTACTCTATTGTCTCGTCTACCATCACTGACAACTCATTGATTCACTTTGCACCTTTTTGTAAATAATCACTTCTGTGTCACAATTACTTATTGTAAATAAACACTCTTTACACACCTATGTTTTTGTGTCAGCTCCATGTTTATCACAGGATGTACAATGTTGACTCTGATCCCAATGTACCAGAAGCACTGATTGTTTTGAGGCATTGAGAGGCTGAAGGGACCTAGAAAGACAGAAGAGAACAACATTCACTTGTCAGGTGATGGCATCACAGCCATTACACAACACTTGTTATCCAGGTACAGAAACCAGCACACATTACAATGAGCAACAATATCGACATAGACATCAAGTAGCTGGGCATAACTTCCCTGTGCCACAAACATCAGCCATCAGCACAGAGCCAACAACAGGCAGCACTCAAATAGCTCCCATAGGCTTTTTTACCAGCATCAAAAACAGCAGACAATGGCACCGTTGTACAATGTCACTCACCTTCAAGGGAAGTAGCGGTTGATGAGCTGTTGACGCAGGTCTACACCTTCCTCCTCTCCACTATTCTCGTCACTGGACATGTGTGGGTTTGCAGGCAGGGGCATCTGCTGCTCATCATCGTCCAGGATCAGGGGGATCTGTTTGTGCAAGGCCAGGTTGTGGAGCATGCAGCATGCAACTACGATCTGAAACACCTTTTGGGGAGAGTACATCAGTGCCCCTCCGGTCCTGTCCAGGCACCGAAATAGAGACTTCAGAAGCCCAAAAGTACGCTCCACCACACGACGTGTCCTCCCATGGGCCTCATTGTAGCGGACTTCACCCGGGGTCCTGGGATTCCTCAGTGGGCTCAGCAACCAAGGCCGGATGGGATATGCAGTCACCTAGGTGTGAGATACACAGACCAATTTTGTAATATATCTGTGGCTGAGGACAGCATGTCACACATACAGCATGCTACTTGACTCTGCGTACCCACCCACAATCCACGCACGCTCCGGATGCAGATTTGCCATCAGCTGTGGTACGATGCTGTTACGCAGGATGTAGGAGTCATGGGCTGACCCCAGAAATTTGGCACAGACATGGGAGATAATCATAGCCGCCTGGCATACCACTTGCACATTGATGGAATGGGTATGCTTCCTGTTCCTGTAGATGTGCTCACGTGCCTGTGGTGGAACCAGGCCAACATGTGTGCAGTCAATGGCACCAACAACATTAGGGATGTGGGCAAGGTCATAAAAATCACCCTTCACAGCTGCCAATTCATGTCTCCTGGGGAAATGGATGTAGCTGTCCTTGTAGGTCATCATAGCGGACAGGACATCCCGTAGCACCATGCTGAACATTGGTTGAGACATCCCACCTGCGCTGGCCGTGTACTGAAATAAACCAGTTGCAAAAAAATGCAGGGCCACCATCACCTTACACGTTGGTGTCAAAGCAGTCGGATAGGTTCTGCGCAGCCTCAGATGGGGCTCCAACTGAGCACATAGGTCCTGAATGGTAGGTCGATCCAAACGGAATTTCCGTATGATGTCCTCATCCTCCATGTCCGCAAGCAATGTGAATGGACGATGCACATTTGGTCGCCTCCTAGGTAGGATGAAAGGGGACACATGTCAATTCTATTTCACTCGGAGATGTGTCCATCTTACGTTTTGACTGACACAGCGCCAACAATTAATGGCCTGAAACTACAGCTTGCAGCACAAGTCACGTGTAGAGACACCTTGCTCTAAAGTAGTTGTACACTTGTCCAGTATTTACACAGTAAGTACACCCAAAACAGATTCAGACTATGTGAATGCCAATATGTACATTCCAACGTCTTGTGTCACCAGCCCTGAGAGTAGATGACACAGCACATGTCTGAAACAGCAACATTGCTGGCTTCTACATAGCTGCTGTACCTGCCACACCTTCTTGCGTAAGTCGAACAGGGACACATTACCAACACAATGAGCACAGTGTGTGCATAAAGATCAAGTATTAACAAGAGTTCAGCAATCTACACAGTGAAATAGACACATTATGTGGTCAGACCTTCATTACTGTGGGTTGCTTAGCCGTCTCACACATTGACATGTGTACATATTTGAGAGTCCATCACACCACAGATCTGTGTACATGCACAACAATATCATAAGTGACATGTGAGGGAGTACATGCCAATGCATGTAATCCTGTGCACTGTTATGGCATGTGTAGTCATCACTGATTTAAATGTCACACTAGCATTGAATTACACTATCTGGTGACATGATTCATAGTAAGTGTCTACTGTTCAATGCTGAGAACTGGCCATTGCTACAGCATGATGTGTCCATGGGTGCCGTAAGTGTGAGCCGCCACTGTAATCACAGCCATAGGCACCAATGTCAAGCTGCCAAATCACGGTAGCGACCCCCTGGCCCCTGTGGTGTGACACCGCCAATGCCCATGCCCTTACAGCCAATGTGAACCGCAATCGCGGTAGTGAAACACACATTTGAAAATCACGGTAGGCGTGCACCGCTACCGCGGGGCTGGTCATTGGCACCAATGTCAAGCTGCCAAATCAAGGTAGCAACCGCCTGGCCCCTGCGGTGTGACACCGCCAATGCCCATGCCCATTCAACCAATGTGAACCGCAATCGCGGTAGTGAAACACATATTTGAAAATCGCGGTAGGCGTGCACCGCTACCGCGGGCCTGTCATTGGATGCAATTGAAAGATGCACGACAGCGGTAGCGACTGCCTGGCCCCTGCGGTGTGTCACCGCCAATGCCCATGCCCTTACAGCCAATGGGAACCGCGATCGCGGTAGAGAAATGCACTTTTGAAAATCGCGGTAGGCGTGCACCGCTACCGCGCGGCCTGTCATTGGATGCAATTGAAAGATGCACGACAGCGGTAGCGACCGCCTAGCCCCTGCGGTGTGTCACCGTCAATGCCCATGCCCTTACAGCCCTTGGGAACTGCGATCGCGGTATAGAAATGCACTTTTGAAAATAGCGGTAGGCGTGCACCGCTACCGCGGGGCCGGTCATTGGTCACATTTGAAAAAAGCTGACCTGGAACACCAATTGCAGCAGCTGAGTACCACTGAAACAACCCCAGGGGGCTATATATTTCTGGGAGAGAGCCACACATTTCCACTGCTTCCAGACACTGCTGACTGACACTCTTCACCACCAACTGCTGCTGTTCCTGTCTCCTGGACCCAGTGATGGCGAGAACTGAGAACATCAGGGCCCATCCCTTCACCACAGAGGAGCTGGAGGTCCTGGTGGACGAGGTGCTCACACAGTATGGGAGGCTATATGGTGCTCCTGATGTCATGGTAAGTGTGTCAGAGTGGAAGTAGGAGAGTGCAGGGAGTGCACAAATGAAGTTGTTCTGCTGCAGTATGTGCCTGAGAGTGTGGGTTTGTGTGATACACTGCCTAGCATGCTGACTTCAGGTAAATGGGGTTTGTAGCCTAATTTCCACAGATCCCGGGCTGCATTTCAGGATGGGAGGGACATGCAGTGTTTTTGCTGCCATACAGTGACACTGCTGGTTTGGAAAGTGGAAGTCAGAACAGGGATTGCCTGTGCTAATGGATGTCTGAGTCCATTTGGTTTTCACATGCTCATTTGTGACATTACAAAGACTTTTCGTCCAGAGGGTACTGATGGAAGTGCGTTTTATTTATATTGCCACCATGTATCTGTGAGCATTATGCACAAGAGTGAAATGCCTGAGGGTGACACCCTTGGTGGAAATTCCCATATGACACAGCAGATTGTTGTACTTCTGACACATCCCCCTTCCATTCGTTTCATAATGCGTACTGACTCGCATGTGTAGGCACTGTTTGCCCTCTAATATTGTACATGCATGTGACTGTTCTGATGGCCCACGTTGAAACTCAGTATGAGCCCCCCTGGCCTGCACATGTACTGCCCAATTTGTCAGGGACCCATCACTGTAATGACAGAGTGAGACATATGGGTTGTCTGCTACCCTATTCATCAATGAGCTATCTTAGGCCTGTGAATTGCACAAGACAGACCTTGTGAGAAGGGTGTGAGAATGTAAGATCATGTCCCTAAATGTGACCTCCATGACACAGTGAGCCATTCACAGGCCAAGGACATTGAGGGGTGTGCAGTGTTGGACACAGTGAGTCTGCCCCGACACATCATTTGCAATGTAATGTATGTCTTGCTCCTTCACAAACTGCATCTGAGATGTGGACCTTCTTCACATTGCTTTCTGTGCTGGCCTTCTGCATGTGTATGAGATGGCCAGGTAATGTGTCCATCCTCATACCTGCATGCATTTAGGTACGATTATCTCATGCTAATGTACTACGTGTCCTGCTGTATAGCCTCTGCTAAACATATCTGAATAGCTGTGCTGAGTTTGTGCATGCTCCTGTACTGAGACACAGTGGTACATAACCCAGTGTCACTGAAATTTCCTCCTCTTGTCTCCCATGCCTGCAGCTCCAAGTCCACCAGCGTAAGGCCGTATGGAGGGCCATTGCACGCAAGGTGCGGGTTCTGGGTGTCTCCACACGACGGCACACACACTGTCACAAGAGGTGGGATGACATCTGCTGGCTGAGCAAACACGTGGCAGAGATGATTCTGGGGCTGCTCCCTCGGACTGGCAGGTTGGCGCGCAGGAGCATGACACCACTAATGGCCCGCATCTTGGCAGTGACACAGCCAGAGCTGGATGGACGCTTGAGGGCCCATCAGCAGCAAGTTGGGGGTGAGTATTCTGGGAAGGGTGACTTTGGGTGTGAGTGACTGCATGTATTCCAACCCTGAGCCAGTGCGGAGCTCTGTGATGTTTCTAGTGTGATGCAATGGCTTGTAAGTGGCCTCTGTGTTGGGTGCAGCTGTCATGCATTTACGCTACATGTACTTTCTCATGTCATTGTTGTACTGGCCCTTGACATTGCATGCAGAGATGTGGCCTTATGTCATCGGCTGCATTAGGGTAGTCATGGACAACCCCTGGCAGTGAACGGCAGTGTGCCTCAGCTGAGTGTGCTTTCGTCGATGTGTGCAGTGCCTGACCTCGAAATTGTGAGAACTACACATCTGTCACCAATGTGCAACTGTAGTTGTGCACCAAAGCACAACATGGTGGATGGCAGGAGCTCATGGCATTTGCCAAAGGACATTTGGGAGTCTGTATCTGTGTTGTCCCCTTACGGTGACTACAAATGTGACTGTGACAACATGTTGAGATGTACATCTTTTTCACCTACAGGCACGTAGGTATGCTCACAGGAATCTGTATGTCAGGTTACATGGAGGCACGGGCAAGCTATTTGGCTGTGTGAACATCACATGGGTCATTAATGCCAAGTGTGCATGTTACCATGCATCTTTTGATTTTTGCATTAAGGTTGCACATGCAGACTGCACAGGGTGGTGTGCAACATGGGGGTATCAACATCTTGTTTTGTGCTTTGCTTGCATATGATGTTTGTGAGTATGGCACTAAACTGAACCTACGTCTCTGTCTCTTGCAGCATCTACCGAGGGCACAGAAGGACAGGGGACGGACACCAGTGGTGTGGCATCTGGCACGACTGCTACACATGAGCTCACTGACACTGATGTGACCAGCGCCTCAGAGGGGGACAGGAGTGCCCTTGAAGAATCACGCCCAGAAACACCAACCTCAACGTCATCTGACGCCAGCGGTGACTCCTCGATGTTGGCGGGCACAGGGAGTGGGAAATCCGCCTCTTCTTCCACCACACATCGTCCAGTGCCCACCCTCCCGGCTACTTCCACTAGTGCTGCCCGTGCCCGCAGCAGTAAGAAGGGTAGAGTGTCCTTCCCCCCCAGGCACCACTGCCCCTGCCCCTGTCTCCCCTGCTGCCCTCAGTGTTGAGGCGGTGGACCTTTTGTGCCAGCTGTGTGTGGGTCAGACTACTCTCCTGAATGCCTTCCAGGATCATGACAAGAAGTTGGCACAGGTAGTTGCCTTCATGGAGGGCATTCATTCTGACGTGGGTGGGCTACACAGAACTGTCCAGTCTTTGTCCTCCACAGTGACGGCAGCCATTCAGCTGTCACAGGCTCAGAGTCCAGCTCCAGTCCCTTCGGCAACCACCCTGCCAGTGGTAACATCTGACGAGAGTGACCACACACCACAGCCCTCAGGCTCCAAGTACTCCACATGAAGCACAAAACAGCAGCACTCCAAGCGGCCCAGAGTGCAGACACCATCCCCAAAACCAAAAAAAGTCACACAGGAGCGCAAAGGCAAAAGCCCTTCAGGTGACACTCAGGGCATCAAGCCAAGAAGCAGGCCTCAGGCTCACATGCATCCAAATCAGCCCCATCCAAGGACACTCCCGTCCCAAAACCTGCTCCCAAAGACAGGCAAACAGTTGCCGTGCCTGCTGTGAAGCTGGTGCCTGCAAAGAGTCCGCAGAAACAGCTCTCTAAGGCAGATTCACCCACAACCTCAACTCCCACCCACACCCCTGTGAAGCTGGGACAGGAGAGCACTGTGGGGGGTTCACCTGGTCAACAGGGGATGGAGGGGAAAAGGCAAGGCCAGGCCAAGCGTACCACCAGATCCAGCAGATCAGCAGAGGGAGGGCCACCACCTGCACCTGATGCACCTTTGGTGGAGAGTGAGGCTGTTGTGCCCGCCCCACTTCCCACTCCTACCAAGACAATTATTCCCTATCGAATCCCCAAGAAGTGGAAAGGCAGCCCTCCACATTCTCCCTCACACACTGTGTCTCACGGCAGCATGTCTCCGCCTCCCCGTGCCACCATGCCACCCGGTCCAAGCAGCCCTCCAGCTCACAAAGCCACTGATGCCTCTACCTCAGCTGCTCCGCTCTCTCCCAGGTCCAGTCCTCCAACTGGCCCTGACAATCAGCCACCTCCCAGTTTGACTGACAGCCAAGTCTGAGGCAAAGTCCCCCTCCCAAACCTATCTCTCCCACAGCGGTGCCTGGACTGAGCATTTTCATACCCCTAGTGGTGTTGATTCCCATGGCAGTGTACGGTGTCACCCATTCCCTGTGCAGGTTCTCATGCACACATGTACGTCCTTTGAACTATGGACTGGCCACTGGCCTTGCTGTTTGTCACTTTGGATGCCCATTCCCTGTTCAGGTTTTCATGCACACATGTACCTCCTTTGAACTATGGACTGGCCACTGGCCTTGCTGTTTGTCACTTTGGATGCCCATTCCCTGTTCAGGTTTTCATGCACACATGTACCTCCTTTGAACTATGGACTGGTTACTGGCCTTGCTGTTTGTCACTTTGGCTGCCCATTCCCTGTGCAGGTTCTCATGCGAACATGTACCTCCTTTGAACTATGGACTGGCCACTGGCCTTGCTGTTTGTCACTTTAGATGCCCATTCCCTGTGTAGGGTCTCATGCACACATGTACCTACTTTGAACTATGGACTGGCCACTGGCCTTGCTGTTTGTCACTTTGGATGCCCATTCCCTGTGCAGGTTCTCATGCACACATGTACCTACTTTGAACTATGGACTGGCCACTGGCCTTGCTGTTTGTCACTTTGGATGCCCATTCCCTGTGCAGGGTCTCATGCACACATGTACCTCCTTTGAACTATGGACTGGCCACTGGCCTTGCTGTTTGTCACTTTGGATGCCCATTCCCTGTGCAGGTTCTCATGCACACATGTACCTACTTTGAACTATGGACTGGCCACTGGCCTTGCTATTGTCTATGTTTGATGCCTATCTGGGTGATATGTAATAAAGACAGTTACCCCTGTTGTCTGCTTTGTCAGTGTCCTTGCTAAATAAAATGTTTTCTGTATGGGTATGGTTTAATGTGACACATGCTCTGTATGCCACTTTAACATTGCCAATTGCTTGTGTTGCTTTTTTAGAGTTTGCCAGAGGTGACAGGCACTTTAGTTCTTCTTGACTCTGAGGCTTGAGGGTGCAATGATGGGTGTTTGTGGTGATCTACTGTTATTATACTCATCATATGGTCATGTTTGCTAAATTGTACACATGCCATGTTATGATGCAATACCACAACAGAGGTGGCTTCTATCCACAGGATTACTTGCTGGGTGGCCAGGGTCCATCATATTTGTGTGTTCTTTCTTGATGTGTGTACAGCAGTGTTGATGTGTGTTCATCTTGTGATGGCCTGTCTTCCTAGTCACAGGGGTACATTTGAATGTGTGCACTTGAGTGGTCATACAGTGTGAATGGGCTGTCACTGTCAGTGGTGTTGATGTGTGTGTGCCCCTGCAATGCCAACTGCACACATGTATGATCCAGGTAATGAGTGCCTGTTTGTTTCAATTGTCTGCCATGTGCTTCAGATTGTGGGCACATGTAGTAGTTGTAGGTTGTGCACTGTGCAGTGTGTTGGTGTGTCCTTGCACTCCTGGTGGACATCTACTTGTTGTTGCTGCCAGTTGTGAGTATGCAGAGTGTGTGACTGCCAAGTCTGTGTTGTGTTTTGTTGATCAGCCATGTGTCTTGTTACTGTTTGTGCTCACTGTGCAGACCTGCTGAGCCACACTGACATTCTTTGTGGGTTTTCTCATGCATTGCTGTCACTTGACCCATTTTTGGCTCCAGTATGGTATGTGGTATGTGGAGTCATGCCATCCCCCATAGGTGCTTCTGATGCCTACACATTGTGTCCCCATCCAATGCCCCTGTGTCCCCATCCAATGCCCCTGTGTCCGCATCCAATGTCCCTGTTTCCGCATCTTCTGTTCCTGTTTCCGCATCTCCTGTTCCTGTTTCCCCGCTCCTGTCCCTGTTTCCCCATCTCCTGTTCCTGTTTCCCCGCTCCTGTCCCTGTTTCCCCAGCTCCTGTCCCTGTTTCCTCAGCTCCTGTCCCTGTGTCCCCATCTCCTGATCCTGTTTCCCCGATCCTGTCCCTGTTTCCCCCGCTCCTGTCCCTGTTTCCCCAGCTCCTGTCCCTGTTTCCCCAGTTCCTGTACCCCCACCTCCTGTCCCTGTGTTCCAATCACATGTCCCTGTGTATGTATCTCCTGTCGCCATTTTCCCATCTCCTGTCCTTGTGTCCGCATCCAATGCCCCTGTGTCCCCATCCAATGCCCCTGTGTCCCCATCTCCTGTTCCTGTTTCCCCAGCTCCGGTCCCTGTTTCCCCAGCTCCTGTCCCTGTTTCCTCAGCTCCTGTCCCTATTTCCTCAGCTCCTGTCCCTGTTCCCTCAGCTCCTGTCCCTGTTTCCCCATCTCACGTCCCTATGCCCCCATCAAATGTCCCTGTGTCCTTATCTCCTGTCCCTGTGTCCCCATCACATGTCCCTGTGTATGTATCTCCTGTCCCTGTTTCCCCATCTCACGTCCCTGTGTCCCCATCCAATGCCCCTGTGTCCCCATCCAATGCCCCTGTGTCCCCATCCAATGCCCCTGTGTCCCCATGCAATACCCCTGTGTCCGCATCCAATGTCCCTGTGTCCCCATCCAATGCCCCTGTGTCCCCATCCAATGTCCCTGTGTCCGCATCCAATGTCCCTGTGTCCCCATCCAGTGCCCCTGTGTCCCCATGCAATGCCCCTGTGTCCGCATCCAATGTCCCTGTGTCCACATCCAATGCCCCTGTGTCCGCATCCAATGCCCCTGTGTCTGCATCCAGTGCCCCTGTGTCCCCATCCAGTGCCCCTGTGTCCGCTTCCAATGTCCCTGTGTCCCCATCCAATGCCCCTGTGTCCGCATCCAATGTCCCTGTGTCCCCATCCAATGCCCCTGTGTCCCCATCCAATGCCCCTGTGTCCCCATCCAATGCCCCTGTGTCCGCATCCAATGTCTCTGTGTCTCCATCTAATGCCCCTGTGTCCCCATCCAATGCCCCTGTGTCCCCATCCAATGTCCGTTTCCCCATCTCCTGTCCCTGTGTCCCCATCTCCTGCCACCTACCCCCTCTCCCTGTTTACCCAGTTCCTGTTTCCCCAGCTCCTGTCCCTGTGTTCCCATCACATGTCCCTGTATATGTATCTCCTGTCCCTGTGCTCCTATCTCCTGTCCCTCTGCCCCAATATCTCTGTCTTTGCATACAGGGGTGCAGCAGACAGAGCCACTCTCCTGCCTCTTGCCCTTGTCTCATTTGTTCCCATTTCCTTCCTCCTGCCCCTGTGCACATCCCCTGCCCCATCATCCCTGTTCCTCTCATTCTCCAGCACAGGAGATAGACGTACCTGCTCCTGTGTCCCCTGCCTCAATTGTCCCCTTTCTCCTGTGCCCCTGTGTCTGTGTCACCTGTGCTCTGGCTCCTGTCTCCCCATCTCCTGTGACTCTACCTCCTGTGCCCTCCTTTTCTGCCCCCACTCTTCCTTCCTTTAGCTTTGCCGCTGCCTTATCTGCCCCAGCTATCTATGTCCCTCTCCTGTGACCGTTTCTACTATGCCCCCTCTCATGCCCTGCCTCCTGCGTCCTCCTCCTGTGCCCTTGCCTGTAGTACTCCTCCCTGCTGTGCCCCTGCCCCTCTGCCCTCCTCTCCTGTGCATCGGTCTCCATTTCCCACCCCAGCTGTGCCTTCCTCTTGTACCCTCTTCTCTGGGGCCCCCTCCAGTGCAACTGAATCCTATCTCCTGCACTGTCCTCCTGTACCATCTCCTGTGCACTCTATTGCTGTCTTTTGACCCTGCCTCTAGCGTGCCGCCTCCTATTCCAGCCATGCCAAATACCACGCATCAGAGGTAAAGTAATACATTTTAGTGCTGGTGTCTGCATCACCCCAAGAAAATGTTAATGTCATGCATTTAGTAGTTCCTATATGGTCGACGTGCTGCAGCCAGCTCTGTGGAGTATACAAACATAGCAAACATAGCAGTCAGAGCGCTTTGTGCTGCTACCCCAGGCAATTTAGCCAATGTGAACCAGGCCAGGTCGCGGAGAGGTCACTCATTGGTGAGCGAAGCTATGGTATTTACTTCGCAATTATGTTTTTTAACTTTCACAGTGAAGGTGCGGCCTCCATGCCCAGCCCTGACTCCCCACTTGGATACAGTTATACATAAAAATATGAACACAACACGCTCCTGGCCCAATCCTCACAGTCTGGCACCTTCTGTCGCCCTGTTCCGGCCCCAGCGCGGCCCTGTCTCTGTCTGGTTCAGCCAGGAGCACAGTTCCGGCCCCAGCGCGGTCCTGTCTCTGTCTGGTTCAGCCAGGAGCACAGTTCCGGCCCCAGCGCTTTCCTGTCCCTGTCTGGTTCAGCCAGGAGCACAGTTCCGGCCCCAGCGCGGCCCTGTCCCTGTCTGGTTCAGCCAGGAGCACAGTTCGGGCCTCAGCGCGGCCCGGTCTCTGTCTGGTTCAGCCAGGAGCACAGTTCCGGCCCCAGCACGTCCCTGTCTGGTTCAGCCAGGAGCACAGTTCCGGCCCCAGCGCGGCCCTGTCTCTGTCTGGTTCAGCCAGGAGCACAGTTTCGGCCCCAGCACAGTTCTGCCTCTGTCTGCTTCTGCCAGGAGCACAGTTCCCCAGCGCGGCCCTGCCTCTGTCTGCTTCCACCAGGAGCACAGTTCTGGCCCCAGCGCGGGCCTGTCTCTGTCTGGTTCAGCCAGGAGCACAGTTCCGGCCCCAGCTCGGCCCTGTCTCTGTCTGGTTCAGCCAGGAGCACAGTTCCGGCCCCAGCGCGGCCCAGTCTCTGTCTGGTTCAGCCAGGAGCACAATTCCGGCCCCAGCGCGGCCCAGTCTCTGTCTGGTTCAGCCAGGAGCACAATTCCGGCCCCAGCGCGGCCCAGTCTCTGTCTGGTTCAGCCAGGAGCACAGTTCCGGCTCCAGCGCGGCCCTGTCTCTGCCTGGTTCAGACAGGAGCACAGTTCCCGCCCCAGCACAGCCCTGTCCATGTCTGGTTCAGCCAGGAGCACAGTTCCGGCCCCAGCGCGGCCCTGTCCCTGTCTGGTTCAGCCAGGAGCACAGTTCCGGCCCCAGCACGGCCCTGTCCCTGTCTGGTTCAGCCAGGAGCACAGTTCCGGCCCCAGCACAGTTCTGCCTCTGTCTGCTTCCGCCAGGAGCACAGTTCCCCAGCGCGGCCCTGCATCTGTCTGCTTCCACCAGGAGCACAGTTCTGGCCCCAGCGCGGCCCTGTCTCTGTCTGGTTCAGCCAGGAGCACAGTTCTGGCCCCAGCGCGGCCCAGTCTCTGTCTGGTTCAGCCAGGAGCACAATTCCGGCCCCAGCGCGGCCCAGTCTCTGTCTGGTTCAGCCAGGAGCACAGTTCCAACAGTTCCGGCCCCAGCGCGGCCCTGTTCCTGTCTGGTTCAGCCAGGAGCACAGTTCCGGCCCCAGCACGGCCCTGTCCCTGTCTGGTTCAGCCAGGAGCACAGTTCCGGCCCCAGTGCGGCCCTGTCCGGTTCAGCCAGGAGCACAGTTCTGGCCCCAGTGCGGCCCTGTCCCTCTCTGCTTCAGCCAGGAGCACAGTTCCAGCCCCAGCGCGGCCCTGTCCCTGTCTGGTTCAGCCAGGAGCACAGTTCCGGCCCCAGCGCGGCCCTGTCTCTGTCTGCTTCAGCCAGGAGCACAGTTTCGGCCCCAGCGCGGCCCTGTCCCTGTCTGCTTCAGCCAGGAGCACAGTTCCGGCCCCAGCGCGGCCCTGTCCCTGTCTGGTTCAGCCAGGAGCACAGTTCCGGCCCCAGCACGGCCCTGTCTCTGTCTGGTTCAGCCAGGAGCACAGTTTAAGTACTGCGCCAGCCTCAAGATTTTACCAGAGCCCAGGCCCAACAGACACAGAGGAAGGCAACCTGTCTGTTAGGAGCAGCACTGAGCTAAGCAGTGTGGTGTTGTGCCTGAGGCCCTGCAGCACTGAAAAGAATAAAGACAGACTGGGCATACGCTGTAACTGGCTCTGTCCCTGCACGGGACGACAGTGTACTTTTATTATTTAAGTGGCGTCACCGCAGAGCATACTATCACCCTCCACCCAGTGGGTGCATCCCCACTAAACACTCTTCACTCCACATGTGTTGAAAACGTTCACCCACATTCGTCCTCAAACTCAAATAAGGCAGACTACACGGACCAACAAAAACACCAAAACACAAAATGTAGACCAGTTACTAATTCAACAAGCATTGGCATAGCCAATAGGTCTCGCCTTTGGGACCTTATAAGTGTTTAGTTTACCAGCACAATATCCTTGTGCAACAACATCAACTGTTGCATAGCTAAACACTGATAAGGTCCCAAAGGCGAGACCTATTGGCTATGCCAATGCTTGTTAAAACTGCCGATGCTCAGCACCGGCAGGACCCGGCCCACTTAAAGCCCTGGATAAGTGAGTTATGTGATGTTTAGTCTGTACGTTTTGGGTCGCTCGTGGCATACCTTCTCCTGTCTTTAACCAAAATTATGTTAGTAGCTAGTGTTGCTGCGCGAGCCCTTAGTTCAGTGCCCACCTATTCCCACAATATTTTGAGGCGAATGGCAGTTTTGGGCGACGGGGGGGAGGGGCTCGTAGGTTGCTCATCCTTTCCACAAAACTCTCATCCTGTACTACCACTACGTAGCAATGTGTTCTAGTGAAAGGAAGGAAATCGCCCACTGGCCTCTGCCTGAGTTATCGAGCATTACGCCGGGTTTAGTGGGCCCGAGTCCTACTGGACCAATGGGAGCTACGCCCCTGTCTTCTCTGGGAACGTGACGCTCAGCCTGCACTTTTGAGAGGGCCCGCGCCGCATGACTTCCTCTGCTGATCATTGCCTTCCTGATTATTTTGAGCGCCAAAGGCTGAGGGGAGCAGACGCAGAGAGCTCCGGTCCAAGAGTCCACGGTAGGGCGGTTTGAAGACTGTGGGTGGAAAGTTAACTTTTTAAACCTAAATGTGAACTTACTTTCCCTGGATTGAGGAGTCTTGTGGTCACTGAGGCGTAGCTTTCAATAGTGCAGCAGATGGCAGTGGCACCGGGCCCAGAGGTGTAGGATGCCCACTGCACCAGCTATAGCTTTCTTTTTTTATTACCCGAGCAGGGTGCTATTCCTGTCTTGCCTCAGAGCAATGACACCTTTACAGTGCGATTCTGTGCCTAATGGGGCCATTGGGTTTGGGCTGGAGTGCCTCTGTGCTCCGAGCTGCAACGAGTGAATGAGGCTCTACTTGGAGACGAACTCCGATCTGCCCTTGACTCCAACCTTCCACTGTCACAACAGGCTCAAGGTCCGCACCGTTTTGATTCAACAGTGGGATTCACTGTATTATTATTTCTTGGAATGGTCTCGAGGAAAAGTGAATGCGCGCACTACGCACTGCTTCAGCGGGTACTTTGAGGCAGCCCTGATCCTCGGCATATGCCCCGTGGCACACACCAAGGAACTCTCCGTTCAGTGCAACAATAATGCGTGTTTTTCGTGTCAATAGTGGAGCACTTTCTTTAACCCTGGACCACCTTTACCCAGTCTGATAAAGGCTAGAGCACGTCTAGACTTGGACTGTGTGTAGCCGGGAGTTCGCCTTTCTCTAGTCTGGGGGCAGCAAATGACGCGAAGAAACCCTTTCTCCTGTCCGCGGCCTTCCGTTATGCAGGCCGGTGAAGTATATGGCCTGGATCCTGCCTCGTTCCAGTGTACACTGAAGAAAGGGCGGCTTCAAGCTGTGACTGCACGGACTAGAGACATGGACTCTTCAAGTTGTACGATGTCACAGACGAGCGAAAGGGGGCTCCACGGTATACACGGCCCCATCCTAAACAAGCACTAAAACACAAGTGCGGCCGCAAAAGTGGGAGGGGTCGGGGGAGTGCGATTACCTTGCGGGAGCGAGCGGCGCCAGGAGCAATAATTGCTACCATATGGCGCCGCTCGCTCCCGCAAGTGAATCGCCAAACGTGCACGCGTTGCCATTGAAGGCAATGGAACGCGTGCACGTTTTTGGCTGAAAAGCCGAATCCATTGCAAAAGGTCTTTTTGCCTATGCAGCGCATGCGCGCTGCGTAGGCGAGACCTAAAAAGTCTTTGTACTTCTTGGACGGGATCGGGCCAGTTCTCAAATTATACTGATGGGTTCCCTCTATCGAATTCTGAGAGTCCACTGCAATGGTAAGTGATGGGGTCTGGCATTTTGTTCTTCCTCCACGGCACAGCCAATTAGGCAACTTACCTGAATTCTGTCCCGCTAGTGATCTCCTTCTCCAGATGTCATGCTCCCATCTGACCTCAGGGTCAAACTCTGAGGAATAACCAGCCTTGGGCCTCTCAGGAGGCAGCCCTCCGCTGATACTGTCAGTTCATGTCTTACGTTGTGCAGCAAAGTCGGCACTTGTTTGGCCATGTAGGTTGTTCCGGAGAATCTTCCAATCCACTGACTTGACGACTTCCACCACCAGCTGCAGTCATCAGTTTTGGTGGCTTCTGTTATTTCCCCCAGTGACAGTGACTGGATTGCCTCACATATTCTTGAGTGTCCAAAGCGATCTCTTCCTGTTTGTAGCGGGCTGCGCATGGCGGGAAGGAAAGTCCACTGGGTTCGGAGTTCCCAGCTTGTACTTGAGGGTGAATTGGTACCCTTGGACTTGCAGAATCTATGTCTATATTCATACCACCACAACCTGGGCAAAAGAGGACTCTGGCCCTGATTTGGTGGATGTGGTCCCC
Source organism: Calotriton arnoldi (assembly GCA_963921515.1). Classification (NCBI taxonomy): domain Eukaryota; kingdom Metazoa; phylum Chordata; class Amphibia; order Caudata; family Salamandridae; genus Calotriton; species Calotriton arnoldi. The sequence goes on along the minus strand of CAWUFW010000829.1, from coordinate 843,924 downwards.
CCAGGTTATGTTATTTTTAGAAGTGATCGTCTGGGCCAGAGGGGGGGGGGGGAAGGGGTGGGAGGCAAGCAGGGGTGGTTGGTTGGCCTTAATATCACATGAGGCTTTTAGCTGCACCCTCAACCCTGTGGCCAAGAGTGCAGGTGACTCTGGAGACAGCCCTATTTAGGCTCAAACTCTCAGCCAAGTACACTTTTTTGGGCCTCCCGGTATACCGTCCGCCGGGCCCACGAAGCAACTTCACCGAAGCTTGGTGCCAGACCTTGGAACCACATTTGATGTCCTCTCAATTCACCATTCTAGGGGAGTTCAATTTCCATTTTGATGACTCTCTTTGTAAAGACTGTGCCCTTTTCCTTGAACTCATGTCTAATTTTGGTGCAATCTTCTACTCACATGGCGGGCCATATTTTACATGGGATTTTTATTAACCACAATAATTTGGTTATTGAGGAAGTCCAGCCCCTTAGCTGAACAGGCCCTTCAATCCTCCACAGCAGCCAAGGACATCTCTTTCCCCTTTTTGGCAGAAGGCTTCCAAGATTGGGTTAACGCAGCTCTGGATATTGTTGCTCCCTTTAAAACCAAGGTTGCAATTAGAAGCAAGCCTTCTGCACCTTGGTTTTCAACAGAACTTAAGACCCTTAGGCAGGAATACCACAGACAAGAGCGGAAATGGAGGGTAAATCCATGCCTTAGTGAAAAAGAGAAACGTAAAGTACTTCTTCTGGACTATAAACAGGCTATAGTATAGGCTAAAGCATCCTTCTTTACGAAGAAAATCAGGTCAGCTAATAATTCTTCTAAGCTGCTGTTTAAGGCAGTGAAGGTGCTATCAGAACCTCTTACTCAGCGGATGCTCAATTTTTCTCAAGAGTTCTGCGACAAAGTAGCAGCATATTTTCAAGATAAAGGGCCATATGTATCAAGCTAAATTGCGATCGCAAACGCTGAAATTCGCAGAATTTCAGCGTTCTGATCATAATTTAGCTGTGTGCAATGTATGAAAAGAAAATGGAATGAATAGGGAGGTTTCCTTAATTGCGAATCGCAATTTGCGATTCGCAATTAAGGAATATGTAGGATTCGCAAAAGTTTTTGCAAATCCTACATACATTGCGTTTTGCGATTCTCAAATAGCGATTCGCAAAAAATCGCTATTTGAGAATCGCAAAACAACATTTTGATACATATGGCCCAAAGTTCTTAACATCTTCTTGAATTTTAATTTGCATGTTGCAGATCAAACATTCTTTGATAAATCTGCACTTTGCCCTTCTTATAATCTTTTTTCAGCTTTCCCGTTTATCTCTGTCCAGCAAACCAAGGACTTATTGTTGAGTCTAAAACCAGTGTCCCCGTCTGATCCTTGCATGCCCAAAACATTACAACTTGCTCCTGATCCTATTGCTACATTTTTGCAGAAGGTGTTTAATTGCACCCTTCAATCGGGTATCTGGAAGGAAGCTGTTGTCACTTTGCTCCTTAAGAAAGCCAGTGCCGATCCTGAAGATGTGAAAAATCTTCGTACCATCTCCTTGTTGCCGGCTCCTGCTAAGATTCTAGAAAAATGAAGCAATCAGGAGCTGATGAAATTCATTGATACCCAGGGGATCTTTGATCCTTCTCAAAATGGGTTTTGTGCCTGCCATAGTACAGAGACTGACCTAATTGTGGCTGCAGACAGCATCCGTGGTTAGGTCGATCAGGGCAGGTGGCTATCTTGGTAATGCTTGACCTGTCAGGGGAGACATCCTTTACATTGCATGCAATACATTGCATGCCATTACAACTCGGTCGTTACAAGGACGGCGTTGTTATAATGCAAACCATTACAACGCAAGTCGTTACAACGACTTGCTGTAGGGTGCAAAAGGTGTTGGATTTAAAATCCAACACCTTCCCTACTGTTGCACAGACTGGAGTTGGAATAGTAAATTATACTATTCCAACATCCAGCGCCCCCTACAGCAAGTTGTTGTAACGACTTGCGTTGTAATGGCATGCGATGTAACATCGCATATTCCCTGTCAGCAGCATTCAATACCGTCTCGCCTGCACGGATGGTTAAGCGTCTGCAGCAAGCTGGGGTTAGTGGGACTACCTTGCAGCTTTTCCACTCTTTTTTATTAAACAGGGTGCAAATTGACAGCTGCAGTGGTTTCAAGGCAAAGGCTTTCAGCCTCCCCCTGTGGGGTGCCAGTCTGCAAAGGGCCCAGGCGCTATACTTAAAAAGAACTTCATATAAAGCCATCTGTATTGATTTGTTACATATCCGTTCTGTTTTTGTTTACTTTACTTATCAGTTAGCATCATTACACCAATTCTAGGGCATGTTTGCTTTCTGCTTATATTTTCTGTTTAAAGTATGTACTGATAAGGGGCAAAAATACTGGCTCGTTGCTGCTCCATCCCTTACTGTAATCTCCTTTAACATTTTTGTGCATTTTATACAACACATACTCAACCCTAATGTATTGGAGAGCATTACATGAAGACCATTTACAATACACAAGATCATATTCTTTTTTTTCAGGCACGGGGAGATAGGTGATTTGCCCAGAATAACAGTATGTTGAGCCGAAGCAGAGACTCAACCAGGTTCTGCAGTTCTAAAGTTGGCAGCTCTGGCCCTAACGCCGTGCTTGGGGATCGCCGGGCGGTAGATGGTGGTTATTATCCCCAATCTGTCCCCCAGGGGGTAGAAAACCCACTAGACACCAGGGATTTTTTTTTTTTTGTACTTAGGGGTGGGGGCTGCCCTAAATTGGCACTAAAATGCCCCCACTCCTCGCAAACATTGCCACAGTCTTTCTGCCCCCTGGGGGAGGGAGGGGGCAGAGGGGGCAGAAAGCCCACGAGGCACCAGAGATAAGTTTATGGGCATGTCAGGGAGCGGCCCCTTAGGCAAGGGTTGCTCCCCATTTTTTTGTGAACACATGTTCGGTGCTATATTTTTAGGCACATCTGCTCCCAAGAAGGGCAGAAAACCACTAGACACGAGCAAAAGTTTCTGTGTGTGTGTCTTAGAATAGGAGTTCGGCTGATGGTCTGTGTTTACAGGCGTTTAGCTGGCGGTGTGTGTGGACTTGTGCTTACCTGGCAGTGTGTATGGACTAGGACTTGGCTGGCAGTGTGCGTGGACTGTTGCTTGGCTAGCAGTCTGCGTGGATGGCACATGTCTGTCGATGTGCGTGGAGTGTCGTTTAGCTAGCAATGTGCATGGATGGTGCTTGGCTGGTGGTGTGCGTGGATGGTGCTTGGCTGATGGTGTGGCTTGCGTGAATCCTCCAATGTTTTATTACCCAGAATCCCCTGTAAACCTCAAATTTAGCTAACAATTCACACTTTCCTCACATTTCTGTGTGGTAAATTTGTCGGATCACTGCGCTGGCACATATTTCTCACCACCCAGCGTTCCCCTCAATGTCCTGAAAAAATGATACCTCACCTGTGTGGGTGCCCAAAGCAGAGAAGCTAAAAATGTATAAAATGAAAAACTGAGGGGAACCAAAGTGGGTCCAAAAGGGTAGGGTTTTTTTCCATACGTGTTTAGGCTGACACTGCTTTGGGCACCCACACAAGTGAGGTATAATTTTTATTGGGAGACTGAGGGGAATGCTGGATGGTGGGAAATTTGTGCTGGCGCGGTAATCTCACAACCTTCCCACACAAAAATGTAAGGAAGATGTGACTTTTTAGCTAAATGTGAGGTTTGAAGGGGGATTCTGGGCAAGAAACCGTTGGGAGATCCACACAAGCCACACATCCCTGGACTCCCCTGGGTGTCTAGTTTTCAGAAATGTCTGGGTTTGTTAGGTTTCCTGTTAGGAATGGGATTTCTGGTTGGCTAGGGCTTGCGCCTAAGCCAGGCAAAAACCACCACTCTAGTCAGGGCAAGGGAGTTGCACGCTGAAGATAACCCCTGCTCACCCCCTTGGAAGCTTGGCACGAGCAGTCAGGCGTATCCCAGAGGCAATGTGTAAAGTGTTTGCTCAACACACACACAGTAGCAACATACTAGGCACACCACAAAAGGAACTCCACACAAGGTTATATATAAAATAGCCTTTGTATTGTCATAAACACATTAGAATAGTAACCACACAATATACACTGTGCCAACTGGCACTAGGCAATATTTACAGGGGATTATATACACATGACAGGGCCAATTGGGCCACTGTCAGAACCATCACAAAGTAAAGATAGTAAATGTAGAACACAACCAGTAACTACTGGCAAACCACTGTACTCAGCATTATATCCTGTAACATAAATCATAGTATGCAATCAGCATCACATTGGGCGTAAAATACATTATGCGCCAACCTCATAAGCCTAAACATATTAGACCATCACCTCCTAATCATAAATCACATTAGAGGCATAAATCACAGTAGAGAATAACCTCATAAACATAAACACAGTATTCAAAACCTCATAATCATAAACCACATTAGAGGCATAAATCACGGTGCATAAATCACATTTCCTGCGCACCACATAAATCACATTAGGGCCTGGCGCCCTATCAACCTAACACAGTCCCCCTGGCCAACTGGCCTTCTCAGAGGGCTCAAATGCCCTATGTCCATAATGTCAGGGCTTGGGCTGCCAATGCAGCAGAATTCACAAGTGCGCAATTGCGCTGGCCTAAACGTGACAGCTGCCACTAATTGCTGTGCAGCTGTGATGAACTGAAGGCATGGGCACTCACTGTGCCCTCTGGGTGGGTCCCCACTGGGACTCTCTAAAACAAAGGTGCAAAACGTTGCAGCTGCCTGCGCTGGTGCGGCGCAGCTGTGAATGAGCCAAGGGCCTGGCACCACTGTGCCTCTCCAGCCCCACTGGGACTCTATCACAAAATGCCCCCATCATTGCAGCTGCCCTCTATCAGGCGGGGCAGCTGTCGCCAATAAATCAGGCGGCCCTGGCACGCTGGAGCCCCGTTCTGGCGAAGCAACCACATGGGGAGGGCACCGACAATGTGCCCCGACACACCCCCTGGTTTGGGAGTGAAGACAGAAGTGCCCCCAACGTTGGAGCGGCCCGCTCTCTGGCGGGTCCGCTCATGAAATAGGCACTACTACAGGGCCTCGTTCTCGCTCCCCCCAGCCATCCTCACTCACCGGGCTCTCTGCTGGGGGAAGTCTCTTCTGGCTCCTCTCTCGTTCCTGCTGCCTCGGCGGCCTCCCAACACAGGACAACTCGGCTGCCTCTCGCAGTCACGGAGGCGGGGGAGGCTCCCGCCCTCCTTCCGCCACCACTCTTCTGGCCGCGCTATAATTGGCCGGCCGCAGCTCCGCCCACAACCAGGCAGTGGTGCCTGACTTCCGGGTCGCACTGGCAGCGGCCCGGCGGCACCTTCCCTCGGCGGCAATGCGGGGTGGGCACCCGCTTCTTTAAAATAGGCACAGATGCGGGGTGGGCACCCGCAAAGATAAAAGCATAAGCGGGGTGGGCACCCGCATTTTAAATATCCAATAAGCGGGGTGGGCTCCCGCTCGGTACGCAAAGAATGCGGGTTGGGCACCCGCTCCACGGCATCACGGGGGAATCCCTACGACGGGGATTCCCTCTAAAAAGATGGGCAGCTCAGCGCTGCGCAGCCCACGCTCTCCTCTTCTTTGGGGAAATAAACCACCGCGCTCACAATGCAGCCCAGTGCTGTAGATGCAACAAAATAAAGGCTCCTCTTCTCCTTGGAATAAAAGAAAAGCACTCACGAGGCGCTGGGAGCCACAGCTCCAGTAGCAAAAGTACTTAGGGCTCAGGGGGCATAGCGGGCCCAGGGAGGCCAGCACACAGGGCCCTCCAGCAGGGAGGTAAGCCCCTGTGGCGGCTCCTCCTGGGCCCCCAGCAGCAGCAAGCCCCCAGCAAGTCCAGAAACAGCACACTAAACATGGGGTCACAGCCCCTCTACTTATACTCATTTTCTTCTTTGTCTGCAGTGCAGGGCTTGGGGGAACCAGATGCAACTGGTTCAGGGGGGAATTGGAGCACTTTGTTTCCAGGTGGGGGCTCGGTGATCAGACACACCACAGGGGGTGGAGCCAGCATTGTACAGGCTAGGCACAGACCTATTCAGGGTCAGGGTATTACTCCTCCCACTACTCCCAATGCAGATGTCCCATTCAGCCTAGCGCGGACTCACCCTGCCCCTCCTGGAGCCACACACACCTCCCAGCCCCTGTCACTCACAAGCCAGACATGCAATTCACATCAGGCAGGCAGACATATAGCACACAGAAATGCCAACTTCTAAAAGTGGAATTTGTAAAATAGTTATAATAAATCTGCGCACACCATTGCGCAGCATTTATTATGACAATTCCAAATATACTAAACTTGACCACGCTGCTCCTCTCATATCAGGAATTACCACTGAAACACTTATCAGGGAATCCCCAATGCATTCCTATGGGAGGGCAGCCCCACAGTAGTGAGAAACCAAAATGGCTGTTTGTCACTACCAGTACATGTCACACACTTAAGGTACATGTCCTATCTTTTACCTACAATGCACCCTGCCCATAGGGCTAGCTAGGGCCTACCTTAGGGGTGACTGACATGCAGTAAAAGGGGGGTCACAGACATGGCACACACTTTAGGTGCCACGTCACAGCGGCAGTAACACTGCGCGCACAAGCCCTGCAATGGCAGAGGCCTGAGATAGGTTTGAAAGGCTACTTTGGTGGGTGGCGCAATCAGCGCTGCAAGCCCACCAGTAGCATTTAATTTACCAACCCTGGGTATATGAGATACCACTTTACAAGGGACTGACAGGTAAATAAAATAGGCCAAACAGGTGTAGACCAATCTTACCAAATGTAACACAGAGAGCGCACGCACTTTACACTGGACAGCAGTGCTAAAGTGCCCAGAGGCCTAAAACCACCAACACCATGTCAGAGAAAAGGCTAGGAGAAAGGCAAAAAGTTTAGGGATGACCCTGCAAAAAAAGGCCAAGTCCAACATTTCCCAAGATGTCTGCTGAGCCCCGGACCAAAAACGCAGGTGCCCCCTATCTACGACTAAACAACCTGTTTTTGCAAGGGAGGTAGCTGCGTTTTTGGTCCCGGGCTCAGCGGCCATCTAGGGAAACCTACCAAACCCAGACATTTCTGAAAAGTAGACATCCGGGGGAGTCCAGGGAGGTGTGGCTTGCATGGATCCCCCAACATTTATTTACCCAAAATCCCCTGCGAACCTCAATTTTAGCTGAAAAAAATCCCATTTTCCTCACAGTTCTGTGTGGGAAAGTTGTGGAATGACTGAGCCTGCACACATTTCCTACCATCCAGCATTCCCACAGGTCTCCCAATCAAATTGCTACTTCACTTGTGTGGGTGGGCCAAGTGATCACAACAGGGAAGGGCCCAAAACGTATTGTGGAGGCATCAAAATTATCGATCACAAAACGACCTTTACAAGGGCAGTCGGTCAGCTGCGTTTTTGGTCCCGGGCTCGGCGGCTATTTAGGGAAACCTACCAAACCCAAACATTTCTGAAAACTAGACACCCGGGGGAGTTTAGGGAGGTGTGGCTTGCATGGATCCCCCAATGTTTTCTTACCCAGAATCTCCTGTAAACCTCAACTGTAGCTTTAAAAAAATCACATTTTCCTCACATTTCTGTCTGGGATCACGACACCATCACAAATTTCCTACTACCCAGCGTTCTCTTTGGTCTCCCGAGTAAAATGATACCTCACTTGTATGGATGGGCCAAGAGCCTGCGACTGGGAAAGGCCAAAAACATAGAGATTGAGGGGATAGCACAGCAAGCTCTAAGCACTATATTTTGTTTTATATACGTTTTTAGGCGATTCTGCATTGGACACCCAAACAAGTGAGGTATCATTTGTATCGGGAGACCAAGGGGAACGCTGGGTGGTAGGATATTTGTGCTGGTGCAGGTATCCGAGACAGAAATGTAAGGAAAAATGAGATTTTTTTTAGCTAAATTCGAGGTTTGCAGAGGATTCTGGGTAGGGAAATGTTGGGGGATCCACGCAAGTCACTCCTCCCTGGACTCCCCCTGGTGTCTAGTTTTGAGAAATGTCTGGGTTTGGTAGGTTTCCCTAGATAGCCGCCTAGTTGGTTTTGTCTCACATGTAGAGGATAGAGGCCCCTGTGGCTGCGACAACAGGTCTCCACAGAATACTTTACATTTTGTATTCCTTTGTAAATATTTTACCCACCCCAGGCGACTATTTCTTAAACCGTTTTTAAAAGAGCTGAGATTTAGACATGCTCGTGTAGCTCTATTATATTTGCAACTTTTGCCTAATGTGCGCACGCTTTTTATAATAATGAACTTTTTAAGAGCTGCACTAAGATCAAGAAATTCTAGATGCGACTGATCAATATAAGGACTCTTGCGATTTTGCACATATTGTGATATGTTGTTCCAAATTAATTTGTTGCTGATTTTAATTTTTGTCTCTTTTATGGCTGTGATCACTGCCGAATAAAGATTATTATTATATAGATGGCTGCCTAGCCCGGGACTAAAACCGCAGGTGCCCACCTTGCAAAACCAGGTTGTTTTGTGATACATCATTTTGATGCCTCCACAATATGTTTTGGGTCCTTCCCTGTCATGGGTACTTGGCCCACCCACACAAGTGAGGTACCATTTGTATCAGGAGACCTGGGGGAATGTTGGGTGGTAGGAAATTCGTGTCATCCTTGTCATCACACAATTTTCCCACAAAGAAATGTAAGGAAAATGTGATTTTTTTAAGCTAAATTTGAGGTTGGCAGGGGATTCTGGGTAAGAAAACATTGGGAGATCCACCCAAGCTACACCTCCCTGGACTCCCCCGGGTGTCTAGTTTTCAGACATGTCTGGGTTTGGTAGGTTTCCCTGGATGGCTGTTGAGCCTGGGGCCAAAAATGCAGGTTGCTAGCAAAACCAGGTTGTTTCGTGAAAAATAATTTTGATGCCATTTCCTGTTGCAGTCACTAGGCGTACCTACACAAGTGTGGTACCATGTTTATCTGCAGACTTGGGGGAATGCTGAATGGGTAGAGGTTTGTGGCTCCCCGCAGATTCCAGAACTTTCCATCACAGAAATGTGAGGAAGATTTGGTATTTTTTGACAAAGTTTTAGCTTTGCAAGGAATTCTTGATAACAGAACCTGGTGAGAGCCACATATGTCACCCCTTCATAGATTTACCTGGGTGTCTAGTTTTTAAAAATGTACCGGTTTGCTAGGTTCCTCTAGGTGTCGGCTGAGCTAGGGCCCAAAATCCACAGCTAGGCACAATGTAGAAAATGGGTCAGTTTTCACTGGAAAAATGTGATGTGTCCAAGTTGCGTTTTGGGCCGTTTCCTATCAAGGGCACTAGGCCTATCCACACAAGTGAGATACCAATTTTATCGGTAGATTTGGGGAAATGCTGGGTGTGTGGAGGTTTGTGGCTCCCCACACATTCCAGAACTTTCTATCATAGAAATATGAGGACTTTTTACAAAGTTTGAGCTTAGCAAGGGATTCAGGGTAACAGAACATGGTGAGAGCCACACAAGTCACGCCATCCTGGAGGTCTCTGGGTGTCTAGTTTTCAAAAATGTACAGGTTTGATAAGTTTCCCTAGGGGCCAGCTGAGCTAGGGGCCAAAATCCACAGCGAGGCACTTGGCAAAAAGTGTCTGTTTTCTCTGGAAAAATGTGATTTGTCCACGTTGCGTTTTGGGCCATTCCCTGTTGTGGACAGTAGGCCTACCCACACAAGTGAGGTACCATTTTTATCGGCAGACTTGGGGGAATGCTGGGTGGGTGGAAGTTTGTGGCTCCCCACAGATTCTAGAACTTTCCATCACAGAAATGTGAGGAAAATGTGCTTTTTGTTTTACAAAGTTTGAGCTTTGCAAGGGATTCTGGGTAACAGAACCTGGTTGTAGCCACACACGTCACCCCATCCTGGATTTCCCTAGGTGTCTAGTTTTAAAAAATGTACAGGTGTGCTAGGTTTCCCTATGTGCCGGCTGAGCTACGGCCCAAAATCCACAGCTAGGCACATTGCTAAACAAGCATTTGCAATGCAATAGGTCTCGCATTTACGAGAGTTTAAGATATTGGCATTGTAAATGACAATGCCTTTTATTTATCTAATTTGATAATGAACACATAAATAAAAGGCATTGTCATTTACAATGCCAGTAGCTCAAACCCTTGTAAATGCGAGACCTATTGCATTTAAAAGAAGGAGCCGCCATTGTCCTGGGCTGCTTGTAAAGTGAGAGCGCGCATGGCGCGATGAATGTTGCAGGAAAGCATGTCGTGCCTGCAGTAGGAGAAACTCAAAGAAAAAAGAGCTTACAGACTAAATACGACATATCATGTAACAACAGAAGTAAAAGGGCCAGTCCTCATGGGAGGTTACAAATGATGACAAGGCGGTATTAAGGAGGGACTAAGAAGCCTATTAACGTTGCTGTGAATGTTCTCAGAGTTTTTTTTATCGCTGTTCATATTACATTTAGATTGCACTGGTGTTGTGTGTCTTTGTACTTGTGCATATAGCTTGCACTGTTGCTCTCTGTGCTATACATTTTGCATTAGTGAAGCTCCTTAATATTTCTATATGGTGTGATAAGGCGTCAGCTTCAGGGCACTCCTGTTGGTGACACCCAATGACGGCTAAACACATTAAAATAGCACTTTTTAGGGTATGGTGTGTTGTACGGTAGCAGTGGAAATTTTCACAACTTTACGCTTGCACTGATTTAGGCACCTGTTAATTCTGTCTAAAGCGTGAGGAAACCTTTAAACAGAAACCACAACGATTTGCTTTGCTAAATGCTTACTTATAGTACCTCTGTTGCCTGTTTACACTTTGAAGAGATCTCTGGCTCTGCTCGTGCATTCGTTTTTTAATTTAAATAGCTTATATTACCTCCTGACGAGGCGCTAGAAGCCACAGAGACCCGGCCCACTTAAAGCCCTGGAAATAGCGCTTTCTATAGCGGAGGTAAGGCAGTAAGTTAGGGCTCCACCAACAAATTATAAGAAAATGTAAGAACATAGGCTCTTATTTACCGAACAGGGTTCATGCTAATGGCAAAATGCTATTTTCTCAGTAGCACAGAAAATCCTTGCTCCCTTCCTGCTGCCGGTTTATTGTAGGGTTTCATAAAGAAGTGCCTATAAGAGAGGTTCATACTCAAAGTCAGTGTAGTGTCTGCTTTCCCGGCTGCACCTCACATACAACAGGTAAGCACAGGCAGCCGCAATTCGCTTCAGTGACACACAGAACAGGTGATGCAACTGCTTTCCTTAAGTACACAACACGTACAGTACAAGAGAAGGAGCTCTAGCTTCCCTGGAAGAAGACCCCCCACCCGGGCTTTAAGTGGGATGAAAAAAACTGGGGGGTCTCTCAAAGGGGTGTGGCTACTGTAATTAAGGGCGTTGCTTAAAAACACGTAAGCTAGGAATCTGTGCTTAGCATAGTGTGCCGCCCGACTTGCATTTTGCTGTTTCTGTCATTGCATCCAGATATATGTGTCAACAAGTAACATCATACCTACAACAAGTCAGGACTATTGGCTTTGTCAATGGTTGTTAGTTGCATAAGATAAATTAGCAGCAACTATGGCTTGTATATAATATTGAAAAAGCTTCCATTTAAAGCCCTGGTGACACCACAACGATGTTGCTGCTCTTGCGTTTCAAAAAGAGAAGGGAAATCCAGAGAGAAAATGACTCTCTTTAAAGGATTGCCCTTCCCCTACAACGCTCACCTGGCATGACGTCATGTCGTAACTTCTCCACTAGTGAGAAGTGGGCAGTGTGAGCACATGCACATCGATGTGCCTGCTGTCACTGCAGTCAGGGCCAGGGCACAAAACAGAGCCCGATAGAGACCCTTTTCGAGGCCCCCTTTAAAAAACTGCTGGTGACACCCGGCCCACTTAAAGCTTTGCCCTCCCACCCCACCCCCCCCCAAAAATAGCAACCACTGCCCCCGTTTTCAGCTCTTGATTGCGGTTCCTAGCGCCAAGATACCTATAATAGTGAACGAATGCTTACATAAATAAACACATTTTCCAGTTTCACTGCACTTGCAGCTGCTGTGTAGGGTATACACTGAACAAGTACAGTGTGAGCAATCGCAGCGGGCAGAGTTTCAGCAGCATTGCCACTTTTCCCAGAGCAAGAAGTAGAGTAACATGGTCTCTAGCACCGCAAACCTACATGGCCACAAAAGTGACAAATCACGGACAGATGTTGAGCAGGTACAGCATACGCAGCAACATTACACGCGTCCTTACATACACAGAATTAGAACACAGGCCTTAGCAGTGCAAGCCTTCTTCAAATGTAGTAGAGGTAGGAGTATTGCAAGCTTCCGAGCACACAGGGGAGTCTAGCACAAGGAGCAGCATAGCAGGTGCTGTGTCGTTGTTCTTCAACACATTCCCTATGCATTTCATGTTTCTTCGACGTGTTCAGTCTGCATTTGATTCCTAAATATGTAGATTAAAGGACTCTACAAAACAGGGTGCACACAGATTACTTTATCCTGTACTAAAAATACGTAACCTTGATTCGGACCAAAGAAACTGGCTTAAAGTACTCCACATTCTCCCTGCATTAGAATCCTGAAGTACATTGATTGCTCTGATTAATAGAGCCAGCATTAGGTTAAAGGATATCATTCAGAACACATTACCTGAATGAGATTAGGCTGAGTGCTGTGATTACACCACTCTGCATTTTGTAGCAGTGGACGATTACTCTTTTGTATTACCCTTTGCTTGATTACTTAATGAGATCACTTTGACTGCTTTAAACTAAATTAGGATACGAAAGGGTTTAGTAAAGACCACCCAAGTTGAATCCCAGCAGCGCAGGCTCATGTGTCAGGACCTCTTCCGGTGGGGAGTAATCTTGCAGCTGAAGAAAAAGATGCGTTCCAATTAAAAAGATAAGCAGACTTCTGTTGTTGATCATCAGTAATTCTGTTAGTAGATTTCCAGGGTCCCCGAAACCCACAGCTGATACCCAATGCCTTTCAAAAGGGAGGAGACTTCAGCACCACTGTCCAGTTGCCCCTACGATTTCATATTTAATACGAGAAACGTAAAACTATAGGTCAATAAATGCAATTTTCTTGTGTCTGAAAAGCCAGGACGGGACGTGATATGGAACACCTTGGCAGCCGAGGAGCCCGTGAAGGGCGAGGCCCTTGGGAGCAATGTAACAGGCTTTGTCGGAAAGCTTCCAGTGCAACATTGGCCCTTTAAGTAAGCAAATGTGTGGGAGGAGCGGGTAGTTCCTTTCCACTAATGGAGTGCTTGTCACAAAGGTGATAACACTCTCCGAGCGCCAAAAAGAAGGAAGCTGCGACTTAGGTACAGAACGCGGAAAATAGACTTTATTTCCCCCGCGTGGCCTGCTGTTTGTCCTCCCGCGTTCCTATTATGCACTTAATCTGTGTAAATTTGATGAATTTTACTTTTTCAGTTGGCAGATTTTTTAAATTTACTGTGATGGAACAAAGCATGTTTTTTTTAACACACGTCTGCTGCGTAATCTCTCTGCAGTGTGCAGTGTGACTCCTTTATCCTGCACAAGCTCTTGAGTCTGAGAGAGAAATTTGCATTCTGGGACCCGTAGTTTCACGTTTCTCAGAATACGTTTGGGGGTTGCAAGTGAGAGTATACAGAGCACTGAAAGTTGGCTAGAAAGCCAGGAATACCTGAAACGGTTATGTGACTTGGGTGAGTCACATGTCCGCCACAAATAAGCGAGTAATCCTAAATCAGAAAGTAGCGTTTTAGCATTTGAAAGCCAGAGGGAAATGAAAACAGAAATGGACATCAGTCCCCAATTCCTGGTTTTCGACACACTGCTGTGCACGTGCGAACCTGCCTTGTCGTGGACAATTCCCACTCACCGACCACCACCGCAAATACTCGTAAGCGCTTCAATAGAAAAACGTAAAATATCGAAAAACTAGAGTTTGCGAGCCGCGCCGAAAAAGGAAAGATGCGGCTCGGCAAACATCAGAGCAGACCCTTTAAGGCGAACACAGGGATACCCAGAGTGAGAGACCGTCCGTGGCGCAGCAGTTAGAGCTGACAACTTGAAAGCTGGGGATCCGTGTTCCAGCCTCGGCGTCGGCACATCCTGCTGATTATGGAGGGCAGCACGCGCTTCCATGCCTGGGCAGAGGCAGAGCTGAAGGGTGAGGACATTGCCAGCTGAACACGTGCATATCTCCTGTCCTGCGTGCGCGCAGACCGAGAGGGAGCGAGCAAGCCGAGCCGTATGCGTGCCCATGTGCTGTCCGGGACCAAGCTGATAGACACGCCGTGAGCGTGCCCGTGAGCGTGCACATCGGCAGTCTGGGAAAGTGCACATCTCCTGTCCCCCTTCCAAACTGAAGTCGACGACAATAGATCTCGCTAGCGAGCAGCTTCGCTGCGTCGCTAGGCGAGACCTAAAAAGGGTCTGTTTTCAGTGGAAAAATGTGATGTGTCCACATTGCATTTTGGTCCATTTCATGTCACAGACACAAGGCCTACTCACACAAGTTAGGTACCATTTTTTATCGGGGGACTTAGGGGAACACAGAATAGTAGAACACGTGTTATTACCTTTTGTCTTTCTATGCGTTTCTGCCTTCCAAATGTAAGACAGTGTGTAAAAAAGAAGTCATTTGAACAATACCCTCTAATTCACATGCTAATATGGGTACCCACAAATCCAGAGATGCACAAATAACCACTGCTTTTAAACTCCATATCTTGTTCCCATTTCAGATGTTTATATGTTTCCTTGATACCTATTTACCACTCTTCATATTTACCCAAATTAATTACTGTATACCCGGTACACAATGAAAAACCATTGCAAGGTGCAACTCAGTTATTAACTCTGGGTTCCTCTGGTTCTTGGTGAACCTACAAGCCTCATATATCCCCGCAACCAGAAGGGCCCCACAGACGTAACGGTATATAGTTTTCAAAAATTTACCATAGTTAGAAGTTACAAGTGAAAATGTAGGCACAAATGGCTGTTTTTTTCAACTAAATTTCAATATTCTTTTATTTCAACTGTTCCTTTCAATAGGAAAGCCTTGAAGGATCTAAACAAATGACCCCTTGCTAAATTCACAATTGTGATTATTTTTCAGAAATGTATAGCTTTCCGGGACCCATTATTGGTTTTCACACCCATTTCAACCACTACTGAAAGAAGGTTGAAAGCACAAAAAATAGGAAAAATAGGCTATGTCCCATTTTCAGGGAAAAAAACAGACGCTTTCTTCTGCAGCACTTTTCCCCCCCAAACCCAAAATTTTGCTCTATTTTTCCTAATTTCTCGGTCTCCTCCAGGGGAATCCACAAACCCTGGGCACCTTTAGAATTCTCAGCAGGTGGAAGAAAAGAACACACAATTGACGTGGATACTTTATGTGGACAAAAAGTTATGGGGGCCTAAGCGCAAACTACCCCAAATAGCCAAAAAAAGGGCGTGGCAAGGGAGGGCGGTGAGGGAGGTTGAAACGCCTGGCAGCGAAGAGGTAAAACAATGATAGTTTTCACCCCCTGTGGAAAGCAATATTTTGTTAAAACTCACAAGTAATGTTGGTTTTTACAATCACAGATCGTAACTAAGGGGTCGGGGAGGTCGGGTTCATATCGTATTGGGCTCGAGGGTCCAGGAAGACCCGAGCTGAACCAGAGCCGGGTATTTCGCTTGGACCAGGTTCGAGCTTTCAAGGGCTCACCCACCTCTAGTTTCGGGTGTGTTGGTCCAATTGGTTCCGTTCGAATGAATGAATAATGACTACAACTCCCAGAATGCATCATGCTGTGTAATGCAAGCCCATGGCTGGAAATAGTATAATCGGTAACATGGAACAATCTGACAGCCTTATCTTTGTTCCCCCTACCCACACACCACACTCACTGCCCTAAAACATATTCCTATCCGCATTCTCCGTTCCCTCTACCTGCTTGTTCACCTGCCTCCATTCCCATCCATCAGGTGCCTCCATCATCCTGCCTCGTTTCTCTACCCTCCTCCATCATCCTGCCTCGTTCCCTCCCTCCTCTATCATCCTGCCTCGTTCCTCTCCTTCCTCCATCATCATGCCTCGTTTCTCTGCCCTCCCCATCATCCTGCCTCGTTCCTCTCCCTCCTCCATCATCCTGCCTTGTTCCTCTCCCTCTTCCATCATCCTGCCTCGTTCCTCTGCCCTCCTCCATCATCCTGCCTCGTTCCTCTCCCTCCTCCATCATCCTGCCTCGTTCACTCCTTCCTCCATCATCCTGCCTCGTTCACTCCTTCCTCCATCATCCTGCCTCCTTCACTCCCTCCTCCATCATCCTGCCTCGTTGCTCTGCCCTCCTCCTGCCTCGTTCCTCTGCTCTCCTCTGTCATCCTGCCTCGTTCCCTCTCTCCTCCACCATCCTGCCTTGTTCACAACCCCCTCCATCATTCTGCCTCGTTCACTCCCTCCTCCGTCATTCTGCCTCGTTCACTCCCTCCTCCGTCATCCTGCCTCGTTCACTCCCTCCTCCATCATCCTGGTTCTCATCATCATCTCTGGATCTCCTCTCCTTCCTTTGCCCGTCCTCACCGCCTTATTGTGTTCTCTAGGACTGCCTTCACCGCTCTCGACTATAATTTTTTAAAAATCAGTGTTTATCTTGCTTAATGCAGAAGCTGCGCCCGCACTACAGGTTCCAAGAAGCACTTCTCTTGTGACGACACTACAGGCCTGATACAGTATGTGGAGTCAGCCGTAAACTATTCGTGTGACGGAGGCAACTGGAAAAGAGGGTCCGGAAAAAATGTGTTATTTTGATGCACTTTGTGCTTTCGATTCACAATGGCGAACAATGTATTACCAGGCAGTGATGTAAAGTCGCGAGTGTATATATTGCCTCCACTTTCGTGATGCGGTCCATTTTTTAAAGGCAGAATTATAGAGGCAGGGGCTGTTTTCATTGTTTGTGTTCATGGCGCGGGTCCCTCGGTTTCTCGTCCTTTCCTGACCCCGCCAGTAGTGACAGCAAAGAAACATCTGGAACATTCCAGGGACTGCTGACAGACTCATTTACATCAACAACGTCTCCTCCTCTCTGATTGGCTGTGGTGTGCCGAGCCTCCACGGTGCTGGGCATGTCTCGAAAACGCTCGAAAAGGCTGCATTTTGATTGGCCAGCAGGTCTGACAAATACGAGAGACTTCGAGAAGCTGCTCGGTTCGCACCGCCCAGTCCTCTCCTGATTGGGCAACAGAGTGGAAACTTCGGGAAATATCCAGCTGTATGATAATCCTGAAGTCGTGATTGGTCGCAGGGCGTGTTCCACTGCGCGTGGCTACTTAGTGTATGCGGCTGCTGAAGATTAAATAAAGGAGCCGGTGAGAGACGCTGTCAGATCAGAGCTGGAGAACAGAGCAGACAGAGAGCAACGACCGGAGGAGCCGTTTCCAATACATTTGAGGAGAGAAGTGACAGAGCGACGACCGGAGGAGCCGCTTCCATCATCTGTGAGGAGAGACGTCACTGAACAGAGCCAAGAGGACGTTTCCAATAAAGATTCATCGCAGCCGAAAGAAGCAAAAAGTCAAGAACCTGACAAGAGCCTCCCCAGAATACCCATCATCTGAAGATGTCTGCACCCAAGGGCGTCGCTATCGGCATCGACCTGGGCACCACCTACTCCTGCGTGGGGGTCTTCCAGCATGGCAAGGTGGAGATCATCGCCAACGACCAGGGCAACCGCACCACCCCCAGCTATGTGGCCTTCACAGACACTGAGAGACTCATTGGAGACGCTGCCAAGAACCAGGTGGCCCTCAACCCCCAGAACACCGTCTTTGATGCCAAGAGACTGATTGGCAGGAAGTTTGATGACACGGTGGTGCAGGCTGACATGAAGCACTGGCCCTTCAAGGTGGTGAGCGATGGAGGGAAGCCCAAGGTGCAGGTGGAGCACAAAGGAGAGAACAAGACTTTCTCCCCAGAGGAGGTGTCTTCCATGGTGCTGACCAAGATGAAGGAGACCGCTGAGGCATACCTGGGACACCCAGTCTCCAATGCTGTCATTACTGTGCCTGCTTACTTCAATGACTCCCAGAGGCAGGCCACTAAAGATGCATGTGTTATCGCTGGCCTGAATGTGCTGAGGATCATCAATGAGCCCACAGCAGCAGCCATCGCCTATGGTCTGGACAAGAGCGGCAGGGGAGAGCGTAATGTCCTGATCTTTGACCTGGGTGGAGGTACCTTTGATGTTTCCATTCTAACAATTGATGATGGCATCTTTGAAGTCAAGGCTACAGCTGGAGACACCCACCTTGGGGGTGAAGACTTTGACAACCGCATGGTTAGTCACTTCATTGAGGAATTCAAGAGAAAGCACAAGAAGGACATTATCCAGAACAAGAGGGCCGTCAGAAGGCTGAGAACTGCTTGTGAGAGAGCCAAAAGAACCCTGTCTTCCAGCACTCAGGCCAGCATCGAGATTGATTCGCTGTTCGAAGGCATTGATTTCTACACTTCCATCACCAGAGCTCGCTTTGAGGAGCTGTGTGCTGACCTCTTCAGAGGAACCCTTGATCCTGTGGAGAAGGCTCTGAGAGATGCCAAGCTGGACAAAGCTCAGATACATGAAGTTGTGCTTGTAGGAGGATCAACCCGCATCCCCAAAATCCAGAAACTGCTGCAGGACTTTTTCAATGGCAGAGAACTGAATAAAAGCATCAACCCAGACGAGGCTGTGGCCTACGGTGCAGCAGTGCAAGCTGCTATACTGATGGGTGATAAGTCTGAGAATGTGCAGGACCTGCTCCTCCTAGATGTAGCACCTCTCTCACTGGGGCTTGAGACTGCAGGTGGTGTGATGACTGTCCTCATCAAGCGTAACTCCACCATCCCAACCAAGCAAACCCAGATCTTCACCACCTACTCCGATAACCAGCCTGGTGTCCTGATCCAAGTGTATGAGGGTGAAAGAGCCATGACCAAGGACAACAATCTTATGGGGAAATTTGATCTAAGCGGAATCATACCAGCCCCTCGTGGTGTACCACAGATTGAGGTGACCTTTGACATAGATGCCAACGGTATCCTGAATGTCTCTGCTTTGGACAAGAGTTCAGGCAAACAGAACAAGATCACCATCACCAACGACAAGGGCCGGCTGAGCAAAGAGGAGATTGAGAGGATGGTGCAGGAGGCCGAGAGGTACAAAGCAGATGATGAGGCACAGAGAGAGAAGGTCTCTGCCAAGAATGCACTGGAGTCCTATGCCTTCAACATGAAGAGTACAGTAGAGGATGACAAACTTAAGGACAAGATCAGCGAAGATGAACGGAAGAAGATAGTGGACAAATGCAACCAGACCATCTCCTGGCTGGAGAGCAACCAGCTGGCAGAGAAGGAGGAGTATGAGCACCAGCAGAAAGAGCTGGAGAAGGTCTGTAATCCCATCATCACCAAACTCTACCAAGGCGGGATGTCTGGGGGAATGCCTGGTGCGAGCTGTGGAACTCAGGCCCACCAAGGGAGCTCCAGCACTGGACCCACCATCGAGGAGGTGGATTAATGATGGACTCTCCTCATGGTCCCACCATTGAGGAGGTGGATTAATGGTGGACAATAATGGACTCTTCCCATCAATCAATCAATCATGTCACTTATAAAGCGCACTACATACCTGCGAGGGTCTCAAGGCGCTGGGGGAAGAGGGGGGTGGTGCTGCTACTGATCGAAGAGCCAGGTCTTGAGGAGTCTTCTGAAGGCCAGTAGGTCTTGGGTCTGTCGGAGGTTGGTGGGGAGGGTGTTACAGGTCTTGGCGGCGAGGTGGGAGAAGGATCTGCCGCCGGCGGTCGTTTTCCGGATGCGGGGGACTGTGGCGAGGCGAGGCTGGTCGAGCGGAGCTGGCGGGTGGGGGTGTAGAAGCTGAGTCGTCTGTTGAGGTAGGCTGGTCCGGAGTTGTGGAGTGCTTTGTGTGCGTGGGTGAGGAGCTTGAAGGTTATCCTCTTGTTGACAGGGAGCCAGTGCAGGTGTCTCAGGTGGGGTGTGATGTGGCTGCGTCGGGGGATGTCGAGGATAAGACGTGCAGAGGCGTTCTGGATGCGTTGCAGCCGTCTTCAGGAGCTTAGCCGTCGTTCCTGCGTAGAGGGCGTTTCCGTAGTCCAGCCTGCTGGTGACGAGGGCCTGGGTGACTGTTTTTCTTGTTTCGGTGGGGATCCACTTGAAGATCCTGCGGAGCATTCGGAGGATGTTGAAGCAGGATGAGGAAACGGCGTTGACCTGCTTAGTCATGGAGAGGGTGGGGTCGAGGATGACCCCTAGGTTGCGTACGTGGTCGGTGGGTGGCGGGGCTGTTCCCAGTGATGTTGGCCACCAGGAGTCGTCCCAGGCTGAAGGGTTGGAACCAAGGATGAGGACCTCCGTCTTGTCCGAGTTCAGCTTCAGGCGGCTAGTCCTCATCCATTCGGCGACGGCCTTCATTCCTTCGTGGAGGTGGGCTTTGGCGGTGTGAGGGTCTTTGGTGAGGGAGAGGATCAGCTGGGTGGCATAGGAGATGATGTTGAGGTTGTGCTGTCGGGCGACGTGGGCGAGGGGTGCCATGTAGATGTTGAACAGCGTTGGGCTGAGGGAGGAGCCTTGGGGTACGCCGCAGATGATCTTGGTGGCCTTGGATCGGAAGGGGCGAGGCGGACGCTTTGTGTTCTGCCGGAAAGGAAGGATGTGGTCCAGTCCAGGGCCTTCTCTTGGATCCCGGCGTCGTGAAGGCATGTTCGTAGTGTGTGGTGGCAGACCGTGTCGAAGGCGGCTGATAGGTCCAGGAGGATGAGGGCTGCTGTTTCTCCGTTGTCTAGCAGGGTCCTGATGTCATCGGTGGCGGCGATGAGGGCGGTTTCGGTGCTGTGGTTGCTGCGGAAGCCGGACTGGGAAGGGTCCAGGATGTTGTTCTCCTCGAGGTAGCGGGTCAGTTGTTTGTTGACGATTTTCTCGGTGACCTTCGCGGGGAACGGGAGCAGAGAGATGGGTCGGAAGTTCTTGAGGTCCTTGGGGTCTGCCTTGGGTTTCTTGAGTAAGGCGGTGATCTCGGCGTGCTTCCAGCTTTCCGGGAAGGTTGCTGTCTCGAAGGAGATGTTGATTATTTTCCGGAGATGGGGCGCGATGGCTGTACTGGCTTTGTTGAAGATGTGGTGAGGGCACGGGTCTAGCGGTGAACCGGAGTGGATGGTGTTCATGATCTCGCTGGTGTCCTCGTCGTTGATGTTGGTCCAGGAGAGCAGGCGGTTGGTGGTTGTGGGGGCAGTGGTCTCGGTGGTTGCCGGGCGGTCGTGGTGTTGAAGCTGTCGTGGATGTCGGCGATTTTGCGGTGGAAGGAGGTGGCCAGTGAGTCGCACAGGTCTTGCGACGGCTGGATGTCGTTGGTGTTGGAGCTGGGGTTGGAGAGTTCCTTCACGATGTTGAAGAGCTCTTTGCTGTTGTGTGCGTTGTTGTCTAGGCGGTCTTTGAGTGAGGCCCTTTGGCGGATCTGATGAGGTGATGGTGATTGCGGGTGGCGCTCTTGTGGGCGGCGTAGCTGTCCGCTGTCCGTTCGTGGAGCCAGATCTTCTCCAGTTTTCGGCATGTTCGTTTGGAGGCCTGGAGGTCTTCGGTGAACCAGGTGGCTTTCTTGCTGGTGTGGCTGTTGGGCGGATTCTTGAGCGGGGCGAGGGTGTTGGCGCAGTCGTCGATCCACTGTCTGAGGTTGCGGGCGGCGGTGTCGGGGTCGGAGGGTTCGGCAGGTGGGCTCAGGGCGAGGGTTGTGGTTAGCTGGTCTTCCGTGACTCTGCTCCAGCAGCGGCGAGGCATTTGTTCGGTGCGGTGGTGCGTGGTGGGCTTCCTGTAGGTGAAGTGGATGCAGTGGTGGTCAGTCCAGTGGGGTTCGGAGGTGTGGTTGAAGGAGACGTGTGGGCTTGCGGAAAAGATGGAGTCTAGCGTGTGGCCGGCGGCGTGGGTGGGTGTAGTCACGAGCTGTCTGAGTCCGAGGTGCATGTCGATCAGGGTGGTGGAGTTGGTGTCCTTGTTGTTCTCGAGGTGGAAGTTCAGGTCCCCGAGGAGGATGTAGTCCGTGGAGGCGATGGCGTGTGCGCTGACGAAGTCAGCGATGGAATCGCTGAACTGTGGTCGGGGTCCGGGGGTCTGTAGATGAGGGTTCCTCTGAGGGTGGTGTTGGGATCGGTGTGGATCTGGAAGTGCATGTGTTCGGGCGGTGCTGAGGGTGTCGTCGGTGTTGGTTGAGACTCTGAGGGTGTTCCTGTGGACAATGGCGATGCCTCCTCCGACTCTGTTGGTGCGGTCCCTGCGGGTGATCTTGTATCCGTCCGGGATGGCAATGGCGATGTCGGGGGCTGAAGCGGGATTCAGCCAGGTCTCCGTCAGGAATGCGACGTCTGGGGAGGTTGAGTCGAGAAGGTCCCAGAGTTCGATGGCGTGTTTGCGGGCGGAGCGGGTGTTGAGGAGGATGCATCTGAGGTAGTTGGGTTCTTTCCTGGGCGGTGGTTTGGCGGGGCGGGTGCTGGCGAAGCTGCAGTTCCGGCAGGTGAAGGGCCCTTGGGTGCGCTTCGGGGTGGCCTGGTAGCAGGCGTGATCTTTTCCGGGGTTGAGTGCATGGAGGGTGCTGGCGTCGTATCGGCGTCTGTTGATGTGGCGGGTGCGGGGATGCCCGGACCAGGGGGTCTGGCGCTGGGCGCGGCCACGGCGCGGACGGGCGCAGACGGAGCTTGCCTTAGGCGTGCCTTTGGCGCGCCAGCGCGCGGCGCGCAGCGGCCGCCATAAATGGGGAGGTGAGAGGGAGGAGCAGGGAATGGGGCAGCGAATGGGCAGTGAGGGGGCGGGGCCGCAGGCGCAGCGGCGGGAAACAGGCACAGAAAGGAAAAACGATCACAATCGGGCAGCAAGGGGGCACAGAAAGGAAAAACGATCACAATCAGGGGCAGCAAGGGGGCACAGAAAGGAAAAACGATCACAATCAGGGGCAGCAAGGGGGCACAGAAAGGAAAAACGATCACAATCAGGGGCAGCAAGGGGGCACAGAAAGGAAAAAACGATCACAATCAGGGGCAGCAAGGGGACACAGAAAGGAAAAACGATCACAAACAGGGGCAGCAAGGGGGCACAGAAAGGAAAAACGATCACAATCGGGCAGCAAGGGGGCACAGAAAGGAAAAAACGAGCACAATCAGGGGCAGCAAGGGGGCACAGAAAGGAAAAAACGATCACAATCAGGGGCAGCAAGGGGGCACAGAAAGGAAAAAACGATCACAATCAGGGGCAGCAAGGGGGCACAGAAAGGAAAAAACGATCCCAATCCCAATGATTAATCCACCTCCATTGAGGAGGTGGATTAATTATAGACAACAATGTGCTCTTCCCATGGACACACAAATTGAGAAAGTGGATTAAACAGACTAATGGCCATTAACAGACTTTTCGAGGTCATTCAGAAAATTCTATGGCCACATGTACTGAATACAAGCTGTGTTCTCTGCAGCTAATGTGTTTGTGTCACAATGAGTATTTTAATTTATTTTTATCTTATTGCTACCTTTTATAAAGACCATATTGCTCAAATATATGTTTATCTTTTAATTTTGTATTAAAATGAGTGAACGGATCACCTTTGTCTCTATTTTTAATTTACCTTGGTTAGTGTGTGTTGGATCGGGGAGAGTGTGTGCTTTTGTGAAATTGGAACGTGTCAAATATTGCATTGGTGTCACTTGTCTTGTAATTGGGAGAGGGTGTGGGGGGCTTGAGTCCTGCCTATGTTTGTGGCTAATGCGGTGTACTATAAATCCCAAAAAGCAACTTCACAAAATGTTTTGTCCTGTATTGTACGGATGACAAATCAAATAGGGCAAGATTAAAGGAAACTGCGCATTACTATGTAGGGGTTGCGAGTAGTGTGGGAAGATGCCACAGAATGAGGGGAGCATTTTAGGACTACACAATATGTGTGGGAACCAGAGCATTAAAACTGTGGAGTTATTATAAAACCGTTACAAAACGTATTCATGACCTATACGAGTTTGCACATGCTGCTGAACTTGCAGTGGGTGTCCATTTAACGTCTGCACAGTGCCAAGCATTTCTTGATTATTTGATTTACACTATTTTATCCTCTAAAATAAGTGCAGAAAAGACAGTAAAGCAACAAGATGGTTCATGTGGTGGCAAAGATGAGTGTTCTTAAGACCCTAATACTATACAGGTGCACAAGTGTAGCTGGGGCATCGTAGATGAGAAAAGTGCCAGGATTCAGGTAGCCTAGCCAGGATGGATGGGGTCAGAGAGCAGATGGGGTGGTGGAGCAGACAAAAAGCACAAGGAATGGAGGCAGCAGGTGTGTGTAGTCTAAGAAGGTGTTGGGGCAGTATGGCTTGTACAGAAAGGAAAAGAATAAAAAGGGGGAATTAAGCGGCCACTGATGGAAGAACTAGAGATTATAAAGATATGAGGGAATCTACAACAGCCGGGGTATGCAAAGAGTCGAAGAGACCAGAAGGAATGGAGAGTGGGGGTCATACAGCAGCCAAGAAATGCAAGAAGTCGGAAAAGTTAGAGGGGGAGGAGGGCAATCCCCAGAGAACAAGGAGGGAAGAAGGTCACAAACAGAAGCCTTAGTGTGCAGGAGGCTGGAGGGATTGGCGAGTAGAAGAGGGAGCAGGGGACATAGGTGGCATGTGTAGAGAAGGGGTGCATTACAGGTGGGCATAGTTGTGTGTAAGGGGCTGGAGGGGTCTGAGAGTAGAAGGGGAGTGTCAGAGAGCAGAAGGTTGTAGGGGACCTGGGGAGTACAAACAGGACAGCCGCTGTAGGGTCACAAAGTAGAAGGTTGTGTAGGGGACCTGGGAAGTACAAACAGAACAGCTGCTGTAGGGTCAGAGAGCAGAAGGTTGTAGGGGACCCGGGGAGTACAAACAGAACTGCCGCTGTAAGGTTCAGAAAGTAGAAGGTTGTAGGGGTACACAGGAGTACAAACAGAGCAGCTGCTGTAGGGTCAGAGAGCAGAAGGTTGTAGGGGACCCAGGTAATACAAACAGAACAACGGCTGTAGGGTCGGAGAGCAGAGTGTCAGAGGCCAGAAAGGGAAGGAGGACACTCGGGGAGTACAGGGTAGTAAAGCAGGGAAGTCCAAGGCTTCCTCCGAGAGGTGGTGTGGGGTTAGAGACCCAGAACACAATAAGATGTAATAAATCAAGGTTTGCTCAGTGCTTTATCTTATAGAAAGAAAAGCTAATGTTTTCTCTGTGCACAGACAATGCTGCACATGAAAAATAATACAGCGGTACATGCGGGTATAGACAGGGTCTGAAAACGTGTACAGTGTTAGTAAGGGGGAGATCAGTGGTGTGTCCCCCAATCCTAGTGAACCACTCACTTTGATTTCTGCCACTATCATGAGTCTCAACATCCCTGGGGAATTGTGGGTCCTGTAGTCCTTTCTAGCAGAGTGTGGTGTGAATCCACATTATGCAGGTGTTTTGATTGGCCAGATGCATGCTCAGCATTCCATCGCAACATTGTCTGAGCCACCACACTGGCCACTTCCTCTGGTCTTGCTGGTTCATACACTGCCCCCATAAGAGGACCAAAGATCCCACCCCAGCAAGATGTTAATCCTTTGGGTGAAAGGAAACTGTGTTTCAGGGGCCAGTGATTAGGTTGGGGGGAGTCCGATGGGGACTCATGGTGAAACCTAGTGTCTGTGCACCAGGATCCTGGGACCATGCAATGAGAGAATTCAGGCAAAGTTACCTGGGAACGGCTGCTGTCTGCAGGACTCACACAATTCAAGAGTCACTTGGGTGATCTCTCCAAAGCAGCAGCAGGGTAACTCCGGAGGGGTTGTGGGGCAGAGTGGGCTCCTTGGTTATCCTGCTCCTTCAGGCCAGAAGGAAGGACCGAGCAGAGCTCTAGGCTCTCGGTGGGGGCAACCAGGTATCACGCTGGGGTTCAGCGATGAAGAGGGCTTAGCACTGTTCAGGGGAGGCTGGTCCGTCCCCTGGGCCAAACGCAGGGCTCGCTGCCGTCCGCCGTTCAGTCTCTGCTACACAGATGTACTTGGCGGTGTTTGGACAAAATATCGGAAACACCAATATCGTGGGACAGAATATCGTGTCAAAAATATCGAGGACCAGAATATTGTATCAAAAATATCGAGGACAAGAATATTGTATCAAAAATATCGAGGACAAGAATATTGTATCAAAAATATCGAGGACCAGAATATCGAGGACCAGAATATCGTATGAAAGATATCGAGGACAATAATATTGTGAAAGTCAAGTATAGTTTTACTATATAAATCTCCTCTTCTGCCAGAGTACCTCGTGTACTACTTCCTGGTTACCAAGTAGGCCTCATCCCTCAAGGGTTTTCCAAACAGCACTTCTAGCAGGATACAAGACTTCTCAAGTGTCAAGTGTCTGTTCAACCTGAAGGGAAGCTTGAAATCAGGGATCCTCACGCTGGAGATCAATGGTATCTCGGACACATGGTTTGTTCTACCCAGTGGCGTAGCTAAGGGGGGGCGATGGGGGCGGACCGCCCCAGGCGGCACGAGCTTTCGGGCCCCCCCTTCCCCCGCTCTTACCTGCGGCCGTTACGGCCGCAAGAATCGGCCGCTACCCCCCCCCCGCTCTTCTATCATTTTGCCGAGGGCGGCAAACGCAGGGGCCGCCACAAGCAGCCTAAGGCCTAGCTACGCCCCTAGTTCTACCTAACAACTGCACTAACACTACACAGCAGCCCTTCTGATGGATAAAGCAAGGAGGAGGAGCTAGGGCCTTCTATCTCTTCACTGGGGCATAGGGAGT
Organism: Calotriton arnoldi; assembly: GCA_963921515.1. Lineage (NCBI taxonomy): Eukaryota > Metazoa > Chordata > Amphibia > Caudata > Salamandridae > Calotriton > Calotriton arnoldi. The sequence continues at coordinate 817,058 of CAWUFW010000829.1, read as the reverse complement.
GGGTTCCAGGGCCCTCTACCAAATCAGAAAAGTATCTGAGCTGACCAACCTCACCTCCATCTAGTCAACCATTCACATACACAGAGATCCAAAAGGGATTTCTGTTCACAGTTCAGCACACACACACAAACTCAACATATATCCAACGTGCATGCATTTGCACACACAACTCTGCAGCCATGATCCAAGGTGATGTGCAAAGGATTTGGTTGAGGAAACTCAAGCAGTGTTTTAAAAACAAGTAAGGCCAAAAATACATCTCTCCCCACAAGCAATAGAAAGTAGCAATGCCCCTTTCACTCTAGCCAGTGCTGCCACCACTGCCAACCTCTCTCAGCAGAGTGAGAGGGCAGCAATAATTGTCTGCAGTAGGGGTGCACTTCGGGTGCCACTCCAGACCGGAGAGCCCTCACTGTGTCATGTTGTCACACAAAAGGTTTCCAGTGAGTCACAAAACCCACAGCAACTATCAGGGGACATTCCTCTCCCAACTTATTAATCTAACATTAGTAAGTACACACATGTCTTCCAATGTCCTCCAGGACTGACCTGGAACACTCTTGCTGTTCTGAACTGTGGATCCCCTCAATTCCAACTTGCAGAGACTTCTGTAAAACCAGCTCTTCCACCATTGCAATTGAATTCTGACATGAAGTACCCCACCTAAACACGTGACCACTCCATCACAAAAGCTGCCGATGGGGTGTACCATGTAACACTTCTTTACTTTCAAAGTGGAATTGATCAAGCTTAAAATTGCGACCAAATCTCAACAGCTTTCGAGTCTAACAAGGGACCACACTACCCCTCTTCAGACATTTATCTACTCGTTCTCCTGAGTTTTGTGCCCAATCAACCTGCTCTTCCAATTGGGTAATTAACTCAGAAAGGCGTACTTTTTTGCTGGTTAATGAACGAGTGCATGATATTAAAATGAAGCATACAAGCACAGCACTTGAAATTGTAGCTTTTTTAATTGCTGGAAATTAATAAGCACATATAAATCCCCCTCTACAACTTTCATTTCTGCTGCAACAGTAGAAATCAAAACACTCACCATCTCACTATGCAATCTCCTTAAATCTCTTCCCCTGTCTGCAATCCTCTATTCATTTATATGTTCTTCTCTGGCTGAACAGTGACCTTCAACTCTTCTTCATAAGAGAAATGGGAGCGTATCAGGGACAAGAGGCGGGCACAGAGGTAAAGAGAAGGGTATAGTGAGAGGTGAAGTAGAGGGAGACAAGAGGAGGACAGGGAGGTAAAGAGAAGGGTATAGTGAGAGGCGAAGAAGATGGAGGAGAGAGATAGAGATAGGGACGATGTAGAGGACGGGAGACTATAGGAGGGCAGGGAGGTAAAGGGAAGGGTATAGTGGGAGGGGTGAGGTAGAGGGAGAAGAGAGGTAGAGATAGGGACGATGTAGGAGATTGGTGAAGAAGGAAGAGACATAAAGTATAGAGGGAAGGTGAGGTAGTCAGAAAGACAAGTACAGTGGTAGAAAGATTAAGAGATAGGTAGAGAGAGAGGTAAAGAGGTAGGTATGGTTGTAGAGTAATGTAGAGTGAGCTAGATCTAAGAGGAAAAGAAATTACAGACCCAAAGTGGCAGAGTGTGGTAAGTGAGGTGAATTAGAGCAGGGTAGACAGGAAGAGAGGTGAGGTATTAAGAAAAGTATTAATAGATGCAACATAGAAAGAGTGATGAGGCAGAGATGGAAGCAAACTGAGAAGAGGCATAGAACAATAAATAGGTTAGGTAAAGAGAGTAGTGAGGCAGAAAGGTAGAGAAGTGGTTAAAGGGTAGAAAGAGAAGAGGTGCCTAGAGAAAAAAGGTGTAGATACAGGTGAATTACAGAAAGAGAGCTGATGATAATACAGCAGTAGAGAGTGAGAAGGTGAGGTAGAAAGAGACTAGTATGGAAGTCAGAGAGGAAGAGATGAACACGTGAGGTAAAGAGAGAGTTTAAATAGAGAGTTTAAACTGCAATAGAGAAGGAGGTGCAGAGAAAAATATGAGAGAGAGAACGCAATCATAGAGAAAAAGAGGTAGATGTAGTGAAAGAGAGATAGTGAAAAAGAGTAAGATATTGAAGAGGAGGAGGTAACGGAGGGTAAAAGAGTGAGAGGAGGTGAAGAGGTAAGGCAGTGAACACATAGTGAGGTAAAATGAGAGATATATCCATTAGATATAGGTGAGGTGAGGTAGAACAAGAGGGATTAGATACATAGATGTGAGGAAACAGGCTTTTTGCAGGTTTAACCCCCACTTTTTGCCCCTATTTTGACTACCAGGTACTGGTGTAATGGCTCTGAGATGCACCGAGGATGGTGCATGTTTGATTGGCTTGTCCCCAATTGGCATAACCCAACTTACTTGTAAGTCCGCAGGTTATGGCACGCTGGGTACCTTGGGCCTGCAGGTTGAGGTGTCTCTCCTGGACTGCAACACTAGTTGTACCCCCACGAGTACGAAAAGATAAAACCTGGCTCCCATCTGCCACTGCAGGCTGGAAGGGCAGTTTAAAACTGCTAACTCAACTTTGCCATTTAAAGTAATTGCAAAGCCCAAATCTCCCTTTTTAGGTCGAGCCTCGAGTAGCGCGCAAGCGCTGCTCTGCGAGACTTTAAGTTAGGGAGTTTGAAAAGCTGACCAGACGCTCGTAGCGTCATGGCCTTTTCCCTGCGGTTCACGCCGCGGCACACATCTGTTTCCAATTATCGTGCCCAGACGCGGGCGCGATAATTGGAAACACATGTCTGCCGTGCGTGTAATCGCAGGCAAAAGGCCATGACGCACAAGCGTCTGGTCAGCTCTGCAGGCTGCCGCGCTCGCTCGTTACCTTAAGCATTTGTTAAAGACCCTTCGCTAGGAAATGTCTTCGGTCGATGTCTGTGTTTTTGAAGTGAAACGTCCATGTTGAAATGACAGGTCGTGCTCATGATACGACCTCGGTGTGTGTTGGATGCTCACACGGTGTTTTCCGTGCTCTTCCTGCGTGCAGGGGCCTTTCGAAGGACAAACATCTGAATCACACGCAGTGTGACCCGAACAAGGTGTTAGATTTGCACGTTGTGCATTTATTTTTACTACTGCTGGGCCAGTGCGCCTCACTCTGTGCGCAGCTTTGAGGGTGCAGCCTCGAAGCTGCCATATTTGATCAGCTGGTGCTGCCCACACACAAGGCTCTAGGGGCCAGACAATGCCATCCGAATCCAAGCCATGCTATTTGTTGCAGTTTGTACACACCCCTATGTGCACTTGTAACCGGGAGGTCATCGGCGACCCCTGTTCTTGTAGCGAAACATAGCTGCTAGAATTGTTGCACCTGTGATGGTTTATTTTGAGTCGAACCCAAAACGGCTATTAAGAGAACTCGTTAGTGTCGCGGTGGTAGATATCTTGTGCAACTTGTATGTCAGTTTCAGATGCGAGCATGCCTGATGCCGCACTTGTCGCTTCAAAGCGCTGTAAATAAAAGGCATTACTGTTAACCAGTTGTAATGGTCCTAAGTTTAGTAACTTTGGAAGGCTGGGTCGACCCTGCCAGAGTTTGAAATCGTGGCCCGCAGATGCTTCATTTTTCAGCCGGGAGCACGATTTAACTCATTGAGCCATCCTGCAGCCCATTGACTTCCTGGGGTTGACTCTTTTGCAGCGTTTGCTCCTTCTCGACTTCCTATTAGTTGCTGAAGCTGCATGGAGAGGATAAGAAGGGAATCCACAAACAACTCTTTTAAATCTCTGCCTGTTTTATGTTCCCTCAGCGAGGAATCCTGCGAAAAGGAGTAGCGAGGTGTATGTACCAGAGGGCAAGCAAGGTGTAGCTGGCTGCTCCCGTTATGGACGTATATGATGGATAAGTGTCCACCCCGAGTTTGGTGGTACATGTCGCCAGGGATGTGGCTCGTCGAATACTACGCTGAGAGTTCTGAGCTTTTCGGAAGTAGTTTCTAAATACTTGGGAGTAGGCTTTTGTGTGGTTTGAAAACGAGGAGCATGCACTTGAGTTTAGTTCGTGCCTCCACTGGGAGCCTGTCCCTTCTTTGGTAACGTGATTCCTCCCCCCGAGGCCTCCTGCCAAACGCACCACAGCTTTTTGTCCCAATTGCAGTGTTAAAGATATCTTAGCCATGCCTATGGACTGTGCGTTCGTGTCGTCTATTCTGGGATTCACAGCGGAGCCTGTAATCGTAGCTGAATGCACCAAATCAGTTAACTTTTTTGACGACGGATATGAAACATGTTTTTTTTTAAAAACGAGTTTATCTCGGGTGAGGGGAGCTCTGAAAGTCTGATCAAAACACAGCTACAAGGGACCGGTTTATAAAATGTTTTATTTTAGAAACTGTTTTGTGCACGTACATAGGCGCAACGTTCCCCTGAAGTTCAGGATTCATCATAGGAAGATGCTTTTTCTCATTTTCCGAGCAAGAGCACTGAAGGACATGGTTTCAGTCTTTGGCTCATTCAGTACCAGCCAGCTGATTGCTTCAGCAGCTCTTAAGAAGCAGGTAGTTCCAAAAGTGTGTGGGCCACCTTCTATATATATATTTCTTTTTTATTATTTATTTTAGCACTTGTGTTTCTGGATAGTCTCCTGACATTGAACATTCAAGAGCCAATTGTTTTTGAGGCTCTGCACGTTTTAAAAGTTTGTGTGGTGTCCATTGTGTGTTTTGTGAAAAAGATGAATACAATTCCATTTCAATATGATCTACTTGTTGAAATAGAGTTTGTGACTCGAAAGCACTATCAGATGTTTTGTTCTGTATCCTTCAGCTGTTATATTAACATAGGTAGACGTAACCACCTCAATTAGACATCACAATCTATTTATTTTATGTACATTTATTAGATTGGCGTTAGCCAAGACCTTTGATTCTTACTACAATCATATTTATAATGTACTTGCTTAATGATAGGGAATTTTATCCAGCCCTGTTCATCTGTTAGTCTCATTGTCTCATTCATGTTTTTTTCCCCACCACAACATGCAGCGTGGGGCAAAGGGTCTGCCCTCTCCAGCTATTGGCTAATGTCGCTGTAAGTGACGGGATCCTGCCCTTGCACAAGGAGCAAGTACACACAGAATAGTTCTCTTCAGTGCCGGTGACTAGTATGGCAATGTGTGCCTTTTGAGACCAAAAACAAATTGCCTTTTATCCAATGTTTTTTCCTATTGATGAAGGCACAGCATCTCCCTCCTTCCCACCCCTCCCCCCAAAAAACGTTTTGCAAAAATCCAAGACAAAACGAGCATGGACAGTCAAAAGGCTGGCCAACACCAAGCACCAGGCATATTAGCTTTGCTAATGCTTGTTTGAAAAAATGTTGCAGCAAGTGCCCACGCCACAAGTTTAGCATATTTCACAAAACTCATCACAAATTTCATGCCATTACAGTTGTTCATGCATCTTCCATTTTCACTATCTTAACACGTCAATAGGCCTGTTGTTTAACATGCTTTGTTATGTGTGGCACTGGAGGGGCACACAAAGCGTTTCCTCATTTGTTTGACAGTGGACTACCGTCTCTATTCTTGATTTTAACATGTAGAGCGGTGATGGCAGTGTCCCATATTTTGGGAAGCTGAACTTGTGACAAGACCATTTTATCTGTTATACTGGAGCACAGGCCTACTGTAGTATTCTCCAATAAAGGAATTCTTGAGACTCCAGAAGTATTTCTTAAAAGTAGTTTTATTGAAGAGGAAAGGAACCCACGACAGCTCCAGTTAAACAGCAAGCTGGTTATGACATTAGCTTGAACCAGAGATCTAGATCTCTGGGGACAGAAGACTCTAAAATTCCACATACATCACCATGGGAAACCAAACATAACTTATCACACACCCCCCTTCCTATACAATGAGCAGAATAAATAAATACTTAGTAATATACAAAATCATCAGAACGAAAAGGAGACAATCTAATGCGGGAACTGCTCCTCAACTGTTTACAATCCCCGGAAGCATTAGTGATATTACCGGAAGCATTAGTGATATTATGACTGACAGTAGGGAAATTGCTAACTGAGCTACCAGAAGAGACAATGACATTGTTGTCCCCACTGTTCCTTACAGGAAGAGATAAATTAACATTAGTTTCACGATTGTTGCGACAGGAAGTTCAATCTCCCAAATCAAACCAATCCATGTCATGTTGAGTTTTAAATTTCTGGAGAATAATTTTAGCTTGTTCATTAGTTAATTTAATTAATGCATTGCGGTTCCACCATCCACGATCCTGTAAAAGAATAGCCATACGAGAAACTTTAAGTATTTTTACTGGTTCAGAGAATTTAGATTGCCCTTTTGTGACTTTCATTGGTTTCTTAATAAGAACCCAATCACCAGGAGATAACATGACTTCTTTTACATGTTTCCTTTCATCATAGTTTCTTTTATAAGAAGCCTGTTTACGTTCCACATGTCTCCTAACTTCGTGTAAATCTAGGCAGGGCGTATAATCAATTTTATCAATTAACCATGAAAGATTGAGAGAAGAAATGGGTTTTCTACCTCTGAGCAATACGTAGGGTGAAACATCAGTGGTTGAGTGAGGAGTAGTGTTGTAGCGCCACACTTTTTGACTGATAAACTTAGATACATCTAAACCGTTGGCTATAGCTGTTTGTACACCCTCTTTTAACAATTTGTTTGCACGCTCAACTAAACCATTGGACGCTGGGCTGTACAAAGGTGCTAGTATGTGATTAACCGAATTTTCTCCCAGAAAATTCTCAAACTCATTAGAAACAAAGTGTGTACCATTGTCGGTGACAATTTCCTTGGGCAAACCTTCAATTAAAAACACACGTTGCAAAAAGGAGATGGCGGAATTAGAGTCTGAATTTTTCACAAAATGCAAAGTACAGCGGGGGAGAACATGGCGGCCGTGAGCTAAGCGGTCGCTGGCTGCCGGTGGTGCTCCCGCTCTGCTCGATGAAGGCATGCTGTAGCGGGGATTATTAAACCGCATTTTTGCCCCCTTTTTTTACCCCCTGGAGACTTACTTGGGGGATGTGTGTTGATGCGTCGTTGGACCTCCCGCGCTGGTTCCTAGCGGCCCTGGAGTTAAGGAAGAGCCGAAGGTTGGCGGCGCGTGGTTTCCTTCGAGGCAGCTGCTTCCGAGGTGATTCCGGAGGAGCCAGGGGCAGAGGCAGCACAGGGAGAGCGGCTGCTGCCGCTGCATCCACGCTGGAAAAGAACATTGACACAGAGGGGACTGGAGGAGAGACGGAGAAGGAGACGCTGGATTGCGTATTGACGGCGGTGAGGTGTGGATCGGTTTCGAGGGACTCAAAGCAGAAGTTAGAGGAGTGTGAGGCATTGGGGTGCCAGAAAGACGGGGGTATATGTGAGGCATCAGAAGCCGGTAAGCTTTCCTCCCCTTGTTCCCTTATACCGACGAGCCAGGAAAGGGGTTACCTGGTAACTAGTCCAGTGCAGTCAAAAAAAACACGCAGGCAATTAAATCTAAAACGAAATCTGCAAGGAGAGGCAGGAAAAGAGGCGCAGTACAGGAATCCATAGTGCAGAGGTCTGGAAAAGAGAAACTCTGTGAAGACATTACTAAGCCACCCCTCGAAGGTAAAACTGCCCCAGATATATATGAGAAAGGGGGTAATACTTTGGCAATAAGGCCAGAAGGTAGCCCTGAAAATAGTTTCTCACAATCTGGGAAAAACAAATGCAAGGGTGGTAAAATAAACAGAAAGAAGGGCCATCCGGTGGAGGCTAAAATAAAAATTACTCCATCGTTAAGATCCTATTTTAAGGCTCTTCCACAGGTTTTGGACATCGCCAAACAGGGAGAAGCCCTCAGGAAAGAGTCCGGGCCGACAGAGATAGCAAGACAGCCTCCTTTGAGATTTATGGAGGATATCGATCTAGGAAATATCTCCTCTTTTACCCCCATCCTCCCCCGGTATTTACAACTATACTAGTTCCCTCCCCCAATTCCACCAAGCAATCTGCCAAGCAACCTGAACCACTGAATAGCCTTGAGATCCCCGGAGTAGGTACAGTTATGAGTGTAGTTTTAACTACCGAGCATGTTGGAGGAGGAAATTTAGTGGTGGGAAGTGCAGGAGTTAGTGTCAGTGAAAATGGTAATGGCAATGGTAGTAGCAATGGGGTGAGTAGGAGTAATATAGAAACGGAGAAGACTCCAGGGAGGGAAGGCACTCCTGTGACTCCTTTAGAGACTCTATTTTCCACTCTGTCTTCAGATATTAAGAAAGGGTTTGCTGTTTCGGAGTCTAATCAAGGAGAGATCAGATTTTTTTGTGAATCACTTGAGAAAAAGTTCGACCTTTTAGACTCTAGGATGGTAGTTTTAGAAGACTCAGTGGAGGGGCTTAAAGAAGACCTGGGAGCAGCTAAAGCCGATATTATAATACTTAAGAAGGAAGAGGCCATGCTCCGAGACAGGTTGGAATCACAGGAGAATAACTCCCGGCGCAACAATCTACGCCTCTTGAATGTACCGGAGGGTAAGGAGGGAGAGGATCTTAGAGCGTACATTGTAACACTCATCAAAGAATCAGTTCAGATCGATGATTCAGAGGAAGACTTGATGAGGGACATACAAAGGATTCATAGAGACCCCTTCAGGAGGCATCCCAATCGAACAAAGCCCAGGAAGATCTTAATTAATTTTCTGACCTTTTCCTTGAAAGAAAGAATTCTAACAGCTGCCCTAAAGCAGAAATCATTGAAACCTAGAGATTTCGCTTTCGAGATCCGATCAGATCTCTCTCGTACCACTCTAGACCGACAATGGGAGTTGGGCAGAAAAATGGATGATTTTAAAAATTGGGGGCCACCGCCCAATTAAAGTTTCCAGCACAATTAAAAATTATGTACAATAATAAAATGTACAACTTGAAAACAGTACAGGAGGCAGAAGAGCTTTTGAGAAACTTAAAATAATTCCTGGAAGAATACCTTAGTTGGGAGACTACTCCATATACCTATGGGAATCTGAAGAGGCAGTTAATTGAATTATGATGGGAAGTACTTATAGACCCACATACACCTGTACATATCTGCAAATAATCAAGGTTATAGTCTAAACCTATTTACAGTAGGAAATACGAAAATATGATATTGGAAATAGTATTAGAAATAGTGGGGGCCTTAGTGGGAGCCCTGGCTACATGCAGTTTCTAACAATTGGTAATAGTTAAATATAGGGTAGAGTGGGGCACATCGGCAGGTAAAATCTGGACTAAGTCCAGGTAAATGGGGGTTGGGTTCTCCAGGGAGGGGATCAGGGGTTGGGATAGGGAATCACGGGTGGGGGAGCATAGGGGTAAAAAGGAAAAAAAAAAAAGAAAATTCTCATTCGCTTTCCGACCTTGTTGTCATTGATTGGTTATTATTTTTGGCTCGGTGTCGACACCCAGGGAGAGGGAGATGGTGTATACTTAGGGTTCAGTTTTTTTTTTAATCCATCATGAGAACGTTACAATATCTATCTTGGAATGTAAATGGTCTTCGGGTCAAAAATAGGAGGGAAAAAATCCTTCAATATCTTAAAGATTCACCGGCACAGATAATAATCTTGCAGGAAACACACCTCTTGAGAGAAGAGATTAGCGGTATTTGTGGAAAGCTCAGGTGGGTGGAGCACTGTGTTAGTTCCTGTCAAAATGCCAATATTAGGGGTGTAGCCATCTTAGTCAAAAAACAAGTTAACGCCTGTCTCCTAGGAGCTATGACTGACCCAAGTGGCAGGTGGGTCATTGCCAAGCTGTCCGTTAATGGCGCACTCATAACAGTAGTGGGTTATTATGGACCTAATCAGGATGACCCTTCTATACTTAAAACCATCTTTGCAAATCTTTTGGGGTTTCCTGATCCGATCATTTTAGCCGGGGATTTTAATATAGTTTTGGACCCTCAAAGGGATAAATCCCCTAGTAGTAGGGCAAATGTCTTGTCTAAATCTAGGACATATCTAAAGATGATGATGAGGCAGAATGCCCTATCTGACATTTGGAGAGAAAGATCAGGTGTCCAACTAGGTGTGTCCTTCTATAACAAAAAATATAGACATAAATCAAGGATCGACTACATCTTGATCAGTAATGATCTAAGGGGTAAAGTCAAAGATATAGGCTATTTGACCCCTCATCTGTCGGACCATGCAGCGGTATGGATGGAGTTAAATATATTAGATAAAGAACAGCGGAGAGTGTGGACATTTGACCGCACACTCCTCTTAGATGAGGCTGAAGCCGGGTACTTATCCCAGGAGACAGAGTACTTCCTAAACATAAATGTAGGTTCGGCAGAACCTTCAGTGGTATGGGATACCCTGAAATCATACCTGAGAGGTTTAGTAATAAATAGGACCTCCTATAAGAATAGGCAGTATAGAGAGGAAATGGCATCTATTGAGTGGGAAATGAAGGAGGTGGAAAGGAAGTCTAACAACAAAGTCGACCAAGCTACATGCCAAGTACTAGAGGAGAAATTGAAAACTCTGAAAGAATTGCTAGAGAATACTATTCAGGCCAGGATTTTTAAACGATGGGAAGCTAGTAAACTTGCCCATTTTGAATATGGTGAGGGGGCCGGCAAATTATTGGCATGGAAGGCTAAAACTGATAGGGTTCGTAACCTTATTAAACAAATCGATGATGTGCAGACTAATTCGTCGATAACTAACGATAAAGAGATAGGAGAAGCCTTTTTCACTTTTTTTAAAGATTTATATAACGAAGATAATGATGTAGATAGCACATGTGCACGTGAATGGCTAAACCAGATTAATCTTACCCCCTTAAATCTCGCTCAGCGAGAGAACTTAGAGCTTGAGATTTCAGAACAGGAGGTCAGGAAGGCTTTTTCAGCTTGTAAGATAGGTAAGGCTGCCGGGCCGGATGGCCTTCCTATGGAATTATATAGAAGCCTAGGAGAGGTGATAATTCCATTCATGACAACTCTCTTTAATAAAATTTTGGTTGATGGAGTTAGACCCCCACCTCATGGAGTGAAGCTAATATAACACTGATCTTAAAACCAGGCAAATCTTCAACTAAATGTGGGTCATACAGACCTATCTCACTTTTAAACAACGATTATAAGATTTTTTCCAGAATATTGGCAGATAGGTTGGGTGCGGTAGCAGGAGGTCTGTTACATGCAGACCAAAAGGGCTTTTTGAGAGGTAGAAATCTCCATGACCTTACCCATGATTTTATAGGTGCCATTGACTTTGCCTCTACTTTTTCACTCCCTTTGGCAGCAATGACATTGGATGCCACTAAGGCATTTGATAGGGTAAATTGGAACTATCTAGGGGCCGTGCTCGAGAAGTTTAATTGTGGGCCAAAATTCCGTCGAACTATTAGTCTTATATATAGTGACCCCTCAGCGAAACTTGTGGTTAATGGAAAATTAACCAGACCTTTTAAAATCAAAAGAGGAACCAGACAGGGCTGCCCCCTCTCCCCCTCCTATTCGATATGTACATAGAACCATTTGCTCAACGTCTCAGGGAAGAGACAGACATTACACCATTTAAAAGTGGAGTATGGGAGAGGAAGGTAGCCCTGTATGCGGATGATATATTAATTTTATCATCGGATCTGGAGTCATCTTTTCCTCATGTCATCTGTCTAGCGCAGGATTTTGGTCGGGTCTCGGGCTACGAAATTAATGCAGACAAAACAGAAATCATGACATGGAATTTATCGGGGTGTCGATATCAAGTTAAGCATGAGATGCGATATCTGGGAGTGAAGATTGTCCAGGATATAGATAAGATTGCGGAGACTAATCTCCTGAACATCTTAAGAGAGTGTCAAAAACTCATGAAGTCCTGGGCCCACCTCCCTTTGACCATCTTGGGTAGAATTAATCTGATCAAGATGGTAATCTTACCAAAAGCCACCTTTCTTTTTAATACTATCCCTTTACACTTTGAGAAGCAGGTAATAGATAAGTTTCAACAATCTATTAACTCATTTGTGTGGGCTTACAAAGCAACAAGGATAGCGTGGAAAAAACTAAGACGCAGGAGAGAAAAAGGTGGTCTTGCACTCCCAGATATGCAGTATTATGCTTGGGCCTTTCAGTTAACACATTCAAGAATGCTGCTAAAATCCCCGGGTTCATCAGAAAGGGGGAAAATGTTTTTGGCTATGTTAGACCAAGTAGGTTTATCTCATGAGGGCTTTCTTTTTAAATATGGAGACCAGAAGTTTTTTAAGAAAGTAAGACTGAAGGTATTATTGTGTGCTGTTCAAATATGGGCCAGAATTAAAAAATTAACGGGCCTAGAGTATTACTCAAGTTTGGCTCCACTGTGGGATAGCCCGGGGACACCAAGTTGTTTAAAGGATAAATTGGCAGCCCCTCTTAAAACAGCTGGGTTCCTGGTGTGGGAGATTTGGCCACTGAGGGATCACTTTTGCCTTGGGTATTATTTGACGATAAAGTGGAGGGTGGCATGTCTAGATTTAAATATCTACAACTAAAGAGTTGGTCCCAGAGCCTTAAAAACCTATAGGTGGGGGAAACATTTTGGAAGAACATCTGCTACGGAAGCCAGTAGGAAAGAAAGAAGTATCGTTTTTCTATTGGGCTATTGAAGAGGCCATAGATGGAGATTTCAGACTAGCCGAAGAACTATGGAGAGATTCGACTTCGGATATAGACTTGGTAGAACTGTGGCAAACCTCTTTTAATACTTTGTTTACAGTTGTGAAACCAGCCTGGTTCAGAAGAAACCATTATTTCACCACACATAGGGCCTACTTATCTCCGGCGAGACTTTCCAAAATATCCAAGAGCCCTCCTGTCAGTTGTAAAAAATGCCATATGGAAAATGCCCCAGACACACATATGTTTTGGGATTGCCCAGCTAATGCTGAATTCTGGGAGAAAGTAGGGAACACTCTGACAGACATTTTAGGGTGTCCAGTACTTATTTCCCTCAGGCTCATCATCTTTGGCTTATTAAGTGAAATCACAGGCTCGAGCAGAGGCTTTTTATTCTATGCTATTCTGCTGGCTAGACGAGAAATATGCAAGAGATGGGCTGAGGCCACACCCCCATGCATTCAGACTGGCTGTCCTCCTTGTACAAAACCTCCAGAATTGATTTGGTCAGACTGGGAAATAGTAGGAAGAAAGATATTTGGGATTGCTTGGTAAATTGGTCTCCTGGTTAAACACCAACTATTTGTCTTGTGTTGATAAGGTCATCTACATAATCTTTTATCCTATGATTAAGCCTCATGGAAGCTCTCAGACTGTGCTGGGCTGTGTTGCCTCTTTCTTTTGGTCCTCAGGCTTGATTTTGAAAGGACTCACAGCAACAGTCGCCGGTTTTAAGTAATCAGAAGAGAGCATGACCACCCTCTCCTTGACAACGAGAGGTCAGCAACAGGAAGGGGGTTTGTCTGCCACTGGTAGGCGTGCGATAAAGACGCGGGGTATACACCTCGCGGGCCTACGTCTCATAACTGAGTAACAGTGGTGGCCTCCCAGTTTCCTGGTTGTCTGGGGTTAGAGGCGAATGAGGTAAAAAAAAAAAAAAAAAATAATGCAAAGTACAGCCATTTTGAGAAATAATCGATTACTACAACTAGATATTTAGTGTCACTCCCTAGCAAATTAAAGGGACCTGAAAAATCCATACCCAACTTCTGCCAAGGACCTTTTGGCCAGTCAACAGGACATAAAGGAGACGTAGAAGTGTGCCAATGTTTATCTGAACATAAGCATTCTGGACACTTGTTAATATGGGATTTGACCTGAGCATCAATACCAGGCCACCAGTAGGTTTCCTTGATCTTACGAACTGTACAAGAAATACCTAAATGACCTTGGTGAGCAAGTGAAATAATTTTGTCTCTAATTCCTTCAGGTGGAACAAGTTTGTCTTGCCTAACAAGAATATTATTGACTATAGACAATTCATGAGCCACTTGAGAAAATGACCTATCTTGCATGGACATACTTCGATCACATGGCCATCCATTGACCAAGAATTTCTTTACTCTTTTTAGGCACAAATCTTGATTGTAGCACTCGATCCATTCTTTCTCAGAAAGTTTTGCATCTTGTATTAAATCACTCATAGAGAAGACACAATCAAAATCATCATTGTCGGTATGATCATTAGTATGAACATCATTTTCAAGAGGTATACGTGAAAGACAGTCTGCTCTTATATTCTTACCTCTGGGAATATATTTAATGTCGAAATTGAATTCTTGTAACCTAGCTAGAAGTCTAATTAGTCTAGAGGAAGCTTTATTAGAAGAACTGGCACCTAACATGTACATGCGCGGTTTGTGATCAGTATACAGCTGAAATCTAGACCCCCAAATAAACATCCTAAATTTTTCCACTGCCCATGAACATGCTAGAGCTTCTCGCTCAATTGTACTGTAATTGAGCTCAGCACCACTCAAAGTTCTAGAAGCAAAAGCCACTGTAAACTCTTGACCATCAATAATTTGGCTGAGAACAGCTCCTAAACCCCTTGAACTAGCATCCACTGTTATAATGGTCAATTGTCCATGCGTAAAGGGTCTGATAGCAGGGGCCTCAAGAATTAATTTCTTAACAGAGTCAAATGAACGTTGAGTATCTTCCGACCAAATATACTTTGCATTTTTCCGTAATAAATCCCTCAAAGGTTGTACAATAATAGCATAGCCTTGCACAAAACGTGCATAATATTCACTTAAACCTAAAAACGCCCTCAGGGAATCTTTGTCCAAAGGTTTAGGTGCATCCTTAATAGCATTGAGAAGGGATAATTTTGGTTTTATGCCCTCCGCAGAAATGTTGTGACCTAAGTAATCTACCTGTTGAGTAATAAATTTACATTTATTTTTGTTCACGGTCATACCACGCTTTTCCAGTTTCTGCAAGACCTCTTCTAGAAGAACGTAATGGTCTTCTAGTGTATTAGTGTAAATTAATATGTCGTCTTGGAATGCCTGGATACCACTGCATTGAGCAAACATCTGATCCATGAGTCTCTGGAACACGCTTGCCGCAGATGCTAATCCAAAAGGCAAGCGTTTGTACATGTAAACCCCAAATGGGGTCACAAAAGTAGTAAGATGCTGTGATTCTTCAGATAGGGGAATCTGATGATAAGCTGAACGCAAATCAATAGTAGTGAAAAATTTACTGCCTCCCAGCTTGGCAAGCATCTCTTGGATTCTCGGTAAGGGATGGCAATCTACTAATATATTGCGGTTCAGGACTCTTAGATCAGCACACAGACGAATATCGCCTGAGCTCTTGCGTGCGACGACCGCCGCAGAAACCCATTCAGAAGATTCTATTGGAGCAATGATATCTTGTAAACACATTTCTTCAAGAAGTTTTTGTAAGTCATCTCTAGCAGACAGGGGAATAGGCCTACACTTTTGAATCACAGGTATAACATTTTTCTTGAGTTTAATTATGTGTTTGAAGCCTTTAACGCAACCTACTTTATCTGAAAATACACCAGAATATTTGGAACAAAGCTTTTTCAAGGTAGAATTCTCATGAGAGAATGATTGTAAGGAATCCAAAGGCTCTTGTACAATAGCTACAACTGGTAGATCTCCCAAAACAACAGGTTCAGGATGACCGGGTTTGAGAATCATACCAAATTTTGCTTGATCTTGCCAACCTAGAATATCACGTCCATTAAGAGCTACATAAATTTTTGTATAGATAAGTCGGTCTTTAAATTTGATAGAATCACAGAAATAACCAAACATTACGATGTCATACTCTCCAAATGCTTTAGGATTCACGTCACTAGGTTTAAGAATAGACTTACACCAAAACTTAGCAAAAGTTTTTTCGTCTAAAATGGTTATAGGAGATCCGGAATCTGCCATAACATTGGTTTCTATAGAACCAATTGAAACATTACAAATAGGTCCTTTGCATCTTTTAGTCTCACTATGTAAAACATTGATTTCAATAGAGGATACGAGATTATTC
Source organism: Calotriton arnoldi (assembly GCA_963921515.1). Taxonomy (NCBI): domain Eukaryota; kingdom Metazoa; phylum Chordata; class Amphibia; order Caudata; family Salamandridae; genus Calotriton; species Calotriton arnoldi. Next base: position 801,076 of record CAWUFW010000829.1, on the reverse strand, counting down.
ATGCCCTCACAAAGTATGTCCTCTTCTACATTAAGAAAATTAATTTTCTTTCTAGGTTTAAATGACTTACAAACAGTGTAAAAATTTCCTATTTTTTTGCAAGTAGTACATCTTTTGCCTTGTGCAGGACAATTTACATAGTTACCCATGTGAAACTTGGATCCACAACGGTAACAAGAACCCTTATTCTCAAAAGGTTTATTGAGTTTGGGTTTTGTGGAAACCGCGTTCACATCAGAATTATCTGTAGTGAATGCAATTACCTTAGATTCTTCAGCATGTCTTCCACTAGTATCTTGCATGATAATCTTAGAAGAAACTACAGACCTCTCAATGCTACGTGCTATGTCCATTACTTCCTCAAGAGATGGATTTTTACAAGTTAATATTCTTTCTTGAATTTTTTTGTTAAAACAATTAAATACAAGTTGGTCACGTAAAGCTGTATCTAGGTAAGTACCAAACTGACATTTAGATGCAAGCACACGCAAAACAGCCAAGTAATCCTCAATTGACTCTTCCTGAGTTTGTTTACGTTTGAAAAACATATGTCGCTCCACCATAATTGATGGTTCGTCAACATAGTGTTTACCCAAACGAGCCAAAGCTTCCAAAAACACATTCCATGTTTCATCACCAGGAGGAGCAGGTATTAAAGGTAAGTTATCGAAAATATCCTGTCCAGCGTCACCCAAATGATTGAATAGCAAGGCTCTTTTCCTTGACGCTGAGTACTTGGAAGCATCAATGGCTTCCAAATAATTATCAAAATTCCTATACCATTTATGCCAAGGAGTAATGGGTTTACCTGGTTTTGGTAAGAAAGGAGGTGGTTGCATGACATTATTGGATGAAGCTGACATTTCGAAAAAAAGAAAGAAAAAAAAAATGAATAATTAAATGAATGTTAAAGCGATTAAAACAATTCAAGTTTTAACGAACCATACAAAGTTATTTAAACAAAGAGTTAATTGTTTCTGAAGTCCACAGGAAAGGGTAATAAAGTGCGTGTGCCAGTCACGGAAGACCAGCAATACCTCAAGAATCCAGGAAGAAGAGTGCTGGGTAATAAAGTGCGTGTGCCAGTCACGGAAGACCAGCAATACCTCAAGAATCCAGGAAGAGGAGTGCTGAAGAGGCGATGAGAAGCGTGTGTGTGTGCCAGTCACGGAAGACCAGCAATACCTCAAGAATCCAGGAAGAGGAGTGCTGAAGAGGCGATGAGAAGCGTGTGTTAGTCACGGACGTCAGGAAGCAGCTGAGCAATTGGAGTAAATACGTGTGCAAACCTCTGAGGACGAACGGCAATGAATCGCTGAAAGGTTGCTATGGTAACCAAATGTTAGAAGACTTCAAGATGGCTGCCAACAGCGTGAACAGCGTGATGATGAAGTGAGTACGTATTGTTTCTTCAGGAGGTTGAGCATACAGTAGCAGTTATGACGTGAGGCAGAATGAAGAGAAGGATGCAGTGTCGAGCGCGATGGAATCCAAAGACCGGTTTGATTAAAAGCAAAGCGGCAACGGCACAGCAAGTAAGTTGAGGGCAAAGTAAACTTCCTATTTTATTGAAAATCCCGATTTTCAATATAGAGGGTTCGATGCAGACCTCGAACTAAAAGATGCGGACGGAATTGGTCCGTTTAGTAATTTCCGACAGTCACATAGGAAAGATGCTGAAACAATACCTTGTTGAAATCAGCCAAAGTTGGAGCATAGGAAATCCAAGCTCACGAGTAATCCAAAGGTATGGTGGAGTCAAAGATGATCAAGTAGTGATATATAGTCCAATAAGAGGTAAAAATACCATAAATGTTAAAATGACAAGGTCGGTGGGTTCCAGTAAACAACTCGTCGCCAAAAATTGTAGTATTCTCCAATAAAGGAATTCTTGAGACTCCAGAAGTATTTCTTAAAAGTAGATTTATTGAAGAGGAAAGGAACCCACGACAGCTCCAGTTAAACAGCAAGCTGGTTATGACATTAGCTTGAACCAGAGATCTAGATCTCTGGGGACAGAAGACTCTAAAATTCCACATACATCACCATGGGAAACCAAACATAACTTACCACACCTACTAACCCACTCATGGAAAAGTATTGCTGACATGCTTGAATCTGGAAGAAGGAGGCCTAGATACTGCAGTGGGGATAAAAGAGACCAAGCTCCCTTTAGAAGTGTGAGTAGGTCATTTTGCTGTACGTAGCTGCCGATTAGTGTTCCGGAGTACTGCCATTTGGTAGATGATGGTGGTGAAGGGTGGAATTGCAGTCTCTGTGGTTCAGATTGTGAAGGGTATTTTAGGGAGGCCGTCCTTTTGTCCCTTTTCCTGATCACTGGTCAGTGTGGCTGTTGATGGGTGCAGAATCTCGCCCCTTTTTGTGCACCTCTGGGCACTTCAAACTGGAGATGACCCTGCCGTGAGTAGCATCACTACACACACAGGCTCAACCTCTCCCTCTCTCTCAACCTCTCCCTCCCTCTCAACCTCTCCCTCCCTCTCCCTCCCTCTCTCTCTCCCCCTCTCTCCCTCTCTCTCCCTCTCCCTCCCTCTCTCTCCCTCTCCCTCTCCCTCTCTCTCCCTCTCTCAACCTCTCTCTCTCTCTCTCTCTCTCTCTGAACCTCTCTCTCTCTCTCTCTGAACCTCTCTCTCTCTCTCTCTCTGAACCTCTCTCTCTCTCTCTCTCTCTCTGAACCTCTCTCTCTCTCTGAACCTCTCTCTCTCTGAACCTCTCTCTCTCTCTCTGAACCTCTCTCTCTCTCTCTCTCTCTGAACCTCTCTCTCTCTCTGACTCTCTCTCTCTCTCTCTCTGAACCTCTCTCTCTCTGAACCTCTCTCTCTCTCTTTCTCTGAACCTCTCTCTCTCTCTCTCTCTCTCTCTCTCTCTGAACCTCTCTCTCTCTCTGGTCGGTTGACATGCTAGCTGTCTATTTGGGAGTAGGACGTCGCTGATACTCAACAGTTACTATGTAAACAAGCATTGGCATAGCCAATAGGTCTCGCTTTTGGGACCTTATAAGTGTTTAGCCATGCAACAGTTGATGTTGTTGCACCAAGGATATTGTGCTGCATAACTAAATACTTATAAGGTCCCAAAAGCGAGACCTATTGGCTATGCCAATGCTTGTTAATGTATGTAAGTCATCCCTATGGCAGGCCTAACAAGCCCTAAGGCAGGGTGCTGTATATTTACAGCAGTGGACAGGCAGCAGCAGTAGTAGAGGGATGTATTTGTTATCAGTAATGTTCATTACACTTAGTGTGTCACGTCCTTGTGACTGTCATTAAACATGAGGTGATCCTCACCTCCGACGTGAGAAAGAAAAGGATGTTCAAAAATGACTCCACCCACCCCACCCATATAAAGCTATCATATCAAAGCTTTAATTGGCCTTCAGACAAAAACACATGAATAAATAACATATCCACATAGGTAATACTGCACCTCCTATATTCTTCACCTCCCATGTACTCCATCTCCTGCGTTCTCCACCTCCCACATACTCCACCTCCGGCATACTCCACCTCCAGCATACTCAACCTCCTGCATACTCTACCTCCCACATACTCCACCTCCCGCATACTCCACCTCCTGCATCCTCCACCTCCAGCCTATTCCACCTCCCACATACTCCACCTCCCGCGCACTCCCCCTCTCACATACTCCCTCTCTCAAATAATTTTGATGTCTCCACAATAGGTTTTGGGCCGTTTCCTGTTGCAGGCACTAGGCCTACCTACACAAGTAAGGTGCCATGTTTATCGGCAGACTTGGGGGAATTCTGGGTGGGTGGAGTTTGTGCTCCCCGCAGATTCCAGAACTTTCCATCACAGAAATGTGAGGGAAAATTTGTTTTTTGACCAAGTTTGAGGTTTGCAAGGGATTTTGGATAACAGAACCTGGTGAGAGCCACACAAGTCACCACATCCTGGATTCCCCTTGGTGTCTAGTTTTCAAAAATGTACAGGTTTACTAGGTTTCCCTAGGTGCCGGCTGAGCTAGGGCCCAAAAACCACACATAGGCACACTGCAAAAAAGGATCAGTTTTCACTGGAAAAATGTGATGTGTCCACATTGCGTATTGGGCCGTTTTCTGTCGCGGGCACAAGGCCTACCCACACAAGTGAGGTACCGTTTTTATCGGCAGACTTTGGGAAATGCTGGGTAGGTGGAAGTTTGTGGCTTCCTGCAGATTCCAGAACTTTCCATCACAAAAATGTGATGAAAATGTGTTTTAAAAAAAATAAAGTTTGAGGTTTGCAAGGGATTCTTAGTAACAGAACCTGGTGAGAGCCACACACGTCACTCCATCCTGGATTCCCCTGGGTGTCTAGTTTTCAAAAATGTACAGGTTTGCTAGGTTTACCTAGGTGCTGGCTGAGCTAGGGCCCAAAATCCACAGCTAGGCACATTGCAAACAAAGGGTCAGTTTTCACTGGAAAAATGTGATGTGTCCACGTTGCGTTTTGGGCCATTTCCTGTTGCGGGCACTAGGCCTACCCACACAAGTGAGGTACCACTTTTATTGGCAGACTTGGGGGAGTTCTGGGTGTGTAGAAGTTTGTGGCTCCCTGCAGATTCCAGAACTTTCCATCACAGAAATGTGAGGAAAATATGTTTTTAGGACAAAGTTTGAGATTTGCAAGGGATTCTGGGTAACAGAAGCTGGTGAAAGCCACACAAGTCACCCCATCCTGGATTCCCATAGGTGTCTAGTTTTCAAAAATGTACAGGGTTGCTAGGTTTCCTTAGGTGCCAGCTGAGCTAGGGCCCAAAATCCACAGCTAGGCACATGGCGAAAAAAGGGTCAGTTTTCAGTGGAAAAATGTGATGTGTCCACATTGAGATTTTGGTCAATTTCATGTCATAGACACTAGGCCTACCCACGCAAGTTAGGTACCATTTTTTATCAGGAGTCTTAGGGGAACATAGAATAGTAGAACATGTGTTATTACCATTTGTCTTTCTATGCATTTCTGCCTTCCAAATGTAAGACAGTGTGTAAAAAAGAAGTAATTTTGAACAATACCCTCTAATTCACATGCTAATATGGGTACGCACAAATCCAGAGATGCACAAATAAGCACTGCTTCTAGACTTCATATCTTGGGGGCCTGGTCAAGATGGCGACCTGGTAGGACGTGTCCTTGGGTCTCTCCGCTCCCGCCTGGCATAGCACGTTTATTTAGAGATGGAGGGGGGCCACGGAGATTAGCGACCCCTCCCTGGGGGTCACACTGGTGCCCCCGGAGCGTGAGCTTCTGGGTCTGGCGCCGTGGCATGGCAGCTGCCTGGAGCGGCCCTGTGGAGAGGAGCAGCCGGTCTGCGGACACCCTTTGGGGGCTGGCGAGGTGCGAACGGAGGCATTGCGGCTGGATTCCCCAACGCAAGTTAGGTACCATTTTTATCAGGAGTCTTAGGGGAACATAGAATAGTAGAAAATGTGTTATTACCTGTTAGATTTGGGGGTCTCTAGTTGGCATAGGTAGGTACCTGTGACAAATAGGGACCCTTGCGTCTAGTCAGGGTAAGGGGCTACACTCCTAAAATAACCCCTGCTCAGCCCCTTGGTAGCTTGGCACGAGCAGGCAGGCTTATCTCAGAGGCAGTGTGTAAAGCATTTGTGGACACATACAGTAATATAGTGACAACACTACAGATGGACACCACACAGGTTGTATTTATAAAAATAAGTATTTTTATATAGACTTAACACAAGACCAAATGACAAAAATCCACAATACTGTACTCAAAAATAGACTTTAGAATGTTATAAAATAGTTCAGTTCTCTCAAGTTGTAGATGCAACACTTTACTCTCAATGTACCTTGAATGCGTAACGCAAAGAAAACAAAAGGGTCGCAGGGAAGGTGATGCGTCGGTTCCTTACACTCAGGGGAGTGGATGCGTCGGTTCCTTACTGCTGCGCAGGGGAGTTGATGCTCACTTCCTTACTGTGCGGGGAGGTGATGCGTCGGTTTCTTACTGCTCTCCGGTGCGATGCGACAAGCTGGCACCTCGATGCGATACTCTTCTCCGGTGCGATGCGACAAAATGGCGTCTTGGCTGCGATGCGACAACGCTGATGTGATGCGTGCACGCCCGACGGCCGTGCGGCGACTCGATGATCTTTGGAGCCGCGACAGGCCCTGCGACGCGCTTCTCCGGTGATGCGACGATGTCCTCTGTGGCAGCGTCCCGCTTCTCCGGTGATGCGCCGCGCTTCGGCGATGCGATGATGACAGCGGCGTCTCGCTTCTCCGGTGATGTGCCGCGCTTCTGCGATGCGATGATGACAGCGGCAGCGGCGTCTCGCTTCCTCGACGATGCGATGACAGCGGCTGCGGCGGCGACACGCTTCTCGTCGTTGCGTCGCGCTTCCAGCTCCCAGCGACACGCAGTCTCTCAGAAGGCCCAGCACAACAGCAGGCACTTCAATTCCCAGCAAGGGAATTCAGGGGGGAGCTGGTTGGTGAAGTCTTTTATCCCTGAGACTTCAGGCAGGAGGCAAGCTCTAGTTCAAGCCCTTGGAGATTCTTCTTCAAGTTGATAGAAAGCACACTCAGTCCTCTTCTCCTTTCTTTGGCAATGAAGCAACCACTGCAGGCCAACCCCCAAACACACAGCACAGGGGTAGTCTCCTCCTTCAGCTTCCTGGTTCTTCTCCTCAGCAAAGGTTCGTCTTGATTCCCAGAAGTGATCTAAAGTTCTTGGGTCTGGGTCCCAATATTTATACTACTTTTCTCTTTGTTCTCTGAAGGCAGAGAGGCCTTTGCCTAGTCCAAAACCAGTTCTGGTCAGTCCTGGAGCACTTTGTTGACAAGACTCCTTCTTTCCTTTCACAGTGTAGGCCAGGGACATCAGACACACCACAGGAGGTGGAGCCAGCATTGTGGAGGAAAGGCACAGCCCTATTCAGGTCCCAGGTGCAACTCCTCCCTCCTATCTGCATGCAGATCTCTCTATTCAGCCCTGTGCTGACTCACCCTGTCTCCTGGAAGCCCCCAGCCCCTGTCACTCAAACTCCAGACAAGGAATACACAACCTAGCAGAGGCAGGCTTGGATAGTTAGGCAAGAAAATACCCACTTTCTAAAAGTGGTATTTTCAAACACAGAATGTTAAAACCAACTTCACTAAAAGATGTATTTTATCATTCTGAGTTCAGGCATACTAAACTCGAATTTCTACCTGGTTCCCTGAGTCAGTTAGGATTATAAGATGTAATAATCTAACTGCCCATTCTGGGCTATGGGGAACAGGTAGCCTTGCAATAGTGAAAAACGAAAATGGCTGTAATTCACTATTAGGACATGCCACACACACCAGGGCATGTCCTACCTTTACCTACAATGCACCCTGCCCTTGGGCCTACCTTAGGGGTGACTAATATGTATAAAAGGGAAGGTTTAGGGACTGGCAAGTGGGTACACTTGCCCAGTCAACATGGCAGTACCAGACTGCCCACAGGCTCTGCAATTGCAGGCCTGAGACACACTTTACAAGCTGCTCCGGTGGGTGGCACAACCAGTGCTGCGAGCCCACCAGCAGCATTTGATTTACAAGCCCTGGGCACACGCAGTGCACTGTACTAGGGTCTGACAGTAAGCCAAACAAGCCAATCATGGAGTCACTAATCCATACATCATTTTACCATAGGGAGCACTTGCACTGTGGCACTGAACAGCAGTGGCACAGTGCCCAAAATCATCTAAAACCAGCAAAAACATAAGAGGCAACAGCAAAAAAATGGAAGGGAGACCCACTCCAATGGTGCCAGGTCTAACACGTGTCCCCTCCAGCTGAAATGTGGGGAGAACTACCCTACCTCCGGGGAGTTCTCATCACGAAGGCGGAAAAATCTGGACAGACCATCAGCATTGGCGTGTTCTGTACCAGGGCGGTGTTCCACCGTGAAGTCCATCCCCTGTAGGGATATGGACCACCTCAACAGCTTTAGATTCTCACCCCTCATCTGCATCAGCCATCTGAGGGGCCTGTGGTCTGTCTGAACCCGGAAGTGAGTCCCAAACAAGTATGGTCTCAACTTCTTCAGTGCCCAGACCACAGCAAATGCCTCACGCTCAATTGCACTCCACCTCTGTTCCCGTGGAAGTAACCTCCTACTGATGAAGGCTACAGGTTGGTCTAGGCCCTCCTCATTAATCTGTGATAGAACAGCCCCCACACCATGCTCTGAAGCGTCTGTTTGCACAATAAACTCTTTGGAGAAGTTGGGTGCCAGGAGCACGGGTGCCGTGCACATGGCAGTCTTCAGGGCATCAAAAGCTTTCTGACAGGTGTCAGTCCAAATCACTCTCTTGGGCTGCTTCCTGGAAGTCAGCTCTGTCAAGGGTGCAACAATGCTGCCATACCCCTTGACAAACCTCCTGTAATACCCAGTGAGTCCTAAAAAGGCTCTCACCTCTGTCTGGGTCTTGGGGGTTCCCAAGTCAGGAGGGTCTCAATCTTGGGCTGTAGGGCGCCACCTGGCCGCTCCCAACCTGGTGTCCCAAGTACACCACGGAACCCTGCCCGATCTGGCACTTACTCGCCTTGATCGTGAGGCCTGCTCTCCGCAGCGCCATCAACACTTCCCAGACGTGGCGCAGATGTTCTTCCCAACTGGCGCTGAACACTGCAATGTCATCCAGGTAGGCGGCACTGAACTCTTCCAGTCCAGCCAACACCTGGTTGACCAACCTCTGAAAGGTGGCAGGGTCATTCTTCATCCCAAAGGGCATAACCCGGAATTGGTAGTGCCCATCTGGTGTGGAGAATGCTGACCTCTCTCTTGCCCCATCAGTCAAGGCGATCTGCCAGTACCCAGACGTTAAGTCAAACGTGCTGAGGTACCGGGCAGCCCCTAACCGATCAATGAGCTCATCAGCTCTGGGGATGGGGTGCGCGTCAGTCCTGGTGACTGAATTGAGCCCTCGGTAGTCCACACAGAACCGCAGTTCTGGTGAGACACCCGGTGCGGCAGCCTTTGGGACCAAGACCACTGGGCTGGCCCAAGGACTGTTAGAGGACTCAATCACCCCTAACGCAAGCATCTTGGAGACCTCCTCCTTGATGCAAGCTCTCACCCTGTCAGTCACCCTGTAAGTTTTGTGCTTGACAGGAGGACTGTCCCCAGTGTCTACATCATGGACGCACCAATCAGTGACACTGGGAATCAGGGAGAACAGGTCAGAAAACTGTCCCAGCAACTGGTGACAGTCATTCTGCTGCTCAGGGGTCAGGGTGGAAGAGAGGTTCACTCCATCCACTGACCCATCTCGCTCTGTTGCAGACAGGAGGTCAGGAAGAGGCTCAGTCTCCTCCTCCATTCCAGCATCTGTTGCTAGGAGCATGCCCACTTCGGACCTCTCTAAGTGGGGCTTCAGGCGGTTGACATGCAGGACCCGCAAGGGGTTCCTGGGAGACCGCAAGTCCACCAAGTAGGTAACCGGACTCTTGCGCTCCACCACCTCAAATGGTCCGGTCCACTTATCCTGGAGCGCACAGGGCTCCACTGGGGCCATGACCCACACTTTCTGACCAGGCTGAAGCTCAACCAGAGTGGCATTCTGGTCGTACCACCGCTTCATCTCCTCCTGGCTGGCTTCCAGATTCGCCTCAGTGAGTTTTCTGAATCGCCTAGTTTGGTTCCTAAAGGCCAGCATGTAGCTATATACATCCTGGGGAGGTTTCCTGGGAGAGTGCTCCCAGCCTTCCTTGACCAAACTCAAAGGTCCTTTCACGGGGTGTCCATAGAGAAGCTCAAAGGGACTGAACCCTAGAGATTTCCGTGGCACCTCACGGTAAGCAAAGAGAAGGCATGGTAAGAGGACGTCCCACTTACGCCTCATGGGTTCCTCAAGACCCATAATCATGCCTTTGAGGGTCCGGTTGAATCTCTCAACCAGCCCATTACCCTGGGGGTGGTAAGGAGTGGTGAACTTGTAGGTTACACCACACTCCTGCCACAGGGACTTCATATACTTGGAAATGAAGTTGGTACCTCGGTCTGACACCACCTCTCTGGGAAACCCCACGCGGGAGAAAATCCCCATCAGTGCACGTCCCACCACGGGGGCCGTCACTGTCCTGAGAGGGATGGCTTCCGGGTACCGGGTGGCATGGTCCACCAAGACCAGGATGAACCTGTTGCCCATGGCTGTCTTGGGATCCAGAGGCCCCACAATGTCAATGCCCACCCTTTCAAAGGGGGTGCTGACCACAGGGAATGGCTGGAGAGGAGCCTTGCGCTTCCTCCCACTCTTTCCACTTGCCTGGCAAGTCTGACAGGTCCTGCAATGAGTGTCTGAACTCTTGCGCATTTGGGGCCAATAAAAATGGGTGACAAGCCTTTCAAAGGTCTTGTCCTGCCCCAAATGTCCTGCTAAAGGCACATCATGAGCCAGCCCCAGTAGGAAGGCTCTGAAGCGCTGGGGTACCACCAGCTCACGGGCTGACCCAGGCTCAGCAACCTTAGGCTCACTATACAGGAGACCATTCTCCCAGTAGATCCAATGTGATCCAGACTGATCACCTGCTGCCTGGTTTGCAGCCTGCTGCCGCAAACCCACAAGAGAAGGGCACTTGTTCTGCTCCTCACAGAACTCTTCCCTGGAGGGACCTCCTTCCTGCTACCAATGGGTCAGCTCAGGCAGGTCTCCCAGTTCAGCAATCTCTTCCCCGGTAGGCTCCAGGGCATCCCCCTCAGGGTCCGCCTCCTCCTGGGCCGTGGGAATCTCAGGGGCCGGTTTCCCCTGCCCCCTACCTCTTCTCTTTAAGGCAGGCACCTGGGCCATTTTCTCAGGCTCCAGGTCCTCTTGAACACCCTTACTGGCTGCCATAGACCGAGTGGTCACGCAGGCCCACTCAGGCAAACCCAACATCTCTAAATGAGCTCTCCGCTCCACCTTAGCCCAAGGGGAGCTCTCCAAATCGTTACCTAACAGACATTCAACAGGCATGGCTGGCCTCACAGCTACTTGAAGAGTCCCTGAGACCCCCCCACTCAAAGGGAACCTGTGCCACCTTGCAGTGGCTCTCTGTGTTGTCAGCGGCAACAACTGGGTAAAATGCATTTGGGACTACCTGCTCTTCAGACACCAACCGACAACTGACAGCTGTCACACTGGCTCCGGTGTCTCTAAGAGCTTCCACCCTCTTGCCATTGATGGTCACCCACTGCCTGTATTTTTTAGTGTTATCAGGCAGCTGAGTCCTGGGGACCACCTCACAGTCTCCTAAAGAGACAAGGGACATCTCTGCGGGACCCCACCCACCCTGGGCACCCATCTCCTCCCCCAGGGCTACACTAGCCAACTGCCGGGGTGGTGCACCAGTGGGTGCTGTCTTCCCATACAAGGGACATCTAGCATCATAAGAACAGTGGCCTACTAGACCACACTTAAAACAGGTCTTGGGCCCCTTGTGAACAGGCTTATCTGTTGGGGCCACTGCCTTCTTCTCAGGGGGAGGCTGGGAACCTCTCCCTTGGTTCCCTTGGGGATTACTTTGGGGCCCTTTCTGGAACTCCCTCTGTTTACCCTTGTCCCCCCCACTCTTCTGCTGGGGACCCTGCCCACCTTTGGGCGAAGTCTCCCACATGACCCTTCTGGACCCAAGTGCTCACCCAGCGGTCCGCCTCCTCAGCAAGCTTCCTAGGGTTAGTCAGCTTGCTATCAATAAGATGCTGGCATAGCTCTGGAAAACAGTTATTTGACAAGTGCTCCCATGCAAGCAAATCATAGAGCGCCTCAAAATTATCCACTTTGCTACCCTTCACCCAACCATCCAATGCTCTGCAAAAGAAAGACACATATTCCACCCAAGTGGTAGACTCCAGTTTTCTGCAATTTCTAAACCTTTGTCTATATAGCGACCCTTGACCTTGCCAGGTAGGTCGCTCCCCCACCACACAGCTCCGCCTGTGCTGTCCGCCCGCTGCTGCTGCTGGTAAGCTCGCCCCTCCGCTTGTGGCCTCGGTGCCCATGTTTTCTTCTGTTTTCTCTCGCTGCCCCCACCTCCCTTGTGTCCGTTTTGCCTTCTGTGCCCTCGCTGCCCCACTGTACTGTGCCTGTGTTTTCTTCTGTTTTTCCCTCGCTGCCCCCACCCCCCTTGTGTCCATTTTGCCTTCTGTGCCCTCGCTGCCCCACTGTACTGTGCCCGTGTTTTCTTCTGTTTTTCCCTCGCTGCCCCCACCCCCTTGTGTCCATTTTGCCTTCTGTGCCCTCGCTGCCCCACTGTACTGTGCCCGTGTTTTCTTCTGTTTTTCCCTCGCTGCCCCCACCCCCTTGTGTCCATTTTGCCTTCTGTGCCCTCGCTGCCCCACTGTACTGTGTCCGTGTTTTCTTCTGTTTTTCCCTCGCTGCCCCCACCCCCTTGTGTCCATTTTGCCTTCTGTGCCCTCGCTGCCCCACTGTACTGTGCCCGTGTTTTCTTCTGTTTTTCCCTCGCTGCCCCCACCCCCTTGTGTCCATTTTGCCTTCTGTGCCCTCGCTGCCCCACTGTACTGTGCCCGTGTTTTCTTCTGTTTTTCCCTCGCTGCCCCCACCCCCTTGTGCCCATTTTGCCTTCTGTGCCCCTCGCTGCCTCTCTCCATTCCCGCCGCTGCGTCCCTGCGGCCCCGCCCCCTGACTGCCCATTTGCTGCCCCTGCCTCCCAGCTGCTCCTCCCTCCCACCTCCCCATATATGGCGGCCGCTGCGCGGCCGCGCCGCTGGCGCGCCGAAGGCGCGCCTAAGGCAAGCCCGTCTGCGCCTGTCCGTGCCTGGACCGCGCCCAGCGCCAGAACCCCTGGGCCGCGCGCCCCCGCACCAGCCTCGAGGACCGACGCCGATACGATGCCACCACACTCCACGCTCTCAACCCCGGACGGACACACAACTGCTTCAAGGCCGCCCCGAAACGCACCCATGGTCCCTTCACCTGCCGGAACTGCAGCTACACCAGCCTCAGAGCCACCGAGGCGCCCGCCAAGAAGGACCTCAACCACCTCCGGTGCATCCTACTGAACACCCGCTCCGCACGCAAACACGCCCGTCGAGCTCTGGGACCTGCTCGACACATCATCACCAGACGTCGCCTTCCTGACTGAGACCTGGATGAACGACTCCTCCACCCCCGACTTCGCCATAGCCATCCCAGACGGCTATAAGATCACCCGCAGAGACCGCAACAACGCAGTAGGAGGAGGAATCGCCATCGTCCACAAGAACACCATCAGGGTCTCGACCAGCACCGACGACACTCTCAGCACCGCCGAACACATGCACTTCCAGATCCACACGGACCCCAACACCACCCTTAGAGGCACCCTTGTCTACAGACCCCCTGGGCCCCGACCCCAGTTCAGCGACTCCATCGCCGACTTCATCAGCACGCACGCCCTGACCTCTACCGACTACATCCTCCTCGGAGACCTGAACTTTCACCTGGAGAACAACAACGACAGCAACTCCACCACCCTGATCGACAGCCTCGCCAACCTCGGTCTGAGCCAGCTCGTCACAACACCGACCCACTCCGCCGGCCACACGCTTGACCCCATCTTCTCCTCAAGCTCCCACGTCTCCTTCAGCCACACCACGGAACTCCTCTGGACCGACCACCGCTGCATCCATTTCACCTTCCAGAAACCCACCACACACCACCGCACCCAACAGATCCCACGCCGCTGCTGGAGCAAAGTCACCGAAGACCAACTTCGGGCAACCCTCGCTCTCAGCCCTCCCTCCAACCCATCCAACACCGACGACGCTGCCTGCAACCTCAGACGATGGATGGACGACTGTGCCAACACCCTCGCCCCGCTGAAAAAGCTCACCTACAGTGACACCACCAAAAGAGCCAGCTGGTTCACCTCGGAACTCCTAACTTCCAAGCGTACCTGCCGGAAACTAGAGAAGAAATGGCACAGTGATAAGACACCGGACAGCCACACAGCCCACAAAGACGCCATCCATAACCACCACCACCTCATCAGGTCCGCCAAGAGAATCTCCTTCAAAGACCGCCTCGACAACAACGCACACAACAGCAAGGAGCTTTTCAACATAGTGAATGAACTCCCCAATCCCAGCTCCAACACCAACGACATCCCGCCGTCGCAACCCCTGTGCGATTCCCTCGCCACCTTCTTTCACCGCAAGATCGCTGACATCCACGACAGCTTCAACACCCAGACAGCCCCAACTAAGATCGATGCACCAGACCCGCCACACACCATCGACCACGACTACCTGCCAGCCTGGGCCAGCGTGAACATCGAGGACACCATCAAGACCATGAGCACAATACACTCCGGCTCCCCGTCAGACCCTTTCCCGCACCACATCTTCAACAAAGCCAGCAGCTCCATCGCACCCCACCTGTGCAACGTCATCAATCTCTCCTTCGAGACCGCGACCTTCCCAGAGAGCTGGAAACATGCAGAGATCAACGCCCTACTCAAAAACCCAAGGCGCACCCGAGAGACCTCAAGAACTTCCGGCCCATCTCCCTGCTTCCGTTCCCAGCCAAGGTCATCGAGAAGATCGTCAACAAACAGCTAACCCGATACCTCGAAGAAAACAGCATCCTGGACCCATCCCAATCAGGGTTCCGCAGCAACCACAGCACTGAGACTGCCCTCATCGCCGCCACCGACGACATCAGGATCCTGCTGGACAATGGTGAGACCGCAGCCCTCATCCTGCTGGACCTCTCCGCCGCCTTCGACACTGTCTGCCACCGCACTCTACGCGCACGCCTCCACGACGCAGGGATCCGAGACAAGGCCCTGGAATGGACCACCTCCTTCCTCGACGGCAGAACCCAGAGAGTCCGCCTCCCACCTTTCCGATCTGAAGCCTCCGAGATCATCTGCGGCGTACCCCAGGGATCTTCCCTCAGCCCAACACTGTTCAACATCTACATGGCCCCGCTCGCACGCATCGCCAGACAGCACGACCTCAACATTATCTCCTACGCCGACGACACTCAACTGATCCTCTCCCTCACCAAGGACCCCTCGCCGCCAAAACCAATCTCCATGAAGGAATGAAGGCCGTCGCCGATTGGATGAAGATCAGCCGACTAAAGCTGAACACGGACAAGACGGAGGTCCTCATCCTCGGCTCCAACCCCTCAGCCTGGGACGACTCCTGGTGGCCAACGACGCTGGGAGCAGCCCCGACACCCACCGACCACGCACGCAACCTGGGAGTCATCCTCGACTCAACACTCTCCATGGCCAAGCAAGTCAACGCAGTCTCCTCCTCCTGCTTCAACACCCTCCGCATGCTTCGCAAGATCTACAGTTGGATCCCGACAGACACAAGAAGAACAGTCACCCAGGCCCTCGTCAGTAGCAGACTTGACTATGGGAACGCCCTCTACGCGGGAGTCCCGGCCAAGCTCATCAAGCGACTGCAACGCATACAAAACGCCTCCGCACGCCTGATCCTCGACGTACCACGCCACAGCCACATCACCCCCCACTTGAGGAACCTGCACTGGCTCCCCGTCGACAGGAGGATCACCTTCAAACTCCTCATCCACGCACACAAGGCACTCCACAAAACTGGCCCAGCCTACCTCAACAGACGACTCTTCTTCTACGTCCCCAACCGCCAGCTCCGCTCCGCCGACCTCTCCCTCGCCACCGTCCCTCGCATTCGAAGAACAACCACCGGCGGCAGATCCTTCTCACACCTCGCCGCCAAGACCTGGAACACCCTTCCACTAAGCCTACGACAGACCCAAGACCTGCTGACCTTCAGGAGGCTACTCAAGACCTGGCTGTTCGACCAGTAGCAGCACCCCCCCCCCCTTCCCTCTCCCCAGCGCCTTGAGACCCTCGCGGGTAAGTAGTGCGCTCTACAAATTCTGTGATTGATTATATAGCTCTGGGGTCAAACCAAATCTGGACATTAGGGCTCCCTTCATGTGGGTATAGGACATCTGCTCCTCTGTAGGCAAATCCAACAAAGTGTCCCTCCCATCACTAACAAAGCGGCCCCACAACCCCGCTCCCCAATCCTTCTCAGGGACCCGGTGGGCCAACATTGCAGCTTCATAAGCCCTAAACCACTGACCAATATCCTCATTCTTGTGGAAATCTTTAACTACATCTTTGGGAATGTAGGTTCTTGCTTCTACATGCACTGGCGGTGTGCTGCCACCAGATGGAGGAACCTCTAACTTCTTGGCCTTGAGTTCCAATTCCCTCAATCCTCTCTCATGCTCAAAATGCATCCTCTTTTCCTCTAAGGCTAACTTCTTCATTTCTAATTCCATCCCAAGCTCTATTTTCTTGCTCTCTATGTCTTTCTGACCATCCATCTTGAGCCTAGCTAGCTCCAATTTATGCATCCTCTCACTTGCTCTGTCCTCCAGCTCTCCTGGGGACAACCCTTTGGAAGAAACACTGCTGCCCGCCCCTGAAGGTGCTTTCCCTCCAGTTGGGCCCACTGGCCCCTCAAGTTGCTCATTTAAATCCTCTGCCTCCGCTACTGGCTCCTCAGGATGCTCACTGGCATTCCTAGATTCTACCCAGGCCCTCAGCGCCTTCTGGTATTCCTCTTTCCTGGTGAGGCCTTTCACAGAGATTTTAAATTTCTTGCACAAAGCTTTGAGATAAGGCACAGGGTAAGTATCAATTCTCTCTTCTTCCAAAACAATGTCTCCGGATACTATGGATGCTGTCTTGCTCATGGTAGCAAAAAGACTGGCAGTTCTCAGGAATCAAAAATAGAAAAGAAGTTCCAAGGAAAAATTCTCAAAAAGTATGTGGTTGCGTTATGGTCTGCACTCACTAGTAGTGTACACCAATCACTGTATATGAATCACAAATGCAAGTCCAAATCCTCACCGCTGACCACCAATGTTAGATTTGGGGGTCTCTAGTTGGCATAGGTAGGTACCTGTGACAAATAGGGACCCTTGCGTCTAGTCAGGGTAAGGGGCTACACTCCTAAAATAACCCCTGCTCACCCCCTTGGTAGCTTGGCACGAGCAGGCAGGCTTATCTCAGAGGCAGTGTGTAAAGCATTTGTGGACACATACAGTAATATAGTGACAACACTACAGATGGACACCACACAGGTTGTATTTATAAAAATAAGTATTTTTATATAGACTTAACACAAGACCAAACGACAAAAATCCACAATACTGTACTCAAAAATAGACTTTAGAATGTTATAAAATAGTTCAGTTCTCTCAAGTTGTAGATGCGACACTTTACTCTCAATGTACCTTGAATGCGTAACGCAAAGAAAACAAAAGGGTCGCAGGGAAGGTGATGCGTCGGTTCCTTACACTCAGGGGAGTGGATGCGTCGGTTCCTTACTGCTGTGCAGGGGAGTTGATGCTCGCTTCCTTACTGTGCGGGGAGGTGATGCGTCGGTTTCTTACTGCTCTCCGGTGCGATGCGACAAGCTGGCACCTCGATGCGATACTCTTCTCCGGTACGATGCGACAAAATGGCGTCTTGGCTGCGATGCGACAACGTTGATGTGATGCGTGCACGCCCGACGGCCGTGCAGCGACTCGATGATCTTTGGAGCCGCGACAGGCCCTGCGACGCGCTTCTCCGGTGATGCGACGATGTCCTCTGTGGCAGCGTCCCGCTTCTCCGGTGATGCGCCGCGCTTCGGCAATGCGATGATGACAGCGGCAGCGGCGTCTCGCTTCTCCGGCGATGCGCCGCGCTTCGGCGATGCGATGATGACAGCGGCAGCGGCGTCTCGCTTCCTCGACGATGCGATGACAGCGGCTGCGGCGGCGACACGCTTCTCGTCGTTGCGTCACGCTTCCAGCTCCCAGCGACAAGCAGTCTCTCAGAAGGCCCAGCACAACAGCAGGCACTTCAATTCCCAGCAAGGGAATTCAGGGGGGAGCTGGTTGGTGAAGTCTTGTATCCCCGAGACTTCAGGCAGGAGGCAAGCTCTAGTTCAAGCCCTTGGAGATTCTTCTTCAAGTTGATAGAAAGCACACTCAGTCCTTTTCTCCTTTCTTTGGCAATGAAGCAACCACTGCAGGCCAACCCCCAAACACACAGCACAGGGGTAGTCTCCTCCTTCAGCTTCCTGGTTCTTCTCCTCAGCAAAGGTTCGTCTTGATTCCCAGAAGTGATCTAAAGTTCTTGGGTCTGGGTCCCAATATTTATACTACTTTTCTCTTTGTTCTCTGAAGGCAGAGAGGCCTTTGCCTAGTCCAAAACCAGTTCTGGTCAATCCTGGAGCACTTTGTTGACAAGACTCCTTCTTTCCTTTCACAGTGTAGGCCAGGGACATCAGACACACCACAGGAGGTGGAGCCAGCATTGTGGAGGAAAGGCACAGCTCTATTCAGGTCCCAGGTGCAACTCCTCCCTCCTATCTGCATGCAGATCTCTCTATTCAGCCCTGTGCTGACTCACCCTGTCTCCTGGAAGCCCCCAGCCCCTGTCAATCAAACTCCAGACAAGGAATACACAACCTAGCAGAGGCAGGCTTGGATAGTTAGGCAAGAAAATACCCACTTTCTAAAAGTGGTATTTTCAAACACAGAATGTTAAAACCAACTTCACTAAAAGATGTATTTTATCATTCTGAGTTCAGGCATACTAAACTCGAATTTCTACCTGGTTCCCTGAGTCAGTTAGGATTATAAAATGTAATAATCTAACTGCCCATTCTGGCCTATGGGGAACAGGTAGCCTTGCAATAGTGAAAAACGAAAATGGCTGTAATTCACTATTAGGACATGCCACACACACCAGGGCATGTCCTACCTTTTACCTACAATGCACCCTGCCCTTGGGCCTACCTTAGGGGTGACTAATATGTATAAAAGGGAAGGTTTAGGGACTGGCAAGTGGGTACACTTGCCCAGTCAACATGGCAGTACCAGACTGCCCACAGGCTCTGCAATTGCAGGCCTGAGACACACTTTACAAGCTGCTCCGGTGGGTGGCACAACCAGTGCTGCGAGCCCACCAGCAGCATTTGATTTACAAGACCTGGGCACACGCAGTGCACTGTACTAGGGTCTGACAGTAAGCCAAACAAGCCAATCATGGAGTCACTAATCCATACATCATTTTACCATAGGGAGCACTTGCACTGTGGCACTGAACAGCAGTGGCACAGTGCCCAAAAGCATCTAAAACCAGCAAAAACATAAAAGGCAACAGCAAAAAAATGGAAGGGAGACCCACACGCATGGTGCCAGGTCTAACATTACCGTTTGTCTTTCTATGCATTTCTGCCTTCCAAATGTAAGACAGTGTGTAAAAAAGAAGTAATTTTGAACAATACCCTCTAATTCACATGCTAATATGGGTACGCACAAATCCAGAGATGCACAAATAAGCACTGCTTCTAGACTTCATATCTTGGGGGCATGGTCAAGATGGCGACCTGGTAGGACGTGTCCTTGGGTCTCTCCGCTCCCGCCTGGCATAGCACGTTTATTTAGAGATGGAGGGGGGCCCCGGAGATTTGCGAACCCTTCCTGGGGGTCACACTGGTGACGGGGGTGCCCCCGGTGCGTGAGCTCCTGGGTCTGGCGCCGTGGCATGGCAGCTGTCTGGAGCGGCCCTGTGGAGAGGAGCAGCCGGTCTGCGGACGCCCTTTGGGGGCTGGCGAGGTGCGAACGGAGGCATTGCGGCTGGATCCCCCAATGAGCCTGGGGTGCGGGTTCGCCTGAGGGGGCACCAGGCGACGACATCGACAGCATCCCGAAGCGGGGCTTCGCTGGCCGGGCTCTGAGGTGGGAGGAGTCGGCCTCGTGAGTCTACGCGAGGCCCTGGCTGCAGGAGGTCGTACAGTCCGTACGAGTGTGCGGCTCCTGCTGTCTGGTGCCGTGCTGAGGAGACGCGGCCCTGCGGAGACCAGGTGCCGCGCTCAAGGAGAGCAAAGAGAGAGGCCGGGCCGCGGGGACAAAAGGATCGCAGCTGCAGCGGCCCCTGCTACCCCGGTGAGTGAGAGGCACCCCCAGCGACCCATACGAGGCCCAGGGCATTGAGGACAAGACAGGGGCGCAAAGACTTCATATCCCCACCTGACTGAGGGAGCTGGCCTGGGTGGCCTGCACGGGGCCTGGGCCCCAGGTGAATGCGTAGGCCCGACGGGCCTGGGTCTTCCGCTGACCGTCACCGCGCTGCGAGGAGGAGGCTGTGAGAGGGCCTGGAGCCGGCACTGAGGAGAACAGCGGAGGGGGCGAGGCCCACAACGTTTGAGAAACCAGTAGACACAGTGTGGTTGGTTGCGTGGCTGGAGGCTGCGGAGGCGCTCTGGGCGGCCTACATGAGGCCAGGCCGAGAGAGGAGAGACGAGGGTGCGCAGACCGTTGCCCCTTCCCGCGTGGTCGACTGTCTAGATTAGAGCCTTAACCCAGTGGCCAACTCTGCACAGAGCTGAGGGCTGAAGCGGGCTGGGGGGAATCGGCTACTCACTCTGTGCTAACACAATGGGGGACTCATCTCTCAGAGGACCAGTGACGCGGTGGAGGCTGGAGGCAAGGCGACCCCGTGCAGCGTCCCCACCCGGTAGGAGAGGCATTAACATTAACACCCCCCAGCGGACCTCTTGGAGTCGGGGGTTGATGTATTACAGCAGCAGAGTGGGCCCGGACCCACGGACTGGGCTCAGGGTCTGGGGTCATCTGCTTGCCCAGGGACACACTCTAAGGGGCATAAAGCGACTTTGCCAGCAATTGGCCCGACCAGACAGGAGAGCTCAGCGGGGCCAGGCGACTGCATCAAGAGGAGACCACAACTCACGGCAGAGAAGGGGGGGGCGATTTGCAGGCTATCTGAGTTGTACTCGCCTGCCCCTGGGACTTTAAAACACAAGCCTGCAACGTCTACATAAGAGCGGGGATGGCAATGATTTGCAATGGCGGCCTCCAAGGGTCGAAAGGACAGATCAGTGAAGGAAATGTTGCTTAAACCAACCAATTCGCAGCCTGAGGGCCAGATCACAATGAAGTCCACGGAAGAGACGGAGGGAGCGGGGGGAACGGAAGCTCCAGTTAGTCGATCCTTTTTGGAATCTCTCTTCTCCTCCCTCCACAAAGACCTGTCAGCCATGAAACAAGACCTCTCAGCTGACCTGCGGGAGGTGCGTCGAGATGTGGATTCTCTGGGGGAAAGGGTCAACACCCTAGAGGAACGCGAAGCCGGGCGCGATGAGGAACTAGAGAGTCTCCAACAAGAAGTCCTTCGGCTACAGGAACAGAATCTCGACCTCCAAGCCCACACAGAGGACTTGGAAAACAGGTCCCGGCAACAACATTTGCATCCGAGGCATGGCATATGGAGAGGAGGACATTAACATTGAAGCGCTAGTGATGGACCTTTTCTGCTCACTTCTGGGTGAACCTCAGGACTTTCCGATTAAACTGGACCACACTCACAGAGTGGGCCCTAGGAGTGCTGCCCCGGTTCCCCCTGCAGATATTCTGACAGGTGTGCACGATTACCAGCTCAAGGAGCGCATCCTTCGAGCGGCCAGGGGCAACTCCGCTTTTCAATACAAAGGGCAGAAACGCACACTGTACCAAGACCTAGCAGCGTCTACCTTGGTCAAGACATTTCGCCCTATAACTGCACACCTCCGGGAGGCTGGCATCGCGTACTACTGGGGGCACCCCTTTCGGGTGATTTTCATCTTCAAGGGGGAGCTCAGGCAAATACGCTCTCTCTCGGCGGCCTACAAGCTCCTGAACATTGAGGAACCCAGAGCCAAGAAGACGCAAGGTAGCAACTGAAGCAGTAGACGCCGAAGTGGCCACGGATGAACCACTATCAAGCCGCCGAGCCCATTATCACGACCCGACTCAGACACCATGGCGACAGGCGGTCCTGGCGTCCCTGACCGGAGCTTCTTCGGAATAGCCCTTGTGAGTCAGAGAAAAGAATCTGCAAACATTTGCTTGCCTCCTTGCCCGTCATCAGAGCCACTTTTAACATAAGCATGGGGCTGTGTTCGGGGGGGGGAGGGCGGGAGAGATACCGGCCACTGGTACCCCGCAATTTACTCTCCAGGAGTTGTAAGCTCCGGACACTTGATTGTTAAATGACATTTTCTTATATTCGTACAGTTTTTCTGTTGGGGTTTCTTTTTTTCTTTTGGTGGATCTCCTTCCCCATCCCTTTGCACTCCTGGCTCCGCATAACTGTGCCTGCCCCATGGTGGCCCCACCCCTCGATCTTATGTGCTCCCCTACAAGAAGAGATTCTTGGCATATGCCGATGCCTTATTTTAGCAGTATATCCTGATCCCGGCCCACATGCCAGCAAGCATTAAGATTTTAGCCCTGAACGTAAAAGGGCTTAACAACCCAATTAAGAGAAGGGCCATCTTGTCATATCTCGAGAACTCAAGCGCACATATTTGCTTACTTCAGGAGACTCATCTCCTCCTCAGCGACACCCACAGACTCCGCTCTATGGCTTTTCAACAGCAATATTTTTCTTAATTTCCCACCAAAAAGGCTGTAGTAGTCATCCTTATCTCTCGCAATTTCAAGGGGGTGGTGGGAGCAAGGGTATCCGAGATTAAAGGGCGGCTCCTGGCCTTCTCTATATCTATAGGCACGTACACGTTCACACTAGCCACTATTTACGCACTATTTACGCACTATTTACGCAGGGCCAGGAGGCGTTTCTCCGCAGATCGGTTACAGACTTAGCAGCCTCTCAGGACCGGCAGATACTATTAGGGGGCGATTTAAATATAGTGTTTAACTTCAACTTGACTGCTCAGCCCAAAGGCAGGGACAAACGGGGTCTCTGTCCGAAAGCGGGAAAGAATGGCTGCAGGATCTGGGGTTAGTTGATATCTGGCGCGCCCTTCATCCCCACACAACGGACTACACATTCTATTCCCATGCCCATAAGACTTACGCCAGGATCGATTATTTTATAGGTTCCCAATCCCTGCTCTCGCTGCCGTGCGACTCAGACATCGAGCCCTGCGCACTCTCAGGTCACGCAGCATTGACTCTGATGCTGGCGATTCCCCCCGCAGACAGACCACCATATTCCTGGTGGTTGCGGGAAGCTCTTCTCCACCGCTCGAGGTGATACTGCGCTTGACCAAGACATTGGAGGACTTCCTATTTTTCAATGACACTCCGGATAATTCCATAGTGTCCCTATGGGAAATGCTCAAGTTAGTGGCAAGGGGCGACTTCATCGCCACGTCCTCGGCAGACAATAAGATTTGCAGAGAAAACAGAGATGAGCTCTCCAAACAAATGCTAAAATTAGAAGGAATACACAAGTGGACCAGGGCACCTTGGGTGTGGAGGCAGCTGGAGGCAGCTGGAGGCAGTGTGTTCCCAGCTAGCTAGCCTTGGCCTTGATAGGGCGGAATACGCTGCTCTACGACTGAAGTACTCGTTCTACACAAACTGCGTGCTCAGCGTCAGGCGGCTACGGTCCAAAAGGTCTGTGACGCACATGGCTCTGAGCATACCCGAGATGCGGACATCTCCCACGCGTTCCGAGATTTTTATGCTGAGCTGTACACCGCTCACCAGCTGCCAGAGCGGGATACTCTAAATTATCTCCAGGGAATAACTCACTCCCGGCTGACCCCTGATCAGGCCTCCACCTTAGATAGCCCAATCCGCATTGAGGAAGTGATCTCAGCCATAGCTTGACTTAAACTCCTTAAATCTCCGGGCCCTGATGGGTTTACTGCTAATTTCTACAAAACCTTTTGCACCATTCTAGCCCCGATACTAACCCGACTCTTCAATGCAATTGGGGACACCTCTGATATCCTGCCCACGATGCTCCTTGCTTCGGTTGTTGTCCTCCCTAAACCCGGTAAGATTAGCCGGTATTGCGCTTCCTACTGGCCAATATCCCTGGTGAACATCGATCTAAAGTTATTTACGGGAATTCTGGCTGCTAGATTGGAACCGCTGATGCCGGGCTTGATAGCCCCGGATCAAGCAGCGGGGTTCGTGGCGACCAGACAATGTGGAGACAACATACGGAGATTACTCCACCTCCTAGACAAAGCCCACCACCAGTCAGAGGAACGGGTGACGTTGTCTGTTGACGCTTAAAAATCGTTTGACAGGGTGCACTGGCCATTCCTGGAGGACACTCTGGAGCGGTTTGGGGTGGGGAATCGCTTCCGCAAATGGGTGTTTAGTAGCTATAGCCGCCCCTCGGCCACAGTCCGGGTAAACGGATTCACCTCAGAGCCCTTTCCGATAGCACGGGGAACGAGACAGGGATGCCCGCAGACTCTGTTGCTATTTGCCCCATATATGGAGCCTATGGCTCAGAGGGTGCGGGAGAACCATCAGATCATCGGGGTTCGGTTTGGGGGAGAGCGCCATACCATAAGCTTATATGCGGACGATGTCATTGCTACACTCGAGGCCCCCACAACATCAATACCGGCCTTCCTCACAGAGCTAGAGATGTTTGCTGCTGCTTCGGGCTTTCGGGTCAATGTGTCCAAGTCACAAGCTCTGGGGTTCTCTTTACTGCCGTCCACTTTGGACACTCTCAAGCAGATATGTTCATGTAAGCTTCCCCGGTTCCAGAGGGTCGAGAAAAGATGTCTTTCTTACAAACACACTACCCAGGGCATAGGTTAGTGATTGTTTTATTAATCGCAATATAATCACAGTCCTTAGGATGCTATGGAAAAGGGGTGGGAAAGTACTGAGTCATAAACAATGCAGGGGCATCTCTTTGCGTGGTCCTAAATTATAGTCCGGGCCAGCAGGTAAGTCAGTGATAATCTTGGCTCCCCTCTTGTACTCCTGTTGGCCATGCAGTGCGGCTCCTCTTCCTCTCAAAGGTACCGGAAAAACAAAGTAAAGAAAGGCAGGGGTAAGGATGTGGGAAGTGTCTCTAAGGTTGAACAAGGGGGAGAGGTCAAGTGCACCCTTCACCGTCCCTGCTGTGCCTTGTGCCTTAGTGCGGGGATAAATTGTGCCAGGTTTAGACTTGGGTGCCCTTTAACCCTGCCCACCACCCTTTTACATAGTGCAAAGGTTTCTGTGCCACTTGCCTGAACCCACGACCCTCCTGGGCCGTGGGGATGGGAGCTGCAGCCTCCTCTTCCGCTGGGAGAGGGCTGGACCCGCTCGCATTGCTCCTTGCGCTGCTTTCTCTGGTGACGGCCGGTTCCTGGATTCCGACGTCCTCGCCGACCTCCACCTCTCCGTGAGAATTTCTGACGCTGGCGTCCTCGTCTTGGGTCTCCCTGGCCTCCGTAGTGTCCTCCGGTCTCTCTTCTCCAGTCTCCGCGTTCGCCGTCTCCGAATCTCCCGCTCGCCTCCTTTCCGCCCCTTTTCTGTTGTCCTCCTCCCTCGCGACTGGACCGCTGCCTGCACTTCCAGTCGGGGTCATTGTGGGCGCCATGTTGGAATGGTTGGGTCAATCCGCGAACCGATCACACTGCCTTCCCTCCGGGAATGGACGTGAGGGCCATTCTGAGGCAGGGTACCAGGACAAGAAATCCACATTTGATTGTAGTTTGCCCGGAATGTGCAAGGTTTGAAAGGTAAAGGGCTACAAAGCAAGGAACCAGCGAAGAATTTTTGGGTTGGAGTCCTTATGTAAGGAAAGCCAAGTCAGAGGGGCATGGTCTGTAAGCAGAAAAAAGGAACGCCCTAGGAGATAGTACTGTAGTGCCTCCATGGCCCATTTTACTGCTAGGCATTCTTTTTCTATGGTCGCGTACCGGATTTCTCTGGGGAAGAGTTTCCTGCTAAGGAAGAGAACAGGATGTAGATCCCCTTTAACATCAGGTTGGGACAGGACTGCCCCGAGTCCTCTATCCGAAGCATGAGTTTGTAGAACAAAGGTTTTTTTGTAGTCAGGGCACATTAGGAGTGGAGCGCGACATAAGGACTCTTTCAGCAGGCAGAAGCTGTTCTCCAAAGTGTTGTTCCAAACAATGGGTTTCCCTGATTTTGGTTTTGTCAGAAGGTCTGTGAGGGGACTGGCTACATCGAAGAAGTGTGGAATGAATCTCCTATAATAACCTACCAACCCCAAAAAGGAACGGACGTCCTTCCTAGTGGTGGATCGCGGGATTTTGGTGATGGCTTCCAGTATGTTCAGTTGGGGTTTGATACACTCTCACTGGATATCATAACCTAGATACTCTATATGGTTTGTGCCAAAGGTGGTTTTCTTAGGATTAATAGTGAGGCCTGCTTGTTGAAGTGTGTGCAAGATTTTCTCTAGATGATACAGATGTGTCTCCCAGTACGGGCTATGCACCACTATGTCATCTAAATAGGCTACAGCAAATTCCTAATGGGAACGTAACAGGACATCCATTAGTCTTTGGAAAGTGGCTGGGGCGCCATGAAGGCCAAAGGGAAGTACTTTGAATTGATAGAGACCCGACGGGGTGGGAAAAGCCGTCTTTTCTTTGGCTTCAGGCGAGAGGGGAATTTGCCAATATCCTTTGGTCAAATCAATGGTAGACATCACCCGGGCATTTCCCAATATTTCTATCAACTCATCGACCCGAGGCATTGGGTATGCGTCGAATTTTGACCTAGCATTTAGTTCACGAAAGTCAATAGAAAATCTTATACTCCCGTCCGATTTTGGCACTAAGACAATTGGGAATGACCAGGCGCTGTGGGACGGCTCTATGATATCCGCCTCCAACATGGACTTTATCTCTTGATCTACGGCCTGTCTTCTGGGGGCTGGAATCCTGAACGGTCTTAACCGAACCGGACTTGCGTTTCCTGTGATGATGTTATGGTCAACTAGGGACGTGCGTCCGGGCGTTCCTGAGATTACTCTAGGGAATGAATCACAGAGATCCTGTAACTGTTGTCTCTGTTCTTCTGTGAGTTGTTGTCCGAAGTGAACAGCCTCACTTCTGTGGGGATATTCTGGGGCCAAGGAAATCTCCAGAGGTTTATCTGTGGTTATCTGGCATATGCGGGAGTTGGTGCAAAGGGACTCTGGTAAGGGTCCCGCCCAGGCTTTTAAGAGATTTACATGGTATGCTTGCCCTGTTCATGGCTTGTGTGGTACTGCCACCCAATAAGTAACAGGAGTAATCCACTCTAGGACTCGATAGGGACCCTGCCACGTGGCCAACAACTTTTTCTCAGTACTGGGTAGAAGGATAAGTACATGGCTTCCTACCTGGAATTCCTTAAGTTTGGTCTTTCGGTCATAATGTCGTTTTTGGTGATCTTGTGCTTTTTCCATATTACTATGTACCTCTTCCCATAGGGCAGGCAGGGTGTCTTTTAGGACCGAGCTGTACTGTAACAGGGGTTTGCTCTCGTCTTCCTCTTCTACCCATTGTTCAACCGCCATGTCGAGAAGAGTACAGGGTTCTCTACCGAACAGGAGTTCAAATGGAGAGAAACCTGTTGATTTCTGCTCATGGGTACGGATAGCAAAGAGTACCAAAGGCAAGTGTTTATCCCAGTCACGCCCTGCCTTATCTATGACCTTCCTAAGCATTGTTTCTATCTTCTTGTTATATCTTTCTACGAGACCATCGGTCTGTGGGTGATACACCGCTGTTCATATTTGCTTGACCCCCAGGATATCGCATACCTGTTTCATTAACTTTGATACAAATGGGGTGCCTTGATCAGTTAATATTTCATGAGGGAACCCCACAATAGAAAAGAAAGTGACCATGGCTTGAGCTATGGTTGAAGAGGTAGTGCTGGATAACGGTATGGCCTCTGGATAGCGTGTGACGTAATCCACCAAGACCAGAATATACTGGTGTCCTCGGCCCGAAGGGAGTAAGGGCCCCACTAGGTCCATACCCACCCTCCTAAAGGGAACATCAATGATGGGGAGAGGTTGTAACGGGGCCCGTGGAAGGACCGGTGTATTGACTTGCTGACACCTAACACAGAAAGCACAAAATCTGGCTACTTCCTGATAAACTCCTGGCTAATAAAAATGGTCTAGCAGATATTTCAGCGTATGTTCTTTGCCATAATGACCACCCCCTGTCTGACTGTGAGCTAGTTCCAATACTTGTTCCTTGTTTTAACAGTGCTGGCAGTTTAGGCTCCGTGCTTGTTAGGGGTCCCTAATCCCCGGTCAAGGAAGGTTGGGAGGAGGACGAGGGGGTTGGGCTTTAAACTCAGGGGACCGATGATAAGCACAAGCTAGGTCAACGGCCACGGTGACCAAGAGATTAGGATGTTGTTTGATCCAGGCTCTTGTATTGGAGGGGAGGGCTTCCAGATATTGTTCCAAGTAGATTTTTTCCGTAAGATCATCTATAGAGGAAGAGGTGGGTTGTAGCCAACGGTTTCCCAGATCTCGTATGCGATAGTACAGGGCTCGTGGATTGTCCCTGGCAGTCCATTTCTCTTTTGGAAACCGGTTGCGATAATACTCCTGGTCACAGCCTAAGCGCTCTAATATAGCCCTTTTTAGGTCTCGGCTGGCGTTGGAGCGCGCATGCGCTCCTCGCCTCGAGACTTATAGTAATCAGCTAAGTTTGGAGAAGGGGACTCGAGGCGCGCCCCTCATTTTCATTGGGTAGCGTCAGCGTTTATGTTAAACGCTGGCTTCCCATTGAAAAGGAGGGTTTTAGGTTGCCTCCCTTTGGCTTTTGGGACGGCCTACTTGGACGGGCTCTCCTGCTTTCCGTGCGTCGTAAACGTTTTCTTATCTTTATGGGGCCATGTGTTTCAAACACATGGCCCCATAAAGACAAGCTCCGGCGCGATCCTCTTCAGACTCAGGCAGAGTGGGTACAGAAACGGATCACAGGCCTGAGGCCTACAGGGCTTACATCAGCTGCCTTGGGCTGTGGCAGTGCACAAGGGTGGATTAATGTGGGCCACTTTTATTTTAATCCCCGGGCATATTTTTCCCCTCAATACGACCCTACTTTTCTCTGTACCGAGGCGGCACGCCCCGCAACACAGCACATAGATGCCTCCGATGTGATATATATAGTGTGATATAATGACAACGGTATTATTATTAACATTATTCTAACGTTCTCAACCGCCTATTTTTTTATCACTTGAAAAGGCAGTTCTATTTTTTCTTACCCGTTTTGACTTACACAACTGACGAGCCCCCGACATTCTTGTACACTGTCGCCCTGGAACACTTGCTGTTTTTGTATGGTAGCGGATTAGTTGTGTTTCCGCGCAGCAGAAAACACCTCAGGTGGTGTCATAAATAATTATGTGTCTCTTTAAGAAGACAGGACGGGGGGGGGGCGGGGAATCGAGGTATAAGGGGTGCTGGTAATTGAAAGTGTGCGCACTGCGCAGAGAGCAGAAGACTGACTTCACTCTTATTCTGTGTGAAGGCTAAATGTGCCGTGATGTGCTTCAGGTCACACAGAGCGTCGGAAGCCTCGGGGTGGAGCATTAGGGTGATCCCAACCCTGGGTTAACAGAGGGAGGTCGTGCAGGGGTCACCCTGGTCTCCAGGAACCTGGACATGGTGAAGAGGGAGGGAGATTTAAAAAAAAAAACATATTTTCAGTTTAGGAGAGGATGTGGCCTGACGGCCAGGGCTGCCGACTTTGGAGCTGGGGAACCAGGTTCTATCCTCGGCGTCGGCTCAGCATCCTGTGATTCTGGGCAAATCACTTAATCTCCCCCTGCCTACCAAAAACAAATGAATGTGTCCTTGTGTAACGCAAGTGGTGCTCATGTAAAGTGCTCCAATACCTTTGGGTCGAGTTCGCACTATATAAATCTGCAAAAACAAAAAGTTTCAGGAGTGCACTCTTCACTATTGGGAAGGAAATCTCACAGCATGGATGTTGCTGCAACAGCCCCACCAGAACTTCAGACCGAACTCTGCGAGATAGCTTAGTGAGTTCAGCGCTAGCTGCTGGCGCCTGTTCTGGGCCATCAGTCGCAACTTGAAATCTTGGCACCAGCGCCCGCTCAGCCTTGCCTCGTTCACGGTGAGCTTAAACTTAGCACCATCGGGCAGGTGCCTAAACAACACACATCTTATTTATAGCGTTTCCTATCGGTCGACCTGTAGGAGCAAGCGCTATAAAGCCATGTATTATTAAATGTAGTAGCGGTATTTCTATTCTGTGCCACGACAAATAAATCACTTTTATGTTGCTGCTGGCCAAGGGCGCTAACACCGCTGGGCGCGCAAAGCTAGGCTCACATTTCACTTGTCTAGACAAGTGCTCATTTACTTGTATCCTTCTGCTTGTGTAGGGGGTACTGCGTAAACTAATTGCTTCTAGGCGCTTGATAGAGCCGCGCCGGGCCTGGGATCGTGATCGTGAAGCTTGATTTGCCGGTGTCTCGCAGTGGTGAAGGAGTTGTAGGGTCTGTAAAGCCCGCGTCAGGGCCCGGTAGCGTCAGGGTGCTGTAGGGAGCTCGGGTACCAGTCCTGGAAGCCCAACTGGACAGAGCAGAGCCGGGCCAGACAGGGCAGAGAAGCACTTTTTTAATGTTTATTAAACACCAGGGGTTACTTTTTAATGATGGTACATGTCAGGATGATGGTTTATGTGATTGTTATATGTTTTTAATGATGCTGTTTTTCATGTTTTATGGACATTTGTCTTAATAAACTTTATTATTACTCCTACAACCAGAAGAGACTAGATAGGAAGCACTATACGCCTTCAAGGCGCACACTGCTGAGCTGGGGGATCGGCTCCTCGAAGCGCAACGGCTCCACCTATTCAGAGTGCACTGAGGGGCAAAGTGATCCGGGAGGGAGCTCCTGAACTCACTCTTCGCGTATTTGTAATGGCTGGGCGAGGTCCTGCTACCTCTTGAGAGATAGCTAACCGAAGATAAGCATTTTTTGTAAGCGTCTGCCCTCATACAGCGCAAAACGTGGAAGGTTGTATCGTACGTTATGTAGCGCTTCATACTCATAACAAGGCCACTAAGCGCTCCGATGTGAATATGGGGGCACTGGAGACTGTGTCTGCTTCCCTTGCAAGAGGGCCGCCTCCTTAAGAGAGCGCGAGGACGGAGGAGGGTTGGGATTTAGATTCTGGAGAGAGGAGAAGGGGAGGAGAGTACTGAAAGTCGAGGTGTCTGGTGAATAGAAGAGCGCGCGGAACGTAGACGTCTGTGTGAGGAGTTTGTAGGACGAGTCTGGGGAGTGGAAGAGACTGGGGACTGGGAGAGTCTTAGGAGTGGAACATGGAAGAGGGTGGGGGGAGTGTTTGGGAACTGGAAGAGGCTGCAGGTGAAGATTCTGGGTAGGGAGAGTCTAGGGAGTGGAAGAGGCCGAAGACTGGGGAGGCTGCAGAGTGTAAAAATGCAATAGGTCTCGCCTTTCATTAAGTTAAAGCCATTTGCTTTGCTATACAATCTCTACTACTCACTCTCTACTCACTCTCTACTACTCTCTCTCTACTACTCTCTACTACTCACTCTCTATTCACTCTCTACTACTCTCTACTCTACTCACTCTCTACTCACTCTCTACTACTCACTCTTTACTACTCACTCTCTACTACTCACTCTCTACTACTCATTACTACTCACTCTCTACTACTCTCTACTACTCACTCTCTATTCACTCTCTACTACTCTCTACTCTCTACTCACTCTCTACTACTCACTCTCTACTACTCTCTCTCTACTACTCACTCTCTACTACTCACTCTCTACTACTCACTCTCTACTACTCTACTACTCTCTACTCTCTACTACTCACTCTCTATTCACTCTACTACTCTCTACTACTCTCTACTACTCTCTACTCACTCTCTACTACTCACTCTCTACTACTCTCTACTACTCACTCTACTACTCTCTACTCACTCTCTACTACTCACTCTCTACTACTCTACTCTCTACTACTCACTCTCTACTACTCTCTCTACTACTCTCTACTACTCTCTACTACTCACTCTCTACTACTCTCTACTACTCACTCTCTACTACTCACTCTCTACTACTCTCTACTACTCACTCTCTACTCTCTACTCTCTACTCTCTACTCCTCACTCTCTACTCTCTACCTCTCTACCTCTCTCTACCTCTCTCTCTGCCTCTCTCTCTACTACTCTCTACCTCTACCTCTACCCCTCTACCTCTACCTCTCTACCTCTCTCTACGCGCACATATATATATATGCATTTGTATATATGTATGTGTATATATATATACATACATACATATATAAACATATATATACATCTGCATATCTATATAAATACAAATATAAATGCATGCATACATATACATATACATATATGCATACATATGCATGTTATGTACATGAAAGTTTGAAAAACACTAATAAAAGCAAAGCTAAAAGCCACCTAATTACAAACAAAATTGCTTTAACTTAAACGAGGCGAGACCTATTGCATTTTCAATGCTTGTTATGTCTGGGTATGCGGTTGTTCCTGCTGGATTAGCGGCCTGATAGGCGGCTTGTAATTCACCCGATAACAAGAGAGCAATATATTGACCCCAACTTTCTGGAGGCCAGGCAGCTGTCGTGACAACCCGCTCAAAATTAACAAAGAAGAAGTCGGAAATTTTTGTAATACGCTGCCTGGTACATTAGGATGTACTCTAGCACTTGAGATAGCGTCAGTTAACCGTAGGATGGCGGTATCCTGTACTTGCTGATTGTTGGTCAAAAGGGCGGCCTGTTCCTTTAAGGCTGAATGGAGAGCGTTGCGTTCTTTCTGGGTTGTTTTGGTCTGTTGTTCAAATATAAGTTGTAGGTGTCTTTGTCCCTCTGCCAATTGCGTTATGATGGCCTCCATTGTAATGGGTTGTGTCATAAGGGCTAGACACCGGATCCCACTTCTGACACCACTTGTAAGCTTCCCCGGTTCCGGAGGGTCGGGAAAAGATGTCTTTCTTACAAACACACGACCCAGGGCATGGGTTAGTGATTGTTTTATTAATCGCAATATAATCACAGTCCTTAGGATGCGATGGAAAAGGGGTGGGAAAGTACTGAGTCACAAACAATGCAGGGGCATCTCTTAGCGTAGTCCTAAATTATAGTCCAGGCCAGCAGGTAAGTCAGTGATAATATTGGCTCCCGTCTTGTACTCCTGATGCCCACGCAGTCCGGCTCCTCTTCCTCTCAAAGGTACCGGAAAAACAAAGTAAAGAAAGGCAGGGGTAAGGATGTGGGAAGTGTCTCTAAGGTTGAACAAGGGGGAGAGGTCAAGTGCACCCCTCACCTTCCCTTCCTGTGCCACGTGCCTTAGTGCGGGGATAAATTGTGCCAGGTTTAGACTTGGGTGCCCTTTAACCCTGCCCACCACCCTTTTACATAGTGCAAAGGTTTCTGTGCCACTTGCCTGAACCCACGACCCTCCAGGGCCGTGGGGATGGGAGCCGCAGCCTCCTCTTCCGCTGGGAGAGGGCTGGACCCGCTCGCATTGCTCCTTGAGCTGCTTTCTCTGGTGACGGCCGGTTCCTGGATTCTGACGTCCTCACCGACCTCCACCTCTCCGTGAGGATTTCCGACGCTGGCGACCTCATCTTGGGTCTCCCTCGCCTCCGTAGGGTGTCCTCCGGTCTCTCTTCTCCAGTCTCCGCGTTCGCCATCTCCGAATCTCCCGCTCGCCTCCTTTCTGCCCCTTTTCTGTTGTCCTCCTCCCTCGCGACTGGACCGCTGCCTGCACTTCCGGTCGGGGTCATTGTGGGCGCCATATTGGAATGGTCGGGTCGATCCGCGAACCGATCACAGTTCCATTCAGTGGGACCATAAATCTATACAGTACTTAGGTATAAAGCTGGCGAGTTCAATTCAAGATACAGTCACTTTAAATTACACCCAACTCTTGTCACAGACCCAGCGGGATCTTCATCACTGGCGACCATTTGGCCTCTCTTGGCTGGGCAGGGTGGCGGCACTCAAAAAGAGCGTACTTCCCAAAAATATTATACCTCTTCCAAACATTGCCTGTGGAGCCTCCCCCTGGCACTTTAAAACTACTTCAAAAAGAGTTTCTCTCTTTCGTCTGGGCAGATAAAAAACCCAGGATGAATAGGGACTTGATCTATAGACCCCCAGGGGAGGGCGCCTTGGGATTCCCAATATAGATCTCTATTTTAGGGCCACTCGGTTGCAGGCTCTGTTGGAATGGTCCCAAGGTGAGTCCGAAAAGCACTGGCTTTTTATGGAGCCTGCCTTGGCGGGCCAGTACCTGTGGAAGATCCCTTTTATCCGTAAAACCAATCGCCCTTCGGGGCTTTACAGGTCACCGGTTACACGGGCAACACTAAAGGCCTGGGATGCAACAGCTGCACACTGCGGCCTTACCACCTTCCTGTCGCCAATCACGCCCATAATCAACAATCCCGACTTTATTCCAGGTCGCGACCTGGTAGCCTTCAAACACTGGGATGGAGAGGGGCACAGATCGATTGACCACTTCTTCGATGTGGAGGGTCCCTTGTCCTTTGAGGATTTCCGCTCCAACTTTGCATTGCCGGAAACCGAGCGATATTACTACCAGCAGATACGCCACTGGGTTATGCAGCCCTCGACGCGTCAAGGAGCGGAGAGACTGCTCACCCCTTATGAGAAGTGGTTGCTTTCCAAACAGTCAAGCAAACGTCTCATCACGGAGCTTTACCACCTCTTGCGCCCTCCTAAACAGTTGGCTAAATCCGCAGGACAGAGGCGCTGGGAGACAGAACTGGGGTGAACACTATCACAGAAGGAATAGGGGGATATTTTTTACCAGGCTAGACTCTCGGCGCCCAACATCTCCAGCATTAAAACTGCCACCAAGATAGTGACATATTGGTATCTCACACCCCCCAGACTTCACAAGGGTAACCCCGGTCGCTCCCCAGGGTGCTGGAGAGGCTGCGGGTCTGAGGGCACACTGACACACCTGCTGTGGGAATGCCCAACGCTTACGTCATATTGGGAACAGATCCTAGATGAGGTTGATAAACATTTTAACACACAAATACCACGCTTCGCGGCGTATGTTCTCCTGGGCCTGCCCAATACGCTTACATATCACCTTAAATCGTACAGAGGTAGGCAGATGGGAATTGCCTTGGGTGCGGCCCTGCAGAATATATTGTCCCACTGGGGCACAGATAGGACTCCCACGCTCCAAGGGTGGTTACACAGGTTGTGGCATGTGTTGGGCATGGAACGCATTTCCCTTTCACTTCAGGGAGACAGGGCTTCCTTTGCGGAATTGTGGCACCCTTTCATAACTCTGCTGAGCTCCGATTTTCAGGAACTCATCTGCCCCAGATATTTGCGTTTACTGCGACTCCCAGCGCTGATACAGGATCCAGCCCAACCCCATCAACGTGAGACACCCCGCGACAACCCTGGTCTTTCCCTTTGGTGACCTCTGGGGCGGTGGGGAGGGGGGGCACGGAAATGGGGTAGGGGATGGGAGGAGGGGGAAGGGGGCGAGTTGGGATCTTGTTTTCCTTTTCATTTTATGCCTTATTGTCATGCACACTCGCTTGGCTCCTAGCAGAGGGCATTGTATTGTTTATTGCATTTTGTCTTTATCAAATAAAAAGATTTAAACCTAAACTTCATATCTTGATCCTATTACAGAA
Organism: Calotriton arnoldi; assembly: GCA_963921515.1. Classification (NCBI taxonomy): domain Eukaryota; kingdom Metazoa; phylum Chordata; class Amphibia; order Caudata; family Salamandridae; genus Calotriton; species Calotriton arnoldi. The sequence goes on along the minus strand of CAWUFW010000829.1, from coordinate 765,585 downwards.
ATACATAGGTTTCCTTGATACTTATTTTCCACTCTTTATATTTTACCAAATGAATTACTGTATACCCGGTATACAATGAAAAACCATTGCAAGGTGCAACTCAGTTATTGGCTCTGGGCACCTCGGGTTCTTGGTGAACCTACAAGCCTCATATATCCTTGCAACCATAAGGGCCCCACGGACGTAACAGTGTATTGTTCACAAAAATTTACCATAGTTAGAAGAAGTTACAAGTGAAAAGGTAGGCACAAATGGCTTTTTTTTCAACTAAATTTCAATATTCTTTTATTTTAACTGAACTGTTCCTTTCTTAAGGAAAGCCTAGAAGGATCTACACAAATGACCCCTTGCTGATTTCAAAATGTAGTTTACTTTTCAGAAATGTATAGCTTTCTGGGATCCATTATTGTTTTCACACACATTTCAAACACTAACTGGAAGGAGGTTGAAAGCATAAAAAATTGGAAAAATAGGCTATGTCCCAGTAAAATGCCAAAACTGTCTGGAAAATTTTGGTATTCTGAAAAAAATTCCTGTTCCTGAAAGATGGAAAATTGGTGATTTTAGCACCACAAACCCTTTGTTGAAACCATTTGCAGGGGAAAAAACCAGGTGCTTTCTTCTGCAGCACTTTTCCCCATTTTTCCCCAAAACCCCAAAATGTTGCTGTATTTGCTTAATTTCTCGGTTCCCTCCAGGGGAATCCGCAAACCCTGGGTACCTTTAGAATTCTCAGCATGTGGAAGAGAAGGATGCAAATTTGGCGTGGATACCTTATGTGGACAAAAAGTTATGGGGGCCTGTTGTATCCCTTTAAGTTTTATTAGTCATATGGATCCTTGTGTTACATTCTAATTCTGTTTCCCTGGTGTTTGCTGTTGCTCAGTTGAGCATTCTGTTGCGAGTTCTCAACTGGAAAGCAGCTTCACTGGCAGTCCTTACCTGCTCTTCATGGGTTTATCCAGGGCTTTAAGTGGGGGGGGTCTGTGGGGGTCTGAGCACCCCCAGTTTTTTTTGGTGGGCCTCGAAAGGGGTCTCTAGGGGGCTCTATTTTCGGGCCTCAAAGGTAAAAGGTAGGGTGACCAGACGTCCCGGTTTTTGTTTGGTGTTTCGGGTGAGCATGCGCGCGCACTGCTGTAAGGCGTGACGTCATTGTAGCAGGAAGGAAATCCTTTGAAGAGAGACACTTTCTCTCTGGATTTCCCTTCTCTTTGAACACGCAGCGCCACCTACGTCATCGTGCCAGCCATCGGCACAACAACAGCTAGTTAGAACCGGCACGACCCTGCTTTTACGGCCTGCAGCAAGATTTCTCCAGCAACCAGTGTGACCCTGCTCTGCCTTAAAGCAAGCGAGGACGAGGGTCTACAACAGAATCCAGCAGCAGTGACACTACCAGTGCAGCCCTGCCCCTGTCGGCCCGTCATCTCTATGCCTCAAAAACCTGTCTGATTTCTCTAGATACATACCTGCCTGTCTTTTTTCTCAATCATATGTCTATTTCTAACCAACCGACCGTCCACCCATCAGTCAGTTTATCCATCCATGGGTCGTTTCATTTACATTATATTCCCTTCTGTGTGTTAGTCCGTCCAGGTGTCTGCTTCTGTTCACTGATCGCCTAATAAATAACGTTTACAGTAACACATATGTGATAACGTGGAACCACACATGTCAAATCACACATAGGATGAACAATAACACATGAAATACATACCGACGTTGGCATACACTCTAGCGCCGGTGCTTGCACACACAACCTGTGAGCCTTCAGAAGGACTTGTGCCAGCGCCGGAAAATACCAATAACCCCACCACAATTGTTAATGCCCACAGACTTTTGGTTAGTCAAGTACGTATATTTAGAGCAATGAAGGACTCACCAGGGAGTTTGCTTCTGCGGCTCAGAGAGCAGTTGACGAGGGCAAATTCAAGAATGTTCCTCTTTTCCATGGTAGAAGTAACTCTGTTGCCCTTAATCAAAATCAGTTTTACCAAAGTCTGTCTGTAAATATCAATAAACGATGTGCCCCGGATTCTGAGAAAGAACTTATAGCCAGCTTCAGTGTGCTAGATGCAGGCAACTTGCCTTCTGGTGATGAATGCATTCTTTATGGTGAAACAGATATCCAGAAACTGTGTTCAGAGTTTCAGCTGCCAGCAAGAGTTACTATCCAAGCTTTTAGACTTTTCAAAGATTTTGGTGGAAAGAAAACCCCTGAAGCATTAAAAAGTTAGTAGTTTGCATGGAAACCCTGCCAGCAAGTAATGCGGATTGCGAGAGAGGTTTCAGCGCAATGAACTTAATTGCTAGTCCAACAAGGGCCTCTCTTCTTGTAGAGACCATTTCTTCATGCTTATGGGTAAAACTCAATGGTCCTCCATTAGAAACATTTGACGCAAAGCTGTATGTAAAGAGTTGGCTGGCAAAAGGTAGAAGGTCTGCTGAAGAAAATTGTTGTGAGAAACACCAGCAAAATAGACACAGTGAATATCTTCAAGGGTTTTGGGAAATCCTGCAATAGATTTCTAAGTAATGTAAATATTTTTTACTTGTTTTTAAAGTGTTTGGTATTTTATGGCTTATATTTAATAAATATACCTTTTTGCCTATTTTATTATCCTTTGCTGGATGCGACTTCATGATTTTCTTAAGCACACAATGCTAGTTATCTTGATTTAGACCACGCCCCTACTCGGATAGGCCACACCCCTTTACGAAATTTGCCACGCCCCTTTTAGAGCACCCCCAGTTTTTTTTTTCCCACTTAAAGCCCTGGGTTTATCTATTTATCTACTTAAATGCTCGAATAAACTATTCATCAGGAATTCAACCTCAAGTGATCTTTTGTATGTTGTTCAACAATGCAACATTCATTTGGCGACGATCGTGAGCCAGATACGGATCTACGCTTTTAAAAGCCACCGAAGCATTCATGGCAGCAGCTGCGCAGCATGAAAATTCAATCGAAATCGGCATAAATTGTGAGGCGCTGTCATAGAGGAATGCGTGGCAGAGGTTTTTAAACATTTTAATACTTTCGCGAAGGGCATTGATAATAGGGCTTTGGGAGGGGCGGCCGACCACCGGGAGGCCTGCCCCTCCCGGGGGATTTTGGGCCGGGGGGCAGCCAGAGCCCAGTTGGGCTTGTTGGGCTTCCCCGGGCTATTTTGGGCTAGGTTTGGGCGGTTTTTGGGCTGGGGGCCTATATAGCCGGCCATCTTAGGTCACTGACCACCATTTCGGTGGAAGTGACACGACAGCCGGCTGGGCGGGTTTTTCTGGTTGGGAAGCTGTTTTTTGTCTGGCGTTTGCGCGGGTGCGATGGCACACAGTCAGGATCCCCGGGTTGTAGAGGCGCTCCGCCTTTTGGAGGACGCGGGCCGCACGGACATGCTACGGCCCGGCGTTAAGGTAAGGCCACCCAGGAGGGCGGCGAGCGGGGTCGCGGCGGCTGTGCTGGCATGCGAGCCGCCGCGAGCGCAAAAACGGCTAAGTGTAGAGTCAGGGGGGCGCGGCCGCACTGCTAACGCGGCCGCGCCGAGGAAACGCACACGTGGCGGGGGGCGGGGCGCGGCTCCGCGGCCCGCGCTGCATTTCAAGGAGGGGGCCCGGGGGGCCGGAAAGGCTCCGATTAGCAGGGCGCAAGGGAAGAAAGGGGCGGTGGGGGCCCCCGTGATAGTAGGGAGCGTAGGCGCGGAGCGGGGAAACCAGGGGGCTGTCACCTCGCAGATGGTCAGTGGGTGGGCCTCCCGCTTTTGATTGAAAGTGGGGAGGAGTATGAGGAGGCAGGGGGCCTGGAGGAAGCCAGGGGCGGAGGACGGGATCGGATGGGGGGGCGGGGGTTTCAGGCGATGGACCCAGGTGCCGGGGTGGGGGGGCGGGGGGCCTCGCAGGTAGACAGGGGGAGGCCCGGGCAGTGTGTGAGGCACGCACCCCGGCAGGGGTTGGGGACGCCGGGGGGTTGATGGCAAGCAGGGAGGGGCCGCGCTGGAGGTCCATGCCCTCCCTCGAGTTAGGGGTTGGCTGGATAGGGCGCCGGAGGGACTGCGCCACCGGTGGTCGGAATCAGAGGGTTGGGGGCGGGTGTTGGAGTCGGGGGGGCGAGGGAGGGGAGGGGCTGGGGTGGGGCTTGGAGGGGCTGGGGTGGGCACATCGGTTCGGCGGGTGGTTGAAGAGTTGGAGTGGAGCGATGGGGAAGGGGGCTTTTCCAGGGGAGGGAGCAGGGGGTGCACGGGGCAAGGGGGCTGGGGCCTGGGGGTCCGCCCCATCGCGGCGGGGGGCCACTCATCCAGTACGTCGGGTGCGGGACGGGGATGGGGGGTTTCACGGGGGCAGGGCGCGGGGATGGGAGGGTTAGAGGGCAGGACTAACCCCGGCATGTCGGACTCCACTTCTTTTTGGCAGGAAAGGACGGCGAGGTGCTCGGGAGAGTTGCGTGCGGCTCCAACCCACCGAGAGGATGGGCCGGCTCTGCCTCATGCGGGCGGTCGCGCTCCCACGAGGGACCTGCCGGCAGCGGCATACAGGAGGCGGGACGAGAGGCCCCCGGTAGCTCAACCCCGAGGGGTCCATGCGGCCACAGGGGACAGGCGCGGGAGGCATATGACACAGAGCGGGATTCACAGAATCAGCGCGCAGGGCAGCGGCGAGGGAGTGGGGAGTGGGGGAATTCCTCCGCAATTGCAGGGAGAAGGCGGGCTTGAGCAGGCTGGAGCCCACGGAGGGCGGCCCATTGCCAAGTTGGTCAGACAGGGACCGCGCAGGGGTAGAGGGGCCGGAGTCCGAGGTGGACGGCCCAGTGCTATTGGACTACGATGAAGGGAGCATTGAAGAAGGGGAAATTGTGAAGCCTGGGGAACTGCAGGACGGGGGGGGGCGTAACTAACGATATGCCTAGTTCGTTACAGAGCGGTCCGGTCAGGTGGAACAAAGCGGAGAGCGTGATGGCCCCTTCTGCACGACTGGTTAGGCGGCGGGATCCGGTACGGACGCCGACCTTGACGCCAGGTAAGGCAGCGAAAGGTTTTTCTAAAGGGCCAACAGGCGGTAGGCCGCAGGCAAGGGTCTCGGTTGGCACAGATGCGCGGGGGGGGAGGAGTGGGAGGTGCGTTTGAGACAAGGGAAGTATGTGAAAGACACGGGGGTGGGGCCGGAGTCGGTGAGTTGGGGGGCAAGGGCGAGGGGGAAGGCGCCCGCCTCTTCAGGAGACCAAGCAGCAGGACCGGCAGGGGGACTGACGAGGGGAAAAAGCGAAAGGGGGGCTCTAAAGAGGGGGAAAGGAGAGCCATGACATCCCCGTGAAAAAATTGCCATATATGGGGATTACGAAGCCCCTGGGGGCCCACCTTACGTTGGGCACCAAAGAAAAAATCTGGAAGGGAGACTACGTGGACATGCTGAAGCTACTACATAGGGAGCTTACAGCGAAAGAAGGGTCCAAGGAGGAGGAGCTAGAATTGGCCAAGAGGCCGAGGGTGCCCATGAACATCGAAAACTGGTCGGCGGCATTCTTGATTTTCGCCAGCGTGTACTGTGAGAAGTACCCGGACCGGGCCGTCGAGTTGTTTAAATATATGGACGTGATCAGGCGGGCACAGGTCACGTACGGGGGGTACGCATGGTCCCACTATGATGAGGAGTTCCGGGCGCGGTTGGCCTGGGATCCGGAGGCCAAGTGGGGGGAAATAGACTCCGACCTTTACCAGCAAACCATGGGAGGGGCCAAGTTCGGGAGAACAATATACACGGCAAGCGGGCTACAGCTCGCACCCTGCCCCTTTCCGAACCACCCCACTTGCGGGGGGGTGGGATATGCGGGGAACAACGCCGGAAGCACAGGGGGTGCGTGCTGGGATTTCAACAAGGGCACATGCGCTCGACAATATTGCAAGTTTAGGCACGAATGTTCCAAGTGCGCAGGTCGGCACCCAGTGGTTCAATGCTGGGGGGCGGGAGGTAGCGGACAGGGGCAGCAGCCCACACAGGCGGGGCAACAAGCAGGGGGTCGGGGGGTAGGGGAGGACAGGGGCATCTGGGCAAAGGCTCATACTCCAGTTAAACAGGAGCGGCTGGAAACATGGTTGGCGTCTTATCCACGGACCGACGATGCTAGAACGCTGCAACTAGGCTTTCGGGAGGGTTTCCGGCTGGGGTACAAGGGTCCACGGTCCACCAGGTGGGCTGAAAATTTGAAATCTGCCAACGCGCACAGAGCGGTGGTACGGGACAAATTGGGCAAGGAAGTCCGGGAAGGGGCGCATGGCGGGGCCCTTTCAAGAGACACCGATTCGGGACCTGATCATTTCCCCTATTGGAGTGGTACCAAAGAAGGAACCCGGACAATACCGGCTGATACAGCACTTGTCATGGCCGGAGGGGGCGTCCGTGAACGACTTTATAGCGGCTGAACTTTCGTCAGTGTCCTACTCTTCAGTGGATGTGGCGCGGCAGTTGGTAGCTACGGTGGGGGCAGGCGCCCTCATGGCAAAATGCGACATCAAATCGGCATTTCGACTGCTCCCGGTGCACCCAGAGGACTACCAGCTGTTGGGCATACAGTTTGAAGGGTGCATTTTCGTGGACAAAGCGTTGCCAATGGGGTGCTCCAAATCTTGTGCCTTGTTTGAGCGTTTCAGTACCTTTTTGCAGTGGGTCTTTACGTGGCGGACCGGTAACCAGACAGTGACGCACTACCTGGATGATTTTTTCCTGGTGGGACTGCCCGGTTCGGCGGACTGTCAGCAACAGCTGGCTAGTTTTACAGAGCTCATGGGCTACCTGGGTGTGCCCCTGGCGCCAGAAAAACACAGGGTCCAGGCACGGTGTTGTCATTCCTTGGTATTGAGCTGGATTCAGTAGCAATGGAAGCCCGGCTGCCGGAGGATAAGAAGGTGCATATGCTGCTCTTGGTGGACAGCCTGCTGGCAAAAAAGAAGGTGACAGTACGGGAAGTACAGGTCCTCCTAGGGCACTTAAATTTCGCTTGAAGGGTGGTGCGCGCGGGGCGAACTTTCTGCAGGAGACTAGGTTTGTCCTTATCCGGTTTGACGCTACCGCACCATCACATGAGATTGTCGGCGGGCACAAAGGAGGACCTGCGCATGTGGCGGAGGTTTTGGAGCACTTTAATGGTATCCCAATGGCCGCCTCAGAGGACTGGGAATGGGACGTCACTATCTCCTCAGACGCGGCAGGGGCAGGCGGTTTCGGGCTTTACTGGCAAGGGAGGTGGTGTGCCGCGGAATGGCCATCGCACTGGAAGAACGGGGGGAGGAGCATTGCCTTTCTGGAACTGTTTCCACTAGTGGTGGCTGTGATGGTCTGGGCCCGGGAGTTGGCGCACAAGAAGGTGATTTTTAAGGTGGACAATATGGCGGTAGTGCAGGTCGTGAACAGGCAGTCAGCCAGGGACACGCAGGTGCTCAAGTTATTGAGGGTGTTTGTGCTGCGATGTTTGGAGCACGATATTTTGTTTCAAGCCAGACATGTGCCGGGGGTGGACAATGACATTGCGGACGCTTTGTCTCGTTCACAGTGGCAGAGGTTCCATGGGCTAGCCACGGAGGCGGACGCATGCCGGACGCCGGTTCCAGAGGGGATGTGGTCGGTAGGAGAGAAAGGGTCTTGCAGTTGGTAAGAGGGTCTGTGGCCACATCAACTTGGAGAGCTTACGAGCTGGCTTGGCGGGATTTTCTGGACAGTGGCGCGACGCGGCAGGACCGGCCCTGGGGCAGGGAAGAACAAGTAGTTCAATTTATTATGGCTATGATGGACAAAGGAAGGTCCAAAGTGACGATAGCGGGAAAGCTGTCGGCCATTGCGTTCATGGGAAAATTGTGGTGGGGCTACGCGCCATCCGCGGGTGAACTGGGAACGCGACTGTTGGAAGGCTGGGCAAGGGAGAAGGGCAACCGATCCCAGCTGAGGAGGCCCATTTCGGCAGGTATTCTTGTTGGCGTGACGCGGATTTTGCCGCAGATCTGCCGCAACCATGAAGAAACGGTATTGTTTTCCACGTTAATGTCGTGGATGTATTTTGGGGCCTTTCGGGTTTCCGAGCTGTTGGGTACAAGGGGGCGCGGGGGTGCAGTGGGGGCGGTGGATCTGCGGGAAAAGGAAGTGGCTGTACTACTGGGTCGCTCGAAGACAGACCAGCGGGGTGCAGGGAAGTGGGTGGTCATGGGGCCTGTAGTGGAACAGGAGGTATGCCCCGCGGCATGGGGGAGGATATTAGCCACGAGGGGGCCTTTGGAGCGGGGAGGTTTTCCGCTGGGAGGAGGGGGCAGGGTGACGGCGCCTCAACTACTTTGGGTATTGAGGCGCGCCCTCCTAGGACTAGGTGAGAACCCTGGACAGTTTGGGACACATTCCTTTCGCATAGGTGCAGCAACGGATGCAGCAAGACAGGGGGTGGGGGAGGGAAGAGCTTATGCATTTGGGGCGATGGAAATCAGATTGTTTTAGAACATACATCAGGCTGCGGGGCCCCGGGAGGGAGAGGCATGATGTTCCTCCTCTTTTCTCATATATGTGTCTTTTCAGGTGCAGTGGCGGGGCCTGCGGCGGCGGAATTGTCCATCCTCCTTGTAGGACATTCTTTTGTGAAGCGGGCGGAGCAGTACGAATGGGGAAAGCAGAACAGTGTGAACCTAGGGCTGGATCCTGGTTTGTTTAGGTGTCAGTGGCAGGGAAAAGGGGGCATGAGGTGGCACGAGTTGGTGCCGGCTTTGAACAGGTCGATCAGAGGGGGGACTTGCCCAGACGTGTTGCTCATCCATTTGGGAGAGAACGATCTGGTGCAGTGCAAAGGTTTGGCTTTGTTGAAGCAAATGCAGAGAGATTTGTTGGAGATTCAACGGCGATGGTCGGGCTGTCACGTGATCTGGTCGGATTTCATTCCCAGGAGATGTTGGAGGGGGGCAGAGCGTCCGGGGGCAATAGATAAGGCGAGAAGGAAGATTAACAGGGACATGCGAAAATTTTGTGACAGGGAAGGTTTTGGGAGGATGGAACATCCAGAACTGCGTTATGCAGCAGTGTATTTCTTTCGGGAGGATGGGGTTCATTTGTCCAGATATGGTTTGGAATTATACATAGTGCAGATTAAGGAGGTTTTGGACCAGGTGCTAGGAATATGCAGATACCCGAAACGACCAGGGACCTAGTTGGGGGGGTCAGAAAAGTCCTGGCGGAGGAATTTTCTGAGTGGCGTTTTTCCTGGTGTTTGGGAAGGTCACTCCGGAAGCACGCAGGAAGGGGAAAGAGCATAGGAAGTGTACATAGATAGCTAGGTGAAGAAAGGTTAAGAAGTTGCAAGTTTTGGGGGTTTATAAATGTTTGCAGGGGGAACAACTTTAGGGGAGGGGAGGGGGTAAGGTAGGAGGATACTATTTAGTGAGGATCAGTTTTGTACGGCACAGGCCAAGGAATGTTGATGTAAGGTGCACCTGTTTTCAATAAAGCGGCCTTTTTCACACCAACAAGCTAGTCTGTGGTATGTGCTGCACCCCTCTTGGGCCCAATAGGGCTTTGGGAGGGGCGGCCGAGCACCGGGAGGCCTGCCCCTCCCGGGGATTTTGGGCCGGGGGCAGCCAGAGCCCAGTTGGGCTTGTTGGGCTTCCCGGGCTATTTTGGCCTAGGTTTGGGCGGTTTTGGGCTGGGGGCCTATATAGCCGGCCATCTTAGGTCACTGACCACCATTTCGGTGGAAGTGACACGACAGCCGGCTGGGAGGGTTTTTCTGGTTGGGAAGCTGTTTTTCCCGCCCACCCTCCCCATGTTTAGGGGGGTCCTCTTTTGAGGCTTTTTACTGGGGGGTGGGTTTTAGATCCGCTGTTAGTGGCAGGAGTTTTGGTTTTCGGTAGCGTTGTTGGGAACAGGTGCATCGGGGGAAAATCATGTACTTTGGTTGTCGCTGGAAGCAGGTGCTGGTGTGCTAATGATGTTTTATGGGCGTTTTTCCTGGGGTTATAGTTGGGACAGAGGTTTACAGTTACAGTTTATTGTTTGGGAAGGTCACTCCGGAAGCACGCAGGAAGGGGAAAGAGCATAGGAAGTGTACATAGATAGCTAGGTGAAGAAAGGTTAAGAAGTTGCAAGTTTTGGGGGTTTATAAATGTTTGCAGGGGGAACAACTTTAGGGGAGGGAGGGGGGTAAGGTAGGAGGATACTATTTAGTGAGGATCAGTTTTGTACGGCACAGGCCAAGGAATGTTGATGTAAGGTGCACCTGTTTTCAATAAAGCGGCCTTTTTCACACCAACAAGCTAGTCTGTGGTATGTGCTGCACCCCTCTTGGGCCCAATAGGCCTTACCGCAACCGTTACAGTGACAGCCGACGCTATGGTCCGTTGAAGTCCGCGTGAAGCACGGAGACAGAGAGAGCGCGTGCCATTCGAACTTGCTCTTGTGCGGGTCACGCCTCTCTGAACGCTTCAGGAACAACGCGTGCATGACAGGCACAACATGTAGACGTCATAAACCAGGATTCAGAAAAAAAACCAAAAGAATAGAGCTCTCAGTGCAGAGCGAAGCAGGAAACTACTTTGGTGAACAAGTAGAGGAGCTTCAGATAGCAACTTCCAAGAAATAATGGCATTTAAGTAAACTCCAGTTACTTAATAATGTAGTGCCTTAACGAAACATAAAAAGCGACACTGCTACACTTTTATTCTTAAAATCTTAAATATATATATATATTTTTAATTTAAAAGATTATTAAAAATCTAAATAAAGTGGAATATGGCAAATCAGTTGCAACATTGCCAGATAAATCACTTTTTTGCAAAACCCAGGAAAACCAGCAGTTAAGTGGCAGCAGTGGTACAGAGCATTTGAAAGCTACATAGTAGCGATTGATGGTAAAGGATATACAAATGAATGCAAGAAAGCAGTTTTGTATGGTTTGTTAGGAGATGCAGGACGAGACATTTTTGCCAATCTCCCAGAATGTGAACCACCAGCAGGACAATTCATACCCTGATATGTATTTACAGAAGCAGTTAAAAGGTTAGAGAAAAGGTTCACCGAACAGCCTAATATTGTGCTAGAAAGGCATGGGTTTAACCAAAGAAAACAGTATGCAGAAGAAAGTATAGATGATTATATTTCAAATTTGCGCTTTTTTGGCGTCAAAATGTGAATTTGGAGACATGTTGGACACATACCTGCGTGATCAGTTCGTGTTTAACTGTTACTCAAAAAGGTTCAGGAACGTTTATTGGCCTGCAGAAATCCAATATTAAGCGAAGTTTTAGACATTGCGATAAGCATAGAGCGTTCATCGATTTCAATCAAGGTCATCACAGGAACAGATATTAATTCGGATGCTACTTGTGCAGTAACAAATAGAACCAGAGGGACAGAAACTCCTAGAGTGAAGAGTAATTCTGTGAATCAAAAGAAACTGGTGTGTTATAGATGCAGGTCTAAAACACACATGGGAATAATCTGAGTTGTCCGGCGATTGGTCGGAAATCTAACAAATGCAAAAACAGGGTCATTTTCAGAGTGTGTGTAGGTCAAGTGTTAGGAACACTGCTACCGTGCCAGTGAGAGTGAATGCCATTGAAGAGTTTCAGGATGATATGATAAGCAATTTGGTGTTAACCATTGATGTAGATGGATCGGGTATCTCTTTTAAAGCAGCTTTAGGGGAAGCGGGCATTGGAGAGGTAACACTTGAAGTAATGGCAGTTCCAGGCTCTCCTATTACTATACTTTCAGATATCACTTATTTTAGTAATGCATTTCCGAAAAAATTGATTGAAACAGATGTAAATTCAAAAGCATTTGGAGGGCAGGATATAGAAATGATTGTCTACTTTCAGGAAAATCTTAGTCTATTAGGCAGGAGAATTCACACCAAAATATATGTAAATAAAAGGGTGTGACATTGTCGGATGGCGTGACCTGGGAAGGATGGGCATTATGCTCAAGCCTGGATGTAATACACCCAAAGTATTAGGAGAAATGCATGTTGCGTCTATTGAAGTTTGTGGTAAAAAAACAACTTCTGAATTGGATGAAATTCTAAACAGTTTTAAAGAAGTGTTTGAAGAGAAGATTGGGTGTGTTAAGGGAGTAATACATGACATAAAGTTAAAGCAACAGGAGTAAATGCTTTGCCAGCAAAACCTTGGGAAAAATTGGCAATTGATTTTTCAGGGCCATACAATAAGTTGCAAAATGACATGAAGTATTTAATTGTCCTCACGGATTACTTTTCTAAATGGGTAACCTATGATTTTGTGTCTGTTCCCACCACTGAGTCAGTGATTGATTTCTTAGAAAATGTTTTTTGCACAGGAGTCCCATAAAAACTTGTGTCAGACAATGGGACACATTTCACTTCAAAGAAAATGGTAGAGTTTTTAACTAAGTATGGTATTAAGCATGAGAAAACACCATTGTATTTTACAGCAGCAAATGGTGTAGTTGAAAGGTCCAATAAGTTTTTCAAGGAGGGAATACAGACAGCACTGGCATTCGGGTTGGATGTGCGTAAACATTTGAGGGAAAAGGTTTGGGGGTATCTTAATACTCCGCACACTATCACTGGGTTCTCTCCTTTTTTTTGTTGAAAGGTAGAGATGCTAAAACACTTTTGGAGCCAAGTTTTTCTTAAAACATATTTTATTGAATTTTCATGGTACATAATAGGCCGTGGCCCTCTGTGTACATTTAGAAGGCATAATATATCAGGATTACCAGTAAATACATGAAACTGTAATGCCTGCAGAACCCGCAGGCAAAACAACAAAAACATGGCACAGGTAGTCCCAGACCCCACGAAGCTCAGTAAATCTGAATGTGTGTAAGTTCGGACGGTAGTGTTACATCGTCTAGTCTGCTCGATAGCCAATCGTATGTAGGAGGGCAGTCTTATAAGGGGTCTGTGGATGGTAGGGGGTAGATCTATGCCCCAGTAAGTCGCCCAGCGGGACCATTTTTTTCTATGCTTTTGGGGGCAGCCCCGGGCCAGGAAGACCCCAATCTCTGCTCCCACCTATTGTTGGAGGGGACGTTCCTTTCCACAACTGGGCAATGTCTTGTTTGTCGAGAGTGAAGGCTAGGAAGAGCAAATGTTGCTTATACCGATTCCCGCCGATCCCATCAGTACTACGGAGTAGGAACAACCTCGGGTCAAATGGGAGATCCCACAATAGGACTCGGCCTAAGCAGGGCGCAATCTTACGCCAGAATGGTTGTAATGCGTTACAGCTCCAGACTGTGTGCAGGAAGGTCCCCTCCTCCCTCTCACATCTAAGGCACATGGCAACCATTTTCCATAGACGGGATTGTGTGAAATATATACGATGCATATACTTGAATTGGATAAGGCAGTAACGTGTAGACACCGCTGCGCCCTGGGGACTGGCCAGGGCTTCTGTCCAGTTGTCGTCAGTCAAGTCAGGTAAGTCCTCTAGCCATGCTCTTTTAGTCTTATGTAGTGTTGTACGGGCATGGGTGGTCAGTGTCTGGTAGATGTGATGGATCATATGTGCTCCCAAGTCCCCCATCAGCAAGCAGCCTTCAAGAGGATGAAATTCGGGCAAGGTATCGAATGAGTGGATTAGGGGAGAGAGTGCATGCCTCAGCTGGAGGTATTTATAAAATTGCGTCCTGTGTAACTGGAACTCTGTCTGCAGTTGTTGGAACGATTTTAGGGTAGTGCCCTGCATAACATCTCCCAGAGTAGAAACACCCAGCAGATCCCATTTACGGAATCCTGATAAAGCCGCAACAGGACGTAGATAAGTGCCATGCCACAGCGGAGTCGCGTGTGTCAGACGGCCCTGCCACCCCATTTGTCTGACCATATTCCTCCAGAGCCAAACCGCAGTTCTGCTGGCTGGGGGTAGGAAATCCAGGTTCCCATTGCTGTATAGGAGCTGTAGGAGGGGGGTACCCTCCATTGCTATATGCTCGAGTGCGAAAGCCGGGTCTGTAGGCGAGTTATGCCACTATTTGTTAATGATTAATAGATGGGATGCTGCATAGTAGGCCTATACATCCACTGCTGCAATGCCTCCGCAGTACGTTGACTGCGTGCATGTACCTATGGGAAGTTCTGTAACCTATAGAGTATTCTGGGTAGAGAGACCATTTTAAAAATCGCTGCGCGCCCATATGGCAAAAGTGAAAGATGAGACCATATTGCCATCTCATCTCGTAGACTGGTAATGAGTGGAATAATGTTGTGTGCCCCCGAGGTCTTCGGACAGGGCGAAATGAAGATGCCCAAGTATTTAAAACCCATGGTCGCATGTGACATCTGCGTTGCCCAGGCTCCGTGTCCCTGATTCCCACATACTGGATAGAGTACAGATTTTGAGGGATTAGTATTGAGCCCGTAGGTCTCTCCGAACACTCGGAGGACCTGTAGTATTTGGGGTCCCGAGAACCACGGGTCAGGCATAAAAACACAATACATCGTCCGCGTATAGCGTGATGCGGTCAGATTGGGTCTGTGACCACTCAAAGCCTCGGATCAGAGGGTCTCCTCGCACCCAGGCCGCCAAGGGCTCCACGGCCAGGGCGAACAGTAGCGGAGACAGGGGGCAGCCCTGTCTCGTGCCGCGGCCGATAGGGAAGGGCGCTGACCGGTGTACCGCGATCCAGACCGAGGCCGTTAGGTCTGTATAGAGTAGACGTACGTAGGCTAAGAAGCGTGGGCCGAAGTTAATGGCTTCAAGGAGTTGAAACAGGTACGTCCAACTGAGGGAGTCGAACGCCCTATCTATATCGGCCAATAAGATAGCCGCGGGGCGACCTAGCTCCGGGGCCTTCGCCATGGCCTTATGGACCCGCCGGATGTTGTGACGAGTGAAACGGTGTGGCATGAAGCCAGACTGATCCGGGTGGATCAGGTCCTGAACGCAAGCACGGAGACAATCTGCAAGGACTTTGCCTAAAAGTTTGGGCTCAAAATTGATAAGGGAGATGAGTCGATCCGATGATGGATCTTCTGGTGGAAGGCCGGGCTTCAGAAACAGGACAATCTCAGCATGTCGCCAATCCTGGGGCAATATGTGTTGGTCTAGGGCGTCATGTATCGCTTCCAGTAAGTACGGGCCCAGTGTGCTCATGTGTGGCCTGAGAAATTCAGCGGGAAATCCGTTAGGCCCGGGGGCCCGGCCGTTGCGCACAGCGGCCAGTGCCACGCTGAGCTTGTCTACTGTAATGGGGGCATCAAGCTGATCCCGCATATGATCTGTGAGCGTACGAGGGGAATGTCTCTAAGAAATTCAGCGATCAGGGCCTCCGATAACTGTTCCTGTTGTGTGTAGAGTGAAGAGAAGTATTGTGCGAACTCCCTGGCTACCGCCTCGGGAGACGAGCACAGGGTTCTGTCCACCCCCCGGAGTGTTGGGTCATTTGCAGGAGACTGCGCAGCCTGGCACAGTCTGTGGAGCATTTTGCTGGATTTGTCCCCCCATTGGTAGATCCGATGTGGTGATGCTAACCAGATTTCTTTCCCTTCATTGGTAAGGTGTTGCTGTATGTGCTGTTGCGTCAGGAGTAAATTGCGCTGGAGGGATGAGCTGAAGTCTGTGACGAGTTGAGCTTCTAAGCTCCTCTGGTGACTTTCCAATTCGACCAATTGTGCGATGTGTTTGCGCTTTTCACCCGCACGAAAACTTATATCTACCCCACGGATTGTAGGTTTTAAGGCTTCCCACAGAATAGTCTGTCATTGGGCCCAGGCCGTGTTGGACGCGAGGTAGTCTGAAACCGCCTGGGCCAGGGTCTCCTGATAATCTGGATCACGAAGGTGCAATGGGGACATACGCAACCTGAAAGGGGGTTTATGAGAGCTGATACGGAGTTTGAATAGGACCGTAGAATGATCGGATAGTACCCTGGGTAGGAGAGAGATGTGGGAGATCCGATGGATGTAGCTGTGTGGTGTGAATACATAGTCTAGTCGGGACAGCGATCCGTGGAACGGCGGACATATATGTGTATCCCAGCTCAGAGGGATGATACTCGTGCCATGTGTCGGACAATCCCAGTGTAGTGGCCAGGAGGTGTAATTTGGATCTACCTGTCTGGGGTTCCCGTCCCGGTTTGCGCCTCCTGTCAATGGGCGACATGACATTGTTCCAGTCCCAACCCAGTAGCGTCAGGCCCTCGGGGAGTTCCCCCCACAGTCGTGTAATTGTTGATAAAAGTATTTCCCAGTGGGGGGGGGGCATATATGCTACCTATGTTGACTTGTTCCCCATGAAGCGTGTCCGATATAATGGTGTATCATCCCCGGGGATCTAGCCAGTGCTTGGTAGGAACGAACGGGATGCAACGGTGTATAAGGATGGCAGTGCCCCGGAATCCCCTAGTGAACCCGGAGTGGTGTATTGTGTGGTATCCGAATCTGGCAAGGCAGGGAGCTTTATTACCTAGAAGGTGAGTCTCCTGTAGGAGAAGGATGTCGGCCTCATATCGCTTAGCTTGGCAAAGGACAGCGCCCCCTCTTAATTTTGGTTAGCAGCCCTCTGACATTCCAGGATACTACGGTCAATTCCCCGGGTAGGGGAGAGCGTGTCTGTGTAGTCATCTACCGTCTATGTGAGCAGTCTTTTTGGCTGATGTGGTGGAGTCGTGGCATAACATCTGTGCACGTGTCATAGCTATAACAATGTTAACGTGAAACCTCAGGAATACCCCGACCCCCCTTCCTCCACCACGATACTGCCATGAACAAGGAGTGTCTGTCGCGGCGAAGGAAACCCCGAGCCCCCAACGGGGGGACCTTGGGAACCTCCTCCAATTGTACCCCAACTTCCCATGGAATATTAACATGAATGTCTAGGGGCGTGATGGTCCTGTGGCTGGGCATCCACGCCAGTATAGTGTTCAAACGGAGCAGGATACTTCAGCAGGATGGCAGGCTATTTCCAGCCAGAGCCGGAGAAATGGTGACTATGGCCTGTGTTAGGATGCTTCCTCTGGGGCCGGGGTGTGCTAGTTGGATCCGGATCTATGCCTTCTCTTTGAATTGTTCCTCTTAGGCCTGTTCCGCTGCGAGCTCTGAGAGGAGTCAGATTCTAGTGGTGGCGGAGTGTGTGACTTAAGGTGGGTCCTCTCATCCGTTCAGGCAAAGACCGCCTCTGGTGAGTCAAAGAAGTAGGATTTGGAATTGTAGGTGACGCACATTCAAGCCGGGTACAGTAGCATATATTGTATGTTGAGGTCTCTGAGTCTGCGCTTAGCCGCCATGAAGGACTGGCGTTGCTGTTGCACCAGCCTAGTATAATCAGGGAAGATCATAATAGGGCACAATTCAAACATATGTTTGTCCTTGTGAGACCTAGCAAATTGCAATATGGCGTCCCAATCTGCATAATTCAGCATCCTGGCAATCACCAGTCTCGGGTTTTCTCCAGTGGGGGGCTTCTTAGCTAGTGCCCAATGCGCCTTTTCCATGACAAAGCTGGTAGACAATGTGTCCTCGGGCAGGAGGCCTTTCAGCCATTGAGTAATGAAGCAGTCCATGGAGGAGCCCTCGCAGCCCTCCGGAAAGCCGACAAAGCGCAAGTTGTTATGTCTGAAGCGGCCCTCCGCATCTTCCACCTGAGACGGCAGCTCCTGCGCAACCACCGTGAGTTTGTTCACCTTCTTCTGCAGGGTCGTTAAGTGATCTTCGACGGTCAAGACGCGTGTTTCTGCCTCAGTGATACGGTCCACGGCCCTCCAGCAGTCCTGCCGCAGAAAGGAGACCTCGGACCCCACAGCGCCAATCTATGCGTCAAGTGCATCTCTTGCCTCAGGAAATTGCCGCCAGGAGTGTGTGGTGTTCCAACCTAAGAATATCCATGGTATTAGAATGGCATTTGCATTCTACCCCGTGGAGATTCCACACAAGCCGTTGGGCGTTAAAAGGTGTTACTGCCAGCTGTGGATGTCTAAGCTGTCTTCTCCTAATAAAACCTACCTTCCTTCATGAATCCGTGTTTGAAGATACTTCACAATTTGGCGACGATCGGGATTTAAGGAAAGACAGCGCTCACGTTTTTCAACAGGTATTTGTTTCATGTTAATCCTGTGTTTTGATTGCACCAGCGGCTGTTTTGGATTTAATTGTGCTCTGATAGCACCAGCGGCTGTTCCTGGAATTGTATGGAATTTCTCTTGAGAAATTAGAGTCTACGTGTACCTATTTATAGTATGTACCATTTTCTACAAGTGTATTGATTGCACCTGCGGCTGCTTCATAATCAGTATGACTGCGGCAGCTGGAAGCGCTTCATGGTACTAGTTCTGCTTCGTCATACACCTATTTGTCGTGTTGAACTATTTTCGTGCGGTGGAAATTGACTTAGCCTCAAGTCTGCAGCAACGTCATTGTTTTAATTCGAAATTACTCACCGGCTCGTGCACAAGCTGTTTTCTTTCGCGTGGCTCTCGAAGAGATCTCAGCTTCCATCACACGTCACAGCGCGAAGCATGCTGGGAATTCCATCACGTTGTGACGTGCTACGCGCCTGTGTCATCATTGCTTAGCGTTTGTTACCACAGCAGCGCACCACCATTTCTTATTGCGTGGAAGTTTTTTTTGTTTTTTTGACATCCTTGCATTAATGTTAGCGCGTTCAATTGTTTCTTCATGACTTTGCCAATCGTTGGAGCTTTACAGATCTAAGTGCTGCAATCTGTACCTACACAGACCTCGGCGACTACTTTTATTATTTTAATTTATTTATTTTAATAATCCTTCTCATTTTCAGATATCTACAATACAAACTATTGACTATTTGAAATTATTATTTTCTATAAATTTGGCTCATTTTATTGGACTAAATGCTCATAGGTACAGTTTAGTGCTTATTAACTTCCCATTTTTCACCTACTGTACTTTTGTCATGTCTAATATCACTGCACCCCCACATTTCCTGCCAGTTGCTGGTGAACCTAAAATGGAATGGGAATTGTGGTATCCGATGTTTATGGCATATGTTGACGTTCTAGAAGAGGACGGTTGTTCTCCTAAGAGAAAGCTTGCACTTTTAAGGCACTGTTTAGAAGGGGCAGGTTTGAAAGAATTTGCGAATTTGCCACCTATTGAAGGTTCTGGAGATACCAATGTTTTTGATGTTGCTATTAAACAAATGAGCATTAGATTTGGTAGGAAAATCAACACTGTCACGGAAAGGTTTAAATTTTATTCTCGTGTACAAAAGGAGGATGAGTCTATTGAGGACTATGTGGCTGCTTTACGCACTTTAGCGGGATCGTGCGCTTTTGAAACTATTAACTTTGAGCAAGTTTTAAGGGATCAGATTATGATGAAAACTAAGAGCAAGAAAATTCAAGAAAGACTATGGATGGGTACGGAATCGTCCTTAAGTGCTGTAGTCAATATCGCTAAAGGTATTGAACAATCTGAGAAATTTGTTTGTGAAATTAGGGGACAAGTTGTCAAAGTTAATGATGTTATTTCCGAAGTTTCTTTAGTAAAGGATCAAGTAATTCCCAAAAAGTTTCCTCCTTTTCCCCCTAAGAAAGACTCTGCGGGAAGGGATAACAAATTTATAGGAAAAAAAACCCAAATAGTTTGTTATAGGTGTGGCAGTTTTGACCACGTTGGAAGCTACAAAGGATGTCCTGCGTGGAACAAAATTTGCATTAAATGTAAGAAAACTGGTCATTTTAGTAAAGTTTGCAGGTCAACTCAGAGAGTCAATTTCATGACACACGAAGAGAGTGAATCTGTCCCAGAGATCAATTCTTTACTGTGTCTTGGCGATACGAATTGCAAGGGTTTTCCTACTGGCAAAGTGTCAATTGATGGTATAGAAGTTTCTATGTTGGTGGATTCGTGTGCTTGGTACAGTATTATTGGCAGAAATGTTTTTGATGAGTTATGGAGAACGAAAAAGTTACTCCCACCTGATATTCAACCTGGTGGTTATTCTGGTCACAAGATTGATCTTGAAGGGTTCATGTGGGCGGATTTAGAATTTAAAGGCAGGAGAACCAGAGGCAAAGTGTATGTAGCCACCAAAGGTGTATCTATACTTGGTTGGCCTCATCAACAAGAGATGGGTATAAAATTAGATCCCAATGCTTCGCCACCCGTCTATGTCGTGGCATCCAATGATGAGGATCTTGCGACTGAAATAAAAGATAGGTTTCCTATACTTTTTAATGATTCTCTAGGGAAATTTGTAGATTTTAAACACAAGATTATCCTCAAGGAGGGTGCAATTCCAGTCAGACACAGAGTAAGAAACGTACCATTGGCATATCGTGATAAACTTAAGGAGATATTAACCGATTTGGTTACTAAGAACATCATTGAACCTATAGAATCTTCTCCATGGGTTTCTCCAGTTGTTTTATCTCTTAAAAGCAATGGCGACCTTCGCTTGTGTGTTGATCTTCGTAGTCTGAATAAAGAAATTTGGATTGATAGACATCCCTTACCCCACATACATGAGTTGATTTCCACGCTTTCAGGTGCCTGCGTTTTCTCCACAGTAGACTTAGCCAGCGCCTATCATCAGGTAGCTCTACATGAAGAATCTAAATATTTGACAACATTTGTAACGCCTGAGGGTATGTTTCAATTTTCACGCATGCCGTTTGGTTTAGCCAGCGCTGCTTCCGTTTTTCAAAGACTCATGAAGGAGGTCTTAGAAGGATGTTCTGGAGCAATTGCCTTTCAGGACGACATCTTAATTTTTGGAAAGAACTCCAAGGAACATGACAAAAATTTAGAAAATGTGCTAAGATGTGTACAGAACAAAGGTTTGACTTTGAAATTTTCTAAGTGCAAATTTAGGCAAAGTAAAGTGGAATATTTGGGACATGAAATCTCTAGTGATGGTATAAAACCTAAATTCAATCATATCCAAAGTATTTCTAATGCTCCTGCTCCCACGACCAAAGAACAATTGTCTTCCTTTTTAGGTTTGACAGAATTTTATAGTAAATTTGTACAAGATTATTCTTCAAAGGTACATTCTTTAAGATTATTGTTAAAGAAGAATGCAAAGTTTACTTGGGACAGGGATCAACAATTAGCTTTTGAGCTGTTAAAAAAAGAAATTGTTGATGCACCATTTTTGAGACCTTTCGAAATTGGGAAAGAGTGTATCATAGCTGTAGACGCCAGTAATGTGGGCTTGGGATCTGTGTTAATGCAAAGAAACAAGGGCGATGAATATGTTGTCTCTTATGCATCTAGAATGTTACGTGGAGCTGAATATAATTATTCCACCATCGAAAAAGAACTGTTAGCATGTACATGGGCTGTACAACATTTTCGTCAATTCTTGTGGGGTACCAAATTTCGCTTAAGAACAGACCATAAGCCTTTGATCAATATGTTAGGTGCTGGTGGGGGTAGAACATTAACAGCTCGCTTAGCACGGTTGGCTGCTAAATTACAAGAATACCAATGTGTCATTGAATTTGTTCCAGGGCGTTTAAATGTGCATGCAGATTGCATGTCACGATTACCTTTGTCAGACGTACCTGATACTGACAACAATGGTGTTGACTTTGATGTAGCATACACCATTGATGATGTTAATAGTGGAAGTATTGATAGTGGAGAAGTGTAGCTCAATGGTTAGAGCGGCAGACCCTGATGTAGAGATCTGGCCCGGGACCAGGGTTCAATTCCCGCCTCGGTGGGTCTTGGACTCAATTTCCTCGGACCTGATAATTCTCGCCTCGGTGCCTATTCTAATCATGGGTCCCACTCTGCAACTCTGGGCAATAGCTTGCTTAATCTCCACAACGGCCCCACCAGCGCTGGGATGCCTGGCTTCACCTTGGGGGTGCCCAGGAGTGGACATTTCACAGGGAATAGCCAGGAAGGGTTCCACAGCGGTATGCGTATAGCGCCAGGATGCCCCAGTTGGGGTGGCAGTGCGCTTTACAAGTACGAATTTACATTTACATTACATTGATGTATTGTCATCAGAAACTATTTCTGAAACTGATTGGAAGAATGCCATGGTTGAGGACAGTATTTTAACCAGTGTTGTGAAATTTTTACAAATGGGTTGGCCAGAAGAAAGGAAATTAAGTGGGGAACTTGTTTCATTTTGCAAAATTAAGGATGAGCTTATGTTTTCTGAAGGTATCTTAACAAGAGGGGATAAAATTGTTCCTCCATGTAAACTTAGAGAAAGAATTTTGACCATGGCTCATGAAGGCCATATGGGTATGTCCAGCACTAAAAGACGGATTAGAGAATTTTATTGGTGGCCTAGTGTCGATAGTATGGTTGACAAATGGGTCAGACAGTGTCTTCCTTGTTCTAAAAGTGATAAGTCGGTCAAACCACTGTCTGTGGCGGTCACTCCTATTGAGTACGCTCAAGGTCCTTGGAGAAAACTGGGTATTGATATTATTGGTCCCCTTGGTTTGTCTCTTAACAAGGACGTTTATGCTTTAGTTTTAATAGATTATTTTTCTAAATGGCCTGAGTTGAAGATTGTAGATAAGGTGACTTCAACTCAGGTGATTGAATTTTTAGATGAAGTTTTTTGCCGTGAAGGGTTGCCTGCAGAACTAATTTCTGACAATGGTCCACAATTTATTAGTAAGGAGTTTGATTTTTTCCTTGAAAGATGTGGTATTTTGCACAAAAGAGTGTCCAATTATAACCCACAAGCCAATGGCCAAGTTGAACGCTTTAATAGAGTGGTTAAAGAATCTATCCAACTTGCTATAAAAAGTGGTTTTGAGTGGAAAAAGGCATTACGTGCTACCTTATTGTCATATCGCACCTCTCCCAATTCTGTTACTGGGTTATCTCCGTTTGAGATGTTACGAGGAAGAAAACCTGGTTCAAAGCTCTTGCCTTGGTGGCTGAAGGTGAAAAATTCTTATGATTCTACTTTGGATCTGTCTCAAGTTAGGAGCGTGTCCAGAAATATCAAGAGAAGATGAAGGACAGTGTCTCAAGACATCAATTTTCTAGTTCCAAAATTAAAGTGGGAGATTTTGTGCGTGTCAAGTTTGGTGGTCTTTGTGGCAAAAAGTGGGCCAGGTGGTCTGATCCTGTTAAAATAGTGGAAGTTTTCAGCAAAGCAGTAAGAGTGGATGGGGAAAAATTTGGAATTTTAGACGAATATCTTTATGTAGATTTGGAAGCTCGAAACTGGTCTCTCAACCTTTTGTCTCTAGATGTAGTGAAGAGAATGATAACTGTTCTAGTTTTTAGACTCATATGATGATTCTATGCCCAGTTCAAATTTTTCGGAGTCATGTTCTAACAGTACTGACAATTTTCAGAGTACAGTTCCTACTACCTCTCAGGACAATACAACTGAACCTGGTGATAGTATTTCTGAATCTGAGAGTCATGGGTTTGAATTAAGGAAAAGCTCCCGCATTAAGCGTACTCCTGTCAAGATGAAAGATTTTGTTCAATATTAATTCTCTTTACTTGTTTTTCACTCTGCACTGTATTGTTTTTTTTGTTTTTTTTAAAAAGGGGGAAGGTGTGTGGTGTTCCAACCTAAGAATATCCATGGTATTAGAATGGCATTTGCATTCTACCCCGTGGAGATTCCACACAAGCCGTTGGGCGTTAAAAGGTGTTACTGCCAGCTGTGGATGTCTAAGCTGTCTTCTCCTAATAAAACCTACCTTCCTTCATGAATCCGTGTTTGAAGATACTTCAGAGTGCCACATTGTCCGGTATTGAGCTGCCGGCTTCCCCCCGGTGGTGCTGCCGGGGGTCATAGTATAGTGGTCTAGGGTGCTCTGTTTGGAGCTTGCACCTCCTGCTTGTCCTTGCCCATGTTGGTCGGAGGGAGGGCTCCTGGTCTTGTGGCTGCGAGGATCCCGCGTCCAGGAGGTGTTGTGACTTATCTGCTCAAATCCGTGGGATGTCACCACGAGCGTCCCCTCAGTCCCACAAGGGACGGTGCTGCAGGCCGGGCCTCACGGAATCCGGCCCACCCCAGGCCACAAGCTGTACCGAGCCTAGCCCAGTCGCCTCCGCAGCCCAAAGCGGCCAGCTAAGTAGGCCCCCTAACGGGACCAGACTCGCCAGACCCCCGGCCTGCAGCCCGCCCCCAAAGGGTCCCTGCACCTCAGGTATGTCGTCGCTGGGGTGTCATAGGGGTATCACCTCCCCACTACGCAATGTGAAGCAGCACCTGCCCACGGAGCTCTATGTGCCTGGTCTAGGGGGTCAATCACATCCCCTGTCGCTGCAAGGGCCCTCCCCGCGCCTCTTCTGTGGATCTCTGCCTGGGCCTGTGGATGAGGAATTGCGGCCTGATGTGTGAGTCTGGATGGCACCCTGCTCTCTCTGTGGGGCCTGGTCTCGCTCTTTTATCCCCAGACTGCCACAAGCAAACCGGTAGGTTTTTCTAGTTTCCCCTCTTGGATATTCTGTTGCCCAGTTCAATGTGAGGGGGGGCCCCGGGCGCACTCTCGCCGGGCCCCGCTCCCCAGGGCAGGCGGATTCTGGTGAGTGCGGGCGAGCCGCAGCTAGGCTATGTGAGGTCGGGCGTGGCACCGCCGCATGTCTCTCCTGACCCCGGCCCAGCCAAAGCGTTCGCCGCATCAAATTGGGCCCCCGCACCTAGGGCACTGTGCTGTGTGGGGCAGCCCAGTCCAGGCGAGCGGAGGCGCACCGCGAAATGTGCATGGCTAAGAACTCCCGGGCGCGCCCCCCCCCTGTCTTCTGGGCCAGCCGTCGGATCAGGGACGTGGGCACCGGGCGGGCATCAGCCCCGAGCAGGCCTTGACTCGTGCCGCACTCCGGTCGGCTGCAATCCACGATGCGCCGGCCAAGCACCAGCGTTTTTCCGCTCAGAGCGAGGCGCTTATTGTTTCTGGCCTCCTGAATGGCCGATGTGCTCCGTTTGGTCGAGGATTCAGTCGGATTTTACAAATTACTGGCGTGGACGTGCAGAGCTTTGTTAGGCTGCGTTCGCCATGTTGGCTGTCCAAGCCACGCCCCGCCAAGTTTTGATAAAACACAGAATCTACATTCAGTGGTGTAAAGATGAAGCTGGCACCGGAACGGTAAGAAGTCTTTATTAAGAAAGTACAGCAGTACATATACAGCACACCAGTACGTGAGGACTGCCCAGGTAGAACACGCATCTACTCTCCAAGTGGCGATAACTGACATTAGAATCAGCTGGCATTCTAGAATGCCAGCTGATTACATCACAATGCACAGGCACGAGGGAGAGGGGGGACTGATGCCAGGGGAGCACAAACCTGTGGGAAAAGCATAATGTATATTCCTACATAACACATCTCCTTCCCAATAATGGAGAGGAAGAAGCAATGCATGATGCTGAAGGGAGCTGGGTAAGAGCAGAGGGAAGAGGGAACGGAGGGGAGGAGAAGAGAAGAGCGAAGAAGGAGCAAGGGGGACGGAGGGGAAGGAAGAAGAAACCAGAAGAACTAGAAAAGCACAATAATGTGGAATAAGTACACAGAGACAATGTAATTACAGGGATAACTAAACTTGAGCTATATACAAAGTGAAGGGGATGCGAGGGAGAGGACCCTTAATCACATCTAAAGCTTTTAACTTGCAGGGTTTAACAATGACACGTCCAAACCTGCTCGTACTGCCTCCATCAATTACATGGTCACCTGTGGAGTCCCCCTCTTCCCCTGGAAGACTAGAGCTACACGTAACTGGCACATCACCAGAATCACTCATACCATGAGCAAGGTGTTCTCCAGGAGTTTCACTATGTCCCTGGGTTGAGCCACGCTGATTACTCCGGGCTGTGAATGCATGGAGGTATTCATACCCTCTTTGTCTGATTCTAACTCTTCATCATGCATGCAGTCAAAGCTATGTTTCTTGCACACAGTGTCAAGTGCAGCACGCTGAACCTGAGCCTGATAAGTGCAAGATTCACCACTCTCACACGTGTTATCCACCCACCTCTCGCACATGGAGAGCACAGACACGTGCCAGACTTGCCGTCACTAAGTAGAGCTGAATTGCAAAAATTCTTTTCAACAACAAGGGGTTGGGAATAGCGATTTTGGCCTTTTTCAATGAAACCACTCTTCTTGACTCTCACGCGATCATCCACCTTGAGACTTAAAGGTTTGCTCAAATGTTTAGAGTCATACCTCCTCTTGCAATCACTCTGTGCTTTTAGTACATTCTTCCTCACAATTTCGGAAGATCACTCTGCTCTCCTAGCTGTTTTGAGCCAACCAATATTGTCCTTGGACATGGGAGTTCTGCCTCTCATCAATTCAAAAGGACTGGAGGCCGTCCTCTCACAGGGAGTGATCCTGTATGCCCATATCATTTTTTCCAATTCATTTCTCCAAATTAATCCATTGCTGTTAGCTAACTGTATGATACCTTTAATAACACAGTTAAACCGTTCCACAGCTCCGTTCCCCGCTGGGTGATACACGGATGTGGTTTTATGTGTAATGCCATTCCTTTCCAGGTATTTACTAAAAACCTCAGAGGTGAACTGTGTACCATTGTCACTTACGATGTATTTAGGTAATCCTTCACTAATGAAAACTCTATCTAGGAATTTGACAATGCTGCTAGCATCTGTCTGGTGGAGTATGTCTATCTCTGGCCACTTTGAAAAGTGATCGACAAGCACCACCAAATACACTTGTTCTCCTCGATCCCATATGGGTCCCATTATATCAATGCCAACTCTTTCCCAGGGCATACCTGGACAGGCCAATGGCTGCAAAGGAGGCCTCAGGGTGACTTGTGACTTGTCAGAATTTTGCATTGAACACAATTCCTCACCTTCCTTCCGATCTCTAAATCACATCCTGGCCACCAGTACCAAAATTTAACTCTGAGCTTGATTTTATTAATGCCAAGGTGTCCCTCATGGCAAATTTCCATTATTTTGTCCCTCAGCACTTCAGGGGAACAACCTTCCCTTGCCTCAAAATTAGTCCGCTCTCTACCGACAACTCCTGTCTAAGTTCCCAGTATGTTCTTAATTCTTTTCGAACGGTTTTCTTGCTAGGCCAACCACCAAGAACATTTTGCTTACATCTTGTAAAATTCCATCCTGTTCAGATGCTTTTACCCACATCTCACTAGAAATGCTAGGGAATTCTTCAGTGATATTGGCTACACAGAATTCTTCTTCCTTACTCTCAATGTCACCACAATTAGGGAGGGGCAAACGGCTGAGGAAATCAGCGACCACATTCTTCGCACCAGGCAAATGCTGCACTTTGTAATTGAAATCCAACAGTCTTACCGACATACGTGCTAGTCTTGGTGATGCGGCATACAACCCTTTTGTGGTAAGCACTCTGGTAAGGGGTTTGTGGTCACTAAGTAGAATAACTTTTTTTCCCCCAAATTTACTGGCGGAAGTGCTCCAGGCCCCATACGCACGCTAGTGCTTCACGCTCTATAACAGAATATCTTTCCTCAGTAGGGGTTAATGAGCACAAAGCAAAAGCAATGGTGACCTCTCTGCCCAATTTATTTTCCTGTGTAAGAACAGCTCTGATACCTCTCCCGCTGGCATCAGTAGTGACCACACTTGCTAGTTCAGGATCGAAACCTTGCAATGGGGGAGCATCGAAGATTTCCTCCTTAAGTGAGTCAAATGTTATTTGACTGCAACAACCGTCAGAAAGTAGCAGATATAAATGATTAGAAGCACTATGAAAGTAAACAGATGGTAAAGTTCTACCATCTTGCAGTAATCATGACCACATACAAGTATATAAAATACATGATAATAAAAAGATGCGTACTCCTACGATGCCTCCCTAACTAGATGTACCTAAGTGTACCTAGCATGTGTGTAGGTGTTAAGCCAAGAATCCCTCTAGGATAAAGTCAACCACATTACATGAATTGAGAGACTGTGGGACCCCGTCTTGGTCTCGGGTTGGACACCCCGCGAGGAATGTTAGATCACTGCGAGCTGGAGTGTCTGCATGCAGGAAGCTCAGCGTCTCGCGTCAGTGTGTCGGCCGGGAAGTCTCGGTCTCCTCTCTCTATCTTAGCAAGATGTGTTGTATATATACCAGTAGGTCTCCTCAGGGGTCCTACCTCGCTGTTTTACTGTGTCGGACTTCGGATGAAGTCGGGCATGAACTTTATACATAGATATTACAGGAGATGGTAGTCCTGCTGTGCTTCCAAAAATCCTCATGCATAATGTATGAGATTTCAAACTGGGAAAAACCTGTGTTCTGAATGCAGTGTCGTATCTAGGTAAAAGGTCAGTCCCTGTAAACTGTTATGTATGAAATTTAGGGAAGAATTTAGGTGAAGGGTTACGATGTTACCTGGGCCTATATCAGTGTACCTATGTGGAATATAATACCCACTCCTCATCCGACTGGACGACATAGTTAAATTCTAAACGTACTACTAGGCTGACTAGATACTGGTACGCAAATATCTACAAAAGAAACATTAGTTTTTTTGCTAAAAATATTTAAAAATTCTAAAAAAAAGTTAAAAGTTAAAAGAAAAAGTGAAATTGGCACTCAAGCCATAGCTCTAATGTGTCCGTAGGTTTAGTTCATCATCCTGCCTCGTTCCTCTGCCCTCCCTATCACCCTGCCTCGTTCACTCCCTCCTCCATCATCCTGCCTCGTTCACTCCCTCATCCATCATCCTGCCTCGTTCACTCCCTCCTCCCTGATCCTGCCTCGTTCCTCTGCCCTCCTCCATCATCCTGCCTTGTTCCTCTCCCTCCTCCATCATCCTGCCTCGTTCACTCCTTCCTCCAACACTCTGCCTCATTCCTCTCCCTCCTTCATCATCCTGCCACGTTCACTCCCTCCTCCATCATCCTACCTCGTTCCTCTGCCCTCCTCCATCATCCTGCCTTGTTCCTCCCTCCTCCCTCCTCCATCATCCTGCCTCGTTCGTCTGCCCTCCTCCATCATCCTGCCTCATTCACTCCCTCCTCCATCGTCCTGCCTCCTTCCTCTGCCCTCCTCCATCATCCTGCCTTGTTCCTCCCTCCTCCATCATCCTGCCTCGTTCCTCCCTCCTCTATCATCCTGCCTCGTTCCTCCCCTCCTCCATCATCCTGCCTCGTTCCTCTGCCCTCCACCATCATCCTGCCTCGTTCTCTCCCTCCTCCATCCTCCTGCCTCGTCCCTCTACTTTCCTCCATCATCCTGCCTCGTTCACTCCCTCCTCCATCATCCTGCCTCGTTCTTCTGCTTTCCTCCATCATCCTGCCTCGTTCACTCCCTCCTCCATCATCCCGGCTCGTTCACTCCCTGTTATGTGTTTATTTATTCTTTTGACTCTTTTGTAAGCGTGGCGTGCACGCACTACTCTTAGAAAACATGTAATTGTTGTACCTTGACCTGCGCATGGAGCAAACACCGGCGGAGTGTTTGAACGACGTTGGTTAGTCGTTTGGACGCTGAGCCTGGAGGTTGCTCCATGTTGTGGGTGGACGAATAAAGAAACCTTTAACTTACTTTATCGCTGGTCAATCCTCTTTGTAATATCTGGCGACGAGTACAGGAGGAGCGTCACCATGTCACATGATGCATGAAGTTGACGAGGCGGCCATATTGAGGTTGGCATGGAATGATTAGAGGTGTTTAAGGCAATACACCTCGAGGGAAATCGACGTGACGGCCATGTTGCGGTTGGCCATGAACGATTAGAGGTGTTCAAGACGATACATCTCGAGGAACAACCATGTAGGAGCAGAACAGTGGAAGCATCTAGGTTTGCTGTGCCAGCTTGAACTTTGAGGTGAGGAGTGTTGGTTTGGGATCTGTCCAAAGGAATTATATTCTGTTTAGTTACAGAATACAGTGTGCTGAACAATCAGTGACCATTGTTTATACTACCTTTTTGGACACTGGGGGAGAATCTTTAGTACCATTCACTATTTTTTCATCACAGTCTATTTGAATATGGCTAACTCCCATTTGATGTATCAATCAAAGGTAGGAGCGACATGACGTTCCTTTCACGGACGCACAGCTGAAATCCTGTAACAAAAGGTAAATTCACTTATCCATTTTCCTTTATCTCATTTATTGCCAAATAAATCCATTGCTTTGCACAGTTAAAGTTCGTTTCAACAATCACATGTGAGACGGAAAATGTATTTCCAACATTTCAAATGTTGCAGTTTGCCAAAACAGGCCTTTCATCCTGCAACACGACGGGTACATTTAAAACATCCTCAATCCAATGCATTTCGGGCATCTTTGCCCTTCATCAGGGATACACTCCAAATTTTAAAAAAACAACGTTACATCATGAAACTCGATACCTCAATTCAATATACATCCAGGTTACTTCCCAATGCCTTGGTTTACAATTGCCCCTATTTAACGTTTTCCCTCTAATCACAAACCATCAGAAACTATGTCTCAACGGACTTCTCCCACCCAGCGGAACACTTATCCATCTAAAACCACCACTAGATTATACCTGTCATGCTCTACTACTCCGTAGCCCCTCAGTCAAAAAGTTTTCTCCGTGCTTACTTTTACAAATCGTCCCGCGACATTTCCTTCCTTCCTTTCTTCAATACGTAACCTCTCACTCTTTAAACTACGTGTGCCTTTTCTCCGCCCCCTTATTCCGCCAATCATCTAACTTCCTGCTTCATTTTGAACTACTCATCCCAGAATACCTCTTTCTGATGCATTAATGTTATTTTACTAAATCATGCTCTTGTAGATGGTAAAAAAACCATGACTCTTATATATATTACCCCGCCCTCCCTCAGATGTTTCACAACACGTTAAATATGACATTCAGCACATTGCGTTTATCAACCTCTAAAAATGTACAATTTCATGACATTCATGCTCCCAGGCACGACTCACGATCATCCGTGTCCTTTAAAACTGCCGGTCTTAAAAACAGATGTCCTTACGTCTTGCATGGGATTATGGTGAATCTTGTGATATTCCTTGATGGGTGCAACATGTCGGCAGGCAAACTGTAGACAATTACAAACACGAGTGACTGAAATGCACACCATTTAATCCAGTGTTTTGAAGTCTTTTTAATTTAATCCTTTTGCGTGCAGCCCAAGTGATAGTGGTTATTGCCCTTCAACCACTGGCATGACGTATCAATCAAAGGTAGGAGCGACATGACGTTCCTTTCACGGACGCACAGCTGAAATCCTTTAACAAAAGGTAACTTCACTTATCCATTTTCCTTTATCTGCACGCAAAAGGATTAAATTAAAAAAGACTTCAAAAAAACTGGATTAAATGGTGTGCATTTCGTCACTCGTGTTTGTAACTCCCATTTGATGACACTACCCCCACCATTTATTAGCAAACCAGGCAAACCAGCAATAATTTGGCCAGAGTGGTTTAGACTATTTGAGAACCACTTAGTGGCTATCGACGCTGTAGGGTATAGTCCTGGATGCAAGTTTGCAATGCTATTTGGTTGCTTAGGGCAAGCGGCACAGAGAATTTTTGACAGTATTGCACCAATTCCACTGCCTCAAGGTCAGTCTTGGGACAGACAATGGAATGTGTATTTAGAAGCTGTAGAAAGATTAAAGAAACAATTCGCAGATGAACCTAATATTATGCTGGAGAGGCATAATTTCTACAAAAGGAAACAAATGGAAGATGAAAAGGTGGAAGAATATATTTCAGCTTTGAGGGTACTTGCTACTACGTGTGGATTTGGTCCAATATCAGATGTTTACATAAGAGACCAGTTTGTTTTTAACTGCACGTCCAGAAAAATAAAAGAAAGACTCCTCAGCTGTAAAAACTGGCTGTTAACCGAAGTGATTGATTTGGCTACAAGCATTAAAAGGTCTGCGATTTCTACTAAAGCCATGTATGGGTAGTCTCAGAGCACTGTTAGCATGGTGGCTCCTTCACTTCAGAACCAAGATGACTTCTTGTGTGCTGTCAACATGAAAGGGAAAAATGCGAAGTTCACTCAGAAAAAGATGTCAAATGTTTGTTTTAGATGTGGTTCAAAGAACCATTTTAGCAATTTTGCAGGTTGTCCAGCCATCAACAAACGCTGCCTATCCTGTAAGAAAATAGGTCATT
Source organism: Calotriton arnoldi (assembly GCA_963921515.1). Classification (NCBI taxonomy): domain Eukaryota; kingdom Metazoa; phylum Chordata; class Amphibia; order Caudata; family Salamandridae; genus Calotriton; species Calotriton arnoldi. The sequence goes on along the minus strand of CAWUFW010000829.1, from coordinate 733,590 downwards.
TTCAAGGCGTCTGCAGAAGTAATAAGAAACCTGTGAACGTGAGCAGTGTGGAGATAGAAATCGTTGCATGTTCTAATTCTCTTAGTATTGTTTTGTTAACGATCGATTGTACAGAGAACTCCAAAGTAGTGCACTGCAGTCATCAATGATGTATTGTTACAAGTCATCTCCATCTACGCTCGCTCCCAGACTGCGGTTGTACCTGGCGCCCTGCCCCCCCTATCCTAGGCGAACCGCATCCCACACCACCCACAAACCCCATAGGTGGGCCTCCGCTCCAGACCCTAATGACCCCTCTCGCCCCTCCAGATGTAGAGCCTCCCTGTCTGATAATGATATTCATTCTCTCCTACTTTCATATGATCTTGCACTTCCCTCCACCCCATCAAACCTGCATCTAATTGAATCAATCCCCACTGATCCCTTCAGGGAACCTAGGCCAAACACCAGAACGATAAATGAGAACAACCTCACGATAGTCACCACCACTCTACCTCCACCAACGGACACCCCCGTTAGTCTCAAATGCGCGCGCCTAAACTGCAGATCGGCTGTTAAACACGCTGCGGATATTGCCGATCTCATTCTTGTCCTGGATCTTGACCTTGTAATGTTGACGGAAACCTGGCTAAATGACTGAGCCGCTCCCATCCTGGACCTTTTAATGCCTCCCAACTTTGATATCATTAGGTTGGACAGAACCAGTGGTCAAGGGGGAGGCATCGCATGTCTACATCGTAGTAATCTAACAATGAAAGTCATTCATGCCGACCTGTGAAAACCTATGCATTGAAGTGATTGGGGGCAACAATCATTCATGCAAACTGCACACGTTCTACTATCCCCCTAGCGACAACCTTCCCTTCACAGAACAGACATGGACATTATTTCAGCCAACGCGGATTTCCAGGGCACTCAGATCTTCCTGGGAGATTTCAACCTCCACTGGAATGATGTAAACGATGTGGTGGTCAATAGCCTTGAATCCTTCCTTCTTGACCTTAACCTTATCCAAATATGTGACAGCCCTACACATATCAATGGAGCCACTTTAGATCTTGTCATTGGTAAGCCCAACTCTTTCCTCCTAGAGTCGATCCTCCTATGTGATTGGACAGACCACTATTGCATCACCTTCCTCGTCCTTGAATCGGTAAGAGCAAGCAGATCCCAACCTAAGAACCCAAAACAGTTGAAAAGATGTTTACGGAACATAAACTCTCAAGACCTGTCGGCGCTCTGTGATAACATCTTGCCCCCCCCCCCTATGAACATGTCGGATGTTCATGACATTACGGCCCATTATAACCACGCAATGCTTAATGTACTTGACTCAGTGGCACCACTTCAGCTTAAAAGAGTGTCTTCTAAACTTTCCAAACCGTGGTTCAATGATAGTCTTAATGCCGAAAAAAGAAATTTAAGACTTGCAGAAAGGAAGTGGCAATCGTATCCCTCCCTTGAACATCTTTGTCACTTGAGATCCTTGCAAAGCATATACAATAAACGCATCAGATGCTCGAAGGCCACCTTCTTCAGAACTCAACTAGATCAAGCAAAAAACCGTCCAAAAAAACTGTTCGAACTCATCAAGTCCCAAGCTAACAATCATCCTAACCTCTCGGCTCCGGGTAAAGGGACACTGCCGAACTGTGAAGAATTTGCTGTTTCCTTCACTGATAAGACCATTAAGATCGAGACTGAATTACGCTCGGCCCGTGATCACCTCTTGAGCGGTCCGCTGAACATCCTACGCCCCTCAGAGTCGAATATCACTGACCCTTCACAGCCCTTCCTCCCCATAAACAATGCATCTTGGAGTCTGTTCCAAACCTTGGATAAATCCACTATACGCAAAATGCTGTTGACTTTGAAACCTTCAAATCACTACAACGACCCTCTGCCATCGAGCCTTTTCCCGGAAGTGAGATCCGCCTTACTAACACTCTGGACGACGATCGTCAATGCTTCACTTATGCAAGGTACTATTCCGGATTGCCTTAAATCAGGTCAAGTTACCCCGATCCTAAAGAAACCAAATGCTGATCCCACGGACGTTCTTAACTTTCGCCCAATCACTAACATCCCCACCTTGGCAAAACTCCTGGAGAAATGTGTGCTCGCTCAACTTTGTCATCACATCGACCATTTCCAACTCCTGGATCAATGCCAATCTGGTTTCCGCCCAGGTCATAGTACAGAGTCGGCGCTAACGCACATCGTGGATGATGCGCTTAGAATGTTGGATCACAATGAGTCGTGCCTATTGATCCTTCTTGACCTTTCGTCAGCATTTGATACTGTCAAACATGATCACCTAATTGACCTCCTGGAACACAGGATGGGGCTGTCTGGGCCTGTATTAAACTGGTTCTCTTCATTCCTTCAGAACAGATCCCAAAGCTTCAAGGTGAACCAATCCTTGTCCCATCCTGCACTGGTCACCTTGGGGGTTCCCCAAGGTTCAGCACTGTCCCCCACGCTCTTTAACCTGTTAATGGAGCCTCTGACAGAAATTCTAAAATCATCCAGCATTCATTATCATATGTATGCGGACGATACCCAACTATACCTGAAGATAGCCTCCCCCGAAGACATTCAGTCCCTCAACTCAGTCCTGCTGGAAACACAAAGCTGGTTGTCACATAATCACCTGAAGCTAAATGCTCTTAAAACGGAATTCCTACTGATCTCACCCCACAACCAATCCCTAGTCATGGAACAATGGTTGAAGCAGCTGACTGCTCTTAACTGTAGACCGCACCTCGTGGACTCGGCATCCTCTCTGGGTATCATTCTAGACAAAAGCCTGAACATGCAGAAGCACATCAGTTCCCTCACCAAAGGAGCGAACTTCCAACTCAGCTTACTTAGGAAACTCAAACCCTTTCTCCCTGCTCATGACCTAAAGGTTGCAGTACAAGCATTAGTGATCTCAAAGCTGGACTATGGTAGCGCAACACTTTGCGGCCTGCCTAGAGTGAGGACGGCTCCTCTTAGGGCTACCCTCAATTCCGCTGCTAGGCTCTTAACTGGCACAAAAAAAATACCACCACATCTCTCCGGACTTGCGGGACCTGAATTGGCTTCCATATGAAGCTCGGATACAGTTAAAAATTGCATGCATGGCTCACAAAGCCATCCACTTCAAGACCCCGCTGTACCTCGTGCAGAAACTGGAGCTCTCCTGTGGTTCTAGAGCCTCCAGAAGCACCAGTACCCTTTTGCTTAAACCACAAAAATTCAAGAAAATAAAGACCTATAACCGAGCCTTCTCAGGGATGGCTCCGAGGATCTGGAACTCCCTTCCCCCCGAAGTCAGGGTGAACCCTTCCACTGTCTTCTTCAAAAAAGAAGTCAAAGGGCTCCTGATGAAGAAATTTCTGCCTTAGCCTGGCCCCTTCATCTGATTCCGGGTCCATAGCCGTTGACTTTGGCCCAGCCACCTGTTTCACGAATATGTCGGACAATTCTAGACTGTGATTTTGTCGCTTTGTTAATTCTGTTGTGTTTGCTTTTCCCTCACGAGAATGTTGGACAATTTTAGATGTTGAATTTGTCGCTTTGTTTATTCTGTTTTGTTTGATTATACCCTTTGTGATGCATAATCTGTAAAGCGCTCTGATACCCTCGGTGGTCATGTTCGCGCTATATAAAACTTTCAAAATAAATAAATAAAATGGCAGACTCAGGTTCTCCCATAACCATATTGAGGGACACAACATTTTATGAATTCTGGGGAGAGAAGGTTTCTTTGATCAAATCTGATGTGAACCCAAAAGCGTTTGGGGAAAAGAATATAGATATGGTGGGGTATTATGTGTCTAGAATTCAATATTTAGGAAGAGAAACTGAAACAAAAGTGTACGTAGCAATCAAAGGAAAGAATATTATTGGATTGGGAGATCTGGCACGAATGGGACTGTATTTAATTCCAGGGGATGAGAATCCAGTCAAGGTGGGAGATTTATCAGTTTGCCATGTGGAATGTGTGGATGAGTCAGTCAAGGACGTCCTGTCAGATTTTCAATCAGAATTCAGTGAGCAAGTGGGGTTGGTGAAGGGCATGGAACATCACATAAAGTTGGTACCGGGTGCTCAAACAGTACCTCATAATGTTCGTCCTGTACCTCTAAGCGTCAGAGAGGAATTGAAGAAAACCCTACAAGATTTGTGTTCTCAAGGTGTCATATCACCTACTGATTCCTCACATTGGGTGGTTCCCATAGTCATCGCATGGAAAAAGTCCAGCGAGATTAGACTTTGCGCTGACTTAAGAGCACTCAATAAGAATATCATCGACTGCCACCCACTTCCTAGGATCTATGAATTACTTGCTAATCTAGGGGGTGCCAAGTGGATTTTTTTAATCGACCCTAGGTCAGCATACCACCAGGTGGCATTGTCAACTGAATCTCAAGATCTTACCACGTTCGTTACCCCTTTGGCGCCTATAAGTTTCTACGGCTGCCCTTTGGACTAGCGTCTGCAGGTAGCGTGTTTCAGAAACTTATGGATACATTGTTTCACAATACAAAGGGGGTACAAGCATATCTTGATGACATCTTGATATATGCAAAAACTTTGGAGGAACATAATGTTATTTTAAAGGATGTTTTGCCTATTTTAAAGTCTAGGGACATGACTGTTAAAGCTGACAAATGCAAATTTGGGGTGCAAGAGTTGGAATATTTAGGGCACACGGTGTCCTGCAATGGTATAAAGCCTAAATATTCAGTCGTGAGAGCTATAAAAGATGCTAAGGCTCCTACTGATAAGGATACCTTGCAATCTTTTCTCGGGCTGGAAGAGTACTACGCCAGGTTTGTACCGAACTATGCACAGACAGTGGAACCTTTGCATAATCTACTCAAGAAAGGTCAGAGTTTCAAATGGTCAAACGAGTTGGAGGAAGTATTTACAAAAGTGAATGATTTAATTATTTTGGCTCAGTCTTTACATGCATTTTGTGAAGACTGTGTCTCACTCATAATGGTAGATGCCAGTATCCATGGTCTTGGAGCAGTACTTAGTCAGAAAGTGAATGGGGGTGAGCAAACAGTAGCCTTCGCATCAATGTCGCTTAAACAGTTTGAAAGACAATATAGCACGATAGAGCGAGAGGCTCTGGCATGCGTGTGGGCTGTACAGAAATTCAGAATGTATATTTGGGGGCATAGATTTATACTTGTCACGGACCACAAACCATTGGTATATATATTTAGTAAAGTCAATAGCAATAGTATGTCGGCCAGACTCACAAGATTAGTTTCAAAATTACAAAAGTATACCTTTACAGTCGAACACTTTTCAGGGGGAAAGAACTTTAGGGCTGATTGCCTTTCAAGAATGCTGATGGACATGGATGATGAGGATGATGCTTTGGTGGATGACATCGAGTGTGTAGCGGTGGTAGATGCCGTGACAGAGTATGAATCAGTCATATCTAACGAAATGTGGATGGAGTCATGCAAGTGTGACCAGATTTTGGCCAGGGTAATTAAGTATATCACACATAATTGGCCTGATCCAAGATGCTTGAGCGGTGATTTAAGGGTTTTCTCTCAGGTAGCAGACGAACTGTCTGTAGAAAACGGAATTGTTCGAAGTGGGGACAGGTTTGTACTACCTACCGGCCTCCGTGGCATAATCATAAACAAAGCACATGGGGGCCACCTCGGTTCCACAAAGACCGGGATGATAGTAAAACAACAATTTTGGTGGCCAGCAATGGACAGTCAGATTAAGGCATTAATAGACATGTGCCCAGAATGCCTCCTGTCAGACAAGCATTGGAGGATGGTGCAAACTCCTTTACATCCCACACAATTTCCAGATGCAGCATGGGAAAAAGTGGGGTTGGATTTTTCGGGCCCTTATTCCTTACTAGGTTCAGACATGAAGTATTTAATTTTAGCGATAGATTACTTTTCTAAGTGGATGTACTACAATTTTGTGGAGGTACCTGACACTGATAGGATTATAAAGTTCCGAAGCAAAATTTTTTTTTTAGAAGGAGCCCCCAAAGTCATAGTCACAGACAACGGCACACATTTTGTATCAGAAAAGATGTGCAAGTTTTTAAGTTCAAGGGACATTAAGCACTTGAAGGTCGCCTTATACTCACCTAGTTTGAACGGCCTAGTAGAAAGAGGAAACAAGGTCATGACGGAGGGGATTCAGACTGCAGTGGCGGCTGGCTTGAATGTTAAAGAGTTCCTTCAGCGCAAAGTGTGGAGCTATAATACCTCTCCACAATGTACCACAGGAGTGACTCCTTTTGCCATGTTGAGAGGCAGGGGGGTACACACTCCCTTATTCCCATAATGGTTGGGTAACATGTCAAGCCAGGACAAACCTGGGGTGAGGGAAGTGACTGCAAGAGTGGTGGAGAAACAGGCTGCCATGAAAGATAGATTCGATTTAAGGTGCCACCCAGATAAAGAAGATGTGGTAGCCGGCGACTGGGTTTTGATTAAGAAACCCCTCAGAGTGAAAATAGGGAAGTCCAAGTTCTCTATGCCAGAGCAGGTGAATAAAGTGAGTAAAGGGGCTGCATTTATGGACGGCAAAGGTTGGTGGAACAAGAGGCAACTTGTAAAAGTGACTCCTGAGGAGGCGTCAATTATGCGTCAGAGGAGAAGGCGGGTGGAGGAACACGATTGGGCACATTGGTTACAACCTGGTACAGAAAGAACATCTGTGTCAACACAAGCCCACACCGACAATGTGCCCGGACCAAATCCTACCGCAAGTAATGCGTGGACTCAGGGTGCGGTCGAATTAGAAGGGCACCAAAAAGGTTTGACGATTTCATTAGGTATTAAAGTGGAGCTCATATTTTGTATATTGTATATTCATTGATTGTAAGGAATTGTGATTCACTCATTGTATTTTCAGTTTGTTGTTTTAGGGGGGAAGGTGTTGTTGTGTGTTTATTTATTCTTTTGGCTCTTTTGTAAGCGCGGCGTGCACGCGCTACTCTTAGAACACATGTAATTGTTGTACCTTGACCCGCGCATGGAGCGGACACCGGCGGAGTGTTCGAACGACGTTGGTTAGTCGTTTGGACGCTGAGCCTGGAGGTCGCTCCATGTCGTGGGTGGACGAATAAAGAAACCTTTAACTTACTTTATCGCTGGTCAATCCTCTTTGTAATACTCCCTCCTCCATCATCCTGCCTCGTTCCTCTACTCTCCTCCATCATCCTGCCTCATTCTCTCCCTCCTCCATCATCCTGCCTCGTTCCTCTGCTTTCCTCCAGCATCCTGCCTCGTCCCTCTGCCCTCCTCCATCATCCTGCCTCGTCCCTCTGCCCTCCTCCTCCTCCATCTTCCTGCTTCGTTCCTTGCCCCCCTCCTCCTCCATCATCCTGCCTCGTTCACTCCCTCCTCCTTCATCATCCTGCCTCGTTCTTCTCCCTCCTCCATCATCCTGCCTCATTCACTCCCTCCTTCATCATCCTACAGCGTTCACTCCCTCCTCCATCATCCTGCCTCGTTCCTCTCCCTCCTCCATCATCCTGCCTCGTTCACTCCCTCCTCCATCACCCTGCCTCGTTCACTCCCTCCTCCATCATCCTGCCTCGTTCACGCCCTTCTCCATCATCCTGCCTTGTTCCTCCCTCCTCCATCATCCTGCTTCGTTCCTCTGCCCTCCGCAAATCATCCTGCCTCGTTCACTCCCTCCTCCATCATCCTGCCTCGTTCCTCTACTCTCCTCCATCATCCTGCCTCGTTCACTCCCTCCTCCATCATCCTGCCTCGTTCCTCTGCCCTCCTCCATCATCCTACTTCGTTCACTCCCTCCTTCATCATCCTGCCTCGTTCATGCCCTCCTCCATCATCCTGCCTCATTCACTCCCTCCTCCATCATCCTGCTACTTTCCTCTGATTTCCTCCATCATCCTGCCTCGTTCTCTCCCTCCTCCATCCTCCTGCCTCGTTCACTCCCTCCTCCATCATCCTGCCTCGTTCCTCTTCCTCCTCCATCATCCTGCCTCGTTCACCCCCTCCTCCATCATCCTGCTACGTTCCTCTGATTTCCTCCATCATCCTGCCTCGTTCTCTCCCTCCTCCATCATCCTGCCTCGTTCACTCCCTGTAGTAACATCGACAAAGCAGTAGATTGTAGAAGTAAGTAAGCTCTTTATTGGTAGCTTAATCAGTACAAGCACAAAGGCATAACACAACATTCTACAACTGCCGTAAATCCCCATGACAAGGAATACAGAGCGTTGGGAGAACTCTACATTCTACATATGTAATTAAATAAGTGCAGGACTTACCAAGAGGCCATATACTACACATCCTCCCCTTTTGAAAAGAAAGAGAAAAAAAACCAAAAACAACTTAATAACAAATAAATTCGTTGTACCTTTTAGGTCTTTTGACAATTCTACCAAAAGAAGTTTGAGCATTGGATAAAGGTCTAGCAATGACAGGTACATCATAGTGCAGGACTTACCAAGAGGCCATATACTACACTCCCTCCTCCATCATCCTGCCTTGTTCACTCCCTCCTCCATCATCCTGCCTCTTTCACTCTTTCACTCCCTCCTCCAACATCCTGCCTCATTCTCTCCCTCCTCCATCATCCTGACTCGTTCCTCTGCTTTCCTCCATCATCCTGCCTCATTCCTTTTCCCTCCTCCATCATCCTGCCTCGTTCTCTCCCTCCTCCATCATCCTGCCTCGTCCCTCTGCCCACCTCCATCACCCTGCCTCGTTCCCTCCCACCTCCATCATCCTGCCTCGTTCTCTCCCTCCTCCATCATCCTGCCTCGTTCACCCCCTCCTCCATCACCCTGCCTCGTTCCTCTGCCCTCCTCCATCATCCTGCCTCGTTCACTCCCTCCTCCATCATCCTGCCTCTTTCAGTCCCTCCTCCATCATCCTGCCTCATTCTCGCCCTGCTCCATCATCCTGACTCGTTCCTCTGCTTTCCTCCATCATCCTGCCTCATTCCTTTTCCCTCCTCCATCATCCTGCCTCGTTCTCTCCCTCCTCCATCATCCTGCCTCGTCCCTCTGCCCTCCTCCATCACCCTGCCTCGTCCCTCTGCCCTCCTCCATCACCCTGCCTCGTTCCCTCCCTCCTCCATCATCCTGCCTCGTTCTCTCCCTCCTCCATCACCCTGCCTCGTTCCTCTGCCCTCCTCCATCACCCTGCCTCGTTCCTCTGCCCTCCTCCAGCATCCTGCCTCGTCCCTCTGCCCTCCTCCATCATCCTGCCTCATTCCTCTGCCCTCCTCCTCCTCCATCTTCCTGCTACGTTCCTCGCCCCCCTCCTCCTCCATCATCCTGCCTCGTTCACTCCCTCCTCCTCCATCATCCTGCCTCGTTCTTCTGCCCTCCTCCCCATCTGCCTCTGGTTCTCCTCCTCATCATCTCTGGCTGTCCTTCCCCCTCCCCATCCTTACTGTGTTTTCGGTGCCAACTTTTTGTCATTAAGACTACCTTCACCACTCTCAACTATATTTAATTAAAAAAACAGTATTTATCTTGCTTAACGCAGAAGCTGCGCCCGCACTACAGGTTCCAAGATGCACCGCTCTTGTGACGACACTACAGGCCTGATACAGTATGTGGAGTCAGCCGTAAACTATTCGCATGACTGAGGCAACTGGAAAAGAGGGCCTGTAGTGGTTTAAGTATTTGTGTTCTATGTGGTATTGCTCTGATGTACTAACATTCTGTGCTCGTGCGTGGAGTGTGCATCCTTGGGGATTCGATCGGTGGTTGGCAGTTGCTGACCGAGCCTCTGAGGGTGCGACGCTCCTGGCCGTGGCTGAAGAGTTTACCTTCAATAAAACCGATCTGCTGATGAATTCATCTCCTTGTCCGATATCCTCATTCTTTACATATTGGCGACGACCGGGAACTCCGTCTTCAGCCACACGCATCGGAATAATCGTCGAATCCCACGCAGTACCCAGTTCAGCTCCGACTCTCAGCCCGAAGTTTCCTCAAACTGAGCTGAGATCGACGGATCCTAAAGGACGTACAAGCGACAGCTGGTAGGACCATTTTATTTATAATCGGCGAGAACTTGAGTTTCGGCCAGGGCAGGCGTTACCCTCATCCATTAGACCGCGCGCCGTCAACCTGAACACGGCGCACGCGCTTTCTCAGCGCGCTACAGTCCCACGCGCTGATTCAGCGCGTCATTACAAAGAGGCATAGAACGTTGGTTTCTCAAGCGGAAGAGCGCTTCTTTAAGCTGCATCGTACCCGTTCGAGATCCATTTTGCTTTGGGCAATTCAGTGCGTTACACTGCTTGGCTATCAGCTGATTTCAAGCCACGGTGATACGCACACCTTCATTGGATTATCTGGTTTCAGTTCTCCATTACGGAACCTTCATTTGTGCGTCACGGTGATACGCACACCTTATTATTATTATTAATTTTTTATTTTTTATTTTTTATTTTTAAATATTAAAAATGATCCATTTCACACATTCTGTCAAATTAAGTTGGTAACTTCCCACCAACTTCCCACTCTTCTTTATTAATAATGGCTACTCCCAATCAAATTACTCAGCCGCCTCCTTTTCTAGCTAAACCTGGCAAACCTGGTTTACCTTGGCAAGAGTGGTTCTGTTTATTTGAAAACCACTTAGTGGCTATTGATGCTGCGGAATATTCACCTGCTCGTAAGTTCGCCATGCATTTCGGCAGTTTAGGTTTGGCAGCACAGCGCATTTTTCAAAGCCTACCTCCTATCCCTCCTCCTACTGGTCAATCAGGAGACGGTCAATGGAACACTTATTTGGAGGCCATAGCTAGACTTAAGAAGCAATTCTCGGAATCGCCTAACATAATGTTGGAAAGGCACAAGTTCTACAAACGTAAACAGTGTGAAGAAGAAAAGGTGGAGGAGTATATTTCAGCATTGAGGGTTCTAGCTACTACTTGTGGGTTTGGTCCTTTATCAGATGACATCATTCGTGATCAGTTCGTCTTTAATTGTGCATCACAGAAAATTAAAGAAAGGATTCTAGGTTGTAAAAATCCCTCACTCTCCGAAGTAATAGACATGGCTTTAAGTATAGAACGTTCTACAATTTCTACTAAAGTTATACAAGCTAACCCTATATCTAAAGTGAATTCGATTTCTGAATCGGTGGAAGCTTATGAAGAAGATTTGTTGGCTGTAGCCTCAAGAGACAGAGGGTCAAAGACTTCACAAAGTAGTTACCAACCATATTGCTACAGATGTGGGTCAAAAATGCACATTGGAAATTTTCAAGGGTGTCCTGCTTTAGGCAAACGTTGTTCTATCTGTAAAAAAATGGGACATTTTCAAAAACTCTGCAGAGGCCGCAGGAAACCGGTCTCAGTTCGAAGTGTAGACTTTGAAACAAATTATTGTACAGAGTCTTTGGATAATCTACTCCTGACAGTGGATTACACAAAGGATCCCTTGGAGATTAAAGGCCCCTTATGTAATGCATTAATTGATGGTAAAGAAACCAGTGTCATGGCGGACTCAGGATCCCCAATTACAATTCTTCGTGACTCTTATTTTTTTGAGAAATGGGGAAGAAGTGTTTCACTGTCAAAATCCGATGTCAATCCGAAGGCCTTTGGCGAGAAGGACATAGACATGTTGGGATTTTTATGTCTGATGTCGTAATTTTAGAAAGAAAAATTAATACTAAAGTTTATGTAGCAATTAAGGGAAAAAACATTGTGGGCTGGAAAGATCTGGCACGTTTGGGTTTGTATTTAGTCCCAGGGGATGTAAACCCTATAAGAGTTAGAGAAATTCCTGTTTGTAGTCTGGATGATCTAACTTTAGATTTGAAAAGTTTGATGTCCGAATTTAAGTCAGTGTTCAGTGAGCAAATCGGTTGTGTGAATGAGTTCAAACACAAGATCAGGTTGTTACCTGATGCAATACCTGTGGTTCATAAGGTCAGACCGGTCCCCTTAAGTGCAAGAGAAGAATTAAGAAAAATGTTGGAGGATTTATGTTCACAGGGTATAATCCAACCCACGGAGTCTTCACAGTGGGTGGCCCCCATTGTGGTCGCTCGCAAAAAGACAGGGGAAATTAGACTCTGTGCGGATTTGAGGGGCCTTAATAAAAACATTGTAGTAGACTGCCACCCTCTCCCCAAGATTCATGATCTACTGGCAAATTTGGGGGTGCTCAGTGGTTCTCTTTAATCGACCTAAAGTCCGCCTACCATCAGATCCCACTAGCTGCGGAGTCTCAGGAACTAACAACATTTGTTACACCTTTCGGTGCCTACAAATTCCTGAGACTTCCCTTTGGACTAGCATCCGCAGCTAGTGTTTTTCAAAGATTGATGGATACTATGTTTAAAGGGATAAAAGGCGTTCAGACATATCTGGACGATATACTGATTTTTTCGAAGGATCCAGGTGAACATGTTGTGCTGTTGAGAAAGGTATTATCTGCTCTAGGCAAACATGGTATGACCGTAAGAGCAGATAAGTGCAAATTTGGCATGAAAGAGCTGGATTACCTAGGACACACAGTGTCTTTTAAAGGTATTACTCCGAAATTTTCTGTGGTCAGGGCTCTCAAGGAGGCAAAACCCCCTTCAGACAAAGATACACTTTGCTCTTTTTTGGGCCTTGCTGAATACTATGCGAGGTTCGTATGCAACTATGCACAGATCGTGGAGCCCCTTAGAGTGTTATTAAAAAAAGGTCAGAAATTTGTTTGGTCCCAAGATCTTGATGGGGTGTTTGCCAAGGTAAAAGATCTAATCATTTCAGCTCAAGCATTACATGCTTTCCGTGATGATTCACCATCAGTCATCACAGTAGATGCTAGCATGAGTGGTCTAGGAGCAGTCCTTAGTCAGAGAGTTAATGGTAAAGAACAAACAGTGGCGTTTGCTTCCAGATCTCTGAAATCTTTTGAGAAAAATTATAGTACTATTGAACGAGAAACTTTGGCTTGTGTCTGGGCGGCTCAGAAATTTAAGATGTATATTTGGGGGTGAAAATTCGAAATTCTTACTGATCACAAGCCACTTACGTTCATTTTTGTAAGGCCCCTAGTAATAACATGTCAGCAAGATTGACTCGCTTAATCTCTAAGTTACAGGAATATAATTTTAACATGAAGCATATTCAAGGGGGCAAGAATTTTCAAGCGGACTGTTTGTCAAGGATGCTAATGGAAAAAGACGATGAGGATGATGTAGAGGAGGATGAAGTAGAATGTGTCGCTGTGCTTGATGCAATTGAAAACTGTAATACTGTTATTTCAGAGTCAGAATGGAAAATTGCATGTATCAATGATGCTATTTTGTCAAAAGTTATAGAATATTCTTCATCTAAATGGCCTGACGCAAGGAATTTGTCAGGTGAACTAAGAAATCTGTCATTAGTAGCTGATGAAATTTCTGTCAAGGATGGTTTAGTATTACGAGGCGATAAATTTATACCCCCAAGTTCTTTAAGAAATGTTTTAGTCAAGATCGCTCATGAGGGGCACCTCGGGGTAGCTAAGACATGCATGAAGATCAAGCTGGATTATTGGTGGCCTGCCTTAGATGCTCAAGTGAAAAGTATGGTGGATGGATGCGAGGAATGTTTGCTCTCAGACAAACACTGGAAACTCCCTAAGGTACCTCTACATCCCACAGACTTTCCTGAGAAACCTTGGGAAAAAGTGGGACTGGATTTTTCTGGGCCATACAATATCCTTAATGAGTCATCAAGATTTTTGATTCTAGCGGTTGATTACCACTCTAAGTGGATGTATTATAAATTTGTGGACGCCCCTACCACTGATAACACTATTTCTTTCCTGGGCAAAGTATTTACCTTAGAGGGAGCTCCTAGATCCCTGGTTACGGATAATGGTACTCACTTTGTTTCGGAAAAAATGTGCTCATTCTTGATGAATCACGATGTCAAACATTTGAGGGTAGCCAGGTATTCGCCAGCTTCCAACGGGCTAGTTGAAAGGAGCAACAAAGTACTTAAAGAGGGGATCCAGACAGCGCTGGCCACTGGTCATGATGTTAAATCATTTTTGGAAAAAAAAGTGTGGAGTTACAACACTTCTCCACACTGTACCACAGGTATCACCCCTTTCGAGCTCCTGAGAGGCAGAAAGGCTAACACAGCCTTGCTGCCATCTTGGTTAGATAGTGGTAAACTAACAAGAGTTGACACCAGTTGTAAGGATTTGGCAAGTAAAGTGAGGGTAAGTCAAGAGAAAATGAAAAAGAAATTTGACGGAGGGTGTTCTTCCACCAATGTTGAAATTGCGGCGGGTGATTGGGTTTTATTTAAAAAACCATTTAAAGTTAGAAAAGGAGAGTCCATCTTTTCGAATCCTGTTCTAGTTTGTAAAGTCAGTAAAGGTGCAGCGTTTCTCCAAGATAAAGGCTGGTGGAACAAAAGACAATTGATTAGAGTAAGTAAGGTCCAATCGGACTTAATTAGGAACAGGAAAGCTTCAGTGGCGGAGGGTGAGCTTGATTGGTCCTATTGGTTACATAATCAAGAAAGACAAGAACCTTCAAGGGAGCAAAATTGTTTGCCAAGTAATGCCCCTGTAAACAACGAATTGGAAAGTAATGTAGGTTGTTCACGGGGAGGTTGCGTTAGAAAGTTACTTTCGAGATTTAAGGATTTTGTTACATTTTAATTCTGAAATTTATAATTTTTGTTTATATAGGGGGGAGGTGATGTAGTGGTTTAAGTATTTGTGTTCTATGTGGTATTGCTCTGATGTACTAACATTCTGTGCTCGTGTGTGGAGTGTGCATCCTTGGGGATTCGATCGGTGACTGGCAGTTGCTGACCGAGCCTCTGAGGGTGCGACGCTCCTGGCCGTGGCTGAAGAGTTTACCTTCAATAAAACCGATCTGCTGATGAATTCATCTCCTTGTCCGATATCCTCATTCTTTACAGGGCCCCACAAAAAAATGTGTTCTTTTGATGCCCTTCTTGCTTTCCATTCACAACGGTGAACAATTTATTTTTCCAGACAGTGACGTAATGCCGCAAGTGTATATTTTTCTCCACTTTTGGGACGCGCTCGGTGTATTTTTTTATGGCAAATCTTATAGAGGCAGGAGCTGTTTTCAATTGCTCGTGTTCATGGTGCGGGTCCTTCGGCTTCTCGTCCTTTCCTGACCCCGCCAGTGGTGACAGCAAAGAAACATCTGGAGCATTCCAGGGACTGCTGACATTCATTTACATCAACCACGCCTCCTCCTCTCTGATTGGCTGTGGTGTGCCGAGCCTCCACGGTGCTGGGCATTTCTCGAAGGCTCTCGGAAGGGCTGCATTTTTATTGGCCAGCAGGTTTGACATATACGAGAGCCTTCGAGAAGTTGCTCGTTTAGCACCGCCCAGGCCTTTCCTGATTGGGCAACAGAGCGGAAACTTCGTGAACGGTCCCGATGTATGTTAATCCTGAAGTTGTGATTGGTCGTAGGGCGTGTTCCATTGCGCGTGGCTACTTAGTGTATGCGGCTGCTCGAGAATAAATAAAGGACCCGGTGAGAGACGCGGTCAGATCCGAGCAGGGTAACCGAGCGGAGACAGAGCAACGACCGGAGCAGGGCCGTTTCCATCACCTGTGAGGAGAAAAGTGACAGAGCAACGACCGGAGGAGCCACTTCCATCACCTGTGAGAAGAGAAGTCACAGTATAGCAGCCAAGAGGCCGTTTCCAATAAAGATTCATCGAAGCCGCAGCCGAAAGAAGCCAAAAGGCAAGAACCTGACAAGAGCCTCCCAAAACCTGAAGATGTCTGCACCCAAGGACGTCGCTATCGGCATCGACCTGGGCACCACCTACTCCTGCGTGGGGGTCTTCCAGCATGGCAAGGTGGAGATCATCGCCAACGACCAGGGCAACCGCACCACCCCCAGCTTTGTGGCCTTCACAGACACTGAGAGACTCATTGGAGACGCTGCCAAGAACCAGGTGGCCCTCAACCCCCAGAACACCGTCTTTGATGCCAAGAGACTGATTGGCAGGAAGTTTGATGACACGGTGGTGCAGGCTGACATGAAGCACTGGCCCTTCAAGGTGGTGAGCGATGGTGGGAAGCCCAAGGTGCAGGTGGAGTACAAAGGAGAGAACAAGACTTTCTCCCCTGAGGAGGTGTCTTCCATGGTGCTGACCAAGATGAAGGAGACCGCTGAGGCATACTTGGGCCACCCAGTCTCCAATGCTGTCATCACTGTGCCTGCTTACTTAAACGACTCCCAGAGGCAGGCCACTAAAGATGCAGGGGTTATCGCTGGCCTGAATGTGCTGAGGATCATCAATGAGCCCACAGCAGCAGCCATCGCCTATGGTCTGGACAAGAGCTGCAGGGGAGAGCGTAATGTCCTGATCTTTGACCTGGGTGGAGGTACCTTTGATGTTTCCATTCTAACAATTGATGATGGCATCTTTGAAGTCAAGGCTACAGCTGGAGACACCCACCTGGGAGGTGAAGACTTTGACAACCGCATGGTTAGTCACTTCATTGAGGAATTCAAGAGAAAGCACAAGAGAACTGCTTGTGAGAGAGCCAAGAGAACCCTGTCTTCCAGCACTCAGGCCAGCATCGAGATTGACTCGCTGTTTGAAGGCATTGATTTCTACACTTCCATCACCAGAGCACGCTTTGAGGAGCTGTGTGCTAACCTCTTCAGAGGAACCCTTGATCCTGTGGAGAAGGCTCTGAGAGATGCCAAGCTGGACAAAGCTCAGATACATGAAGTTGTGCTTGTAGGAGGATCAACACGCATCCCCAAAATCCAGAAACTGCTGCAGGACTTTTTCAATGGCCGAGAACTGAACAAAAGCATCAACCCAGATGAGGCTGTGGCCTATGGTGCAGCAGTGCAAGCAGCCATCCTGATGGGTGACAAGTCTGAGAATGTGCAGGACCTGCTCCTCCTGGATGTAGCACCTCTCTCACTGGGGCTTGAGACTGCAGGTGGTGTGATGACTGTCCTCATCAAACGCAGCTCCACCATCCCAACCAAGCAAACCCAGATCTTCACCACCTACTCCGATAACCAGCCTGGTGTCCTGATCCAAGAGTACGAGGGTGAAAGAGCCATGAGCAAGGACAACAATCGCCTGGGGAAATTTGATCTAAGCGGAATCCCACCAGCCCCTCGTGGTGTGCCACAGATCGAGGTGACCTTTGACATAGATGCCAACGGTATCCTGAATGTCTCTGCTGTGGACAAGAGTTCAGGAAAACAGAACAAGATCACCATCACCAACGACAAGGGCCGGCTGAGTAAAGAGGAGATTGAGAGGATGTTGCAGGAGGCCGAGAGGTACAAAGCAGATGATGAAGCCCAGAGAGAGAAGGTCTCTGCCAAGAATGCACTGGAGTCCTATGCCTTCAACATGAAGAGTACAGTGGAGGATGACAAACTTAAAGACAAGATCAGCGAAGATGAACGGAAGAAGATAATGGACAAATGTAACCAGACCATCTCCTGGCTGGAGAGCAACCAGCCGGCAGAGAAGGAGGAACACGAGCACCAACAGAAAGAGCTGGAGAAGGTCTGTAACCCCATCATCACCAAACTCTACCAGGGCGGGATGTCTGGGGGAATGCCTGGTGCGAGCTGTGGAGCTCAGGCCCACCAAGGGAGCTCCAGCGCTGGACCCACCATTGAGGAGGTGGATTAATGATGGACTCTTTTCATGCTCCCACCATTGAGGAGGTGGATTAATGGTGGACAATAATGGACTCTTCCCATGGACACACAATTGAGAAAGTGGATTAAACAGACTTCTGGCCCTTAACAGACTTTTCTAGGTCATTCAGAACATTCTATGGCCACATGTACTAAATACAAGGTGTGTTCTCTGCAGCTAATGTGTTTGTGTCACAATGAGAATTTTAATTTATTTTATCTTATTGCTACCTTTTATAAAGACCATATTGCTCAAATATGTGTTTATATTTATTTTGTATTAAAATGAATGAACTGATCACCTTTGTCTCTATTTTTAATTTACCTTGGTTAGTGTGTGTTGGATCGGGGAGAGTGTGTGCTTTTGTGAAATTGGAACGTGTAAAATATTGCATAGGTGTCACTTGTTATTGTAATTGGGAGGTGGGGGCTTGAGTCCTGCCTAGGTTTGTGGCTAATGCTGTGTACTATAAATCCCCAAAAAACAACTTCACAAAATGTTTTGTCCTGTATTGTATGGTGAGAAATCAAATAGGGCAAGATTAAAGGAAACTGCACATTACTATGTAGGGGTGGCGAGTAGTGTGGGAAGAGGCCACACAGAATGAGGTGAGCATTTTAGGAGTACATAATGTGTGTGGGAACAAAAGCATTAAAAATGTGGAGTTATAAAACGGATACAACAATGTATACATGACCTATTTGTGTTTGCACATGCTGCTGAACTTGCAGTGGGTTTCCATTTAACTTCTGCACAGTGCCAAGCGTTTCTTGACTAAGTGATTTACTCCATTTTATCCTTTAATATCAGTGCAGAAAAGGCAGTAAACGTACTCCACCTCCCACAAATTGCACCTCCCACATACTCCACCTCCCGCATATTGCACCTCCCGCATACTCCACCTCCCGAATACTCCACCTCCCGAATACTCCACCTCCCGAATACTCCACCTCCCGAATACTCCACCTCCCGCAAACTCCACCTCCCGCGCACTCCCCTCTCATGTATTCCACCTCCCACATACTCCACCTCCCACAAATTGAACCTCCCACATATTCCACCTCCCACATACTGCACCTCCCACATACTGCACCTCCCACATACTGCACCTCCTGCATACTCCACCTCCCACATATTCCACTTCCTACGTACTCCACCTCCCTCATACTCCACTTCCTGCGTACTCCACCTCCCACGTACTCCACCTCCTGCATACTGCACCCCCTCATACTCTGCCTCCCACATACTCTGCCTCCCACATACTCCCCTCCCACATACTCCACCTTCCACTTACTCCGCCTCCCGCATACCCCCCGCATAGTCCACCTCCCACATACTCCCCCACATACTCCACCCCCACATACACCACCCCACATACTCCACCTCCCACATACTCCATCTCCCGCATACCCTATCTCAAGCATACTCCACCTCCCATGTACTCCACCTCACATGTACTCTGCCTCCCACGTACTCCGCCTCCCACATACTCCACCTCCTGCATAATCCACCTCCCACATACTCCACCTCTTACATACTCCCCCTCCCACATATGCCAACTCCCACAGTCTCCACCTCCAGCATACTCCACCTCCTGTATACTCCACCTGCTGCATACTCTGCCTCTCACATACTCTGCCTCCCACATACTCTGCCTCCCACATACTCTGCCTCCCACATACTTCACCTCCCACATACTACTCATCCCAGATATTCCACCTCCCACATACTCCACCTCCACATACTCCACCTCCAAATACTCCGCCTCCCACATACTCCGCCTCCCACATACTCTGCCTCCCACATACTCTGCCTCCCACTTACTCCCCCTTCTCCAGCTACCACATACTCCTGCAGGTTTGGCAGAAATTGCTGATGGGGTGCAGAAATCAGAATTCAGCTTTGCTGCGGAAGCGCCTGATATTTCTGCTAGTTATGACATAGAATCTTTCACCCAGAGTAGCTCCCCCTACAGCCTCCTGCTGCAGTCGTGGACGAAAGCAGAGAGCGGCAAGCTACAACTTACCGCAAGTTACTGCCATTGCAAGCGGCACTGCCGAGACTTCAAGGCATTGCCGCACAGCACCGCCGCACCACCGTGCCATCGGCCCACCGCACCGTATCGCGCCACACCGTACAGCACCAGCCCCAGCTGCTCCAGCGCCTTAGGAGAGGAGGCAGAGACGAGCAGGAGGTATGGAGACGAAGGGACGGCGGAGGTGCAGAGGGGGAACTACAGAGGAGGTCGCGGAAGTAGGACCCCCCAGAGTGCTGCCCCGCGCTGGTCCGCTGCAGACTGTTGCACCTACACTGCTCCCAGCTCTCACCCTGCTCTTCCTGCTCGCACCCTTCAATCTCTTGGAGGCAGAGACAGGGAGCAGTGTTAATGGGGGTGGCAGAGAGGGGCAGCTGAAAGAGGACTAAGGGGCCGCAAGGACCACTCGGGAAGAGCGGAGGCGGTCAGCACTAGGCTGGTGGGACTTGCTCTTCCTTGGGGGGGCTCTATCCCTTTGTAGCCACCCAACGTCATTTGCACAGCCCCTTCTGACCCCTTTGAGAAGCGGGGGAAGGAAGGAAGGCGGAGCAAACGAAAAAAGTTTCCTGAAGCGCTCCAAGCTCATCCAACTCACGTCAGAACCCCGGGATTGTGTTGGGCAATGGAAGGAAACAAAAGAAGGAAGTGAAGAAAGTCAAAGAAGAAGCAACGAAAAGGAGCACCAAACCAAGGGACATTTAAGGAGGCTTTCCAATACAATAGCCCCTGAAACAGGGGGAGACACTGTCACATCAGTCTTAAAGGGAGCTCATAGTAGCTCCCCAGGAACCCATCTTATTCACTTTAAAACCATCAACCCAAGGGTAGGCCTCGAGCCAAAGGGCGCATCGTCACTATCAACAGACCCTAGTTGGACCCACATACGGCGAACAATAACGACCGATCGCATCCAATGACAGGGGAAGTCCTGCCCAATACCACCAATGGTGGAGTCAAGAAAAATCTGTATATGTATCTGGAACATCAATGGCCTGGCGTACAAGGTGGCGGATCATGAGGTATTAAACTACCTAAAGACATTCGACCTGATATTATTCCAAGAAACTTGGGAGGAACAAGCGATAGAGCTACAAGGGTTCACATCACAACTGGTGGCAGCAACAAAGGGATCTAATTATGGCCACCGCTCAGGCGGTCTGATGATATATGCCTCAATACTTACAATAGGAGCAATTTCACCAGTAGAGGCACAAATTGCAGCCCCAAGTGCCATACAGACGGTAGCAACAACAATTAAGTTCAACGAAGAAGACTGGCCAATTATAATAATCAATACATATGTGCATCAGAAGCACAGGGTAAAAGCTGGTAAAGAGCTAGTCAAACAACTGACAAGAATTATAGAAGAGTGGGATACTGAGAACATCATTATGGCAGGCGACTTTAACCTTCACCTCTTTGGAACTCCATCAGAAGACGAACTAGTACAGGAACTATCCACAGTGTGGGAAATACCAACCCAGGGCCCAGCATGTTTAAACAAACAAACAAGATCTTCAACTTATTTACTTCAAGAACTCGAACAACTAAATATGAGAGCTTTAAATGGTCGATTTAATGAGGACAATCCACTGGTCCCAACTTTCTACTCCACAGTCTCCACCTCTTACCTAGTCTACACCTTCGTAACCCTCCCTTTATTCCACATCATCCATTCCTTCAGACTGGGTGATAACGAATAAAGTGATCACTTGCCGCAAGAGGTGACATTAAAAGCAAATAGAGAAAACCATGTGGAGGCGAGCAAAGGCATTGGCACAGAATACACCTCGGACTTCAAACGGCTAAGGTGTAACCCCACTTCGATTGAAGAGCTATCCAAAACTGCGCAGATCCTCCTCTGCCAAGAATTCAATATGACAATTCATCCAACAACAGCTTGGGCAATTTTTACAAAGGCTCTTGGGAAGAAATTTGCCACCAGGACAGGAACAAAAACTGTAAAAACAGGGCTCTCTTGACTGTGAAGGTAACTACCCCCAAGACTAGAAAACTTAAACACACAATAAATCAAACTTTAAAGCAGCTACGTAAAAACCCTCAAAAACTAGTCTTGCAATGCAACTGCGGAACTGACAGTAACACTAACAAGCATTGGCATAGCCAATAGGTCTCGCCTTTGGGGCCTTATAAGTGATTAGAGAGAGCTATTGGCTTTGTTAACGTTTTTAACATGTGTTGCAGAGTATTGTGAATGTTGTGCAACATGTTTAAAAGTTATAAGTTATAATTAAAAAAGTGTTATAACCATTTGACACTTTATATATAACATAGAAAACATTATATACAACTGAAGTATCCTAATAAAAACTAGAATTAACACGAAAAATGTGTTCTAGTTTTGTTGTTTATGCAAGGGAGGGGACAGTGGGGGAGGGGGAGTGGAGGTGTAGGGAGGGAGGACTGGAGTGGAGGTGTAGGCAGGGAGGGGATGGGATGAGGGGCGAGTGGAGGTGTAGGGAGGGAGGGGGAGGGGGTAGTGGAGGTGGAGGGAGGGGGTGAGTGAGGGAGGTGTAGGGAGTGAGGGTGGAGTGAAGGTGGGAGAGTGGAGTTGGAGGGAGAAGGGAGTGGAGGTGGAGGTGGAGGGAGGTGGGAGTGGGAGCGGAGGGAGGGGGAGAGGAGGTGCAACATAAATTCAGAAACGAGCAGGGCATATACAGATAACTGGATAGCACACAGAGATTGCTGCATAAGCATATAAAGTGCAACACAATAAATACAGACCTCAGCAGGGCACCTACAGACAGCAGCAGGACGCATACAGATAGTAACATAAGAAATACAAATAGCAGGAGGTCACACACCGAATGTAAGACAACAAATACAGATAGCAGCAGATTACACACAGGGAGCACCACAACAAATACAGATATCAGCATGTGACATGCAGAGAGCAACACAGCAAATACAGAGAGCAGGAGGGCACATACAGACAGCTGCGTGGCACACACAGAGAGCAACACAACAAATACAGACAGCAGCAGGGCACATGCAGAGAGATGCAGCGCATATAAAGAGAGCTGCAGGGACCATACACACACCAGCAGGGCATATATAAACACCAGCAGGGCACACCAAGACCACTGCAGAACACCTACAGATTGCAGCACAACAAATAAAGAAAAAAGCAGAGCACAAACAGGCTGCTACAGGGCACACACACAGAGCAACACCACAAATACAGATAGTAGCAAGGTACATACCAACAGCAATAAGGAACATTGAGAGAGCTGTGCAAGTGCTGACAGAAACAGGGCACATACATAGAGCAACACAACTACAGACAGAAGCAGTAGGGCACAAAAAGACAGCTGCATGGCTATGGCCTAGGAGTACCGGTATCTGAATGGCTGAGGCACAAACTGATAGACAAATGATATGGACAGCAACACAGTGGGTTGCAGTACAGAGAGCAGTGCTGTGCACTCCGTAGTAGGTTGTAACATTCCTACCTTTTTACTTGCAGTGAGGTAACCCATAGAGCTTAAATCAGTGCCGCCATGCAGTTACAGCCGACACCCCCGAGCCAATACGACAGGCTGCCCCTCAGAGCCGGTGCTGTCACTTGAGCTCCCTCTGGAAGTGGCGCCACTGCGTCCAGCAGAGGACTGTGCGCTTCATGTAGTGATTTGTATATGTACCTGTGCTGTTCGTGTGCCTCCCACAGTGACATGTGCGTGAATGCCCTCAGAAGAGTGATGTGTGTGTGCTTGTACGTCTATGTCTGTGTGTGCATGTGTGGTATTCTATCACAGTGATGTGTTTTTTGTTGGTTCAGCAAGCGTGGATATGTGTGTGGGTGGTGATATTCGTATGTGGTCACTGCAGGGACAGCAATGCAGGCCAGGGACAGTCACAGAGGCAAGAAAACATTATTCTTCGGGGTGGTTAGTCTTTGTTAACCATTGCGCGGACGGTGACCGCTATCATCCCATTCATTACCTGGTCTTGCAGTTCAATTCACAAGCCCCAAGCTACACGCAGAGCGTCCTGCAGTGCAAATCATAGCCACTGGGCGGCAGAAGAGTGCTTTACAAACAGACGCAAACTCACAGCAGCTCTCGTGGAGATACATATATTTGCTGGTTTCTGTTGCTGCATTTGTATTGATGGGGGCGCGAGGAGAGGGAGGCGGATAGGGAGGGGGCAGTGAAGGTTTACCATTAGATGTTGTTGTCGTTTTAAATATGAGTGGTTGCTCCTTAAAAGAAAGAACCAACTGACATAGGTGTGGCATTACGGCCAAAGCTGCTGTCTTTGGAGCTGGGAAACCAGTTTTGCGTCTCGGCGCGGGCACAACATCCTGTCATTCTTGGCAAATCACTTAATCTCCCCATACCTAAAAAGATATGAATGTGACCTTTTATAGCGTAACTGATGCTCATGTACAGCGCATCAATGCCTTCTGTCGAGTTCGCGCTATTCAAAACTGCAAAACAAACAACAACAACAAAAAACCCGTAATAATAGGTAAGAGAACACCCAGCCACCGGTGTCTCTACAGATGGGCTAGATGGGCCCCGTGCACCAGACACAATTGTCTTGACCCTCTTTGGGCCCTACTATCAAAGCTCTTGAATATGCCCTGGATGACATCACACGACGCGCTGCACTCATTTCTCACTGCATAGCAGTGATTGTTTGTGGCAATACAGACTAGTCACAATTTTCCTGGTGGCCCCGCCAGTTTATTTGTGACTCGTGCCCCCCACCTCCTAAAAATAAATTCTAGAGAAGCCACTGAGCCCAACTTCCCAAAGAGAAACAGTGCTGCTGGTAAATAATAAAATGAGCCATCCTTTAATTCTCGGTCGCTTCAAATAGACAGCAGGTAGCCTTCAATGATAGCCACTAGGTGGCAGTAAGGAGCTTTGCAGATCCAAATTCGTGGGCGTTGATTTGAGTTTCGACAGTATTTACTGATGCTTTAGTGTGGAGGGGTGGACTTTAGTGTGGAGGTGTTTATTTTTTGGCAGCGTCAGAGAGGAGCGGGGGCGAGCGAGCGCGTCAGCCTGCTGAGCTGACCACACGCTCGTGCACAATGGCCTTTCGATAATTGGAAACAGATGTCGGCCGTGCGGGTAACCGCACGGAAAAGGCCATTGTGCACGAGCGTGTGGTCAGCTTTCAAAAGCCCCTTACATAAAGTCTCGCACTGCAGCGCTTGCGCGCTACTCGAGGCTCGACCTAAAAAGGAATAAATTGGACAAAAAAAGGCAAGAGAACGAAGAACTTTGGGCAAGGATATTGCATAACTCCAAACTCAAGAATAGTGCCAGCTTCTGGTGGACGATCGACAGCCTCCAACGGCCAGCTCATCAAGGAATAAATTCCCATATTACAGAGGACAA
Source organism: Calotriton arnoldi (assembly GCA_963921515.1). Classification (NCBI taxonomy): domain Eukaryota; kingdom Metazoa; phylum Chordata; class Amphibia; order Caudata; family Salamandridae; genus Calotriton; species Calotriton arnoldi. The sequence continues at coordinate 708,522 of CAWUFW010000829.1, read as the reverse complement.
CTGGGCAAAATATCTACATAATCACTTTAATAATAATGCGCAAGAGGAGAACTTGGCCGGGGAAGACACTCGGGCCAACCGAAGGAACAGAGGCAGTACGTCCAGGTAAAAGATTAGTTACAAGTCCACCAAGGACCCAAGCAAAGACGCTACCCCAAATAGACAAAAGCACCCCAGGGCCGAAGTGGCAGCAGGCCTAGAAACATCACTGAACAGCGACGAAGAATGCTATGAAATAACAGCATCACAGATCAAGACACAAATAGTCAAAGGAAAGCTAGAAGGAGCCCCAGGTCCTAACGGAATACCACCAATACTGTATAAACACGACCCTGATTACTGGAGCAATGCACTTGTTCCAGGCTTCAACGACATTCAGGAAACACAAACAATCCCAGAATTATGGAAAGGATCAATGATCTGTCCTATCTACAAGCAGGGTGATAAGAGCAATCCCAACAATTACTGACTCGTCGCTCTAATTGACATAGAAGCCAAGTATTATGCGGGAGTGATACTGGAAGAATTAACATCCTGGGCATCGTCAAACTCCATCTTCCCCATAAACCAGACTGGGTTCTGTAGAGGACTGGGAACCATTACTAACATTATGGCATTGGCACTGCTGATGGATGCGGCCAAATTGGCAAAGCAACCGCTATTTTTATGTTTCATAGACTATAGCGTGGCATTTGACCAGGTAGACTGTTGTATTCCGCTTTAGGTGTCCGTATATAGGTTTTTCCGAAACATGTCCTTATATAGGCACAATTCGCCTTGCCCTTATATAGGCATAAAAACCCAGTCCTTATTTAGGCATGAGCCATGCACTCCAAATACAGGCATGGTCACCGACATCCGTCCACCACAAACGTCACAACGAGTTCTTAGAAACCAAACCCTGAGCCAAGCACAGGATTATTGATTTCTCCAAGAACTCATCTATTATGCATGAACCGCTATACCTTAAGGGTTCATTCCTGACGTCTTCCTCTGTCCGACTTCACGTCAATGCTAACATTCCAAGGCACCTACCAGGTATAAATATACCTTCCCTTGCCCAAACAAGTTAGGAGGAGACCTCGACTTTAGAGGAGCCCGTATCCCGGCCTGACGCACTGAGAAGAGACGCTGTCATCCCTGCTCGCAGAGAATCCAGCTTCCAGTGTTCTGACTCCCTTCGCGGGGTGTTAGAGTTCAAGTCCGGAAAGAGATTCCCACCTCTCTCATTCTCAAGGTATGGAGCTGACTAGAACCTAGAGGGACTCTTGGCATACTAGACTTAACATACTCTTAGTATACCATACTAGAGAATACTCCACCTACTTCTTACCTTTCCCTACACCTAGATTAGGTTAGGTACATCGGGGTAGAACTAGCTTAGAGACGCATCGTATGAGTACTCGCATTTTTAGCTCATGTTATTTATGTACGTGAATATATGCTAAAAGATAATGCTAGCGCAGTATTATTTCTTTCTACTGTTTACACTGTACATTATATATCTTGCATACTGTCTTGTGATCATAACAGCTCATATCTCTTACACGAGAAACAAGACTGTTCAGTAAATCGCTTTTATTGAAACGCCCGTCTTTTTTTCTGTGTAACTCTGGAGAAACTAAGCATGCACGATTAAGCTGAGTGAAACTGTTATCTATTGTTTCTACGATTCTGAGAGTGTTCCGATTCTAAAGGGAAACAAAGTTGTCATGTTTATGCGGTTGCCAGAAACTACTCCCTTCTTGTTTTCAAGAAGTTTCTAGTGGCCTCTGAGCTAGCTGGCACAAAGTAATTAAGTTTAATATACTCGATAGGGACATACTGACCTCAGTCCTATGTCAAACCTATAGGGTATATTATTCCAATGCGCAGAGCCTATTAGGGAAATAGGAACTACACTACATGGTGCCCAACCGTTTGGTAAGGCAGTAATTTAACGCTAGATACTGAGTAACTCAGTCATGCTTTTCTCAGAGACCCCTACTCACATACTCCATAAGACGTCTGGAGTGGGTAGGGTTAAATATCCGCCAAAGCTAAATAGGACAAAAAACCCTATACATTAGCTGTTTGGTTTGTTCAACGTTGAAGGATACAGTGTTCCAAAATATTGTGCACCTTATCTTTTGTTTCCTTGAAACTTGTGCTACATTTTTCAAAAAACAATGTCTGACACCGAGAATGGTGTAGCTGCGGCTCAACCAGTCGTAACAGCTTTTAACATTACAGGTTTAAATGAAACCGAGGAGGGTGTTATAGACATCCCTCCAAACTTAAGAAGAGTCATCACTCTAAAACTTATAAAACACGGCCTACCGCCAAGAGGAGGTAGAGCAGTTTTCGTGATAGAGGCACACAAATCCTTTCAGACAGAGGTATTCTATTCATGGATAGTATTCCCTGAATCAAATCCAGTAACAAAACTGTTTCACTTCTACAAAGAAGATGATCCACCAGAGGATATTGAAATTCCACTAGCATACCAGGAGCATCAGCTCTGGTTTAAAGGCGCCCTAAAACATCACAGAAACATTACCAGGCTCGGTCCACTAGGCAGACCAGGAGCAACATGGCCGATTCTAGCCGGCTACACTCCTCATCCTGACCTCGATATAATGTCAGACGAGGAATTACTTACTCAAGTTCAAGAGTTAATAAAAATTTACAGACAATTGGTCCAATATGTCATGCGGACTTTCACAGTCCAACCACCATTGACCATTCCAAATCAAACCCCTCAACAGGGGAATACACTAAAAATTACTCCACAGACTTTACACGCAGTCATGGGAAAATTGCCCACAAAACGTGAGCAAATTCCATTCTGGATAGCTAAAAAAATTACTCAAATCGAAGCAGTATTTCCAAATACTAGCCCGTATGAGAAACACAGAATCCTAACAATCTGTTTACCAATGGGGATCACACCACAACTGGAAGACTGCACCACTTGGGGCTCAGTCTTTGCTGCCATCTATACTAAAACACATGGTGTTCCGCCAATTGCATTAATACCAGATGTCCTGAAACAAATTCAAAACGAATACGGGGCAGAGCCTGCTCTGAATTTAGGTATGAAATTACTGAAAAACTTCGACCAGGTCTCAACAATAATATTATCTAATATTAAAGGGGAGGCAGCATCAGTGGCGATCCGCCAACGCTTAAGGGAATTTGATGTTACAGAACATCAAACAGAACTCCCCAGAATAATAGAACAATCTTATGCAGAATTAGGCAGAGATAGTGTGGGTGGAAAACCATTGAAGTCAAAAATATCTGAAAGTCCTGAAAAAGACCCTATTATACAAACTCCTACATCTTCTAAAAAGATGTGGGAAACTAATAAACAAAATTCCAGAGAGACACGTTCTCAATCCCGAGGTAGGTCTCCTCAAAAGGAGCCCTCTGAAAGGAGGTATAACCTCAGGAATAGGGATAATTTAAGAAAACCTGACAGGTATCAAGATACTGATACACGTTCCTCTCGTACCTTTCAGACATCGTCACACACATCAGAAAGAAGAGGACGGTCAGAACATAGAGAAGAAAGCGTGAAATCCAAAGACGACAAACACGTTCAGAAAAATAAATCAAAACCTCAATTCTCAAAAAAGAAGGTAGCAGGTCTGAAGATCAGACATGCCGAGAATACTGAGAACACAACTCAAGAACGGAGAATGGGCTCAGACAATGCTGGACAGTGCAGCAGAAGTCACAATAGCTCGCCAGAACCTGAAGGAACTTCTGGAGATAGTGGATTTGAATGAGTACATCACAGTAGAAACTGTAGACGCCAGGGTTAGTACTCCACAAAAGTTATATGAAATAACACTCCGAATGGAGGGAGACATACCAAGACAGGTGAAAGCACTCTTTTGGGAAAAACTTTCAAGGGGTTATGATATACTTCTAGCAGAAAAAGACTGGCCACCACAATTTGTCAGGGAGTGCCCACAAGGCGAGGACATTATTATGCCAGCCTTCTCCAACCATATTCCAATTCACCTAAAATATACTTATGCCAGGAAATGGGCAGTGGCCCAGGCCCCAGCATCAAATCATGTAGGATGGGATGAGGACTCACCTCACCATAAAATACAGTTAAAAAATGAACCTACTGCACAAAGGCAGTACCCTATAAAGCAAGAAGCTAAAAAACAGGTCAGGGAGATCTTAGATCAACTTGAATACCAAGGGGTGATTGAAACATGCACCTCCTCAATGAACAATCCTTTGTTTCCTGTATCCAAACCAGACAATAAATATCGTCTAGTTTTGGATTACAGACACTTGAACACTTGTTCTAAAACATTTGCAGTGCAAAATGCACATAGAACAGCATTAATGAATAACATTGTGCGAAAAAAATATAAAACGACATTGGATATTTCAAATGGTTTCTTTTGTCAAAACATAGCACCTGAAAGCAGGTACTTAACAGCTTTCTCAATAATGGGGACCCAGCATCAATTTTGTCGACTCCCACAAGGGTTCAAGAACAGCCTGGGGTTATTCTCAGCGAGAGTAACAGAGTTACTACAAATGTATGATAATGAGGCATTGTCATATGTCGATGACATCTATCTGACAGACGATAACCTAGATAGGCACTTGAACAGGGTGAATACCATTATATTGGGCTTCGCCTCTGAGGGCTACAAATTCAACTTCAAAAAATCCAGAATTGCCCATCTCAATGTCCTTTTCCTAGGATATCAGCTTTCAAGTGAAGGCAAGAGCCTGACAGCTAACTTTTTAGAAAAGTGTGCGCTGCTCCAACCTCCAAAAACGCTGAAAAACTTGCAATCCATCTTCGGTTTCCTAAATTTTGGAAGAACTTACATTTTAAATTACGCAGAAAGGGTTAAACCTCTCTACGAATTAATCAAACCTGATTTTTCAATCAAACATTGGGCACAAGAACACACAGAAATCTTGCGTTCACTCCAAGCTAACATGTTAGCAACAAATCACTTACAAACACGCGTAAATCAACGCAATTTAGTGATCCGAATAATTTCGGGACAGTGAGGATTCACCTATTTAACATTTAATGAGGGTGAAAAAGTACCAATAGCATACAAATCATATTTGTATACACAAGCAGAAATGCGCTTCACTTCAACAGAAAAAATACTGACAGCAGTTCAAACCGCTGTAGCAAAAGAAAGAGCTCTAGCTCAAGGAAAACGCATTATTATCGTAACCCCAGTACCTGCCTTAGAGGCGGTCACAAAAGCGAGCATTCCAAATGCAAAAGCTTTACATCCTAGATGGATACAATGGGTTAATTCTCTTGCTGCAACAGATGTTGAATATGTTTTTGATCCTGATTTAAAAACACAAGCGTTCCTGCAATATGAACATGAATGTCCTCTGCCCACTGAAATTTTGCCTCTCGATCAGTACGAATTCATAATTTACACTGACGGATCAGCACAACCCGCTACAGGGAGTAAGCAAGCTTACAGTGCAGCATGCGCAATCGTTAAAGGTCGCATGCAAGATGGTAACTTCAGACCAATGGTCACTAAAACTCAATCTCTAGGAGATTGTACAGCTCAGCGAGCTGAACTACAAGCATTCAAACTGGCACTTGAAACTACAGATCGCGTATTCCCACACTCATAGTGTGCGATTCTTTTTACTGTGTTCAGTCGTATAATGAATATATACAAAATTGGCTTGAAAATGGGTTCAAAGATGCAAAAGGTGGCACAATAAAGCATAAAACGCTTTGGGAACAAGTAGTTCAGTTAAAAACGAACTACCAAAGGCTCACGTGATACACACGCTGAGTCATCAACGTGATGGCGTTCACGTTGCAGGGAATTCATTGGCTGACGAAGCCGCAAAGGGGGCTGTTCAGATGGCTTCCGTAGCTGCGATCACTCGTTCAAAAACGAGAATAGACAATGAGATATTGTTGGCTGTCAATGCTTCAAGCAAAGGCAGTGGTGCAGTGTTACCAAAAAAGTTTCCACTCAAGTACTCTTATGTAATTGATGCGAACAACGTTCCTTTTGCTCGAATCCCTGGAGTGGGGGATAGGGTAATTCCAAACATGGAACGTAGAGCAGCTTTGATTTATGAAGCACATCTGGGGGAGGGTCTGTCACATCAAGGGATCTCTAAAACAATATTAACATTAAAAGAGATGTACTGGTGGCCTGGAATGAATACACAGATTCGTATCTTCATCAATGACTGCATAGACTGCAATACACAGCATTGTGCAGAATGCCATCAGACACCGGACTACGAAGTAGCCTGCCCAGTACAGACACCATTGTTAGACAGCATTAGACTATCTATGCGCAGGCGTCCTTTTGGACAAATGCAATCCCACAAATACTAAGTCAAGGTTCCTATGGATATGGCCTCAGCGCTCGGCTGACGCTCGAACTGTTATAAAAGATTTGCGAGTCTTTATCGGCACATACGCAATTGGCACACTACATTCTGACTAGGGCCCTGCGTTTAGCTCTCGGGCTTACAAAGAAGCCATGGCCAGTTTGGGCGTTGCATTGCGGTACTCCTCTCCGTTTCATCCTGAGGGAAATTCTGTTGTGGAAAGGAAAACCGGGACATAAAGCAGTCTATAACAGCTAGAGTATTAGGTTCGGGTGATGGGTGGGTCAAACATCTTTATGGGGTCCAACGCTCATTAAATAATTTGCCAAGAAGTTCTCTAGGGGGGTCACTCCATATGAAGTCCTATTTGGGACAAGAATGTGGGTTCCTGATCTCGAATGTAAAGGAACAGTGGTGGAAAATAAACCCTTTGATATCAAAGATCGTTTGGCTGTTTTACAGGATCTAAATGAACTAAGATCGAAACAAAGCAACGTGTTCCTGAAGCCAACCACCACTGGGGAAAAACCGGCAGTCCCAGCAAGGCCTGTCTGGATCCCAAAAGTTGGGGATCTAGTCAGAGAAAAGATTGCAGACAAGAAGGAATTTGGACCTTCTTACAGACAACCAGTACCTGTCCTAGCTGTCCACGGAACAAGAACAGTACTTCTGCCGCCCCTTGCTGGAAAAAAGGAGAAAAGATTTGTGTCAATCGACCTCATCAAACCACAGTATGTGGCCAATACTAAATAGTAGGCCTTGTGGACTCCGACCTAGTAGCAGACGCACTCCCCTCGCTACTATCCAAGAGGTTCAGACTGAAAGACTCATAACAATCGAGAATTCAGCAGTAACAGATGAAGGACTAAGCAACAATGCTATGGAACTCATCCCTCTTGAAACTCAAGTAACAGTTCGTCCAGACACACCTGTCTACACCAACGTAACAAGTGATCAACTGGTTCCAGCGATTTCATCAAATCCTGATGCAATTTCAACAATTGACCGAACTGCTTCTGGCTATTTCATTAACTTTGATACGTTTTCTGAGGATCCTAGTGAACCTGAAACGACGCCAGCATCAAAAACTTTCAAACAGCAAGTACAAGACCTTTTTCATTTCCTGAGAAAGACTTATCTGGTTTCACCATGGATTGAAATATGGATTATTTCTGGAATATTTTTCTTTCTGCTTTGGCTAGCTTTGGTTATGACTATTAGCATGCTTATAAATGGCAGATACATTGTTTTGGACACTGAAAGTAAAAATGTGAACTTACTTTTAAAACCACACAAATCATCCCATCGTGAAACAAGAGACTTGTCAGCAGTGAACATCACAGCCGTTCTATACAGGATGGTATAGTTTGGGACAAAACCAATTTCGATGTATTCGGCCCGACAGAACTTTTTGAAGATTCCACATTTATTTAAAATTTCATTAAGTGACTTTATTACCTCCAGTACCTATTCTGATGATTGGGACTTTGAGACTGTGAATGATATGATGTCTGATCTAGAAAGGTCTGCTGCATTCTCTAACAATGAATACTTAGAGGGTTCATCAGACTATGAGCAGCTGTATTGTTACAACCACTATGGTCATCATTTCTTGCATAAAACTGCAACACCCAGAAATGTTTTTAAATTTAACCAATGGGAACATTGTCCTACACCTCCAAAGGGTAGTTCAAAAACGTTTGCCAATAAGTTTCCATACTTTTCAGGATACAATACATCTGATCCAGAAACATTTTTCTATAAAAATGTAAACAAAACAGGTCAGAAAATCATGTTAACAAATACAAAACAGATTTATTCTGCAGCCTTTATTACCCAGTTGTCTAGACAGGGATTCAACCTTTGGAAAGACACAATCGACACAAAATCTGTCTGGGGTTCTAAAGATTGGCAAGTGCAGTTGATAGAAGCTTTGTTTAGAGCATGTATCATCCCACATCAAATAATGTTTTTGAATGACACTGTGCAACAAACGTCTTGCCTTGGTTTAGCCAAGATAAAGGACATGAACACACCTTCTGTACCAACACCTGCAAGTAATAACACTACACAGGGAGCGGTCACAGTAGACACAATACTACAAAACAACAGAACAAATCCTGATTGGAAAAATGGTTGATCTGGCCCACAGACACAAACACCTGTCAAGAAAGATTCCTGAATAAAACACAGGGCTTTACTATCCATAGGCCAGACCCACGATATGTTCAAAGACAACATCCGGGGGTAGTAACAACATACAGTGTAGGAAAATTGTGCCTTGACTGGTTACAAAAGTCTACACTTGAGGATGTGAAACAACACTTATCTTTACTTAAAGAAGACGCAGACCTTAGGGAATTCTTGGTAGGACCAAGAAAACCGCGTCAAAAAGGTTTATATATGCCGGCATCTATGCTGCTTATAATGAAGCATGGAAGGTTACACAGGCAGAGGCCGCAGAAAGAATACGTGAACTTGATCGTATTAACTTAGAGAAATCTCTAACTGTGGTCGACAATGGGTTAACAACTTTGTCATCCAGAATTTATTCATTGGACAACATTGTATATTCTGCTATTGACATACTGGAACAAGATGTAGCCATGTTACAACAAAGCCAATCTCAGTTGCGTTCTATTATGTTATTAGGCTGGACCCTGGTCTAACAGATAAACAGATCGAATTGGCACAAAGGGGAGCAAAGTATACAGTGCTGAGCATTGAAAAACTGGAGAAATTACCATTCACTGTGGCAGAAAAACCAACTACAGAATGGCTTATCCATGGCAAAATTACACTACCTGTGACTACTTTTCAGTTTCAGTATTGCCTCAAACAAATGCAAGCAGGCAAATATGAGAGGTTGGGTAAAGAATACATTAAGACATCCTGGGATTTACCTTACGAATACAGATGTTGGAGTGGGGATCGTGAAGTGTTTCTTAGCGGTACAAACTGTGAAAAGGCATTAAGCGGTTCTCTCGTATGCCAGGACATTTCTTTGCACGGGGCTTGTAATGGTTCTGTGGCAAATTTATCCTGTCACCTGCAAGGTACACCAGCTGCTGTGATTAATCCAACGTTTGGCCAACTTTCTAATAGGAGTTACCTCATGTTGAATAATCAGAGTTGCTGTGGCATGTTGCCAGGAATCCCATATCTGGTAACGGTAGACTCCAGGGTTACTTGCTGTATGCAAGTATTGTTCCCCCAAACAGAGACAGTCAGGGAGTCGCCACTATGGCCTTCATTGAATGTTTCTTTTATACGATTTGATACTTTAAGCAGAATGAAAGCCATGCTTTTGCAACAGACCGTGCCTTTGACCTCGGCCAAAGAAACTTATGATCTTCAAATTGCAAGGACTTCGGCTGAGATACAGGCTTTAATTCGTACAAACTGCCCTATACATTTCGTAGAAAGGATGGGACGTATCTTAAACATGTCTGATACGAGCGTGATTGTACATGTATTTAAGACCATCTGTTCGGCACTGTTAGCACCCTTCCAGGCAGTCCTCGGACTCATCCCAAACTTCGCACATTCGGTGTTTGGTGGTGTGCCATTAATTCTAGCACTTGTTGCGGGAATCCTATTTCTATTCCTACTATTACGCTATGGCAAGCCTATTCACCGGCATCACTCCGAGCGATGTGGAGAAAGCTCTCCTAGAACGGAAGTGTCGTGAGCGTATAGTGCAACTTTTGGGCATGCCTCGTCTACGGGAACTTAATACAACATGGTTTCTGTCATTCAGACCAATCTGGCAAGATTGCATCTTACCTGTTCTACGCTGCCTGCTTTGCGGTGAAGAATGCGTGCTAGACACCTGTCTAACACTCCCATCAGTCATGCCAACGGATATCGATACTCTGCTGGACCCGATAACGGCCCATGCTCTGTGTTGTCCCCAGAGGCTACCAATCCTGATGACGGCATTCATTGAGATCTCACAGACGCTTTCGGCTGCTGCTGAGGTACGAGATGGATTAACAGGCACACAGGTAACAACGGACGCGAACATTGCTGCAGCATCCTTGGCTGAAGACGATGCTTCTCATCTTTGTGCAATTAACCTTCTGAACGAGGTATTACAAATGTCACCAACATCGGTAGATGATATTTTGTCTACAGAAATAGATGATTTCCTGTTTACACCAGAGCCATACACTGACTTTGATTCGGCTCACAGTGTACCAGGGACGCAATGAATTTGGCCTTCATATTTTCAAAACTTGGAACTCTTCCTAAAATTGAACTTTTTTCTTTTTTCTCTATTTTTAAAGATAGATGGCAACTCAATCTGCTTACAGTAGAACTATTCTTATAAAACGGACTTCCTTGAATACTTCCAGGGACACACTGTCACCTTATTTTACTGTAATTTTATTTAGTACCATATTATGAAATGGCTTTGATTTTTTAAAACTTGTCAACCGTTTCGTATATTTCTGTTTATTCATTCATGTTGCATTTATTTCCAATAAATGCTTAGAAAAAAAAAATGCTTTAAAATGTACAGTACCTATTGCATTACATGTTTTAGCAACAGTTTCTTTTAAACTTCTTTTAAATGTTTTTAGGAAATGTATTTAGCAACATGTGGTACTCAGTTTAATGTTTAGCATTTAATGTTTAGCATTTAGTATTATCGTTCATTCGAAAGTGGAGTGGGTGTTGTATTCCGCTTTAGGTGTCCGTATATAGGTTTTTCCGAAACATGTCCTTATATAGGCACAATTCGCCTTGCCCTTATATAGGCATAAAAACCCAGTCCTTATTTAGGCATGAGCCATGCACTCCAAATACAGGCATGGTCACCGACATCCATCCACCACAAACGTCACAACGAGTTCTTAGAAACCAAACCCTGAGCCTAGCACAGGATTATTGATTTCTCCAAGAATTCATCTATTATGCATGAACCGCTATACCTTAAGGGTTCATTCCTGACGTCTTCCTCTGTCCGACTTCACGTCAATGCTAACATTCCAAGGCACCTACCAGGTATAAATATACCTTCCCTTGCCCAAGCAAGTTAGGAGGAGACCTCGACTTTAGAGGAGCCCGTATCCCGGCCTGACGCACTGAGAAGAGACGCTGTCATCCCTGCTCACAGAGAATCCAGCTTCCAGTGTTCTGACTCCCTTCGCGGGGTGTTAGAGTTCGAGTCCGGAAAGAGATTCCCACCTCTCTCATTCTCAAGGTATGGAGCTGACTAGAACCTAGAGGGACTCTTGGCATACTAGACTTAACATACTCTTAGTATACCATACTAGAGAATACTCCACCTACTTCTTACCTTTCCCTACACCTAGACTAGGTTAGGTACATCGGGGTAGAACTAGCTTAGATACCCATCATATGAGTACTCGCATTTTTGGCTCATGTTATTTATGTACGTGAATATATGCTAAAAGATAATGCTAGCGCAGTATTATTTCTTTCTACTGCTTACGCTGTACATTATATATCTTGCATACTGTCTTGTGATCATAACAGCTCATATCTCTTACACGAGAAACAAGACTGTTCAATAAATCCCTTTTATTGAAACGCCCGTCTTTTCTTTCTGTGTAACTCTGGAGAAACTAAGCATGCACGATTAAGCTGAGTGAAACTGTTATCTATTGTTTCCACGATTCTGAGAGTGTTCCGATTCTAAAGGGAAACAAAGTTGTCATGTTTATGCGGTTGCCAGAAACTACTCCCTTCTTGTTTTCAAGAAGTTTCTAGTGGCCTCTGAGCTAGCTGCCACAAAGTAATTAAGTTTAATATACTCGATAGGGACATACTGACCTCAGTCCTAAGTCAAACCTATAGGGTATATTATTCCAATGCGCAGAGCCTATTAGGGAAATAGGAACTACACTATAAGACCACGCTAAACTATGGCAGAAATTGGAAAAGTGTGGGATACCGAAAGCCCTCCTAAACCAGTTGAGATTATTACACACCGACACCTGGGTTAAAATCAAGTTGGGAGCTGGGACGCACCTCTCAAGGTGAATCAGCACCTTCAAAGGGCTAAAACAAGGGTGTTTTCTAGCACCCCTGCTTTTTAACCTCTTTATGGGTGACCTTCCCGGGGAGCTGGACAAGAGCATATCGCATGCCCCAAGACTAGAAAAAATACCCCTGTCCAACCTTTTATACGCAGTCGACCTGGTGTTAATAAGTCGAACACCAATTGGCCTGCAACACCTTCTGAACACCACTAACAACTTTTCACAAGACAATGCACTAAACATCAATTTAAATAAAACAAAAATCAAGACAGTGAATTATTACAGGAAGAAAAAGATGAGTAGGTATTTGGATGGGCACCGCCTAGACTGGGTAACCGACTATAAATATCTCGGAGTCTTATTGGACAGTAGAGTTTCGTATAAACCCCAACTGGAGGCCCTGTGCCGGAAGGGCACCATGAGCTTCCTAGCAATGAAGCCACTGAGAAAAGTCCTGCCAGACTTAACCCTAGACCCTTTACTACAGGTCATTCGAGCAAAACTACAACCAATGCTAACAGATGGGAGCGAATCAATGCGAGGGAGAGATGCAATGGCCCTGGATAAAATAATCACCAGCGCTTACAGAGCAATTTTTTATCTTCCAAACTATGTGTCCTCTGCCCAAATAAGCTTAGAATTTGGCTTTCAGAAACAATCTGTGGAAAGGAGGGGGGCATATATAAAAAGCTGTCACAAGATCAGAGGCGCTGAATCAGGAACCCTAAACTCACATATATGTCGTGAAATTTCACCCGCCAGAGAGTACTTGCTTGATTCACTAAAAAAATTGGGACTAACCAACCTTTGGGCCACTTCTATAGCTCATCAGAACTTTAAAAAGGATGTAAGAAAAGCAACAAGAACTACATCTATAACAGAAGACAAAGAAATCCTGCCCAAAAGGGCACATAGCTGGCCAGTGCTTAATGATTACAAAGTTCTTAAACCTCAAACTTATTTAAGGACAGGAGTCAAAATGAAGATAAAAGAAAAATTCCTAATGCTACGTTTTGGCGTTTTACCAATCCTCCCGCACCTGCCGCCCTGGAAAAGGAGATCAGGAGAGCAGATTTGCCGCCTTTGTGGAACAGGAAGCGAGGACCTCGTGCACGTCATCTGCATCTGCCCTAGCCTAAAGGATATAAGACGCACTTTACTCCGTCCACCATTCAAACAGAGTCGCATTAGGACCTGCAGGCAGTAAAGTTATGCCTCAATCCAGCTGCAACTTACAAAGTTCTTTGATACAGTGGAAGAGAGACTTAAATGCACGTCACAAAGCGTAGAGTGATTAGCAAAACAGCATTGATTATGTTTATCCAAACGCACGGGCACTTTAAAATTAATATATTCAATCTGGCCACGCTATTGATAGGCTAGACTGCGCAGTCCCTGTCTACATCCTGAAGCACTGGCACTTTAAATTTGATATGGTTTTCGGGTCCCAACTCAATATCAGGATAGAGAACTGGGCGTGGACCCCCACTTATACCGAATTTAATATTAAAGACTGCACATTCTGATATAATTCTGATATAATTTATAATTAGCTGCAGAAATAGAGAGAAGGATGGTTTTTATGTAGTTTTTAAATGTGACGGCTATGTTTTTATATTGTGAGTTTTAATTAACTGAACAATAAATAAATTACTTACTACAGCCTCCTGGTGACACTGTAGGGCAAAGTACCCCTTTTATTAACACAGGAATTATTCTGTTTTGTTATGTGCTGACATCCACATTTAAGGGTTTTTTGACTGGGCTGCGTAGTGTTTCTGTACATATGCTGATCTTAGACCATCTTATGTCTTTCGATTATAAATGTATATAAAATGCCCCTCTTAATGTGGTATTCCATGGTCCCCCATACTTCTACTGTGGCCCTCATTAGAAGTGGTGCAGGAAACGGGCTGGTATTTACTCGGAGTTATTGATACCGAGGGTACAGATAACTCATGGGGTGGGTAAAATCCAGCCCACTATGAGTTGGACTCTGGGGGTCCACACAGAAATGACAAATTACTGGGGGAAGGTGTAATGCCAGAGCTGTTTTCCCCTGGTAATTCCTAATTTTCCCAAGGCATTTCACATGTGTGAACGTAAAGAGATATGCAGTGTTTCCACGAATCTCATACTTGTGATGGGTAGGGTGACCAGACGTCCCGGATTTCCCCACACGTCCCGGTTTTTGGAGAAGTGTCCCGGTGTCCTGAAGCAGAGAAATGTTGTTTAGTGCCTGGGTTGAGCATGCGCACTGGAGCCCTTGTTGCAGAAGGAGGAGTTATGTTGTGACATCACTTCAGTGAGCGTTGTAGCGCGAAGGAAAATCCATTAAACAGAGACATGTTCTCTCTGGATTTCCCTTCTCTTTCAACATAGGCTAGCCACCAGTGTGACCCTGCTCTGCCCTTTAAAGGGAGCGAGCCAGCGTGCGGACTGCAGCAGTATCAAGCAGCAGCCAAAAGTGAAAGGGTCCTGGAGTAGAACCGACCTGCATGACTCTTCCCCAGCCCTAACAGTACCAGCAAGTCAGGACCCTGCCCATAGCTGCCAAGGTTTCAGATTGCTAGGTGTGACATTTTTTTAATTTCAGTGCAATTATGAGTGACATTTCAATGATTATGAGTGACAATTTCTCGCAAGCAAAACCAAGCAATGAAGTCCATGGGAACGGATAAATATTACATTATACTCTTTTGAGCTGTGAGAAACTCTAAAAAGATCTTGAAACTGCTGCAGAGCACCTGAAATTAAAGTTTCCTATTGATCACAAAATGTCTGCTTTTTATACCTAGGTGTTCTTTGTATTCTGGGATTTGTATGCCCATGCATTATTATAGGAAAGGAGAAAACTATTAATCTCAGATTTCAAAGTATTTAGGATTAACAAATCAGGATCCACGGTGTTACAATTCGCATGAAGCACACAACAGGAAGCAGCTACGAATAGGTCACATTATAGTACTTGGTGTCATGTGACACAGAGACCCACCCTGACACAAATGTCACCTTATAAGTAATGTAAACCCTTCTCCCCACCATAATAACAAAAAGATGCAACCAGGCCTGGACTGGCCCAAAAGCAGCAGCAAATGCTGCTCAGTGTGCACATTCACCCTCCTGCCAATAACAAGGATTACTGCCTTCACTATTGCTCGCTATTCTGCAGCAGATCACATGTAGTTCCTACTGTAATAGTCCCTTACCTTCAGGGTTACCACCAGGCTCTTTTTTACTGGCATGACCAGTATTTTATTGTCCTGGCTGTTACAAAAATTCTGAGAAGCCCTGAAAGTCGATATTTTTCCCCTCATCATGCAACTTTAAACAGTAAAAATAAAAACACTTTGCAGTGTTCTGGAGCTGCGAAGTTAATGATAACTGGCTCATAAATAAAGTAAAGATAGAAAGTCCATCGTAAAATATATACACTTTACAAAGACATTTTTTTTTATAACTCTGTCATGCTTGAGCCTTAAATCGACATGGTCTGTGGTGCAGAGCAGAATGCAGTAGCACAATGCTGTCTTTTAAAGACAACTCGGGCACCTGGTCACAGCGTGACCGGCCAGGTGTGCCCCAGCAGAGCGGGCCGGCAGACAAATCAAGTAACAGACCCTGCTTTAGCCAGCCTTTGCCCACTGGGCCCCTCTGGGTTCTCCCTGGCAATCAATCAGATGCAGAGCAAATGTGCACTGCAGGCCACTCTGTCCCACGTGGGACCCGGCCAAAACAGGATGTGAGGCCCCAACAACATGGATCTTCTTCCTCAGCTGCCGAAGTAATTAAAATTAAAGAGTCAACAGTCTGCTGACTATCGGACTCGACAGCCGGGCATTGAAGCCTCAGGCTGAGGCACAAAACATACATAGGTCACAACCAAGGTGCACGCCATGTCAATCTTTATTTAAACAAGCATTGAAAATGCAATAGGTCTCGCCTTTGATTAAGTTAAAGCAATTTGCTTTGCTTATGGTATTGTATTCTAGCTTTGCATTATTTAGTGTATATTTGTGATATGTTGTAGTTGTATGTAGTTAGAATTGTTTTGTTAGCTGTGTAGTAGTTTAAAGCATAGCGTTAATAGGAAAAGAGCAGTGTTTCAGATTTGGGAGGTGAATGAATATAAGAATAGTATGTGTGTTAATTTCGTATAGTGAGGATTACAATAGCATGAGGCAGACGAAAGGGGTGAGGGGAGAGCAAATATATGCAAATATATGCACATATCACAAATATACACTAAATAATGCAAAGCTAGAATACAATACCATTAGCAAAGCAAATGGCTTTAACTTAATCAAAGGCGAGACCTATTGCATTTTCAATGCTTGTTCAGTTTGTCGTTTAAGTCTAAAAATGAATTACAGTACATTGTAGTGAGTTCGCCTGAGTCGGACAACACCTGCAGGGGCGAGGGGCAAATGCCAAAGAGGGTAGGGTGTTTGCAAACATCCGCCACCGGTTGCGTTTCCGAAGAGTTATTCCAGATTTTGCTCTAACTTTCGATTATTTTTATTTATAACCTTGTTCTGTTTGAAATGTAGATTGGGAATATACTCCTAATACTAAAAAAAAACCATGGCGATTTTGCGACGTTAGGCCGATGCTTATTTTTCGACCTTACTTCAGACGGGTTCATTTTGATATATTGTGGTTTAAGGGGCCCGCCGACTTACTGGTGTTCTCTTTCCTCTAATGCACCTTCTTTCCTGTTATATTTTCGGAGCTGGGATGGGAGCAGTGGCTTAAGAAATTCAAACATCGTTCGGGGGGAGAGGGCTGGCAGAAGAGGAGAGGTGTGCTTTGAGCTCAGAAGCCATTGTTCCCCCATTTCAAAGGGGGAACCTGCCCCTCCTCGTCCTTTTGATTGATGACGCTCGTGAATAAGTGGGTAGTGCGGAGTGACAGTCCCTGAATGGTCCTATTGCAAATAAAGATGCCCGTGGAAGGCAGGGGCTGGCACTGGGGAGTGTGAAGGAGACGGGCTCGCTGGCACTCACCGGTGGCTCTCGCCCTTCTCGCAATGCGGAAAAGCTTCTGCTTGAGCCCCCCCCCCCCCCTGTCTTCAAAAGGGAAAGATCGATGGCTCAATCCTTCTCAGGCAATTATGCGGTGAGAATCTGGAATTCGCTTCCCCCATTGCTCCGGGCCACCTCCTCTACCCGGATCTTCAAAGCTGACCTCAAATCTCTTCTCTTCCAAAGACACTTTCAGAACTAATACTTTCAGTCTCAGGCCCCTCTAGGAAGTTCGCTCTTCATTGTAAATTTGTACTTTTTCCTGTACATTCCTCACCCTTGCGTGCTGTGTTGGATTTTTTGTTTGTGTACCATTTATTTTAAAACTCCTGTTTAATTCACGCCCTCTCTACTCCCTCAAGGAAGTTCTTCCACTATAGGAAATTCTGTACTCCATGCCTATTGAAGTGCCTTCCCAGTGTGTTCTGAGTGACTGCCACTTATTGCAGTATTATACCTCTATTTGTATTTTGTATCTTATGTATCATGCACACCTGTCACTTTTTCCTCTTGTAACGTATACCTCTTTTTGTATCTTGCTTGTTTTTGTTATTTGCACAATTGTCACTTTTTCCTCATGTAATGTATCGCTTGCTTTTGTATTATGCTCACTTGTAAACGTCTCCTCATGTAATGTTACTGTTCCTATTGTGAAGTGCTCTGACACCTTCGGGTAAAGTCCGCGCTATATAAAAACGCATAAATAAATAAATAAACCAAGCGCCCAGATAAAGGCGGCCGGCACAATAACACCTTCTCTGGGGGGACCGACAGCCTTTACAGCACTCCTGGCGTCGTATCCTGCTGGGGCAGCCTGCCCTCTCCTCGTCAGCCCCTCGGCCACTTTTCTTTTCCTCCCCCAGCAGTTTACTTTGAAAGCAACAATAAATTCCTGAAGACGGGCGGTGAATAACAACACAGCGCTTTGAAAGACAGATGGGGAAAATACAGTTTGCTCTGTCCTCCTACAGATCAGAGAGCAGGAAAGTCGCCGAGCTGGGGGGGCCAGAGCCCCGCGCATCTCCCACACACGGAGCAAGAGTGAAAGTAGCAGAAACAACACTAGGAAAGTAGGAAGCGACTCCCCCGTGGGTGGGAAATATTATGAAAAATTTCAAAATGTTCCCTGTTTGCAGCATCACTTAAAAAGAAATATGCTCCAGAAGAAAGGGGTCAGGCATGTCCTCAAATAAATATGTTTCAACTTCTAGGTGTCCTGTTGCCCCGGAACCTGTATAAAGCAAATGAAAATGAAAATAAAAAAATCATAGAGCGGCAGGAGCATCTTTCACTCTAGGGAAAATGCGGCAAAAGCCACATTCTCAGTCAAACATGCCGTTTGGTCAAAGTTTGATAGGAGTAGCACCAGCACTTAGTGCCACCTGCATGGTTTTCTAAACACTATAAATAACTGGTGTTAGTGCCAGTCTGTGCATGACTCTGCCCCAGCCCTGCCAACCTTCTATTAAACCTTTAGAATCCTCAAATGCCAGCTGCCCTCCGTCTCCGTGTTTCTTCAACGACGGACTGAGGCCAGGACCTCGCCACACAAATACCGACCCCAGCATGACCTTTCCCTGCCCCCATTTCTTATGACCAGCCTGAGTGTTTTATGTTCAGGGAGTCTTTAGGGGTGTTAGCGCCACTTAACGCACCCAAAAATAGAAGCCGGTCACCCTGTGAAAGAACCCAAGGCCGCTCACATGTGACAGTCGCACATGCCAAGACTCGGGGCGTCTGGGGGTTCAGACGAGGATAATCCGCGTGTCTGGGTAAACAAGCCTCACGAGAGAAGCAGGGGAAAGGTGTTGCCTGCTTTGGATACATTTTGGCTGTGAAACCAGGTGACACGTGGTCAAATATCGGAATCTCCACTTGACCAAACTGTGCGAATTTGGGCAAGCGAGTTTCCTGATCTTCCCAAATCCAGAGCCCTTTAAAATCTCCACAGTTTCAAATTCCTCTTTAGAAAATGCATGTTTACATTGAAAGAGAGCAGTTTCATGCCAGCGAGCTTTGTACAGTCGAACGAAAAACAACTGAAGCATGGCTGTCAAATTCTTGGTGCCCAACATGGCAGCCTGGGTTGGGGTTCAGTGAGCTATGCCCTCTGCAGAAACCTCAGGTATCCCCAAATCGGGTGTGGCCAGTTAATCGTTTAACCCCCCCAAAAAAAGAAAAATGCAAGGGGTTCTAGCAAGTTTATGTCATGGTGCTTCAAGAAGTAAATATAAAAAAAAATGAAACTGCAAAGTGTGCTGTCCAGCACTGCCTCTGGCCACGCCCACCACATCCTGTTTTTGTGATCAGGTCTCGACCGGGCAACGCACACCAGCTGTTCTATGTACAAACCCTGACGTTTGAAAGCGTCTGCTACAACAAAAATGTTTTGTGTACCGCTCTGTGTTGCTACTTGGATGAGTTATTAATATTGAAAGGGCCCCTCAAAATCTAAAACTCATGAGTTCTGGTGACGTTATCTAAACTAAAAGCCCCCTACGCTTTCCGCCAAGTCTAAACAATGAACAAACGCTGCAACCATACAAAACCTAGCACACCCTGTCAACCAAAACTTCCCGCGGTTTGATGGCTTCCCCAGATCTGAAGGTAAGGGCGCCCGAATAGAACAAGTGCTTAAAGTGCCATGACAATGGTGGTTGGCGCTTTACAAATGTGAATAAGGTAACACAAAGATGCAGCGCACTGAAGCACAGACCCCGTCCCAATAGTTTAATAAATTCTGTCCTCGTACAGTAGCTGCCGCACTCTAGTGGCTTCCTGCGCTGTAACTACAGACACCAATCCTCGAAGCATGGATACTGATTTCACTGACTTTGAAATGATGAAATGCAGAGTTAACCTTAAAATTCAAAACTGCGACCAGCAGGTTGTACACACCTCTCTCTGCAGCGAATGCATTAACCCACTGAGCTAGTTTGCCGCGCTGCATGGACCCAGTGCACTGGCATGACCCTGGCTCTACAGGTCACCGTCAGGACCCCCCCTCCCTACACGAAGACAGCTACCTCCCTCTTCTGGTAAGAAAACTGCGATTTCAGCTACCCATTTGTATAAGCAGAATGAATGAATAAGTGTAGACCCTTATGTAGCGCCCCAATGTCAACTACATAAGTTCACTACTCCCTCTCACACCACTCTCTCGCTTACTCACTTTTCCCTCTCTCACACCAAGAAGTTCTATTGGTACATTCCAAAAAGGCATCTACGCTCTGAAGGAGCTAAACTTCTAGCAACTCCGAGAGTTTTTAAAGCCACATGGGGTGGCAGTAGTTTTAAGGCAGCTGCCCCCAAACTCTGGAACGAACTCCCCTTTGCCATCAGATCCCTTCCAACTCTACTTGCATTCAGGAAGGCCTTGAAAACATGGCTATTTGATAAATAGTCATCTTTATCTTTACAGAAACTGGCATAGTCCACGGGCCAGCGCCAAGACACCCTCGGGTAATAGTGCGCTTAACAAATTTATTAACATAACATAACATAACTGAATCGCTTCTAGGCACCTCCTAGTTGTAAGAAACTGGACTGCACACTGCTTCCCTATACACTGAGCCCAGTCTGCAGGTGGATGAACAGACAACATATGTATGCTTCATAGCGCTTCGAACTGAATCGCCCGCCTTTAGACGCTTCATGCATCATTCGGGATAATAAAGCGATGGAAACAGCACGGACTGCAGATCAAGACGTTTCCTGACAGGAGGTTCCCCTAAAGGTTAGCTGGGCTGGGCAGAGCCAGTCACATGTAGTGGCTGCTCGGATAAACAGCAAAAAAACCAACATGCACGCGACAGCAGCGCAAGGCGTCTGACTGACTGAAAGCAGGACTGTCTGCCTTTCACGCTCATTTGTCAAAGATAAAATATTCCGCTCCAGACGTTCGTAGGGGCTAGTGGCATTTAAAACGAACACATAGCGCATAACACGGCCTGTCCATATTGTGGATGCAGGAGGGAACTCACGGAAAGGATCGTGGGAACTGGGACTGACTTTGCGAGGTCTGCAAAAAGAACAACCCTTGTCAGTAAACAGATGACTGTGCGAACGCACGCAATAGTAAAACAAGTGGCCGCGTGGAACGAGGGAGAGGAGGGGGGCCACGCCCCCAACCAGATGGCACACTGCACGCAATTAAGTGTGAGCGGAGCGAAACTGTAGTTAGGCGCTGCTGCCTCGGGACTACACGGAAGTTACCATAGGGCCAACAGCCAACAGAAATCAAGAAAACAACAGCAATGCCAGACTGAAACCAATCGCGAGGGGCAGGAGAAATTACACGGAGTTGAAGCCAATATACAGATTACTTTAAGTCTCACTGAGACAGCGCATGCAGCGCATGCGCTGCCAAGGCGAGACCTAAAAACGACTCAACCCTAAATCATTCACCCCGAGCGCTGCGGTCGTCCCGGTCGGCGCACAACTACCAGCCTATCCCCGCAGCCACCAGCATGGTACAGATGATGTCGCAGCTGAAAATTAAGTAATCACACTAAGACTTCAGCTGTAACGCAGGGCATGCAGGCGAAGATAACCCGCATGATAATATAATTGAAACCACATTTTAGAAGAGTGAGGATATTTCACTCTACTGACTTACTTTGAGAGGTGAGCTTCAGCGGCTGCAAACTGGTACGGGCCCGGCCTCCTCGTGACCACAACCACTCCAGCGGCATGAAAATTCAGCGGCCGAGCTGCCTGTAGTGGTGTGTTCTGGGATTTAGCAGTCACCGCGCCGTTCCTGTGCTTGGGGTCGGGTTTGCTGCCGATCGTGGGGATGTGTCGTCGATCATGTTTTTAAAAAATATGATTACTGCGGTGCGAGCAGTGCTCATTACCACTGCAGCACCTACAACCGGAAGGCCCCGCCGGGTCTCGGTATTAATTGGGCTGCAGTCAGAGTGGCTCAATGTGACTGACACTAGCTGCGCAGCCGGCGCAGCCGGCGGGATTTTCGCAGGAAGCAGGGCAGATAGTGTAACATTGTAGCACTAGAGTCAGAGCAGATCTTTAACTGTTGAGCTGCTGCTGCTCGCAAGTGAAGTCTGCTGCGTTCCGGGGCGCACACAGGTGGCGCCGGCGCGCGCTAGCACCTGGCTTAGTGGGCAGCCAGTTTCAGCGCTGTCAGCAGAGTGCGGTCAGTGGCAAAAATGCGTGACAATGCATTTCAGTGCGGTGATGCGGGAACACCACACTGAAATGCGTTAGCGTCACGCCTGATACTTGGCAGGCCTGCCTGCCTCCACATCAGAGCTGCTCCAGCCAGTATCATTCAGCAGCCACACGAGACTTGCCCTCCCGGCCTGCAAGCCAGCACAATACTTGCAACGTTAGTATTTAAATGGCTATGTGCCATTTTCTGTTTCCATGTGTTTTATCCTCCTCCCCAAAAATACCAGACGTGTTAAAATTTTCTTGGACACAACTCGGAGCTGCATGCAACTGAGGAGCAGGAGGTAGGTGTGACAGAGGGGCTGGATTTGTGTGCCACAGCTGAGTTCCTCGTCTTGGGTGGAATAGAAATCAAAGCTCACACTTCAAGTGGCCTCCATCTTAGGACACCCCTTCACTACTTTAAAAGTAAGGGACTTAGAAGTCAATTTTGATGCAGTTATCTTTCCTCCCCCATGTTTACTTGGTGGTCATGGGAATCAACTTGCAGCTCTCCCAATCTTAAATAACCCTCCCACTCCTCCCACCGGACCATCGGGATGGCAAAACTAGGCTATAGTAACATGGTTTACAAATGGACTCCCAAAAATACAACACAACCAGGTGACCAGACTCTGCCAACACAACCAGGTGACCAGACACTGCATGAACCTGAAGAGGTGTGAACATTTACAATCAGACTTGAAAGTTATACATTAGTGGCTATTACATGCAAGCATCACGTTAAAAGTACTCTACACTTGCACAAGAATGCTGGGGATCTAGCCCACTTCAGAGGGAAGAGCCCAACCACAAGCGCTCCAGGAAGTAAATTTGAACGTTGTTGAGGTGACGGAGGTGAGGTGTGAGGTTTGAATGACCCCAGGTGGATGGAATTGCAGCCTGTCTGCTCACCTTTGTCGCATATGTTAGAGGGCGTGTGGAAGTGTGAATCCCTAAAGAGATCTTTGGGAGGGGAGTCCAAATAAACGGTTTTTGGTTGTTAAACTAGTACTAATGTGGTGAAATCTTTGCCCAGACAGTATTATCATGTGTAAAAATAACAAAATATTTCAAGGAATGCTACAAACATGTGCAGCTTAATTTGGCTTTTCTTGCTACATCATTTAGTCAATCCTGCCACATAATGTAGTGCTCCCTGCCTCATAATTCCAGTGGCCCTGCATATTATATAGAGACCATTAATTATGCAAGCATGTAAATCAATGCATAGGAAATATTACATAGGATGTGGGCTACAAGGTGTAGGAGCCACATGTCATCCATACTGCTGGCCATTATATGTTAAGATTGTCTGGCCTGGAGAAACAAAGGGGCAGATTTTCCAAGTTTTCACATTGCGCAGTAACCAAAGTTGCTGCGTTGCATGAAATAGAGACAGTACAACAGCGCCACATCCTCCGAGATGTAGCTTTGCTGCTCTATCCCTAGCAGTGGCAAACATTAGACTGACTTGCACCAGTGGACACACCTATTCATTATAGTGCAAATGGGTGTGCATGTCAAGCATACTTCCCTATCCAGTACAAATTCAATGCTTTGACAAAGAAATTATTTTCCCCCTAGACATTACCATCAAAATCCATAGCTGGTTACATAGGAACACCCATGGATGCCACCTTGATGCAAAGTAGCGTTTAGTGCAATTTCTCTTTATGGCTACTTTTCAATGCAAATCAGGATTTACGTTGGAAAGTAAAAACCAAAACAATTCTTTGTGCTGGGTTTGCTTCACTTTTGTGAAGTAAACATGGTGCAGTGCGTTAGAAAATCTGCCCCCACAAACTTAGGGTTTAAAACATAACAGTGTTTGGGGTTGTCTATACTAATAAGAATTTATTTTTACCCAAATAAGCCCTTGTTAGCAACCTTAGCATAATGAAAGGTTGATGGGAAAAAACACTATACGGTTCTAAACCTGTGCCTTGCAGTTTGCATGCATCTGTATTTGTGAAGGAAGCCGTCATTGTAGTCCTTTTCTATGTCTATGACAGCTGTCAAACAGTCCAAATTTTATGTCGATGGTTGCTGCAAACGTTAGTCCTACTTCTATGTCCATGACCTGTCCCGGTTTTTTGTTTTGAGAATCTGGTCACCCTAGTGATGGGGCTGTTAACAGCTGTTATTGGCCTCATCAAAATGAAGTGATCACTTGTAGCGAGGGCCTATGAGGTGATTATTCAAGGGGAAGTGATGTCTTATAACTTGCATCAAGACCTCTCTGCAGCTACTGACAGCACTTTCAAAGAGTCAATGAACAGGGCACTTTCCCCAGCTTTGGAGCCCAACTGAGGGCTATCTCAGGATACCGTGCCACTACCACTCATACCAGCCAACTTGCAGAACAATCTCACTGTGTGAGGTGGGGGCGGGGTCTTGAAAGGGGAAGAGCCTTGTGCAGAGAAGTACCCTACGGGGCACTTTTGAACCCCACTGCGCCCCCAAGTCCTCTCCTCCCAAAGAAAAAAAAGCTTGCTGAGGCTAGTGCCGATGTC
Source organism: Calotriton arnoldi (assembly GCA_963921515.1). Lineage (NCBI taxonomy): Eukaryota > Metazoa > Chordata > Amphibia > Caudata > Salamandridae > Calotriton > Calotriton arnoldi. Next base: position 683,442 of record CAWUFW010000829.1, on the reverse strand, counting down.
CCGGGGTGTTTTCACAGGCAGTCGGCAGTTCAAAGCCTCGGAAAACGAGCTGGAAAACCACTATTTACAGTGGGTTTCAGCTTGTTTTTCCTGCCACCATGTGATATAGGCCCCTCACCCGGAAACCGTGTTATGGGAGCCGATATCATGTGTCACACGGTGGCACCGTGGGAGTTGGCAGATATGACCACCCCTCCCAGAAGGGAAGAGGACAGCTCGTCCAACAGGCGTCCTGTGAACCCCGTCATATAGCCCCCCCAAGGGTAAGTCTGATCATACCCTGAGAAACCCAAAGCTGGCCTTGTGACTGACTCCCTTACCTCAAAGCTGGCCTTGTGACTGACTCCCATAACTCAAAGCTGACCTTGTGACTGACTCCCATAACTCAACGCTGACCATGTGACTGACTCCCATAACTCAAAGCTGACCCTGTGACTGACTCCCATAGCTCAAAGCTGACCTTCTGACTGACTCCCATAACTCAAAGCTGACCTTGTGACTGACTCCCATAACTCAAAGCTGACCCTGTGACTGACTCTCATAACTCAAAGCTGACCTTGTGACTGACTCCCATAACTCAAAGCTGACCTTGTGACTGACTCCCATAACTCAAAGCTGACCGTGTAGCTGACCTTGTGACTGACTCCCATAACTCAAAGCTGACCCTGTGACTGATTCCCATAACTCAAAGCTGACCTTGTGACTGACTCCCATAACTCAAAGCTGACCTCGTGACTGACTCCCATTTAGGAGTCTACACTGATATCCTCTTAACATACGCCAGCTTTCAGATGATAAACATGTTGTAGGCCCTCCCTCAGGCTCTGACTGCCAGAACACTGTACTTCACATGATGGCTGCTGGGGCAGTACTGCCTCCTCTGGACGGTGCCGCCCCCAGAGTCCAGGTCTTGGGGCTGCACCAGCCTGAGCCCCACGAGCCCCTCAGAGGTGGCTGGACAGGACAAAGAGGACATGAGAGAGAAGAGGATTTAATTCCGGATAATACATGCAACAAAGCACTGCTTGGCAGCTGTGTGCACACAGTCTCTGCGTTAAGGGAAACTTGTCCTGTAACAATCCTTACAATGTGCAGGACGCAAACGAACTCAGTAAACTTTTGGTTTCTTTAAAAAAAACACACAAAAAAATCCAGGACAGTTTCTCTCTCCTGCTCTTTTCCTTTCACCTCCTCATTGTCGCTGCTTTATTATCCGCATTATAGTGTTATTTATTATTCTTTTCTTCTTCCTGGGAGCTGAATTTTCTTCTTTAATTCTTTGCCCCTTGTGTTTATTTTCTTAATTTTCAGTCCACTCGTTCATTTTGTATTCTACTTGTGTATTTTCACTTTCGCAGTGTTTGACTTAAAGTCTCCCTCCTTCGTTTTACGTGTCGAGCAATAAACAACACACCCTGAAGCAATGAATTACAGGAGTGTTTAAGAGGCTGTTCACATCTTCATCATCAGCCAATGGGAGCCAGCAGGCTGTCAACCAATCCGATCCTGCGCTGTCTTCAGCAGCAACCAATGGAAACAAGCAGGCTATTAGCCAATCTGAGTGGGCGCTGAGCTCTACAGGAAGAGAAACGAAACTTAGTTAACTTTTGTACTTCTGAATGATGGCGGCAGCAGCTCAGCTGGGGAACCTAAAGGAAGAGGCCACTTGTTCCATCTGTTTGGAATATTTTAAGGATCCGGTGTCCATAGAGTGTGGACACAACTTCTGCCGCTCCTGCATCACTCAGAGCTGGGAGGGAAGAGATGAAAACTTCCCCTGCCCACAGTGCAGGGAAATATCTTCTGGGAAAAACCTCAGACCCAACAGGCAACTGGGGAACATGGTGGAAATTGCAAAACAGCTTCATCTGCCTCCAGTGAAGCCCCAGGGGGAGAGTTTGTGTGAGAAACATGAAGAGAAACTGAGGCTGTTCTGTGCAGAGGATCAGAGAATGATATGTTTGGTGTGCCGAGAGTCCAAGGAGCATAAAAGTCACTCAGCAAGTCCTGTAGAGGAGGCTACAGAGGAGTACAAGGTATAACTGGGCATTAAGGGATTGCAAAGTCAAACTATGAGGAACCAGCAGAGGAGAAGGGGAGGGGGAGGGGGAAGGTTAGAGTGGTGTGTGAGTGTGTTTTTTCTATAACCACAAGTGAAGAGCACAAGGTGTGTCTGTAGAAATTCAAAGATCACTAAGTCACCTGGTGCTCCACATCAATGTGCAGCCAGAGAGCACAAGCAGTGTGTGCAGATGCTCTGGGGTCACCCTGTGCATCCCATAGTAGAGGCTGCAGAAGAGCACAAGGAATGTTTGTGGATTTTGAGGGGTCACAAGGCACCCTTTAGGTTCATATAGGAGGCTGTCGAAGGGCCCTTTGTATGTGTGTCGATGTTTACTTGTCATAATGCTCCCTGTGGTCCCGAAGAGAAGGCTGTAAAACGTGGGGTCTCAGACGACCTTAGAAAGCTATCCAAGTGGTAGCAGCCTTCAGGCTTAGTCTTGAAGGAGCGTAAAGCAGCTTGTTTTACCAGAATGCAATCTTATAGTATAGATTAAATGAAAGAGAACCACACAAGGTATTTATAAAAAAGATGTATTTATTATATAATACTCTCTAGTACGTTCCAGTATCTCCCATACGGAGATATACACAAAGCACACAATAGTATAGCAAAGGAATCACAGTAAATAGCACTAATACACAGTGGGCCCCAGGGGGGACCAAACCATATACTGAGAAAGTGGTATAAGAACCACGACTCGAGTCAGAACAATAGCGAGAGGACGTAGAATTGCTGGGACCCCAAGGAACCACCCAAGGTGAGTATATAGGGACCCCACGGAGAGCGTGTGCAGTGTGAGTACACGACCGCGTGCTCCGTACAAGTCTATGTGCAAGTCACAGTTGGATTTTTAAAAATTAAGGACCCTTCCCAGTGGATCCTGAAGAAACCCCGTGGAAAACAGAAGGTTGGAGAGCCACCCCACCCGTGGATACCGTGGTACCCAAGTTACCTATCCCAGGGAAGCAGGGTGCATAGGTGTGAAGTGGCGTCAGAAACCACAGTTGAACCCAATAGAGGACTTCAGGAAAGTGCCGCTGCTGGAAGAGGAGAAAGTGTCCGTGGGAATCCAAACGTGGATTCATGGTGAAGGGTACCTGAAAGTAGAGGAGACAGAGTTGGGTCACTGGAGAGTGACCAGGGGCTCGGTAGACGAATGGCCACCGATGTCGAGTGCTTCAGGATAGATGTCGACAGTGGCGGTGCGTCAATTGGGGCGCTGGGGCGTTGCTATGGTCCTTAGCTGACTGGACTACAGCAATACCTTGCTGATCTCCGCTAAGACAACCGCCTTGAGCAGTTTACAAGTGGTCCAGAACACGGCGGCCCGTTTGGTAACCAGTGCTCCCCCCCGAACTCCTTCAGGTCCCCTGTTACGTAAATTACACTGGCTGCCCATACGTAAAAGAATAGAATTCAAAATTGGTTGTTTGGTATTCAAAGGCCTTAACAAAATGGGACCTAAATATCTAGCAGACAAACTGGTTAGATATACACCTTCGCGCACCCTTCGATCAACAGATAAGGGCTTTCTTACTGTCCCGCGCATAAAACAAACCAGGCTAGGAGGCAAAGCATTCTCCTACATAGCCCCACAATTATGGAACCAGCTATCTCTGGATATCCGCCAATGCACTAACTACCTGACTTTCAGGAAAAAACTTAAAACATCACTCTTTTAGTTTCTCGTGCCTTTCTAGTCGCCCTTAGCGCGGAGATACCCCATCCGGGGTGATTCATGCGCTTTATAAATGACATAAATAAATAAATAAATGCCACTTGGCCCATTGATCGATCGTTCTACTTAAGTTCAGTATGGTTGTCATTCATTCATTGTTATTATTAAAATAAAATACTCGCGGCTCAATGACGCTGAGCCTCGGGCCATGCCCGAGGCAATCGGATGCTGAAGGGGGTGGGTGGGGCTGCGGCAGCAGTGCGTGTTTGACTATGATGGAGCAGGGGAAAACAAAAATGTTGTACCCCTTGGAAATTAATGACCTCATAACCCGTAATAATACTAACTGTTTGCTGTGGATGTACTAAACCAACAAGATACACTTTTTCTTATAAAATAGTTAAGGGTAACATGCTTATTTGTGCAAAAATCTAATTTACTTACAAATGTGAAATTGTTTAATGTTAGTGTTGCAGTCTGCGCAGTAAATAGAATAAGATGCATGATTATGCTGCATAGTAGAATTGTATTGTGGCAAAGAAATCCGGATGGTGAGTAAACTGGCTTTACATGTCGCTTCTGCTAGGTAACATCTAACATGGGTTTTAGAATGGTGGGTGGTAAATAGAAAGGCTTATATTTTTCTGTTTTAAATTTTGGTTGTGTTTGTTCTTGTGATAGTTCGCTCGGGCCTGCTTGGCCGTGCTTTGAAAATGGCTGCCGGAGAGGATGAGGTCATGTGAAACTAGCCAAGATGGCCTCTGTGCAGAATCCGTGTAAAGATCCCAAGTCACGTGGGTGCAGCCTGTATTTGGAGTGAGAAGAGTCAAGGACAACTTGACCTGTGACAAAGACTGTGCCAGGAGTTCAGCCTGAGAACCGGATGAGAACAGCGTGTGAGAAAAGGAATGGACCGATGTGTGACCATCGCAGTTGCTACAAAAAGAACAAATAAATTGAACTATGTTCGGAAGGTTAAACATGAGACTAAATGTGTGCGCTATTGTCCCCCAAACCGGTTAGAACAAGGAGAGCGATGAGGTGACCATCACCACCCCTCGAATCAACCAATTAGCGTGATTCTTGCCCCTAAGGATTGCAACGTTTGGGTGTAGTGAGCCAGAGAATAGGGTATAAGAGAGCTTGTTATTACGTTATGAAAAAAGCTTGTTTTCCATTTTCCACCTGGATGCTGCGAGAGACTCTGTCATTTTTGACTCTGAACTTTGACTGGGGAAAGAACGAGATCGTTGCGGGAATTTCCCGGGAGGTGCGTCGAGGCGGTATTAGCGGGACAGTCAGTCAGTTTGGGAGTCCTATCCTGTGATCTGCGGTTCATCTCTCTATGGTGAACTATTCTTGTCATCGCCCTAAGGCCAAGGGTAATAAGTATTTCTAATTTTCCTTAAATCATTTTTCCTTGAATGTCTATTAAATTTTCTATATGTTTGATTTAATAAAAGTTTGCTTATTTTGCTTGAAGTAATTTTAGATAAAAATATTCTAACTCTAAAATGAGTCTGTGGTTCTTTAAATAGATTTGTGATTTATAAAATGTTAAAGGTTCTAATTGTGATTAAGCTGGTCTTGATCACCATTACCTGAATCCTACTAGTTGGTCCATCGACCAAATAAGCGGAGTGCCTTGATGTTTAGAACCGACAGGATTCACAGTTAATGTATATAATGTATAGGTTAAAATTCTGTCAAAATTAATAAGGTACCCCGGTCATCCAGCTGCTTGAAATCCCTTTTGAAGCGCTCCTGATCCAGAGGATTGAGTCATTGTATGTATGCGGTGCTATGGGCCCCACCGACATCAGGTCTTATGTTAGGGAAGAGTAAGTGTTTCTGGGTTAGTGGCGCAAGGTTAACAGTTTTGTTTTAGCCGCGCTGGATCAGATTTCTTGGTAGCAGAGATATGGTTTCTATAGATTAGGTTGGTGATTTATATATATATATTGATTATTGATTTATATGTCTAACACTATATGTTGAGTTTGTATTATGTTATGTGTAGTCGAAAATTTTTAAGCTTCTGGGAAGTAGGAAGTGGACACGTGTGGCAAGAGAAGTCACATGGAATTGTGCATTGTCTGATTTCACATTGGTGATAACACAGTCAGTTATGTTAGGGAAATTTCATGTATGAATTGCATATGAGTGATATAGCAACAGGTTTTCTTGTGAAACTTTGGCCATAATTCTCAGGAGCAGTATAGTCTCCACATGTGTTTTATCCCCAAAGAAACGGGTTTACTTCTTGCTTGAAAGAAGGGTAAGGTAGAGGGAAGTGCTACACTTATCGAACGAAAATCGTATTTCTTGTGAGATTGAAATAAAACTGTCCTTTTGTTTAGAGAAACAGACAATGGAAAGGTGTTTTACGTTGTAACTAATCAATTTCGTTGAAAAGGAAAGGTTAAGAAAAGTGCCGATAATTTTTGTAAAGGAGGGGTCAGTAGAAGCAGGAGTAAAACTGACGTCAACAAAACCGCGCTGGTTTTGGTCAGTTGCGGGAAAACGAAGAGCTTTCTGATTGGTGTGTTGGTGTGAGACGCGCTGAGATAGGTTAATGTGAGAGTGACGTAGAGCTTTCTGATTGGTGTGCTGGTGAGAGACACGCTGGGATAGGTTGAATAGCCGAACTGTAGAAAGGATCAAGTAGCGAAGAAGTGTGTGATTTTATTTGGGAGAAGAACAGTGAAATATGGCTTATTATTATGATGAATGTGATAGAAAGAAACAAACATGGTTTGGAAAACTTAAATTTTTTTTCAAGAAGAATAAGAAAGTTGTGACAAGAGAAGGAGAAGTACTTCCTCCACCGAAAACGCCAGCATCTTATATGATGTTAAAATATGGCTATCATACTTGCATTTGGTTGGAAAATTGGGCGAAATACACCAAAAATGATGGAGTATTGGCTTTTCCAGAAAATGGTTCGTTTAGTACGGCTGTGATTCGAAATTTGAGGGAGAAAATGATGAAACTTGAACCGAAACCTAGACCAACACAGTTCGAAGCTTTAGGTGAATGGGAAGACGAAATGTATGAAAGAGAAAGACACAGAGGTGCAAAGAATTATAGTTTGGTTCATGGAAGAGTATGGGGATTGAATCATGAAGATAGGATGAGGTGATGGCGTTATGCTAACATGACGGATGGTATGTTTCCGGCCAGAACAGGTGAAGAGAGTACAGGGAGAAAAAGTACAGAGAAAAAGAAACATGTGATATCCGAGAGATATGGATATGGAGTTAGCGACACAGAGGATGAGTTGTTGGAGGACATTTTGAATAAAAGACCGCCTCCGTATCAACAGAATTCTGTGGTGGTGACTCCAAATGCACCGCCAATGGAAACTGTTAGAAATCAAAGCCCTGAACGAAATTTTGAAATAAATAGGTCAATTGAAAGATTAGAAACACCACAGGCTGTGAAGCATGATAACGGTAATACAAATGAATTAGCTAGAACCACAAGAGAATTGACTGAAAAAATAAGAGAACTGACAAAGAATATGGAAGCTGTGACTGTGCCAGTGACGATAGGGCCAGTGATTCCAGTATTTGAAAATCAAAGAATAAAAGAACATTCCCTGACAATTCCATTAAACTCCAGCATGCAACAAGTAAGAGAAGGGATAATTTCAGAAAATAGAGAAGCAAGAGATTCTGCTGGATCATTTAGGTCAAGTCCACCTATACATTTGACAGTTAATGAGAGTCAGACAAATAAGATTCCTATGGGAGCTGAGTCAGCAACTGAAACTCCAGAGGGAAGTGTCAATTGGGCGGACATAAATAAAACTCCTGTAGGTCCGACTGCAGAAGAATTAAATGATTGGGTGAGGAACCTGCAGAAGAAGAATACTGAACCACAACCTTTGGATGTAATTAGATTAAAAATAGATATGGAGGAATTGATCCTAGGAACTATTGGTACAGATCGATTGAAGTCCTATCAAGATGAAGAACTAATGTTCATGTGCAAAAGCATAACTTGGAGAGCTAGGAACTTGCATGAAAAATTAGAAGAGACAGCGAGTGAACTAGGAGTAGAATTTGGAAAGATTAGAGGATTGCAGAAACCGTACAGAGTAGATTTCAGTGAAAAGGACATAGAAAATCTGAACACTTCAGGACACCTAACTCAGATAAAGGAACTGATTGTGTTATTGAGAAAATGGGGAGATGTGGATAAGTGGAGAAGTAGGTGGATAAGGAGAAAAGAAGGAACAATTGATAAAGCATCATTGGCTTTTCCAGTAAAAGAGAAAGAATCAACAGTAATGGAGTATCCAATGAGAGAAACTCCAGGAGGGAGTTATGTACATGTCCCATGGTCCAGACAAGATATATTGTCATTTACAAATGACTTTCCAAGGTTGAGAGAAAAGCCTGTAGAGTGGTACCGACAGGTAGAAAGATTTGTAAAGGTTTCAAAAGTATTATGGGAAGATTTAGATGGTTTGTTTGAAATTGTTGTTCCTGCAGATTTATGGACGGAATGTAAAATTACGATTGATTGGCCGAAGGAAGAGTATCCTAGAAATGCAAAAACAGGAGTGCCAGGACCCGAAGTAATGAGGAAATATGAGCAGGCAATTATATTTTTGAAAAATAAGATTCCCCCAAAAGAAACGGACTGGGTAAAAATTGATAGAACGACTCAGGAAAGTAAAGAATCTGTACACGCATACTATGAGAGATTGTTGTTGGTATTTAAGCAGTATAGTGGATACGAAAATATGAGTGAAAAAGACATGAGTCATTTTGTGTATAGGTTTGTGTATGGATTGAGACCTGAGATAAGTGAAATGATTAAGCAGCATATGTTATGTTGGCACAATAGTACTGTAGATGAGGTATTACGATATGCAAAATATTGTAGTGATGATATTGAATGTAGACAGCGTAAACTCAAAGAAAAGGCAATGTGGGCACAAGTAAAGGTTGCAGAAAAGCAAGAAGCTCAATTGAATAATCAGCCTAGTGATGCGGGCAGGTTAAGTCTAAGCCAAATATCGGTAAGGGAAAAGGCCAAATGAGTATAGAAGAGGCCAAAAAGAAATGGCCATGCCATAATTGCGGAAAATTAGGGCACTGGAGAAACGAGTGTAAATTTCCTCCGAGAGCTAACACAGACAATCAATCATTGAATCCACAGGTGCAGAATGAGGTGAGTTACCAACATCCGCAACAACCGCAGGTAGTTACTCAACAGTGTCAGGTGCCGCAACCACCTCTTCCAGAGAGTGTAAATCCTCAAAGATACAGTGCAGAGGCAGGATTCTACGGAGGAGAGCAGGTAACGAAATTGCCGCGCGCAGCTGCTGTTTCACAGTATTGGCTACGGCAGGATGGAAATGAATCGGATGAGAGTTTATGACGGTGCCTAGGAGAGGAAGAGGAGTGCGTGCTTGGCGCAACTCTAGAGGTAGATCAGTCAGGTCCATTTGTGGATGGAAAAGTGGATGGTGTAAATGTTACATTCTTAGTGGACACTGGTGCTACCCGTTCTACTGTTAGATCAGTGGAAATTCCAAAACTTCCTCTCTCAGGAGAATATATCCAAGTGGTTGATGTTTCAAACAGACAAATTAAAACCCCTCTTACGAAACCAATAGAGGTGGAAATTGGTCCATTCAAAGACATGCATCGCTTTGTAGTGTGTGATTGTAGTCCAGTAAATTTATTGGGACGCGATCTGCTTTGTAAAATGAATTGTACCATCTATTGTACACCGGATGGTATTGCTTTTCAGACACCAGATGAGGATGTTCTGTATAAAATGACAATGGCAGAATTGGAACCAGGAATAAATGAAATGTTTCCTGTGTTCGATGTAGAGAAAATCCCTATTGAATTAAAAGAAACAGTCAGGTCTGAGGTATGGGATTTTACGGGTGAAGACATTGGATTAATGAGAGGAGTTGATCCTGTGAAGAGCACTGTAAAAGAAGGAGTAAATTACCCAAATACCCCGCAGTATAAATTGACACCAGAAATTATTGAGGGTATAACACCAGTAATTAATAAGATGATTGAACAAGGAATTTTGAGAGAAATAATGAGCAGTTCATGTAATTCTCCTATCATGGGATTGAAAAAGCCGAATGGAACATTTAGAATAGTACAAGATCTGAGAAAGGTGAACAAGATTGTTATACCTTGCTGCCCAATTGTGCCAAACCCTGCTGTAATACTATATCAGATTCCTCATGATGCAGAATGGTACACTGTTATTGATTTGTGCCATGCATTCTTTTCTATTCCATTACACCCTGATAGCCAGGCATTATTTGCGTTCCGGTTCGGAGAGCGTATTTTAGCATGGTGTCGTATTCCTCAAGGGTATACTGAAAGTCCTTCTATATTTAATCAAATTCTGAAAAAGTCTTTAGAAAGTTTGAAAATGCCTGAAAAATCAGTGATGGTCCAATATATTGATGACCTACTGGTGGCATCAAGGACCAAAGAAGTATGTGTCGCGGACACAATTGCTTTGCTGAATCATTTAGCAGAAGGAGGGCATAAAGTGTCCCCATCAAAGCTGCAATTTTGTCACCAAGAAGTACAGTACCTAGGTCACAAGATTGAGAAAGGGATGAGAAAAGTGACAACAGAAAGGATAAGAATTATCAAAGGAATGAGAGCTCCAATGACACAAAGAGAAGTGAGAATGTTCCTTGGAATGGTTGGATATTGTCGACAGTGGATAAGTGGATTTTCGTAATTGAAAAACCTTTACAGCAACTGACCAAGAGTAATGTAAAAGATCCAATTGAGTTGAATGAGGAAGAAATGAAAGCTTTTGAGCAACTAAGAACGAGTCTGTGTGAGGCACCAGCACTGGGAATGCCTGATTATGAGAAAGAATTTGAGCTGTATTGTAGTGAGAGAGATGGATGTGCACTTTCTGTATTGGTGCAGAGGCATGGGAAAATGAGACGACCAATAGCCTATTTTTCAGCTGTTTTAGACCTGGTAGCAAAGGCATTGCCAGGATGTTTGAAAGCGGTGGCTGCAACTTGTGTGAGTCTGGAACAGAGTGAGGGCATTGTAATGGGATATCCTTTGAGAGTATATGTTCTACATTCTGTGGAGATTCTTTTAACAAGAACGAAAACCCAATTCATGACACATAGTCAGCTGACTAGATACGAAAAGATGATTTTGGGTGCAGACAATGTAACCATTGACAGGTGTACAAGTGTGAATCCTTCCACTTCACTGCCAGATGAAATAAATGCAGAAGCCAAGGATGATGTTGATCATAAGTGTTTGGATGTGCTTGAATTTTGTACAACGCCTCGCCCAGATATCAAGGACGAGCCATTAAGAGAGTCAGATTATGTGATGTTTGTGGACGGATCATGCTTGCGAACAGATGAAGGAGTTTTAAGTGCTGCGTATGCTGTGTGTACAGTGGCTACCATAATGGAAGCGTCCTGTTTGAAAGGAATACGTTCAGCCCAAGTTGCTGAGCTGATTGCTTTGATTCGAGCGTGCAAATTGGGAAAGAATTTCCGAATCACTGTAATCACTGATAGCCAGTATGGCTTCGGAGTGGTCCATGATTTTGGACAAATCTGGTCCCAAAGGGGATTCCTGACTTCTTCGGGGTCTCCTATTAGAAATGGTGAATTTGTGAGGAAGTTGCTTGAGGCGATACAGCTGCCTAGACAGATTGCGGTGGTAAAATGCACTGCTCACAAAAATGGAACTGACTACATTTCCGTAGAAAATAAATTCGCCGATGAATTGGCTCAATATTGTGCTAGAAATATGGCTTCATTGAATAGAAGAAGGGAAAAAGAAGTTGTTTCATGTCCATTGCTGTTCACTAACGTGGTTGAAACATGGGATGAAGTGAGACAGTTGCAGGAAGAGGCAGACAATGAAGAAAAAGATGGTTGGATAAAAGCAGGTTGCAGACAAAGAGAGGAAGATGAAGTGGGGGTTTATAGAGATGAAAGACCAGTTATGCCTGATAGCATGATCTCTAACTTGGCACGGATGTACCATGGACAGGCACACATTGGAAGGGATGCCATGATCAGACTTTTCAGACAAACCTGGTATAACCCAAAGTTTAGGGCTATAGCTGAAAGTCTTTGCCAAAGATGTATTATATGCCAACAGATAAATCCTGGACGGAAAACAGTAGTGAGTTTGGGAACTATAGGACGTGAAGGAGGTCCTTTTACTAGAATGCAACTGGATTTTATAGAAATGCCCCCATGTAACAGATTGAGGTATGTGTTGGTGGTCGTCTGTTTGTTTTCTCGTTGGGTGGAAGCCTATCCAACAAGAAGGAATGATGGAGTTACTGTAGCCAAGCTCCTATTGAGAGAGTTCATTCCTAGGTATGAATTTCCAGTAACGATTGAAACAGATAGAGGAACGCATTTTCATAATTAAATCATTCAGTTAATATGTGAAGCACTAGACATTCAACAAAAGCTGCATTGCGCCTACAGACCAGAGGCTTCTGGAGTGGTAGAGAAAGTAAATGGCACCATAAAAAATAGGTTAGGGAAAATGTGTCAAGCCACATGACTCAAATGGCCCGATGCCCTACCATTGGCGTTAATGACCATAAGAAGCATTCCGGACAGGAAAACAGGTCTGAGTCCACATGAGATAATTATGGGACGAGTAATGAGACAAGCTCATGTACCTGTCAACAAACTGATGACTATAACTGATGATCTCGTATTGGACTATTGCAAAGGATTAGCTGACGTGGTGCATTCTGTGTTTCATCAGGTTGGGCCGGATGCGACCACTCTCGAAAGAAAACCAGCTCATGATTTGAGTCCAGGAGACTGGGTCCGCATTAAAGTCCACAGAAGAAGAAACTGCTTGGTTCCTCGCTGGGATAAGCCATGTCAAGTGATCCTGGTGACAACGACTGCTGTAAAGTGTGCAGGTGTGAAAAATTGGGTTCATGCCAGTCATACCATCAAAGTTCCAGATCCTGAAGCTTGACCTGTAAGTCGACATCTGGAAATATCAGATACCAGTTCAGCATCTGAAGCAGAGGCTGAAACGATCAGAATTCCAGATATTGAAGCTCGACCTGTAAGTCGACATCTGGAAAGAACCGGTACCAGTTTGATAACAGAAGAAGAAACTGAAACGATCAGAGTTCCAGATATTGAAGCTCGACCTGTAAGTCGACATCTGGAAAGAACCGGTACCAGTTTGATAACAGAAGAAGAAACTGAAACGACCAGAGTTCCAGATCTTGAAGCTCGACCTGTAAGTCGACATCTGGAAATATCAGATACTAGTTCGGAATCTGAAACAGACCAATCTGAATCCAGTGAAAGGCAAAGGGAAAAATCAAAAAACAAAAGGATTGATATTGAAACTGGAGAAACCGAACTAAGAAACAGTGACAGTGAACAGCCAAGTACAAGCTTTGGAAAAATTCCTTCAGAGATCATTAAGGCAACTGAAGAAAAATTAGATGTAGATAGAGAGATTAGAAAAAGTGCGGAAGAAAAACGAGGAGTAGTAGGGTCAGAATTACAAGCAGAAGAAATACAGGGAAATGTAGATTCAGATAGAGAGATTGGAGAAAGTGCGGAAGAAACGCGAGGAGGGTTAGAATCACATTTTCAAACAGAAGAATCGCAAGAAGATTCAGATTCAGACACAGAAACTGAAATCATAAAATTCAAAATTAGAGAAAATGAAGTAAGATCTGAAACAGAATCTGAAGAAAGTGAGGAGTAAAGAAAGCAAAGAATTGGACCAAGAAAGAGAACTTGGAGAACGGAACGGGAAGAAAAAGAAAGTGAACTAAAAAGGCCAAGGAAAGGAGACAATTGGCCCAACGAAATCAAGAGACTGAAATATAAGATAATAAATTTGAATCAAGATCATGCACTGCAAGAAAATGAGATAACAAGTCAGAAAAGACAAAAAGAAACAAATAAAAGACTGTTGCAGAGACCAAAAAGAGTGAAGAGACCTAACTTGAAATACAAGTCACCTGAATGGGTATATCAATCAATCAATCAGGGGTTTGTTAAAGCGCGACTACTCACCCGTAAGGGTCTCAAGGCGCTAGGGGTGGTGGGGGGGTGCAGGTTCCATCCATCAAGGAGGGGGTCTGTCGAAGAGCCAGGTTTTGAGGTTTCTTGCGAAGATGGGGAGCGATGTTGTCTGTCTGAGGTGGAGCGGAAGGGCGTTCCATGCTTTGGCCGCGAGGAAGGAGAAGGAGCGGCCTCCCGATCTGGTCTTTCTGGTGCGGGGTACCACGGCGTAGGAGAGCTGTGCTGATCGTAGGGTCCTTTGGGGTGCGTGGAATTTGAGTCGGCTGTTCAGGTATGCTGGTCCGGTGCCGTGGAGGGCCTTGTGTGCGTGGGTGAGCATCTTGAAGGTGATTCTCGCCTCGACAGGGAGCCAGTGGAGTGTGCGCAGGTGCTGGGAGATGTGGCAGTGTTTTGGCAGGTTGAGGACCAGTCTTGCGGCGGCGTTCTGGATGTTCTGTAGCTTGCGGGTGAGGTTTTTGTTTATTCCTGCGTAGAGTGCGTTGCCGTAGTCGAGTCTGCTGGTGACCAGGGCGTGAGTGACGGTATACATAGCACTGTCCGATATTAACTAAGTGGATAGTAGCCACGAAAACCCAGACAAAGACTGTGAACAAGTGGGTGAGAGTGGGTTGTACCCATCTTGAGGAGGTGAAAAGAAAAACCGGACTGGACACATAAACTGGAAAAGACAAGAAAAAGTTCTAAGAAGAACTGGAAAAAGCACCAAAAGAGACTGATTAAAGGGTAGAGCGGCTGAAAAGTCATTCTGAGGTGTGGAGACACATTTCCTGTACATATAGATATATAGATAGATTATCTTTGAACATGGTAGACACTGAGAGTAGAAGAGTTAGATGTGAGTCTTTTCGTCGATGGTGTAGAATGTGTTTTTACTGTACAGGTTTCCTGATGTTGATTTGGTTTATTCTAACAATAGTAATTCCACTTAGATTAATTGAACAGGATTCACCAGAAATTACAAATAAGACAAATAGTAACAAGAAACCTAACATAGAGAACACTGCAACCATGATAGATAGTACTGATTTTCACAGGGACAAGTCAATAAATGATTTTTCAAAGAATATTTTCACAAACCTTTTATATGAATATGTAGAAACCATGGATGTCCGAGATTGTTATGTATGTATGCAGTTACCTGCATCTGTGACAGAAGGTATAACATATCATCACCTTCCTTTGACGTATGGAATAACATGTAGGGGTCGATTCCGATTCGGGCCGGAAAACGTACCGACCGACTCGGTGCGGGAATTTATTCTGACCGACACGAACCGGCGCCGTCCGACCCGGGTAGTACGATGAAATGCATGTGAAACCCGACCGACTCGGACGGAATACAAAACGAACGACCGAGCCGGACGGAAACAAGCCATCCGGCCGGAAAAACACTTGAAACTAACCGACCGACACGCACCCGGATTGCGACCGAACAAAACGTACCCGCGAACTCCGACCCGCGTAGTACGATGCTATGCGTGCGAAACACGACCGACTCGCACGGAGCACAAGCCGTACGACCACACGCACACAAAACCCAGCCGAATCAACCCAATACTCCGCGACCGACTCGTACGCCGCACATGAAACCAACCTGAAACACAGCGGGAACGAGTCGGACAACATCGCACCAGACAACAGCAGCGTCCGACTCGGACACAAGAACGACTCCTACATGCACCCAAAGCACCAAGGGAAAAAGTAAAAAAAAATGGCCAAACAAGCTACCACAAAGCCAATAAATACTGGGGGTGGGGGAAAAAATGGAACAAGGACACCCCCCAACCCCACCTACATAAAGGCCACAAATCCCTACCATGAGCCTTTGCAAATTCCACAGACCTGCCAGCAAACAACACCATCACACAGCAACCACAGACACACTCACAGCTCATACATCACACAAGCCACACACCATTACCACACTTACAAATAGCACCCTCACACACACCCAGCTAAACCTACACTCACACACCCCCACTTGCACACACACACACACACATCAATCACCACCACCACCCAAAGAAGAACCACAAGTTCCTAGATTGTGAATTGGAAGTCCTGGTAGACGAGATACTCAGGGTAGAGCCACAGTTGTTTGGTACATTGGTACAACAGACCCCCATGTCGCAGAAAACCAAGATGTGGGCGAGGATTGTCGACAGGGTGAATGCACAATCACCATGTTTGCGCACAAAGGAAGACATCCAGAACAGGTGGTATGATGTGCGCAGGAGGGTCCGGGACCTACTGAAAAAGGACTACATCATCAGCCAGCGCACCAGCAGTGGCCCTCCTGCAAAACCAATATATCTCAGGCCCTGGGAGGAGAAGGTGCGGGCCATCGTACCACCAGTGAGCGTATATGGACTAACAGACATCCCAGAGCCTGGTGAGTACACAACTAATATACACAATATGGTGTTACAATGCACACACAGCACCCTCAAAGGGATAGGCAAACCATGCACCCTTACCAAATACACAGGAAACAAAACATACTCATCCCAAGATGTGAATGTGAAGTGGAGAGGTGTGGTGTGGTGCAGCGGCCAGGGCAGCTGACTTCAGAGCACAGGGTTCACGGTTCGATCCCCGGCTCTGGCGGCAGCTCAGCTCAGCACCATGTGACTCTGGGCAATAGCTCACTTAATTTCCACTATGACCCCCAGCGCCTTGAGACCCGTAAGGGTGAGTAGCTACGCTATATAAAAACGGACTTACTTACTTAATGCCAGTCAGACAAACACAATACCTGCCATCTCATAGTGACATCTAACTGTGTCATGACATCTACAAACCTAACAACAAATACAGCAAGGCAGTGGCACAAATAGAACCAACAAACACTCCCAGATATATTGACATCACTAGAACACCACCTCACAGGGAAGATCACTGAAAGGAAGGAATTCTGTGTATGCTGGTAAAGTCAGTGTAGCCAATAGCATCATGGGAGTTGGAGTCATAGATATTGATCAGCCTCACAATTGGCCCATCAACACCACCCTGAACCATGCTTACATCACAGGGAGTGGAAAAGGACTCACAAGATGGCTGACACTGGGTACTGCTGGGGGAGCACAAGGCCCTGCAGGCAACTGTGCAACAACCAACAGCAGGACACCACTGACTGACATCCTGAAAGACAACTTGCACTCCCTGCAATGGAAGCATGTTCCATGGTGGGATATCTGGGTGTGTGGGAAGGAGGACTCACAGCACTGACCATAGTTACAAGCACCTCCCTCACACACACCCCAACACTAACTCCACAGAACCCACCTGGGAGAATGCAATGCCTCACATTCTAACTCAAGATCCCACAAAGACCAACCAGCCGGGCTCATACTGTGTGAAGCACAGGGACACTCTTGGGACTGGTAGCCAAACAACCACAAGGAGAACACTCTCAGCCAACCTGTCAGCACAGGCACCCCACCCCACAGGGAAGCAGAGTCAAAAGGAAGGAAGGATGGGCATGCTGGGAAGGGGGTGGAGGCAATAGCATGATGGGAGTGGTAGTCACAGATATTGCTCAGCCTCACAATTGGCCCATCAACACCACCCTGAACCATGCTCACATCACAGGGAGTGGAAAAGGACTCACAAGATGGCTGACACAGGGCACTGCTGGGGGAACACAAGGCCCTGCAGGCAACTGTGCACCAACAAACAACACAACCACATTGTCAGCCATCTTGCCATTGCTCTCACACTCACACACACTGAAGTCCACTCAAAAGGAAGGAAGGATGGGCATGCTGGGAAGGGGGTGGAGGCAATAGTATGATGGGAGTGACAGTCACAGATGTTGCTCAGCCTCACAATTGGCCCATCAACACCACCCTGAACCATGCCCACATCACAGGGAGTGGAAAAGGACTCACAAGATGGCTGACACTGGGTACTGCTGGGGGAGCACAAGGCTCTGCAGGCAACTGTGCAACAACCAACAGCAGGACACCACTGACTGACATCCTGAAAGACAACTTGCACTCCCTGCAATGGAAGCATGTTCCATGGTGGGATATCTGGCTGGGTGGGAAGGAGGACTCACAGCACTGACCATAGTTACAAGCACCTCCCTCACACACACCCCAACACTAACTCCACAGAACCCACCTGGGAGAATGCAAAGCCACACATTGTAACTCAAGATCCCACAAAGACCAACCAGCCGGGCTCATACTGTGTGAAGCACAGGGACACTCTTGGGACTGGTAGCCAAACAACCGCAAGGAGAACACTCTCAGCCAACCTGTCAGCACAGGCACCCCACCCCACAGGGAAGCAGAGTCAAAAGGAAGGAAGGATGGGCATGCTGGGAAGGGGGTGGAGGAAATAGCATGATGGGAGTGGTAGTCACAGATATTGCTCAGCCTCACAATTGTCCCATCAACACCACCCTGAACCATGCTCACATCACAGGGAGTGGAAAGGACTCACAAGATGGCTGACACTGGGTACTGCTGGGGGAGCACAAGGCCCTGCAGGCAACTGTGCAACAACCAACAGCAGGACACCACTGACTGACATCCTGAAAGACAACTTGCACTCCCTGCAATGGAAGCATGTTCCATGGTGGGATATTTGGGCTGGGGGAGAAGTCGGCCCGGATGGCAACCAAATACCACCAATGCTGGTCAGGCACACACCTCAACATTCACATTGACATGCCACAGGTTGGCAGGACAATGTGCTACACCAATATCACTCTCTGACTGTCATAACTGAGTAGAATGCAATGTCCAGGGCCGCATCCAGAGGTACAGTCACAACTGTCCGGTGTTTTAACAATTGATGCCTGTAGAAACATACCATACAATCTGTGTCTCACCCCAAAACAGGTGAAGATGGGGACTCAGCAGCAGATGAGGAGGAGTCCCTGTCCCAGGCTCCGGGGGACACAGAGCTCACTGGTGTGGATCAGCCTCTGCACTCCTCGGATGGCGAACAACAAGCTGGACCCTCCGGTGCCAGTCATCATGCAGCACCAGCAGGACCAACATCTGCACCCCTGCACCCACCCCTCCAACAACTGCCAACACACAGGCCACCCCTGCCAACACGGACACACCAAGGACCACAGGTGACAACAGCGCAGGGACCCAGGACCAAACTGGAGCCGCTGCCATCGAGCCCATTAACAACACCCAAGTGGGCACACGGTCACCTGTGCGTGGCATCGCAGGCCCTGCACGTGTTGCCAGAGGTGGTGGGAGGGGTGGTAGACACAGGTCGCTATTTGCAGAGGGGTCAGGACTGCGTGATGACCCACAACTGGCACGCATTGCAGATGCGTACCAGACCAGCACCGGAGAGGTCACCCAGGTAGTGGGGATCCTCAAGGACATACAACAGCAGCAGGCTGCCCATCATGCCCGCTTGGACTCCCACATGTCCCGTGTCGAGAGACACATGTCTCGCATGGAGTCCAAGTGGGACACATTGCAAGAACTCACAGCGGTGCATAGGGACATACTGACATGCCTCCGCCAGATCAGCACCAACATGGCCTCACCTCCCTGTGCGCCCACAACATCTGTTGCCACTACATCCGCAACAGCCACAGGGAGGGAGGAGGACTCTGGCGGAGAGTACCCTGCACCGCGGCAGCCTGCACCTGAGGGTCCCCCCCAAGAAGAGGGGCCGTCCGAGGAGGCCAAACTGAGAGGCCGATGGCCAGCTACATCCCCCAGGAAGCCAACACCTGTTCTGGAACTTTTCCTCTGTGTGCAAACTGCACGCCCTGTCGATGGCAACCCAACTCGCCCACATGACATGGGGAGCTCTAGTTGTACAAATTCATCAGATGACTGTGGACTATACCCTGGACATTTCATCTACCAGGACTTCCAATTCACATGGGAACTTTGGATTCCAATTTCTATGTACAGCACCCACCATCCTGTGCACCATCCCCACACCTTTTGAAAATAAACTCATCAAAAAACCATATCTGCCTCTGTTGTGATTCCAACGTGGTCTCTGTCATGGAGATGGTGATCAGAAATATGACACTGTGCATGCTGACTGCTACAGCAAGTCCAACACCGTCATGGCAGTCATGGCGACGTGACACATATGAGGGAGACACACCACTAGGGCCACACAACACATACACACCAGGGCCATATGACTCATCCCCTACACTGATGTTGCCTGGAAATACAGTGCAATGCACAGACACCACACATATTCACAGTCTGTGTCAACTACAACACAGGTGCAGTAAGCAAATGTCACTCAGATGTGTGACTACGGACAACGCACACCCCAAAATGTAGAACAGGTTTATTACACATTTGCTACATGTTGTTTCCACTACAAATGCAAGCTAATCCCACCTGGCTGTGGCCACAAAGTCAAACAATGCAGAAGATAGAAAGTCCAGGGGTGTGTGGCACATCACCTGTAGGGGAACCACTGCTGCCACCTTGGAAGTTGAATCATTGATTCGGGGGATCCAAGTTGTTCTAACAACTCCAGCAGCACCCTGTGAAGGACAGACATGACACACACTCAAAAGCACAGAAGAACAGCACAGAATGGCAATACTCATGTCTAATACCTGTCACAAGTTAAATACACAAAAGCAAGTTAGCATGTCTACACTGTTGGCAAGTACAGACCACCTGCAAGGACACATCTCCGCATGCATCCAGTCAAGTTGCACATGGCCACACTCAAACAGCACCAGAGCACCACACACACATATCATGCAAATCAAATTCATTGATAGTACAACACTCTGGATACTCACATTCAGCTGAAGAAGTTGGTGATGAGCTGTGTGCGGACATCACCATCACCATCATCATCATCATCATCACTGGCATCGTGGCCCAGGCCTGGATCCTCCACAGGTGGCGGATGTTGGTCATCGTCATCCAGGATGAGAGGCAACTCCTTCCGCACTGCCAGGTTGTGGAGCATGCAGCAGACGATGATAATCTTGCACACCTTTGCTGGGGCATATGGGAGGGCGCCTCCTGTCTTGTCCAGGCAGCGGAAGCGGCTCTTCAGGAGACCAAAGGTCCGCTCAATCACCCTCCTGGTCCGACCATGTGCCTCATTGTAGCGCATCTGGGCTGGTGTCACAGGGTTCCTGAGGGTGTCAGCAACCACGGCATGTTGGGGTATCCCGAGTCACCTACAGACAGACAATTGCACATTAGCCAACATTGAAAAGTGTGCGGAAAGCAACATAGCACAACACACACAATGGTACAAAGTCAGTACACACCGACAAGCCAAGCACGCTGGTTCGGCATCTGTGACATCATCCTCGGGATGCGACTACTCCTCATAACGTAGGCATCGTGTGCAGAACCGGGGAAACGGGCACAAACATGTGTGATGGTCATGTTTGCAAGACATACCACCAGAGCATTGACAGAATGGTAATGTTTCCTGTTCCTGTATGCCTGCTCATGTGCCTGTGGTGGTACCAAAGCCACATGTGTCCCATCAATGGAGCCAATGACATGTGGCATCCTCCCCAGGGCATAGAAGTCACTCTTGACGTCAGTGAGTCGGTGACGTTGTGGGAAATAGATGTACTGGTTAAGGCATCTCAACATCGCCACCAAAACATCGCGTAGCACACGGCTGAACATAGTCTGTGACATACCACCAGTAGATGCCACAGTGTGTTGCAAGGTACCAGTGGCAAAGAAGTGTAGGGCTGCCATCACCTTCACCTTGGGGGTCAGCGCTGTCGGATACGGCCGGCCAGGCTGCAAATGTGGGTCCAACCGCACTGCCAAATCCTCAATCAGCTGCCTGGTGAAGCGGTACCGTCGGATGCTGTCACGTTCCACCATCGTTGCCAGGTCTGGGAATGGTCGATGGACAGCAGGAGCCCTGCAGTGCAGAGGTGAAGAAGTCAAGATTGTCAGTCACCCACATATGTGCCATTCACCATACTGTAGTTCACATGCTACATCATCAGCAAACACTAGTACTTGATGTGTGTCTCGTTCTGTTTGGACACATATGGCACCCACATGGACATCATGTAACATCTCTGTTCGACATGTGTGGACAACAGGTCCCAGGGTGTGCTATGTGAAACCATTTGGCTGTGTCACAGTACCCATTTACTGCACTCACATTCCACACACATACCACAGTGACGTCTGGACAGATGCGCCACAGGCATCTCAACTCATTGACAGGTAGATTCCCAGGGAGCCTGTCTTGCCACATGGACACTGGCATGACATGGCGTATCATGTACACGTCAGAAAAATCAAACATGACTCCCACAGGTAGTGCCCCCTGTAGCCTCTGCAGGACAGACATGGACGTCAGTGACACACACACACAACATTTAAGTCCATGCACAAACAACGTGGATGTGGAGACTGTCTCCCATTGTGCACATGGAGTCAGACATGTGAAACACAACATGCACACAGACTGCGGAGGTACATGACTATTGTGGCAATGGGCCACCCTGTGATGTACATGCTTTCCCACATGAGCCTTGGGGTATGTGACATGTCATACATATACACAACCTGGAAATGTGACCATGCAACAGGCTCCAAAAATGAACAGTTACACATCCCAGTGGTCATGTGCACGACACACAAATGACCCTGTCCCCATTAACATGTGCACAGCCTGGGTGTGTCTGCCCCCAAGTGCCAGCCCAAAAACAACATGTACACACCCATATACAGATAAGGTCATGCTGCCACACATGCCTTAGATACAGTGTGGACTGGGTGTGGTGTAGTAGGTGTGCCCCAGAGTCCCTGGAAAGTATATGTGACTGGCATAGGTTCACCATTACCAGCATGGTGACACATGCATGTGACCTGTACAGGGACGCGTTGTACAGCAATGGTCCGATCGGTGTGCCCGCTCAGACCATTGCATTGCATGTGAGCGGGTACGCGTTGTATCGCGGGTACGCGTTGTATTGCGGGTACGCGTTGTACAGCAATGGTCCGATCGGTGTGCCCGCTCGGACCATTGCATTGCATGTGAGCGGGTACGCGTTGTATCGCGGGTACGCGTTGTACAGCAATGGTCCGATCGGTGTGCCCGCTCGGACCATTGCATTGAATGTGAGCGGGTAAGCGTTGTACAGCAATGGTCCGATCGGTGTGCCCGCTCGGACCATTGCATTGCATGTGAGCGGGTACGCGTTGTATCGCGAGTACGCATTGTACAGCAATGGTCCGATCGGTGTGCCCGCTCGGACCATTGCATTGAATGTGAGTGGAGTACGCGTTGTACAGCAATGGTCCGATCGGTGTGCCCGCTCGGACCATTGCATTGAATGTGGCGAGTACGCGTTGTACAGCAATGGTCCGGTCGGTGTGCCCGCTCGGACCATTGCATTGCATGTGGCAGGTACGCATTGTTTCGCTGGTACGCGTTGTACAGCAATGGTCCGATCGGTGTGTCCGCTCGGACCATTGCATTGAATGTGAGTGGAGTACGCGTTGCACAGCAATGGTCCGATCGGTGTGCCCGCTCGGACCATTGCATTGCATGTGGCGAGTACGCGTTGTATCGCTGAGTGCGCGTTGTACAGCAATGGTCCGATTGGTGTGCCCGCTCGGACCATTGCATTGAATGTGAGCGAGTACGCGTTGTACAGCAATGGTCCGATCGGTGTGCCCGCTCGGACCATTGCATTGCATGTGGCTGGTACAGCGTTGTATCGCGGTACGCGTTGTACAGCAATGGTCCGATCGGTGTGCCCGCTCGGACCATTGCATTGAATGTGAGCGGGTATGCGTTGTACAGCAATGGTCCGATCGGTGTGCCCGCTCGGACCATTGCATTGCATGTGAGCGGGTACGCGTTGTATCGCGGTGCACGCGTTGTACAGCAATGGTCCGATCGGTGTGCCCGCTCGGACCATTGCATTGAATGTGAGCGGGTACGCGTTGTACAGCAATGGTCCGATCGGTGTGCACGCATTGGCTGGGGCCTGGCATGGCAACGGATGCGGTTTTGAATTTACAACGAGTCTGATGCAGTGAATTCAGTTGGCCAGCCACAACAATGTTGCAAATTCATGGGTGTCATGAAGTTGAATTTTTGAAGGATGCTGTGGGCGTGTATTGGAGCTGCTATTCCATGGATTGGCCAGATTCAGAAGATGCTACCGACTTGGACCTATCACTTTGGACACATGGGACAGTATCTGCCTCTGCAGCACACATATAATGCTGGCTGTTCCCCATAGAGATCATATTAGAACGAGTTGCACTCCTTGCTTCCAACAAATTTCTCCGAATTTTAAAGCTCCTACTTTTAACCGTTGCGTGCTCAGTGGCGTCGTGCCCAGCCCAAACAGCACGTATGAAACTAAACAACAACATATTTGGGGCCACTTTCTGCCCCTAACCACTGGCACAGCCAAAATTGCATTTGCAATATATTTTTCTTCTCATATTACTATTTTCCATTGTTCAAAACGTTGCATCATTCCATCAATAATCCATATTTTCCTTTGAAATAATTTTAGTCTTCATGCAAGGAAAAGCCATTTCCCAAGTTTCTTATGCTCCTGCCGGGCCATGCGAACCTCACTTCAAGAACACGACTAAAGCCAAATTCATCCATAGCAGTTTATTATAATCCAATGCATTTCGGGCCTTTAGGGCCCTTCGTCAGGGAAAACTGAAAATAACAATTACACATGCTTTAATATTCCATCAGACAATGTAAGCAGACAAATACAACAACATTTCATGGTTGAAGTTGCCCTGTTTTCTTAGTCTCAAAAATTAATTCAGCTAACCTTCCCCCTAGTGTCTCTATCATATTCGAACCCCGCTTTTAGAAGTTAACGTTAGTGGCTGCCTATCACTCGGTAGCTAATTACCATACTATAACCCCACCTTCTTGCGACCCCTATCTGCCCCTTCACACATTCCCTCATTTGAACGTGACAAACCCGAGTTTCTCTTCACTCCTTCCCACGTGATGCTTCCCCTTTCACCCAACCTTCCAATATGAACATCCTTTCCATATTTAAAACTGCATCTCTCATGTTTCCCTCCGTACTCATCTCCTACCTGCTAGGAAGCAATCATCCTCTTCACTCCATCCCGAATAAAGTTGCTCCTCTCCCTTTCACCCTCCTAGCTTTAAACAACACTTTAGCCCCTCCTCGCAAGATACCCTCCCCCTCATCTCCTCATAATTAACACCTGTGTCACTTGAAAACTCCCGGGCTTCCCTAAGTATAATACAATTCCCATAATGCATTACACACTGACAAATACTGAATTATTAAACAGGTTAATACAACTCCAAACGTTTAAAAACTCTGGCAATGTCTAAAACTTATATTTTGTCCGATGTTTAATTGCTGAAATGTTCACGTTCTTCTGACTCCAAAAATAAACTTGCTGCGTGAATTTCGATGTTCCGCCTTGCATGAAAAGAATAACCTCATTTCAAAAATGTTCCATTTACACTTTTCTTTGTGGGTGCTAACTCGGAAGGGCATTGTTGCATAAACATCATATTACTGTGGAAGGAGGCTGTCCAGCAGGGCCTGGTTCTCCTCATGGGTGAAGGCTGGGGCTCTCTCCACAGTACGTGCCATTGCAGCAGCCAGAGGATGCAGAGACAGCAGCAGTGTAGTGGCAGATGTTGTCCTGGAGCATGTAGTGCAGGCAAGTGAGCAAGCTGTATGGGACACCAGGGGAGCAGGTGAGTGTGCTGTCCACTGCCTCACTAATTGTGCATGTTGCCTGACTAGCAGGATTTACAGTGTGCACACCACTGGCTAGCATGCCCACTGAGTAGTTCGCACCCCCCAAAGTGTGTAGTCACTTGCACTGAACAGGTACAGTGGAGTAACAGTGCATTCAAACAAGGTTCACTACCCATGCAATGATACCATGTAGTAACTGCTGGCAAACTGTCCATAGCCCTCGTTGCACTGCCTGTGTACATCATATGCCCCTGTGATTGAGACATGTATTTCAAACTGTGTGATGCACGGATATGTTGCATGTGTAGTAATGGCCTTTTCACTTTCTCATCCTCACAGGTTGATGCCCATCGGAAGCAGAACATCTGGCTGGACATCGTCCGGGCAGGCCGATCCGTGGGGGTCTACAAGCGCCGGATGCGCAACTGCCAGAAGAGGTGGCAGGACCTTCGTGGCTGGACCCGGAGGATCGCAAGGGTCCAGCTGAAGCTGTCCGCCTCCTCGCAGGAGGGCGGACACCGGACCCTGACCCCCACATGCTCCAGATCCTGCCGGTGGTGTTCCCGGAGCTGGATGGGCAGCTGAAGGGCAGACAGCAGCAAGGAGGGGGTGAGTCTAAGACTGCACTGTGAACTCTGTCTAATATGCTATGTGCCCTCCTCTGGCCTGGTTAAACTTCCCCAGTACATCAGTCTTGTTGTCCAGTACCCATGTCCCTCTATTGTAACCTGGCCACTACCCATCTGATGCGCCAGTGTGCTCCTTACGCTCAAGATAATTGTGTCACTTGGGTACAGGGTCCTAGCATTTTGCTTTGCTCAAGGTGGTGACAGATTTTGTTCCCATGACATTGTGTTTGCCTTCATGGGTGAGTCAGTTGCTCACACAATGCCTGAGTCGTGCTATGTAGTCTGGGTGTAACTTTGATATGTGATCCACTTGCACATCTAATTCACCACATGTCCCTGGGGTATTTGCCACACCCCCATTCTGCGGGTGGGTAAATTGTCTGGGCCTCAGGAGTATGTATGTCAAGTGTGTCACACATGCTTAGCCACCTGCCCACTGACCAGGGCTCATCCCTCTTGCAGGTGGAGCCGGACAGTCATGCCTACTACAGGGCATACAATACACTCTGTACTCCCACTCCCGTGTATCATCTGACATGCTGTGCTCAGTGAAATGTTGCCTCAGGTGTCTGCCTCTGTGTTGTTGTGCTGTGACTACGTTGTCGTGACTCCTGTGATGTCCTTCGGTTAGGGGTCAGCATGCCATCTGCTATTGGACCATGTGAGACAAGACTTCTGTGACTCATAGGTGTTTGATCACTTGACTGTGCAGACAGGTGTATGAGACTGTGACTTTCAGGCAGCTGTTCATCATTCACAGCACACTGTGAGGTGCTCTGGTTCAGGGAGTAGTGTTTCATGTCTCCCATTTGTCCAAATGGTGTGCAGTGTACAAATACTGGTTCAGAGGATGTGGTTAGTGGGGGATGAACATGTGCACTTGTCAGTTACATTACTTGCCTTCCCCATGTCCTAGGATAGTGACACAGTGCAGACTGTTGTTTGCTGGCTAACATGGTCATGTGACTTGAGACAGTGATGTATGACTTTGCAGGCATGCCTGTGTCATGGCATTAAACTTCCTAAGGGTGATCCTGCAGGGTGGTGACATGTGCAACAGGCACCCCATTGTGGCATTGACTATCCGGACATGGGTGCTTCATGGGGTCTGGTGCTGGTTTGCATCACATGCATTTCTTTTTAGGCTCAGGCCGTCCATTTATCCAGACACCTGCACTGACTCAGTGGCAAGTGATGTGAGGTGGGCATGTTCACATACTTCACCGTGTTCTCAGCAATGTCCAACTACTGTGTAGGTGGTGCATGTGTCCACACTGGGGTCTTACCATCAGACGGGCACCAGACAGATGGGTGCAAGGGCAGGAGGGGTGTCTGTTCCATGGCTGACCATCAGACTGACAATTGGCTTCTCCTAATCTGTGTGATGACTTTTGGCAATGTTCTACTAGTGATGCCAGTGCTTGCTCTGTGATGTGCTGTACTTACTGTGGTGTGTGCGGTCAGTGCAGGTGACTGATGTTTGTCTGTTTCCCTAATTGTTTGCAGATACATCCACAGCCACAGGAGGGGACAGCTCCACGGACCAGGAGGAGCAGCGGAGCCAGACTGGGTCAGCGTCCGACGAGTGGTCAGAGGGACCCAGTGGCACGGAGGGCGAGGGGAGCCACACAGAGGAGTCCTCAGCACCATCCACCTCAGCTGAGGACCACAGCAGCTCGGAGGATGACTCCCTTGTGGAGGCGGGTGTCAGCAGCCACCACACCCCAGCTACTCTGTCTGATCCTGCCACCACCACCACCACCACCGCCCTCCCATTGGCTCCCATTCCTGAGGTCCGTGGAGGCTCCCGTGCTCGGGAGCGTGTCTCCTTCAAGCCAGGCAACGCACCCCCTGCCCCTGTGTCCCCTGCTGCCCTGAGTGAGGAGTCTGTGTACCTCCTTCGGCAGCTCCATGTAGGGCAGACAGCAATGCTGACTGTCCTCCATGCACACACCACACTGTTGACACAGCTGGTGTCGTTCATGGAGGGCATCTCAACGGGTATGTCTGCCCTACAGAGGAGCAATAGGTCCATGGACTCCTCCCTGACGGCAGCAGTGTCCCTCCTCCAACAGTCCCTCACCCCTCCCACCTCTGCCCCATCCACACTTCCTACCACCCTACCTGTCCAAAGCACATGCACACCTGCACAATCACACCAACACACAGACACGAGCAGCACACACCCACCCAAAACCAAGGCAAGACGTGCACACAAGCATCCTCAGGGGACTGATTCCACACACACAGGGGATGGGGAACTGACACACACACAGGCAACCACAGTCACTCCGCAATCCTCAAGATCCTCTCCCTCCAAGACCCCTTCCCTTGCCTCACCTGCAACCCCACATACACAGCAGCTCTTCCTCTCTGACCTCGGCCTCTTCCCCTCCAATCCCGCTGATCCAGCATACCGGGGGAAGAGGAAGTCCACACACAGAGAGGAGAGTGCCCCTCGCCCCGGACACCCTCCCCCAGGTGCAGGCAGAGTGAGCCCCCACCCGCAAGTCCCCCGGACCCGGAAGAGCAAGACCCCGCCACCGCCCTGCAAGTCACCCACCCAGTCTCTCACCTCCATCCCCCAGGCCACCACTCCACAGGTTCCACCGCCACACCCTGCCCCAGGTTCCCCCACACACCGATACCGCATCCCCAAAGTGCTCAGGCCCTCTCCCCCTGCCACTTGCTCTTCCACCCCCAAACCAGACGCTCTGCCTGTATGTGCCACTGGTGTGGAGACCGTGTCCCCCCTCTGTCCTGCCCAGCTCTTCTGCCCCCCTTCCACTCCCTTGGAGTCATGCACTGCGGTGGAGTCCACAACAACCCCATCTGACTCGGGCACTGCATTGGGGACCCAGCCCACTCCATCTGCCCAGCCCACATCAGTGGTTGCAGCACCAACACCATCGGACTTGAGCCCTGCGGTGGTGCCGGCCCCCCCTGAGTCAGACACCTCCACTGCAGTTGCCGGTGACACTCCTGCACCCACCTCACCTTCCCTGCCTCCTTCTGGCATCCCCTGATCCTGTCCCTGCGGTGCCTGGCCTGCCCCTCGTATGCCCCTCCAAGGGGGATGTCCCCTGTTGGTACCTGTGCAGGCAAGCAAGTTGTGACAAGTAGTCACACATCACCCTGTTGGGACTGTGTATTTGGACTGGACATTGGCCGTTGTTAATTTTGGACTTTTGATTTGAGTTGCACACTTGCTGAATAAAGCCTCTTTTTGTTTACTTGTTGTTAATCTTTGGTGGTACATGATGTAGATGTGTAGTATCATGCATTTGCTGTTGTAATTGTGTTCAGATCAGGTAAATGAAGTTTTGCTGTGATGGGCTCCATGTGGCCCATGGGATATGTGTCCTAATCTAGTCTGGATCTATAGCATCCCTTGCTGCAGTCTGAGGGTGTAATGTTCAGCATTTGACACAGGGATGTACGTTTAGCATTTGTATATTACCATCTTTGTCCTACACTGTTGCACATCTGTTGGGCTTACCACTGTCCAATGTTCCTAGTACCCTGACTGTGTGCCCGTCTCCACTGGACATGCAGTTTTGCACATCAATTTTGGAGGACTCATCTGTGTATACAGTACAACTGGATTGCCACGTGTTTTGGGTGTATGCAGATGACTGACGTGACACTCCCGTACCCAGGCTGATGTGAGCAGAGGCTTCTGTGTGTTGAAGTTGTTGACTCACTGACGGAGTGTCCTGCTGATATGTTTGAGTCGTGCACAGACTAGGTTTGGCACAGCGGAGCTTCCACAGGAGTGGAGTGCCCTCATGGCTGTGTGTAATCTGGTGACATTGCGTGTGCCCGTGTTGTGTGTTGTGTGAGCATGTCTGTGCATGTTCCCTTCCCTTTTCCTACACAGGCTGTGTCCCTAGGGATGTTCCTGTTTCTGATGGTTGCAGAGTTGGTATGTGTTCATCCAGCATCTTGGACCTGGTTTCTCCGTGATGTGGTTGCATGGCAAACTGATGTTCATGAGGTTGTCATCCCAGGTTGTCTTTGTTGTCAGGGCTGGGGATGTGGGCAAACGCAGATGGGACACATTCAGGATTCCCCTTGGCACTTGTTGTTTACACAAGTAATGTGATTTTGAGTTTGTGTTAGCTTTCAGTGATTGTGACGTGTTGTGTGTGTGACTGCTGCCACTCCTCAGGATCAGAGCTGCAATGTCGGAAGTTGTGTACGTGTGTTCTTTGTGTCTCACCTTGGCTTCTTCGTTGGTGTGTGACTATGGCCAGGATCCCATTGTTTGTGGTGGATTTCACATCATGCGCATGTACGGCGTACTGTGCAGTGTGTCATACATAGACGAGTCATGTTGAGTGGGCATGTGTGATGGGTTTCTGCACTTTAGTTCCCCCCACCACCCCTGGGATTGTCATGGGTGCATGTGCAATGTCACCAGTCCATGTGAGCTTCACTGCTGCACATTGTTGCAGATGAGGGTGTGTGGTGTTGAGTGTGCAAATGTGAGTTGTTGCACGGCTAGACCACTACCTCCATATTGGCCTTGGCTAGCAGGCCCTGCTGATTGATTGGAGCTTGTGTAGGTGTGATGGTAGTTTGTAGCTGAGGACACATGGCTGTGGTTCACAGTGTGATCAACATCTACCTTTGTCATCACAGTGGAATTGTCATGCAGGCTAGTGTCTGCACAATGTGGGGTCCCTGGGGGAAGTGCTGTGGTGGGTGTGTCTCTTGCTGTGTTAGTTGCTGTTCCTACAAGCTTGTGTGACATGTGTAATTTGGGCTCCCTCTCATCTGACAATGCCAGATTTCCCACATAGGGGAATCCAATCCATGAGTTACTTGTGTGTGGCACTGTATACACATCTGTGTAATTGGGATTCAGGCCTCCTCATGTGTTGTGTGGTTGCCTGGGGACACTGGCACACACCCCCATCACCTGTTGTCTTTGATAGGAAGTGTGAGTCTGCCTGTTTGTGTCAGTGCATTTGCATCACTGCATTGGCATTTCTGTAGTGTGCCATTGGCTGTATGTGGTTTGGTGATTTTCCCCTGCTCTCCCTGGTACTCCTGGGTCATCAGTCAGCACAATGATCATGGTTTGTATGTCCCATTGCTGCCATGGTATGGTATTTGTTCACCTGACATCCACAGTCTCCACATATTATATACATTTGTGTGTCCATAGGTGCAGATATGTGGGTCAGCATCATTATGGTCACTTCTGTCATTGTGGAATCGGCTGATTGTTGGCAATGTGGTCCCCCATGTGTGATGTTTGTATGCACATGGACAAAAGCGATGTTTCTGTGACACTGCACTGTTAGCCTCCCCCAATATATGTTGCAATGGGACACACGCAGTACTATGCCACAGATGTTTTGGTTGTTGTGTGACCAGGATT
Organism: Calotriton arnoldi; assembly: GCA_963921515.1. Taxonomy (NCBI): domain Eukaryota; kingdom Metazoa; phylum Chordata; class Amphibia; order Caudata; family Salamandridae; genus Calotriton; species Calotriton arnoldi. The sequence goes on along the minus strand of CAWUFW010000829.1, from coordinate 651,908 downwards.
CATCCATTCAGTTTGTCTTTGGCAGCTTTTACCATGCCTACACTTACCTTATGATCACCGTGGTGATGGGGCTTTAGGCACCATTGCCACACTGATCAAAGGGTCCATCAGCCTTGGACCCCACACTTACCTTTTGGTGACTGTGGTGATGGGGCTTTAGGCACCATTGCCACACTGACCAAAAGGTCCATCAGCCTTGGACCCCACACTTACCTTTTGGTGACTGTGGTGATGGGGCTTTAGGCACCATTGCCACACTGACCAAAAGGTCCATCAGCCTTGGACCCCACACTTACCTTTTGGTGACTGTGGTGATGGGACTTTAGGCCCCATTGCCACAGTGGCCATGGTCGGCTTGTATTGTGGAGGCCACACACTTTTATGTGTGACATATGTGTTAGTGGGTCACATTGTATGTTCATTGTCATGTTTAGTGTTGTAGGCATTTGACATGGACTACACACGCTTGCCATGTTGTTTGGGTGGATGTAATTTTCTGTTATTCCTTATGTGGGAGTATGCTGGTTGTGTTATGCATTACCCGTCCTATGAGTAGGGGTGGTAGTAGTGATAGGCATCCAGCCCCCATGAGTGGGGGTGGTGGTAGTGATAGGCATCCAGCCCCCCATGAGTAGGGGGTGGTGGTAATGATAGGCATCCAGCCCCCCTGAGTAGGGGTGGTGGTAGTGATAGGCATCCAGCCCCCCATGAGTAGGGGGGGTGGTAGTGATAGGCATCTAGCCCCCCATGAGTAGGGGGGGTGGTAGTGATAGGCATCCAGCCCCCCGTGAGTAGGGGTGGTAGTAGTGATAGGCATCCAGCCCCCCCCTGAGTAGGGGTGGTAGTAGTGATAGGCATCCAGCCCCCCATGAGTAGGGGGGGTGGTTGTGATAGGCATCCAGCCCCCCTGAGTAGGGGTGGTAGTAGTGATAGGCATCCAGCCCCCATGAGTAGGGGGATGGTAGTGATAGGCATCCAGCCCCCCCTGAGTAGGGGTGGTAGTAGTGATAGGCATCCAGCCCCCCATGAGTAGGGGGGGTGGTAGTGATAGGCATCCAGCCCGACACCCTGAGTAGGGGTGGTAGTAGTGATGGGCATCCAGCACCCCTGAGTAGGGGTGGTGGTAGTGATAGGCATCCAGCCCCCCATGAGTAGGGGGTGGTAGTGATCATCCAGCCCCCTGAGTAGGGGTGGTAGTAGTGATAGGCATCCAGCCCCCATGAGTGGGGATGGTAGTGGTGATAGGCATCCAGCCCCCTGAGTAGGGGTGGTGGTAGTGATAGGCATCCAGCCCCCCATGAGTAGGGGGTGGTAGTGATAGGCATCCAGCCCCCCTGAGTAGGGGTGGTAGTAGTGATGGGCATCCAGCACCCCTGAGTAGGGGTGGTGGTAGTGATAGGCATCCAGCCCCCATGAGTAGGGGGGTGGTAGTGATAGGCATCCAGCCCCCCTGAGTAGGGGTGGTAGTAGTGATAGGCATCCAGCCCCCCATGAGTAGGGGGTGGTAGTGATAGGCATCCAGCCCCCCTGAGTAGGGGTGGTAGTAGTGATAGGCATCCAGCCCCCCATGAGTAGGGGGTGGTAGTGATAGGCATCCAGCCCCCCCCCTGAGTAGGGGTGGTAGTAGTGATGGGCATCCAGCACCCCTGAGTAGGGGTGGTGGTAGTGATAGGCATCCAGCCCCCCATGAGTAGGGGGGGTGATAGTGATAGGCATCCAGCCCCCCCCTGAGTAGGGGTGGTAGTAGTGATAGACATCCTGCCCCCCATGAGTGGGGATGGTAGTGGTGATAGGCATCCAGCCCCCCCTGAGTAGGGGTGGTAGTAGTGATGGGCATCCAGCACCCCTGAGTAGGGGTGGTCGTAGTGATAGGCATCCAGCCCCCCATGAGTAGGGGGGGTGGTAGTGATAGGCATCCAGCCCCCCCTGAGTAGGGGTGGTAGTAGTGATAGGCATTCAGCCCCCCATGAGTAGGGGGGGTGGTAGTGATAGGCATCCAGCCCCCCCTGAGTAGGGGTGGTGGTGGTGATAGGCATCCAGCCCCCCATGAGTGGGGATGGTCGTGGTGATGGGCATCCAGGCCCCCCTGAGTAGGGGTGGTGTTGGTGGCAGGAATCCAGGCCCCTATGATTGTGCAGTTGCTAGTGTACATCATTTGTGCATCCCTATGTGTGTGTGACATATTTTGGGTACGTGTAGTTAGTTTGTATTGTTGGTGTTTGACTTACCGTCTGCGCCGTATGCGTCCGAATCGGTCCCGGTAATAGATGTAGAGTATTGGTAGGACCTGCGCGATGGGATTCATGGTTGGTTCGTCTCGTTCGGGTTTCGCGTGTCTTCGACTTGTACTCGTCGCTGGCTTGTTCGTCTCGTAGCCGTGGATCGTTTAGTGACGCGAAACGGAGCTTATGTGCGGCTCTCCCGGATGCTGAAACGTGCCGGACGTAGTGACGGGTTCGGCGCGTACGGAAGACGCATCGTACTAGTCCGGCCGGAAGGTGCTGTGTATTTGGTTCCGTGCGACTCGATTCGGCGTTTACGGATCCGGCTCGGGCGGAGAAAAGGAGCTGGATTGGGTAAGTACGGCTGGGTCGGAATCTGGGCTGTTATGCGCATCGTACTTGTTCGTTCGGTAGAGTGTTCGAGTCGGTCGGGAAACACGCGTTCGGATGGTAGTTTTTCCGGACGAATACTGTTAGGTGCGCTTCCGGCCCGAATCGGAATCGGCCCCGTAGTGTTTTAGCTAGTTTATTTTATAAAACAGGTAAACTAGAATATTATTATACTAATATGGATGATGTTTTTGCCAAATCTCCCATAGTCCCTGAACTAAATAAGGTGAAACATGCAGAAATTTTGGGAGAATTTTTCTTAGAAGTGAAAGAACTAACATTAGACTATGCATTTAGACACAATCTCACTTGTAGATTAAGGAAAGAAGAAAAGGTTTTCTTAGACATGGTAGAAGACAGAAGGGTAAAGTTTCAAAGAAAAGCAACAGAAGAAAAGGGAAAAACACCATCTTGGGCGTTTGAGGAGCAAAGTTATGATAAGAGTGAAAAAATTGCAGCCATGAGTTTAGATAGGCCCCAACGGGGAAAATTGTGTATTAGTAGAGATAACACTATGTATGATAACTATTTCGTGGGATCCAGTGAGTGTCAAGATACATACAAAATTTTAGGTGGATGGGGATTCAAAGGAGAAAAAAGATCCAGTATTTCCAGGGATCTACTATATTTGTGGGAATAGAGCATACTACAGGTTGCCGGACCATTGGTACGGAACATGTTATTTAGGCCTGGTCTTTCCAAAGATTTTTCATGTGGAGAGAGGAACGAAAGGAATTCACGAAATAGGTAAAACATTAACTCGTAGGAGGAGGGAAAGCTTCTCAGAGATAATAGGTGATATTTTTGAAGCATTGATACCAGCAGTGGGTATATCTTTGAATGCATACAATATTCGGAAATTGTCTACAGTAGTAGATCTTTTATCAACGAACACTGCTGGAGGGTTCTTGATGGTAAATACCGAAATGGTTGCCATGAGAGCTATGGTGATGCAAAACCGACTTGCCCTTGACATTCTGTTGGCAAAAGAGGGTGGAGTCTGTGGAATGCTGAAGGTACAACATTGTTGCACTTACATTCCAGACAAAAGTGAAAATATACAGAAGTATATAAAGAATATTACTGACTTGCATAAAGAAATTGTCCCACTGGAGGTTGAAGGTGCTTGGGAGAAACTTGGTAAGGGTTTTTCCTCAATAAAGAAGTGGTTTACAGAAATAGGTAGTTCCCTTATTGGGAAAATACTAATTCCAGTAACTATAATAGTAGTAATAATATTATTTTTGAGATTAGCATATGTTTGCATTAAAAGGAGAAAAAGACAAAATAAAGTAAAAAGAGAAAATGAGAAAAATGAAGAAAGGAAACGAGAAATGGGAGAGATAGAGTTGGAGGAGTTTAAAGAGAACATGTATAAAAGGTCTAAAAGACAAGATGAAAAGAACACGGTTGTCTGAATTAACAACTGCAAATGGACAAGAAACAATCTTTCTGAAAAATTTAATTTAGTAGGGTTAAGGGTTTTTAGTGGTGATATTAAAAATCACCAAAGTGGGGAATTGATGGAGCAGGGGAAAACAAAAATGTTGTACCCCTTGGAAATTAATGACCCGTAATAATACTAACTGTTTGCTGTGGATGTACTAAACCAACAAGATACACTTTTTCTTATAAAATAGTTAAGGGTAACATGCTTATTTGTGCAAAAATCTAATTTACTTACAAATGTGAAATTGTTTAATGTTAGTGTTGCAGTCTGCGCAGTAAATAGAATAAGATGCATGATTATGCTGCATAGTAGAATTGTATTGTGGCAAAGAAATCCGGATGGTGAGTAAACTGGCTTTACATGTCGCTTCTGCTAGGTAACATCTAACATGGGTTTTAGAATGGTGGGTGGTAAATAGAAAGGCTTATATTTTTCTGTTTTAAATTTTGGTTGTGTTTGTTCTTGTGATAGTTCGCTTGGGCCTGCTAGGCCGTGCTTTGAAAATGGCTGCCGGAGAGGATGAGGTCACGTGAAACTAGCCAAGATGGCCTCTGTGCAGAATCCGTGTAAAGATCCCAAGTCACGTGGGTGCAGCCTGTATTTGGAGTGAGAAGAGTCAAGGACAACTTGACCTGTGACAAAGACTGTGCCAGGAGTTCAGCCTGAGAACCGGATGAGAACAGCGTGTGAGAAAAGGAATGGACCAATGTGTGACCATCGCAGTTGCTACAAAAAGAACAAATAAATTGAACTATGTTCGGAAGGTTAAACATGAGACTAAATGTGTGCGCTATTGTCCCCCAAACCGGTTAGAACAAGGAGAGCGATGAGGTGGCCATCACCACCCCTCGAATGAACCAATTAGCGTGATTCTTGCCCCTAAGGATTGCAACTTTTGGTTGTAGTGAGCCAGAGAATAGGGTATAAGAGAGCTTGTTATTACGTTATGAAAAAAGCTTGTTTTCCATTTTCCACCTGGATGCTGCGAGAGACTCTGTCATTTTTGACTCTGATCTTTGACTGGGGAAGGAACGAGATCGTTGCGGGAATTTCCCGGGAGGTGCGTCGAGGAGGTATTAACGGGACAGTCAGTCAGTTTGGGAGTCCTATCCTGTGATCTGCGGTTCATCTCTCTATGGTGAACTATTCTTGTCATTGCCCTAAGGCCAAGGGTAATAAGTATTTCTAATTTTCCTTAAATCATTTTTCCTTGAATGTCTATTAAATTTTCTATATGTTTGATTTAACCCCTTCGATGCTCATGACGAGCTGGACTCGTCATGGCACACAGTGGTCGTGTGCTCATGACGAGTCCAGCTCATCATAAGACCACCCACGGGGGAAGCGCTGGCGCTCCCCCGTGGGAATCCGATCGTCGGGTTTTTTTGGGGGAAGGCAGGGGAATGGCTTCCCCTGCCTCCCCGCCTCCCCCCTCAATGACGTCAGCGCGCGAGCGCGCTGGCGTCGTTGGGGTTTCCCTTTGTTCCCCGACGCGCTGGAAGCCATTTGCTTCCAGCGCGTCGCGGAATAAGGTAGTTTTGGCTCCGGGGAGGGGGATTTGAAACAGAAGAGGCATCGAGGAAAGGAAAACCCTTTCCCTCGATGCCTCTTTGTGCATTCCTGCTGCACGATCATGCGATCGTGCAGCAGGAATGCCCACTAGACATCAGGGAATTTAAAAAAAAACGGAAAATACTGTTTTGGGGAGCGGCCCCTTGGGCAAGGGTCGCTCCCCTTTTGAGGGCCTTATGTTTTTGGTGCTCTGCCCCCTGGGGGGAGGCAGTTTTTTATATAGCGCGGGGCTTTACCCGAAGGTGTCAGAGCGCTTCACAATAGGAACAGTAACATTACATGATGAGAAGGTTACAAGTGAGCATAATACAAAAGCAAGCGTTACATTACATGAGGAAAAAGTGACAATTGTGCATGATACATGACATACAAAATACAAATAGAGGTATAATACTGCAATAAGTGGCAGTCACTCAGAACACACTGGGAAGGCACTTCTATAGGCATGGAGTACAGAATTTTCTATAGTGGAAGAACTTCCTTGAGGGAGTAGAGAGGGCGTGAATTAAATGAAGGGTACACAAATCCAGCACAGCACGCAAGGGTGAGGAATGTACAGGAAAAAGTACAAATTTACAATGAAGAGCGAACTTCCTAGAGGGGCTGAGAGTGAAAGTATTAGTTCTGAAAGTGTCTTTGGAAGAGAAGAGATTTGAGGTCAGCTTTGAAGATCCGGGTAGAGGAGGTGGCACGGAGCAATGGGGGAAGCGAGTTCCAGATTCTCACCGCATTGCCTGAGAAGGATTGCGCCATCGATCTTTCCCTTTTGAAGACGGGGAGGGAGGGGCTCAAGCAGAAGCTTTTCGCATTGCGAGAAGGGCGAGAGCCACCGGACAATTTCAATTTATTCGCCAGGTAACGAGGGGAGGACGTGTGTAAGGCTTTGTGTGTGATGCAGGCAGTTTTGTAAATAGATCTTGCCTCGATCGGAAGCCATCGAAGAGAGGACAGGATAGGAGTGACGTGGTCGCTTCGTTTAGACCCTGAAATGAAGCGAGCTGCTGAATGGAGGATGGATTTGAGAGGGGAGAGGTGGGATTTGGGTAGGCCCGTCAGAAGAGAATTGCAATAATCCAGTCTTGAGAGAACCAGAGATTGTATCAAGGTTTCTTAAGTCTTTCTCCGGGAAGAACCGACGGATCCCCCATAGAAGGCGCAACTGGTAACGTGCGTTCTTAGCAATAGAGTTGATGTGGGAGATTATGTTGAGTCTTTTGTCAAGAATGACACCTAGGGATTTAGCGCTGTCGACAATGATGGGTTTGTTGTTGAGTAGGTTCAGCTGATCCATCCAAGATTGAACAGGAGGAGGTGAGAGAGAGGTAGAGAGGAGGAGGAATTCAGTTTTGGCGGGATTCAGAATGAGTTGGTGAGCTAACATCCAGTTGTGAATAGAGTTGAGAGTAGAGTTGAGTAGTGAGAGATCGTGTGCGGAAGATAAAGGTATCTTCCCACTAGTCCACCAGGCATTTATTTGTGGAGAGTGACCCCTTGGGTGGCAGAATAGCAGTATGTTTTTAGGCCCATCTGCCCCAAGGAGGGCAGAAGCCACTAGACACCAGGTTTTTTTAATTTTTGTGTTGGGGAGTGGCCAAAAGGGCAAGGGTTGCTCCCCTTTTACGGGGGTGAATATTTTATTTATACTCTTTGGCCCACCTACCCCTTAGCTTGGCTGGTGGATTGTGTGTGGACTGGTGCATTATTTGCATATGTGATTGTAATGTTTTTTTCTCCTTTTTATTCTAGTGTAAAGCTTTTGATTCCTGTTTGCGGTTTCGGCAGTGGTTGTTCTGCAGTTTTGCGTAATTGCATTTATTTGGTAAGAAAAATATTTTTGTTGTGTGTACTCCAAATGAGTATTATTGTCATGCATGAATGAATTTTTTTGTAAGTGGTGTCATAATGGCAGCATATTTGTTAGTGTTCAGAGCATGAAATTCTTTGCGATGTTTTGCATTGTCTTATGTGTAATTTTTTTTTCTTCTTTTTTAGTGGGATATTGTTGATCCTTACTGTGTCTGTGCAGAGTAGGTGGTGGTGAGTCTAGCTGCTTCTGTCACGTGAGTGGTATAGTGTTGGAGTATATAGGTCTTTGTGATAAAGCTACATTTTGTTTATTTCTTTTTTTTACAAAGGGTTTGTTGTTGTTGACTTGTTTGACAAGTAACCTTTATTAGTAAGCATTATGGCTAGCCGTAGAATGACTGCTCAGCAGGTGGTTGGTTTGCTTCTTGAATCTTCCTCTGAGCAGGATTATGAGACTGACAGTGCGTCTGAGGGAGAGGAGGGAGGGGAAGATTCAGGCAGTGAGTTTTCTCTCCACATGGAATCATCGGATGATGAAGGTACTCTCAGTGCAGATGAAGTGCCTGTTTTAGAGGAGGATACTACTGTGCCGATGGTGCAAGAGGCATCTGGATTGCAGCCTGGGGCTGCTAGGCTTCCTACTGGAAGTGCTGGACTCTGGGTTGATCCAAACATGGTGCAGCCGGTGTTGCCTGCCTTTAGTGGTTATGCAGGGTGTAGAGTGGATTGTGAACATTATTTGCCTATACAGTATTTTCAGTTGTTTATGGATGATGTATTTTTGGGTGAGATTGTTGAGCAGACTAATTTGTATGCTGAACAGTTTTTGAGGGACAACAGTGCCAGACTTAGGCCCCATTCTAGAGCTACCCGGTGGAGTCCCACAAATCTGGAAGAGATGAAGAAGTTTTTGGGTTTGACTTTTTTGATGGGTTTGATAAGGAAGCCGTCCATGGGTTCATATTGGTCTACCAGTCCCTTGATGGCAACGGCCATATTTCCTGCAGTTATGACTCGTGATCGGTATTTACTTTTGCTTCGGATGCTGCATTTTGTTGATAATGGTTTGGCGTTGCCACGAGATCACCCTGAATGTGACCGTCTTTTTAAGATTCGGCCTGTTCTTGATCACTTTGTGGATCGATTTTCAGAGATCTATACTCCAGGGAAAGAAATATCTATTGATGAGTCTTTGGTCCTGTTCAAGGGCCGTTTGGTTTTTAGGCAGTACATTCCTAGCAAGAGGGCACGCTATGGAATTAAGCTGGATATGTTGTCTGAGAGTAGGACAGGATATGTTTTTAATTTGCGTGTGTACACTGGTAGGGATTCCACTATTGACCCCCCTGGTTGTCCGTCCACTTTTGGAGTTTCAGAGAAAATTGTGTGGGATCTTGCTAGAGGACTGTTTAACAGAGGCCACCATTTGTACCTTGATAACTTCTACACTGCTGTGCAATTGTTTTAGGAATTGTTCAAAGTGGACACTTTTGCTTGTGGCACAATCCGCTCTAACCGTAAAGGTTATCCAAAAGAGCTTGTTTGCAAAAAACTTTAGAGGGGACAGTGCAGTGCCTTGCGTAGTGAGGAACTGCTAGCTGTGAAATTTGTGGACAGGAGGGATGTGTACATGCTGACTACCATCCATGATGAGAGTACTTCACCTGTGGCTGTTTGGGGTCAGATTGCTGAAGTGCGCAAACCTGTGTGCATTTTAGACTACAATAAGCACATGGGTGGTGTTGATAGAGTAGATCAGAGGTTGGAACCTTACACTGCTATTCGTAAGGCTTACATTTGGTATAAGAAGTTGGCCATCCATCTCTTCAATTTAGCAACTTTCAATGCTTTTGTTGTGTTCAAGGAGTGTTCTCCTGCGTCAAAGTTGACTTTTGTTCAGTTTCAGCAGTTTGTCATAGGCAGCCTTGTTGTTGTGGAACAGGCAAGTGTTCCTAGAGTTGGAGTGGTGGAGGATGTGGCTCGATTGAAAGATCGCCACTTTCCTGATCACATTCCTCCTACACCCTCAAAAGACTTTCCCACTAGGAGATGTAGAGTCTGTTGGCGAAGAGGTACGCGGAAGGAGACTCGTATGTACTGCCCTCAGTGTCCTTCTAACCCTGGGCTGTGTGTGCCTGCTTGTTATAGAGCGTACCACAAGTAAAATAATTATTGGGAGCAACCATGAGTGGTAAAGTGAACTGCCTGGTCTGTAATGTTTAAGAATTGTTGTTCTGTTTCAAGGTTGGCATTAGTGCAATGTATTTAGTTTCTGATTTTGTGTTAGTAGATTTGTATCTATTTGCAATTTGTTTGTGTTTTCTTTTTTGTATAAAAAAATCCAAAATGTGATGGTGGTGTGCGTGGAGTGGCGCTTGGCTGGCGGTGTGCGTGGAGTGGCGCTTGGCTGGCCATGTGCGTGGAGTGGCTCTTGGCTGGCAGTGTGCGTGGAGTGGCGCTTGGCTGGCGGTGTGCGTGGAGTGGCGCTTGGCTGGTGGTGTGCGTGGAGTGGCGCTTGGCTGGCGGTGTGCGTGGAGTGGCGCTTGGCTGGCGGTGTGCGTGGAGTGGCGCTTGGCTGGCAGTGTGCGTGGAGTGGCTCTTGGCTGGCGGTGTGCGTGGAGTGGCGCTTGGCTGGCGGTGTGCGTGGAGTGGCACTAGGCTGGCAGTGTGCGTGGAGTGGCTCTTGGCTGGCGGTGTGCGTGGAGTGGCGCTTGGCTGGCGGTGTGCGTGGAGTGGCACTAGGCTGGCGGTGTGCGTGGAGTGGCGCTTGGCTGGCGGTGTGCGTGGAGTGGCGCTTGGCTGGCGGTGTGCATGGAGTGGCGCTTGGCTGGCGGTGTGCGTGGAGTGGCGCTTGGCTGGCGGTGTGCGTGGAGTGGCTCTTGGCTGGCGGTGTGCGTGGAGTGGCGCTTGGCTGGCGGTGTGCGTGGAGTGGCGCTTGGCTGGCGGTGTGCGTGGAGTGGCGCTTGGCTGGCGGTGTGCGTGGAGTGGCGCTTGGCTGGTGGTGTGCGTGGAGTGGCTCTTGGCTGGCGGTGTGCGTGGAGTGGCGCTTGGCTGGCGGTGTGCGTGGAGTGGCACTAGGCTGGCGGTGTGCGTGGAGTGGCGCTTGGCTGGTGGTGTGCGTGGAGTGGCGCTTGGCTGGCGGTGTGCGTGGAGTGGCGCTTGGCTGGCGGTGTGCGTGGAGTGGCGCTTGGCTGGCGGTGTGCGTGGAGTGGCACTTGGCTGGCGGTGTGCGTGGAGTGGCGCTCGGCTGGCAGTGTGTGAGTAGTGACTTGCTGCTGGGCACAAAACACACTGCTAGCCGGCGACACTCCACGCAATCCATCAGCTTGTGTGGTTGCTGTGTTAGGAATGTGGGCGTGTGAAAGTGATGGGCCCTTGAATGGCGCTGACTGCTGGTGTGAGTGTTGTAATGTGATGGGCCCGCGGCTGGTGGTGTGAATGGTTTTGTATTTGTCACACGTATGAAAGGTGTATGAATGGCCTGTAAAGAGGTTGGTGCCTTGCTGGGCTTTATAGCTCACGAGCTGTGAGTCAATGGTTCAGTTTCTCGTCCTTTCAATTATTAACAGTGCATTTCATTTTTGTGAAATCACTTGTTAATACAATTGTATATACTGAACCATCACTCACCCTCGTGCCAAATCCAACCAGTATGTGTGTGTGGAGGATTAGATGGCTGTGCAGTAATATTTTTTTTTGTCTTTGTCAAGCAGGGTGTACCTTGTCCCTTTTTGTGAATGTTGTAATGTGTTTGTTTCGTGCCTGGTGGTGTGAATGGTATTGTGTGTATCACGTATGAAAGGTGTGTGAATGGCCTGTAAAGCGGTTGGGGCCTTGACGTGGCTTTACAGCTCACGAGCTGCGAGTCACTGGTTCAGTTTTTGTCCTTTCAATTATTGACAGTGCATTTCATTTTTGTGAAATCTCTTGTTAATAAAATTGTATATACTGAACCATCACTTGCCCTCGTGTCAAATCCAACCAGTATGTGTGTGTGCTTGAGGAATAGATGGCTGTGCAGTAATCTTTGTCTTTTTAGTCTGTCTGCCAAGGTGTACATTCCGTCTAAGAATAACCTACCAACTGTAGATATTGTCGTAAACGGAAACACCCATGGGAGTACATGGTGATATCTCTCTTGTGGATCCCAACAAGTTATGGTACCCACAATGTCCTGCAAACCTCAAAATGTCTGTCACATTTTCCTTGCAATATTGTGCCAAAATGTTCATGCTGCAGAAATAAACAACACATTATCTCAAAATGACCTGGTTTTGCAAGGGGGTCACCTGGGTTTTTGGCCCGGGGCTCGGCGGCCACCTAGGGAAACCTACCAAACCCACACATTTCTGAAAAGTAGACACCCGGGGATTCCAGGGAGGTATGGCTTGCGTGGATCCCCCAACGTTTTCTTACCCAGAATCCCCTGCAAACCTGACATTTTGCTGAAAAAATCCCTTTTTCACACATTTTTGTGTGGTAAAGTTGTGGCATCACCGGGCTGACACAATTTCCTACCACCCAGCGTCCCCCAGGTCTCCCGATAAAAATGGTGCCTCACTCGGGTGGGAGGCCCAAGTACCCGCGACAGGCAAGGGCCCACAACGTATTGAGGCGACCTCAAAATGGACTATCACAAAACGACCTGGTTTTGCAAGGATGGTCCCATGACGTTTTGGCCCGGGGCTCGGCGGCCACCTAGGGAAACCTACCAAACCCACACATTTCTGAAAAGTAGACACCCGGGGATTCCAGGGAGGTATGGCTTGCGTGGATCCCCCAACGTTTTCTTACCCAGAATCCCTGCAAACCTGACATTTTGCTGAAAAAATCCTTTTTCACACATTTTTGTGTGGTAAAGTTGTGGCATCACCGGGCTGACACAAATTTCCTACCACCCAGCTTCCCCAGGTCTCCCGATAAAAATGGTGCCTCACTCGGGTGGGAGGCCCAAGTACCCGCGACAGGCAAGGCCCCACAACTATTGAGGCGACCTCAAAATGGCCTATCACAAAGCGACCTGGTTTTGCAAGGGGTCCCATGACGTTTTGGCCCGGGGCTCGGCGGCCACCTAGGAAATCTACCAAACCCACACATTTCTGAAAAGTAGACACCCGGGGATTCCAGGGAGGTATGGCTTGCATGGATCCCCCAAAGTTTTCTTACCCAGAATCCCCTGCAAACCTGACATTTTGCTGAAAAAATCCCTTTTTTCACACATTTTTGTATGGTAAAGTTGTGGCATCACATTGCTGACACAAATTTCCTACCACCCAGCGTTCCCCCAGGTCTCCCGATAAAAATGGTGCCTCACTCGGGTGGGAGGCCCAAGTACCCGCGACAGGCAAGGGCCCACAATGTATTGAGGCGACCTCAAAATGGCCTATCACAAAACGACCTGGTTTTGCAAGGGGGTCCCATGACGTTTTGGCCCGGGGCTCGGTGGTCACCTAGGAAACCTACCAAACCCACACATTTCTGAAAAGTAGACACCCGGGGATTCCAGGGAGGTATGGCTTGCGTGGATACCCCAACGTTTTCTTACCCAGAATCCCCTGCAAACCTGACATTTTGCTGAAAAAATCCCTTTTTCACACATTTTTGTGTGGTAAAGTTGTGGCATCACCGGGCTGACACAAATTTCCTACCACCCAGCGTCCCCCAGGTCTCCCGATAAAAATGGTGCCTCACTCGGGTGGGAGGCCCAAGTACCCAGCGACAGGCAAGGGCCCACAACGTATTGAGGCAACATTAAAATTGCCTATCACAAAATGTTGTGGGACCTTGCCTGTCGCGAGTGCTTGGGCCTCCCACCCGAGTGAGGCACCATTTTATCGGGAGACCTGGAGAACGCTGGGTGGTAGGAAATTTGTGTCAGCCAGTGATGCCACAACTACCACACAAAATGTGTGACAAAAGGATTTTTCAGCAAAATGTCAGGTTTGCAGGGATTCTGGGTAGAAAACGTTGGGGGATCCATGCAAGCCATACCTCCCTGGAATCCCCGAGTGTCTACTTTCAGAAATGTGTGGGTTTGTAGGTTTCCCTAGGTGACCGCCGAGCCCGGGCCAAAGCGTCATGGGACCCCCTTGCAAAACCAGGTCGTTTTGTGATAGGCCATTTTGAGGTCGCCTCAATACGTTGTGGGCCCTTGCCTGTCGCGTGTACTGGGCCTCCCACCCGAGTGAGGCACCATTTTTATCGGGAGACCTGGGGGACGCTGGGTGGTAGAAATTTGTGTCAGCCCGATGATGCCACAACTTTACCACACAAAAATGTGAAAAAGGGATTTTTTCAGCAAAATGTCAGGTTTGCAGGGATTCTGGGTAAGAAAACGTTGGGAGATCCACGCAAGCCATACCTCCCTGGAATCTCCAGGTGTCTACTTTTCAGAAATGTGTGGGTTTGTAGGTTTCCCTAGGTGGCCGCCGAGCCCCGGGCCAAAACGTCATGGGACCCCTTGCAAAACCAGGTCGTTTTGTGAAAGGCCATTTTGAGGTCAGCCTCAATACGTTATGGGCCCTTGCCTGTCGCGGGTACTTGGGCCTCCCACCCGAGTGAGGTACCATTTTTATCGGGAGACCTGGGGAACGCTGGGTGGTAGGAAATTTGTGTCAGCAAGGTGATGCCACAACTTACCACACAAAATGTGTGAAAAAGGGATTTTTTCAGCAAAATGTCAGGTTTGCAGGGATTCTGGGTAAGAAACGTTGGGAGATCCATGCAAGCCATACCTCCCTGGAATCCCGGGTATCTACTTTTCAGAAATGTGTAGGTTTGGTAGGTTTCCCTAGGTGGCCGCCGAGCCCGGGCCAAAACGTCATGGGACCCCTTGCAAAACCAGGTCGTTTTGTGATAGGCCATTTTGAGGTCAGCCTCAATACGTTGTGGGGCCTTGCCTGTCGCGGGTACTTGGGCCTCCCACCCGAGTGAGGCACCATTTTTATCGGGAGACCTGGGGGGATGCTGGGTGGTAGGAAATTTGTGTCAGCCCGGTGATGCCACAACTTTACCACACAAAATGTGTGAAAAAAGTGATTTTTTTCAGCTAAAAGTGAGGTTTGCAGGGGATTCTGGGTAAGGAAACGTTGGGGGATCCACGCAAGCCATACCTCCCTGGAAGCCCCGGGTGTCTACTTTTCAGAAATGTGTGTGTTTGGTAGGTTTCCCTAGGTGCCGGCAGAGCTAGGGTTCACAAACTACAGCTAGGCACTTTGCCAAAAAGGGTCATTTTTCACTGCGAGATTGAGGTGTGACCACGTTGCGTTTTGCGCCGTTTCCTGTCGCGGGCACTAGGCCGACCCACACAAGTGAGGTACCATTTTTCTCGTAAGACTTTGGGGAACGCGGGGTGGGCGGAAATTTGTGGATCCACGCAGATTCCAGAACTTTCCACCACAGAAATGTGGGGAAAATGTGTTTTTTTTTACAATGTTTTAGGTTTGCAAGGGATTCTGGGTAACAGAACCTGGTGGCAGGCAGTCAAGTCACCCCATCCTGGATTCCCCTGGGTGTCTAGTTTTCAAAAATGTATAGATTTGCTAGGTTTCCCTAGGTGCCGGCAGAGGTAGGGTTCAAAAACTACAGCTAGGCACTTTGCAAAAAAAGGGTCATTTTTCACTGCGAAATTGAGGTGTGACCACGTTGCGTTTTGCGCCGTTTCCTGTCGTGGGCACTAGGCCGACCCACAGAAGTGAGGTACCATTTTTCGCGGAAGACTTTGGGGAACGCGGGGTGGGTGGAAATTTGTGGATCCACGCAGATTCCAGAACTTTCCACCACAGAAATGTGGGGAAAATGTGGTTTGTTTGACAATTGTTTAGGTTTGCAAGGGATTCTGGGTAACAGAACCTGGTGGGAGGCAGTCCAGTCACCCCATCCTGGATTCCCCTGGGTGTCTAGTTTTCAAAAATGTATAGGTTTGCTAGGTTTCCCTAGGTGCCGGCAGAGCTAGGGTTCAAAAACTACAGCTAGGCACTTTGCCAAAAAGGGTCATTTTTCACTGCGAAATTGAGGTGTGACCACGTTGCGTTTTGCGCCGTTTCCTGTCGCAGGCACTAGGCCGACCCACACAAGTGAGGTACCATTTTTCTCGTAAGACTTTGGGGAACGCGGGGTTGGTGGAAATTTGTGTATCCACGCAGATTCCAGAACTTTCCACCACAGAAATGTGGGGAAAATGTGGTTTTTTTGACAATTTTTAGGTTTGCAAGGGATTCTGGGTAACAGAACCTGGTGGGAGGCAGTCAAGTCACCCCATCCTGGATTCCCATGGGTGTCTAGTTTTCAAAAATGTATAGGTTTGCTAGGTTTCCCTAGGTGCCGGCAGAGCTAGGGTTCAAAAACTACAGCTAGGCACTTTGCCAAAAAAGGGTCATTTTTCACTGCGAAATTGAAGTGTGACCACGTTGCGTTTTGCGCCGTTTCCTGTCGCAGGCACTAGGCCGACCCACACAAGTGAGGTACCATTTTTCTCGTAAGACTTTGGGCAACGCGGGGTGGGCGGAAATTTGTGGATCCACGCAGATTCCAGAACTTTCCACCACAGAAATGTGGGGAAAATGTGTTTTTTTTGACAATTATTTAGGTTTGCAAGGGATTCTGGGTAACAGAACCTGGTGGGAGGCAGTCAAGTCACCCCATCCTGGATTCCCCTGGGTGTCTAGTTTTCAAAAATGTATAGGTTTGCTAGGTTTCCCTAGGTGCCGGCAGAGCTAGGGTTCAAAAACTACACCTAGGCACTTTGCCAAAAAAGGGTCATTTTTCACTGCGAAATTGAAGTGTGACCACGTTGCGTTTTGCGTCGTTTCCTGTCGCAGGCACTAGGCCGACCCACACAAGTGAGGTACCATTTTTCTCATAAGACTTTGGGGAACACGGGGTGGGTGGAAATTTGTGGATCCACGCAGATTCCAGAACTTTCCACCACAGAAATGTGGGGAAAATGTGTTTTTTGGACAATTGTTTAGGTTTGCAAGGGATTCTGGGTAACAGAACCTGGTGGGAGGCAGTCAAGTCACCCCATCCTGGATTCCCCTGGGTGTCTAGTTTTCAAATATGTATAGGTTTGCTAGGTTTCCCTAGGTGCCGGCAGAGCTAGGGTTCAAAAACTACACCTAGGCACTTTGCCAAAAAAGGGTCATTTTTCACTGCGAAATTGAAGTGTGACCACGTTGCGTTTTGCGTTGTTTCCTGTCGCAGGCACTAGGCCGACCCACACAAGAGAGGTACCATTTTTCTCATAAGACTTTGGGGAACACGGGGTGTGTGGAAATTTGTGGATCCACGCAGATTCCAGAACTTTCCACCACAGAAATGTGAGGAAAATGTGTTTTTTGGACAATGTTTTAGGTTTGCAAGGCATTCTGGGTAACAGAACCTGGTGGGAGGCAGTCAAGTCACCCCATCCTGGATTCCCCTGGGTGTCTAGTTTTCAAAAATGTATAGGTTTGCTAGGTTTCCCTAGGTGCCGGCAGAGCTAGGGTTAAAAAACTACAGCTAGGCACTTTGCCAAAAAAGGGTCATTTTTCACTGCAAAATTGAGGTGTGACCACGTTGCGTTTTGCGCCGTTTCCTGTCGCAGGCACTAGGCCGACCCACACAAGTGAGGTACCATTTTTCTCGTAAGACTTTGGGGAACGCGGGGTGGGTGGAAATTTGTGGATCCACGCAGATTCCAGAACTTTCCACCACAGAAATGTGGGGAAAATGTGGTTTTTTGATAATGTTTTAGGTTTGCGAGGGATTCTGGGTAACAGAACCTGGTGGGAGGCAGTCAAGTCACCCCATCCTGGATTCCCCTGGGTGTCTAGTTTTAAAAAATGTATAGGTTTGCTACGTTTCTCTAGGTGCCGGCAGAGCTAGGGTTCAAAAACTACAGCTAGGCACTTTGCCAAAAAAGGGTCATTTTTCACTGCGAAATTGAGGTGTGACCACGTTGCGTTTTGCGCCGTTTCCTGTCGCAGGCACTAGGCCGACCCACACAAGTGAGGTACCATTTTTCTCGTAAGACATTGGGGAACGCGGGGTGGGTGGAAATGTGTGGATCCACGCAGATTACAGAACTTTCCACCACAGAAATGTGGGGGAAATGTGTTTTTTTTTACAATTTTTGTTAGGTTTGCGAGGAATTCTGGGTAACGGAACCTGGTGGGAGGCAGTCAAGTCACCCCATCCTGGATTCCCCTGGGTGTCTAGTTTCCAAAAATGTATAGGTTTGCTAGGTTTCCCTAGCTGCCGGCAGAACTAGGAGTTCAAAAACTACAGCTGGGCACTTTGCAAAAAAGGGTCATTTTTCACTGTGAAAATGTGGTGCGTCCACGTTGCGTTTTGCGTTGCTTCCTGTCGCGTGCACTAGGCCTACCCACACAAGTGAGGTACCATTGTTTTCGGAAGACCTTGGGGAACGCGGGGTGGGTAGAATTTCGTGGATCCGCGCAGATTCCATGAACTTTCCACCACAGAAAAGTGAGGAAAATGTGTTTTTTTTACCAATTGTTTAGGTTTGCAAGGGATTCTGGGTAACAGAACCTGGTGAGAGCCAGTCAAGTCACCCCGTCCTGAATTCCCTGGGTGTCCAGTTTTCAAAAATGTATAGGTTTGCTAGGTTTCCTAAGTGCCCGCAGAGCTAGGGTTCAAAAACTACAGCTAGGCACTTTGCAAAAAAAGGGTAATTTTTCATTGTGAAAATGTGGTACGTCCACGTTGCATTTTGAGCCATTTCCTGTTGTGGGCACAAGGGCTACCCACACAAGTGAGGTACCATTTTTATCGGGAGACTTAGGGTAACACAGAATTGTAGAGCAACTGTTATTACCTATTGACTTTCGATGCATTTCTGCCTTCCAAATGAAAGACAATGTGTAAAAAATAAGTCATTTTGAAAAATGACCTATAATTCTCATGCTAGTATGGGTACTCCCAATTTCGGAAATGTGCAAATATCTACTGTTTCTAAAATCTACATTTTGTTCCCATTTCAGAAATACATAGGTGTCTTTCATAACAATTTTTCCATGTATACATTTTCCCAAAATAATTGCTATATACCCGGTACATAATAAAAAACCATTGCAAGATGCTGCTCAATTATTGGCTCTGGGTTCGTCGGGTTCTTGGTGAACCTACAAGTCCTATATATCCCCACAACCAGAAAGGTCCAGCGGATATAACGGTATATTGCTTTCAAATAGCTGTCATAATTAGAAGAAGTTACAGGTGAAAACGTTGACACAAATGGCTGTTTTTTTCAACTAATTTTCAATCTTTCCTTCATTTAACTGTTAGTTTCTATAAGGAAAACTTTAAGGATCTACACAAATGACCCCTTTCTGAATTCAGAATTTTGTCTACTTTTCAGAAATGTATGGCTTTTCAGGATCCATTATTGGTTTCATACCCATTTCTACCATTAACTGGAAGGAGGTTGAAAGCACAGAAAATAGCAAAAATAGGCTATGTCCCAGAAAAATGCCAAAACTGTGTAAAAAAGTTGGTTTTCTGACAAAAGTCTGCTTGTCCCTGAAAGCTGGGAAGATGGTGATTTCAGCACCACAACCCCTTTTTGATGCCATTTGCAGGGAAAAAACAAGACGCTTTCATCTGTAGCCCTTTTTCGCATTTTTCCCCCAAAAACAAAATTTTGCTGTATTTTGGCTAATTTCTGGGTCCCCTCCAGGAGAATCCACAAACCCTGGGTACCTTTACAATCCCCATGATGTTAGAAAAAAAGGACGCAAATTTGGCGTGGATACCTTATGTGGTCAAAAAGTTACAGGGGCCTAAGCGCGCACTACCCCAAATAGCCAAAAAAAGGCTTAGCACAGGGGGGGGAAAAGGCCTAGCAGCGAAGGGGTTAATAAAAGTTTGCTTATTTTGCTTGAAGTAATTTTAGATAAAAATATTCTAACTCTAAAATGAGTCTGTGGTTCTTTAAATAGATTTGTGATTTATAAAATGTTAAAGGTTCTAATTGTGATTAACCTGGTCTTGATCACCATTACCTGAATCCTACTAGTTGGTCCATCGACCAAATAAGCGGAGTGCCTTGATGTTTAGAACCGACAGGATTCACAGTTAATGTATATAATGTATAGGTTAAAATTCTGTCAAAATTAATAAGGTACCCCGTTCATCCAGCTGCTTGAAATCCCTTTTGAAGCGCTCCTGATCCAGAGGATTGAGTCATTGTATGTATGCGGTGCTATGGGCCCCACCGACATCAGGTCTTATGTTAGGGAAGAGTAAGTGTTTCTAGGTTAGTGGCCGAGGGTAACAGTTTTGTTTTAGCCGCGCTGGATCAACTGACAGGCTAGCGCAGCGCAGCAGTGCGCATGTTCGCTTTTGGGCTGATCATTTTTATGACCAGCCCGAACATGCGCACTACTAGCCTTCCCCATAGAGCGAGGGACGAGGGTTGCACTTGCTTCATGCAGCGCAGCAGCCGAGCAACCCCGGTCTCCTATGGGCGGGGAGTATTCCTGCTCTAGCCAATCCTGCCGCTGCTAATGCAGCGGCGTCTGGATTGGCTGAGAGCAGGACACCGCGCAGTCTGGGCTATTGGGTGGCGCGCGTGGGTTAATCCCTGCTAAGCCAATCCTGACGCTGCTGGAGCAGCGTCAGGATTGGCTGAGAGGGGTTTTGGTGACGCGGCTGTTGTTCCTGTTAAGTTGAAGCCCGAAGGCGCCAACGTGGGACCCCGGCCCAGCAGGAGCAGAGGCGGCGCGGACGGACCAGTCAGGTAAGTTTTTTATGATTATTATTACCCCTGGCCCCCCACCCACGCGAGACCCCACCGCGAGTATTGGAGCCGCGACTGCGGTTCTTCTGTTTGTTTGAATGCAGCCTGACGACGCCTCTGGGGTGGTGAAAACACAGGCGAGGTATGGGCGACTGTGCAGCACCGGAGCTCTGGGGACCAGCGCCGCATTCCCTCTTCTCTTCCTTGAGGTGCTTATCAGGGGCGAGCTGAGTGGCGGGGCTTTATTTGTAGTTATTTTAGAATAATACGCATCTCTGGAGGGGGGACATGGTCGTTCTGAGATATGTTTGACAGGGGAGGGTGGGGGGGGGCTCCCCTCACGCTTTAGCCGCGTGCCAACAGAAGCAAATAAAAGGATTCACACGAGAAAGAGACCATTCAAAGATGCACCCCTGAAAGGCCCGTCGTGCACCGCTTTGTCTGGGCAGCCTGTCATCTCATCTGTTGTCGCAGTGTGTGCGGCAGATGACAGAGTTTGCGTTTGCTGCCCGGGTCTCAGTGGGAGGTAGAGAGGTGCTTGGGGTGTGATGGGAATGCGCCAGGGGTGCGGTGGCTGCTTAACCACCTGCCTGTTCCACATGCCATCATTTGCTTCACAGTGCCGCCGGCGCTGTTAGTTTATTCACGTTGTCATTTTCACTGACTGGAGGAAGCAGGGTACAGGGGCGCACGTGTGCCTGCGACGGGGCTGTATGGGTGAAGGTACTAAAGCAGTCCTGCCTGCACAGTTACACGCCTCTCTGTCTGCAGTCCACTCTACAGTGTGAAGTTTATTGTACAGTGGGGTTGTATTGGAGGACCGTAATGTTTAGCGCATCTGCCTGAGCTGGGTGAGGGCTGTGCCAGTAATCCTGCCTGTCCGCTTTCCTGGATGCCTTCATTTTGTCTCCGCAGTGCCCACTGTATTGCAATATGTTGATGCTCGTGGGGATGGTTGTGGGTGGGCTGAGAGTGTTTGGGTGAGTTTTGTTACCATTCCTGCCTGCTTCCTTTGCACCCTTTAGCGTGTCCTCTGCATTGCACCCTTGAATGTGATGAACTGGTATGTGCACGTTCTATGGGAGTGGTGTGTGAGTTAACAGGTGTGTTTGTGTTTGCAGGGTTTGGGTGAGTGATGGCTGTGCACTGAAGTCTGCCTGTCTCTCCTCTCTGTCCTACCTGCACTCTGCCCTCCAGGTTGCACGCTTTATTGCGATTTGTAGTTTATTCCTGGCGCACTTGCTCTGGGGATCGGTGTGTCCTTTGGGCTGATGGCCTCTGGTGAGTGTTGTGTTGTGATTCCTGCCTGCCTTGGTGTCCATTTCGTTACACACTTTATTGAATTGTTCTGTTATATTGAAGTATACGTGATGCTGTTGTCAGAGTAATGTGTTTTAGCACCTGTGTTTGGACTGGCGCAGGGGCCAGATGAGGGCTGTCATGTGATTCCTGCCTGCTATGTGTTGCCAGCTACATTACCAGCCTGCGTGTCTTCTATTTCGTTACACACTTTATTAGACTGTGCTCTTATAGAAAAGGGCCAGATTTTGAGTTGTGAGAGTAGCGTGTGTTTTAGCACCTGTGTTTGCACTGGTTCAGGGTTCGGACGAGGACTGTGATGCCTGCCTGCTCTGCGTTGCCAGTTACATTCCCTGCCTGCGTGGCATCCATTTCGTTACACACTGTATTGGACTGCTGGTATATTACAGTACGGGGTTGTAGCGAGAGTAGCCGTGCTTACACACTTGGGTCAGGCTGCACAGGGTTCTAATGAGAGCTGTCATGTGATTCCCGCTAGATTCCCTGCCTGCATGGCGTCAATTTCGTTGCACACTTTATTGAATTGTGCTGTGTTATTAATGTGCAGAGGCTGCTGTGAGAGTGTGCTGAGGGCTGTCGTGTGATTCCTTCCTGCTCTTTGTTGTCGGTTACATTCCCTGCCTGCATGGGGGTTGTTGCATTACACATTTGCAGCGTCGTCTTCAGCGGACTCTTTTACTTGGTGGAATCCCTGCACACCTATGTTGGTTTTTGGTTCCCATACTTATTTCGGGAACGGGGCATTCAGTCCCGGGCAGCAACATTCGCACCCGGCGCATGTGCACAAAGATGCTGTGTGCCCCCACGGTAGTGCAGCCCCAGCAAGTTATTTCGTGACGAGTTAATATTGCCACTATTTTACAGACGGACTTGTTTGACGTCTTTATCGGTATACACCAGCGGTAAGCGGATTACACTTTTCTGAAGAAAATGCGTCATTAAGCCCTGCTGTTGAGACTCCCTCACCCACCTTTGCTGGAGTTTTCTGTTGAGTGTCACACCCCAGAATCTGGTTGTGCGCCGTGGTCCCTGAGGCTGGCAGCCCCTGCTGTGAAATCCACGTGCAGCACCCTGCTTCCACAGCCTTTCTCCAGTCCAGCCAACCAGTGTAGCACTTGTGAAGTCCTTCGCCAAAACTGTTAGTATTAGTACACAGGACACACAAGGCTTGCAGAATAAACGTGCAGTGCATTCTAAGCACTTTCAGCCAATCCGACATAAATGAAGGCTGTGGTTCCTTTATTATTATGGTGCTCTTTGTGCCACATTACATTTTAAAAACTGTGTGTCTTGTGCTTGAGCATATGAGAAGTCAGACTACCCCGTGTTTGGGCAGGATTCGTCCTAACCGTAAAACTAATGGATTAATGCTAAACTGCTGAACCCAAGTGTTAACAGTCCTTGTATTCAAAATATATCTTATGGATAAAAAGATGCAATTATTGATTAATATTTGTGCGATCTATATCAGATTTGCTCAACCTACATCACTTTCCATGAATAAGCCACAGGAGTCAGACTTTGCTATCTGTAGAGAACTGGGGTCAGTCCCCGTGATCCCTTCTCCCTGCCCAGTTAATAATCTGACCCCCGCTGTAGGCGCTCAAGCTGCGCTTGTGATTATTTGATGCAAGGCAGCTACTGATATCTTTCCTGCTGACACCCATTTCCCAAAATGAGCCCGGCCGCAGAGGCGAAGGGTCAGAGGAAATGTTTCAGGGTGACCACCATTCCAAAAATAACTCAGTCTTTTCCATAAAAGGAGAAAACAGTTTTGGCCTCTTACGTTTTTTTCATTTGAAGTTTGGAATACTCACACCTTAGTGTGAGTATTCAAAACTTCAAATGAAAAAAACCTAAGGGAAGGGAACGAACCAATGGGATGGGGGCAGGGGGAGGCTGGCTCCGGGAGGAATTCTTGACAAATAGCGGGGAAAGTGTGAATGTAAGTAGAGGGGCAGGGCTAACTTCTGAAGTCCTCTTGCGTTCTATAAAACGGCTATCTACGTGGAACCACGAAATGACCATAGAAAACCGCAGATGACGAATGGAGACGTGAAGTAAATTGGTTCAAATACTGCTATTGGCAGGAACTGATCACATGACCATTGTTACCGCCTGGACACCAGAGTAAAGAACGGGAGCTGCGACTATCCCATTGAAACAGTATGTGGAATAGACATATGTGGCACTGAATAAAGTATGTTTCTGTTCAGTACTGGGCCCACCGAACTGACCGTATGCTTGAAAGTCAATGCCTAAAAAGGAGATGCTGGATTTCTATGAGCCTGGGGTAGTAGGTGGTTGTTGATGGGTCAAGAGATAATGGAAATTTGGTGTGGCACAGGCAAAGCTGTGCATCTCTTGCTTGCTTCTGCTGACAGTGCTCACTGGAATTTAGCTGCATGAATGGTGTGCGGAAGGACACATCATGAAAGGAGGCCTCTTCAAAAAGCCTATAAAAGACTTTAGAGGGCCCGAGAATGATTTTGTCAGTAACCAAAGTGCACGCACTACTGATGGGGCCCACCTTCGAACCTATGCAGATATGTGGGATTAAAGAGATTGTTGAAGCTAACCTTCCCAGAAGCCCTTACTTCACCGATTTGAGTAAACTGCACGTGTTATTATTTGAAGAATTATTTTTGCAGCCCCACAAGCATGCGGTAGTGTTCAGAATCCATCCAAATATAGAATTAAAGTGCTTTAATCTTTTCCAGACGTTCAAACTGCTTCCTTTCTTCAATAGCCACCCCTTCAAAGCAATCACTGAGGCTGAAATTATACGGTACTATAATTAAGCAGTTTAACTTATAATCAGACCCGCTGGAATAATGCGATTTTGCGGCCAGGGCGTTTTCTAAATAGTCATAGTTTTGCCTCTTTTGCAATATCATCACCCATCATCTGCTGGATAAGCTGCAGATTTTAACAAAAAAATTGTTTCTCTTTCTCAAACAAATCAAAGTTACTAAAAACGCAGCAATGTGTTGCCACGCAGTGGAAGGCCCTTGTCAAAAGGTTGACTGGTCGCTTTTCTGTTCTTTATTGCACAGTAACTGTTGAACAAATTAATGCAAGAAGATACAGGGCAGTTTTTAATGTGTTTAATATTTCAAGACTATACGTTCCCATTGCTTAATAAGCCTTGCTTTATCGCTGCACTCATTTGCTTTAAAATGCACCATTTGCCAATCTTTTTAAAATTTCTTTCTCAGGAGAGGGACTCTCCCTAGACCCCATGTTTGTCCATTGAACTTGTTCACATCGCTAACTAGTGTTTTCTATTGGAAAAGGTAGAGCCAAAGCAGTCTTGCTTAGTACCCTAGCCCTCTTCAGAAGTCAGACTTGCTTGGCAACCCAGAAATTCTCTGAAATAATGTATGAGTTTTCTTTTATGAATGCCTAGAAGAACAGAATTTTTAGTCCATTTATCACAGAAATAGTGCTGAAAATCGAACCAAAAAGATGCCAATTTTTTAAAAATTTCTTCACGGGGGAGAACCCCCCCGAACCCTCTTTATTGCAGTCAGGCTCGCTCGCTGCGTTCTCTCGCATACGTTCATTCATTCTGCATACGCTCACCAGTTTCAAATTACACCAGCCGCCACTGGATGTCGATGACCTTGACGCTGCAGCTGTGGGGACCAGGCGACGCTGAGGATGACCAGGAGCCGGATACGAGCTGTCTTACGAAGGATGTCGAGTGCTGAGGGGGTCGTTGTCCGGTGGGAGCACCAACAAGCCTTGGCAAAAGCAACCCACGTAGGAGATCAAGAAGTTGCAGGAAGAGGACCGGCAAGGTCCAGGAGACTCACCACAAGCAGGGAAGTCAGGGCAAGCCCAGAGCAATCGGGGAGCCCAAAGAAGACGTGAGTTGACCCTCCACAGGTCAAAAACACTGGAGTCGCAGGAGGACCTCGGGCAGCTTTACAAAATAACAGACCACGGAGCACTGGGTGCGATGTGGTTGAAGATCTTTGCAGGAGAAGTAGCCGGAGGTTGGGGCTACTTGGAGCCCAATGCACTTGCTGCAGAATTGCCAACAAGCATTTGCACTTGCAAAAGTACACGGTTTGCACAGGGGTTCGGTTATTGCAGCCCCCATGAGGGATTCTGGCCTCAAACTGGGTGAGAGGACAGCTCGGGCCTCGAGGGACGTAAGAACCCATCTCCTGTGTTGTTGAACCCTTCGGAGTCCGTAGGAGCTCGGGATCAGCAGACCGGTCAGCAGTGTTGCGGTGCCTGTGAATGAAGGAGAGTGACTCCTTCACTCCAAGGGAGATTATCTTCAGGTGTCTTGGATGCTCCACAGGCCCTACACGGATCCTGTATGGTGCACGGGCACAAACGAGGCAGCAGACTGAGAGGGAGACGAAGTCAGGCCCAAACAAAGTCCAGAGTGCCCAGACGGTCGAAGTGCAGTGGTTTCAGTTCTGAATCTTGTCCACGACGAATCTAAGGTCCTACAACCAGGTAAGCCCTTAAGTACCCACAGGAGAGGGATTGAAAGATTCAGGGTACCCTCCCAGGGGAGGTTCTGGACAGGGGGGAGGTTACTCTCATGTCCTTTGTCCAGTTTCGCACCAGAGCGGAAGCCAACGGCTCACAGGACTGGTTTGAACTGGACTATGCAAAGGGACACCAAATGTGCCCCTTTTGCAGATTTTCAGGTGCTGGCAAGTGCACCCACCCAGCCCTAATAAACTAAATCCTGTCTGGGAGGTGGTCACACCTCCCTGTGACAGGATGCCTATTGTTCTACCTTCCCCTACTCGAGCTTGGCTCAGCAGCAGGAGGGCAGAAATGTGTCTTTGGTTGGCATCAACCATTTTGTGCTGTCTGGGGCTAGAAGGCTGGTACCGGGAACACCGAGAGCCCCACGGAGGGCGCTCCTGGTGGGTGGAATCATACATGTTTGACACCAAACACGATAGGGTTTGTTTCAGCCCTTTTCGGGATGGTCATCACGCGGTCGTGTAATGCTCCTCTATATTAGTATATGGCTGCTTCACTGACAACCCGGGAGAATTGACTCCGTACGCAGCAGCGGTGTCCTGCTCATGCAGGGGCACCCTCTTACTTAGAACCAAGCACCCTTCCCTGAGGATTGTAAAGGCCTGCTATAGGGTTGACTTATAGGTTTTAAGTGCAGTGACCCTTAGATATAGTAAACCTATATCTTGAGTAAGTGGTGCATGCACCGACTTACACATGCTGCAATGGCAGGCCTGTAGGTCCATTTTGAATGGTCTCTCATGGGTGGCATAATACATGCTGCAGCCCATGGCAGACTTCTGGGGTACCTATGCCCTGGGTACATGGGTACTATATGCTAGGGGCTGACAAGGGTACCCCAGTATCCAATCTGGTATCTTTTTTTTTATCTACCTAAGTACATAGCATAATAGTTTAGGGAGAAAACAGATAGACTGGGGTCCTGATTAGCAGGATCCCAGCCATACTAGTCAAAAACAGCATTACATCCAGCAAAAAGTGGAGGTAACCATAAGAAGCAGTTCCTACTTTCCTACAATGGGACTTATATTTCACCCTGCGGGTCTCTTTGAAAAAGGTGTCCAAGAGCACATGGTGTGTATGTGAGTGGTCAGGGTTCAGAATTAAATACACCAGTATTTTGGACTGCTCATATGACCATTGGTTATAATGGTAAATTTTTAATGTAATAATACTTCGGAAGCCACCTGACATGGAATTTTATTATTGTTTACTCTATTATTGATTGCAGTGCTTTTCAGTAATCAAACAATAAACGTATTACCTACTGGCAGTCGCCAGTAGGTAGTTATAGTTAGGACCAAGGTTTCCCTAGGAAAAGTGTTTTTTGTTTTGCCAATAGCTTTGGCGCTGCTTGACGAATCGTCACGAAATTTAAAAAAAAAAGACCCCTTCTTGGTTCAGCTGCTGTGTTGAAAGTTTCAGGGTGATCCGTCAAGCGGGGGCCGAGAAAAAAGGTGGCCCCAAAATTCTTTTTCCCCTTGTTATGACTATGGGGATTTAAATATTTTTTAACACGAACACAGCCGGAACTACTCAACAGAATTACACCAAATTTGGCAGAAAGCTAGATGTTGATCCAGAAAGCGTTCTTTTTGTGATTTGGTGTTAATCCATTTAGTAGTTTCAGAGATATTTAAGTTAAAAGAATGTAGCTATCTGGTGATGCGAGTCTGTAGCCTACTGAAATTTGATTGGCTGCCAACACTTCAACCAGGAAGTGTTGGCATTATGTGTTTTATGTGGGAATCGGCTTCAAGCGGAGTCCCACATAAAAAGTAAAAAATAAAGAAAAGGGGGCAGGGTAGGAATACCCTGATTTCCCCCTTCCCCCCCCACCCAGATGTGATGGGCGGTCCCACAGGGACCCTGCCAGGGTTTTACAGCATTTTTGTAAAACATATTACAGCAAATTCACAGTTAGATCCGCAAATCCCCAGGTAAAATAAATCTAAAAAAGATGCGGGCTCCCGCGCGTCTTTTATATGATGCCCCTGGGTGGGCCAAATCCTGGGGGCATGTTTTATAATAATGTGGGTGGTGTCCTTGCGGTGCCCCGGAGACCGCCATCTCCATGGGGCAAAAAAGTAAAGTGTGCAAAGGGCCTGCATGGCCCCCCCTGCAGCCCTGGGGACCGCCACCTCCATGGGGCTATTGATTAAAATTAGTTTGAAGGAGGCCTGTATGGCCGGCCCCGGGGCTCGGCACCTCCCCGGGGCTAATGTATTTATGCGGGGGGCCCGCTAGCCTCCCCCTGCAGTCCCGAGGACCGCCACCTCTCCGGGGCAATGAATAATAAATAGAAATATGGGGGGACTGCCCAGCCTCTGCACAGCCCCGGGGACTTCCACCTCCCCGGGCAATAAATAATAGAAATGCGGGGGGCTGCACGGCTCCTGCAGCCTTGGGGAACACCACCTCTCTGGGGCAATGAATAATAGAAATGCGGAGGGCCTGGTAGGCCCCTCCGCAGCCCTGGGGACGACCACCTCCCCAGGGCTCAAATGACATAATGCAGGGGTCTGTTGCAGATGTGTGAGAAAATACTTAGGAAACTCATACATTAGTGGACCTTCAAGATTTCAATATCAATATGTAAACACCCAGATACTTTTTCTTATCAAAAGCATTTATTCATACAAAATTATTTTTCCTTTTTCATTAATACATCATCATTATATATATATATATATACACAACTTTTTTCTTTTATCTAATTCATTCTAAAAGCATAATCGGTCTATTTACGCAAAAATCCTTAGTATATATGTTCAGGCATACTCCCACATTCATCCCGTACTTAACATGAAGAGATTATATACACACTTTTGATTGAACAGCTCATCGATATACGCTATGTGTATTGTCTCCAAAATGTTTATGTATTATTTATTTCATTTATATTGAGTCCTCATTGATAGAGAGACTTCAATTGATTATGGACGGTATAATGTCACAAAGTGGGGTCGGAACAGTATATTACTAGGGGCAAAAAACATTCATCGTTGTCATGGCTGAAGACAGGTGTGTCCAATTCTACACTGATGTTACTAGAGCTGGCTATAAAGTGAAGGTTACTGTCACAGAGGTTTAGCCAAGATACAAATTCCGGGATATTTTCTTGGTCAGCTGTCCAGATAAAAAAGATGTTGTCTATGTATCTGGACCAATTACTAATAGATTCACTAAAAGGGGCAATTTCGTTGTAGACGTATCGGGATTCAAACTGAGCCATGTATATATTTGCAACCGTGGGGACACAAGATGCCCCCCATGCTTACTCCTTTGGTTTGTTTGTACAATGACCCGTTGCACTCAAAGGTGTTCTCTTGTAAAACTACTTTCAAACATTCTACAATGAACATCCTGGGGCAATCAATTTGTAGCACCTCCATAAACCATGTAACTGCCTCAATGGCCTCAATTTGGGGGATGTTACTATAGAGGGCTTCAATGTCCATGGTCACCATGGTGTGTATCATGGCATTAAATGGTAGATGTTCCACTCTGTTGATCATATCTCGTGTGTCCCTTACATATGATTGTATTTTAGGTACATGAGGTCTAAGTATAATATCCACGTATTTTGATAAAGGCTCTGTAACAGACCCAGTGGTGGTAACTATGGGTCTGTAAGGTGGATCTGTACTGTGTGTGTGAATCTTAGGGATTCCATAAATGGCTGGCATTTTGGGATTTTCAACATTTAGGTATTCCCATTCTTTCTCACAGATATGGTTCTGTCTAAGTGCCTGTGTAGTTATTTCTAACACTATTTTTTTAACACGTTTGGTGGGGTCGATTTTAATAGGGATGTAATGTTGTACATTTTGTATCATTTCCTGCATTTTGAGTACATATTGATTAGTGTCCAGCAGGACTATTCCACCACCCTTGTCGCAGAAGATCAGAAAGAGTGTGTGTGGGTGTTTGTGATCTGAAGCTATACTCAAGGGATTCAGTGTGGCAGTGCAGTGTGTGATACATGGGCTCAAACATTCGTACGTGTCACAAGATGGTGCAACAATTCAGGGTGTCGCACATGGGCTCACATCGTCATCGGACAAAGCATAAGAGGTGCAGCAATGCAGAGTGTGGCACACACAGTCATATGGTATGGTATTCAGCACAAGAGAGGCAGTAATGCAGAGTGTGACACACAGGCTCACATAGTCATGGTACACAGCAGAAGAGAGGCAGTAATGCAGAGTGTGACACACAGGCTCACACAGTCATGGTACACAGCAGAAAAGCAGCAGACGAAGAGGTGCAGTAACTTAGGGTGTAGCACACTGGCTTACATTGTCCTCAGACACAGCAGAAGACTTAGCAATGCAGGATGTAGCACACAGACTCACATGGTCATCGGACAAGGAAAAAGAAGTGCAGCAACACAGGGTGTGGCACATGCAGTCATCTGGTTTTGGTTCACAGCAGAAGAGGTGCAGTAATGAATGTACACAGGTTCACTTGGTCCTTGGTGATAGCAGCAGATGTGTAGCAATGCAGGGTATAGCACACAGGCTCACGTGGTCATCAGACAAGGCAGAAGTGGTGCAGCAACACAGGATGTGGCACACCTAGTGATATGGTTATCGTACATAGCAGAAGAGGTGCAGTAATGAATGTACACAGGTTCACTTGGTCCTTGGTGATAGCAGCAGATGTGTAGCAATGCAGGGTATAGCACACAACCTCAGATGGTCATCAGACGCATCAGAAGTGTGCAGGCGAAGAGATGCAGCAATGCATTGTGTAGCACACAGGTTCCAATGGGCATCGGTGCACATGCTTCACCAGCAATGCAGGGTTCATCAGACTCAAAGGGAAGTGCAGGGTCCAGGCGCGGCAGACTTAGATCTTCTCAATTGGGCACAGTTAAGTTGTCCTGTAGCATTTTCTGCATGAAGTACGCTGACTTTGGGAACTCTTCGCAAAACGAATAAACGTGGGGCTGGGCAGTGATTACAGGCTCCTGAAGCTCGGAGTCTCTGACCTTCGTACCTCAAGTTGCTGTACACTGAGCTTGGGCTCTGGGAGATCAGTGAAAGTCCTCCTCGCAGGCAGTCCATCTCCTGTGGCCTTCAGTGTCAGGACTGAGTTTATTCTTCAGTCCGGGGATCTAGCGCTTACCTGTAGAAGGGAGTCAGCCAAGATTCTTGTCTCTGGCCTTTGCCTTTCTCTTCAATTACAATATAATACAATCTCTCCTTCCACCAGGATAGATATTCACACCAAATTGTTGTACTTGGCCATAACAACATTCTAAGGAGATTGGGTGTAACTCGAGGAGCCGTGAAGGCCGTGTGCAAAGAGAAGGGAGTCATCAGGCACTGACTACAACGAAGAATCTGAAACACTCTACAAAACAAGGGGACCCACACATACTAAGGCACCATCACCACACCCGGGAGCCTCACCACACCCGGGAGCCTCACCACACACGGGAGCCTCGCATGTTCCACAGCACTGACTACAACTGAGAATCTGAAACACTCTACAAAACAAGGGGATCCACACACACTGAGGCACCATCACCACACCCGGGAGCCTCACCTTGCAAGTTCCCAAGCACTGAATCCAACAGACCTGGGCCTGAAGGTACCTGAGCCTCATATCACTGCGAGGCCATGCTATTGGCAATATAGCGCTATATAAATTTCTGTCAAAAACATATGTGCTGCACACACAACCAGGGAAATGATGGTGCCCAGATATGACCTATTACACATATTCAGAAAGTAGTGTCATTCGCTCTGCTCTCTGGGTTACAGGTAGCAACTACCCCACTACTACAATCAGCCACTCCAAACCGTTAGTAGTGTCATGCTGGTCACATTAAAAGGAGTACCACTCTGGGTGGACCTCAGTCTCCCAACATAGTCCTGCACTCTGCTGGAGGTCAACAGACCATATGTGAAGCAATTGTGCGGAGACTTTGGTACCTTCAAAGGCATTATATTCCAGTCCTTGCAGAATAGTAAAATGCCAAGTTTGTCACATGGATTCTGCCCCAGACCTTGTGACCCTACTCTTCCTGTTCTCAGTCTGAATGCTGCTATCCTGCCATAGGCCCTGCTTGGGGTCGGTGCTTGCTCTCCTGCTCTGACTGCTGATATCCTGTCATAGGCCCTGCTTGGGGTCGGTGCTTGCTCTCCTGCTGATATCCTGTCATAGGCCCTGCTTGGGGTCGGTGTTTGCTCTCCTGCTCTGACCGCTGATATCCTGCCATAAGCCCTGCTTGGGGTTGGTGCTTGCTCTCCTGCTCTGGCTGCTGATATCCTGCCATAAGCCCTGCTTGGGGTTGGTGCTTGCTCTCCTGCTCTGACTGCTGATATCCTGTCATAGGCCCTGCTTGGGGTCGGTGCTTGCTCTCCTGATTTGGCTGCTGCTATCCTGCCATAGACCCTGCCCCGGGTCCGGTGCTTGCTCTCCTGCTCTGACTGCTGCTATCCTGCCATATACCCTGCTTGGGGTTGGTGCTTGCTCTCCTGCTCTGACTGCTGCTATCCTGCCATAAGCCCTGCTTGGGGTTGGTGCTTGCTCTCCAGATTTGGCTGTCTGTTCCTTTTCGCAGACTCTGCTTCAGCATGTTCCCACGCGCGGTGGAGGGTTGGACGCTTCCCTATGCGTAGCGCAGGGCTGAGTACAGGGCTTAGTCCACAGCAAAGCCTTGTGCACACACCCGGCGACCTGGCTTGCCTGTTCGGGCTGGACTGTTCCCATGAGGCACAGGGTCAAGACTGATTTGCATATGGCCAGGTCTAAACTGGGGTGGCATGGTGAGCAAAAGGATGATGGATTTAACCCCGATCTCTTGACTGGGGTGAATGTTTGATTTGTTCCCCACTCCGTCCATCAATCGTGTGTTTTTGCAAACCCTGCATGTGATCAGTGCCCCCCCCCCACTGTGCACAGCCGTCAGCCATGTGCTGAATGAGGTTGGGGACAGGGCCTTCGACCAACCGTTCAGAGCATGGGGTTGGCTGCAGGGCCTGCCCTACGGCCAGACTCTGCACCCAACTCCCGGGGGCAGCCAATCCCCCATTACCTCTATCAGCCCCTCAACCATTACCTCCTTTACCGGCTACCTGCGTAATAACCATAAAAATGCCTTACCTCTCTTTAACTCTACCTGCCCCTGACTTCTAAAAAACCCTTACCTCCCCTTCTTTACCCGTCACTAATCCCTAAAAAACCCTTACCTCCCTTTACCCCTATTCACTCCTGAGCATGTGTGTGTTAGCTCCTGCTCTCTTGTGAATTCCTGTTCTCTGTGGCAGACCCTGTATAAATCTGGCTCTTGCACTCTCACTTTCTGTTCTCTGTGGAAACCCTGTATAGATCTGGCTCCTGCTCTCTTGCTGTCTGTTCTGTGGCAGACCCTGTATAGATCTAGCTCCTGCACTCTCACTGTCTGTTCTCTGTGTCAGACCGTGTATAGATCGGCCTCCTGCTCTCTTGTTGTCTGTTCTCTGTGGCAGACCCTGTATTGATCTGACTCCGGCTCTCTCGCTGTCTCTTCTCTGTCGCAGACCCTGTCTAGATCTGGCTCCTGCTCTCTTGTTGTCTGTTCACTGTGGCAGACCCTGTATAGATCTGGCTCCTGCTCTCTTGTTGTCTGTTCTCTGTGGCAGACCCTGTATAGATCTGGCTCCAGCTCTCTTGCTGTCTGTTCTCTTTGGCAGACCCTGTATAGATCTGGCTCCTGCTCTCTTGTTGTCTGTTCTCTTTGGAAGACCCTGTATAGATCTGGCTCCTGCTCTCTTGTTGTCTGTTCTCTGTGGCAGACCCTGTATAGATCAGGCTCCTGCTCTCTTGCTGTCTGTTCTCTGCGGCAGACCCTGTATAGATCTGGCTCCGGCAATCTTGTTGCCTGTTCTCTGTGGCAGACCCAGTATTGATCTGACTCCGGCTCTCTCGCTGTCTCTTCTCTGTCGCAGACCCTATATAGATCTGGCTCCTGCTCTCTTGTTGTCTGTTCACTCTGGCAGACCCTGTATCGATCTGGCTCCTTCTCTATTGCTGTCTGTTCTCTGTGGCAGACCCTGTATAGATCTGGCTCCAGCTTTCTTGTTGTCTGTTCTCAGTGGCAGACCCTGTATAGATCTGGCTCTGGCTCTCTTGTTGTCTGTTCTCTGTGGCAGACCCTGTATAGATCTGGCTCCAGCTCTCCTGCTGTCTGTTCTCTGTGGCAGACCCTGTACAGATCTGGCTCTCTCGCTGTCTGTTCTCTGTTAGGTGTCATTATTAGTTTGTACTGATGATAAGTGTTAGACCTGGTACCATTGGCGTGAGTCTCCCTTCCATTTTTTACTGATTGCCTCCTCTGTTTTTGATATGTTTTGCTGGTTTAGATGCTTTGGGCACTGTGCCACTGCTATTCAGTGCCACCGTGCAAGTGCTCCCTATGATAAATTGATGTATTGATTAGTGACTCCATGATTGGCTTATTTGATTTACTTGTCAGACCCTAGTACAGTGCACCATGTGTGCCCAGGGCCTGTAAATCAAATGCTGCTGGTGGGCTTGCAGCACTGGTTGTGCCACCCACAGAAGCAGCCTGTAAAGTGTGTCTCAGGCCTGCCATTGCAGAGCCTGTGGGCAGTCTAGTACTGCCATGTCGACTTGGCAAGTGCACCCACTTGCCAGTCCCTAAACCTTCCCTTTTCTACATATCAGACACCCCTAAGGTAGGCCCAAGGGCAGGGTGCATTGTATGTAAAAGGTCGGACATGCCCTGATGTGTGTGGCATGTCCTGATAGTGAATTACTTTACACTACAATGGTCCCTAGGAAAGTAGGGATAAGCGTACAAAAATGAATGAATACAGACCCAATCAGTACTGTATTGGTTAAACTTGTCCAGCCGGACAGAGGTCTAATATTTAATTTTAACAATTCTTTGACATATATACAAACGAAGATACTGAGAGTGGGACACAAGCCTGCATCCTACTACAGAAACAAAAAACAGACAGTTGGAGAACATTTAAGGGAGGCTCAGGCAACGCTCACGGTTTGTTTTTAGAAAAAATTCTCAATAGGGTAACCAAATCGCAAGGAACACCTCTACATAGTCAATAGTAACATAACGGTCATTGTATGAGGTATTTTTAGGCTGTCGACAGCGTTTTGATCCATGTGAAGGTGCGTGGATCATCATCAGGACATTAAATAAGCATGCCTGTATATTAGTGCCTTAGATACAGCAGTTGCGGGGGTTGAGAAAGTACTGTGGATGACACACTCGGGTTGTCGCAGGATCGCCCGGTGGCGAGAATTACTTCGGTAGTGTTGGAGCCACCGACGTGTACTCCGATGGCGCAATGGCCTACGTAAGGTAGAATCCTTTTGACGTATTAAGGTAAAGTTCAGGGTTGGGAGCCACAGGTGTGTGCTCAAACGGCGTAGTGGCCTATTTCCGATGTCTACGCCGAGCTGCACGGGGGTCAGCTTCCGATGATAGTGAATTACAGCCATTTTCGTTTTTCACTATTGCAAGGCTACCTGTCCCCATAGGCCAGAATGGGCAGTTTGATTATAACATCTTATAATCCTAACTGACCCAGGAAACATGGTAGAAATTCGAGTTTAGTATGCCTGAACTCAGAATGATAAAATACATCTTTTAGTGAAGTTGGTTTTAACATTCTGTGTTTGAAAATACCACTTTTAGAAAGTAGGTATTTTCTTGCCTAACCATCCAGCCTGCCTCTGCTAGCTTGTGTATTGTATGTCTGGTTTGTGAGTGACAGGGGCTGGGGAGACTCCAGGAGACAGGGTGAGTCAGCACAGGGCTGAATAGACCTATCTGCATGTAGAGTGGTGGGAGGAGTAGCACCTGGGTCTGAATAGGGCTGTGCCTGCCTTCCACAATGCTGGCTCCACCTCCTGTGGTGCGTCTGATGTCCCTGGCCCACTCTGACAAAGGAAGAAGGTGTGCACTGGCAGAATGCACCCAGAACTGGTTTGGACTAGGTACAGGACCCTCTGCCTTCAGAGGACAAAGGATTTGCTAGTATAAATATTGGGGCCCAGACCCCAGGACTTTAGATCACTTCTGGAACAACAAGACGAACCTTTGCCAAGGAGAAGAACCAAGGAAGCTGCAGGTGTTTGGCCTGCCCCCCCGCCAGTGTGCTGTGTTGCTGGGTTGGCCTGCAG
Source organism: Calotriton arnoldi (assembly GCA_963921515.1). NCBI lineage: Eukaryota > Metazoa > Chordata > Amphibia > Caudata > Salamandridae > Calotriton > Calotriton arnoldi. Next base: position 615,724 of record CAWUFW010000829.1, on the reverse strand, counting down.
TGGTGTCTTCATTGCCAAGGAAAGGAGAAGGAACTTTTAAAGAACTTTCATCATCTTGCAGAATATTTCTCCAAGGGCTTCAACTTGTGTTTGCCTCCTGCTGAAGTCTCAGGGACAAAAGACTTCACCACCAGCTCCCCTCTGAATTTCCTTGCTGGGAATTCTGTCTGCAGAAGCCTGCGTGTCGCTGGAAGCTGGAAGCGCGACTCAATGAGAAGAAGTGTGTCGCAGTCGCAGCTGTTGCTGTTGCATCGCCGGAGAAGCGTGTCGCCGCCGCATCACCAGAGAAGCGTGCCTCCGTCGCAGCTGTTTACCGATGCATCACCGGAGAAGCGTGTTGCCACCACGGGGGTCGCCGTCGCATCACCGGAGAAGCGTGTCGCAGGGCCTGTCGCGGCTCCTAAGTTACAGAGTTCGCCGCACGGCCGCCGGGCGTGCACGCATCGTCTTCACGTCATCGCAAAAAGGGCGCCATCTTATCGCATCGCACCGGATTGTCGCATCGAGGCGCCATCTTGCCGCATCGTAACCGGAACGCAGTACGAGAATCAACGCATCACCTCCTCTCCGGTAAGGAACAAGACGCATCCCCAACGCAAGCATTGAGGAGCGACGCATCGCCTCCCCGAAAGCAAGGAACCGACGCATCACCCTCCCTGCGAACCTTTTGTTTGTTTTGCGTTACGCATCCAGGTACTTTTGTGAGAAACGTGTCGCATTTATCATCAACTTGAACTAAGTTACTTCTACCATCTTTAAGTCTATTTTGAGTACAGTATTGTGGATTTTTGTCGTTTGTGGTCTTGTGTTAAGTCTATATAAAGAATACTTATTTTTATAAAACCTGTGTGGGGTCCATCTGTAGTGTTTTCACTGTGTCACTGTATGTGTTCACAAATGCTTAACACACTGCCTCTGAGATAAGCCTGTCTGCTCGTGCCAAGCTACCAAGGGGGTGAGCAGGGGTTATCCAGCAGTGTAATCCCCTTTCCCTGACTTAAAAGCAAGGGCCCCTATTTGGTCAAAGGTGTATACCATTGCCAAGTAGGGACCCCCAGTTCTAACATTGGTGGTCAGCGGTGAGGATTCTGGACTTGCATTTGTGACTCATATACAGTAATTGGTGTACACTACTAGTGAGTGCAGACCAAACGCAACCACGTACTTTTTTTTTCTTGGTAGAATTTTTTTCCTTGGACTGTTATTTTTCCTGAGAGCTGCCAATTCTTACTGCCATTAGCAGACTAGCATCTGTTGCATCTATGGATCTAGATTTTGAGGAAGAGAGGTTGGAAACCTACAATTTGAAACAGCTCAAGCACCTCTGCAGAGAATTTAAAGTTGCTACCCAAGGCATTTCCAAAAAGGATGAGTACCAAAAGGCGCTGAGGGCCTGGGTGGAAGCAAGAAATGCCCCTGAGCTGGTGGTGGAGCAAGCTGGGGATGCAGATGGGCAGCTGGATACGCCAGTGTTTCCAGCTAGGGAAGGGGTACCGTCCCCGCCTGGCAGAAGGGTCTCTTCCAAAGGCCTGTCCCCAAGAGAGCTGGAAGACAGGGAGAGAAATAGGGTGCACAGAATGGAGATGGCCAAGCTCAAGATGGAGGGTCAGAGGGACCTAGAGAATAGCAGATTGTCCTTGGAGAGAGAGAGAATGAGATTGGAACATAAGAGAATGTTGAGGGAGTTCGAGCTCAAAGCAAAAGGCTTAGAACTCAATCCCTCTGGTGGCAGCGCACCATCTGTGCCTTCAGAAGGCAGGGTATATATCCCCAAGGATGTCATCAAAGATTTCCATAAGCATGAAGATATTGGGCAGTGGTTTGCAGCCTATGAGATAGCAATGTTGGCCCACCGGGTCCCTGAGAAGGATTGGGGAGCGGGGTTGTGGGGTCGCTTTGTGAGTGAAGGGAGGGATACATTGTTAGACGTACCCAGTGAGAATAGGATGTCTTATTCCCACATGAAGGAAGCCCTGATGACAAGGTACGGTTTGACCCCAGAACTCTATAGACAGAGGTTCAGGAATTGTAAGAAGCGGGAGGCAACCACTTGGGTGAAATATGTATCTTTCTTTTGCAGAGCTATGGATGGTTGGGTGAAGGGTAGCAAAGTGGATACTTTTGAAGCGCTCTATGATTTGTTTGCATGGGAGCACTTGTCTGCTAATTGTTTTCCAGAGCTACGCCAGCACCTTATTGATAGCAAGTTAACTAACCATAGGAAGCTTGCTGAGGAGGTGGACCGCTGGGTCAGCACCCGGGTCCACAAGGGTCACTTGGGAGACTTCGCCAAAGGTGGGCAGGGTCCCCAGCAGAAGAGTGGGGGGGACAAGGGTAAACAGAGGGAGTTCCAGAAAGGGCCCCAAAGTAATTCCCAAGGGAACCAAGGGAAGGGTTCCCAGCCTCCCCCTGAGAAAAAGTCCGAGCCCCCGACAGGTAAACCTGTTCACAGGGGGCCCGCTACATGCTTTCAGTGTAAGCAAGTGGGACACCGTTGGTATGATCCCCAGTGTCCCCAAAAGGGTCAGTATGTGCCACCCCGTGCACCACCCTGTCAGATGGCGAGTGTAGCCCTGGGGGGGAAGGAGATGGGTGCCCAAGGTGGGTGGGGTCACGCAGAAATGTCCCTTGTCTCTTTAGGAGACTTTGAGATGTCCCCAAGACCCAGCTGCCTGATAACACTAAGAAATACATGCAGTGGGTGACCATCAATGGCCATAGGGTGGAAGCTCTAAGAGACACCGGGGCTAGTGTGACATCTGTCAGTTGCTGGTTGGTGTCCAAAGAGCAGGTGATCCCCCATGCATTCTTCCCTGTAGTTGCCAAGGACAACTCAGAGAGCCAGTGTGAGGTGGCTCAGGTTCCCTTTGAGTGGGGGGGGGGGGTCTCAGGTACTCTTCAAGTAGCTGTGAGGCCAGCCATGCCTGTTGATTGTCTGTTGGGCAATGATTTAAAAAGCTCCCCTTGGGCTAAGGTGGAGAAGAAGGCTCATTTAGAGATGTTGGGTCTGCCTTAGTGGGCGTGTGTAACCACTCGGTCTATGGCAGCCAGTAGGGGTGTTCAAGAGATCCTGGAGCCTGAAAGTATGGCCCAGGTACCTGCCTTAAAGAGAAGAGGTAGGGGGCACGGGAAACCAGCCCCCAGTGTTCCCACGGTCCAGGAGGAGGCAGACCTTGAGGGGGATGCCCTGGAACCTACAGGGGAGCAAGTTGCTGAACTGGGGGACCTGCCTGAGCTGACCCATTGGCAGCAAGAAGGAGGACCCTCCAGGGAGGAATTTTGTGCAGAGCAGAAGAAGTGCCCTTCTCTTGTGGGTTTGTGGCAACAGGCCACGAACCAGGCAGCAGGTGATCAGTCTGGATCACATTGGAGAACGACCTCCTGTATAGAGAGTCCAAGGTTGCTGAGCCTGCGTCAGCCCGTGTGCTGGTGGTACCCCAGCGCTTCAGAGCCTTCCTACTGGGTTTGGCTTATGATGTGCCTTTAGCTGGACATCTGGGGCAGAACAAGACCTTTGAAAGGCTTGTCACCCACTTTTATTGGCCCCAGATGCGGAAAAGTTCAGACACTCATTGTAGGACTTGTCAAACTTGCCAGGCAAGTGGGAAAAGTGGCAGGAAGCACAAGGCTCCTCTCCAACCTTTCCCTGTAGTCAGTACCCCCTTTGAACGGGTGGGCATTGACATTGTGGGGCCACTGGACCCCAAGACAGCCATGGGCAACAGGTTTATCCTGGTCTTGGTGGACCATGCTACCCGGTACCCAGAAGCCATCCCGCTCAGGACAGTGACGGCCCCCGTGGTGGGACGTGCACTGATGGGGATTTTCTCCCATGTGGGGTTCCCCAGAGAGGTGGTGTCAAACCGTGGTACAAACTTCATATCTAATTATATAAAGTCCCTGTGGCAGGAGTGTGGTGTTACATACAAGTTCACCACTCCTTACCACCCCCAAGGTAATGGGCTGGTTGAGAGATTCAACCAGACCCTTAAAGGCATGATAATGGGTCTTGAGGAACCTATGAGGCGTAAGTGGGACGTCCTCTTGCCATGCTTTCTTTTTGCTTACCGTGAGGTGCCACAGAAGTCCCTAGGGTTCAGTCCCTTTGAACTGCTGTATGGACACCCGGTAAGAGGACCTTTGAGTCTGGTCAAGGAAGGCTGGGAGCAATCTCCCAGGAAACCTCCCCAGGATGTATACAGTTACATGCTGGCCTTCAGGAACCAGACTCGGCGATTCAGACAGCTCGCTCAGGCGAATCTGGAAGCCAGCCAGGAAGAGATGAAGCGGTGGTATGATTAGAATGCCACTCTGATTGAGCTTCAACCTGGTCAGAAAGTTTGGGTCATGGCCCCTGTAGAGCCCTGTGTGCTCCAGGACAGGTGGACCGGACCATTTGAGGTGGTGGAGCTCAAGAGTGATGTCACCTACCTGGTGAACTTGCGATCTCCTAGGAACCCTTTGCGGGTCCTGCATGTTAACCGCCTGAAGCCCCACTTAGAAAGGTCCGAAGTGGGCATGCTCCTAGCGACAGATGATGGAATGGAGGAGGAGACCGAGCCTCTTCCTGACCTCCTGTCTGCAACAGAGCAAGATGGGTCAGTGAATGGTGTCAGCCTCTCTGCCACACTGACCCCTGAACAGCAGCAAGATTGTCGCCAACTGTTGGGGCAATTCTCTGATTTGTTCTCCCTGGTTCCTGGTGTCACTGAGTGGTGTGTCTATGATGTGGACACTGGGGACAGTCCTCCTGTGAAGCACAAGGCTTACAGAGTGACTGACAGGGTCAGAGCTTACATCAAGGAGGAGGTCTCCAAGATGTTTGCCTTAGGGGTGATTGAGTCCTCTAACAGTCCTTGGGCCAGCCCAGTGGTTTTGGTCCCAAAGGCTGCCGCGCCTGGTGCCACACCCGAACTCCAGTTCTGTGTGGACTACCGAGGACTCAATTCAGTCACCAGGACTGACGCGCACCCCATCCCCAGAGCTGATGAGCTCATTAATCGGTTAGGGGCTGCCCGGTACCTCAGCACATTTGATTTGACGTCTGGGTACTGACAGATCGCCTTGACTGATGGGGCAAAGGAGAGGTCCGCATTCTCCACACCGGATGGGCACTACCAATTCCGGGTTATGCCCTTTGGGATGAAGAATACCCCTGCCACCTTTCAGAGGTTGGTCAACCAGGTGTTGGCTGGACTGGAGGATTTCAGTGCCGCCTACCTGGATGACATTGCAGTGTTCAGCGCCAGTTGGGAAGAACATCTGCGCCACCTCTGGGAAGTGTTGATGGCACTGCGAAAGGCAGGCCTCACGATCAAGGCGAGTAATGTGTGATATCTAGTACTGTGTACTACCTACTGTAATGTACTGCTGATTACTTTATGTTGCCAATCACAATGTGTCTTCTACTGTGATGTGCTGTCTCGTGCAAAGTACTGTGTTGTAAACACTGCCTAGTTTAGTGTGCCTCCTTTTATTATCTCCCCATCAATTACAATTCTCTCTGGTGCAGTTTACCATCTAGTATGGTGTAGAGTCTAGTACAGTGTGTTTTGTAACAGCAGTGTACCTTGTACTACAGGTTAATGGGCTAGATGCATCAAAGGGTTTTGACCATTCTGTGTCTATGGGAAAATGTGTTCATGCATATGTCCCAATGTCTAGTAAAGTGTTTTGTTGAGTATTGGGGTGAGTACAGCGTTCAGACTAGTGCAATGTTCTCTCTCGATGCGTTGTGCCTGGTGCATTATACAACATAGGGCACTGTGCTGTATAGTGCAGTCTGCTGTCTAATACAGTGCGCCATGCAGTATAGTGTGCTTTCTAGTGAAGCGTTCTGTCAAGTTCTTGAAATGTAAACATAAGAGTGTAGTTACTTCCTATCCTTATCCCAGAGCACCTGTTTGTTCTCATTATAAATAACAATAGTGTGGTCTAGGGCATAGTGCCTTTTAGTACAGTAAGCTATCTTGTACATTGTACCTTCTAGTACAGTGAGTCGTACTAAATTCCTAGCACTCGATGCGTTTAGTGCAGTTTGCTGTCTGGTACTAACATCTTCTGTTAAGTGGAGGGTGTTGTCTAGCCCTGTATGCTGTCCATTGCAATCTAATATATGGTACAGAATGCCATCCAGTGTAGTGGGATCACTAGTGCTGTGCACAATGTAGTAGTGTAACGTCTAGTAGAATGTGATTTGCTGTCTACCTTTGTGTTACCATGCACAGTGTTCAGACCAGTGTACTGCATAGTGCAACGCGCAGTCCATTAGTGTCCTGCCTGTTGCTTTGCTCTGTCTAATGCACTGTGCTGTCTAGTGCTGTGTAATGCTGATGTCGGCATTTACTATCCCAAGGTATTCATTTTCTCTCCCATTATAAATCGGGCAGCCCTTTGACAAATACTGGTGCTCTTCCTTTCGCATTAAAGGAGTGCTGGTTCTCTTCCTTTCACATTAAACAAGTGCTGGCGCTCTTCCTTTCACATTAAAGAAGTGCAGGTGCTCTTCATTTCACATTAAAGAAGTTCTGGGACTCTTCCTGTTCGCATAAAAGAAGTGCTGGTGCTCTTCCTTTCACATTAAAGGAGTGCTGGTTCTCTTCCTTTCACATTAACCCCTTCGGTGCGTTGGACGGCCGGGAGCCGCCCGACGCACCTGTGCTCATGTGCGTCAGACGGCGATCACATGGCACTGCAAATCCCTCCCCCCCCATTTCCCCCCAACAGCCTCGGGAGCTGGGGAAAGGCTTCCCTAGCTCCCAAGGCTGTGTGTTTGGTTTCTCTGAAATGAAGATCAGCGCGCTCGTCACGCTGACCTCTTTTCAGTGAAACCGAAACTGAAATGAGCCAATAGGCTCATTTCAGTTTCACTTGCTACAAGCTCAGGGGGCTATCTCAGCCCCCCCCCGAGCACGTAGAAAGTCAGGAGAGGTATCATTGGAATGGGGAGAGTCTCCCCAGGAGGGCAATCCCCAAGCAGGGATCCACTCACTGGATACCACGGAGGGGGAGGGGCCCCTTGGGCAAGGGCCTTTGCTCCCCCCAATTGTTCTGGGCACAATTCAGTCTTTCTGCCCCCCTGGGGGGCAGATGGGGGCAGTAACCTCCAATCTGCCCTTCGGGAGGGGGCAGAAAGCCCACTAGAAGCCATGGATTGTGACTGGGAAGAGCTAAAAACAGGGATTACGGGTATAGCACAGCGAATTCTAAGCACTATATTTCTTAAAAAATACGTTTTTGCCGATTTTGCATTGGACAGCCACACTAGCGAGGTATCATTTTACTCGGGAGACCAAGGGGAACGCTGGGTGGTAGGACATTTGTGCCGGCATGGTGATCCCACACAAAAATGTGTGGAAAAAATGATTTTTTTCAGCTAAATTTGAGGTTTGCAGGGGCTACTGGGTAGGAAAACGTTGGGGGATCCACGCAAGCCATACCTCCCTGGACTCCCCAGGGTGTCTAGTTTTCAGAAATGTTTGGGTTTGGTAGGTTTCCCTAGATGGTCGCCGAGCCAGTGGCCAAAAACCCAGGTGCCCCCCTTGCAAAACCAGGCAGTTTTGTGATAGGTAATTCTGATGTCTCCACAATACGTTTTGGGCCCTTGCCTGTCGCGGGTACTTGGTCCACCCACACAAGTGAGGTACCTTTTTATTGAAAGACCGGGGAGAATACTGGGTGGTAGGAAATATGTGTCAGACCGGTGATCCCACAACTTTCCCACACAGAAATTTGAGAAAAATTTGATTTTTTCAGCTAAATTTGAGGTATGCAGGGGATTCTGGGTAGGAAAATGTTGGGAGATTCACGCAAGCCATACCTCTCTGGACTCCACAGGGTGTCTAGTTTTCAGGCATATGTGGGTTTGGTAGGTTTCCCTAGATGGCCGCTGAGCCCAGGGCCAAAAACCCAGGTGTCCCCCCCTTTCAAAACCAGGTCGTTTTGTGATAGGTAATTTTGATGTCTCTACAATACGTTTTGGGCCCTTGCTTGTCGCGGGTACTTGGCCCTTCCCCACGAGTGAGGTACCATTTGTATCGGGAGACTCTGGAGAATCCGGAGTGGGTGGAAGTTTGTGGATCCACTCAGATTCCAGAACTTTCCATCACAGAAATGTGAGGAAAATGTGTTTTGTTTCACAAGGTTTGAGGTTTGCAAGGGATTCTGGGTAACAGAACCTGGTGAGAGCCACACATCCTGGATTCCCTCTGGTGTCAGGTTTTCAAAAATGTATAGGTTTGCTAGGTTTCCCTAGGTGCCGGCAAAGCTAGGGTTCAAAATCTACAGCTAGGCACTTTGCAAAAAAAGGGTCAGTTTTTAGTCTAAAGAATGTGGGGGCATATTATCAAGGGCTTTATCGCCGCTTTAGCGGCACTTTTTGCCGCTAAAGCGGCGATATTTTTATCGCCCTATTAGCAAGCTGTCGCTAACAGGCGTTAGCGACAGCTTTAGGCGTTAGCGGCCGGGATTAACATCGCCTTGCATGTCAGCGATAATTATCGCTAATGACATGCAAGGAAGGCGTTCCCTACTAAAAGCGACTGAAAACAGTCGCTAACACCACTACCCCTATTAGCAAGGCAGGCGAAGCGATAAAATAATTCGCGCTAAGCGCGTTTATCGCTAGATTTTATCACCTGCTAGTGAGGATGACTTACCTGTTTAAAGTATAGGAGGTGGATTCTAATGCTGAATCCGCCTTAGCGATAATGCGAGAATATCGCTGCTTTTCCAGCGATATTCTCACATTTTGCCGCTATCGCTGGAAATTTTATTGCTATGGAGATAAACCTTGTTAATAGGGTGTTATCTCAGCGATATTTTCCAGCGATAGGCGGCGTTAAACAAATTTGCGCTATGCGCGGTTAGCGATAAATATCGCTATTCCTTTATAATATGCCCCGTGGTCTTTCCACAATGCTTTTTGGCCCGTTTCCTGTTGCGGTCACTAGGCTTACCCATACAAGTGAGGTACCATTTTTATCGGGAGACTTAGTGGAATGCGGTGTGGGTGGAATTTTGTGGATCCACGCACATTCCAGAGCTTACCATCATAGAAATGTGAGGGAAATGTGTTTTTGTTTTCAAAGTTTGAGGTTTGCAAGGGATTCTGGGTAACAGAACCTGGTGAGAGCCACACAAGTCACCCCACCCTGGATTCCCCTGGGTGTCTAGCTTTCAAAAAATTTACAGGTTTGCTAGGTTTCCCTAGGTGCCAGCATAGCTAGGGTCCAAAATCCACAGCTAGTCACATTGCTAAAAAGGGTCAGTTTTCACTATGTAATATGTCCATGTTGCGTTTATGGCCGTTTCCTGTTGCAGGCACTAGGCCTACCCACACAAGTGAGGTACAATTTTTATCGGGTGACTTAGGAGAACACAGAATTGTAGAGCAACTGTTATTACCTATTGACTTGCTATGCATTTTTGCCTTCTAAATGTAAGACAATGTGTAAAAAAGAAGTCACTTAGAAAAATTTCCTATAATTCACATGCTAGAATGGGTACCCACAATTTCGGAGATGTGCAAATAACTACTGCTTCTAAACTCTATATTTTGTTCCCATTCCGGAAATACATAGGGGTCCTTGATACCAATTTTTCACTCTTTATATTTTCCCAAATGAATTGCTACATTCCCGGTACACAATGAAAAACCATTGCAAGACGCTGCTCAGTTATTGACCATTTTTTCCATTTTTTCCATATCTCCAAGAAGTGTTACAGTTTTTCAGAATGTGTTTTTAATAATTATTTGTATGTGATTATTTTTGATAATATCAATGTTTTTATATGAATTTGACTTTTAAATTGCATGTATTTTGAATCCTGAAGGGATTATATATAATAAAATATAATAAATTTTTATATTATGGTTTTGGTTTCTTGTGATTGTTGGTGATTTGAATATGGTATGTGTGTTATTTGGATGAACTGGTATGCTTTAAAAAGGAGCCCAAAGGGATCTTGTCATTGACAGAAGTGTCTTATTTTGGTGTCCTGTCCCTTTGGTGTGTGGGACCCCTCTCCTCTATTTTTGATACTTGGAATAAGTTACAGGTGAAAATGTTGGCACAAATGGCTCTTTATTTCAACTTATTTTCAATATTTCTTATTTTCAACTGTTAGTTTCTATTAAAAAAAACCTTGAAGGAGCTACACAATGACCCCTTGCTGAATTCAGAATTTTGTCTACTTTTCAGAAATGTATAGCTTTCTGGGATCGATTATTGGTTTCACACCCATTTCTACCGCTAACTGGAAGGAGGTTAAAAGCACAAAAAGTAGCAAAAATAGGCTATGTCCCAGTAAAATGCCAAAACTGTGTAGAAAAGTTTGGTTTTCTGACAAAAGTCTGCCTGTCCCTGAAAGCTGGGAAGATGGTGATTTCGGCACCACAAACCCTTTGTTGATACCATTTGCAGGGAAAAAACCAGAAGCTTTCTTCTGCAGCACCTTTTCCCCATTTTACAAAAAACCCAAAGTTTAGCTGTATTTTGGCTAATTTCTGGCTAATTTCTGGGTCCCCTCCAAGGAAATCCACAAACCATGGGTACCTTAAAAATCCCCATGATGTTGGAAGAAAAGGACGCAAATTTGGCGTGGATACCTTACGTGGACAAAACGTTACAGGGGCCTAAGCGTGAACTACCCCAAATAGCTGAAAAAAAGGCTTAGCGGGGGGAGGGGGGTATAGCAGTGAAAGGGTTAGAGAAGTGCTGGTGCTCTTCCTTTTACATTAAAGAAGTGCTGGTGCTCTTCTTGTTTGCATTAATGAAGTGCTGGTGCTCTTCCTTTCACATTAAAGAAGTTCTGGTGCTCATCCTTTCACATTAAAGAAGTGCTGGTGCTCTTCCTTTCACATTAAAGAAGTGCGTATCTTCTTCCTTTCACATTAAAGAAGTGCATGTTCTCTTCCTTTCACATTAAAGAAGTGCTGCTGCTCTTCCTTTCACATTAAACGATTGCAGGTACTCAGTACATGGCAGTACAGGCCCATTTAAAGCTCTAGCTCATTGGAGCGCCGTTTATTCTAGTACAGTGTGCCAACTAGTATAGTGTACTATGTAGCACTGGTATTTAGTACAGTGTTCTTTGAAGTGCAGTGTATACTGCACTATCAAATAGAATGTGCTATCTAGCGCTGTTTGGCCTAATACAGTGGGCAGTCTTGTGCAGTGTACTGTCTAATACAGTGTGCAGTCAGTTACTGTGTTGTGTCTGGTGGAGTGTGCTGTCTAGTGTAGTATGTCGTAGTAAAGTGCACTTTTTACTGCAGGGTGCTTCATAGTTTAGAATCCTCTCTAGTGTACAGTGCTGTTAAACCAGTGTGCTACTGAGGGCGTCGTGCTCTGTAGTTCAGTGTGCTTTGCGTACTAGTGCAGTGCACATTCTAGGACAGGCAACTGTCTAATCCAGTGGTTAGTACGATGTGCTGCTAGGTCATAATTTTTAGTCTTCCTTCATGGGATACTCTTCTAATGTTGGAACCGCAACATAATTTCCCCTGAGGAAGGGTTTGCCCGAAATGCATTGGGCTAGATCTACCATCCTTTGGAAGAAATAAAATTTGATTTCAAACAAATTTGGTTTCAAACAATTGTTGAATAAACATTACTACAATAATTACCTGTTGTCTATTCACTGAATAAGATTGGAGGAACCTCCTTATTGGAGTTCGGCTGTGCCATCGGGGGACGTTACCCGGCTGGATAATGCTTCTTTTCTGTAGTGTAGTATGCGTCATTTGTGGTAGTGTGGTGTAGTGTAGTATGCCTCATGTAGGGTAGCATAGTGTGGTGTAGTATGTGACATCTGTGGTAGCGTGGTGTTATGTAGCATACATCATGTATGGTAGTGCGGTGTAGTGTATGCTTCATGTGTGATAGTGTGGTGTAGTCAGGGCTGCTGGAATTATGTGGCAAGGGAGCACCAAATTATGCCACAGGGTTGACTAAATTATGCTGCAAGAAAATGCAAATCATGCGACATAATGCAGCACATTTTTTATAATATATATTAATTATTTTGTCATTCGGTCGAGCCCTGAGCCAGCGCGCAAGTGCTGCTCTGGGGTTGATCTGTGGTAGTAGAGTACGGGAGATAAGCCACGCCCACTCCCCCACCCACTTTTTCATTGGCTTGTGTCTTTGTCCTTTCTAAATGCTGCCTTCCGATTGGTTTATAGGCTGTTAGTCCCTCCTTATGACGGCCATGTCGTCATTTGTATCCTTCCATGGCTACTGGCCCCTTTACTTCGTATTGCATGGGCACTATTTTCGTCTGGTGCGCCCCCCTCCAGCTGTCCGTGCCTTCTCTCCAGCCCCCCCACTCCTGTTGTTCGTGCTTTCTTGTCCCCTGTCCCCTGCCCTCCCGTTTGCAATGCAATAGGTCTCGCGTAAATGCGAGTCCTATTGCATTGCAAATGCTTGTTTTACTTTTCTATTGGCTTAAGGACGTGTGACGGAGTTTGGGCTCAGAGCCTCGGTCTCCCGCCCCTCATGTTACTAAGGCAGGCCAGATAGTGGGTTGGCTCGAGCTGTGCGACGGGCGGGGTATTGGAAAGAAGGAGGGCGGGTTAGTTACCGAGGGTTGGGTGAAGGTTCTGGCCCGGCGCGAGGCACTCACAGTTAGAATCTTATCGAACGTCCGCAGTGGTGGCACAAGTCAGGGGGAGGCGATTGCACGGTGTGCGTGTGGTAGAAACGCAAGCGATCCACGGCCTCCACGCTAGCATCTCGCGCCCTCCACCCAATCCGCAGCCATGGCTGGCGGCTCCCTCGCGCTCTGGAGGCTGTCCCTGAGGTGCGGCGCTCGCTGGGCCACCGCGGCCTCCTACGGGACGGACCGCCTCCCCCCTGCCCATCACCCCACGGCAGCGGCCGCAGCTTCTCCTCGGCGGCCCCGGCCCCTTCCCGTCCAGGAGGGCAAGAACTTCATGTGGGCGCGGTACATTGAGATGAAGCGGCTGGTGCAAGGTGAGCGCTCCCGTGGGGCACTCTTTAGGGTGGAAGAGGGTCTGCCCGGGCGGGGGAGGCGAGGGGCCTGCCCGGGGGGGCGAGGGGCCCCATTCTTTCTGGGGGGGGGCGGAAGCAACAAGGTGAGCCTGGAGGGGCGGGGGGCTCAGCCAGAAGACCCTGATCCATACTGTGAAAGGAGGGTCAGGTACTATGCCCCCCTCTGTTGGAAGGGGGGGCTTGAGATGCAGTGGGTGGGGCAGGGTGAGCCTTGTGACTCTTTGACATGCTGGGGTGGGAAGGTTCGCAGCAGGTGCTCCCTGGGGGTTGTGCGGTGGCGAAGGTCACTTCTGTGTCCCTGCACAGAGAGGAGAAGGGGCAGGGGCGTGCAAGGTGTGTGCCCGGGGTAAGGGACCTTCTGTACCAGCTGAAGGGGGGCAAAGAAGACTGCTGCGGGTGAGGCGGCGGCCCTGACATGGTTCCCGGGGGTGGGGGCACATGGGCATCCGGTTGGTACTGGACTTACCTGTATGTCCCTAGATCCCACGTGCTGGCTGTGCATCTGTTGACCCTACGCTGGGCTGCACTCTGCATCCACACATAACCTGCTCCACCCTCCTGGGACCTGGAGGTGGCCCTCACTCACGCCCACCCATTCTCCAGCATCCCCCTGTAAAAGATCACCCCATGGTGCGCGCAGGAAGGCTTCACTCATACCCTTCCATAAATAGTAGAGGGTGGGCCCTCACTGACTACCTGTATGAGGGTGCCCTCCCACAAATGCTTGTCACTGGGATGAGTCCACACCAGCATCTGCGGGGCTCCTCCACCAGCGAGGTGATACTGGCTCCCAACCTGTGTGAGCAGGGACATGAAAGACCACCCTCCTGTGTGTGATTTGACTAGTGCCTGCGCTGTGCTGCTCCTGTGGCAGCCAGAGAGCCCCACTTACCCATTGGTGTGATCACTTTGAGTCAGGGCTGGTAGGGGCTTGTGTCTTGAAATTATGGGCCGCAGTTCAGTGACCTCCACTGATGAGATCCAAACTGAGCTGTGGTGAAATGGTGATTGGCTGTCGGTTGAACTACTTTGTATAGTGCCATCCTGACTACTTTGTTCACAAGGAATGATGGTGGTCACAGGTTGAACGTTTTTAGGCCTTTTCTAGACAGTGCATTTGCTGTCTTTCCGAGACCTTGTGTTTTTTTCTCGGTGCGCCCAGAGACCAGCCATTGTTTATTATTGCTTGACTTTATTGTCACTCCCATTCGCTTGTTATTGATCAGCGGTGTAGGCTTTTTTTCCTCTTCGCGTGTCCATCCCTAACCTTGAGTATGGCTGCATTACTTGTCAGGGCGATTTACTTTGCCAATGCTTTTTAGAATTAAATCAGTTTTATTGGCAGAACGCACAATAAGACAATACAGTGCAGCGTTGCCTACAACCCAACGGGCTGGCTACTTATAGAACTTGAAGGCAGAGAAAAGCCAAAGGATTACACATTATCTGCATGGGGTAGATACACAGCATGCCGCCTACAACCCATCATGGGCCGGCCGTGTCTGAAGAGGGAAAAACAATGGTTGATCAAAGCTGCGTGTGACACAAAACTAGAGATGGCTGCTGCGTGCAGGGTATGCCCGTTCCCTGAAGAAGCAAAGGTTCGTTATCGCAAATCCGTGGCGTTAGTGTCTGCCTTTTCCAAAACAAGATAGGAGCCAAACAAAGTAGAACAGTAACAGGTCCTAACCCACAGGGACCAACAAAAATGGCAAGAACCCTCCCTCCCGTCCCTCCCCAACCCTCTCCAGATGAGCGGATGATTACAAACACACGAGTAAGTGTGGTCCGACATGTCGGTCACTGAGGTTCAGGTCCCAATAAACCCATCAAAGGCCTGCGCACTCTAACCACCCTCCGCTATTCCGGTATCAATTTCAAAATGCGCAAATAAGCAGGGCATGACAGCTCCCTAAATTCCGTGGATAAAATGGAAATAAAGGGGGCCCATATCTTTGCGTAGTCGGACCTATTTCCCAGGGTGGCCATGGACAACCTCTCTATACCCAGAAGGGACCACAGCTGGTGAAGCCACTAAGTGTGGTCCGGGGTCTTGCCTGTCTTCCAGCCTGATAGGATCACCTAGTGAGTGGCGTTCAAACCAGGGCAATCTGCATACCTTTGATCGTGCGCAAAGGGAAGGTCAAAGCAGCCCTAAAATAGTGTACGCCGGAAGTCTGGGAATGGTAGTGTTGAAGGCTTTATCTATCTCATCAAGGATCTTATCCCAGTATCTTGTAAGCTTCGGACAGTTCCACAGCAAGTGAAGAAGAGTACCTGGACTCCCACAACCTCGCCAACGGAGACCGTCACATTGTGAATTCCATTTAGTTAAGCGGGCTGGGGTATAGTACCAGTAGGATATAATTTTAAATGTGGTTTCTGTGTGGCCCATGGAGTGTGCTGTGTGGTGGGTCCTATAGAAAATGTCCTCCCATTCCTTGTCTGACAGGGCTAGTCCAAGTTCCGCCTCCCACCGCTTCTGCCCAGCAGTCCTAACCCCACTAGCACCCCGAGAGAGGAATGTGTAAATTTCCGAGATAAGCTTGTGGTCGTCTTTTTTCAAGTAAAGCCATTTTTCGAATGGGAGCATTGGCCTGCTGACCATTGGGCGTATGAGATGGTCGGTCACCCAGTGCAGCATTTGCGTGTGAAGGAAGTGGTCAGAGGCGGCGAGGCCGTAGTCCGTCCGAAACTGATCAAAGGGAATATGGCCCTGGAGGTCAAACAGATGCCCTAAACGCTTGCAACCACCTGCAACCCAACGTGAGCCCACCCCTTTTCCTGTCCCGGGTGGAAATTCAGGGTTCGAAAAGATGGGGGACATAGGTGAAGGGAACGTGGTGAGATTAGCCCGTGTGGCCACCCTGTCCCATACTAGCATGGTGGGCTGCGTGACCGGCGAGGAGTAGAGGCCCCAAGAGCGCGAAGTCCTAGGTAACCATGCCTCCCTCCAGATATGTTGGCCCGCCACTGTCTGGTCCATAAAAACCCATTGTTTCTCCGTCATTGGACGGTTCCATTCTACCAAGTAGTGCAGTAAAGAGGCCTGAAAGTATCGAGTGATATTCGGCAGTGCAAGGCCACCTTCTTTCTTAGGGCGCTGTAACAAAGACCTCTGTAACCTGGGGGAAACCGGGCCCCAGATGAAGCGTTCAATTTCTTTCTTTATGTTCAAGAGCATGCTCAGTGGGGGTCTCAAGGGGAGGGTCTGGAAAATGTAGAGGGCCCGCGGTAGGACGTTCATCTTAACCGAAGCTAATATCCCAAGCCACGATAATGGTAGACGTCGCCACTGGGCGATGTCTTTACGGATGCGGGAGAGTAGGGCAGCATAATTCACTTCCGCAGTCTTGCCAAGATTCCTATGAAGGACCAGTCCCAAGTAAGTTATGCTGTCCGTCACCCAGTCAAAATCAAATTGTATGTGCAGGGCGTCAACTGTGGCCTGCGCGGCGGTTAGATTAAGTACCTGTGATTTCTGTAGATTCATTTTAAATCCTGAGACCCTGCCGAAGGCGTTCAGGTCCTCAACTATGGCCGGCAGAGAAATCAAGGGTTGAGCCACCGAAAAAATGACATTGTCAGCGTAGTGGCTGATCAAATGATTGTCCACATCGAAGGGGACACCCTGTGCATTGGGATTGTCCCGGAGTTTCTGGGCTAGGGGCGCCATGTATAGAGCGAAGAGCAAGGGGGAGAGGGGGCAGCCCTGTCTGGTGCCTCTCCCCACAGCAAAACCATCCGAAAGTATCCCATTCACCCTGACTGCAGCACTTGGAGTGCTATATATGCTCGCTATCCATTTGCGGAGCCGCACCCCCAGGCCAAAGCGCTCCAGGGTGGCGAATAAGTACGGCCAGTGCACCCGGTCGAATGCCTTCTCGGCATCGGCCGCCAGTAGCAGCGCCTCCTCCTTGGAGCGGTGCACTTTGTCAATCAGGTGGCAGATCTGCTTTGTGTTGTCCCCACATTGTCTACCCGGTATGAAGCCCGCCTGATCTGTATCTACCAACCCGGGCATCAGGGGGTTCAGCCTGTGGGCCAAAATGTTAGAGAACAGCTTAGCATCAATGTTTAACAATTAGATCAGGCGGTAAGAGCTGCAGAACACAGGGTCCTTCCCAGGTTTGGGGATGATCGAGATTGTCGCCTGTAGCATCGAAGTCGTGAGAGTACCAGTATCCGCAAACAAGTTAAACAGTCGGGTAAGCAGGGAGGCTAGCTCCGCGCAGAAAGTCTTATAAAAGAGTGCGCTGAAGCCGTCTGGACTCGGAGTTTTCATGGGCTTCAAACGAGCAATAGCAGATATCACCTCCTCGATCCGTATAGGTGCTTCCAGACCTTCGGCCTCACCGGATGGAAGGGGGGTGATCGCGGCTCCATTGACATAGCCGTGAGGATCTGCTAGGGATGAGGACTCCGCGGTGTAGAGATCCGCATAAAAAGTCTGGAAAGCCGCCGCAATGCCCCTGTCATCAGTAATGTCAGAACCCCGCGTCCCTTGTATCGCTCTCACAGCCTGGGCCTGCCGTTTACTGCGAAGGCAGTGTGCTAACATACGCCCCCCCTGTTTGACCCCACAAAATACTTGTGCTTTAAGCGGATCACACCGTATTCGGCCCTGTCTAAGACCAGACGTTTCAAGAGGAGTCGCTCTTTCTCTAATTGGCGCCAGACCCGTGGAGCGCCCGTCCATTTGTGAATTGCCTCAAGTTCTCGAACCTTTGATTCCAGCTCTTCCCTTTTGGACTTTCGGGTTTTAATGTCATAAGCCGCGTTAGCGATCAAGGCCCCTCTCGAAACCAACTTCAGAGCCTCCCAAACGGAGGCCAGAGCGGTGGAACCGTCATCGTTAAGTGCTATGTAATCTTTCAATGTACGCCGTAGGTCGTCAACTACCTGTGGGGATAACAACAGAGAGTCCCTCAGGCGCCAGTGTGGGGAGGAAGGTGGCGAGGGAGGCAAGTGCAGAGTCAGTGTTATATGAGCATGGTCAGAGAGAGACCGGGCTTCAATAGTCGATTCCTGGGAGCACACCCACGCGGCCTGGGTGACGAGAAAGTGGTCTAGACCAGCGTAAGACTTATGGGCTGCCGAGTAGTATGCGTAGTCCCTGTCATTGGGGTGTAGGTCGCGCCAAACGTCCCTGATCCCACATTCCGTTAGCCATTCCCTGCCTGACCCAGACAGGGCCCCGGCTCCCCCTGTCCTCGAATTAGAACCATACATCCACGCATCCATAACTAAATTTAGATCACCTCTCACCACCACCATGGAGTTGGGTGTATGGAGAGTCTCGGCCAAGGCCTCGGTCAAGAACTTCTCCTGGTGTTCATTTGGGGAGTAGATGGAGGCTATCGTGAGGCTGGGGGTGCCGATTTGCAGTTTCAGAGCTAAGAGGCGCCCCTTGATCTCTGGTATTGTACCTACTATGGAACCTCTGAAGCGGCTGGAGAATAAAATGGCCACCCCACCTTTCTTACTATTCCCCGAGGACCAGACTGCAAGGGAAACCCCCTTGATTGCATCCGGTGGGTATCCCTAGGGAGCAGGTGGGTTTCTTGAAGTAGACATATGTCCCCCTCTGAGTGTTCCAAGAGGGAGAGCACTGCCTTTCTCTTAGTAGGGTTGTTAAGGCCGCGGACATTATAGCTAATTATCTTAACCTCCATCAGGCTTAAGCGGACCACTGGCCTATATATCCTATGCTATGGAGCCCGGAAAACAAGATAGACCATGGGAGCACCTCTATTAAAAAGCTCACCGGAGAGAGGACCCACCCAACCCAACAATCATAGAACCAAACCCGAAAACAATAAAACTTCAGCAAAAGGAAGCACATAGAGTCCATCTCGAGAGGGGGCCAGAGAGAAATGGGGGCGGTCCAGGGAGAAAGGGACTGCATCAATCAGCGGTGAAAGGTCTCCCTGCTCCCGCCAGGCCTATACATGAGCAGAAGAACCCACACATACGTTACCCTCAGTCATTAGAGTCCAAGGAGTCTCCCTCTGCGCCCGCGAGGGTCCGGAGAACCGCAGAGCGCTCCTTGATTATCGTGGCAGGGTCAGGACGGTGACAATCTAACTTCAGGCCGGACCGTGGGCCGCGTCGGGGGGGCTTGGGTGTCCCTGAAGCAGCAGACTGGGCATTCAAGTCATCGAGATCCAAGTTCAGCAGCTTACAGGCCTCAGCCAAGCAGCACAGCTGCTGGAGTTTCCCTTCAAAGCGGAAGATGAGGCGGAACGGGTGTCCCCAGGAGTATGATATACCCATCGATCGGAGATGATTGGTCACAGGGCGAAAGTCTCTTCTCTTTTGGAGGATGCTAGACGTCAAGTCCTGGAAGAGCTGTGGTGAGTGAGGTTGACAGGAGCGAGCTGCCCTGAGGATCTCCTCTTTCACCTTAAATGTTGTGTACGCACACCAGGATGTCCGCAGGAGGGCAATTAGGTTGACGGGGAGGGCCAATGCAATGACACCGGTCTATCTTGACTGAGGTATCCGCTGCTGCATTCAAAACTGCCCGGAAGAGCGCCTGGACATATGCCTCCAGATCCTCACCCTCCGCTCCTGTAGGGACAGCGTGGATTCGCACATTGTTCCGCCGCGACCTATTCTCCAAGTCTTCGGAGTGCGACTGGAGGTCCAGTTGTTGATCTCGGAGTCGAAGGATTTCTTGCTGAAGTGCAGTGAGTTCTTCGTCCCTAGCTGTTGACGATTCCTCCAGTGCGGCCACTCTCTCCTCTATTGCATCCACATCTCGTCTGACCTCCCGGAGGTCCGCCTGCAGGCCCGTCTTGATGGTCATGATGTCTTCCCGTTGGGAGGCAAACAGTGATTCCAGGAACTCTCTCGTGACCGCTCCCTCCGAGCCATCCCCGGTTGTGACCGGTCCGGTGTCTTGGGAGTCCCCAGCCGACTTCATAAGGAGGCCTCGAACCGAATGGTCTTTTTTACTCTTGGCCGTCGATATAATGAGGTTCCGGGGCCGCCTCGCCCGCGTAGGGAAGGTGAGTCGGGGTGACGATGTGTCCACTCACCAGCCGGCTTTGAGTATGTAGGCGAGGTCTTCCTTTCTGCTATCACCTGAGGCGTTGCCGCTATCCGTCTGACTCGCCGTGGCTACCACGGTCACACCTCTTCAACTGCAAACAAGGGCCCCTAGGGCATCATCAGAGATAGCCCTCGCTCCGGAGCAACTGGGGTCGCACTTCACGGGGTGGCTCCGCTCACAATTGACCCAGTTCACCGCCGCTCCGGCGTGCCTCAGTGTTCCACACTTGTCGGAGACCGTGCCGGGCACATATGTCTCTGCGTTCACCCGGTTGCCTCGGGCCTATCGGGCCTACGTGTCCGGCCCGGGAAATTCAGCAGTGGGGGATGGGACCATGCATCTCAGCTACTCGTCGTGCCGCACTCCCGCACCTCCCGGGAGTCTCAGCGATGGGCCACAAAAGGACGGCTGAAGCAATCACCAGCGAGGCGAAGCAGGCACTCAGCGGGGAGACCGTAGACGTGATGCTGGGGGCCACTCAGTCCAATAGCCTGCAGTCTACCCAGCAGCGCTCTTCCGCTGCACCGCTGCAGGGCCAACGTCCGCCCCACGTGCACCGGGTCTTCCTGCAGGCTGAGCCTCACCTCGTCCTCCACACAACAGGGCAGTCGCGCACCTTCACCAGGGGCTCCTGGGGGACGGCTGGAGCCCACCCCCATGTAGAATGATGTTAGTGGTCAACAGGGCACCGCAGAAGCGCTGGCCGGGGCCACCCAATCCAGTGAGCTACGATCTTTCTGGTGGAACTCTGCCAATGCAGAGCTACATCTGCCCCATGTGCGCCTGACTCTCCGACCAGCAGGGCCCCACTGTGTCTCCACGCGGCAGGGAGGCCGTGTCCAGGCTCGGGACTCACCCCAGGAGGTCGGATCGGTGTTGGTCAGGCCCACGGCCGCCCACCTGCGCTGCCGAGTGTCCTTCGAATGGGACTGTGTCCTGCGTTCCTGCCCCGGCGCCGCGATGGCGAAAGCGGCAATCCGGCCGGCCGTCTGTTCTCTCCTCGAAGTGTTGCGTTCTTCTACAGGCCGCTCATCAGGCCCAAGGCCGGTCACTGCAGTGGGTTCAAGCGCCCAGGTGGGTTCCACTCACCAACGTGGGCCCCACAGGTATCTTCCCCAAACTCTGAGTCAGGGCAGCTTTGGGTCGTCTTCTCTGATTCCGTACAGGACACCAGAGCTCCCTCATTGCTGCTTCGTGGTATCGACGCTTTTTAGGTCTGGCTTGAGAGCCACAGCTGTTGCTGGACATCGTGTGCTCAACAAAGAGTTTCCAGAAGTACTGCTGAGCGAGAGGCTTTGCTTTTGCCCACATGTTGATTGCTTTGAGGACAGCCGTGATTGGGCGGGATTTGGCTGCTTCCGCTGAAAGAGTGCCTGTATTCAACTTTTTGCCTTATGGAATATCTATTATCAATATAGTTGGGTGTGGTGGCAGACAGATTAAGTCTTTAGATGCCTGGTCTGTTTATTATATAAAGTTTACAATAAAGGCAGAATGCCTGGCATATTTATTGTGAACATCGTATGTTAAAGAGGGAAGGCATCCGAGGTTGGATTGTTTAACTGTAGTAAATCTTTAAAAGTGGTATATTACTTTGAAGTTCACAGAGTACCCTGTAGGCCAGAGTTCTGGGGCCTGTTAGCCTGTCTGACAGACCGTTCCTTGAACAATTTATATTCTTTTTTGTAATTTTATATACACTTGTAATTTTATAACTGAATGCCAGCAGTTGCCTTGTGGGAAACCTTAGGCAGAACGACAGTACTGTAGGCCTGAGTTGGTTATTGAGACAGTCAGTAATACAGGCTATAAGCCGGATTGTTTCGCTGGGAAAGTTATGTCCGATGCCATAGGTCTGATCTGTTTATTATGAAAAGTTGAGACAAAGGCAGTAGGCCTGGCTGCTTTATTGTGGACATCATTCGGTATAGTCAACAGGCATTTAATGGTGGATGTTTATTACAGTTACAGTTTGCAGACATGTTCTGTTACATGAAATTACATCTCTTTGTAGCAGGCAAGTTGGCTGGTGTTGGTCAGCCCCCTTTCACAAACCATGGGGGCAGAAGATTTCATTTGTGATGATCCTTGGTATGCCTTTTTGAGAGAGGTAGTGTATGTTTTTTTGTTTGTCAACTGCAGTATTATAGATATTTGTAATTTATAACTGTATGCCGAATGGCTGCCAGTTTATGTAACATTCTGAAAGCATACGTTGGTGATAAGCCACGGTAAAGGCTTTAGACTTCATGATTCATGGGGAACATTATGTCTGATTCTACGAGGTTGATCTGTTTAGCATGAAAAGTTGGTTGACTTGCCTATTGTTACAGACATGGGGGCTTATTCACAAGCCCCTTGCGCCGCAGGTGCGTCACTTTTTCCCATGTTAAAAGTGACGCACCGGCGGCGCAAGGGGCTTGTAAATAAGCCCCATAGGCTTTTATGGGTGAAATATTGAGAGAAAGGCATGTAGTTAAATGTACCTCACTGATAAAGTAGGCTGTAATATTTCTTGCGAGAAGATCTTCAGAAGCCTGACAGGCTTAGTTGTCTGCTTGGGTCTTGTAATCCAAAACATTCATTAATAATATTCATTCACTAAAGAAAACCTAGTTAAAAGACACTTATGGTTTGGTGAAAACCGAAAAAGCTCTGAAATTCATGAATGATGGTTTGTCGCCTATGTAGCCATTCTGCGCTGTGTACGGGCTTCAGCCAGGCCCTGCTATCACAGCCCTCTGGCTGAGCGCGGTGAGGGCTTGTTGTTCATGCCCTGTCCTGCCTTGCATTGAGCTTAATTTGTTGGCTGCCAAATTTCATGCAGGTTCATTAAACAATCCCAGAGTGATTTGTGCATTAAACTTTTATTGTCCCCGTTTATCTCTTTCAGAAAGCTAAACCTTGTATATAAATGTCTGTCGAGTTTTCTGTGGCTTCATCAAACCATGCACAATTTCTTATAAAACGAATACTTCTTTTGCACTCTCTTCACCCACCTCCCCCTTGAAATCGTCCCCACCTTTAATGGGACTGCATGGCATTGATAACGCCAGATCTGCTAAACATACTATTCCTCTGCCAAATTTCACACAGATCCATCTAGCTGTGTCCGTTATTAGTAAATACAATTTTGAACAGATTTGTCACACCACCAAATTTATTAGCAAATTAATGGTTATGCCCCCCCCACCCCTTTTGCTGGATCTGCACGAATTGAAATAAATACCATGAGTAATCTCAACGTACTATGTGGTCTGCCAAATGTGATCAATATTCCTCAAATTATGCCAAAGTTATAAGCAAATCAAATGGTGTTTCAGCTGGCAAGATAAGCAAGTGTTAACCCTTTCGATCCCACATGACACTTTAGCAAATTACTGAACGGATTTACACCAGTCCAACAAAAGCACACTTTGAGTAAAATCCTACTTTCATACTAAGATTTGTGTGAAATCATTCAGTGGTTTTGGCTCAAAGTGTAAGCAACATTTCCTTTATGAGCTAAAATTGGGACAATGCACTTTTTAGAATGTATTTATTGGCACTCTTTCAACCCTTTCACTGGAACCATATTCTGCCATGTTTAAGTAGAAACATTTTTTCCTACTTTTTTTTTCTTGCATATTTTGGTCAGTTTGTAGGTCGAGCCTGAGCCAGCGCGCATGCGCTGCTCTGCGAAATTTATTGTAGACGAGTATCGAATAGAAGCCCCGCCCACTCTCTGCCCATGTTTGCCATTGGCTTGTGTCATTGTCTGTCCTAAATGCTGGCTTCTGATTAATCAGTAGGCTTGTTAGTCCCTCCTTAGTACCGCCTCCTCTTCATTTGTCACCCCCCATGCGGACTGTCCCCTTTACTTCGAGTGTTACATAGTACGTGTTATTTAGACTGTGAGCACTATTTTCTTTAATGAGGTTCTCCTACTGCCTTCTCTACTCCCCCCTCCCTCTCGTTGTCCGTGCCTTCTCCCCCGCCCCGCCCGCACTCCCGTTGTCGGTGCCATCTCGCCCCCGCCCTGTGCGTGATGACTACCGTTTGTAATGCAATGGGTCTCGCGTAAATGCAAGACCTATTGCATTGCAAATGCTTGCCTTCCCTCATTGCAGTGACCCGGAGACCGAGTGAGGGTGTGTCGGGGACGAGGCAGGTAGGGCCACTATACTTTATTTTCTTATTGGATGTGGTGTATTAGCCAGAGCTGCCGACGATGGAACCAGGTCCGAGTCTCGGCGTCGCAAAACATCCTGTGATTCTGGGGAATTCACTTCATCTCCCCATGCAAAAAAAAAAATAAAATGAACGTGTAACATAACTGATACTTAAGTAAAGGGTTGGGTTCGCACCATGTAAAACAGCCAAAAAATAATTGTGCGTTAACTGTAGTTGGTAACACGGGCTGCTTCCAGGCTATGAGCTTCTCTCGCACTGTGATCCCTCAGAAGGTAGGTGAGCCATCAAAGAGCAACTTTAGGGGATATCGCTGCCCCCCAAGAGCTCACAGGTCTTGTATGGTGCATTCAGACAGTTCTCGCTTTTAGTCAAGTACACATTGCATGCTGGGAATGTTATGTTCACGCCGTCATCTGGAACAGTAGAACTATAACTTGAACTGTGTGACTTGCTGTTAAAAGAAGGCATTGCACGTGACTCTGTGTGTACCTGGCAACCCTCACAGCAAGTGCCCAGGTCCAGGGTTGGACTCTGAACCCAAAGCAGCCCTAGCACATTTTGTCAGACCACCAGCCCCCCTACGGAGCAAGGCAAGAGCAGCAAGTGACCCTGCCTACTACAAGGGGGTTTAAGAAGCCAGCCCAGAGCACTTAAAGACTGTCCCCTCCTCCTCGTGCAGATTGCAGGTACAGGCTCACGCACCTCACAACCCGAGATACAAAAAACGCCGATCATTTAAAACACTGCACTCTAATTTTACTGCTTTTGTTGTATTGTACCTTATTTCTTGGCCATTCTTGCAATATATTGCGTGCACAATGAGGGTTACGTTGAGTTTTAGATTGGTGAGATTTGCAGTCTGTGTTGTTGGTTAGCTGGTTTTCCGAGTTTGATACCTGCCAACGCACAAAATATTTTCACTGTGTGAGGAGGGTGCGGGCATGGTGACGAGAGCTCACTAAGAAGCGCTGTGCCCCTCACCAAGCCCCCTTTAAAAAAAAAAGCATTTGCAAGGCAATAGGTCCCGCATTTACGCGAGTTTCAGCTATTGGCATTGTAAATGACAATGTGTTTTATTTATGTTTCAAAAACCAAAACATAAATAAAAGGCATTGTCATTTACAATGCCAATAGCTCAAACTCGCGTAAATGTGAGACCTGTTGCATTGCAAATGCTTGTTTTTAGGTTGAGCCTGAGCCAGCGCGCAAGCTCTGCTGTGCGAAGAGCTGTTGTAGTTCAGTATGGAGAGAAGCTTCGCCCACTCCCCCGCCCTTATGTTTCATTGGCTTGTGTGTTTGTCCTTTGTAAATGCTGTCTTCTGATTCATTATGAGGCTTGTTAGTCCCTCCTTAGTACGGCCATGTCGTCATTTGTGACCTCCCATGGCTACTGGCCCCTTTACTTGGTTGTTACACAGGGTGTGTACTATTTCCTTTATTCAGTTTCTCCATTAGGCGGGACACGTACATTTAGACAGCCGTGATAATCCGCTTTCTCTCCTCGGCCGAGCTGGGACGGAGTTGGGGGGCGCACAAGCGGCATGCTGCGCCGCTTAAAAGTTACAATATTGAAAAAATAGTGGTTTTGAATCCATAGCTGCAAATCCGCAGTAAGTGATGCATGCATCAGAAAAGCTTGTCCTGTGATGCAGTACTGGGGCATGTGTCATGGCTGGCCAGGTCCTCCTTTTCTACAGCCCTCAGACACAACAGAGGTAGGGGTATCACGGGGAGTGCAGGATGACGCCGGGAAGTGTAGGATGACACAGGGAGTGCAGGATGACAAGGAGATGATATTGTTCTACAGAACATCTGCGCCCTGCGCTGCCCTTAACACTCTGCACGTCCTGATTGTGCCTATCGTTGCCTGGATTCACACTCTGGCAACACTTTGACCTCTCACAAGATTGGGAACCTCTTGGGCGTAGCTGGCTATAAAACCCACTACCGTCACTAAACTCTGCCTGCTATTGAAGTTTCGCTTTCGATGCGGCCGAGCCTTCATGAGCAGTTGCTTCAGTTTCCAGTGACGCCCGTTCTTCCCGAGGCCAGTCTCCTCCAAAGATAGGCTTCATTATCATCGCAACGTGATAAAGAAAGAAGAGCAACAGACTACAGTTGTCCTCTACTAATGGTAATGGCAAACGAGCAGCGCAACCAAGCACATACTTACTGTCCTTGGGGAGGGCTCTCCCGTCATGCAAACCTTGTTGGCAGGGTTGGGCTGCTATCACAATTAGGCCGGCACTCCCAAAGAAGTGGCCCACATTCGCAGATTGTCGCTTTCATGGATCACCATCTGCTTAGTCTCATTGCAATCTGACCCTAGTTTTATATGATGTGAACTCGGCCCAGAGGCATTAGACCAATGTACACGAGCACCCCTTACATTGCACAATTCATCTCTATTTCAGATATGGATAGTAAGTGATTTGCCCAGAATCACAGGATGTTGAGCTAATGCTGGGACTCAAACCTAATTCCAATGTCGATAGCTCTGACCATAGCGCTGCGTCCAGTTTTATGCAACCCCTTCTCCCCAAGAAATCCACTGGGGCTGAGGTGACAATACCTGGCACCTAGTGAAGCACTTCTCTTACTTACCCCCTCCCCAGCTCACTATAGCCTCAGGGCGATTACCTGGCAGGGGCGGTGTCAAGAAAAGCACACCGCCGCGGCTGCTCCAGGGGAACTTAGTTGAGAATATGCCAATGGCACAATATCACCTGCCCCCACCCCCACGTGAGGTCCCTGCATACTACCACCCTCCCCACACCAGCCAATGACGGACTGCCCGCCTTTCCCATCCGACCTTGCATGGGTGTTAGTTGCTTAAGATAAATAAAAAACAACTGTGGCATCGTTGTATAGAACATTAAACATGCTTCAGTTCTGAAATGATGAGACTGTGAAACACCTATAAGTAGTCTCTTTGAAGTTACATCAAAGGCAGTGAAGGATGGCACTGCTGCAGAGCTAAGATTTTTTTTTCATCCTGAGGGTGAGGGCAAACATGGAGAGTCGATAGGGACCCCTCTCAGCACCCGCTTTTTAGAAGTTCCGGTTTTCAGCACCAGCAGGACCCGGGCTACTTAAAGCCCTAGTGATGTAACAGTGTATAATTAAACCTTGACCT
This sequence comes from Calotriton arnoldi, assembly GCA_963921515.1. Taxonomy (NCBI): domain Eukaryota; kingdom Metazoa; phylum Chordata; class Amphibia; order Caudata; family Salamandridae; genus Calotriton; species Calotriton arnoldi. The sequence goes on along the minus strand of CAWUFW010000829.1, from coordinate 588,342 downwards.
TGTGATTTGCACATTGTGAGTTAACCCCTCTTCCAGAGCACAGCATAAAATAGTTTTGGAGCAACTGGGGTTTGATATTTTATACACATGGATTCATGACTGGTTCAAAGTACATATTCTGGCGGGTCCACTCAGCCTTTCATCCATCTGAGGTCGATAAAATAAGTACCATTGAGTTGGGTAACAATAAACAACTGTTATTCAGCGCCAAGATGCCTCCGGGTAAACGTGCGCTTTACAAATACACATGTTATGCTATGTTATTCAGCCGTACTAGCGTGGCGAAGGTGTGTGGGGGCTCAACTTCACAGAGGATTTTCAGCAGCTTGTAGATTTCAGCTCCTCCTAGGTGCAGCAGCAATGGGCGTTTCTTATTGTCTTCTGGACCCGTTTCTCGAAGTATAGTTAATAGTTCTAAACGTTCCACCCTTAGCTTCCACTTTGGGACCTGCGCTGATGGAGTGCCTGAAATTATGAAAGGTTCCATAGCTGGGATGTTTGCCATCAGCCCCGTGCTTGCTTTCAATTTTGCAACTTATTTTTATGGGATTCATGTACTTGCAGTTTTTTGCTGTAGAGATATGAAATCTCTGCAGTGTTGACTCTAGCACATGCTGGGTGATGCTAGTATACACTTGACAGTTTTTTGTTTTCTGTGGTTAGTTTTCTTTCTTCCTAGATTCGTTTGGGCCGTTCAAGGTGTAAGCACCCTCTACTGTAAATTGGGACTTCGCTGCTTCTGTTTGTCAGCAGTACGCGTCCTCGGGTCTGCCTTCCAACCACTGGGATAGGGGTGTCCATCTCTCTCGCCTGCTGCGCTGCCACATCTTGTTCTGGTTTCCTCACCCCGGTGTCTGTGGTGACAGCGTGCAGGTGGCTGCTCGTCTTTCTCGGGTATGCTTCTTTTTGTTTTATCTTTAGTGATGATTGCAGTGCTGGCGCTCACATGTGCATTCTGCCTCTCGCCTGCCAATTGGCTTGCTTTGCTTGGAGGCAGGCTCTGGGTTCTACTTCTCGCTGCCACTTAACCACACTGGCGGTTTCTATCTAGGCGGGGGACTAGATCCATACTCGTTCACTGTAGGAAAGTAGGATCTGCTTCTTATGGTTACCCCCACTTTTTGCTGATGTCACTGTTTTTGGACTAGTCTGACTGGGATCCTGCTATTCAGGACCCCAGTCTATCTGCTTTCTCCCTTAAATTGCTATGCATGTACTTTAGGTACACTCCAGATTGGATACCGGGGTACCCTTATCAGTCCCTAGTCTATGGTACACCATGTACCCAGGGCATAGGTACCCCAGAGGCCTTCCAGGGGCTACAGCATGTATTATGCCACCCCTGAGAGGCCATTCAAATTGACACGACCAGCCTGCTACAGCAGACTGTGTAAGCTGGTGCTTGCACCACTTACTGAAGATATAGGTTCACTATATCTATCTAAATCACTACACTTAAATACCTATCAGTCACCCCTATGGCAGGCCTTAACAATCCTGAAGGCAGGGTGCTGGGTTTTATGCGAGAGTGTGCCCATGCATGAGCAGAGCCCCTCTGCATCCTTCGGAGACCCTTCTCTGGGGTTGTCTGTGATGCAGCCAGACATATATGTTTAAGTGCATTATAACCTCGCGGAAAATGCTAACTTTAAAATGGCTGCTTAGAAACTTGTCGTGTTTGGTGTCAAACACCTTGGAATCATACCTCCACACCAGTAACTGGTGTGGGAGGTTTGATTCCACCCTTCCAAAGGGACATATGTGGGTCACCACTCTACCCGGTACCAGCTTTATCGACCTGGGCAGCACAAAATGGACGCTGCCAGCCACAGACACAATTCTGCTCTCCTGCTGCTGAGCCAAGCTCGCGCAGAGGAAGGCATGACAATAGGCATCCTGTCACAGGGTGGTGTGACCACCTCCCAGACAGGGTTTAGTGTATTGGGGCTGGGTGGGTGCACTCTGATAGTGCCAGAAAGTCTGCAGTGGGGCACATTTGGTGTCCCTGTGCATAGTGCAGCTCAAACCAGTTCTGGGAGTCATTTGCTCCTGCTCTGGCGCGAAACTGGACAAAGGGCATGGGTGTAGCCACCTCTCTGTCCTGTCCCTCCCCTAGCAGGGTCCACAGAATCTTTCCAACCCCTTTCCACGGGTATAAAGTGGGCTACCTGGCTACAGGACTTTGGATTTTACCTGGACAAGATTCTGCTAAGAAGAAACCAAGTACTTCGACTGCCTGCACAACGCTGGACGACTGAAGAATATCCCTTGGAGTAAAGGAGTTACTCCCCTGCAAAAGCAGGCACCTGAACGCATCTGACTGGTTTGCTTCTCCCGAGCTCCTGAGGACTACAAAGATTTCAGCAACACAGGAGGTGGGTTCCCGAAGGTCACTGAGGTCGATTTGCCCTCTCAGCGATTTTGAGACCAGTATCCCTCGTGGGGACCGTGCAACCCAAAACCCCTGTGCACCGTGTACATTTGCAGTTGCATATGCTTAGTGAAGATTCCCGAGCTTGTGCATTGGACTTCGTGTAGTCCTGACCCCGAGCAGTATTTGCACTGAAGATTTCGGGCCTCCACTCCTTGAGTGTCCTGTGGGCTGGTACTTTGCAAACTTGCTTGAGGTCTCCTTGCAATCCCTGGTCCGTTGGCCTTTGGGTCCTGGCGAGGGTCACCTTGTTTGTTCTTGGGCTTACCTGGTTGCTCCAGACGTGCCCTGACTCTCCTCTGCTTGGAGAGTCCCCTGGGCCTTGCTGGTCCACACCGTAGCATGTTTCCTCTGACCGCGTGGGTTGCATTTGCCAAGGCTTGTTGGTGCTCCAGCCAGACATCAACCCCTCAGCACTCGGCATCCTTCGTGGGACAGCTGAACTCTGGATCCTGGTCATCCTCGATGTCTCCTGGTCCCCGTGGCTGCAGAGTCAAGGAACCCTTCTTCACTCCTGAAGCACTCGACATCGGTGGGCATTCGACTACCGAGCCCCTGGTCACCTGAAGTGACCCAAACTCTATCCCCTCTGCTTTCAAGTTCTTCTCACCTCGAATCCAGGCTTGGATTCTACCGGACACTCTTCGCCCTCCTGGCAGCAGGACTTCTTTGCAGCTCTCCATTGAAAACGACGAAGGTTTTCGACACCACTTAACCCCTATGCACCCGGCTCCTCTGGGATAGGTAACACGGGTACTTCGGTACTCTCTGGTGGGTTGGCCTTAGAACCTCCTAAGTTCCAAAGGGTTTGCTCCAAGTCCTCTTAGAAGTGTCCTTAACTTGTAAATTTGCAACTGCGACTTTCCCATAGAGTTGTATGGAGCACGCGTCTGTGTTTCCTCACTGCTCCCGTCCTCCATGGGCTCCCTGTGTCACTCCTCTGGGTGGTTCCTTGGGTTCCCAGTGATTCTACGTGCTCTAGGCACTGTGTCTATTGAAGTCATTGTTGTTATACCATTTTTTTAGTATATGGTTTAGTCTCCCCCTGGAGCCCGCTGTGTATTGTGCTATTTACGAATGTTCTATTGATTCAGTTTTGTGTGCTTTGTGCCCTAGTCTCGTATAGAGACTAGTAGAGAGTGTTATATTAATAAATACATATTTTTTATATAAACACTGTGTGGTTCTCCTTTCATTTAGTCATTTAGGAGAAAATATTCTGGTAAAACAAGCTGCTTTACATTCCTTCAAGATTAAGCCTGAAGGCTGCTCCCCATAGCTACCACTAGGATAGCTTTCAATAAGGTTATCTTTGACCTCATACATCATAAGGGTCGTGTGGACTGGTACAGGGTGCCCACTTTAATTAGTGGACAGCATATACCAGGCCACCTTCTCACATTCACCATTTATTAAGTTGGGCAGCCACGCTCTGCTTTTAGGTCTACTAATAAGATACACACTCAGTATAGGTGCGGGTGTTCATTTTATTTTACTTAGTTTCCAAACACCTCCCCCGGCACGTAGTGGACCTTTAAGTGAACCCTGTTACAGCACACTAAGGCAAACACCATTACAATCATACATAGAGATGTTGCAGCCCAGGACCAGTTACCCCACTGCACAAACATACTTAGGTCGTACTGTCTATAGCCGACAACGTCCTGTTTTGTTATTATGGCTCTTTGGGTATAAACTTTCTGTAGCACAGTGCATTGGCCTGCGCATATTTATAATGTTCATTTTTAGGTCGAGCATCAATGCGCATGCACTGTCTGCAAGACCTGCTGTAATCTCTCTATACTGAGTGTAATCCCGCCTTCTGCTTCAATTGGTTCACTCCTGTGTCACTTGCATTTCCTGGCTCCTTATTAGTGGTGCTCCTATACTTCACTTTCAGGAGCACCGGCCAACTACAGGTTCTTTGGGGACTACTTGTTTTATTAAATCTAAATCCGTATTTGTGAAGCACGAACTACTCACCCTTACAGGTCTCAAGGCGCTGGGGGCCGTCGTGGAAATTAAGTGAGCTATTGCCCAGAGTCACATGGTGCTGAGCTGAGCTGCCGCCGGAGCTGGGGATCGAACCGTGAACCCTGTGCTCCGAAGTCAGCTGCCCTGGCTGCTGCACCACACCTCTCCACTATTAATTTGTCTCTCTTAACCCACCCATGCTTAACCCACCTGAGATCACTGTTTATTTATTTGTATTTATTTTTAATTGCTAGACCCCGTGATTTGCTAATAATTACAGAAAGTTGAGCGAGCCAACAGCCGAGGCTTGAACCCTGTTCCACAGCTCCAAAGTCTTTGCCACCTCCTCGCTTCAAGAAAGTATCCTTTTTAGGTCTCGCCCTGAAGCCAGCGCTTGCACTGGTCTGGGCGAGACATTTTGTAAGTGGGCTTTTAGAAATGCGACCACTTTTTTTTGGGCTTGCCTAGAGCATGCGGGTACGCGCACAGTAACGCGCATTCCTCGCATGCTTCAGGCGCCATATGTCTTTCCTCTCACTTGCTCCTCCCCCTCCCCCACCACAGAGCGCTTCTCGGGGCCGCGCGGCCGTGTCACTTTCACGGCTGCGCGTCACTTGCTCTCCCGCTCCTTCCCCCTCCCCCACCACAGAGCGCGTCTCGCACAGCTGCGCGGCCAATGCTTGTTGGCATTTGGGAGGAAGTGAATAGTTCTGCGTGACTATTACTTCCCAGTCTGGTTCGAGTGGTACTACAGATGCGGAATCTCTAAGACAATGGTAAGTGACATGGGAGGGTGAATAATGAGGTAGGTTGTTACTTTGTCTCGAACTTGGTTAGCTTTGTCTCCTGGCTGTTTTGTTAAAGCTGTCAATTCTCGTGGGCTTCGGTTTTTCAGTGGCCTGGTTTGTTACAACTCAAAACACGGCCAGTCGCAGCTGCTACAGGCCCAGTATGATCGGTGGACCCTCGGTCCGAAATGTTGACCGTGGCTACACCATTTTGATACACTGACGGTCTTTATACTATTTTGGTGCCAACTCTGGCAGCTCCATGAGGGGCATATTGGTAGGCACTCCTTGATTGTGTGAATAAGTCATAAGTACTTGGGCTCACAGTATTGACCAAGGCTGCAGTGTTCCCTAGCTAAGTTTTCGTTCGATAGGGACTAAACCGTTGTGTTAGTATTAAACGCCCGATTTTGGAAATTGAACGCATTTTACTAGGAGGGGCGCAAACGAAGTCCTGCGCATCTCATTGTAATACCAGCTGGCGCAGCCCGTCAGTTGTCATGGCAACATTTGGGAACAGGCGAGGGTGACCTAGGAATCACATTTCGGCAATTACATTTTCCTCCAACTTGGAGTGGGCTTTGCTTTAAGCCTCAACCTTTAAATAGAGCTATATTGTCTGGGGGGAAAATCGAAGCTCGCAACTAAACGTGGTGTTGGCATATATGCTAGTCAGTCGCTCCATTGCCTGTTAAGGCTCACCTGCTTATTTACAATTAAAATGTAGGTGCATGTACTGTACATGATGTCCACAGAGCCATATATCTGGGTTGCTTTGAGAATTGTCTTGCAGTGCATCGTCCTGACCACCGGTTCTGGGTGTAGCAGACGCAATCAAACCATATGGCTTCATTTTTCTGTACCATATTTTTTTTGTGGGCGAAGTTGTTAACTCCAGATGTCAGCATTACGAGGGTTTGCCCCTGGATGGGTGCTAGACAGGACACCAGCCGTGCTTTCTGGCTCAAAGTTTAAGAATGTCTGAAGAAAGTGGTGTGTTGGTGGATGTCTATATCCATGGAACCTGCAATTGTCTATTTGCCCCCGTTTAAATCCCTTGCAAAAATGTCCAGGACTGATGTGCACTGATACGTGTACTATTCTTATAAGTGGCTTTTAGCTAAACTTTTTTTTATTGGTCTGTTATTGTCATTCACATTTTCTTCTTCCCACTACACCATACAACCTGCGGAAATGGGTCGTCAGCCCGCTTCAGCCATTGGTTACCTTCAGAGTGACAGCCCTGACTCTGAGAAGGAGCAGATCCACACACAAAGTAACTCCTTTCAGTGCCAGGAGCTAAGATGGCAGTGGGTGCATTTTGAAACCTGCAGCTTCCCCCAATAGTAAATATTTACAAAATTATGACAGTATGAAACTAGCATTGACCAAGCCAAAGAGCTTGCAACCAACCAGCAACATACATTAGTTTTGCAAGTGCTTGTATTTTTCTTGCAGCCAGTCTGCGTTTATTAGTAGTTAATTAAAACCATTTTGTATTGACATGCAGTCAACAGCATATCATTTGCCTTCAGTGTCATAACTCCTAAAAATCGCTGGTATGCAGCAACGCACATGTGCCACATACTAATTTTTATAAACAAAAAGCAGCTGGCTGCTCTTTTGTATCACAAGTTTTGTGACGCCTCCCATGCGTCAAATAGCCCAAAGCACAATCATAATATTTCACTTTTTATCTCGGAGTACACACGGTCTTGCTATGGTTGGCACTGTTTCGTAACTTCTCATAAGTAGTTTGTTGAGTCGGCTGTTTTTCAAGGTTTCCAGATCTTTGTACCTGGTTTTGTATCTACTTCCTTCAATATTTGCTTAAAACATCCATTGGGAAGGTTGTTAAAAACCATGCTAACAGAGCTTCAAATGACACCACCATGGGGCTACATAGTGCCAGGGATTGTTTTCCTCGTGATCAAATTTTTTCAAAGCCTTTGAAAGAATCTTTGTTGGCACGTTTTAATGTAATCTTACTAGGGGCATCTCATAATGAGTATACTGCAAATTGTTCTGTAGACTACTGCCAAGTATGGTTTTGTAGTATTTACCTGCGGCTCCGTTTTGCTTGCTTGAGGTCCAGCTTAACGTAGGCCTACCCTTTAGCCGTGAATGTTCTTCTTCATCCCATGCTTCTAGTTTTTATTCAAATGCCATTTGCTTCCTCTTCTGGTTGTCCGTGATCTCTTGAACACAAGCTATCTGCAGTGCCTTTGCGGCGCGCGTATGCCTTTGCGGCGTGCGAAAACTAAAAAATAGATCCGCGAGCAGTGTAAGGAGATATGTACTTAGTCCATGTGCTATGGGAGGGCCAAACACAGGAGGGCATGACGCCTGCATGTCTTGACGAATGGCATTGAAGAAAATGAGAGCGACACTGATGTTTACCAATTGTAGATGGCATCCTGTAAGCCCACAGATGGGACACAACACGTCTCTTCAAGACAGCTCATGCACTGTCTAACCGAGACCCAAACACCCTTATCACCCAATACCCTTAACCACTCCTAAACCCTAAAAACACCTTTACCACCCAATATCATTACCCACCCCTAAACTCTAAAAAAAATACCTGTACCACCCAATACCCTAAAAATTCCCTTACCGCCCTATAAAAAAACCTTTACCCATAACCCTAAAAATACCCATACCACCCTATCCCCCTACATCCCCATATCCCTAAAAATGCCCTTGTCCACCCCATAAACCTAAAAACGCCCTTACCGCCCAACGCCCTTACCGCCCCCAGATTGATGGGTTTGTTACCTGATGTATACTTAAAGTTTTGTGGGAAAGGCATATGCATGGTAGGATTTGTTGCCCCTTGGTGTAGCCAACAATGTTAATCTTTCACTAGAATCGCCACCTTCTACATTGGGGTCGGTTTTACTGTTAAAGTTTACCTGGATGTGTAGGTTCAGTATCTACCCACAGTGTAGTTCTTGTTACATTTAGGTGGTTCCTTCGCGCACACTTATCCAGTCTCACATTGATGTCCAGACCTCTTTGGCCCTGCACTACTTTATGCCCTTTTAAGGTTAAGGTCGGCCCCTTGTTTTTTAGGTCTCACCTACGCAGCGCGCATGGTTGCATAGGAGACCTTTAGCCGTCGTGCAGCTCTTTTTCAAAGCACATATTCGTGCTTGTGGCGGCATACGCCTTGCGGGAGTGCGCAGCGGCGCGCCACAAGCACGAGTATGTGCTTTGAAAAAGAGCAGACTGCTCTCCCAAGCGCGCGCCTCTTTCCTTGCCCACACGTCCCGTCGCGCAGCTCGCCCAACTCTGTTTCCACATCTTCAACACCGCTCCTAATCGACAACAATGGCGGCTGCACTTTTCTTCTTGTTTCTTTCTTATTCTTCCATCCTTATTTATCTTCGAATTTTCTTTCCTCGTTCTCCCATTTCCTTGTTCCTTACTCTTTCTTATCTTGCTTTCTTGGAGGGTTGTTTCCTTTCTTTCCACCTGGTCTTTCATACCCCTTCTCGCTTACTACATATATTCTCCCCCCAACTCCCACTTTTCAGTTATTTTTGCATTTTACTTTATTTGGTTCTCCAGTTCCTCGTTTCTTCTAGACTCTTGCTTTCACCTTTGTCTCTTCGTCGCCTTTTCTCTCCCAAAACATTTTCATTAATTTTCCCTTTATCGTTCTCTACTTTTTCTAATGACTTCCACATTCACCTTTCATTTTGCTTCCCTTCATTTCCCTATCTACCGCTGTCTATGCGTTTTATTTTTTTCTTTCTCTCTCTTTTGCCTAAAATCCTTTTCACCCTCCTATCTGCCCTTTCTCCTTTTCATCCACCCTCATCTTTCACTCCTTACCTTCGAATCTCCGCCTGGATGTCAACAGATGTCTGACTGTACAATAGCCGGCACCTTCTGCTCCCGCCGCCCAGAGCGCCTGCATGTTTGCCTGCCTCTCCCGTTGCGCTGAATGTGTATTGCGCGTCTGTTTCTCGTCCCCACTGTACATACCTGCGTGTCGTCTGTCTGCTGTCCTCTGCACTCCTCAGACCCCAAAGCGTCTCTTATTTATATCATCCAGCTTTTTTCTCCGCTGTTCCTTCTCGTGTCATCGTTCTATGTCACACATTTTTTTTCTCTTTTTCATACCACCCCATGCCTTTTCTCCTCTCTTTTCTCTTCTCTTTTCTCTCCCCCCTCCCCTGTGCTGTGGCTTCTGTCCTCTACCTGTTCTGTCTCCTTTCTGTATTCTTTCCGCCGTGACTGTCCCCTCCCCCTTTCTCTCAACTCTCGCCTACTTTCTTCTTCCCCATTTAACTTCTCTCTATTTTCTCAACTTTCCCTCGCCAGACGCTTCATTGAGTCACCTTCTCTCTCTATATTCTTTGTTACGTCTTTTTGGACTCTTTCTGTCTTACACCTTCTCCTTCTTATCTTCCCTTCTGTCTTGACCTTTCACCTTACCGCGCGTCCTCCTTTCTTAGTTGCACCTGCTTCTTCAGGTCGTTGGCGCCCATAATTTCCAACTCCTCTAATCTACGTGCCCCCATTAGCTCTTGTCCTCTCACCTGTCTCGTCTTCTCCACGCTCCCTTTTCATAGCGCATCGTTTTACTCTACAGTCGCCATTTGCTGGCATGCTCCGCCCCGTCACTCTCCCCTCTGGTTTTGCTCTTGTCCACTTTCTCCTCTTTCCTCCCTCTCCCCAGCCCCTTCCGCTACCTCACATTACTCTTGCTATAAATTACGCTCGTGCCCTATCCCTTCCACTGCATTCTGCTCCTGAAGCTGTTTTGAGTACTATTAATTGTATAATTGTAACACCCATTATTTACAGCGCTTAGAAACAACTGCAGTATAGTCCGAGACACTATATAAAGTCAAGTTCTTTCTGCCTGTCCTTCCCTCAATCCACCTTTCCTCACCCCATCTCCTGCTTTTCAGTACGTCTCTGCCCCGCACTCCCTCTTCTTCTCTTCATCTCTTGCCCTCTCTTCCCTCTCCTCCCTTCCTCTCCCCTTCTTTCCGTACTATCATCTGGCGAAACCCAGTCTGACTCATTACAAATGGTTTACAAACGGTGAACAACATTCTGCTGTGAATGTGAATATGTTCAACTACATGAAACCAAAATGTGCATCCTTTTGGATGTACTTCTTGAAAATGTGTTGCCAGCAGATAGCTCGAAGTTACCATTTTTAATCACTCTGTGATGTTACTGGATGTATTGTTTGAGTGGTCTCACACTATTTCCAATGTATACCAATTAATGCAGCTTCACCCCAGTGCGCAATAAGGTTTCACCAGCATATAAAACAAGCATTGTCATAGCCAATAGGTCTCGCCTTTGGGACCTTATAAGTATTTAATTCTGCAGCACAATATCCTTGGTGCAACATCAACTGTTGCATGGCTAAACACTTATAATGTCCCAAAAGCGAGACCTATTGGCTATGCCAATGCTTGTTTTTAGGGGGTTTATCTCGGTTTCCTCACTGGGTCACCCTCCCACCATGCACCCACCCTTAACTCCTTCCTCCCTGTTTCTTCTCTAAGCCCCCCCTCATGAGCACATGGGGAGTGTTTTATCTTCGTTACACAGCAGTGTAGAACAAGCGCTTTCACTTTAAATTTAAAGAGCCTAGCGTTGATTCTCTCTTCCAGAGCCCCTCCCTGCCAGCCCTCACAACATTCACACACCACGTATTAGACAAGGTCAATTTTAGCTGCTTTCTGCCCAGCCCGTGTTTGAAGTGCGACTTTAACAAAAGAACACGTTTTATGGGCAATAAGGGAATAACATCAAAAGTTTAAGAAATACAAAAATACTTGTTCCCATGAGGAGTCCGTAAAAGAAATGCTTTTTGTTTTGGTAAAATAAAACTTTTAAAAATAGAAATGTTTGCATGTGTGACCTTTATAGTACGATTATGTGTTCCTTGCTCACTGTCCCCTTAACATATCTTAAAACAAATTCCTGTAAATGGACCTACTAAGGTCCATTTTGTAACAAACATCATGCACACCGCAGGCCATAACAGTTATAGTTCAAACGGAGAATGTGGAATAACGGCTAGAGAGGCTGGGAAGTAAGGGTAGACTTGCATTATGTTTCACACTCTCACCCAGCTCCCTCCTTCTCGTCTACCATAACAAAAGTCTTGAGGTATTTAAAGCAGGCGCGCAACACCCATTGGGCTCACCGGGCTTCAGCCCCCCCCCCGTCGTGTGTGTCAGCCCGGGCTGAGACAGCTTCCCGGGCACACACACAGCCGCACCCGAGTACTTCACAGGTCTTTTAAAGGCCATTTACTTGTTAATGAGGCTTTTGTTGTGTTTTCACCCCTTCTTAGAGCCACTCTGCCTATGGCTGGAAGAATTAGCCCCCCCCACCCCCGAAATATTTTTCAGCCCCCGCCCGAAATTTCGCTCTAGTTGCCCGCCTGATTTAAACCACCTGTGTACTTTAATACACATACCTTTATTGATTTTAAAATTATAGTAACAAGAACACAAATAAAAACTAAACATGGATCCATAAGGTACAATTCCCTAGCTTTATAAACACATTCATTGCAAGCAAGGAGAGGATGTAGCCTTACAGCTAGAGTGGTCGACCTTGAAGCTGAGGAACCGTGTTCGAGTCTCGGCATCGACGCTCAACATCCTGTGATTCTGGGCAAATCACTTAATCTCCCGGTGCCTAACATAAACAAGCATTTGCAATGCAATAGGTCTCGCATTTGTTAAAGTTAGAGCTGTTGGCGTTGAAAATAACAATGTTTTTACTTGTGCTTTTTTACACCAATGGCAATAGTGCAATGCAAATATAATTACTCCACTGCAAGTAAAATAACAAAAGTAAAAAACACTGTCATTTTTAACGGCAACAGCTCTAACTTTAACAAATGCGAGACCTATTGCATTGCAAATGCTAGTTTAATTTACCAATCCGAAAAGGGTCTTAAATTAATAATAATGTTAAAAAAATAGGGAGCGATTAGTTTTGTTAACTTTAAAAAATAATTTAAAAAATAGGACTTTGGGGCTGTCGTGCAATGGAGAAAGGGATGGGTCAGGGAGGAGAGCACACAGGCGTAGAACAGGGAGCACGGAGGGATAAGCACTTGGGTGAAAGGGACAGTTGCACATAAGCGAGGGAGAGGAACACGGAGCACAATGGAGAGCAACACAATACACAAGGGAAAGAAGCACAGGCTAATATACTAATATGAAAAGGGTCTCACATTTATTATAAAAAAATATAGCGAGCAAGCGATTGGTTTTTGTAAGTAGAAAAAAATAATTAGAAAATAGGACCGAACAGAAATGCGGCATTGGGACAGCAGCTTGCAGCCATTTTGCATTTATGCTCCTTTCTCGATCACTCAGTCTGCGCGCGCCCCCCCCCCCAAGTTGTTGCACAATGCGCGTGCGGCCTGGCAAGTATCCGCCGTAGGCTTACAGAACAGCCTTAGCAATTACGAAGATACTCCTTTTGCTTGCGCTTCCTAGAAGAATGGAGACAGCGCAATGATGATTTTATGTATAGAAAAAGCGGGCCCCTGTGTTGTTTAGTGAAAGCGGGTGCCCGCATAGTTAATGTCCTGTGAGTGGTGTGCGGCGGACGCCACCATTGTAAAACAAATAAAAAAGCGGCCTCAATTTTTTATTTTATTTATTAAAACATTGGGGGCAGGCGACGGGCCCGCCCTCAGACGGGGCACTGAGAGGGCCGTGTTTGATGATTTATAAAGCAAGATCGAGTACTGTAGCCAGCAAATGAAGCCACCACCCCCGAGTACCACCAGTGCGTCTACATCCAGACGCCAAAATGCAATTATCCCAAGAATGACTGAAGGAAGTGTTTCCTACACTGGCACCAAACTTTCGCCTAGGGATAGAGACTCTGTTTCACGACCATTCTTAGACAGTAAACAAAGATAAGCGGTACCAGGGTCTGCTCCACGAAGAGAGTCTTAATTTAAAGTAAGTGCGCCTCTTCGCACCGTGTGGAGCCGGAACAGCGAGCGCACCTCCGGCCAGCGTGCGTGTCCGGCCACCGATGGGGGAAGCAGCGCTGCTGCTGAGCAGTGTGCGCCTGAAACAAAATATTGCTCACCGTCTACATATCGAGGACTGTGTAACACCACAAGTAAACGATCGAGTCCGGATGGGCCGTCCAAAAAGGAGACAGGGCGGTAACAAAGAAGCCTCATTTTCAATCGGAGGCCAGCGTTTACCGTAGACAATGACGCCAGCCAATAAAAAAGATGGGCGGGGCTTTAACTCCACTTCTGAAATCTCCTCTAAGACAATATGCCTCGCGCTGCAACGCTAGGTCTGCGAGACCTAAAAAGGGCGCTGGTGCCTCGGGACACCGGCCAGGAAGCCGAGGACCGGGTTTGGGCGGTGGTGACCCTGTGCATGCAGTGCCGCCTAGCAGTAAACTCCTCCACTCGGCCAGCGCTGAGGACACGTGCAGGCGCTCGCGCCCTGACTGAGCCCCGGCGCACGCGCCCCACTCCCAGCTGCAGTGCCATGTTATGCCGGAAGGGCGCGTGTGCAGTTCTGACCGAATCGCAGCTCTGCTCATGGTGCTCTCTACTTATTTCACGGGACAGCCGAGACTTCTAATAATAAAAAAATCAAACGAAATAATTCATATACAAGTTGTGTTCTAGTTTTCTGTTAATACTATTTCCCATTGATAAAACAGTATTGAGGGTGCGTCATTCTCTCCCAGCGAGGACGTGACACAATTTGACGTTGTTTATTTTTTTAGCCCCCTCCTACCCATCTGACATGGAGTAAGGACCTTCAGAGGGTTAGTGCACATGCTGCAGTGCTGTGCGTTTATAGTACAGGCCTCGGGCTCTGTCACGGCTGGCTCAACCTTTCACATTTCGCTGTGCAAATGATTTGTGTTAATAGCCGCATATGCTACTACAGCACTTAGAAGACAGGCAAGCAGTGTATATGCACTTTTTTTTTTTAAGTTTTATATAGTGTGAACTCGACTTGAAGGTATTGGAGAGCTTTACACAGGGCTTTAAGTGGGATGAAAAAACTAGGGAGTGGCGTAAGTAATTAAGGGCGTGGCTTAAAAACACCCAAGCTAAAAATCTGTGCTTAGCGTAGTGTGCCGCCCGTCGGGCATTTTTCTGTTTCTATTGTTGCATCCAGATATATAATACAGCAAGTAACATTACACCTACAACAAGCCAGGACTATTGGCTTAGCACATTTTTAAGATAAAGAAGCAACAACTATGGCTTTGTTGCATATATAATATTGAAAACGTTTCAATTCTGAAATTATGAGACTGTGAAAGAACTACAACGAGTCTCTTTGAAGTTACCTTAAAGTAGGGTGTTCACAATTTTAAAGCCAAAAACCAGGACATTTCCCAAAAATAGAAGGACTACAATTTTTCTTCAACCTAGTGCACATAATGGCAGTACTCCTTAGCAGAGAATTTCAGAAGAGGCAGTAGGAACACAAATAAAATGCAATTTTTAAAGCCAGTATTATGTCTGGTAATTAAATTACTCTCTTATAGCAGCTGCTAACTATTTCTGCTTAGCAAAACATTAAAAGATACCTCCGAAGGTTTTCAGTCGACCCTTTCTAAAAACCGGGACCTGAGCTAAATTTTCTGAAATCTGCCGGGCCAGCTGGCGAAAAACCGGGACGCCTGGTCACCATACCTTAAAGGCAGTGAGCAGTGGTACTGCCGCAGAGTTAAGATTCATCTGTTCATCGAGGGGGAGGGCGAAAATGGACAGCCCGATAGGGATCCATCTCGGCTCCTGCTTTTTAGAACTGCTGGTGCTGAGCACTGGCAGGACCCGGCCCACTTAAAGCCCTGGCTTTACACGAGCACAAGTTACATTACACAAGGACACATTCATTTTTAGTAGGCATGGGGAGATGAAGAGATTTGCCCAGAATCACAGGATGTTGAGCCAATGTCAGACTCGAACCTGCTTTCCTCATTGTCAAAGTCAGCAACTCTGGGCCTTACGCCACATCCTCCATTAATAATGAAGGTGCTATATTTACTTCAGGCCGAGTTATTAGCATTAGTGTCTCTAAATGCGCGCCAATGTTACAGCGAGTCAGCTTGCTGTAATGAAACATACACTTGGCGTATTCAGATGCTTTGCAGAATTCATTTAAAAAGACACAGCTTGCATACTGTTGTTTCTTTAATTCTGTGTGTTATACTTCTGTCCTACTAAAACGCTATTAAATTAAATGCGAACCACTGAGCTTTGTTGCTCTTACAATGTCTTACTCAAAGAAAGTCGCAGAGTTATTTTATTGCAATTGCAAGTAACTGCGAAAGCGATTTTCCAAGGATCACACAGTTTGGTCAAGCGGGTTAGCCGGGATCACAGTTTGCCTGTTTTGGAGCCACAACTGACAGTTAGTAAACTAACTATACATCCAGTACCGGTACATTAGGTTGGAGATAGTTCTGTATTTGTCGGTATATTAGAGATTCTTCTTACATGCACGCACGCGTACGTACGCTTTTATTTCCTCAGGTGAAGAATTCTGAACTTGTATAGTCAATATACAATTTTTCCCAGTTCGACCGGAAACGACCTGTCTACATTTAAAACAACAGGCGAGTCAGTATCATCCGCCTCAAATGCTACTCACTTTTATCGACCCCTGGAGGATGAAAGTCTGAGTCGGCGCGCTAGAGAGGTAAACAGCATGTTTGAAGGGAGAAGATTAAAAGCCAGCGCACAGAGTGTTTAAGATGCAAGATATGTTGCGAGCGAGCAAGCGCTTTAATGTGGGTTCCTTGGTTGTAGCGCTATACAATGTAACACACAAATCAACGTTGCACGATCACCCCTCAACACCAAGCGTTTCCCCGATAAGATATTTTTAGGCGCTCCTTAAGAAATATTGGATGTATTCGAATTATAGACGTTACAGTAAATGTCTTTAGCGTGCCAAATACGTCCAGAAGTGGCAACACACGTAATTTCTCACAAAATCTGAAATAAAAATTACATTACATATATATTGGTATAGTATTTACATTAAGACAGGTCACGGGAGGCTTTAAGACCATGTTATTCTATAATAATCACTGCACCCTGAACAATCCAGCCCCAAATTTCCATTATGCGGCATCGATTCCTTGTTGATGATGTTTTTATTAAAACCTTTTTATCGCATACAAACATAGCACAACCAACTAAAAAAAATGAATGCGACCTTGTGTAAAGTAATTGGTGCTCAAGTAAAGCGCCCAATCCCATCTGTGCGTGTCAGGTTCACGCTATATAAAACTCCCCCCAAAAAAAAAAAAAAAAAGATGTTTACTCCATATAGTCGCTGTTCAAACTATTTTTCTCCGTTTTGAGGCAGTCTCTGCATGATTTTATTTTAAAGTTACGCAATAACAATATATGTTATTTGAAGACAGAAAAAAATAGCAATAGGATTGTATTATTTTCGACCCTTTATGTGTCATTGTGTTTGACTGGTTTGTCACCAAGCCTGATATACACTATTACATTAATACATTGAATAAACATTATATAAAATAAATCGTGCACAGAGACAAAGGGACCTAGAAACACAAACTAAAAAAATACTGAATCTGAGCAGAACATGGACCCCCTTTTAACACACGACGCCTCAGCAAATCTGTCGGCTGCTGTACAAAACAAATGTCAATTGTCTAAGACATATGCATCTTAGAGTGATATCACTCTGGGATACATATTTTCACCCCTGTGCTTCAGGTAAGACAAGGTTCTGAAAATAAAAGGGAAAACAATGAGCCGCCCCCTCCACCCCCCGTCCTTATCGCAAAAAAAGCAGTATACATAATACTTTAAAAAAAAAATAAACACATTCAGATGCAATGTCATCAATTTTACTCTAAGAATGTATGCACGCTTTCTTACCTCTATCAGAATATGTGAGCAGATTAACCAGGCTTACTCCGCCTTTCATCTTTCCATGGTCGATAAAAGGAATGAATGAATACCCCCGAGTTGCCTCATAATATGTCTTGCTTTAATATAATTTGTTATTACAGGTACTGGGTACACGATGGGATTAAAAAGTACGTCATTGTGTTTTTTAGACATGATAATGACGACAAACAGTAACTTTACTCCATGTGCCTCCTACACTCGTCGGACAGACCTTCCATAGTGTCCGGTTTTACTTTATTTCTGCAACTCCTCTACGGAGTTGTGTTCGTCCCACGGAGTTTGAAAAGTACAGGAGCTGAAATTTCGAGACCTTCTTAGGGGAGGGGTCTCTGCCTGCGGTATGGAATAGGAGGGAGGGGGGGGGGGGTTAGTTGCTGGATAACGATTGTGTTTTTATGGCGCTTCTTACCACAGTCACCGGTGCTGTAGCGCTGTAATCACCAGAGTTCACCATGACGTGTCAGGTGATGTCGACGAGCTCAGCCATTATGCAACCTTTGTATCTCCTATTTTAAAATTATAGACTATTATATAACCGGGGAAAGTAGATTCCACAAACGAAGCCCGAAATTCTTCATTCTGTGACCAAAATCTAAATACAACAAGCACGGAATCGAAACCCAGCCGAACGCGGGAATCGAAACCAGTGGTGCGAGGAGCGGGGGAGGGAGCGTGGCAGCGAGACGAACGCGCGCTGCTGCGCGTGCTGGCCACCGACGGGAATGGGAGGAGCAAAGGCGGGACATGCGCCCGCCTTTGCCCAATCACGGGCCGTTTTTCCCCAAAAAAACACGCTACAGTTAATGTGGGCTTCGGAAAGCAAAACCACACGCACGAGCGTGTGGGTAGCTTTCTGAAGCCCTTTCTAGAGGTCTCGCGCTGCGCGAGCAGTGCTGCGCACTGCAACGCAGGCGCGAGACCTAAAAATGAATGTGTCCTTCTGTAACGAAACTGGTGCTCATGTAAAGCGCTCTGATACCCGATTTCTCGGGTCTAGTTCGCGCTATATAAAACTCAAATTTTTGTTTTTTAAAAAGCATAGATCAGCAGAAATATTTAGTAAATGGTAATAGTGTACATGATATTGAACCAACATATTTCTTGCTACAATAAATTGTCATATTGTACAATGGTCATATTTAAATAACTCTCTCATCTCTGTCCTCCAAACTCTACTGTATATAAATGTCTCTCTAATCTCACATTCTCCTCTTCTTCTGTATACCCTTGAGATATTCAAATTCAACTCGTATTCCATCTCCTTCACAGGATTCACAGCCTTGATGTATTTATTTGTTTTTATAATATCTACCCTCCTCTACTGAATCAACACAACAACGTATTTGCATGTCTCTCAAACACCTCTCAATAGCCTTTCCAGTAGCTCCTCTTTCGACATTCATTGCATCAACACTACAGGTTTCCCCATTACATACCCTGCGGAGGGGTACACCCCTCCCACTCCTGTTTCGAATCACAAAAGGACAAGGGTTGAAGCATCCAATATTGCCAAGTGCAAAAACACAGTATTTGATATTACCGGTTGTGAATCTGCACCTAGTAAAATCAATGTGGGTCCAGCAGGGGCTGCAGGCACAAGCCCAACCTGGCCCCCTCCCTAATCCCTCCGAGGGCACAAGCAGAGCGTCCAACGCTCCTTCCAGCAGCCCATGAGATTGCCCTGTCTCCACATTGTCCACCCGCCCCCAAACACCTACTACACAGGTGATTCATACACAAACTACCTGACCCTCTCAAAATTACTATCTATTCACCATACGACATAATTCCAAGCACACAAATACGCGAAACACCACGCAATTCCACAACTAACAATTCCAATACAGACAACATAATATCACTAC
The DNA here is from genome assembly GCA_963921515.1 of Calotriton arnoldi. Lineage (NCBI taxonomy): Eukaryota > Metazoa > Chordata > Amphibia > Caudata > Salamandridae > Calotriton > Calotriton arnoldi. The sequence continues at coordinate 569,331 of CAWUFW010000829.1, read as the reverse complement.
AAACAACATACATCCACTCCACTGCAAACAAATAAACATACGTAAAAAAAACATTATCATTTACAATACCAATGGCTCTAACTTTCACAAATGCGAGACCGATTGCTTTGCAAATGCTTGTTACACATGGTAATACTATCTGGGCAAAGATTTTACTTCATTAGTGTCAGTTTAACTACTAACAATAGAAATAAGCAAAATAAAGAGGACCAATTAACCTTTGTAAAGAGCCTTCCACTACGAGCGAAGAAATCACCGTTTTAATTTTTTAACTTTGGATCTGTTTGAGCTAGAACAATTTTTGGGGGGTTAAATTCTGCACATTATGCACGAAATTATGGCACATTCGGCAAATTCATAATTATGCAACAAAGCCACTGCTGCAGAATCGCATTATTCCAGTGGCCCTGGGTGTAATGTAGTATGTGTCATGTGTAGTAGTAGGGTGTAGTGTAGTCTGCGTTATGTTTGGTAATCTGGTGCAGTGTAGTTAACTCATGTGTGACATAGTGTATTATGTTTTGTGTAGTAGTGTGGCGTAGTGTAGCATGCGTTGTGTGGTGTAGTGTAGCATGCGTTGTGTGGTAGTGTGGTGTAGTGTAGCATGTGATCCAGCGCAGCTAATATAAATTGCTCCTTAGGACACCAATCCAGAGAAAACACTTACGCAACCTTTGTCATTTAAAACTTATGTCGGTGGGGCCCATGACAACGCATACATGCATTCATTCAATCTCTGGATTAAACGCTAAGGAGAATGTGTTGCTGGACGAACGGGATACCTTGTTAAATTTGACAGAATAATAATCTATACATTATATACATTAACTTTGGATCCTGTTGGTTCTAAACATCAAGGTACTTTGCTATTCGGTCGATGGACCAACTAGTAGAATTAGTTGATGGTGATTAAGACCAGCTCAATCACGATTAAAACCTTTAACATTTATTAATCATAAATTTATTAAAGGACCACAGACTCATTTTAGAGTTAGAATATAGTTTTATCTAAAATTCTTCAATCAAATAAGTGAGATTCTTTATTAAGCGAAACATTTAAAATATCAATAAACATTTAAGAAAGGTTTTTAGGAAAAGTGAGAAATTATGCATTATCCTCGGCCATGGGGCGATGACAAGAATGGTTCACCAAAGGAAGATGAACCGCAGATCACAGGATAGGACTCCCAAACTGACTTACTGTCCCGCTAACCTCCTCGGACGCACCTCCCGGGCAGAGTTCCCGCAACGATCTCGTTCCTTCCCAGTCAAAGTTCAAAGTCCAAAATGACAGAGTCTCTCGCAGCATCAAGGTGGAAAAATGAAAAATAAAGACGCGGCAAGACAGCAGCGGCATCAGTTCCCAAGCCAAAAAGCCAGTAAGAGTAGACTCTCTTATACCCTATTTTCTGGCTCTCTACACATAAAAGTTGCAATCCTTAGGGGCAAGAATCACGCTAATTGGTCCATTGGAGGGGTGGTGATGGTCACCTCATCGCCCTCCTTGTTCAAACTGGTTTTGGGACAATAAAGCACACAATAAGTCTCATGATCATGGGGTCAAAAGTAGTCCAACTTGTCAATCCATTTTGTAGCGATCTCTGATGGTCACATATTTGTTCATCCATTGTCACTCGGCTCTTTCCCATCCATTCCCAGGAATATATGCTGAACATTTTGGCACGTTATTCATTGTAGGTCAGATTGACCTTGACATCTCTCACTCCGGGCACAGGCCGCATACACGTGACTGGAGCTTCCATACTGATTCTGCGCGGAGGCCATCTTTTTCATCTCACGTGATCTCATCCTTTCCAGCAGCCATTTTCGAAGCATGGCCTAGCAGGCCCGAATGAACTATCATAAGAACAAACACAACCGAAATTAAAACAAAGAAAATAAGCCTTTCTGTTTACCACCCGCCATTCTGAAAACCCGTGTTAAGTGTTACCTAGCAGAAGCGACATTTAAAGCCATTTTACTTACCATCTGCATTCTTTGCCACAATACAATTTTATTATGCAACACAAATCATGCAACTTACGCAAATCACAATACTAATGTTAATTAACTTCACATTTGTAAATAAATTAGATTTTTGCACAAATCAGCATGTTGCCCACGTGTAGTGTCTACTAAAAAAGTGTATTTGTTGGTTAATACATGCATTTCAAACGGTTAGTATCATTAATGATTATGGGGTCATTAATTTCCAATGGGTACAAAATTATTTCGTTTACCCTGCTCCATCACATGCATTGTGTGGTAATGTGGTGTAGTGTAGTATGTTTTATGTGTGGTAGTGTGGTGTAGTGTAGCATGTCTAATGTGTGGTATAGTATAGTTTGCGTCATTTGTGGTGGTGTGGTGTAGTGCGCATCATTTGCGGTGGTGTGCATCTTGTGTGGTAGTGTGGTGTAGCATGTGTCATGTGTGGTAGTGTGGTGTAGTGTAGTATGTTTCATATGTGATATTGTAGTCTGTGTTATGTGTGGTGTAGTGTAGTTTGCTTTGTGTGTAGTGATGTGGTGTAGTGTAGCATGCTTCATGTGTGGTAATGTGCATCATCTGTGGTAGTGTTGTGTAGTGAAGTCTGCGTGTGGTAGTGTGTATGTGTGGTGTAGTGTAGTTTTGTTCATGTGAGGTATAGTGTAGTATGCTTCATATGTGGTAGTTTATTGTAGCGTAGGTCATGTGGTAGTGTAGCATGTGTACTATAGTGTATTGTACTGCACGTGTGGTAGTGGGGTGTAGTGTAGTTTAGTTCATTTGTGGTGGTGTGTAGTTTATGTCATGTGTGGTGTAGTGCAGTTTAGTTCATGGGTGGTGTAGTGTAGCATGATTAATGTGTGATAGTGTAGTGTAGTACGCTGCATGTTGCAGTGTAGAGTGTAGTGGAATGTAGTGGAGAGTGCTGTTTGGTGTAGTATGTTGTCTTGATTAATGTACACTTTAGTGTAGTGAGCAGTCAGGTGCTGTGTGCTCTCTAGCACAACGTGCTCCTTCCAGATGTGATTTAAATTAATCATCTGTAAAACAGAAAGTAATTACAGTATTTATTTATGTCATTAAATCTCTAATTATGAATCTCTTCTCTGCAGTAATGGTGACTCTGGATCCCGACACAGCTCATCCTCGGCTCCTCCTGTCTGAGGGGCAGAAACGTGTGAGAGACACAGGCACATTACAACGCCTGCGGGACACCCCCAAGAGATTTACCTACTATTCCTGTGTGCTGGGGAGTGAGGGATTCATCTCCGGCAGACATTACTGGGAGGTGCAGCTGCTGCAGGAGGGGTTAGAATGGTATGTGGGGGTCGCAGCAGAGTCTTTGAACAGGAAGGGGCGCTTCACATCGGCACCTGAGAGGGGAGTCTGGGCTGTGGGGAGGTTTAGTGGTCAGTACTGGGCTCTCATCTCCCCTCAGACCGCTCTGTCCCCACGTGAGAAGCCCCTGAAGCTGGGGGTGTATCTGGACTACGAGGGGGGCTGGCTATCCCTGTTCAATGCTGACTCCATGGAGCTTCTCTACACCTTCCCGCAGGCCACCTTCACAGAGAGGCTCTTCCTGTATTTCTGTCTCTGGAGAGGAGCGGAATTGAGGCTGGTGTGAAAGCTGCAGAGAGTTTCAGCCCCTCATCTCTCCCGCCCACCCCCTTCTGCAGTGATAATGTGACAAGGAGCACAAGCAGAGACGCTTTTAAATAATAAAATACTGTGTTTGAGGATAAGTCTCTTGGGAGGGGCCCAGTTATTAGGATGTTTATTTCAGCTTTAAAGTGCTTCTCTGCCCCTGCAATCTGTACAGCGCCCCTATTAAGATTGTTCCCATGGTGACAGAGATGGTGTTGTTAGGTGCCCGGGCTAGGCCCATGTTGCAAAGCGTCTAATTTCTTACATTGTCCTATTTTCACAATAACATTTCTGACATGACCTTTTGTACGACAATGCTAGATTTGTTTCTCTGAAACTTCTTTGTTTACACATCTAGCTTCGCACAACATTATGACAACGCCTCAAACATCATGTACAAGGCCCTTCTACGCACTATGTACAAAAGTCGTTCTAACTTCAGCCATGGGGCGACAGTGCTATCTACAGATCCATAACATCACTAATCTATACACACATGGCAAGGCTGCTTTCTATTATAAATAAAGAGCATCCCAATAGATTAGCAGAGGAGGCAGTTCCACTGACACCGAGGGTCCCTGTATGCTGAGGCTTCGCCATGCAGCGGTCTGACATCTCCGTGAGGGGTGTCCAGTTCATGACCAAGATGGGGTCCTTCATTCTCTCCCGTCAGGTAATGGGGTTGGATCATCCCTTTGGGGGGTTCTTGGCTTCACACCTACACACACTCTAGGTACATTCAGAGTAGGGTTTGCATAGTAGGAGTAATCCTGAATACTGCCTTGTTTATATGCCTGCATCTATACACTGTTTTAGCACCATGGTAGAACTATATCTACTGTTTACACTTTTGTTGCTTGTAATCACTATCATCTGCTTCTGTCAACTGATTATCGCAGCACATGTATTCTATACAAAAATAACATTGGTTCAATAAATATATTGAAAACTTCCCACTGTGTATTCTCTGTATATTTCTCTGAGCACTAGTGAGCACGACTGACTGAGCGAAAGGTTCTGATCTGTTTCCACGATCCCTTAAGAGTCAGGGTTGTCATGTTCAGTGGTTGCCAGAAACCATTTGCTCTCTGGTAAAGTTAGGTGGACTTACGGTGGCACTGTGAGCTAGCTGGTCACTAGGCCAACATATCCTGCGGGGGTGCCCGGAATCAGTCTAGGCCCTTCGCCCAAAGTTTATGTTGTCCAACAAACCTTATTTAACAGTCTGTCTGAGTAGTTCAGTTTCGCTTTTCTCAGACACTCCTACTCGCCTCCAGACCGCAGACATCCATGGTGGGAAGGAAAAATCTTCCTCAACTGAGAAGGTATACTCTATATATTAGCTGCAGGTTATTTAAGCCTTTAGGATAAAATGTTTTTCCCACATTGTTCTAACCCTATCTCCATAAATTCATATATTAAAATTCTACTATCTTCACACAGTGTCCATAAACTGAGAAACTGGAGGAGAGGATATAGTTGCTTTAAATATTACAGAAAATTGCAGATATGCATTTGCTCTTAAATTATTACATTACGGCCTCCCGGCAACGGGTGGTGACGTTACCTTCGTGGTCGAGAGATACGAAGCATTCAGAACAGTGGTATTCTATTCTTGGGTTACATTCTCACCTGCAGATGCTCGCACAAAATTGTTTCACACTTACATTGAAGATGAAACACCAGAGGAATATTTTCTATATGTGGATATAGAAATTCCGTTATCTTACCACAAACACATAAATTGGTTTAAAGGCGCTCTCCCCATACCATAGAAAATGTGAGACTCGCTCCGCTCAGTAAAGGAGCGACATAGTGCTGCACTGATGAATAACATTGTGCAAAAGAAATACAAAACAACACTAGATATCTCAAATGGGTTTTTCTGCCAGAATATAGCGCCTGACAGGAGATATTTGATAGCATTTTCAGGGCCAGGTTCACAGCGTCAATTTGGTTGTTTACTTCAAGTGTATAAGAATAGCCCTGGGCTGTTTACAGGTTAACTGAGTTACTTCAAATTTTGATGAGGAGACATTGTCCTATGTAGGTGATATTTATCTGACAGACGATGAGTTAATGGAACATTTGACTAGGATGAACCACATAATACTTGGGTTCATACATCTGGGTTACAAATTTAATTTAAAAAAAATCAAAAATTGCCATACCTCAATGTCCTGTTTCTAGGATATGAGTTGTCAAGTGAAGGTAAAAGCCTGGCGGCACATTTTTAGGAAGATGCACACTGCTCCAACTTCCAACGACTCTGAAAAAACTACAATCCATCTTAGGATTTTTAAATTTGGGCAGACCATACATTTTGAATCACGCAGAACGAGTAAAACCGTTCTACTATTTGATTAGCCCTGATTTTTCAATCAACCATTGGACACAGGAAGATACAAACATTTTATGTTCCGTACAAGCTGATATGATAGCTTCTAAACATTTACACACACGTGTAGACACAACTAACCTGGTGATCCGCGTAGTCCCTGGACCTACCGGGTACACCTATATCACTTTCAATGAAGGTGATACAGTACCTATTGCATACAAATCACAGTTATACACAAATGCTGAAATGTGTTTTGCACCCACTGAGAAGATTCTCACAGCAGTAGAGACTGCTGTAGTGAGAGAGAGCACTAGCTCAGGGTAAGCGAACTACCGACCTTAGAGGCCATTACAAAAGCAAGTGTTTCGAATGCCAAAGCACTGCATCCACGATGGATTCAATGGGCTCTCTCACTGCTACAGCGGTAGATTACAGATTCAATTCTACACTACAAACACAAGCATTCCTGCAGTACGAACCAGAATATCCTCTGCCAAATGAAATAATGCCTCTAAATCGATATGAATACATCATTTATACCGATGGATGTGCTCCGCCTGCCGTAGGAACACAACACCAATATTCCGCGGCATGTGCAATCGTAAAGGGGAGCATGCATGATGGAAAGTTCCAGCCTGAAAAAACACAAACAGAAACATACTCAGTCTTTAGGGGACTGTAGAGCGCAGCTGGCAGAACTCAAAGCTCTAATTATGGCACTACAAAGTACGAATCATGAATTCCCCACACTTCTAGTGTGTGATTCATACTACAGTGACCAGTCCTATAATGAATATCTTCACTATTGGGGCCAAAATGGATTTAGAGATTCCAAGGGTTGAACAATCAAGCACCAGCTGCTTTGGGAACAAGTGGCAAAGCTGAAAGAATGCTTGCCACAGGCCCATGTTATCCATGCATTGAGTCATCAATGTGTAGGCATTCCTGTTGAAGGGAATTCCATGGCTGATGAAGCCCCTAAAGCAACACTCCGCACTGCTGCAGTTGTGGCAATCACTCGTTCAAGTACGAGAATAGACAGAGACATCATAGTAGCCACCTGCCAAAAGGCTTTCCCCTCAAGTATTCCTACAAATTAGATGCACAAAACATTCCGTATGCTCAGATTCCAGGAGTGGGGTATAGAGTTATACCACACACTGATCACAGATTTGGTTTAATACTAGCTGCACATGAGGGTTTGGGATCAGCACACCCAGGGGTCACTGCTACAGTATCATTTCTGAAGCATCGCTATTGGTGGCCTGGTCTTACAAAACAGACCAAGGACTTTGTACTCAAATGTGACATCTGCCAGCAGATGAAGGGTTCCACCATAGCATGTCCTACACAGACACCTCTATTGATCCCAGCCAAGCCTCTACCGGTTGTTTATTTGGATCGCTGTGGCCCCTTACACTCAGATGGGGCTTACAAGTACATCTTGGTGTTGTTGTGTTGGTGCTCGTGCGTTTGCTTTGTGGTGCTGTCAAGGGGGGTTTAAGCATTGGAATAAATCCTAAGAAGAATCCTTCTTGTGTACGGATATTCATTTCAACAGGTGTCAGAGAATTCATGCTCCAGATTCCTGTAGGTTTGGCAGCAGCGCTCGGCTGACGCTCGAACTGTTATAAAGCCGGGTCTGGTGGCTCAGTGGACTAATGCGTCCACTGCAGGGGCTTGTGTTCGACCTCATGGTCACAGGTTCAAATCCCGGCAGGTCCACTCAGCCTTTCATCCATTTGTGGTCGATAAAATGAATACCGTTGGGTAACAATAAACATCTGTTATTCAGCGCCAAGATGCCTATGGGTGAACGTGTGCTTTACAAATACATATGTTATGTTATAAAGGATATACGAGTCTTCATTGGGACATACGCAATTGGCACACTACATTCCGATCAGGGCCTGGTGTTTATCTATCGGGCTTACAAAGAAGCCATAGGAGGTTTGGGTGTGGCCTTGCGGTACTCCTCCCCCTACCATCCTTAGGGAAATTCGGTAGTCAAGAGGAAAAACGGTGACTTAAAGCAATACTTAACAGCAAGAATATTAGGCTCAGCTGGCAGTCATGAACTCCTGTTCGGTGTGAGAATGTGGGTACCAGACCTCGATAATGTCAGCACAGTGGCGGCGGAAAAAATGTTTAACATCAATGAATGATTGTCTATTTTACAAGAACTCAATGTATTCCAGGGCGCACAAAGCAACATCCAAATAAAACGCACTGCCACTGGAGGAGTGAAGGTTGTACCGGCAAGACCAGCCTGGGTCCCGAAGAATGGGGACCTAATGAGAGAGAAGATTGTGGACAAGAAAGAATTTGGGCCTGTAGCTGTCCTGGCTGTCGAATGTACTAGAACTGTACTACTTCAGCCCCTTGCCGGTTGCAGAGACAAAAGATTTGTCTCCATTGATGTGATCAAAACCACACTATGTGGCTGATTCTCAACAGTAGGCTGTGTGGGCTCCTGGGTAGCCACCGCTCTCCTCTTGCTACCATTCAGGAAGTTCAGATGGAAGCTTTAATAACTACAGAAGATGTAACTCTCCAAAGAGAAGCTGTAAAGAACAATGCTGTGATACTACTTCCTGTTGAAACAACTACAACTGTGCAGTCAACGAGTACAGAAATCTCAATAAAAAAAAAAATTGACGACGTCTATATGAATATGCCACAGATAGTAATCTCCCAGTTCTACAAAACCTGCCAAGCTGCCAAAAATAGTCCGGATGGCATCTGGCTACTTCATGCATTATGATGACTTCTCATTGGATTCAAGTGAACCTGAACTACCACCACCGCCTCTCCCTTTCAGGCTACGAGTGTATGCTCTCTACCTTTGGCTGAAAAAGACATACTTTGTTGCTCCTTGGATACACCTCTGGATTACAATTGGATTACTTTTCCTGGTTCTCTGGATTGGTTTGGTAACTGTCTTTTGTTCTACTCCTGAATGGACACTATCTGCTAGGACTCTCTGCAATACAACTTGTGAACTTGGTTCTGAAACATCAAGCATCATCGCACTGTGAACTAAAGGCCCTGTCCCTGGTGAACATTACAGCAGTTTCAGTTCCGCAAGGAGTAGTATGGAATAGGGTTTAGTATGATGTGTATTGTCCTACTGAACAATTACAAATTCCATATTTGTTCACAATTTCCTTAAATGACATCATCATCTATAGTACTTTCTCTGATGATTGGAACATTGAGACTGTGCATAATTTGCTAGCAGATCTAGAGCAATCAGCTACATTTTCAAATGATGACTTGTATGATGGTACATCTAATTTTGGCAACATGTTCTGTTATCAACATTGGTCACCATTTTTTACACAAAGCAAGTATCCCACACCCTGTTTACAATTACACCCAATGGGAACACTGCCAAACACCGCCAAGAGGTAGTTTAAGGACATTTTCAAAAGGTTTGCTTATTTTTCTGTTTTTGACTCATCAGACCCAGCCTTTTATTATAGGCTTGCACCTGCAAAGAAAATTATGCTGACAAACACCAAGTTGATATTGTCTGCTTCCTTTATATCCCAACTGTCTGTACAAGGTTTCAACTTTTGGAAAAAGATAATAGACACAAAATCTGTCTGGGGGACAAAAGATGGGCAGGTTCAGGGAACTGAGGCTTTATTCAGAGCATGCCTCATACCACATCAGATAATTTACCTGAATAAAAAAGTGCAACAGACTTCCTGTCTTGGAATAGCCAAGATGAAAGATTCAAACACACTTAGTTTTCCCACATTTTCACGCTTTGAGAACTGGCAGCACTTCAGTCACTACAGTGAGGATACTCTAGGTACCTTGATACGGAAAGGTTCCTTTAATTTATCAGACCCCAATTGGAAGGGATGGTTGGTTTGGCCTGTGGACACAAATCTAGATTCCTGGGCAACACCGAAACGTTTAGGGTTCATAGGCCAGATCAGCGGTATGTACAAACAAAACACTCTGGGGTGGTGACATCATATAGTGTTGGGAAGTTGTGCCTTGATTGGCTAAAAAGGTCAACACTTGTCCCTTCTTTCTGATGACATGGATCTCAGGGATTTCTTTTTAGATCCCCGGAACCAACATCATAAGCGCTTCTTGTACGGAATATACAATGAGCTGTGGAAAATTTCTCAACAGGAAGCTGAGCAAGATCGACAGGGTTATTTTTGGAAAAGCTTTTTCTGTGGTTGACAACGGTATGATCACATTATCATCCAGAATTTATTCACTGGGCAACATAGAATTGTCCACATTTGACATTATAGAGCAGGACATGTCTATTTTACAGCATGGACAGTCACAATTACGGTCCATTGTAATATTAAGCTGGACGGTGTAAACACTTCGTTCTGGCCACGTGCCTTGGCATTACATCAATAGTACAAGTCTGTTTTCTGCATATGATCTAACAGAAAGACAGATTGTAATGGGGCGCAGAGATGCAAAATAATATACCATGTTGCACATTAAAAAATTAGACCAATTTCCTTTCATTGTGGCTGAGACACCATCCACAGATTGGATAATCTATGGTTACATCACCCTGCCGGTCATGACTTTCTAATTCCAATATTGTCTACAAGACCAGCAGATAGACAGATAAGAAGCGCCTGGGGAAGGTTATGTGCATGAGTACTGGGAATTACCATTCAGTTTTAGATGCAGGAATGGGGACACCGAAGTTTTCCTTAGTGGTTACGACTGTGAGGATACCTTAAGCGGGTCCTTAGTCTGCAAGGACATTTCTCTTCATGGGGCTTGCAATGCTTCGGTTGCGAAGAGTTCCCCGGTTGCCGTGATTCATCCGGTGTTCAGCTGCTCTCGAAACTGAGCTATTTGATGCTGAATGATCCACGTTACTGTGGAATGGAACCGGGTATCGCTTATCTGGTAAAGGTTTAATCCATAGTCACTTGTTGCACACATGTATTGTTTTCACCTGGTCGCACAGTTAGGGAGGCAACGCCATGACCTTCGATAAATATTTCCAACAAACGCTTTGATTCTCTGAGCTAACTGAAAGCCATGCTTTTTCAAAAAGATGTGGCCTTAACTTCAGCCAGAGAGATGTTTGATTTCCAGGTTGCAAGGTCCTAATTTGAGATATAGACACTACTCCGCACTAACTTCCTGCTGCATTTTGGGGAGCTGGTCCACAGTATCTTTAATATGTCTGATACGAAGGGAATAGTGCACTTTTTAAAATGTATTGGCTCTGGACTGGTTAGTACCTTTCAGATGATTTAGGAGTTATACCTTCTTTCATACACTCAGTCTTGGGAAGCTTTTTTGGAGGTCTCCTGCTTGTCCTGCTACTTGTGGCAGGAATGTTGATTTCAAATTTTCTGCTACTCAATGGACGTCCCAGTTCAACCCAGAATGGAGACAGCACTGCTTGTGCTGTAATACATGAGCGCATGGTACACTGGTTCGGCACACCTTGGCTTCGTGAACTAAATGAGCACTGGTTCTTGTCCTTCAGGCCTGTTTGGCTTCACTGTGTACAACCTGTATTCCACTGCCTGCTTTGCAGCCACAAATGCGTATTGGATCTATGCTTAGGATCACAATCGGTTGCACCACTGGACATTGAGTTACTAATGGACCCCTTAATGGCCCATGGCTATTGTTGTCCCCAGCGTATTCCATTGTTGATGAATGCATTCTTCAAGCCACCCTGGGGTGCATTGACTCCTAGTGAAATGGACACCGACTCAGCGATACGCTTACAGGAAGCAGTCCCTCCCTCAGTGGCTGATGTGATAACTGGATGGAATCACCTTTGCTCTGTGCACCTGGTTCGAGGTGCGCCTCTGGGAACGTCGTCTGCGGTTGTTAGCAACATCATTGTTGCCTCTACAACTCGGCACACATAATCAATTGGCTTTTCCGTGGGGTGGGAACCATTTGGCCTGTTTTTTTAAAAAACAAAACGAAAATGGATCAACGGGTTTTTGCTTTATTTTTCTAGGCACCGTGGATTTCTGAGTGCTTGGGATTTCAAATAAGTATAATGAATTTTAAAGGCTTTTATGAATATTTTAAAGGGAAGCTTGCGTTTAAATGATTTTAAAAGTGGTTTTATACCTTTTGTAGTTTAAGTTAAGACCTGTTGGCTTTTAAATAGCTTTTATATAGCGACCCTTAGTATGAGGAGTGAGTGTTATGTGCCCGGGTTAGGCCCATGTTGTGAAGAGATTCATTTCTTACATTGTCCTATTTTCACAATATTATTTCTGCCGTGACCTTTTGCACATATTTGCGTGCACGACAGTGTTGTATTCGTTTATCTGAAACTTCTTTGTTTACACATCTAGCATTGCACAACATTATCACGATGCCTCGAGTATCATGTACAAGGCCCTTCTACGCACTATGTACAAATGTCGTTCTATCCTTATCCATGGGGCGACATTGCTGTCTGCATACCCATAACATCACTAATCTAAATGCAGATCGCAAGGCTCATTTCTATTATAAATAAAGAGCATCCCAACAGAGTAGCAGAGGAGGCACTTCAGCTGACACCACGGGTCCCTGCATGCTGAGACTTAACCATGCAGTGGTCTGACATCTCCGTGAGGGGTGTCCAGTTTGTGACCAAGACAGGGTCCTTCATTCTCTCCCGTCAGGTAATGGAGTTGGATCATCCCTTTGGGGGTTTCTTGGCTTCACACCTACACACACTCTAGGTACATTCAGAGTAGGGTTTGCATAGTAGGAGTATGCCTTATTACTGCCTTGTTTATATGTCTGCATATATACACTGTTTTAGCATCACGGTAGAACCATATCTACTATTTACACTTTTAGTGCTTGTAATCACTTCCATCTGCTTCTGTCAACTGATTTTCACAGCACATGTATTCTATACAAGAATAACATTGGTTCAATAAATATATTGAAAACGTCCCACTGTGTATTCTCTGTTTATTTCTCTGTGCACTAGTGAGCACTAGTGAGCACGAGTGACTGAGCGAAAGGTTCTGATCTGTTTCGATGATCCCTGAGGAGTCAGGGTTGTCACGTTCAGTGGTTGGCAGAAACCATTTGGTCCCTGGTAAGGTCAGGGGGGCTTACGGTGGCACTGTGAGCTAGCTGGTCTCTAGGCCAACATATCCTGCGGGGTGCCCGGAATCAGTTTAGGCACCTCGCCCAAAGTTTATGTAGTCCAACAAACTCACAGGTCCTACGGATTAGTGGGAACTATATGACAGTGTCTCCCATTAAAAAGGCAGCCCTGTCAATTGCCATTATTAATAAATCATTGCCCCTTATTACTGCACTGACTTATGTCCAACAGCTCCAGTGCTCTGCCGCAGTCCCTCAGGGTCTCTGCGATGTATGCATTCTTTGGCAATGGGGATCTGTGTACAGTGTGCTGGGTCAGATTCAGGGCCGGCTTTAGGGCGGTGTGACTGGTGCAGCCGCACCTGCGCTGACTTTGGAGAGGCGATGTGTTCTGAAATAACGTTGGGTTTTAAAAGCACCTGCTGTTTCCTTGTGTCCAGCAGTTTTCAGGCAACAATAAAAATCTCAAGATAAGGCAGGTGATTAATGTTTCTGCTGGAAAGAGATAGAAGTTTTGTCTAGTGGCAGTTTTGAGCCATCAGAAAGTAGCACAGAGGGTTAATATGCTTGCTGTAAAGAATGTGTACATGCAGATCATAGAAGGGTATTCCTCATTGGTTTGTGTATCTTTTCCTATAGACTGATTTACACACATAAGATTAATTTCCTCTGTATAATGTGTGTGTGTGATGTAAAATCTTCTGGCACCCTAGGGTCGGTATGAATAGTGCTATAAAAAAAAGAATGCATGTGGGAGCGGGGCTGTGGAGAGATGCGTGCCACTGTTGGAAGGTGACAGTGAGGGAATCTCTGGAGAAGGCGGTCATGGGGGGTGGGGCGTCAAAAAGATTGTTGCACCCGGTGCCTCTATCTCTAAAGCCTGCCCTGCCCAGATTCTTATAGATAAAGCGACAGTAAAGTCCATTAAATCAAACACAATATGTTTTTGTAACTCTGGTATTCTAAACTCATGGATTTTAGTGTGCTTTCATATGTAATAGTGAAGAAAATGGAGGATTGGTGACGTCAAATATTTACCTAAGATCACACTATATGGTTAAGCAGGGAAGCCGCGATTAGTAGAGGTTTTCTGGTTTCACTTTGTACAAATCAACCACTAAATAGGTTTCTATTTGTCTCTCTTTTTTACCTCAAATGTTAATGCTTTTGTGTTCTGTCACCAGTGACTTAAGCTGATATTTCTTTGTCAGGGTTAAACTTCTTTCTGTGGCCAGTGTTTTTGTAACATGTGAGCATGGGGAGGCCGGTGTAAATATATCACAATACAGAACTATTTTTTATACGTTACTGTGCTTACACTGTAAAGATTCTGTCACAATTACGGGCTGCCGTGTATACGTTGTTTTCTTGTGAAAATCTGCCCTGCTGCACAAGTCACTATTGTCATTTATGAAATGTGTACTGTGCAAGGACATGCAGACTCCGGCATTTTAAAATATGGTGCAGTAACTGAGAACAATGTGCAGTAATGTTCTATTCCAGCACGAACACAACACAATATCAGCCTCCTGCAGTGCTTTCAAGACTCTACAAGCGTTACCAGGTTGTGTAGTTATATTAGGTAGAATTATCTTGTGTCTACTCATTTTTTCCAGATGTTATTGTGTATATACAGGCCATCCTGTATTAAAAGCAGAATCTATTTTTGTCATGAAACTTCAAGAACACTAAATAGATGTGGGACACTAAGAAGCAAATCTGCCTTTCAAGCCAACACCACGTGCATGCTGGGACAAGCAACAAACAACATTTCCCAAAATGCAATGTGCTAATTGATACAAAATGGCAGGGGTTGGAGGGGTCACTGGGAGTGAGATTTTGACACCAGGACAAACAAACCAACATGATTTTACAATTATGTTTTAAATGCTGCTCCAGGAAGAAGGTGTGGGGGAATGATGTGTACACCGTCACCTCTTCATCCCTTTAGGTGTTTCTGATTCTTAATATTCGGGTCTCTGCTTCATCGAGATTGGTTGTAATTCTTGTCTCTTGAGTAAGAGAGTGTCTTCTCTTTCAGCTTTAGTGTCATGACATCCATTTATAAGGTAGCTCAGTGGGTTGAGGCACATCTGCAAGACCCATAATCTCGAGGTCACAGGTTAAAACCCTGGCAGGGGCTTCTCCGACTCTCAATTGATTGTCCTGTATTGTAACATTCATATAAACCTTCATGCTGTTACCAATGGCTGCAGCTGACGTCACTGAGAAATGGACCTCCAAGCCCTAGACATTCATTCAAGATCATTATGAATTCTGGGATTGTAGCTTTGGTTTACTTCAGTGCAAATATTAACAATATCAGATTAAAATGGTATAGCTGGTGATAATTTGATATTACAGGTCAAACATTTTACAGAAACATACTAAACAGATCAATTGGGTGCTTAACCCCACGAACTGCAACTCGATTTGTCATCCGTTGTGCACAATGCGTTTCTTGCATATGATCGAAATACTGCTGGCTGTATATACCCCGAAATAAAAACAAGTTTTAAAAAAAAAACTGACCAATTTACTATACTTTTAATTGTAGAACTGTTTTCAGGATGCTGTGTCAAACTGCGGTCTTTGGACTCAAACTATAACAAAGAGAGCCTGTTACCACTGGTGTCCTGGGGCTTCACCTTACTGGGGGGTCCAAGACTGAGCACCAAGTGAACCCCTCACTCCTTGACTCTCAGAGTAGCGAAGTCGAGCAGTCCGAAGCTTACTCAAGGAGAAGGGATGAGGTTAGAAACCAAGAACTCAGTCAAGTATAAAACAGTCACAATTACGGTCCATTGTAATATTAAGCTGGACGTTGCAAACACTACATTCTGGCCAGGTGCCTTGGCGTTACATCAATAGTACGAGTCTGTTTTCTGCATATGATCTAACGGAAAGACAGATTGTAATGGGATGCAGAGATGTAAAATATACCATGTTGCACATTGAAAAATTAGACCAATTTCCTTCCCTTTCACCGTGGCTGAGACACCATCCCAGATTGGATAATCTATGGTTACTGCAAGTACCAGAACCCCAAGTACGAGCCCTGACTTAAAGATGCGCTCACGCCTGACACAGAATAACTTGTGAGTCCTGTGTGCAAAGCAAGAACATGGAGAAAACACACAGTCTCAGTTGCCAAGTACAGGTGTGATCCTCAGCAGGGGTGTTGGTGAAGGAACACTTCTCTGCAGGAGGTGGGCTGCAATGGCTGCTACCTTCATGTGGCCAAGGCCTCAGGATTCAACTGTTTATGGAAGGAACAGAATCACCACAGCCAGATTAACCTTGGAGGACAGACTGTGTGTGTCACCTTTTCACAACTGCCAGGTATCTCAGTGTCATGGGCTACACCTTCATCTGCTCCTGACTCTTTTGGCAACAATGAGGTTCATTGTGAGACTTTGTTAAACTTAGAAAAGTTAGTGTTATCAATCCCAGCATGCAAAGTTCACAGCCGATGTGTGACACCTTCAGCCAACGTCACCCCTGGCTTTTTATACTCCAGGACCTTGCATGCTGGGATTTTTAGACAATACCAAAACAGTAAAAGAAAACTAGATGTTCCACAATGCACTGTCCTGTTTCCTAAGGAGACTGATGACCAGAGATCAATTCGTAGTAGTGATGATTGGCCTTGGCACATGAGGAATTCAGGTAAGACATGAGTACAAAGGAAGGCCTGGCACTCTGGAACCCTAGGCTACAGCCATCACTGTGTTTTGTCAGCATCCCCATTCCCAGTGATGCTCATAAATCCTTTTGACTATGTTGGCCATATCACTTAGCAACTAACTAGCTGTAAGGTGTGCCTTATAAATGCAATTACTCATTCACTTGCTAATAGATCTCAAGTTTTGTCATCTGGGAGGTGAATGAATGAATACTAGTACTAAGCACAAAGTTCACGCAGAGGCATTTTTGCACTAATGAAGTCACAGGAAGTGGAGAATAGAAGTAAGGTGAAAAGGAGGACTTTTTTTATTAAACAAGCACTAGCACTGCCAATAGGTCACTGATGGCTTTACACTCATTAATTCATCAGACACACACTCTGTCACTCATCTTTGCACTCAAGCATCCATCCATGAATCCACTGGCTCATACTTCCATTCACCCTCTGACACAACCGCAAAAAGCACACATAAACTCAAGAGCATACGAAGATAAATTAAAAGAATACAAGTAGAGAAAAGAAAACACGCTGCCTTCTATTTACGGTGGGCATATGTTTGTAATAACAAAACTAAACTTAGCAGCGGGTGTCCATCTTGCAAATGTATTGTACATTGTCTTTCATTGTTTTAAAGTTCATTTAGAACGTGGAATGAGGCACTCAGCAGATGAAATGAGTGGCGAGCAAGCAACTCATTAGCACTGCCTGGAGAGCTGTAGTATCCTCTTAGGAAACAAACAGAGAAACAAACAAATAAAAGCAGAACTAGCAAAGAAGACAATTCACAACTAAAGGACTAAACTATCAGCCCTAATACTGAAGTTCACTCATTTTCAGGTGTATGTACACTTGTTATCAGAAAATACAATTATTAACAGGGCACGTGAGCCAATGACTGATGCAGACTGAACCATTACCCCATTCAGTTCGCTGTCAAGGATGGAAGTAGAGGGTACATGACACTGAGACAGACCAATGGCAGATCAGAGCTCACCCAAAGGCCCTCTATGTATCTATATGGAGATATATTTAGATATATTGATGTATGTATTACTTAATAATTGTTTTGTTACAAGATCCTGACAGACATCTAAGAAAAGATTTTAGCAAGAATCTGCCCCCCCCCTCGGGCTCTGTCAGAGGCAGTTACCAAAAGCTAGATCATTCCCTGCAAAGTTAATCTGACATATTGTGTACAATCACCCATAAATACCTGTTGATTTTAACGTATGCTTTTTACAATCAATTGTCAGGCCAACTGCATTTATATTAACTTTTCATATTAACAGATCAGACCTATGGCAAAAGAAATATTTTTTCCTTGGGAACCAACCAGACCTGTAGCTGTTATCAATGGGGTAGCACCTTAACCACCTTCCCCAACCGAGGCCTCCTGCACTGAGGATAAGCTTTCCCATAAGTGAAGCATCGGCATACAGTCATAAAATGACATAGTATACGAAATTGCAGGTGGCAAAGCAGCATCGTACCTCTCCTAACAAAGTTTAGCAAGGATTTCACAGTATAAATCATCTATACCCACGGTTTGTCAGAGGGGTGACCAGCACCAAAGTGCTTGCCTACTATAGTAATCTATGCGATTCCATGTAACAAAAACACCTATCTGTAGGATTTAATACAGAGTAATAACAATACCCGCTAAAATGCCTCGTGACATTAACATATGCTTTTCACAATCAATGGAAGGACTACTGCCTTTATTGTAACTTCTCGTAATAAAAAAAGCCTTTAACTTTACCCATTGGCTTAACACTTTACCCAACATCAGCCTATTCAAGTGCACATAAACTGGAAACCATCATGCATACAGGTAAAAATTGCGAATATGTAGAAATAACAATTAACACCTTAATGCCTATTGACTTTAACATATGCCTTTCACAATATCTACATCATGTCTAGTGTCTCTATCATGTCATAACAAACAGATCAGGCCTATAGCCATGATCATTGGCTTGTCACCATAACCAACCAAGGGCCAGATGTAGGTGGCCAAATAGCGAGCGCTAACGCTGAAATTCGTTTGCGATCGCTATTTGGCTGCGAGCAATGTAGGGGAGTTTAAACCTACTAGCAAAATAAGGAATCGCAAAATTATGATTCCTTATTTTGCTCTTGCATTTAAGGAATCGCAAATTGCGATTCCTTATATGCAATGTAAGTAGCACAAAAGAAAGTGCACTTTAGCCTTAAGGAATCGCTAATTACCACCAACTTCAAGTTGGTGGTAATTAGCGATTTCCTTTAAAAAAGCACTTTTTTGCTTTTTTTAAAGTGCCATGTGGCACACATTCATGCCCTTAGGGCATGTATGTGTGCCACATGTGCACACATGCACATTTCAGGGGTGCAGCAGGGTGTCCTTTTGACACCCTGTTGCACCCTTGAAATAGCTCCCGCTATTTGCGATTCTTTAATAGCGAATCGCAAATAGTGAATATCTTCCCATTCATTCCTATGGGCCTCCTAGCCCATAGGAATGAATGGGTAGGTATTCCTTATTAACGAATCTCATTTTGCGATTCGTTATTAAGGAATATTAAGGAATCGCTAATATTTTAGCGATTCCTACCTACATTCAGTTTTGCGAGTCCTTAATAGCGAATCGGTAAAATTCGCTATTAAGGACTCGCAAATATGATTTTACCTACATCTGGCCCCAAGTCTTGCTGCATCTTGTATCATTTTAACCACAAGCCAAAAAGTGCAATAGATGCATTCATTTTGTTGAACACATAAGGTCAACAGACTGTCAAACCAGACCTGGAAATCCATGTAGACTAATGACTGCCCTCCTTCCATGTGTGCTTGCTGAAACACCATAAAATATCTTGTTATCTAAGACACTTTAATAGAATCAGAATGTCATTTGTGTGTCCCTGAAAGTTCAAGATCAGGCAGCTGATAAATAAACAAATGATCACAGCTACCTGGAGGGCAAACACTTTTTTGTGGAAGCACACAACTTCTGCCGAATCAAAATATGTACTCCTGAATCCTAATATGTGGCCTGAGCCAAAGCCCCTCTCCTGGTGATTCTCACATAGTTGTCTGGCTACGTTGCCAAGCGAGACCATAAAAAGAAAGATTTTTTTACTTTGTTCTGAAAAGCTGTGTGGTTTAAAATATCTTGGATGGGGGCAGGGAGTTGCTTTAGAGGCTAAAACTGAGAAAGATCTTCCTCCTAGACAAGATCGTCTCCACAGAGGAACTAACGCAGGGCAGAGTATGGCGCAGGGGAAGGCAAGTATCTATTGATACGATATTGGACCACAGGTGCCCTAGTACCACGCAAGGCCCAGTGGAACAAACGGGATGAAGTTACTAGGTAACTATGCCCAGGTATCAGCAATAATATTAGCAAATATTAAAGGGGAGGCAGCATCAGTGGCCATCCGGTCAACGCCTATGGGAGTTCAGTCCTTTACAACAGGAGCATGAACTACCCAAAATTATTGAGACTGCGTATGCAGAATTAGGCAGGGACAGTTTGGGTGGAAAAGCGTTAAAACCACAACTGATGGGTAGTCCCGAGAAGTAGACTTTCAAGCAGACACCTACTTCTTCTAAAAAGGAGTGGGACAATAACAAAAAACAAAATGTTAACGAAAACAGATCTCAGTCCAGATGTAGATCTCCTCCACAGGAGCCCTCCGAAAGGAGGTATAACCTTAGGAATAGGGATAACATTAGGAAACCTGACAGGTATCAGGATACTGATACACGTTCCTCTCGTTCCTTTCAGGGTTCATCGAAAAACTCCAAGAGGGAAGGACGGTCAGACAGACAAGAAGAGCGTACAAAGTCCAGAGACAAGCAGAAAGCTCAAGACTATACTTCCGAAAAAGAAGATAAAGCCAAACCAAAACCACAGTTCAAAAAGAAGAAGGTTGCAGGTCTAAAGATCAGACATGCCCAGAATTCTGAGGAGTCGACTACTGAACGGGAAATGGGCTCTGATGGTGCTAGACAGTGCGGCAGAAGAAACAATAGCTCGCCAGAACCTGATGGAATTTCTGGTGACAGCGGACTTGAATGATTATATCACGGTGGAAACACCTGGTACTTGGGTAAGTGTCCCACATAAATTGTATGAAATAACACTCCAGATGGAGGGGGACAAATGTAGGACAGTTAGGGGTCTCTTTTGGGAGAACCTGATGTTTGGCTATGACATTTTGTTAGCTGAACAAGATTGGCCGCCAGCATTCGTCATGGATTGCCCTAGGGGAGAAACGGTCATTTTACCAGCATTTTCCGACCATGTTCCAAAATATTTAAAATATACATATGCGTGGGAGAGGGCGGTAGCTTAGGCTCCAGCATTATACAAAAACCATGTTGGAAGGGATGAGGATTCAACCCTCCACATAATTCCATTAAAAAATACTCCAACCGCATAAAGACAGTATCCAATAAAGCAAGAAGCTAAAAAACAAGTCAGGGAGATCTTAGATCAACTTGAATATCCAGGGGTGATTTTAAACTTGCACCTCTCAAATGAATAACCCTTTGTTTCCAGTATCAAAACCAGACAATTCATATTGTTTAGTTTTAGATTACAGACATTTAAACACTTGCACTAAGACGTTTGCAGTTCAAAATGCACACAGCGCCGCATTAATAAATAACATTGTGTGGAAAAAATACAAAACAACAATAAATATCTCAAATGGATTCTTTTGCCAAAATATAGCGCCTAAGAGCAGATATTTGACAGCATTCTCAGCGGTGGGGTCCCAGAGGCAATTTTGTCAACTCCCCCAGGGTTATAAGAACAGCCCGGGGTTGTTTTCAGCCAGAGTAACTGAATTACTTCAAAATCTGGATGAAGAAGCATTGTCCTATGTGGATGATATTTATCTAACGGATGATGACCTGGAGGAACACTTGAACAAGTGAATACCATAATTTTGAAATTCGCCTCTGAGGGTTAAAAAATTAAACTTTAAAAAATCAAAAATTGCCCACCTTAACGTCCTTTTTCTAGGATACGAGCTTTCAAGTGAAGGTAAAAGCCTGGCAGCTAACTTTTTAGAAAAGTGTGCGCTGCTCCAACCTCCAAAATCACTAAAAAACTTACAATCAATCTTGGGATTCTTGAATTTTGGCAGAACATACATTTTGGATTACGCAGAAAGAGTAAAACCTTTCTATGATTTAATAAAACCTGACTTTTCAGTTAGACAATGGACACAGGAACACACAGATACACTTCGTTCCTTACAAGCTGACATGATAGATTCAAAACACTTACAGACACACGTAAACATAGGCAACCTGGTGATCCGAATAGTTGCGAGTCAATCTGGGTACACCTATCTAATATATATAATGAAGGTGAAACAGTACCGATAGCATATAAATATCACTTGTACACAAATGCTGAGATGCATTTCGCATCTACAGAAAAAATCCTAACAGCAGTACAGACTGCTGTAGTTAGAGAAAGAGTCCTGGCTCAAGGGAAACGTATAATAGTCGTGACCCCGGTTCCAGCTTTAGAGGCTGCAACAAAGGCAAGCGTTCCCAACGTTAAAGCCTTACATCCAAGATGGATACAATGGGCTAATTCTCTCACTGCAACAGACGTAGAATACAGGTACGACCCAAATTTAAAAACGCAAGCATTCCTGCAATACGAACAAGAATATCCTCTACCAAATGAAATAATGTCTCTAGATCAGTATGAATACATTATTTACACTGACGGTTCTGCGCAACCAGCGATAGGGAGTAAACAGCAATACAGCGCCGCGTGTGCTATCGTTAAAGGACGAATGCGGGATGGAAAGTTTAATCCAAATTGCACAAAAACACAGTCTCTTGGAGACTGCACGGCGCAGCTGGCAGAACTAAAAGCACTAATACTGGCACTGGTAAATACGGATTGAGAATTCCCCATGTTAATCGTGTGCGATTCCTTTTACTGTGTCCAGTCATACAATTAATATTTACATCACTGAGGGCAGAATGGGTTTAAAGATGCAAAAGGTGGCACAATTAAGCATAAAATGCTATGGGAACAGGTAGTGGAGTTGAAGAACGAACTACCAAGGGCTCACGTGATACACACATTGAGTCATCAACGTGATGGCGTTCACTTTGAAGGGAATTCATTGGCTGACGAAGCCGCAAAGGGGGCTGTACGCACGGCTTCCGTAGCTGCAATCACTCATTCACGAGGATAGACGGTGGGATAATGGTTGCAACTATTGCCACACACAATAACTCATCAGTACCGAAAAGGTTTCTACTCAAGTACTCCTACAAGTTAGATGCAAACAATGTTCCATTTGCTCAAATTCCTGGAGTGGGGACTAGAGTAATACCAAATATGGATCGAAGGTTAGGATTAATTCTAGCAGCACACGAGGGTATAGGTTCTGCACATGCAGGGGTTTCTGCTACTGTTTCTCTACTGAAACAACGCTACTGGTGGCCAGGACTAAGAAGGCAGACTAAAGACTACGGGCCATATTCTCAAGAACGGCAATAACATTATCGCCGCTGTAGCGGCAGTTTCCTGCCGCTAAAGCGGCGATAATGTTATCGCCGTTCTTGAGAATATGGCCCTATGTCTTGAAATGCCACATCTGTCAACAGATGAAAGGCTCCACCGTAACATGTCCAGTGCAGACACCATTACTAATATCAGACAAACCACTTGCGTGTGTTTATTTGGACCACTGCGGCCCCGTACAATCTGATGGGGCTTACAAGTATAGCAGTGGATTCCTGCTCTAGGTTCCTATGGGTGTGGCTGACGCTCAAACTGTTATAAAAGATTTGCGAGTCTTTATAGAGACATACGCAATCGGCACACTTCATTCTGACCGTGGCCCCGCGTTTAGCTCTAGGGCTTACAAGTAAGCTTTGGGAAGTCTGGGTGTAGCATTGCGGTACTCCTCTCCATACCATCCCGAGGGAAATTCGGTTGTGGAGAGGAAAAACCGGGACTTAAAGCAATCTTCAACAGCTAGAGTATTAGGCTCGGGTGGAAATTGGGTAAAACATCTGTATGGAGTCCAAAGGGCAATAAACAATCAGCCAAGAAGCTCTCTAGGGGGGGGGTCACTCCTTATGAGGTCCTATTTGGGACGAGAATGCGGGTACCTGATCTTGATTGTGAACGCACAGTGGCGGATGAAAAACCTTTTGACATCCATAAACGTTTGGCTGTTTTAGTGGAACTGAACGAAATCAGGGCATTACACAGTAATGTCAAAATAAAGAAGAACGCCACTGGGGAAGTAAAAAGTGTCACGGCAAGACCTGTCTGGATCCCTAAAGTCGGGGATCTAGTCAAAGAGAAAATAGCGGACAAAAAAGAACTTAGGCCATCATACAGAAAGCCTGTACCTATCCTGGCAGTTGAAGGAACAAGAACTGTACTTCTGCCACCTCTTGCTGGTAAAAAGGAGAAAAGATTTGTCTCAATTGACTAATAAAACCTATACTATGTGGCTGATACTGAGTAGTAGGCCGCGTGGACTCCGAAGTAACAGACACCCTCCTCTCACAACTATACAAGAAGTTCAAACACGTTTGAAGGGTCACCTGCACGGAGTGAAGGACTAAGCAACAATGCAATGGAACTTGTTCCCCTAGATACTGAAGTTCAAAATGAGAACTCAACTGAAAGACAAATTTAAATTCGACCAAACACGGATATCTACGTCAACATGCCCCAACAAGAGCAAGCTACAGTTTCCACAAAACCTGCGGAACTACCGATAATTGATCGAACCGCATCTGGCTATTTCATTGACTTTGACACCTTTTTGTAAGATCCAAGCGAACCTGAAACAACGCCAGCCCAAATAACTTGTCTACAGCGATTTAAAGATTATATGAACTTTCTCAAAAAGACTTACCTGGTATCACCTTGGGTGGAACTCTGGGTATCTACAGGAATACTTTTCTTTCTTTTCTGGATAGACCTAGTAATTGTTTTTAGTATGCTTATTAATGGAACTTATCTTCAAGAAAGCTCTGCGGCACAAAAAAGTGAATGTGATCCTGAAACCGCACCTATCATCACATCGTGAAAGAAGAGACCTGTCATCGGTGAACATTACAGCAGTTCCTATACCTGATGGTATAGTATGGGACAAGGTTGATTACGATATATTTAGCCCGACTGAACTTTTAAAAATACCACATTTATTTAAAATATGTTATGTTATGTTATTAGGGACTTATAAAGCGCACGGCTACTCGATTGAGTGTCCCGGCGCTACAAATTCTGGGTGGGGCTAACCGTGAGCACTATCTTGCATAAGTCACACTATTGCTGAAAAAGCCAGGTCTTCAATGACTTTCTAAAAGGGAGAAGATCCTGCACCTGTCTGAGTGCAAGGGGGAGACTGTTCCAGAGACATGCTGCTTGCACCTGGAAAGAGCGGCCCCCAATTCGAGCATGGGAAGATTTAGGGATGCGAGCTAACTGAAGTGCAGCTGACCTCAGAGCACGACACGGGGAATAGAATTGAAATCTCTTCCTGAGGTAGGGGGCCCCCAACCCATGGAGAGATTTAAATGTTAGAACCATGGCTTTAAACATAATCCTCTTGCGGATCGGTAGCCAATGCATGGATTTTAAGTGGGCAGACATCCTAGTTCTGGGCCCTAGCATAAGAATAGCCCTTGCCGCAGCATTCTGAACCACCTGTAGGCGTGTCAGCATGTAGTCAGGGATTCCCAGGTAAATGCTATTGACGTAGTCCAACCTGGATAGGACTAACGCCTGAACCACCGTTTGTCTATGTGTTAACGGCAGTAGGGGCAGGAACTGTCTAAGCATTTTAAGCACTCCAAAACATGAGCCCACCACGGCTTGTACTTGAGAGTTCATGGATAGATTATCCTCCTCCTGACTCCCAAATTTTAACCATCTTGACCGAGGTGCTGGGGGGGACATGTCCTGTGGCCACCAATTCCACCACACGTTGTCTAATGGGAGGCCGAAAAGTATAATTTCCGATTTATCAGGATTACACTTAAGTTGGCAGAGTTGGAACCAGGAAAACACCTCAGAGAGGCAGGCATTTATTGCCTCTCCTCTGAAGTCTGACTTCTTGTCACAGGTGAAGAGCAGTTGCGTGTCATCCGCATAAGATACAATTTTCGCTCCGTGGGCTTCGACCAGAAGCGCCAAGGGGGACATATAAAGGTTAAAAAGTGTGGGACTAAGGATTGAGCCCTGCGGGACCCCCACCTTAAGGGGGGGATGGGTGCTGCGAAAGGAGGGGACCAAACCGTTTGCTGGCGATTGTCCAGAAACGAGGCAAACCATCGGAGTACCGTGCCCCCGTAGCCACATTCTTGAAGCCTCCGAAGGAGCAGATCATGGGGCACGGTATCAAAGGCCGCTGATAAATCCAAGAGTATCAGCACGGCCTTCCCTCCCTGGTCTAGGGTCTCTTTGATGGTCTCCGAGACCTCAAAAAGTGCGGTTTCTGTGCTAAAATTTGACCTGAAACCGGACTGACTCTGGTGGAAAACTTGATTGGCTTCAGCATGAGTGGTGATAACCCCATTGACATATTTTTCCAAGACCTTCGAGAAAAGGGGGAGCAAGGATATTGGCCTGTAATTAGAGGCTGACTCTGGGTCTGCTCTTGTTTTTTTTAGCAGGGGAAGTATTTTGGCGTTCTTCCACCTGTCCGGGACGAGCCCGGTCTCCAAGGATGTATTGAGAATCCGATTTAGCGCAGGGTTGATTACCTCGGCTAGTGACACCAGAGTCTTGGCTGGGTAGGGGTCGGATGGAGAGCCCGATTTGAGGGCCTTCATCATTTCCAATTGAGTTGTCCAAAGATATAGGGGGGAACTGCGTGAGTAGCGGGCTCCGTGGCTGCATAGGTGGGGTGAAAAACGCTCGAATTTCACCCTCGGTCCTGGGCAGCGAAGAGAAAGTGTCTTGGATAGTTTTTATCTTCTCATGGAAGTAGGAGGCTAAATGGCTCGTCCATGCCTCAGTCGGAGTAAATGGCGTTGCCACTGCGTTTGGAGAAAGAAACTCCTTGACTGTTTTAAAAATTTCTTTACTATGGTTGGCAGACTGGGCAATTTTGGAGGCCAAACATTTTTTTTTCTCTTCTAAAACTTTCTTATAATGCGCCTTTAGTGCCAATTTATATGTTGTTTTATCAGAGAGGTCAAAGTTTTTCCGCCAGGTGCTCTCCAGTCACTCTTACTTTTCCTGAGGGCGACCGTAATCCATGGTGCAGAAGCACGAGAGACCTTGGCGGGTCGCACGGGGGTGGCGCCAGCTCGTCGGCTCGCAATTGGAGCCAATTGTCTAGACCTTCCGCATCCTCCTCCACCCTCCCAAGGAAGGGGATTGGGTGTTTACTGAGGGCCGTGGTAAGAGCCTCGGCTGTGATTTGATAAAAAGGTCTGAAACTGCTTGAGGGTGGTCCTCCCTGGGCGTTGCTGAGGTTAGGCACCTTCTCGATCATAAAATCGATCATGGCGTGGTCGGACCATACTAACGGGACCGGAGCTGAGGTCACTAGTGTATCTGTGGAGAAGATCTGGTCCAAAATATGTCCTTTCTCGTGCGTCGCTAAGTGGACGGACGGTGACATTTTAAAAAGAGCTAGAGAGTCGCATAATCTACTAGGCTCCCGTTCAGTGGAATTATCCATGTGAATGTTAAAATCACCTAAAACTAGACAGTGTTTAAAATTAATGGCCAGGGAAGAGACAGCATTACTGATGGAGTCGAGGAACTGGCCCGCAGGACCTGGGGGTCTGTAAATCAAGATGCCTGACACAGATTGTTTCGCTGACACCCTGACGTGAAATCCCAAGCTTTCAGCGCCCGCTATGTCAGCTGTAGGGACCATGGAGCACGAAAGTTGAATTTTGAAGATTATGGCAATGCCTCCCCCCCTACCCGTTGACCGATCCTTCCTGAGCATCCGATAGCCAGGGGGGATGGCCATGGCGATGGTGGGATTTGATGTTTCTCTAAGCCATGTCTCTGTTAGAAAGAGAAGGTCAGGGCTCTTATCTACGAGTAAATCGTAGATTTGGAGGGCATGTTTGCCAAGAGATCGAGTATTAAGAAGCGTGGCCTTTAAATGACCAGTCTCCCTAACAGGTTTGGTCTCACTACAGGAAAAACTCCAGTGACGGGTCCGGCTCCGGCCGCCTCCGGGACACGGACGGGCGCAGACGGGCTTGCCTTAGGCGCGCCTGCGGCGTGCCCGCTTCGCGGTCGGCAGATCACGGGTTTTATGAGCGGAGAGGAGAGAACAACTAGCACGCTGACCTGAGCTTGCGGGCCCGCTCCGACAGGCGGACACCGCGGTCACGTGACAATAAGGTATTAGGAAGTTAAAATCTTTAAAACAATTTAATAGCGATTCGAGAACAATGTGCAAAGCGCAAGTTAGATTAAAACAGCCTGTTTTACAAGCTATCAGGCAGCAGTAACACGTTACACGCTTCGCGGTCGGCACATCACGGGTTTTATGGGCGCAGAGGAGAGAACAACTAGCACGCTGACGTGAGCTTGCGGGCCCGCTCTGACAGGCGGACACCGCGGTCACGTGACAATAAGGTATTAGGAAGTTAAAATCTTTAAAACAATTTAATAGCGATTCGAGAACAATGTGCAAAGCGCAAGTTAGATTAAAACACAGCCTGTCTTACAAGCTATCAGGCAGCAGTAACACGTTACCCGCTTCGCGGTCGGCACATCACGGGTTTTATGGACAGAGAGGGGAGAACAACTAGCACCCTGACCTGAGCTTGCGTGCCTGCTCTGACAGGCGGACACCACGGTCACGTGACAATAAGGTATTAGGAAGTTAAAATCTTTAAAACAATTTAATAGCGATTCCAGAACAATGTGCAAAGCGCAAGTTAGATTAAAACATTACCTCCAGTACATTTTCCGATGATTGGGATTATGAAACTGTAAATAATATGTTGTCTGATTTAGAGAAATCTGCTGCTTTTTCTAATAATGAAATGTTAGAAGATACATCAGACTTTGAGAAAATGTATTGCCATCAACATTATGGTCATCACTTTCTGCATAAATCTGCTAATCCTAGGAATGTTTTCACATATCACCAATGGGAACATTACCAGACACCGCCGAAAAGCAGTTCAAAAACATTTGCACAAAAATGTCCATATTTTTCAGGGTTTAACACGTCAGACCCAGCCTCATATTACTATAAGGTTGCACCTACACCAGCACAGAAAAATATGTTGACAAACACCAAACAGATCTATTCTGCTTCCTTTATTGCCCAATTGTCTGAACAAGGGTTCGAGCTATGTAAAGACACCATAGACTTAAAATCCGTCTGGGGTACTAGAGACTGGCAGGTCCAGGGAACAGAGGCACTATTTAGAGCATGTCTTATTCCTCAACAAATAATGTTCTTGAATGAAACAGTGAAACAAACAACTTGTCTTGGGTTAGCCAGGAATAAAGATTTGAATACACCTCGGGTGCCAGCACCATCACACACTGAGGATAACATAACATCACAGAAAGAGGTTACAGTAGATGACATTTAGCAAAGCAATAGATCAGACCCCAATTGGAAGGAATGGTTGGTTTGGCCCGTAGACACCAATAACTGTCAAGAAAGATTCTTGGGTAAAACTAAAGGATTTAGTATTAATAGGCCAGATCCACGTTATGTACAAAGACAACACCCAGGGGTAGTGACATCATAGAGTGTTGGGAAGTTATGCCTCGATTAGCTACAAACCTCAACACTCACACAGGTGAAACAACACTTATCCTTACTTACAGAGAATGTGGACCTACGGGATTTTTTATTAGGTCCTAGGAAACCATGTCATAAACGTTTCTATAATGCTGTCTACAACGAGATTTGGAAGATTTCACAACAAGAGGCCGCAGAAAGATTACGAGAAATAGATCGTATTAATCTAGAGAAAGCTCTAGCAGTGGTCGACAATGGGTTAACAACATTAACATCCAGGATATATTCACTGGGCAACATTGTATCATCTGCTATAAATATACTAGAACAAGATTTGTCCAAACTTCAACACGGGCAATGCGTTCTATTATGTCGTTAAGCTGGACGCTGCACTCTTTGCGCGCAGGCTATGTGCCACGGTGTTTCATAAACAGCACGTCTCTGTTTTCCTCATACAATCTGACAGAAAAACAGATATAAATAGCACAGAGGGGAGCAAAGTATACAATGCTGCGCATTGAAAAACTGGACAGATTAGAATTCACAGTGGCAGAATCACCGTCCACAGAATGGTTAATCCATGGCCATATTACTCTCCCGGTCACAACATTTCAATTCAAATATTGCCTAGCACAAATGCAGGCAGGCAGATATGAAGAAATGGGTAGGGAATTCATCAAGGAATCTTGGAAATTGCCGTACAGATTTCGATGCCGGAGTGGGGAAAAAGAAGTGTTTCTAAGCGGTACTAACTGCGAGAGTAGCTTAAGTGGATCTCTTATATGCCAGTATATAATGCTTCATGGGGCCTGTAACGGTTCAGTAGCAAACTTGTCCTGTCACTTAGAGGGTTCCCAGCTGCCGTGATCACTCCAGTATTCAGACTACTTTCGAATGGGAGTTACTTGATGCTGAACAATCAAGGTTGCTGTGGGATGCTTCCGGGCATCGCATATCTGGTAACTGTGAGTTCCAGGGTTACTTGTTGAATGCAAGTATTGTTTCCCCAACACATACAGTCAGGGAGGCGCCGATATGGCCTTCTTTAAATATTTCATTAATACGGTTTGATACTTTGAGCAGAATGAAAGCCATGCTTAAACAGAAATCCGTGCCCTTAACCTCCGCTCAAGAGACTTTTGATCTCCAAGTAGCAAGGTCTTCAGCAGAGATACAGGCACTTATACGTACAAACTGCCCTTTCCATTTTGTAGAAATGGTAAATCGTATCTTTAACATGTCTGATACGATAGGCATTGTCCACCTATTTAAGAACATAGGTTCTGGACTGTTAAGCACCTTTCAGACAGTCCTCGGAGTTATACCAAACTTTATACACTCCGTATTTGGAAGCATTTTTGGAGGACTGCCGCTGATCCTGTTTCTAATAGCAGGTATCCTGATTGTCGTGTTTCTGCTACGCAATGGACGTCCCAGTCACCAAGGAGATGGAAACAGTACTCCTGGAGAGAAAATACCGTGATCGCATGGTACAACTTCTAGGCACACCTCGCCTAAGGGAACTAAGTGCTTCTTGGTTCCTGTCGTTTAGACCAGTCTGGATGGACTGCATCTTACCTGTCCTCCGATGCCTGTTTTGCGGAGAGGAATGCGTGTTGGATCTCTGTCTGACACTCCCATCATGTGCGCGACCGGACGTTGGCGCTTTACTGGATCCGATAACGACCCATGTTTTGCAGTGTCCCCAGCATATTCCCATGTTGATGTCGGCATTCTTAGAGCCACCACAGGTAACATCAGCACCTGTTGGTACAGACACCAGCTCCTTCTCTGACACCCAGGCCTTGGACGGCGCACAGGCTGCACAGGCTGCCCCAGCACCGGCTGTGGACAGTAAGGAAAATCATCTGTGCTCAATAGACATAATCTGCGAGGTGTTACAGGGACCGCCAACTGCGGAAGCAAGCAACGAGAATGTTGCGTCTACCAGCCAAGACACATAAACATTTGACTCATTTGGCCCGTTGTGTGCTGGGAAGAAATTCAGCTTTTGAAAAACAAACCAGAAAAATTAAGACTCTATAACAAAATTGACATTTCTTTCAAGCATGTATGGCTTTCAAAATGCTTTTAGTAGTTTGGACTATACCTATGGACATATTATAGCAGGAGCCTATCTGTCAATTTATAATACTTTTCCTTTTTAACAATTTGTTTAGATTTTTTTTAGGAAAACGTTTTTAAACAAATGTTTTTTAATACAATAAGAAACTAATGTTTGTATATTTGCGTACGCGTATCTAGAACACCTAGTAGTACGTGTAGAATTTAAACTCTGTCGTCCATTCGGAAGAGGAGTGGGTGTTATATTCCATATAGGTACTATAATATAGGCCTTGGTAAACTTGTTACCCTTCACCTATATTCTCTCCCTACATTACACTTGTCACGGTTTACAGGGACTGACCTTTTACCTAGATATTACACTGCATTCAGAACACGGGTTTTCCCTAGTTCGAAATCTCATACATTATGCATGAGGTTTCTTGGAAGCACAGCAGGACTGCCATCTCCTGTATAAAATCTATGTATAAAGTTCATGCCCAACGTCATCCTTAGGCGGACACAGTAACACAGCAAGGTAGGACCCCTGGGGAGACCTATGGGTATATATACATCACATCTTGCTAAGATAGCTAGAGGAGACCGAGTCTTCCCGGCCAACACACTGACCATAGACGCTGAAGTTCCTGCATGCAGATGCTCCAGCTCGCAGTGCTCTAACATCCCTCGCGTGGTGTCCAGCTCGAGACCAGAATGGGGTCCCATAGTCTCACTTTTCCGGTAATGGGGTTGACTGAATCCTAGAGGAATTCTTGGCTTAACACCTATACCCATGCTAGGTACACTTAGGTACATCTAGTTAGGGAGGCATCGTAGGAGTACACATCTTTTATCATGTGTTTTATATACTTGAATGTATTCATGATTTTAGTAAGATGGTAGAACTATACCATCCTTTTATCTTTATAGTACGGTTAATCATTTATATCTTATACTGTCTAACGGTTGTTGCAGCACATCTATTCTACACCAGAATAACAACTGTTCAATAAATGATTATTGAAAACGCCCAGCTTGTTTTATTCGGTGTATCTCTCTGAGACAGACTAAGTGAGCACGAGTGACTGAGCGAAAGGTAGTATATTGTTTCCACGGTCCTGAGGGATCAGGGTTGTCATGTTCGATGGTTGCCAAGAACTATTCTCTCCTTGGTAAGAGGAGATTCTAATGGCACTGTGAGCTAGTTGGTACAAAAGGGCCAACATACCCGGTGGGGGTGATCGTAATTCCTGGTGTGAGAGGAGTGCAGGGGCGAGTTTAGTATGTGCAAACTCGTGAGAATAAATGCTGCGCAATGGTGTGCGCAGATTTATTGTGACTGGTGTAGAAATACCACTTTTAGAAGTTGGCATTTATGTGTGCTCTGTGTCTGCCTGCCTGATGTGAATTGCATGTCTGGCTTGTGAGTGACAGGGGCTGGGAGGTGTGTGTGGCTCCAGGAGGGGCAGGGTGAGTCAGCGCAGGGCTGAATGGAGAGATCTGCATCTAGATGGGAGGGAGGAGTTGCACCTGGGACCTGAATAGGGCTGTGCCTTCCCTCCACAATGCTGGCTCCACCCCCTGTGGTGCGTCTGATGTCCCTAGCCTGTCCTGTGAAAGGAGAGAGGAGCTGAGCAAAACAAAGTGCTCCAAAGCTCCCCCAAACCAGTTGCGTCTGGTTTTTCCCCAGCCCTGCACCTTTACACAAAGGAAAAAGGGTGTATAAAAGAAGGGGCTGTGACCCCATGTAAACGTTCAGTGTTCCTGTTCTGTTCCTGCGGGGCGTGCTGCTGCTGGGGCCCAGGGGGGGCTGCCAGGAGGGCTTGCCTCCCTGGGCCCTGCATTGCCCCTTTATCCCTAAGGACCTACAGGACTTTGCCTGCTTCTAGCGCCTTGTGAGCGCTGTGCTCGAATTCTTTCATTGCCTCAAGCACGAGGAGAGCGTGGGCTTCGCAGCGCGGTGCTGCAGCCCCTGGAGAGGGAATCCCGGCGAGGGGGATTCCCCCGTGTTGGGAAATGTTTGCGGGTGCCCACCCCGCGTTTGGAGTCAGTGGCGGGTGGCCACCCCGCTTATGTGCTGCTCCGGCGGGTGCCCACCCCGCCGGTATCTTTAATTCAGAGGGAGCCTACCCCTCATTGCGCCAGGAGAAACGGAGACTGCCGGGCCGCGTCTCAGCACGACCCGGAAGACAGGCGCCATTGCCTGACTGTGGGCGGGGTCTGCCGTCAGCTGATCGGAGCCTCGCGGGCTCCACTTCCGTCTCCCTCCGTGGTGGGGAAGCCGTCCGGAGCCTCGCGGGCTCCCCAGAAGTGTGAGACCAGCTGCCAAGAAGAGCGGAGAAGTCCCGGTGAGCGCCGTCCCGCCGAGGCACACTGTCAGTGCCTGGGACCCGCGCATAACTGACCGAGGAGTGGGGCTGTCCTCCGCCTGCCGCCCAGACCGAAGGAGACCCGCGACATGAGCACCGGCGAAGAAGAGAGCCGGTGAGTTGAGATGGCTGGGGGGGGGGGGAGACGAGGTCGGGGCACAGTGTCGGTGCCCATTTCATGAGCGGCCCCGCCTGGTAGAGGGCCGCTCCGACGTTGGGTCTTTTTAGTTTAAGGGCCCCTGCTTTCCCCCCAGGTGGCCACTTGTCTACAGCTGCCCCGCTTGCGAGAGGGCAGCTGCAACCTTGGGCACAATTGTTTCCAGAGCCTCGATGGCTCCAACGATGGGGCTAATTAGATTTAAAAGCCCCGTGGGGGCCCCGAGAGCACAGTAGTGCCGGGCCTCTTTTGCCATGATCACAGTTGCCCCGCTTGACAGTGGGCAACTGCAACGTTGGGGCAAGTTTTATTTAGAGAGCCCCAGTGGGGGTTCAGAGGCACAGGGGTGCCTGTGTTCATTTCTTTGGCGCAGTTTTGTTTATAGAGTCCCTGAGGGGGACAGAAGGGTACAGTGGTGCCCAGGCCTCTAATTGCTTCACAGCTGCCCAGCAAGTAGTGGGCAGCTGCTACGTTTAGGCCATCCTTTCTTTTGGGGGCATTGTTTGAGACAGGAGTGAGATACACTCCTTTGGCCCCGCACCTTCCCAGCTGCCCAGCAAGTAGTGGGCAGCTGCAACGTTTAGGTTTGCGCAATGACGCCACCCTTGACTGTCGCTGCATAGGCAGCGCGCCCTGACTTTTGGGACACAGGGCATTTGAGCCCCTTTTAGGTGGCCAGTTGGCCAGGGGGCGGTATATATTTTATAGGGCGCCAGGCCCTAAATGTGATTTATAGGGTGCTAGGAAATGTAATGTATGTAGCATGATTTACGCACCCTGTTTGATACCTCTAAATGTGTTTTCTGATTATGAGGTTGTTTTGCATATTATGGTTTATGCTAGTGAGGTTATGTTCCACTGATATTATTTCCTAATATAAGTTATACTTAGGAGATTATGGTCTAAGGCATTTAGACTGTTGAAATGAGTGCATAATGTATTTATGCTGGTGAGGTTGGCGCAGAATGTAATTCGCGCCTAATGTGATGCTGTGCATAATGTGGTTTATGTTACAGGCTGATGCTAAGCACAGTGATTACCAGTGATTACTGGTTGTACGTTTATGACATGTTCTACATTTATTATAAGTTCTACATGTACTAAGTTCGCTTTGTGCTGGTTCTGACAGTGGTCCAGTTGGCCCTGTCAGGTGTAAATAATCCCTTGTAAATATGACCTAGTGCCAGGTGGCACCATGTATATTGTGTGAGTACTATTCTAATCTGTTATGAGAATACAAAGGCTATTTTTGATATAACCTTGTGTGGAGTTCCTTTTGTAGTGTGCCTGGTATGTTGTTGCTGTGCGCGTGCGCAAACGCTTTACACATTGCCTCCGGGATAAGCCTGACTGCTCGTGCCAAGCTACCAAGGGGGTGAGCAGGGGTTATCTTTGGCGGGTAGCTCCCTTGCCCTGACTAGAGTGGTGGTCTCTGCCTGGCTTTGGCGCAAGCCTTAGCCAACCAGAGATCCCATTTCTAACAGGCCCATGTTTAGTTCCATCAGCATAATAAACAAACAAATCTAAGTTCTCAGACCCCAATACTGGTATTGCATAACCAAAAGAGCAATATAAAATAGGGAAGAGAGTTAGATTTCACCGGCCAGTCCGGTCCATATAAGGACGTGTCCCACAGACTTCAATCTCCACAGTGCGCCGGCGAAGAGTCACGTAGACCCCCATCACCCTGGAAGCCGGAGGCACCGTGGGACTTCGAGCAACGCCTTGAGCGTGATTTTCGGTTTATTTTCCCTTTAGTCTTAGGAAGCCACTGCGTGGCCTCACCAGAGGACGACTCCGAATCGATGCGTGGCGGAGTGTGTGGCTTGAGCTTCCGTCGTTCATCCGTCCAGGCAAAAACCTCCTCTGGAGTGTCAAAAAGAGTACGTGATTCATATATTACTCTCAGCCGGGCCGGAAAGAGCAATGCATACTGGAGTTTAAGATCTCGCAGGCGGGCTTTAGCAGCCGTGAATGACTGCCGGCGTTGCAGCACCATTCGTGTATAGTCTGGAAAGATGAGAATGTGGTGGGAATCATGCTGGAGTCTGCCCGCCAATCTGGCCTGTGCGAGGACCGCATCACGGTCTTGGAAGTTGAGGAATCTAGCTATAATAGGCCGAGGCCTGGCCCCCGGCGGGGGCTTTTGCATCAAAGCACGGTGCGCGTGTTCAGGGGCGTAACAAACACCCCCGCAGCCCCCGCGGTGCGGGGGGGCCCCCAGTCTTCAGTACATGAAGGGGGCCCCCTCAGCTCATCGGTAGAGAGCTGTTTGTCTCTTGCTCTAAAGCAGCTGCAGCAGTCTGCAGCCTGCTCTGAGCTCCTCGCGCTTCTGACCCAGGACTGAAGAGAAACAATGTAACAAGTTACATTGTTTCTCTTCAGTCAGAGCCCGGCCCAGAAAGGAAAAAGGATGGGGGTGGGGGCCCCCAGAGAGAGCATTGTGAATCTCAGGGTCGCTGGGGACACTGGGACATGCAGGCTGTGCATTCATCCTTTGCCTACTGCAGGGCCGGACCCTGCCTGCCTGGGCTGGACCGTCCTCCTGCTGCTGCTCTGGGCAGGGGTGGTGCGGCCCAGCAGCAAAGAGGTAAGAGTGGACAGGAGCAGGTGAGAAGGGTGCCTGCCAACCCAATCTATTTTTGTGGGGAATAACGAAGTTTCTCCAGTTTTGCTAACAACTCATTGTTTTGTTGTTGTTGTATATTAAGACGAAAAACATATAATCAAGGTGTGCAGTCCAGGTATCCAGCGTAGAGAGAGAGTGGAGAGAGAGAGAGAGAGTGGAGAGAGCGCGGAGAGAGAGCATAGAGAGAGAGCGTAGAGAGAGAGAGAGAGTGGAGAGAGAGAGTGGAGAGAGAGAGCGGAGAGAGAGCGTAGAGAGAGAGGAGAGAGAGAGTGGAGAGAGAGACAGTGGAGAGAGAGTGGAGAGAGAGAGACAGTGGAGAGAGAGAGACAGTGGAGAGAGTGGAGCGAGAGAGAGAGTAGAGAGAGAGCGTAGAGAGAGACAGTGGAGAGAGACAGTGGAGCGAGAGAGAGAGTGGGGAGAGAGAGAGAGTGGAGCGAGAGAGAGAGAGCGTAGAGAGAGTGGAGAGAGAGAGGGCGTAGAGAGAGAGAGAGAGTGGAGAGAGAGTGGAGAGAGAGAGAGAGTGGAGAGAGAGTGGAGAGAGAGAGAGCGCAGAGAGAGAGTGGAGAGAGAGACAGTGGAGAGAGACAGTGGAGAGAGAGAGAGCGTAGAGAGAGAGAGTGGAGAGAGAGAGTGGAGAGAGAGAGAGAGTGGAGAGAGAGAGTGGAGAGAGAGTGGAGAGAGACAGTGGAGAGAGACAGTGGAGAGAGAGAGAGTAGAGAGAGAGCGTAGAGAGAGACAGTGGGGAGAGAGAGACAGTGGAGAGAGAGAGAGAGACAGTGGAGAGAGAGAGACAGTGGAGAGAGAGAGAGAGACAGTGGAGAGAGAGAGACAGTGGAGAGAGAGTGGAGAGAGAGCGTGGAGAGAGAGCGTAGAGAGAGAGAGCTTAGAGAGAGAGAGCGTAGAGAGAGTGGAGAGAGACAGGAGAGAGAGAGAGTGGAGAGCGAGAGACAGTGGAGAGAGAGAGGAGTTAGGGAGTGGAGAGAGAGAGAGCGTAGAGAGAGAGTGGAGAGAGAGAGACAGTGGAGAGAGGGAGTGGAGAGAGAGAGACAGTGGAGAGAGAGAGTGGAGAGAGAGAGTGGAGAGAGTAGAGAGAGAGCGTAGAGAGAGAGACAGTGGAGAGAGAGAGACAGTGGAGAGAGTGGAGAGAGAGAGCGTAGAGAGAGAGTGGAGAGAGACAGTGGAGAGAGACAGTGGAGAGAGTGGAGAGAGAGAGCGTAGAGAGAGAGAGTGGAGAGAGAGACAGTGGAGAGAGAGAGACAGTGGAGAGAGAGTGGAGAGAGACAGTGGAGAGAGTGGAGGAGAGAGAGAGAGAGCGTAGAGAGAGACAGTGGAGAGAGACAGTGGAGAGAGACAGTGGAGAGAGAGAGAGTGTGGAGAGAGAGCGTGGAGAGAGAGAGTAGAGAGAGAGAGCGTAGAGAGAGAGTGGAGAGAGAGAGCGTAGAGAGAGAGAGAGGAGAGAGACAGTGGAGAGAGAGTGGAGAGAGAGAGAGTGGAGAGAGAGACAGTGGAGAGAGAGAGGAGAGAGAGAGTGGAGAGAGCGTAGAGAGAGAGTGGAGAGAGAGCGTAGAGAGAGAGTGGAGAGAGAGAGAGAGAGTAGAGAGAGAGCGTAGAGAGAGAGAGTGGAGAGAGAGAGAGAGACAGTGGAGAGAGAGAGCGTAGAGAGAGAGAGTGGAGAGAGAGAGAGAGTGGAGAGAGAGAGAGAGCGTAGAGAGAGAGTGGAGAGAGAGCGTAGAGAGAGACAGTGGAGAGAGAGAGACAGTGGAGAGAGTGGAGAGAGAGAGAGTAGAGAGAGAGCGTAGAGAGAGACAGTGGAGAGAGAGAGAGTGGAGAGAGAGAGAGAGCGTAGAGAGAGTGGAGAGAGACAGTGGAGAGAGAGTGGAGAGAGAGACAGTGGAGAGAGAGAGGAGAGAGAGAGTGGAGAGAGCGTAGAGAGAGAGTGGAGAGAGAGCGTAGAGAGAGAGAGGAGAGAGAGAGAGAGAGTAGAGAGAGAGCGTAGAGAGAGAGAGTGGAGAGAGAGAGAGACAGTGGAGAGAGAGAGCGTAGAGAGAGAGAGAGTGGAGAGAGAGAGAGCGTAGAGAGACAGTGGAGAGAGAGAGACAGTGGAGAGAGACAGTGGAGAGACAGTGGAGAGAGAGAGGAGAGAGCGAGTGGAGAGAGAGTAGAAAGAGAGACTGACTGACTGAGCGACTGAGATACTGACTGACTAAGAGACTGACTGAGAGAGAGACTGACTGACTGAGAGACTGACTGACTGACAGAGAGAGAGACTGACTGACTGAGGTAGAGAGAGACTGACTGAGAGAGAGAGAGACTGACAGAGAGACTGACTGACTGAGAGAGAGAGACTTAGAGAGAGACTGATTGACTGCGAGAGAGACTGACTGACTGAGAGACTGACAGAGAGAGAGACTGACAGAGAGAGAGAGAGAGAGACTGACTGAGAAGAGAGACTGACTGACTGACAGAGAGAGACTGACTGACAGAGAGAGTCTGACAGAGAGAGACGACTGATTTGCATATGGCCATGTCTGAACTGGGGTGGTGGAGTGAGCTAAAGAATGATGATGGATTAAACCCAGATCAGTTGACTGGGGGTGAGTGTTTTGATTTGCTCTAACGCTCCGTCCATCATCCCCTTTGGTATCGATTCGATATCAATAGTCGCCACGCCCGCCGGCCATGGCGTCCTTCGGCAATAATTCAGCGCGGCCGCAGTGCTGCCCGGATCTATGCGAGCACCGCAGGAGTCTGTCAGCAGCCAATGGGGAACGGGTATGAGCCTCCGCAGTCCCTCAAGCCATCAAACAAGCGAGATAAACCGGTACAGTGGCGGGGGGCACCCGAGCACAGGCCCTCGGTCCCTGTCCACAGGGCGACGCAGCAACTGCGGGTCACTTACTCTGCGATGGTGATATGGCGACGTGCCGCCGGCTCCACACCGGACGCCCTCCTGAGTCTCCACCCGCCCGACGGCGGGTCGCAGGCACAATCCGACTGCCAAAAGCCAGGGCAGGCGGGGTGCAGCATGACGAGAGCCCGGGCAGCAGGCTCCGGATTGGGAGCAACTCCGCCAGCCGGCTCCACTGTCGGTAATTCGGCAACCGGATGCCACTGCAGCGCGGCTGGCACGGGCAGACACAATGCGGGATGGACTGGGGTTAATTAGATGCTGATGGGGCAGGATTGATAAAGGATTTATTGGCGGGCCTCCGGAGCTCGTCTAGAGCGCATCCGCCATGTTGGACCGCTCGGTCACGCCCCCATGTTCTTACTTTTTTATCTATTTTTTATCATTTAATGAATATTATAATTAAGTTATTTCATTAAGTTTATCCCCTTATTGATTGCCGTTGAGACATTGTTACATGTTACTACACTATAATTTGGACACCGGTGCAGAGGCAAAGAGGTCGTAAGGAAGCACACTAACTGGGTTGTAAAGGGGTAGCACTCAGTCAGAGTGCCTTCCAAATCACCCCTCTTGCCTTCCTGAATGAACTTTGAATTCTGTCAGCCCCCTCCCCCACTCTCCTGAGGTAGACCACCTGTCCAGTTATCTCAAGATACCTGTCACCTTGACTTGGCCATTTGTCGCTTCTGGAATTTCGCTGGTAGGCTGCTTGCGAATGCCCTGAGTTTAGCGCTAGATGGGCCACCATAACCCACCCTTGAAAGCTCTTGCCAGTATATGTGTAAAGCTGTGTTGTAGTAAACACCATTTATACTAATTTTTCCCAAAAATTATTTGCAAAGAGTATACCCCCCAACCCACTTGAGAGGGTCAGTCTTGCTCACTACATTCCCTTGTAAAGTCCAATGCGAGGTTGATTTGGACATTTGTGCTAAGACGTTTTTTTTTTACCAGTCCAGTCCAGGCGTCAATATGGTATGTATTTTCTGCATATGTGAGAAATCCTGCTTTTTGGTGTTGGTTTATTGGCTGAATTTTTTCCACCAAGTTCTTCGAGGCAGGCCTCAGAGCGCAGCCTACCAGCTACCAAATAAACTGGAACAAAATAAACGTATAAAGTACCCTCGTCCTTTGCTTTCTGCTTGGGAAGTTTGGACCAAAGACCCAAAAGAAATGAAATTAAATGAAATAGCATTTCTAAAACGCGACAATCACCCGGGGGTATCTAGGCGCTGAGTGGAACGGACAGCATGAAGGCTCTGGAAAATGCTAAGTTATTTATTGAAGAGCCCAGTTTTCAGGTTCTTCCTGAATTCCAATAGGTTTGTCTTAGATTTTAGTTCTATTGGAAGCGAGTTCCACAGCCTCGATGTACATAGAATGAATCCTCTCCCTCCCCAGTTGGTTTTCTTAAATCTAGGGATTACATCATTTCCACTGGTGGATGAATGCAGGGAGCGAGCGGGGTGCAGCGCTGGAAACGCTGTATCAGATACTCAGGGCCAGTGCCTTGTTGTGCTCTGAAGGCAATGCAGAGTGCCTTAACCTGAATCTGTTTACATATAGGAAGCCAGTGTAATTGGATCAGTGCTTGAGATGTGGATTTATGTTTTGGAATGCCTAACAATAAATGTGCTGCGCCATTCTGCAGGGTTTGTAGCTTATGTAAAAATTGTTTTCAAATATTGATGAAAAGTGCATTACAGTAGTCTACTTTAGATGAAATGAGAGTAGTAACTACTGTTTTCTGCAGACTTGATGGAATGAAAGGCAACGCTTTCCATAGAGTTTTTAAAATAAAGAAACATGCTGAGGTGATATGATTTATTTGTCCTTCAAAGGATAGTTTAGTGTCAATGATTACTCCAAGGTTTTTGCTATGTGCAAACCGGGGATAGATAGGTTCCCCAATTCCTGGGGCCACCAGTTGATCGACCAAAAAGAAGGATTATTGCCGAACAGCATGACCTCAGTCTTCGAGGAGTTTAGTTTTAGGCAGTTACTGCTCATCCACTTCTCAATCTGAGACATACAGTCATGGAACTGGGCTGCCGTGTCTTCAGGATTGTCGGTGACAGACACAACAATCTGCGTGTCATCCGCATACGAAACCAAAGAAAAACCAAATGATCTTATCAGAAAGAACAACAAAGAGATAAAAAAGTTTGCAATTGGTGTATTTTGAATTTAAGGAAGAAAACACGTGTTGGAGACTCTAAGTGAACACTTGAGGAGAATTGGAGTTAAGGCGTGAGAGGAGCAAGCTCTCTCCCAGGTAAATGTTAAACTGGAGGCAGTGACGTCACAGTGCTGTTGAGGCAGCCATTCTTGGCAGCACACGCTTACACAAGATCCAGGCTACCTAAGAGATCCCACACTGGACATGTCACTCCACTCCTGCAGAGTACAAGCAGTGGAGTATGGCATGGGGCTCCCTCTTCAGTTTGTGGAGACCCAGATCGGCTCATGGAAGTAAAGCCACTTTCCGACTGTCCTTGAAAGGGTCATCGGACCAGCTGGGACCACCACTGTTTCAGTCTCCAGACTCCTATCCAGGTTTCCTACCATAATGTACATGTTCACAGTCAGAGACCCACAGCTGTCCATGGGACTTGTGGCATATGGAGTCAAACTTCGACCACAGTTTCAGAGAAGACACTGATGCTGAATTTGGGAACCTGTACCACTGCCTTATGGCATCATGGACATTCCAGCGACACGTGGATTTGTGATGCCGTCCCACAGATGATGGGGAATGCACAATGCTTGGGTCAACAGTGCAGCACTATTCCAGGGACGGTTTAAAAAGGGATAAAAAAAACATAGCTGTCTACAGTAGGCTGATGTAGGGGTGCACGTCGACTTTGAAATAACTTGAATTGCAACACAGGTGGGCAATTTATTCTGGGTTATGTAGTAACTTTGGCAAAGAGTTGTGTCAAGTGATAGGTTTGGGCAGTTCCCCTAGCCATGCACATTTTTGTTTGCCTTCTGGTGCTTATAGTATTGCTTTTTGACTCTTTACATGCGGGGCTACAAGTTCTAGGAAGTACAAATGCACAGCTCTGGGCTGAGCTGTTAATGTTCAACACAGGACACCTCAAGATCTGCTCTGGACCGATTGACTTGCTCAGCTCATGTTATATTGATCTGTATAGCGCACTAAACACCTGAGAGGGTATCCAGGTGCTTGGGCTGGTGTGTAGGTGTGTGGTCCCGAGGGTGCTTATAAGAGGAGCCAGGTCTTCAGCTTCTTGTGGAACTCAAGAAGTGTGGAGGAGGCTCTGATGTGTTGAGGGAGGTCGTTCCATGTCTTGGGTATGATGTAAAAGAAAGAGCGACGTCCAGTTTTGCTTTTGCGGATGCGGGTCTGTGTGCGAGTGAGAGTGAGGCAGAGCGTAGGTGTCTGGTGGGTTGGTGAAAGTGTACGCAGCTGTTCAGGTATTCTGGTCCTGTGTTCTGTAGGGCTTTGTATGTGTGCGTGAGAAGTTTGAATTGGCTGCAAAGGGAAGTTTAAATTATTACTCTGGTCTGTCACAATGTAGTTTCTGCACTCGTCAGCCAGTGAATTGTTGTTTCTCCATTGTCAGGAGGTGCAAAACTGAGGCAGTGCAATCTATGTAGTCTGTGAATGTTGGTGAAAAAAATGCACTGACATAATCTATGTAATCTGGAAACGCGGACACAAGAGTGCACACTTTCCGGAGGCAATTTAAGTAACGCTGAGATGTTAGCGCCAAACTCCACCCGTTCTGATGCTATTGTTGCCACCCAGAAATGGTGGTGCAAGATTGCACTGGCATACGTAATCCAGCCCGAGGCCTTCACCAAAGAATGTTAACACTGTAGATACTGACACAGTCTGAGTAATTGATAAATGTTGCCTATAAAGCCTATCGTAGGCTGTCCATGTAACCCAGAAAGGGTGGAGCTAAATTGGGCTGGCATGTTTATGATGCACGTAAACCAGCACGAGGCCTTCACCAAAGAGCGCTAACATGTTACAGTCACTTGGGGTTCTGATCTGTAGGTGTCAGCACCGCCTTCAGCCCCTGCACACAGCATCCCCCCTGGACCGCTCTCTTCCCTCGTCTGAGCTACCAGGGGCCGGGTTTCCCAAAATGAAAGCAGCCGGTTTCGGAACTCTATGGGGGCAGATTTACAAGGCCCTTGCGCCTCTTTTGCGTCACTTTTCCCATGTTAAAAATGACGCAAAAGTGGCGCAAGGACCTTGTAAATCTGCCCCAATGTGTTTATTTATTCTTCTCAGCAGCAGATGCAAAGAACAGATATTTACCAGCCAGTGGATTGTGAGGGGAGAAGGATGCCAATTAAATTGCACAAGCCAGTTAACTGCAGAGCATCCCGGGGGGTGCACTTCCTGTTGGTGCTCAGGACAGAGCCACGCGGAGGGCTCGGGGTGGACGAGAGAAGTGTCGGCAGGAGTGGGGTTCAGGTGCCCGGGCTCCCCCTCCCCCCTCCCTCCCCTGCTATCACTCACTGGGAAGCCCGCAAAGGAGCCGCGGAAAGTTTGAGGACTCGGAA
Source organism: Calotriton arnoldi (assembly GCA_963921515.1). NCBI lineage: Eukaryota > Metazoa > Chordata > Amphibia > Caudata > Salamandridae > Calotriton > Calotriton arnoldi. The sequence goes on along the minus strand of CAWUFW010000829.1, from coordinate 525,183 downwards.
CAAGTGTTCTCCTCTCTTCTGACCGCACAGCCTAAAGGAACCCACAAAAATGTCACGAGAGAAAAGAATCCCCGACTCTGCAAGCACGTGTTTGTACATTGGTCTGCTCTTCACCACCCCCCATCTCCCCCCCTCCCCAGATCTTGTCAGTTGTCCTCCGGTGAGAGGGGTGGGAGTGAGAGGGATGGGTGAGAGAAGTGTGGGAGTGTGGGGGTGGGAGTGTGAGGGGTAAGAGTCAGAGGGGTGGGTGTGAGAGGGGTAAGAGTCAGAGGGGTGGGTGTGAGAGGGGTAAGAGTCAGAGGGGTGGGTGGGTGAGAGAAGGGTGGAAGTGTGGGGTGGGAGTGGGAGGGGTGAGAGTCAAAGGGTGGGAGTAAGAGGGGTGGGTGGGAAGGTTGGGAGTGTGGGAGGTGGGAGTCAGAGGGGTGGGGGAGAGGAGGGTGGGACCAGCCGTGGCCCGTGTAGGTAAGGGCGGTGGGGGCCGGGTGGGGGGGGATTTCGACAGACGACGAGGGAAAATTATTTATTTATTTAATTTTCCCTTTTGGTCATCTGTTGAATGCCCCCCAACCTGGCCCCACCACTCTTACCTGCACCCCACCACTCTTACCTGCACGGACCACGGCTGGGTGGGAGTGAGTGAGAGGGGTGGGAGTGAGAGCGGTGTGAGGGGTGGAAATGAGAGGGGTGGGAGTCAGGGATGGAAGTGTGAGGGGTGGGAGTGTGAGGGGTGGGAGTGAGATGGATGGGAGGGCAAGGGGTGGGAGTGAGAGGGATGGGAGGGCGAGTGGTGGGAGTCAGAGGGGTGGAAGTGTGAGGGGTGGGAGTGAGAGGGGTGTGAGGGGTGGGAGTGAGATGGATGGGAGTCAGAGGGGTGGAAGTGTGAGGGGTGGGAGTGAGAGTGATGGGAGGGCGAGTGATGGGAGTGATGCTTGGGAGTGTTAGGGCTGGGAGTGATCGGGGTGGGAGGAGAGAGGGTCTGCTAGAGGGGTGTATCAGGTTACTCAGGTGCTGAATGTAGGCGTCAGGGGGTGCTGCGGGACAGAAGGGCTGGGATTCATTAGCCTTCAAAAAGAAGCACCTAGGGTCAGGTTTAAGATGCATTTTTAACAAGCAGCTTGCAAACAAAACAAACTATTTGTGGCAGTCAGGATGACTGGAAAGGAAACAAGAACAGCCAGGGCACAGGAACTGAGAGGGGAAATCTTCTCACTTGGAAGTCAGAGATAAGATCACAATTTACAGCCCTGTTGACAGAAAAGCTTGTAGCTTGTCAAAACAGAGCCACTGGAGATAAATACTGTTTCAGATGTAAAAAAAATGTCCCAGAGCCAGTAACTAAGATGGGACAAGTGGAAGCCTTCAAGAAATGGAGGCCTCCTCCATGGGAGGGAACTAGCAACAACAAGCATTTGCAATGCAATTGGTCTCGCCTTTGGGACCTTATATGTATTTAGCTATGCAGCACATTAGCCTGGGTGCTGAAATATCTACTGTTCTTTAACATGGTGGCTCTCGTCAGCAGCAGACTGGATTACGGAAACGCCCTCTACGCCGGAGCCTCGGCGAAACTCCTCAAACGGCTCCAACGCATCCAGAACGCTTCAGCACGTCTGATCCTCGACATCCCGCGCCGCAGCCACATCACACCCTACCTGAAAGACCTGCACTGGCTCCCCGTCAACAAGAGGATAACCTTCAAGCTCCTCACCCACGCACACAAAGCACTCCACAACACCGGACCAGCATACCTCAACTGCCGCCTCAACTTCTACACCCCCACCCGCCAGCTCTGCTCCGCCGACCACGCCCTCGCCACCGTCCCCCGCATCCGAAGAGCAACCACCGGCGGCAGATCCTTCTCTCACCTCGCCGCAAAGACATGGAACACCCTCCCCCTCCACCTACGGCAGACACAGGACCTACTGACCTTCAGGAGACTCCTCAAGACCTGGCTATTCGAACAGTAGCAGCCCCCCCCCCTCAGCGCCTTGAAACCCTCACGGGTAAGTAGCACGCTGTACAAATAGAATGATTCATTGATTGAAAGTAACCACCAAACTGCGTGGCACGCCAGGTATGGGAACACATGGAGAGAAATAATGCTTTTCAGTGGGAAATGGCATGGTTTTTGGGTGTTTGTAGGCCTGTTTTTTGGTGCGAGGGCGGATTTTACTGTTGGTTTCCTTGATATTACCACAAATCTTGCCTGCAGCAAGCACACATACATGTATTCTCCTAAAACATGCATAACATCACTATTGCATGTCTTTACAAGCTAAAAACTGCCCGCGATTTGCAAATATGGGCCACTGTTTTAGCGATCTAATTCAATAATGAAGGCACTTTTATTACGGTGCCCAGGCCTATTTTCCGAGTCTGTGTACGGTGTGGCCTCTCCAGTTAAAGAGTGTTTTCAATACACACAAACATATTTTTTGTTGAGACATTCCTATTAGATTATTGAGCTTTTCAGGCTGTCATTTAGCTGTTAGCTCGAACTGTTCAGTCAGCATGCAGGGGCGTAGCTATCTCTGGTTCAGCAGGTACAGTGGCACCGAGGCCCGGTGGTGTGCGGGGCCAGGTGCACCCCACTTATGGCTGTATTTTGCTAATAAACCTGTGTTAGCAGGGCCTGTGGTCCTTGCCTGCATTAGGGAACATGCTGCCATTGCTATGCTACTGTCTGCATAAAATAAATAAAGCTATGCTACTGTCTGCATCCTGGAGTGGGACTGGGTAAGAGGGTTGTGCATGTGGCTGCGCTGAGGCTAGGCCTCTGACGTTTGGTACGCAGCGCTCTGTAATGGACACACAGAGCCTGTATGTTAAGTGCAAGCCAAAGACCCCGAGCGGTCTTGCACTCATTTATTTATCCCTTTGGGCGAGCCCGCCCTCCGGGTGCGTGCGTGTATGTGATACAAAGTATAGTGCAGGCCGGGTGGCACCGTCACTAAATCCCTCCAAACCTTTAGATGCTAAGATCTTTTAATATTACACATTCAGTTCTGATACACGTGGCACGCAAAGTCTCTTAGTCTTTGGCTGGGGGCAGGATTCGGCCGAAGACCATACCTCTGGCTCCGGGAGATGTTTTCTCCTCCTGTTGTCCCAGCGCCCCCTTCCGATGACGGGGGTTCTGCACTCGGGTTTGTCTGTTCATCACCAGCCGGTGATCTTCCTTCCGGACATTGTGGCGCCATTGTCTGGCTGTTTGGCGTGGTGCTCGGGGGTACCACTTCTTCTCCCCCTTCTTCTATTCCCGTCTCTTCACCCGTTGATGTTAGGCTGACCCCCAACTTCTTAAACCAGGACACGTTTCGGGTGACCACTCGAGACCGGTGCATGGCAGACACCATGGTTCCCTGCACATTGATGACCTCCGACACCTCCGGCTCGTACGGAGTGCGATACTTCCATCCCGGGTATCGGTCCTTCACAATGACTCAGTCTCCTACTTGAATGTCCATCGGTTGTGCCCGGCGTGCTTGGCTTGCTTTGTCATTGGTACCTTTTCTTCTGGCTTGTGCAGCCTCCTGATCTAGCTCGGGCGGATTCCAAGACTGGTCAGCAGGAATGCTGTCTCGAGGAACTTTCCTGAACAGGAGGTGCGCCGGGGCACATTGAGTTGTGCAGTGCGGTGTCTGACGGTATGTACTCAGAAACTGCTTAAGGCAGTGTTCGACATCATCCCCCTGTTCGACGCCAATCCTGAGAGCCCTGTTTAGAGTCCGCATGAAGCGCTCAACTTCTCCATTTGCCTGCGGCCACGGTGGCGTGATTTTCCGATGTCGAATGGCGCGGGATGACAGGTACTCCTGGAACTCTCTCCCTTGGAAGGGTGGACCGTTATCTGACTTGATTTCCTCCGGAAACCCCATCATTGCGAAGACACGATCGAGTGCGGTCTGGACATGGGGAAAAGCCATCGACGGCACCAATTCGACCACAGGGAATTTTGAGTGGGAGTCGATGAGGACCAGGGTGCTCCGTCCGTCAGGGAATGACCCAAAGTCTATGCTCACTCGCGTCCAGGGCTCCGGACATGGTGCTTCAGTGATCACCGGATGTGGTGCCGGGTCACTTCCCGTGATGTTGCAGGAGTGGCAAGTGCGAATGACCTCTTCGACCATCGTGTCCATGCCAGGGAACCAGACTTTGCTTCGGAGCCGGGCTTTGGTTTTGGCTATCCCTCGGTGCCCTTGAAGCGCCAGACAGACCCCTCTCTCCTGAAGACTCCTGGGGATTACTAAGGTGGTGACCTGTAGAACAACTCCATGAAAACCTTCGCTGAGCTCGCTTTGGGTTCTCCACATCTGTTGACGGCACAGTCTCTCCTCCTCTGTCAGGGCACTGACCCCGTCGAGGAAGTGACGCCAGTTCCGATTCACTAACGTCGCTTTGACCTTGGCCAGGCATTCGTCGGACTCAGTGACTCTCCCGATGTCCTCAAGCATGAGAGCATTTGGGCATGCCTCTTGAGAGACCATCCGAATTTTTCGGTGTTGTCCTCGTCGGACAGGTGTCCAGATGGAGCAGGCGTGCCGGGGTGGCGCGACAGGAAGTCCGCCGGGTTGTTAACCCCGGGTTGAAAGATCACGTCGAAACAGTAAGCCTGTAATTGAACCGCCCACCTCTCGATATTTGGAGGAGCCAACCTGGATGTGCCGGCGAAGAGGGGAACGAGGGGTTTGTGATCAGTGACCACTCGAAATTCCTGTCCATACAAGTAGGGATGAAAGTGTTGGCACACCCATTTGATGGCCAGGGCTTCGCGCTCGATCTGCACTTACAGCATCTCCATTCCGGTCAACGCCCTGCTGGCATACGCAGTTGGGACCCACTCCTTCGCTTCCGTCTCTTGCATGAGGACCGCACCTAGCCCCATGGGGCTGGCATCCACCACCACTTCCGTGCGTCGATTTGGACGAAAATACGCCATCACCTTATCGTCGATGAAGGCCTCCTTCTCTCGTGGTCCATGCCCATGGCTGACCAGACTTTGTGAGATTGCAAAGAGGTTCGGAGAGTGACACCAGATTGGGAATGAACCGGCCACAGTATGTGGCCATGCCGAGGAAACTGTGGACCTCTGTTGGCGACGTGGGTCTCGGGGCAGCGCGTATTGCCGCTGCTTTCTTCGGATTGACGCGCAGGCCATCCCTGGAAAAGATGTAACCGAAGAAGTCCACTGACTCCTGGTAGAACGAGCACTTTGCTCGTTGTAGGGTAAGTTCACTTTCTGCCAGCCGTTGAAGGGTGTCCCTGAGGTGTACGTGGTGTTCCTCGAGTGTCTTCGAGAACACGAGGATGTCATCACTCAAGTTGATAGCGCCTTGCAACACCGTGAGCATCTCCCTTATCGCGTTCTGAAACACCTCCGCTGCGGTGGACACCCCGAAACTTAGTCTCTTGAACGACGTAACCCCACGTGGGTGGAGAAAGTCGTGATGTTCCTGCTGTCGGGATGGAGCTTCAGCTGGTGGTAACCAGCATTGAGGTTGAGTTTTGTAAACCACTTCGCCCCGTTGAGGTCGGCCACGATGTCATCCATGGTGGGCGTGAGATGTCGTTCCCGCTTCACGGCTTTGTTCGGAAGGCGCATGTCGACACAAAGTCGAATGGCTCCCGGTTGCTTCGGTTTGGGGGCAACGACCAAAGGTGATACCCACGGAGTGGGGCCTGACACTTTCTCGATCACGCCCAGCTGCTCCAGCTTCCTCAGCTCCTCCTCCACTTGAGGGCGCAGGTGGAACGGCACCCTCCTGTGCCTCAAAGCCGTAGGTTTGACTGTTGGATCGATGTGTAGCTTGAACACCTTTCCTTTGAGGCACCCCAGGCCTTCGAAGAGCATGGAAAAGTCTCTGAGAATCTCCCGGGCGTGCAGATCATGCACCTGGTTATCGAAAAAGACCAACTCCAGGTCCTCCGCAGTGTGACAGCTGAGGAGCGTCCCACGTTTCCCTTCGGTGACGTGGAACCGCGTGTGTAAGCTGCACACTTCGCTGATGACTTCAACCTCCATGACTCCTCGTAGGGGAAGCGGCTCCGTCCCGCCGTAGGTGTATATTCTTGCTTTGGAAGGCGTGAGCGGGGGTCGCGGAGACAACTGTTTATACTGGTCACTGTCCATCACATTTACTGATGCCCCAGTATCTAGGAGTGCTCTCACCGATGAGCCTGCCACTGTGATGGTGCACATGGGCGGAGGCCGACGCTTCGGGCCTTCTCGACTGACGAACAACACTAGGAAGACGTCATCGTCTTCCGCGCCCAAACCAAACCCTGGCGGAGTGGTGTCCACTTGATGCAGCGGGTCTTCGAGCGTCAGCTGTCTCACTGGCGTTGATGGTCCACGCTGGCCTGTGGTGTTCGCTCTTGCTCTGCCTCCCTGGCAAACCTTCGCAAAGTGATTGAGCTTTCCGCATTGGGAGCAGGTCTTTCCCCTTGCGTATAATATCTCCCCACCGGTGGGGGATCCAACCCGCAGTTACCACATGCGTTCTTCTGGGGCAGCCTTCCGGACCCTCTTGGTGTCGCCGGCCGTCTCTGAACTGCATCTACTCTCTCCTCTTTTATCACTGGGGGTCGGGAAGCCATGGGTTGCAGCGTAGGCCTGTTGAGAGCTGCCTCCATCTCGTCCGCACGAGCATTGGACAGCTCGTGTGACCTGGCGAGCACGAGAATCTCATCCAGGGTGATGCCTGGTTGCCGGAGTATCAGGTGGCGCAGCGTTACCGAGCGGCACCCTTGTATGACCTGTGCCCTGATCTCCTCCCTCTGGTCAGGCAGCTTGCAGGAGCTCTCCAACTTTCTTAGACGGGTGTAGAATACATCTATGGTCTCGGCCTCCCCTTGCCTTGCTTGGCGGAGCTTGAAGCGTTCGAAATCAGGGTTTATCTGTGGGTCAAAGTGCCTGTTCAAGGCCGCTACCGCCCCCTCGTAGTCGTCATCCACCCCCGTGTTCGGCAGCGTCTCGAACAAGTCGTACAATTCACCCCCTCCATAGCACATGAGGAGTGACCTCTTCACCTTCCCGTCGGTCTCTCTCTCTCATGCCCACGAAATAGTGGTCTAGGTGGCCGACCCAGGATTTCCATCGTGCCGCGGCTGTTGCGGGATCCGAGAGTTCGCTGAACCGGGGCAAAGGGGCCGCCGTGGTGTGACCAGGGTGTGGCGGTGCGGGCGGGTGTGCTTGCTGAGGGGCCTGCGGCTGTGTTGCAGGGGCACCAGCCCCGTCTGCGTTGGGCAAACTCATGCCTGTCTGTAAGTGCGCGTGCTGCGCAGCTGCCCGGTGAGCTGTCCTCCTGGCGAGACGTTCGCACTGCCCTCCCCTCACAGCGTAGGGTGGCCGCGTCAGGGACTTGCTTGCAGCGGATGGCGAGTAGGGGCAGGCTGTGGGCTGCTGCCTTTGCCAGTGCTTGTTGCCGGTGGCTAGGGAGGGAGCTGCGGGGCGCTGGGGCAATGTATTCACTGTAGTGCCCTTGGTCTGTTCTCAGTGCCAGGCATGGGCAGATGGTGTATAGGTGTACTCGCCATTGCCTGCTGACGAAGGCGAAGGGTATGCTGCCACGTGCTGGGGTACTGATGTTAAGGCAATTGCATTTGCCAGTGCCTCATTTCTTCTGTTCCTTTCCCCTTCTTTGCTTTTGCTATTGTCCAGGGCGTCCCAACCGCCTGAGAGTCATTCACTAGCGCACAGGGCGCGGGGGTGTGGCTGGGCCCTAACCTCAGTGCTCCAGGCTCGACCACGCGGCGGTGGGAGCGAGGCTCACAGCTGGGACGGGCGCGCACGTGCTGTGCAGGGCGGATCTCACCTGCTTTCACGCGGCGCTGCCGACAGGCCCGCTAGGCCGCATCCGCCCACCGCAGGGCTCCGATGGCTGAAGATGACAAACGCCGGCCTCACAATGCGGGGCGGGCACCCGCTGGGCGGCGCTCTTCACCGGCGCCGATCTTCTGAGCGGGGTGGGCACCCGCTGGGTGGGGCGCTCCTCCAACGCCGATCTTCTGAGCGGTGTGGGCACCCGCCAAACAGCACGCGTCCGTGCTTCCTCCTTCTCTGGTTCAGCAGAGCGGTCCGTTGACGGTGGAGAGTACACGCCGCGCCCCTCGACAGCAGGAAAGAACGGCCGGAGCAGGTGAGGTGCGGCGGAGGCACGGGTGGGACCCACCTCATCGCCAATGTGGTGACCAGGCCTGGCTGGTCACTCGCTGTGCTGAGACTAGGCCTCTGACGTTTGGTACGCAGCGCTTAGTAATGGACACACAGAGCCTGTATGTTAAGTGCGAGCCAAAGACCCCGAGCGGTCTTGCACTCATTTATTTATCCCTTCGGGCGAGCCCGCCCTCCGGGGTACGTGCGTGTATGTGATACAAAGTATAGTGTGGGCCGGGTGGCACCGTCACTACAGTGCAGTACTGGAAGTGTGTATCTGTTTAGGGGTGTACTGCGCAAATAACGGGCACAGGAGTCAGACACACCTTTACACCGCTGTTCACGAAGTCAAGGATGGTAGATTTTTGTGCCCGTTTCTTTTTACTTGCTGATGCTGGCTTATGTTTGTCATTTACAAGAACGTCCTTGTTCAGCACTGTTGGTTTGTGGGCACCGAGGGGAAACGGAAGCACGCAGAAGGAAATGACATCAGCTGGCATTCCCATGGAGGGCCCAAGCATTAATCACGGCCTCGAGCTGCCAGCACTGAATGCCACGGAGTCCTACCCAATATTTTAGATCTGAGAGGGGCTGTAATGGCAGTGAACTTTCTTAAACTGCATTCTACGCACACTGCAGAAATTGTTTTCTCATTAGAGAGAAAGAAGTGGCAAAATAACAAACTATACAGTTACAGCTCGACAACCACAAAAACCTTCTTATTTCGTAATGGAGAGTGTGTGTGTGCGTGGTGGGGGTAATATCGCAATATTCTTCACAGGAAGTGCAGCGAATGCCTCAGACCCTCACCGTGCCAAAGCGGTTGTGACAAAACGGCACATGATTTGAAAACCCCCCTGGGCTAGGCTGTGGATATGGGCACGGCAGAGTAAATCTAGAAAGTGCACAGCATGTCTCGAGCCTACAGGAAATGAGCAAACTGGGTGGGCTTGGCTCGTTTCTCTTGCATGCCCACAAATTTGTTACTATGCATAGAAGAGTTGTCAAAAGTGTAATAATGTGCCGCCCACCTCATGCCCTCTATTTTTGTCCCACAACACCTCGCCTGTCAAAACTTCTTGAGATCTGCCCCGTTCAGTTGCTTTCTTCATTTTCTGATACAGCGCCATCCCTCGGCCACGCGCTGACTCGAAAACTAGAAAAATATCTGGTAGTTTGTTGATAACAAGGATATATATGTTTTGCCTGGACTCTGATTTAGCGCCCAGATGCCGCTGCGTTTCACGCTTAAATAAATCACTTCTGTGGCTGGGTTGCTGGCAGCAGGCACACCCTCCGTGTGCAGTATATTTTTAGCTGGATCACACTGAATAAATGTCTCGTAAGGGGTTTGAGAGTATCTGTAATCCGATTGCTCAGTCAACAGGCCAGACCGGCCAGCGGCCGTGCTGTGGAAGATGTTGGTTCACAAAGACCCTGCTCGGAGCAGGGATAAAAAGTGCTGTCAGCCGTTGGGTGTAATTGTATCTGCAGGTGGCTCACGTGCTGGTGCCCATATGGTGTGGGTTTATGTGGGGAGTCCACTGTCCGCAGCAGACTGCCTTCTCTGGAGCCAATCAGCCCAGGCTGTAAATATTCAACATCCCTGCACGTCAGCCAGACCGGGAGATATGTCCCGGCTCCAGGTCATGCCTGTTAAAGCCGCAGTCATACCATGAGCGCTAGGAAACTGTGGAGAAAAAAAGCATTTGCAATGCAATTGGGCTCGCATTTACGCGAGACCTATTGCATTGGAAACGGGAGTGTGGGCAGGCAGGAAGGCACGAACGGGAGTGGGGGGGAGAGGAGGGGGAGACAGGGAAGAAAACAGTGTTCGGAGTAAAGGGGCCAGTAGCCATGGAAGGATACAAATGACGACATGGTCATCAGGAGGAGGGACTAAGAAGCCTAAAACCAATCGGAAGGCAGCATTTAGGACCTAAGCCAATGAAGAAAATGGGCGGAGAGTGGGGAGAGCTTCCACGAAGCTTCCACACTATACTGAATACTGCATGCCTCGCAAAGCGAGCAGCACATGCGTTGCAACGCTAGGCTCGACCTAAAAAAGGAGGGACAAATAGGAACAATAACCACTTAGAAGCAAGGGTTTTTAAAGGACACTGACACTGACAAATGAAAGCAGGGGGTGGGCTGTAGACCCACAACGCAGAATACAACATCCTGAAGAGACAGCACAAGCGCTGTCTAGACTCTACCTAAAAAACAGGTCACAAAGTGTCTGAGTTTCAGAATATTTTACGGGCTAGCAGCACCTGATGCAGAGGTCTTAGTGTACCCAGCAATTGTCAGGGGCTAATAATAAAAACAACCATTATTTGTATTTTGTCTAATCACAGTTTTGACCCCTCACACAGCTGCTAGTGGAGGAATGTGTCTGATGCAAAGTACAACATGTAATAAGCAGATCACAAATGTGGTTTTATGATGAAAGATGAGCAAATTACTACTTTTGTCAAAGAAATCATTTTGTTCATTAAAGTCCATGCACTGCAGTTCTTCGAATATAGCACAGTGAGCTATAAACCAGCATCAAGGAGCTGCATGCATGCATGTAGCAATTGTTTTTCTTAGTACAAGCAAGTCAACGTTTTAAATCCTGACTTAGTGTTTCCTCTAACCAAGTATATGGGAAGCCGTTCATGTCACAATTTCATCTCCCCATATAGGACACCTTCTGAAATGCACAGCGTGCTGCAAAATGAATATGACACACACCAGAATGAATGTAATGTGTGTCAAAATAAATATGATGCCTGGCAGAGTGAATCTGGCTTGAACCAAAACAAATATGAAACATGGCAGCGTGAATATGCTACTTAGTGATTAATATGAATAACACATACTCTGAATTGAATAAGAGATATACTGAAATATATGTCAATCATACTGAAATGACTATGGCCCTCACTGTATACAATATACAAGTCACTGAAACAAATACAATATGCATAAAAAAATGGGACGTTTCTTGAAATGACAAGCATATGTCAAGAGGAATATGCCACACAATATGCCATACATTGAAATGAATATGATAGATTGAAATGAATATGTTACTAAAACAAGTATGTTATATTCTGAAAAGAATATAATGCACATCGAAAATAATATGCCATATGCTAAAATTAACATTGCAGATGTTGCAATGAATATGAAATACGTTGAAATGAATATTACCCAGATTGCAACGAATATGAGATGTACAGAAATGATTAGGAGATGATTTAAAATGAATATAGCTTGTGCTGAAATTAATATAAGCCCCATTGAGTTGAATTTGACATGCCTTAAAATTAGTATGACCAAAGCTGAAATTCTCATGACATTCTTCAAAATGTCTATGGCATGCATTGAAATTAATATTATACATATTCAAATTAATATGATATATGTTCAAATGGATAGGTTGTATCTTAAAATAAATATGACAAGTGTTAATATGAGTACAACATCCATTGAAATAATTATAACATTGATTGAAAGGAATATGATACATGTTGAAATAAATATGGCATGCGTTAATATGAATATAAGTGTAATTAAAATGAATTTGACATGCTTTAAAATGAATATTAGTAATGTTGAAATGAACATGACATTTAGCAAAATTAATACGACTTGCATTGAAAGTCATATGATACACTTGAGATGATAATGATACATGTTGAAATGGATATAATTCATGTTAAAATTAATATAAGATGTGTTAATATGAATAAGACATCCATTGAAAGGAATATGACACATGCTAAGATCAATATGACATACATTGAAATTAATATGAACCCCCTTGAAATTAATTCAACATGTTTTAAAATGAATATGACTAATGCTGAAATTAAAATGAAACTTGTCAAAGTAAATATGGTATGCTTTGAAGTTAATATGATAAACATCAAAATGAATATTGCATGTATTGAAATTATTATGACCTATGTTAAAATGGATCTGACCCATGTTAAAATTGTTATGGCAGGTGTTAAGGTGAATATCATATCCATTGAAATGAATATGACATTCATTGAAAGGAATATGACACATGTTAAGATGAATATGAACCACTTCGAAATGAATATGCCATCTATTGAAATTAATATGAAGCTATGTGAGATAAATGTGCCATGCTTTGAAATGAATAAAGCACATATCGAAATGAACACAAGCGATGTTTAAATGAATAGGACCCCTGTTTAAATGAATATGGCTTGCATTGAATGTATGTTGATTTGCTTTAAAATTAAAATTACATATTGAAATTAATATTACATATTCTGAAAGGATATGATATGGACTAAAATGGATAGACTAAAATTAATAGAACAATCATTTAACAGAATATAAAAAAAGGAGCCAGACTTTACGATTCATCCATTACATAAATCCATTTGCAACGCAGGTAAGAATTTCTATATTTGTCATACAGTACTTTATCACGCAGGTAAGTATTTTTGTAAATAATATAATTTTTTATGTTTGTGTAGAGGTAAAGGGAGGTAAGGATGATTTTACGGTTTAAAGATGTGTAGCGGTAAAGGGAGGTAAGGATAATTTTTAGGTTTAGGGGTGGGTAGAGGTAAAGGGAGGTAAGGGTGATTTTAGGGTTTAGGAATTGGGTAGAGGTAAAGGGATGTATATATATTTCCAAATATATGTGTGTGCACATACATATGTATATATCTTTATGGTTTCAGGATTAGAGTGCCGCAAACATTATGCAAAAAAGGAAGAAGGGAACTCTGGGTTGTTCCCAAGTTTAGTTGTAGAGCAGCTCCTTTCTATGAAGCACCCTACGATACCACTGACACTCTGAATCTGCTCACTTCAAATGTCTGTTTTTCTAGCAAAGCTCTTAATCATAGAATTTGTACAGTTCCATCCACATCAAGCTAGAAAGTGGCAAAGTCTTCTGCCATTTTTACAGCAAAGTCTTTAAGTATATGAATAGCTAGTACCATCCATGCTGAGCTAAAAAAATAACAAAAGCCTTTTATCACTCCAGGCACCGTATCACAGCTTTGAATTGGAAAAATATCATCCAAGCGAACCCGTAATGAATAAAAGCAACCCCTGGCACGTGTTTCTCTCTTATAAGAGCTCAAAGAGAGCGATAGCTTTGTCCAGACACAAGGGAGCACACAGTATGTGTCTCTCTCACACACACACAAATATATGCATACATATATAAATATATACATATATGAGTGTGCACACACACATGTAGATATCTTTATATATGTATATATACATACACACACAAACATATATACATGCCACAAAAATGTGTGGTTTAGGTCCATTATGTAATGGCACGCATTACCTTATAAAGGTCAGCAAGTTGTATTACATGCATGATAAAGGCATGTGTTGCATTTGCATGCCTTGTAATGTCTAACAACCAGACAAAAATTGTTAAAAGGAATACAGTATCCATTAATTCATCATTATATGGACTGTGTGGGGATGAAATGTTAAGGAAGAGTAGTGAAAGATGAGTCAGGGGTGATAGAGTTTAGAAATGAAGGGGTGATGGATGGGGATAAGGACTGAGAGTAAGGCAGGAAGAGTAAGAAGTGAGAGACGAGGAGTGCTACATGATGTATGAGGAGCAAGAGATGAGTAGAAAAAGATGGGAAGTGAGGGATGAGTGATTAGGCGTGAAGGTTGAGAAATAAAGACTAAAGAGTAAAAGCACAATGCCAAAGATAAAGGGTGAGGGAAGAGGAATGAGGAATGAGGAGAAAGGGACCAGAGATAAAGAGTGAGAAATGGTGAGTGAGAGATTCAGACAGAGATGTGAAAAGTGATTGAGGGACATGGGGTAATGAGTGAGGAGTGAAGGATCAAGAGTAAAAGAGGAGAAGTGTAGCACAAGCAGTGAGCAAAGAGAGCTAAAAAATGAGGGGTGAGGGATGAGAGGTGAGGGATGGTGACGGAGGATTGAGGCCAGAGCAGTGAAAAATGTGAAGACTGAGGGACAAGGAATATGGCACGAGAAGCAAGGCGTGAGGCCTGAGTGATGAGGTGTGAGGGAGGAAAGATGAGAAGTCAAGGATGTGGAATGAAGAATTAGAAGTGAAAAATGAGAAATGAGGGGTTAGGGACAGGAAGCAATGAATGACGAACAATGAGGAAAGAATTTAAATTGAGGAATGGGAGATGAAGATTGAGGGATGAGAAATCTGACGTAAGGGATAAACAATAAAGAGATGAAAATTAAAAGAATGTGGAGCGAGAGGTGAGGAATGAGAGATGAAGAGTGAGGTCTGAGGTGTGAGTGGAAATGTGTGGGATAAATGAATAGGGGTGAGTAATTAGGATTGATAAATAATAATTGAGGGGTGATATGTGGAGAATGAGGGTTAAGGATGGAGGTTTGATGAATGAGAGGTGATCAGTAAGTCACAAGGACAAAGAAAAATGGAAATGAGTGATAAAGAATGAGGCATAAGAACAGGGGCATGAGGGATTAGATTATCCTAAAACAGACAGGGTGGTGTAAATTTTAGAAGTCATTGTTAGTCAATTTCACTCATCACACAAAGTGAGGAGAAAGGGTGAACCACAAGTAAGATAGAATGAGCGATTAGGGGCAAGAAGTGAGGAATAATGAGGGGAGAGTGAGGGAAGAAGAATGAGGGCTGAGGTGCAAGGGATAAGGGCTGACTACTGAAGGATGAGGGATTGGAGGTGAGAAATGAAAGATGGGATATGAGGAATGAGAGTGGCAGATGAGGCCTGACGATTGAGGAATGACAGATAAGGTTTAAGGGATGGGGCTGAAGAATGAGAGGTGAGGACTGAGTGATAATGAGTAAGCAACAAGGATGTCTTTAGAGGGATTATATACTGCGTGTTTGAAGGATGAAGATTGAGGAATGATGGATGAAGAGTGAGAGATGAGAAACAAGGAATGAGAGATGAAGTGTGAGAGCTGAGGACTAAAGGTTGATTGGCGAGGCTATAGTGAGGGATGGAGAATGAGGGAACAGTGAGGAGTGATGAATGAGAAATTTGAGGTGAATATTGAGAACTGTGTCGTGAGGATGGTAGGGATGAGGATAGCCTAATATAGTCAGGGTGGTGGACATTTTAGGGAACATCATTCGTTCAGTTCCCTTATCAATGCTGAAGTGAGGAGGAGTGAGCCGTGATGGATAAGGGATGTCGAGTAAGAAATCAGGGGTGAAGAGTGTGGAATGAGGGAAGAAGAGTGAGGAAAGCGGGTGAGATAGGGAGGGATTAGGCAAGAGGAATAAGGGATGAGGATTGAATGGTAAGGATGAGGAGTGAGGGAGGAGGAGAAGGTGAGTGATGGATGTGAGAAAGGATGAGAAGTGAGGGTTCAGGAGTGAGACAGGAGGAAGGAATAATTAAAAGTGAGGGATTAGAGATGACAAATGAGAAATGAAGGATGAGGAGTTAGATATCAGGGCTGAGTATTGAGGAGTGAGGGATGATAATGAGGAATGATGGTTGATTAAAAAAGGATGAGAAGCGAAGAAAGAGGAATGAGGGCGAGAAGGTAAGAGTGAGGAATGAGAACTGAGGAATGAGAAGTAAGGGGCCTGCATGTCCAAAAATGCACAATGTGGAATACATTTTATGGTATTGTCACTGTCCATTTCACTTATTTCTTAGAGGGGGAGGTATGAGCAGTGAGGGAGGAGGAAAGAAGAACAGGGGGAGGTGAGGAGTAAAGTGTGACAAATAAGTGATGGAGAGTGATTAGAAAATAGGTGGTATAAAAAGATGGAATAACAGATGAGGGCTGTGGAGAGACAACTGAGGGGTGAGGGATGAAACATAAAAAGTAGATTGAGTGATGCAGAGTGAGGCATGTGGAGTGATTATTAGGAATCAGAAGTGAGAGATGACTTATATATGAATAATAGCGAATGGCTGATGGATGGCGATGGATGAGGAGTGAGGGTAGAGGACGAAGTAGGGCATTTAGGGCTTCCTTTATATTTTGTCATTCGGCCCATCCTCCAACAGGGTAATGGAGTAAATTACCACATCGCCCTGACAGAGTTGCCGACCTCCAAATTTTGAAATGTCCATTGGCCCGACAGACATTTCAAGCATTGCCAGGTACCACCGTGCCCTCTCCACCATACAGTTAAACCGGGCCCTAAGCCTGATAGAAGAGAAGCAAAGAATGAGGAGGGAAGAGCTGCTGGGTGAAAAGAAAGTCAGGAGTGAGGTAGGATGAGTAAGGAATAAGGACTGATGAGCGAGCGTTGAGGAGTGAGAGGGGATACATGTGGAGTAAAGGACATGGAGAGGCGTGCTGTGTGTGGAGCGGGGATCACATACCCACAGTGGAGACCTGGTTGTATGATATGATAAACTGCAACGACCAACTGGATCTCTACTATTCCACCATCCCCCAGACTCTGTGGCACAAGAACATAGGCCCGTTGCAAGAATATCTGCTAACTCATGCTATCAACGGCATCCAAACTGGTTAAAGCTTGAGACAAGCATGCGGAATGGGGGAGGGATGGGTGAATGATGGGACTGTGCATACAGACTAGTTCCTGGACGAGAGCTCCAAATACCTGAAGCACCTCATAGCCCCATTTCAGCTGTGATTAATGCCACTGCACTTTGGAGGTACCGCCCTGATTGTGGAAGGGATTTCTGGAGCCAGGGGGACACATGTGGACGGTAGATGTATTATACGCAGGGCCACTGGAATTGTGTGGCAGAGGAGGACTAAATTGTGTGATAGGGTTGATTTAATTATGCTGCAAGAAAAGACAAATTATGCAGCATAGTGCTGCATATTTTGTGATAGTATTACTGCATTATTTTGTCATATTTACACATTTTACCATTCTTCAAGACTACGTCTAGCCTTCTGCAACTTCATCGCTGACTTTATCGCCCCCCTCATCATAGACTCCAACAACTACATTTTCCTCGACGACCTCAACTTCCATCCCAACAACCACAATGGCGTCAACACTACCAACCACCTTGACAGCATGAACAACTTTGGACTCACCCAACTCATCCACAACTCCATGTACACCGCAGGCCCACACCACAGGCCACACACTAGACCTGATCTTCACCTCCAGTGACAGCATCAGATATAGCCACACCACGGAACTCACCTGGACCGACCACTCCAGTGTTCACTTCAACATCACCAGCTCACAGACCTCCACCCTCAGTCTGCCCAATGCCACCCACCGCAGCTGGAGCAAAGTCTCAAAGGACACATAGATCAATGCCCTCAGCATAACCCACCCCATCTCCTTCAACAGCCTAGACCAGACAGAAGCTTCAACAATTGGATCACCAACTGCTCTGACAGCATTGCTACAATCAGCAACAACACCCACAGAAGGTCCACATGTTACACTGAAGACCTCAGAACAACTAAAAAAAAAACTATAGGAGATGGTGCACCAGCAAGGCCATGACCGACAAGTCTGCCTTCAACACATCCCTCAACCACTACCACAGACAGTTGAGAGGATCGAAGAAAAAGGCCCTAGTATCATGCATTGAATCAAGCTCCAATAACAGCAAAAAACTCTTCAACATTGTCAAAGAAGTCTCCAACCCCTCAGCTGCAACAAACAACATTACCCCCTCACAGAAACTCTGCGGCAACCTCACAAACCTCTTCCACAACAAGATAAACAACATCTACAGAAACTTCAAGCCCCAGCCCAAGGCCACGATTTCTTCAAAGCAACACAACAACCCCGCTACCACCACAAACATCCGACTAACCAAATGGAGCCAGCTCGCCCCACAGGACACAGCCTCCTTCATAAAATCTGTCCATTCAGGGGACTCAACCGACCCATGCCCTCACCACATCTTCTGCCTAGGTGGAGCCAGAATAAGCCACATACTCACCACCTTGTTCAACGCCTCAATTGCCACGGCCACCTTCCCCGAGGTCTGGAAACATGCAGAAGTCGATGCCCTACTAAAGAAACCTTTGGCAGACCCCAGCAAACTCAACAACTACCCAACGATCTTGCTGATCCAGTTCCCGGCCAAGGTATTAGAAAAAACACATCAATCAACAACTCTCCTCACATATGGAACAGAACCTCCTACTCAACTCCTCCTAATCCAGATTCCACAGCAACCACAGCACTGTGACAGACCTAATTGCAGCTACCAACAATATCTGAGCCTTATTCGACTGAGGAGGGACTGCGGCTCTGATCCTCCTAGATCTCTCAGCAGCCTTTTATACGGTCTCCCACCACACACTCATCACAAGGTTGCACAACATAGACAACCAAGGAGCTGCTCTCAGATGTATTGCCTCTTCCTTGTTGGAAGAACGCAAAAAGTACGCCTTCACCTCCGAACCCAAGGAAATCATCTGTAGAGTACTCCAAGGATCCTCACTCAGCTACATCCTCTTCAACACTTATATGACACCTCTGGCTAGCATCGCCAAACCTCACAGACTCAACATCATATCCTACGCCGATGACACACACCTCATCCTCTCTCCCTCCAAAGACATCACCAACGCCAACTTCCACAACTGCATGACAGATATCGCCATCTGGATAAAGGACAACTGCATGAAGCTCAACACAAATAAGACAGAGGTACTTATTTTCAGAAACAAAAGCTCCCCATGGGACGTATCCCGGTGGTCTTCAGAACTCTGACATACTCCTACTTCCACTGACCATGTAGTAACCTAGGTGTCATTCTAGACAACAAGCTAACCATGACGACTCAGGTCAACTCCGTCACCTCCTCCTGCTTCTTCTTCCTCCTCATGCTATGTAAGATATTCAAATGGCCACCCCAAAGCTCAAGGTGCACCATTACACAGGCCCTCATCTATGGCAAAGCTCTCTATGCAGGGATTGCAGATCACCTCTGATGACTACAGACCATACAGAATGCCACAGCCAGACTCGTCCTGGATCTCCCTAGACAAACCCACATCACCCCCTACCTCAGGGAACTCCACTGGCGCCCTGTAGAGAAAAGATGCCAGTTCAAGCTCCTAGCCCATGCATGCAAGGCCCTACACAACTGCGGGCTCACCTACTTGAGCCACTGCATGAACTTCCATCAGCCCACCAGACACGTCAGCTCCATGTCCCTTCCTCTAACCCTTAGCCCCCGCATACGACCTAGCAGCGAAGACAAAAAATGAGCTATCCTTTCATTTACAGACTTCCCCATTTCTTCCAGAGTTCCGAAAGTCCCTGAAGGCCTGGCTATTTGGCTAATCAACTGGACCCTGCCAGTGCCTGGATACCCTGATGGGTGACAAGTAGCGCTGTACAGATCTACCGATTGATTGATTGTCTGTGAAAAGATTTCCTCTTATTAGTACCAACTGAATACCAAATACAGCAACAAGCAAACCAAAGATGACCAAACAAGGTTTTTGAAGGGCATTCCAGTGCGCAGGACCACATGTTGCCATGTTTATCATAAGTTTTGATCCATTTTGATCAAGGTGATTCATATCCAATTTCAGCAATGTACATATTCATTTTGAGTACAGTGTTGTCCACCTCACTGTTATTACTATTCATCTCAAGATTTGTTATATTTTTTAACGTTCATTTTTGAAAATTAGCTTTTGAGATATAATAGCTCAATACAAAACAGTACACTTTCTAGCACTAGATTACAGTACAGTACACACATGGAACAACATATCGTATAATAAGGGACACTGGAATTATGTGCTTCAACAGCCGCAGCATTTTTCGCATAGTTATGGATTTGCAGAATTTGCCACATAATCCACCATCTGCTACATAATCTACAGATTTTAACAAAAACAAATGTTGTTTCTAGCTCAAACAGATTTTTCACTTCTAATTCTTCATCCAACATCCTTCACTTCTCATCTTTCCTCCCTCATGCCTCATCGCTCAGGCCTCACTTCTTACTTCTTGTGCCATATTCCTTGTCTCTCACTCTTCACATTCTTCACTGCTTGGGCCTCAACCCTCGGTCACCATCCCTCACCTCTTATCCCTCACACCTCATTCTTTACCACTCTTCAATCACTGCTTGTCCTACACTTCTACTCTTCATCCTTCACTCCTCACTGTCCCTCAATCACCTTTCACACCTCTGGCTTAATCTCTCACTCACCATTTCTCACTCTAACTCTGATCCCTTTCTCCTCATTCCTCACTCCTCTTCCCTCACCTTTCATCCTTGGTGGTTTTGCGTTTTTACTCTTCAGTCTTTATTTCTCAACCTTAGCTCCTAATCACTCATACCTCATTTCAATCTTTTATTACTCATCTCTTGCTCCTCATACATCATGTAGCACTCCTCGTCTCTCACTTCTTACTCTTCCTGCCTTACTCTCAGTCCTTATCCCCATCCATCACTCCTTCATTTCTAAACTCTATCTATCACCCCTGACTCATCTTTCACTACTTTTCCCTAACATTTCATCCCCACACTGTCCATTTATTGTCTGTGAGGAATTAATGGATGCTGTATTCCTTTTAACACCATGTGTCTGGTTGTTAGACATTACAATGCATGCAAATGCAACACATGCCTTTATCAAGCATATAATACAACTTGCTAGCCTTTATAATGCAATAATGGATCTCAACCATACATTTTTGTGGCATGAATATATGTCTGTGTGTGTATGTATATATATATTCACTGAAAAAACCACAGGTTTCAGGAACATTATAGTTAGGGATTAGCATTTAAAAAACCTTAGAAATTCATTGAAAAAACCACAGGTTTTAGGGATGTTATAGTTAGGCTGACATTTCACTTGTACAAAAACAGAGAAATTCGGCCGTTATAGTTAGCTGAGCTAACTATAACTCGCGCCTCCGCAATGCACTGCTGATGACATCACATATTACATCACTCATGACATGGTCAGTGACATCACTGATGGCATCACTGATGACATCATCCAGTGACTGAGTGTTTCTAAAAAGTGTAAGAATGTTATATATATATATATACATATATATATGTATATATATATATATGTATGTATATATACGCCAAAGTGTATTGAAGAATGAGTGGGTGTATGCATGTGTGAATGGATGATTTAGTGGGTGCGTGGCTGACTGTAAAAGTGAGTGATTAAATGTGTCTTAGTGAATGCATGGGTGAATGACTAATCTGTGTGAATGTCTGTATCAGTCTGTCAGTTGGTGTGTAAGTGGCTGCATGGGTTGGTGAGTAGCTACATGAGTGTCTATATGGGTTAATGATTGGTTGTCAGAGTACCTGTATGGGTGCCTGAGTGTCTGTGTGGGTGGGTGGGGGTATGTGTGACTCCCTGAATAGATGTGTGAGTGGGTGATTCACTATGTGTATGGGTTCATGAGTGCATCTGCGAGGGGCTGTATGGGTGAGTGAGTGTGTGTATGGCTGTGTTGGTGAGTGAATGGATGTCTCAGTGGTATATGTGTGAGTAACTACATATGTGAAAGGCAGTATATGTGAGTGTTGGAGTATATAAGTGACTATATGTGAGAGTGAGTGATTGTTAGAGTAGCTGTATGGATGAGTGTGTGCTTGTGTCAGTGATTGCATAAGTTAGAATCTGTATGAATAAGTGAGGTGGTGTGTGTATAACTGTATAGGTTAGTACATGGCAGTGTAATTGATTCTTT
Organism: Calotriton arnoldi; assembly: GCA_963921515.1. NCBI lineage: Eukaryota > Metazoa > Chordata > Amphibia > Caudata > Salamandridae > Calotriton > Calotriton arnoldi. The sequence goes on along the minus strand of CAWUFW010000829.1, from coordinate 503,376 downwards.
GGGTGACTGACTAGGTGTGTGAGTAACTCTATGGGTGAGTGGTGGTATGTGATTGTCTGTATGGGTGTATGAGTGCATATATCAGTGGCTGTATTGATGAGTGACTGCGTGTATGAGTGACTGTATGGGTTAGTGAGTGGATGTGTGTGTAGACCTATGACAGTGAGTGGGTATGCACTAACTAGTATTGGTGTGTCTATGGTTTCGAGAAAGGTACTCTATATTTTAGAGTGGGTGCATAAAAGGCTATATTAGGGTGTGAGGAGGTGAATCAGATATTAAGTGATGTCATTTGAGATGTCATCAGTGATGTCACTGACCATGTCATGAGTGATGTAATATGTGATGTCATCAGCAGTGCATTGTGGAGGCACAAGTTATAGTTAGCTCAGCTAACTATAACAGCCGAATTTCTATGTTTTTGTACGAGTGAAATGTCAGCCTAACTATAACGTCCCTGAAACCTGTGGTTTTTTCAATGAATTTCTAAAGTTGTTTAAATGCTAATCCCTAACTATAACGTCTCTGAAACCTGTGGTTTTTTCAGTGAATTTCTAAGGTTTTTTAAATGCTAATACTAACTATAACGTCCCTGAAACCTGTGGTTTTTTTCAGTGAATTTCTAAGGTTTTTTAAATGCTAATTCCTAACTATAACGTCCCTGAAACCTCTGTTTTATTTAGTGAATTTCTAAGTTTTTGTACATGATTTTATTTATGAAAAGATGTTTGTAACTATTCTTTTTTATTTTCTGTCTATGTCTTTAAGTATTTTTATTATGTTTTAAAATAATTATAATCTGTTTTGAAAAAAATATATAACATACCTGGCGAAAGATTTATAGTGTTATCTACTTAAATTAACAGTGTTTTATTGTTTGTAATTTTGGTCAGTGTAATATAATATAATCGAGTTTTCAATTGAAAAATATTTTTTTTTTTAAATGTATAGTTTTTTTTCAAATATTTTTTAAGTTAAATTTTGTAAGATTGCTTTTAATACTATGAAAGTTGTTTTGTTGTATTCTTTTGATAACTATCTTTTTTCCCTTTAATTTTTTAATTTACAAAAAAGGGTCGCGCACCCTACGCGATCCCACACGATGGGTGCGCGGATCCGGTATACAAATGTCAACCTCAAAAACGCATTGAGAACAAATTAATATATGTTTTAGACGTAGTGGTTTATTACTGACTACATAAAAATAGTAATAAAGGTGTTTTAAATTTGTTTTCAAATGTTTTTGACAGATTTTTGTGGGCACGATGGTATAGCATATGAGACGCGGTTCTACTCGGTGGGTGTGCAAACCCTGCCGACACGTATTTCCGGGTTCACGTAGGAGACGCGACTCCGGCGTAATTTCAAAACTCTGAAATATGACTGTATCCAATTTAAATATCGGTTTTGCATGAAGAGTTTTCATTTAAATACTTTGGAACACAATGTCCTGATAGCAAATTACCGTTGTATATGACATTAAGGAGGTCATTACAATGACGGGCGGACAAAGTCGGCCCGCCACCGTAATGGAATGCGGGACCGTCCACAAGGGGTGAGGCGGTCCCACACCTGACATTAGGATGCCACCGCCACCGTGGCGGTGGAACACCCTATTCCCAGCATTGTGGCGGGCGGTGCTCACCGCACCGCCCGCCACAATGCTGTGAATGCACGTCGTGCATTTGCATGCACAACGTGACAGGCACCGCGCGGTGCCTGCCACCTTGTGCATACAAATGCAGGAGGGTACCACAGGTACCCAGGTACCCCCCATGTGCACCCCCTAACCCCCAACATCCTGGGGGCCCGCAACGGGCCCCCAAATGCAAAGACCGTATGCCTTTTCATGGCGGCAATGCCGCCATGGAAAGGCTGATCTCCGCTGGCATCATAATATGGATGGCGGTGTGTTGGAGACACCGCCACCATATTATCCTTGTTTTCCGCCGGTCGACGAGTAGACCGGCGGAAAGCGGTGGACGGTCTTTCCGTCCGCCGCGGACCCCCCAGCCATCAAATCATAATATGGCGGGGGTCTTTGCTGTGTGGATGGCGGGCGGATCGCCCCCGCCGGACTGGCGGTGATGACCGCCGGCCCGATGGGGGCGATCCGCCCGCCATCATAATGACCCCCTAAGTACATTTTTACTGGTGCGCGATGGATAAGCGTAGAGTGCGTGACAACTAGGTGACACAATGTGACATAGAAAGAAAGCTTCTCATTGGTTGAACAGCTTTTCATTCTCTTCATGGGGGGAACCAACACCTGTTACAGTCCTTTCTTTTTGGGTGTGTCTGGCTTGAAGACAACCTGCTTTGTAGGCTCTGTCATTTTTCTTTTTTTGTGGTGTTTTTCATTTTACTTCAAGAAAAATGGCATCAGCATTCCCTGAAGAGCATGAGGAGGAGATGGAGGAGGTGGAAGAGCCAGTGAAGAAGAGGAAGGAAAGCATTGTGTGGGCCTTCTTCACTGTGCCTGAAGGCGAAAAAAAAGTAAATGCCCGTAAGGTGTCATGTACCATCTGTCACAAAATCTTATCGAGAGGCTCTGAGAAGAAGTACTCTTGTGGTACTTCTTCAATGAAAAAACACCTGGAGACAATGCATCCTATTCACCTGGCACATGAGGTGGAGCGTCGTAGACAGGAGGAAGCAGCCATCATTGATGGACAGCAACCATCAACATCTGCAGGTGTTGTTTTGACCACTCCGCAACCCCGGATAGTTCCGGAGTTGGCAGATGCTGCCATCGTCTGTTGCCACTGCCTTACGACACTGTGTGTGGGAGAGTTATGCATTGACGCCGTCAAGATGCTCCTCAAGAGTCACACATGTAATTTTTTTTGTTGTTGTTGCTTATGTTTCTAGTTATACAAAAACAGCAGAGTTGGACTGTTTAACTTTTCTTTTTTCCATTTCAAAAAATTAAAAACGCCCCAAAAAAAGAACATTTCAGAAAATAAAAAAAATATATAAAACTGTTCTAAAAAGAAAAGGTTCTAATGGAACCACCTAAACTGGTAAAAAATAGAAAAATTGTACATAATGAAAGTGAATGATTGTATGAATGTGTGTATGATTAATGTTAGAATTGTGTATAAGTAGTGTCTCAGTAAGTGAATGAATGCATGGCTAGTATTTGAGGGAATGTATGAGTGCAACAGTTGTGCCTCAGTGATTGCATGGCTGCATGGATAGTGCCTGAGTAATTGCATGAGTGCAGGGGTAGTGCCTGGGTGATTGGATGAGTGCATAGGTAGTGCGTCTGTGGACGCATGGACGCAAGACTAATGCCTGCATCATTGAATGAGTAAATAGGTAGTGCCTGTGTCAATGGATGAGTGCATGGGTACTTCCTAAGTGAATGGCTGAGTGCAAGAATAGTGCCTGAGTGATTGCATGAGGGCATGGGTAGTGCCTGGGTGATTGCATGACTGCAGGGGTAGTGCCTGAGTGATGGGATGAGTGTATGAGCAGTGTTTGAGTGGAACGATGGGTGCAAAGGTACTGCCTGGGTGATTTCACGAATGCATGAGTAGTGCGTGAGTGAATGGATGAGTGCATGGGTAGTGCCTGAGTGTATGGATGAGTGCATGGGTAGTGCCTGAGTGAATGATTGAGTGGAAGATTAGTACCTGAGTGATTGAATGAGTGCATGGGTAGGGCCTGGGAGTTTGCATGAGTGCAATGGTAGTGCCTGGGTGATTGGATGAGTGTATGGGCAGTGCCAGAGTGATTGCATGAGTTCATGGATAATGCATGGGTGATTGCATGAGTACATGGGTAGTGCCTGGGTGATTGGAGGAGTGCATGGGTAGTGCCTGAGTGAAAGGATGAGTGAATGGGTAGTGTTTGAGGGAATGGATGAATGCAACAGTTGTGCCTGAGTGATTGCATGAGTGCATAGATAGTGCCTTGGTGATTGCATGAGTGCAGGGGTACTGCCTGGGTGATTGGAGGAGTGCATGGGTAGTGCTTGCATGAATGGATGAGTGCATAGTTAGTGTTTGAGGGAATGGATGAGTGGAACAGTAGTGCCTGAGTGATTGCATGAGAGCATGGATACTGCCTGGGTGATTCCACGAGTGAAGGGGTACTGCCTGGGTGATTGGAAGAGTGCACGGGTAGTGGCTGAGTGAATGGATGAGTGCATGGGTAGTGTTTGAGGGAATGGATGAGTGCAACAGTTGTGCCTGAGTGATTGCATGAGTGCATGGATAGTGCCTGGGTGATTGCATGAGTGCAGGGGTAGTGCCTCGGTGATTGGATGAGTGCATAGGTAGTGCCTCTGTGGAAGGATGATGCAAGGCTAATGCCTGAGTCATTGGATGAGTGCATAGGTAGTGCCTGAGTCAATGGATGAGTGCATGGGTACTGCCTAAGTAAATGGCTGAGTGCAAGAACAGTGCCTGAGTGATTGCATCAATCAATCAATCAATCAGGGGTTTGTATAGCGCTAGCTACTCACCCGGAGCGGGTCTCAAGGCGCTGATGGAAGGGGGGTACGCAGATCAAGGAGGTTCACTGAGTTCTATCGAAGCGCAATGTCTTGTGATCCTTTAGGAACTTGGGAAGCGATGCCGTCTGTCGGAGGTGTAGAGGGAGGGAGTTCCAAGCCTTGGCCGCGAGGAGGGAGAAGGAGCGCCTTCCTGTTCTGCTTTTCTTGATCTGGGGTACTGCTGCGAGGGAGAGCTGGGCCGAGCTGAGAGGGCGCCGGGGAGCGTGGAACATGAGGCGGTGGTTCAGGTTGGCGGGTCCGGTGTTGTGGAGGGCCTTGTGTGTGTGGGTGAGAAGCTTGAATGTGATTCTCTTCTCGACGGGGAGCCAGTGTAGGGTCCGTAGGTGCTGGCTGATGTGGCAGTGGCACAGTAGGTTGAGGACTAGTCTGGCGGCGGCGTTATGGATGTTCTGGAGTTTGCAGGTTAAGCCTGGGCGTAGTTTGCGTAGTAGCACTTCACGTAGCTACGTGAAGTACATTTTCAACTACACGTAGCTATGCAAATTGCGTAGTGCGTAGCTGTGTGCTTGACTGCACTGTACAATAATTGCCAAAAACATCTTGTACAGTGCAAGTTAAGATAAATAAATATCTGTCTTTATATGCTAAAAATGCATATAGTTACTACACAAAAGTGAAAACGATAAATTGACAAGCAGCAGGGAGAGAGGTGATGATTTTGGGATCCTCCCTAACCTAGGGAGAGAACCAAGCAGATGCCTTGAAAACAAAAAACACATCTTTTGAACCAATCGGTGGTGGTCCCATTCTCTTAGGACCACCCCAAGCACAGTTATTGGCAAAAATACAATCCCAACCAAAGGCCCTGCAAAGCATTATGGGACGAGATTAGCAGTGGGCAGTGAATATTATAGTATCCAATATCAAAATAATTCTACAAAGAGCTGCAGTTCCACTAGTTGTTACTAGATGTCCTTCACGAGTCAAATGCAAAAGCTTCATGAAAGGATTTCAATGCTTTTGCATTTGACTCATGAGGGACATCTTGTAACGACTAGTGGAACTGCAGCTTGATGTATTAATAATTTCAATGCTTTTGCATTTGACTCGTGAGGGACATCTAGTAACGACTAGTTGAACTGCAGCTCTTTGTAGAATTATTTTGATATTGGACACTATAATATTCACTGCCCACTGCTAATCTCATCCCATAATGCTTTGCAGGGCCTTTGGTTGGGATTGTATTTTGCCCATAACTGTGCTTCGGGTGGTCCTAGGAGGAAGGGACCACCACTGAATCGTTCACATGATATGCTTTTTGTGTTCAAGGCATCTGCTTGGTCCTCCCCTAGGTTAGGGGGACTCAAAATCATCACCTCTCTCATTGCTTGATATTTTATTGTTGAAGTTCATTTTTGTGAATTGGTTATATGCTTTTTAGCATAGAAAATTGTGTTATCAAAGCATTTGAAGGTGTTAATTTTACTACTGCTACGTTACGCCAATTAGCACAGTTATTCATTCTGCTACGTACAATTTGCATAGTGCGTAGTAGCACAAACTTTGCATGCTCCGTGAGCGTAGCAAAGTATTATGCCCAGGGTTATTGCAGGTGAGGTTCTTGCTGATCCCGGTGTAGAGTGTGTTGCCGTAGTCAAGGTTGCTACTGATGAGGGCGTGTGTGACAGTTTTACTGTGTTCGGGGGGATCCACTTGAAGGTCTTGCAGAGAAGGCGTAGGGTGTGGTAGCAGGAGGAGGTGATGGCGTTGACCTGGCAGTCCAATTTGAGTTCGGAGTCCAGAATGATTCCAAGGTTGCGTGCGTGGTCCGTTTGGGTGGGGGAGTCCCCGAGGGCAGGGGGCCACCAGGTGTCATTCCAGGCATCGGGGTGTGGGCCCTTGATGAGTATCTCTCTTTTGTCCGTGTTGAGTTGGAGGCAGCTGTTCTTCATCCATCTGGCGACGGCTTCCATTCCGTCTTGAAAGTTGCGTTTGGTGGTGTTGGGTTCGTTGGATAGGGAGAGGATGAGCTGGGTGTCGTCTGCGTACGATGTGATGTTGAGTCCGTGAACTCTGACGATAGATGCGAGCGGGGCCATGTAGATGTTGAACAGGGTCGGGCTGATGGAGGATCCTTGTGGGACTCCGCAGGTGGTCAGGTCGGTTCTGAGAGGAATGGGGGGAGTCTGACTCTTTCCAGAGAGGAAAGGGATGATCCAGTCGAGGGCCTTGTTCTGGATTCGCGCTTCTTGGAGTCTGCGGGCTAGGGTGCGGTGAGAGACCGTTTCGAAGGCCGCGGAGAGGTTGAGGAGGATGAGGGCCACAGTCTCTCCTCTGTCGAGGAGAGCATGGATGTTGTCTGTTGCTGCGAGGAGTGTAGTTTCGGTGCTGTGGTTCTTCCTGAATCCTGATTGGAATGAGTTGAGGATGTTGTTCTTTTCGATGAAGGCGGCGAGTTGGCTGTTGACAGCTTTTTCCATGACTTTGGCCGGATAGGGGAGGAGGGAGATTGGTCTGAAATTCTTGAGGTCGGTGGGGTCCGCTGAAGGTTTCTTCAGGAGAGGGTTGATCTCGGCGTGTTTCCAGTCGTCGAGGAAGGAGGCGGTCTCGAAGGAGCGGTTGATGATACGTTGGAGTTCAGGGGCGATGATGTCTGCAACTTTGAGGTAGATGTGGTGGGGGCAGTGGTCAGTGGGGGCCCGGAGTGGGTGGTCTTCATTATCCTCAGAGTGTCTTTGAGGCTGAGGGCGGTCCAGCTGTCGAGTGTTGGTTGCGTGCTGCTGGGGGCCGTGGGAGGGGTTCCTTGTGAGGGTCGTTGTCGTCGAAGTTGTCGTAGATGGTCTTGATTTTGTGATGGAAAAAAGCGTTGAGTCTGTCGCAGAGATCCTGGGAGGGAGTGATGTCTGTGGACTCGCTGTTGGGTTGGGCGAACTCTTTGATGATGCCGAAGAGTTCCTTGCTGTTGTGAGTGTTGGTGGAAATTCTGTCCTGTAGAGCTTTCTTCAAGGAGAATCTGATGAGCTTGTGGTGGACTGCTGTAGCTGTTTTGAAGTTGTCGAGGTCGGTCGGAGTTTTGGAGCTTCTCCACAGTTTTTCGAGTCATCTGCAGGTGTGTCTGGAGTCTCAGAGTTCTGTGGAAAACCAGCTGGCTTTCTTGGCATGGGGTTTGGAGGCTTTCTTGAGGGGGTGATGATGTTGGTGCAGTCTGTGATCCAGTTGTGTAGAGTGCGGGCGGCAGTGGTGGGGTCATCGTTTGTGGAGGTGGGAGCGGAGCAGCTGAGGGTATTGGCAAGCTAGTCGTCGGAGATTTTGTTCCAATTCCGGTGTTGAAGCTGATGCAGGCGTCTGAGTGGGATGTTGGTTTTGAAGGTGAAGTGGACACAGCAGTGGTCCGTCCATGGGAGTTCGGAGGTGTGGCTGAAGGTAATGGAGTTCCCTGCTGTGAAAACGGGATCGAGGGTGTGCCCCGCTGTGTGCGTTGGTTCGGGTACAATCTGCTTGAGTCTGATGGTGTGGAGGTTGTCCAGGAGGGAGGCGGAGTTGGGATCCCGGCGGTTCTCGAGGAGGAAGTTGAGGTCTCCTAGCAGCGTGAAATCGTTGGAGGTGATGGCATGTGGCGTGATGATGTCGGTGATGATGTCGGTGATGAAATCGGCGAAGGGAGCGCAGGTTCCGGGAGGTCTGTAGATGAGGGTGCCTCGGAGGGTGGAGGACGGGTTGGTCTGGATCTTGAAATAGAGGTGTTCCATCAGGTCTGTGGGCCCTTCGGAGTAGGTGCTCAGTCGGAGATTGGTCTTAGTTAGTGCCTGAGTGAATGGATGAGTGCATAGGTAGTGCCTCAGTGAATGGATGAGTGCATAGGTAGTGCCTCAGTGAATGGATGAGTGCATGGATACTGTCGAAGTGAATGGCTGAGTGCAAGAGTAGAGCCTGAGTGATTTCGGTGCACAGACATATCGAGTTTTTTATTTCGACCTACATTAATATCGAGTTTTAAATATCGTAGGGACAGAATATCGACATCAAGAATATCGGTGACCAGAATATCGACCTGAAGGTAAGAAATATAGTTTTTGTTAATATCGAAGTTAGTAATATCAATAGCAAAAATATCGATGTTAATAATATCGATGTTTATGTTAGTGTTATGTATTTTAGTATGTATTTTATAAGTATGTGTTCCACAAGTTTTGCTATGTTTTGTATTTTTTTTAAATATATGTATTAATTGTTTAGAAGTTAGTAATTTTTTTAAAGTAAATTTTGCGTTTTAGTACCGTAGCGGGTTGTGGGTTTATAGGGGAATAGGGTGGGAAGTAATTTAATTATAGTAAATTAAATCTTAATTTTTAGAAATTATTAATTATTTTTAAATAAAGTTTGCATATTAGTTCTGTAGCGGGTTGTGGGTTTATAGGGGAATAGGGTGGGAAGTAATTTAATTGTAATTAAGTAATTATTAATTTTAATTTATTGGTATTGATAATTAATTTATTGTTAATTAATTATTAATTGGTAATGCATTTTTATTAATTGATTAATTGATAATTATATTAATTGTGTTAATTTTTTATTGGAGTGGGTTGTGGGTTTATAGGGGAATAGGGTGGAAAGTAAATTAATTATAATAAATTTAAAAAAAATTTGGGGGTATTGATAATTAATTTATTGTTTATTAATTATTAATTGGTAATTAATTTTAATTAATTAATTAATTGATAAATATATTAATTGTGTTAATTTAGTTTAGGAGCGGGTTGTGTGTTTATAGGGAATAGGGTGGGAAGTAATTTATTATAATTAAGTAATTATTTATTAATATTTATTGGCATTGATAATTAATTTATTGTTAATTAATTAATAATTGTTAATTAATTTTTATTAATTATAATTTTTTGGTATTGATAATTAATGTATTGTTTATTAATTATTAATTGGTAATGCATTTTTATTAATTGATTAATTGATAGTTATATTAATTGTGTTAAATTTTATGCGGAGTGGGTTGTGTGTTTATTGGGGAATAGTGTGGGAAGTAATTTAATGTTATTAAAGTAATTATTAAATTTAATTTATTGGTATTTATAATTTATTTATTGTTAATTTATTAATAAATCATTCTTTTATTTAAATAATTATTTAATTGATAAGTATGTTATATTTAACCCCTACGCTATCCAACACTTTCCCTACTGTTGTACTCTCTGGAGTGGGAATAGTAATTTTTACCCCTACGCTATCCAACACTTTCCCTACTGTTGCCCTCTCTGGAGTTGGAATAGCAATTATAACCCCTACGCTATCCAACACTTTCCCTACTGTTGCACTCTTTGGAGTGGGAATAGTAATTTTTACCCCTACGCTATCCAACACTTTCCCTACTGTTGCACTCTCTGGAGTTGGAATAGTAATTTTTACCCCTACTCTATCCAACACTTTCCCTACTGTTGCACTCACTGGAGTGGGAATAGTAATTTTAACCCTTTCGCTATCCAACACTTTCCCTACTGTTGCACTCTCTGGGGTGGGAATAGTAATTTTTACCCCTACGCTATCCAACACTTTTCCTACTGTTGCACTCTCTGGAGTGGGAATAGTAATATTTACGCCTACGCTATCCAACACTTTCCCTACTGTTGCACTCTCTGGAGTTGGAATAGTCATTTTAACCCCTATGCTGTCCAACACTTTCCCTACTGTTGCACTCTTTGGAGTGGGAATAGTAATTTTTACCCCTACACTATCCAACACTTTCCCTACTGTTGCACTCACTGGAGTGGGAATAGTAATTTTAACCCTTTCGCTATCCAACACTTTCCCTACTGTTGCACTCTCTGGAGTGGGAATAGTAATTTTTACCCCTACGCTATCCAACACTTTCCCTACTGTTGCACTCTCTGGAGTGGGAATAGTAATTTTTACTCCTACGCTATCCAACACTTTCCCTACTGTTGCACTCTCTGGAGTTGGAATAGTAATTTTTACCCCTACGCTATCCAACACTTTCCCTACTGTTGCACTCTTTGGAGTGGGAATAGTAATTTTTTCCCTCCGCTATCCAATATTTTTCTGTATTGTTTTAGTTAATGTTGTGTATAATATATTTTAAAACATTAAAAATATTGTAGTTTTTAATTTGTTATATATATTTTTATAATTTTATTTATATTATTTTTGTATGTATATATATGTTTTTATAATTTCTAAAATGTTTTTAACAATTTATAAGTTATTAAAATAATTATTTATGAATATTATTAAGTAAGTATATATATTATATTTTATATATATATGTTTAATTTATTTTACCATTATATGTATTAGGGGCCCATTACGATACCCGGCGTAAAAAATACCGCCAGGCATGGAAGCGGCAAAAATCCGCCCGCACACACCGCCTGAACACCGACCACGCCATTACGATTACACAAACCGAAAACCGCCATCGGCGGAAAAACACACAAAATACCGCCCGCCATCGTCCGAGTCGGAGTCAAACCGCCCGCCACGGACGGAAACACGCACAACAACACAAAACCGCCCGCCCTCACGGCCGACACACCGCACGTGAAATTACGATCGCACCGCCATGAGCGCGGAAAAACCACAAATATACCGCCCGCCAGCGCAAACAACGCCGATGAGAATCGACACGGCAGAAGCCATGGCGCCAACGTACCTGCACAGAAACCATCCGCACACAAAACCAATAGCACACAACATGGCCAACAAGTCCACACAGCAAGGCACGCACAAATACACAAGCACAGTACACATCCCGAAAACACCCCCGGACAAACTAAAAATACAAAGGCCAGAACCCCAGACACAACACACCTGAAAACAACAGACCATGAGGACACACCCACATAGGTGAGTACAAAAGCAGCACTCCCACAGACCACAACCCCTTGCTACATTGCAAACCAGAGAGGAGAGGAGAGGACACAGTGACACAGCAAGGACAGCAGCACACCACAGAAACGCACACATCACAACCACCACCACCACCACCACCACCACCAAACACCTGCACCACAAACCCCCTGCACATTACACAACACACACCGCACCAGCACCACAAACACCATGGCACCACAAAGGATGCCCAAGTTCACGCCCATGGAGCTGACGGTCATGGTCGACGAGATCATCAAGGTGTACCCACAAATCTATGGGAACATGGTCCAGCACACACCACTAGCCACCAGAAACAGAATGTGGAACCGGATCGTAGACCAGGTCAATGTAGTCGGGACCCTGCCCAGGAACAGAGTCGAGATTAACAAACGTTGGAATGACGTCAAGAGCCTGGTCAAGAAGAAGGAGGGCAAAAACAGAGAGCTGGCTGCCGTCACTGGCGGAGGGAATCCCGCGCTCTTTAAGACCTTCAAAGCGTGGGAGGAGAAGGTGCGAGTCGTAATCCATCCGGAGATCCTCGCTGGATTAGCAGGGGAGTGGAGGCTGGTAAGTACAAACTAATGTATACCAGCACACCGCTATGTACTCACATGCGCAACTACCATGCCACAGCTCCCAGGGACAAACACCCCCATGTCCAGCACACAATACACAACACATCACACACACATGCAACAGACACTACCACACACAGCCCAAACCGAACAACTGTAAGATGCGTGGGGACATGTGTACACTCAGCCAGCCACGTAACCACCAACAGGTCCCCAAATATGCCAGAAGCGCCACAACGAGCACCCACCACACCCATGTGTCCGCCACAGCTGCACTAACCGACAAGTAACAGGTAAGTGGCAGGAACACAAAGTGCAGTGGGTGGGACGGTGGACAGCCCAAGTACAACACACACCAGGCCCCAGTCCCACAGCACAGCAAGGAGGAGCATCCCCCACACCCCACAGCCACGTGTCAGCCACCGCAGTGCACAACGACAGCCGAAAGGCAGACATCACGGTCCACAGCAATCGGTGTCAGTGGGTGTCCAGCCACCCCCACGACCCACAACACCCCCCCACCCCCACAGACCTGCAACATGGAGCACCCCCGCTTAGAGCCATGTGGCATCCAGTACAGTGCACGCACGAACAACTTGCAGGTGGGAAACTGGACAGGGCTGGATTACTGGAGGCATGAGGACCATGACACGACCAACACATGGGACATGTCACGTAGCAGACGAACACGCAGCACCGCCCACCGTCACGAACAAGTGAACAATGTGCACACGGACATGAACAACAGACTCACACCCCACATGACCCATCACAGACATAGCAACACCCAAGGAGCCACGTCTGCATGCACAAGCCACACTGAATATAGTCCCACACGGCAGCCACTGTGCAACTCATCACACACAACCGAAACACCATTGAAGTCCTGTCCATGTAGCCCCTACTGCCTGTCAACCACACACCCCACAACTACGCCTATGTAAGACAAACAACACTAGACGCAACAGAGCGGAACAACACAAATGCACACGAACACCACTGAACCCATCAAATTCACAGACACACCATGCACATACAACATACCATCCATCCCATCCGTCAGCCCCAGTCTCATGAAAGGCATGTCATCCGCACAGCTGCCACACATACAGCAGTCATGCTAAGACACATGCCCATGACCAACCATGTGCCAGAAGTCAATTAAGCGCACGACACACTGTGAGCAACAACACACAACATGGGCCACACCCCCGAGCACTGCAGTGATGCACATGGCACAGGGCAGCACGCACACCAAGGAGATGGGACAACTGCAATACGTTGGCTGGCACACAACTATCACTCACTCATAACGATGCGTCCAATGCCATGTCCAGTAATCACAACAGACAGCAAATATGCAGGCCATGTCAAGCATGCACACACCTCAAACCATGCACTGTCATGCTGCCACAACACATGTCACGTTCGGCACCCATGGCTCTCAGCATGTACCCCAAAAGCATATCCCCTCCCAAATGCGAATCTGGGGCATGGCCCCCATGTTGCCATATGCGTTCCTAAGCGTTCCATTTGAACCCCAAAAGCATATCCCCTCCCAAATGCGAATCTGGGGCATGGCCCCCATGTTGCCATATGCGTTCCTAAGCGTTCCATTTGAACCCCAAAAGCATATCCCCTCCCAAATGCGAATCTGGGGCATGGCCCCCATGTTGCCATATGCGTTCCTAAGCGTTCCATTTGAACCCCAAAAGCATATCCCCTCCCAAATGCGAATCTGGGGCATGGCCCCCATGTTGCCATATGCGTTCCTAAGCGTTCCATGTGAACCCCAAAAGCAAAGTACAAACCAGACCCAGGATGGGCCAGGAGCCCGCATACACCAGAGTCACAATGAGTAGGGGCACAGCAACACACCCATCGGCATGGCCAATCCGTCCCATGCCACATGTGCACAGCACACAGTCCCATTGCCTAGCACACACAACTACAGATGCCACAGCCACACACTCGCCTCCGGGAAACCCATGTACGAGATTGCACGAACTGCCAATGTCAGACGACAAATACATACTTCGCCAGGTGCAACACAATAACAAATCTCATTCTCTCCACAGGTGACGAACTGCCGGATGCTGGGGATGGAGACAGCAGCCAGCACAGCCAGCCCACAAGCCTCCAACGAGGACACACGGATCTGGAGGATCTGTCCTCCTCTTCGGACACGGACCACCAAGCAGGCCCATCTGGTGTGGCAGGGCCCAGCCGCTCCCCAGGACCCCTCCTACCCACCAACCCATCATCCAGGGATGCTGAACAGTCCCAGCCCCCTGCTGCCACTGTCGTTGCGGCCACACCCACGGTCATTGCGGCCACTACCACTGCCGCAACCGCCACCATCGCCGCACCGACCACCACCGCCACCACCACCACCACGTCTTCGCTGGCACCAGCCCCAGCGCAGGTGGTGGCCCGGCCGACTGGATCCACCCTGGGAGCCACAGCGAGGACCGTGGTGTGCAATGTGGCTAGTGGGCAGGCCAGTGGCAGCAGGACTGGTAGGAGGAGCAGGGTCAGGGAAACGCCAGCCTCCCCTGGGAGCCATGCCCTGCCTCAAATGGCCAGAGTCCTTGGGGCCTATGAAGAGGCCCAAGGACAATGGGCCAGGTCTGCTACAGACACGCGGGAGGTGCTGGGGGTGCTGAGGTCCATGGACGCCCATATGGGCCAATTCGTGTCCCGTATGGACCAACTCGTGGACCTCATGGGCCAGCTGGTGGTGGCGGTGGGGTCACAGGCAAGGCCAGCAACACCACCTCCGCCACCACCTGCTAGGGCGCAGGGTCGGGCAGCAGTGTCCACTTCCCCTGCGTCCACAGCCAGTGAGCACACCTCACCCACCACCAGCAGGTCGCCACCACACACCCCCTCCCAAACGTGGAAGGGGCCGTCCGAAGAGGAAACAGATCTCCCGGGAGGACTTCGCACGCTCCAGTCGCAAGTGAGGCAGCCAGCCAGCCTTCCGCCAGCCTTCCTTGACCAGCCACTGCATTGACTTGCTCTACGATCCCACTCCACACAGCCAGCTGGATGGCATGTGTGTGTTGGACTATGGACATAGAACCAGTGGGTACACCCTGAGCTTCACGCAGCCATGACCGACAGCTCATTGTCACTGCACGCACCACTTTTGTCATCTCCTTACACACAATCACATGTCACAGTTTGGAATAAATGCACCTTTTTCACTAACTGCTGTTTGTGCCCTGTGTTTTATTTGTACGGAATACAACGGCCACCTTGGGCGGAAAGGCACCTGATGCGTGGCATGGCAATGGAATCCGGAGGGCCTGTAGGGACCTAGGGGTGGGAGACAGAACAGGAGCACATTCAATGAGTGTGTCACACACCCATCACACAGTACATGTCAACAACTACAAGCAATGTACACACATCGCACAGAGCAATAGGGCACAATGCCACAGTCACCAACAGTGGCATACTACCCTGGCCATGGAGCGTTGACACACTGCACGCAGTGAACATACGGCCACCCTGACACAGCACACACACACCTGCACAGATACAGACACATCATCCGTCGTACATGGACACTCACCGTCAAGTGAAGTAGCGGGCGATGAGCTGCTGGCGCACATTCCCAGCTTCCTCCTCTCCGCTGTCCACCTCACTCGAGCTGTCCTGGTCTGCGGGCTGGGGCCCTGGTTGATCTCCGTCATCCACAATGAGGGGGATCTGCTTCCGAATGGCCAGATTGTGCAGCATGCAGCACGCCACCACTATCTGGCACACCTTCTGTGGGGAGTACGCCAGTGCACCCCCGGTGCGGTCCAGGCACCTGAACCTGGACTTGAGGAGGCCAAAGGTACGCTCGACCACACGTCTGGTCCTCCCATGTGCCTCATTGTATCGATCGTCTGCTGGGGTGCGAGGATTCCTCAATGGACTGAGCAGCCATGCCCCATTCGGATACGCAGAGTCACCTGGGTGTGAGGGACACAGAGAACCGTTGCTATTCCAACTGGACAGGGGACAGCATCGCACAACCAGCACGCTACACCACTCCACATACTCACCGACAATACAGCCACGATCCTGTTGCAGATTGGCCATCAGTCGTGGCAAGATGCTGTTGCGCATTATGTGTGCGTCATGGGCCGAGCCTGGAAACTTGGCACACACGTGGGTGATCACCATGTCCGCAAGGCACACCACTTGCACATTCAGGGAGTGCGTGTGCTTCCTGTTGCGGTACAGGTGCTCAGTGGCCTGTGGTGGAACAAGGCCGACATGTGTGCAGTCAATGGCTCCCACGACGTGTGGGATTCTGCCAAGGGCATAGAATGCACCCTTCACTGCCGCCAATTCACGAGCCCTGGGGAATCTGATGTACCTGTTCCGGTACAGCATCATGGCTGCCAGTACATCCCTCAGCACCTTGCTGAACATGGGCTGGGACATCCCTCCTCCACTGCCCACTGTGTGCTGGAATGACCCAGTGGCGAAGAAATGCATGGCGGCCATCACCTTAGCCGTGGGGGTGACAGCAGTCGGATACACCCTGCGGGGACGGAGATGGGGCTCTAACATGGCACACAGTCGATGCAGGGTTGGCCTGTCCAGCCGAAACTTCCTTATGACCTCAGTATCCTCCATGTCCGCCAGCAATTGGTATGGGCGGTCAATGTTCGGTCTCCGCCTGGGTTAAATGGCAGAGGACACATGTCAAAGCAACACGGCACATAGCAATTTCGCATACACATCACTGACATGACTGAGCAAGCACATGAGCCACAGCCCAGCTGTCAAGCTGGGACGGCACGGCCACAATACACTTACACAGGTCTCCCAACAATGGCAATGGCAAGTGAGACATACCACTGCCATGTGCATGCACATGGGGATCTAGGCCCCAATGACTTGCGGGGCGTGCTGATGGGGACTGACTGCATATTCGTCAAGCGGCAACGCCACGGCAACATGAGTGTCTGCTGAGCATGGAACTGCTTCCGAGGCTGGATGAGTATGGCACACGACGACGACGATGTGGGCACGGGCTGAGCGGCCAATTCAAGTGGGACCTGTGGCACGAGGGGATATGAGACAGTAGTAGGTGTCAGCACTGCACCCTATGTACAGCACTGTACGGATCACAGCTCCCGCAACATTGACTGGTGTCCACATTGACAGCCCCATGCCAAGACGGCTGTGTGCTTGCAGTCACACGTCACAGGTGAGAGATTACATTGCACGTGCCAGGTGGCAGACGTACATAGTGGGAGCTGGCATGTGTGTGCATGTGTCTCCTGTTCAGGATCCACCAGATGGGCGCTGACTCTGTACTGACCATTGGACACAGCATGTTCCGTGGAAGGCTTGTGTGTGTGGGATGGTGGCACTGGATGTGCCTCCGTTGGGTGGGGGGCCATGCACAGGGCGGGTACGTCGATGATTGCGCATTGTTGGTCACGGTGGGTGCACCAACTGAGATGTGTTGCCCTGTGTTCAATTCCTATGTCCGCATGATGATGGACTGTGGATGTGGGCAGACTACACATTGGTCGATATGCTGTCTATATGCATGTGCCTTCACACCAGGCACAGCTGCCCCTGCACATTTGACCCCTGCTGGACTCGCTGCTGGGTCTGTGGAGCTGATGCACCTTCTGCGCGTGGGGCGGACAGCTCTCCTCACTTCCCTCATTGCGCATGTCATGTCTTTGCCGCAGGTGACATGGATCATGGAGGGCCCACATGTACGCGTGGGTAGGCTACACATGATTGTTCACTGGTCGCCACCCCCAGTCAGTGTTTCGAATGGGAAGGTTGTCGTGCTGGTGGTATGTTCGATGTGGCGGATGGGCGGGCCTAGGTGCGGGCTTACATTCCGGACATGGGGGGTAGTTGGATTGGCGACTAGTTGCAGTACACACGGGACACGTCTCTTCCTTTCCACATCTGGGTCATCCCTTGTACTAACTGACAGTGATACAGTCATCTTCGCGCCAGCCCTCATGTCCTCCCTCGCCCCCCAATATGCATGCTCACCTGCGAGGCTAGCGCTTGCACAGGCAGCCCCAAGCTCGCACCAGAGAGGGCAAGGAGTGTATGTGTGGGTCCAGGGTATGATGTGTGGCGGGACGCCGTCCACCTGCGTGGTGCCCCAAATGGAGACCCGGCCTGCATGGACTATGCATCACAGTCTTCGCCTTCCGGATCCGCCACCTGCGACACCCAGTGGCTGTGGCTGCCCTTGCGGCCATGCCGCGTCCGTCTGTGGCTGATGGCCCACACATTCACTCTTTGGCCTCTCTGGGGAGGGCTCGGGGGTGGTGGCGCACGCGCTTGCACTTAGTCGCAATGGCATGTGGCGTGGTTGGTATGATGGGCAATGGATGGGATGGTGCGAGCCACCTCCCGTGACGTCAGTGCTGCTCGTGCTGTGGTGCGTCCCCCTACACTTCCATCTGACTTGTGCCATGCTAGACGTTGAGGTTCTATTGCCTGCGTGATATGACCAGGAGGAGCGCGAGGTGACCTCTCACACACCATGCTCCACTGCCATCCCGTGCCCTGTATCGCCTGTGCGGATTGACTATGTTGGGGTTACACCTGGTCGACTGGGGCTGTGTGTGCCTTGTCAAGGGGCATGGCGGGCGCACAACAGGATCCAGCTTGTCCACAGAGGGTGGGCTGAGGTGCGCCTGGTACCGCTTTGTACGTGTGCCCGGCTGCTGTGCACACACGTGTTCACTCCCCCCGACAGGTGTCCTCTCACAATGCCCAGGGAAGCGGTGGTGTACTGTTCATGACCCCTCCCAACACGGCGTGCTCCAACTTGGCATGTGCGCATCTACCCGTCGCACCCACCCACCTGAGCACTGCGTCCATACGACTTCACACGACACATGTGTGTCTTCCACAGTAGTGCTACTCATTTGCGTTGACATCCAATACCAGTGGACTACATGGTCATGTCACGACTGCCGTGTACTTCACATACTCTCATCCTCTCTCATTCGTACTTGTGAAATGAGTCAGCGGAGACAGTTTTGGTTTCAAACATTATATTGAGTCTTCTGTCCTCTGTGATGCAGTATAGTGGACACTACTGGCAGCGGAATACATGTTGAGGATATACTGAGCATGATCACAAATGGGATAGGGTGTGGGGTAACATCTGCTTGGCCAAGGCTGTGCTAATGTACATTTACGTATAGCTGCGGAGCTGCGGACTTTGACACAGACGGTATACATGTAGCCTACCAGACCGCTCGGCATCATGGGCACAGTCCATCTCAGTTCCATGTGACAGGTTTGCTGCGGTTGTTCCTCATGCACGCGTGCATGTGAGATGACATCAGGGCATGTGCTTGCGTGCATGCAGCGGCGTGCCACTTGTTGTTGCACTGTGGTGGTTACTGGACATGTCACAGTCACTGGGGTCGTGTTGTTGTTGTATGCACTTGTCGTCCATGCAAAGGTCCTGGTATGGGATTCCCGGGGCGGGGGTGGGAGGGGTGCAGCACCCACAGACTCCAGGCGACCTATTCATGTCCACTGAGCGGTGTGTGTGTCCATGGGCGCTGGATCCATGTCGTGTCCTGGTTGTTCGTGCAGTTCCGTCCATGTGGGTGCGATACACAGAGCCCATGCCACTGCCTCCCACGATGCATGCGGTGTTCCTGGATGTGATGGGGAACAGTGTGCATGTCCCGGTCATATCCGATGTCATGGCGATGTCGTTGATGGTGTGGTCACAGTTGCCGGTCGTTTGGTATGGCTGTTGTGGTGGTGACTGGCCAGTCCGTGCGGAAGCTGAGCATGGGTGCGGGGTTGGACTTCATAGGTCACTCGGGGAACCTGCGTTGTGGTCCGACGTATTTACAGGTTGTCAGGTATGCGATGCCGTCCAGCAGGGCTTCCATGTCATTGGTGGTGTACATGTTTGCCAGCCAATGAAGCGGATGGTGGCTGTCAAGGTGTTGTTCGTAAGTTGTCCCTTGGAGGACCATGATGGGGCATGCTGGGTGACATTCGATGTAGCTGTTCTCGATGATCCGTCGTGTGGAGGCACAGTGGTCCCATTTCAGTGCGCGTGCGATGTTGGCCACATACGCCATGCCCCCATAGGCAGAGCAGGCCCTGTCGTGTGCGTCCAGAGGGAGGAGTAGTGGTAGCAGGTCCGCCTTCAGACATGCCGGGTTGGAGAGGCATATCTCGACGGGATGCTGGTAGGGACACCTCCGACAGTAGAAGACGGGCATGACGCAGCTGAACAATGTGATGCGGTAAGTCAGTCGGTAACTTACGTTCAGCAGGGACAGGAGATCGCATCCCAATGTATGTATCGTGTTGGTTTTGTACAGCTTGAGCTGTTCGGCGTAGTTGGGTAGGTGTGTTGCGGTTGCCATTTCGCAGCGGTTCGTTGAGGTGGCGTGCTCCGGCTGTGTGTGCAGTCTGCAATGTGCACGCTCCGGGGTTGCTGTGAGCTCTGTGTAGTCGTGGGGAGACAGGACTTGTGTTCTGTTGGCTTGTTAGGAGGACACGGGCCCTCTTCCCACATGCTTCTCAGACAGTTCAAGGTCAGTGCTGTGTGACTCCTTCCAATTAACTTGCATGTGGCCGACATGGGGGAGTGTTTTCTTCTTTCTTCCCCGTCCGTTGTGTGCTTCTGTGATATGCGCTATCTGCCCTGTGGTCGGTCTCCTCGGCATGCCTGTGTTGGTCTATTCTTGGACAATGGCTGTATTCACCGGCTTCTGTCGTAGGGCTGTGGTTTCGGAGTTGGAATGGAAGGTCATTCAGTGCTGTCTGCTCTCCCTTGTGTGGGCGGCAGCCTGCCTTTCCGCTCTGCGTTGGGCCTTGTGTGTAGATGTTATTCTTGGACCACCTGTTGTCGGTCCCCGGGCTCTTTGGTGTTCCGTTTCATGTGTCTTGTTCATATGTGCAGGGTGGTATGGGTTTTTCAGTGTGGTACTGGCGTTCCTCTTCCCGAAGGAGCCCTGCTTCTCCTAGTTGGTGTTGCCGCCGCTGTGTGCTTCGCCATGTTTGTTACACTGGGGTGTGTCCTGCTGTTGCATGACTTCACTGACATGTGTGCGTCGGTTGTGTGGCGTTGGGTGTTGTCCGTGAATTGGGCGTTGGGGACATGTCTGTGGCCGGCCTGTCACGTGTCATGTGCGTTCGGGGTGGGGCTGATGTGTGTGCTGCTTGGTTGTGTCCCTGTGTCTGTGTGCGACGCATGCATGGCGCTGCGGTTGGCCTCTGCGTTGTGCGCATGTGTGGCGGCGTCATCGGCGCTTTGTGGCCGTGACGGGGTGGTTGGTTCCTAGTCCCAGGTGGTGTGTACACATGTGTTCCGTGATGTTAGGATTTGGCCTGTGTGTCATATGTGGATGCAATGGTGGATGTGTAATGTACACGCGCTGGTGGGGGTTGTCCGCTTTTTCCGCCCTTGCACTGTGTGCGCTGTTTGCGTGCACTTGTTGTGTGTGTGCCTACCTGCGTCTCCGCTGTACGTTGCGTCCTTGGTGGTGCATCAGCAGAAGCATGGGAAGGGCCTGCAGTGCTGGATTCATGCCCGGGGTGCCGCTTCTTCGTTGTCCGTGCTCTGCGTCCGTGTTACCGCCTCTCTTTCACATGCGGTGTCTCTTGGCCGTGGGAGCCGTTTGTTTGCGGCATCGTAATTTATGCGCCGGGCGGGACGTGTTTCGTCGGACGGTGTGTGTCAGTTGTGCTGCGCCGCTACGTGAACGGGCACACTTTGATGGCGGACGGTGTTGCTGGCTTGCCGGCGGTGTTTGGCCTGCTTTTCGCATCGTAATTGGGCGGGCGTGTGGACTGCTGCGTGCCGGCGGTAACTGGTGGTTTTTGCATCCGCCAGCACGGCGGTTGTGCTTCCGCCCGCCATCGTAATGAGCCCCTTAGTTATTATTTTTAAACATTTCAAAATATTTTTAACTATGTTTCTTTTAATTATATGTATTATTTACTTTATTTTACATTTTTTTTTAACATTTAAATAAAACGATATTTTTTACAACGATATTTTTGACATCGATATTTTTTCTCTCGATATTTTTGTATTTACCATGATGTAGATAGGATGTCGATATTCTTGACTTCTATATTTTTGTCATGATATTTTTGTACCTCGATATTGTTGTAGTCGATATTTTGTCAGTGATTCGTGATTTCATAAGTGCATAGGTACTGCCTGGGTAATTGAATGAGTGCATGGGTAGTACCTGTGTAAAAGAAAGAATGCAAAGCTAATGACTGTGTTTTACTATTACTGCAAAACTTGTTCTTCAGAGAATGCATACGTCTATTGGTAGTGTCTACATGTAAGGATAGCTGCCTCCTTGATTACATGAAGTAGTCTAAAGGTTCAACAAATTTTGAAGTAGTCTAAAGATTCAACATTATTTATATTAGAAATAAATAACATATAATTAAACTTTAAACATTTTTTCACGCTATCATGCATATTATATTATCTGTTCTTACCCTTTAAATAATTTAGATACACTACTCAGTAGAAATATTTTAGAGTAGTGTTGTCAAAAACAGTATTAACACTCTTCTCAATCTTGAACAGTACCTACTATGAAGAAGAAGAAAAACTCTTATTTAATGATAATATATTACTGAAATTGTAAGATTATATTTTCAGCAACTCAACATAAATTTACAATTAAATAAAAATTTAGATTCCCTTTTTGCTGTTCTCAGATTCCACTTAACTTCACCAGACACAGTGATTTCAATGTGGTATCATCATTGAACAGCGGTGAAAAAAGCAATCTAATTGATTGTAGAAAAAAAAACCAAACCATCATAAAGTATCATATTCAATATGTGTAGCTATGTACTTTTCTATCTACACTTTGTTAATTACTTCCTTCATCTACATTAACTCTATTATTTATCTCAAATACATTTGCCAAAATATAGACTTTAATTTACAAAATAGACAACAAATATATAAACTCTTTCCTTTTGAACAGAACTTTCCAAATGAAATATCAATTGCCACAAATATTAATCCAAACACTAATTATAAATACTAATAGTTTGCATTCCTGTTGAGTTTCTGTTCACATCTTCCCAATTGGCCAAATGATGTACTAAAAACCTTGGCTTCAAAAATATCAACTATGAGTTCGGTAATTCATAAGGCAATCTAGATTTCAACTCCTAGTGGGCATCATTGCAATGCGTCCATCCTTTATTACACTTTAAATACACAGTATAGTGTTCAGATGTTGTAGTAGGTCCATCATGGAAAATAATAGCCACTGCTATAAAAGTTCTTCCTGAAATAGATATTTGACTTGCAACAAAGTTTTTAATTTTGGTTTCCAATTTTCTTCCATTTGCTCTACAACGTTGTAGCATTAAAATGAGATATTTTCCAAATCTTTCTATATGTAATGTAGACAACATCTCTGATCTACAATTCAAACAGTTCATGTCCTGATAGGCTGTTTTATCAATTTGTTAAAAGGTACTGATTTACAGTCTGGTATCGTCAAGTATATGAATAGTTCTGTTTGTATCTCAGTGGTGGAAGTAAATGAACACTCTTCACATTTATGATCCCATCTGTAACTTAGCCCAAATACGTTTTCAATCTGTATTCCTTCATGCTCTAACACTCCAAGCATAAGCATTAGAAATTCTTGTGCATCTTGTTGTACATTAAGAGTAAATGTCAATGAACCAGTACATATATCCAAAAGATGCTGAATCCCAGAAGCAGCATGAATTTACTTCTGTCAGTTACCAACTGTTGAAATACGTGATGTAATAAAGAACAAAATCTTTTTCATGATTTCACAATGAAGCTCTTCTAGATAAAACACAACATTCAGAATCACATTAGCATAGCAGTTGATACCTGAACTATTTTCTAACTAGTATCCTACAATCTCATCAACAGTTTCCATTTTCTTTTTCTTTACGTCTTCAAGTTTCTCTTCATTTGATTTCTTTTTTGAACCTCAATTCCATCTTTGACATATTTCTTTTTTGGACAGAGTATACGTTTCTCATATATGGGCTATTCACCTTAATTAGGAGCATAAAGTCTTTTTAAACAATTATACTCTCTTACACAATTTGAATCAGCACTAACTTTTTTGTCATCGAAATCTATCAAATACAAACCAGATAATGTTCTAACTCAAGATAATGCAACATATGCCATTCCCTCTTTGAACACTGTACTTCTGATATTTACAAAAGCACTGTCTATACATAAAACTTGAGATTTATGAATAGTTACTGCATATCCTAGGGACAGAGGAAACTGTTTTCTACGAACACACAAATCTTTTACAAGTAAAAAACGTACAACGCAACGCCCAATTTGTCTTCTTTAATTTGATCAAATTTTATTATCAAAAATTCTATTCCATCTCTGTTCTGAAATTTCACAAAATCAATCACTTTTCCCATTGCTCCATTTACTAAACCTTCTTCTACATTCAAATTACGCCGTAAAATTACCCGACAATTTATACATACAGGTAAAGTCTTTACTAAGCCTCCAGTTTTAGATACAGACTTTTCCAAAGAATCCAGTTTAGCCTGTAGTTTCTCTGTAAGAAGAATAGTCACTCCCTGGTGTTCAATTTTATCAATAGATCCAATTTCCACTATTTCCTGATTTTCCAGTTTCAAAAGTTCCTGATTAAATGTAGAACACTCTTGCAGTGTGGGCTTTAGGCACACTATAGACATGTTTTCTCCAAGCTTATTGTACATTATTTCAGCCGCTGTGTTTCCAGTTGTAAACAAGTTCCTTATTAGTCGACTTTCTAAAGCTTGTTTACCATGTTTCGTCAAGACTCCAATTCTTATATCTTGAAGAATATTTCCATAATCTTCAACACTAGCTTGTCGCATATTCTTTACAAGTTCTTTATAATCAAAATTAAACCAAATGTTCACCTTTCCAATACTTTCTAAAGATTTCCTAGTGTCTTCATGAACAAGTGTTTCAAAAACAGGTTGTCCTTTTACAGGAGTAAGTTGCAGTAGATCTCCGAATACAATTAAATGTTTTCCTCCAAACAGAACATCGTAATCTGTTTTTAAAATCTACTGCACTCTTAAATGTACAAAGGCAAGCATTACCTTTGAGACCATGCTCACCTCTTCAATGATTAAAAGTTTCATTTTCTTCAGTACTCTTGAGACTTCATAACAAGCTTCTCCAGATAGTTTCTGATATTCCAATTTATTAACAGGTAGCATAAGTAATCGAAGTAAAGTAATCCCTTTAATGTTGTGTGCTGCTAATCCAGGTGGAGCTGTTACAACACAAGATAAATGTGATTCTGTAGTTTTCTGTAGATAACTGGTCAAAACATTAATTAAGAAACTTTTTCCTGTTCCAGCTTGACCGCTGATGTACATTAGAATAGGTTTAAATGATGAACATTGGCATTCTTTTTTTTCATGTAGCAAACCATGTTGTAGCTGTTCTTTCACTTGTAGATATATTTCTTTCTGTTCAATATTTAGTTGTTCTTCTAACTTTTCCAATGGAGTAATATCTTGTTGTGCTTGCTGCATTGCAGTTTCTACCTCATTCATGGCTATTGCTGCTTCATTTTCGATAATTGGTTGTCCCAGTGGATCTTGACTTAGTGGAACAGAACTTTGACTGTCTTGAGAACTGTCTCTAGCTATTTCAGCTGCAATAGTACTTTCTTGTTCAATCTCTTCATTTAGCATTTATAGATATGTAGGGGAAATTGTGCATTGAATGTTATCTTTTCATGCATTAAAAGAATCTTCATAGCAGTCAAAATGTCCAAATGATTCCGTTTCACTACTCCAAGGCTTAAACATTTGTAGAAGTGCTAAATAGAAAAATTCCCTCTTATTTGTACTTTCACAGCTGAGGTTTCTGTGGTTAATAAGATTTCCTTTGGCATGTTTTACCAAACATCCATCACATCCAATTACAGCATATTTTTCTTCTTTTATGTTTTCTTTAACTTTTCTTTTAAAGCTGTAATGTTGAAGTATTTCATACACACATAGACTTTTGAGATGTGGACTCCTTTTGGGATAGTACGTATCCAGAATATTAGTTTTAACAATATCAGAACTTTCTGGTTCATTCACTGCTAAGGGGCCGATTCCGATCTCGGCCGGTAGCGCACCGAATCGGATTCGGCTTAACCGGATCCGATTCGGAGCCCTCTTTCCCAACTGATTCGAACGCGCGTCCGGCCGAGCGAGTACGATGCGAGCGCATGCAAAATCGCCGACCGACTCGTTCACGGGTCCGAACCGCACCGACCGACTCGCACGGACTCGACTCGCACCGCGTGATGGAGTCGTTCCCCGGCCGGGCAAGTACGATGCGCGCCTTGAGCAGTCCGACCGACTCGCACCGTCCGGCTCGAAACAGCTGTCGGAGCCGGACTTTGGGGGTCCGTGTCGGACCCCCCTGTATGCATAGCCACGCGAGTCGCACACAGGGGGGACCCATGGGTCCCCCCTACTTGTGCGTGTGCGGCGCGAACCGCATCGATGCGGACCCACTGTAGGGGGCGCCCTCGTTCGCCTCGCACCCATTGAGTCAATGGGAGCCCGCGTACGCGTTGTACGACCGGCTCCCATTGACTTCAATGGGAGTCCGACCGAATTGAGTCCGAATGCATGCGTGCGCATTGTACTCGTTCGGTCGGACTGCTGGGGTCCGATTCGGTCGGAATTCTCTCCGGGTCCGGCTCAGTCGGAGAGATTTCCGGCCCGAATCGGAATCGGCCCCTAAGTATTCAATTTCTTGTAATGTTTTCAATACTCTATTTCATGTGGCGGCCAGACCTAGACTTAAACAAATGATTCCTCTGGTCTTTGAATATAAACTTGCAGAGCTCAAGCGATCCGAACATTCATAGGATCCAATATCTCAATGGGAAATCTTTTTCAAGCTGAAGCTGTACAATTTCTTACTAAGACTCTTTTCTTGTGACATTTCTTCCCACATTTCTTTCATCTCTGGGGCCGATTCCGATCTCGGCCGGTAGGGCACCGAATCGGATTCGGCTTAACCGGATCCGATTCTGAGCCCTCTTTCCCGACCGATTCGTACGTGCGTCCGGGCGAGTGAGTACGATGCGAGCGCACGCGAAATCGCCGACCGACTCGTACGCGGGTCCAACTCGCTCCGACTGACTCGCACGGACACGACTTGCACCGCGCAATGGAGACGTTCCCCGGCCGGGCAAGTACGATGCGCGCCTCGAGCAGTCCGACTGACTCGCGCCGTCCGGCTCGAAAGAGCTGTCGGAGCCAGACTTTGGGGGTCCGTGTCGGACCCCCCTGTACACGTAGCCGCGTGAGTCGCACACAGGGGGACCCATGGGTCCCCCCTACCTGTGCATGTACGGCACAATTCGCATCGACGCGTTCCCGCTGTAGTGGGCGCCCTTGTTCGCCTCGCACCCATTGAGTCAATGGGAGCCCGCGTACGCGTTGTACGACCGGCTCCCATTGACTTCAATGGGAGTCCGACCGAATCGAGTACGATTGCATGCGTACGCATCGTACTCGTTCGGTCGGGCTGCCAGAGTCCGATTCGGTCGGAAATCTCTCCGGGTCCGGCTCGGACCTGAATCGGAATCGGCCCCAAAGTCTTTTCAGATTTGGTTATATATGATGTAACTTAGGGGCCCATTAGGATCACCAGATCGCCACCGCCGGCCCGGTGGTGGTGATCCGCCCGCCAAATGTCCCTGTGTATGGCGAGGGGCACCGCAGCGGACGGAAAGACCGTCTGCCGCTTTTCCACTGGTCGGATTGCCGGCCGGGCGGAAAAGGCACACAATTACGATGCCTGCGGTGACATGCCTTTCCATGGCGGAGAGTCCGCCATGGAAAGGCATGCAGTTAATGGCTTTGGTGGCCCGTTGCAGGCCCCCGGGGGGGGGGGTGGGTGGGTGGCTGCACGTGGCCCCTTCATTGCCACGCACAAGGTGGCAGGCACCGCGAGGTGCCTGTCACGTTGTGCATGCCAATGCACTACATGCAGCTTTTACATTGAGGCGGGTGCTGCTGACAGCACCGCCCGCCGCAATGTAATAGATGCGGGATACGACTGCCAGGGTGGCGGTCGCATCCTAATCAGCCTGGCGGGACCGCCACACCTCTGGCGGTCGGTCCCGTTTACCGTTACAGTGGCGGGCGGACTTTGCCATAATAATAGGCCCATAGTGAGCAACAGCTATAGAATTATCTGCACCATATTGAATATCCGTGTTTGCATTCCACATTTTCAAAATCACTGGATTGTAGTCATTAACATACTTTGAATCTTCTGTTATTTTTAAGTTGTATGTGTTCTTCAGAGATTTCCGAGTTATTGTATGTCTTACTGCTGACATAAACCTATTTAATCTTCCTTTAGAAATTATTGGGCGTGGGAATCCAAAACGAGACTTTGAATAAAATTTCCCTTTAGACTTGTATTTTCGTCGACAGTATTTTCCACATCGATGACTTTGAAACCGTAAAACTTGTTGTCTCAAGATTTTTTCTCCTCCCTCTCTTGGAATGGCACAGGTAACATACTGTTCGATGAAAGACAAAACACTTTCATCAGTATCAGTTCCAAATTTTGTAGCATTGTTGATCCATAATAGCATGTGAATATGAGGAGCACCTCTGGCTTGGTACTCCTTTCTCCAAAAGAAATCTGTTACCTCTCCAAGAGGCGCAATTTTTTTATTACAGATAAACGACATCATAGCTTGAAACGTGTGGTTAAAATACCTGCAGACATTTACAGGATCCAAGGAACAGAGTTCTCCAGCTGTCTTCAATTCAATATTTTTAACATTTGAGTTTCCTTCTCGTAGAAATTCAAGTAAAAAGTGTTAGAAACCATGTAGGAGTACCTAAGTGTCTTAACATACATTTAAATTCTCCGTGACGACGATACCAATACTCATTGGTACCACGTTGACACACCATCAAATTAATTAACTGAGATTCTAACTGTTCATCTCTTTGTTGAACTTTCTCCATGAATTCCTTTGCAGAAACATGTGGAAGATGAACTCCTGTTTTTAATATATGGTTCACTGTATATGAAAGTACAGACAAATCACTTTCAAACAGAAGATGAAATATATATGGAATGCACTGTCGAAATCCTGGCTCTTCAGAGTACAATCTTGTCGAGCGATATTCTGAAGCTGAAATCTGTGCAGGTCGCTCATCAAATCGTCCACCTTCTCCAGTGGGGAATAGCTGTGGAAAACAATGAGCTTCTAAACTTTTTTCCCATACACTCATAGGAGTTCCCTTGGCTTCCTTCATTTGAAATAATTCAATACTGTTTCCTACCACTTCTTTTGAATGTAGAGGATGTATAGTGTAATGTTCATAGATCTTTTCAGTCCTAGACTTGTCCACTTTTTCTATTTGCCCACTTAAAATTTCAGTTTCATCTTCTAAGCATATTTCCTTATTCTGTACAAGATATAATGTACCCTTTTGAAGTTTATTAACATCTACAAACTCTTGCCATATTCTTCGACTCTTTGTTGGTACACCATTTACTAGAATAACTACAGGCTCATTTTGCTTCTTGTCTATACCAACAGTTTCAATATTTTTCTTAAAATCTCAACGTAAGTACACAACTGTTCCTTTCAGACCTCTTTGTAAATCTGTTGGTGGCAGCTTACCTGTTTTAGGCTCCATACAAACTATAGCCTGAAATGGGTGGACAGGTTGAATAATAATGGACTCATATGCATTCAAATCTGCCAGTTCCGAAGGAATAGCTACCAACTCTAAGTTGTTATGTACAGTTCTAGCTGGCATTTTGTTTTCTTCTAATTTGTTGTAACAATATTTACAAATACGTTGATCAACACCCAATTCAAACTGACCTTCTACCAACAAATAAACACCAAATTGCTGCCACTTATCATTGTTTTCCTTTTCACTTTTTAAATATAAATCAACATTCCTAGTTTGATTTCTATAGTGAGGACGTCAACAACAAATACAAACATAGGGGCCTATTACGATGGCGGTCGGAAAACCTCCCCGACCGCCATGGTAACGGGAAAAGACCGCCCGCAAGGCCCGCAACATAACCGCCGGTCGTATTACGATGTTCCTTGCTCGAAATCCGACCGCTGCATTCAGATCGCGGGCTTCAACATTGTGGCGGTTGCTGATGCATGCAGCACCGCCGCGATGTCAATAGGAGCATGTCCTGCATTTCCCTGCACTGCGTGGCAGGCACTGCACAGTGCCTGCCACCTGGTACTGGGAAATGTAGGGGGGGACCGTGGGTACCCCCCCAGTGCACCCACACCCCCCCAAACATTGGGGGCCCTCAATGGGCCCCCGGAAGACAATCTCTGCATGCCTTTCCATGGCGGTCTGACCACTGAGGAAAGGCTGGCTACCGCTGGCATCATAATCCTGCCGGCGGAGCCTGCTCTGCACCGCCACCATTATCCCGGTTCTGCTCCGTCCGCCAGGCAGGAGTGCGGATGGCAACCGGCGGAAAAGCGGCGGTCGGAATTTCCCACCCCCTCGGTCACCACCGCCATCCTAATGTGACCGGCGGTTTCCTGGCTTGCGATCATGGGCGGATGTCCACCGCCGGTCCGGCGGGCACCACCGCTGGCCCGGCGGTGGACATCCGACCGCCATCGTAATAGACCCCATAGTTTGGTTTTTCAGATGAAACTATGTTAAACTTTGTAATTTCTTCTGCAAACTTGTCAGTACTAATATCTTCCAGCTGTTCTTCGACACCTACAGTTATTGAGCTCTCACTTTCTCTACACTGTGAACCAAAGAAACAAACTGTATATCATCACAAACTTTTTTTACATCCGATACTGATCCGTGCAAAAGAGCTGTGTTCATTTCACTTAAAGATAATGCAGGACTTTTTACATAGTAGAGTCTCCTTACTAACTTCTGCATTTCTGACGCATGTACTGCTAACATTCTTAAATGATGGAAAGTACTTTTACACACTTTTCTTGAAAGACAAGCTAGAGAATGACCCTGCAAGCTAGTATGTTTTCTTACTTTACATGGATCTAGTTCTTGCAACATCTTAATTTTCTGTTTAAGAATTTTTTGGACATATCCTCGTATACAAATTCGTAATGTATCAATAGATTCCTGTCGAATACTACAAATACTGCTACAATCCCACTTATATACCGGAGCTTGTGTACTTCTCCCTTGAACTCCTTCAGCTATTACTTCTTTTACATTCCTAGGAACCATCTTTTCTTTTGGAATGGGGCAACCGTCTTTCATCTCATAGCATCCATCACTAGTATCAACTGCATGAACTAATGTGTTTTGTTGAAAATAACTTTCTTCATTAAAGAAAGGCTCAGTACTAGAAGTATGCTTCCATTCACAAGTGAACACTTTGCAAAAGTTACTTCTATTAACCAGTCATTTTCTTTTGCTTTTTTCCTTCATAAACAGCATTGTTTTATCCAATGTTTTCATTCTCTTCAATATTAATATAAATAATTTCCTTTTTATTACAAAAGCTTTTTCTACTACACTTTCAATCTGTTGCTTTTTCTTATAAGCTGTTGATCTTCTTTTAATTTTTTTACAATCTTTCAATACATTTATACATTCTATACATTCTCTTCCTTATGTCTTTATATTCCTTTAGCCTTCTTTCAACATGGATTGTTTTCCCATAACATGATTTTCTAATAATATGTCCTTTTTAGGTCAAGCCTAGCGTTGCAGTGCATGCGCTGCTCGCTTTGCGAGGCATGCAGTATTCAGTATAGCGTGGAAGCTTTGTGGAAGCTCCTCCCATCTTTTTTATTGGCTTAGGTCCTAAATGCTGCCTTCCGATTGGTTTTAGGCTTGTTAGTCCCTCCTCATGACGGCCATGTCCTCATTTGTATCCTTCCATGGCTACTGGACCCTTTACTCCGAACACTATTTCCTTCCCTGTCTCCCCCCCCGCAGTCCATGACTTCTCGGCCCCCC
The DNA here is from genome assembly GCA_963921515.1 of Calotriton arnoldi. Lineage (NCBI taxonomy): Eukaryota > Metazoa > Chordata > Amphibia > Caudata > Salamandridae > Calotriton > Calotriton arnoldi. Next base: position 471,423 of record CAWUFW010000829.1, on the reverse strand, counting down.
CCACTCCCGTTCGTGCCTCCTCGCCCGCCCGCACTCCCGTTTCCAATGCAATAGGTCTCGCGTAAATGCGAGTCCTATTTCATTACAAATGCTTGTTAATGCTCCCCTGTGTCTCCGTTGAGCCCCTAAGTCCTAGATCGCACTGTAACCCCGCGGTCTGTTAATGCTGCGTATCAATGTCGCTTCCCGTATTCAGTCTCTCCCAGCCCTCGCTGGCTCAGATGCTCTTCTGGTTTCTGCTTGTGCAGGGCCAATATCTGGCCTCTCACACTGATGGGTCGGTCTCTTGTCTCTCGCAGTACCGGGTCGGTCTATCTGCCTTTTGCAGTACTAGCCTCTCACACCACTGTATGACACGTCTCTGGCCTCGCACCACAGAGTAGGTCTCTTGCCTCTCACGCCACAGGGCAGGTAGGTCTACGGCCTCTCACACTATATGACACGTCTCTGACCTCGCACCACAGAGCATGTCTCCTGCCTCTCGCACCACAGGGCAGGTAGGTCTATGGCCTCTCGCACTAGATGGCAGGTCTCTAGCCTCTCGCGCTTCAGGGCAGGTCTCCGGCTGCTCACACCACAGGGCAGGGCTGGTAGGTAGGTCTCCGGCCTCTCGCACTAAATGGCAGGTCTCTGGCCTCTGGAGCCTCAGGGCAGGTCTCCGGCCTCTCGCACTAGCTCACAGGTCTCTGGCGCCACAGGACAGGTCTCTGGCCTCTCGCAGTTCAAGGCCAGTCTCCTGCTCTCGCGCCCAAGGGCCGGTCCGCTGCCGCGCGCAGTATAAGGCTGGTGTTTCTATGTTCCATGGCGTCAGGGCCTTCCTCACATCTGTACGCTCCACTTTCGTGGCAGTTTAAATATCCGAGGTCTGTTTTCGTTTCCCTGGTGCCCCTCCCGCGGTGGGCCGTCCCCTGTCTTGGGTTGTCCCTACGTGCCAGGCTGAATCTAGCCAGAGCTGAGGTGGGGGCCGTCTGAGGCTGCCCGCTCAGCAGCAGGGACCAAGCACTTCCCCGGGTAGCCATGGGCATTTTCCCATATGGCGGCATTACTCGAGACCTGGACGGACACTATTTACGTAGTGGCTCACGCGGAGCTTCGCCTGAACTTGAGCGAGATTTGGATACATTCTTTTACAGCCCTGTCCACATATTGTTTCACCTTACAAACAGTAAACAGACATCTTCTGGGTGCTGTTTTATTGTGTTTACCTTTTCACTTTGAGATGTCAGGCTGATCACTCATTGCACAGTGTGGGGAATGTTTTTGGGGGGTTCTGGGGCAGTTAAAGGTTACTGGGCAGTATCTTTTTCTGCTACTGTCATTTACCGCTGATGTCCAAGTCTTACAATATACAGTTGAACTTCAGTTGAATAAACAGATTACTCCCTTTAGGCACCGGGGTAGCGACGTCGAACGATAAAAGCTTACAGCTTGACACAAAAAATTAAGTACCGTAAACCTAATATCCAGCCAGTGCTGTATCGTTGATTTTTTTATTTTTTTATTGACATGGACTAAATGAACAGCTAGAATTATGAAAGTTACTGAAAACTGCCGAGACTTTGGAACGACCCCAAGTATTTGATAGCATTTACTCACTAGTCGTTATAATTTCTCAGACATTTTCCCTATGACCAATATGGGATTGCGCTTGGTTCTACATAAGGAACTTATATGTTTACAAATGTTTTTTTGATGCCCCAGTTAAGAGGTAGCAACATTGCTATGTCTGTCCCTCTGTTTCAATGGCTCTGGGTGCAGGACTAGACAACTGCTAAGTCTCCAGTCACAAAAAGTTACATTAGATCAGTGAAACCAAAAACCAATAATCGCCAAGTGTAACTGTGGAACCTGCTTCACACATCTCTTATTTTTCTCTTTTTACTCTTTTCTCACCCTCTTATTTACTCTTCCCAGAAGTTGGGTAGCCCGCCCATTTGGCAATGCTCGAGTTTTAGGTAATAAGCGTCTTCCCAGGAGCTGTTTGCAGATGTGTACTCACATAATCTCTTCGGGCCCGATTCACAAAAGTAATCTGAGACAAAATCCTAACTTTACGACTTTTGGTATTCACAAAAGGCATTTAGGAGTAGTTAAATTTAAGTTAGGATTTTGTCTTAAGACCAAAACTTAGGACAAACTTAAGACAAAATCCTAACTTAAGTTTAACTTAAGTTTAACTTAAATTAGGATTTTCTCTTAAAACCAAAACTTAAGACAAACTTAAGACAAAATTCTAACTTAAGTTTAACTTAAGTTTAACTTAAATTAGGATTTTGTCTTAAGACCAAAACTTAAGACAAACTTAAGACAAAATCCTAACTTTACTACTCCTAAATGCCTTTTGTGAATACCAAAAGTCGTAAAGTTAGGATTTTGTCTCAGATTACTTTTGTGAATCGGGCCCTTCATCACCTGTTTGGGGAACAGTCATTTGTACACACATCTGCTCTGTGTGTTACCATAGATGAAATTCCTGCAGGACATGTGTTAACAGCATCCATAACTTTCAGGAGGCTTTGAAATTCATCGCTAGACACAGTCGAAGTGCAAGTATGGATGCCCGAAAACCAGGTTTAAATATAAAAGTCTTTTTATCAGTGAAGGTTCATCACTTAGTGGTTCACCTTTTGCTCCTGAGGTCTTCCTCACCGCCCCAGGGAGGGTAAAAGTATCTGGTCACGAAACTCGTTCCACTACCCAATTGTCCTTTACAACTTTAATTTGTGATGACCAAGGAAAGTTCCACCAAATGCCCAGTAGATGAAGGCTGTTCAGAGCACGAGCTCTCTCTTGCGTCAGACTCTCAATTTCACCTTCACATGAGTGTCACTCCCAAACATGGTCCTGAGGTACAGAGGCCTCCACCCCAGAAGAGGCCCCGTTTGGTTGACCCAAATACCAACCCAAACACTGTTACCAAGGCATATAGCGGTGAGCACTGGTACCTGCTCTCACCCAACTATTTGGTGTGAGTCTAGGCCCTGGTGTCTCTGTCCATTATGACACTGACACCATTGCTGGAAAATGAGGCCATGTATGCCCTAAGGGCAGCCTTGCTCTCCCCAACTAAAGCTGCACTCGTCATCAAGGCAAAGCCCTCAAACGGGCTTAGGAGATCTTTAAGCAGCCTGCAGCTAAAGACTGTGGTCTCGCACATAGATAAGGAGGCAAAACGTAATTCAAGGGATCTTTTGGTCAGACAGGCAGACAACAGTGCCAATATAATGTGCCAGGAGCTAGTCCTGTCACACAAATTCGACCTCTACACCTCTTTTCTTCCATACTATGTCTGTTCCTGGATAAGGAAATGGCTGAAGTCTTCCACCCTGAAAAGTGAGGCTCGGGTAAATTTATGAACTTCTCCTTCAATGGGAATAACCTGTTTGACGCGTTCACTGGCTGTTCCTCGGGCTACTTCATTACCCCACCGCACTCCCAACCTGATTAAACTCCATTGGCTCCCTTTGCTGGGCCACACCACATTCAAAATCGTCTGCTTCATTTAGAAAGTCATCACAACCAGCACCCCTGCTTATCTTGCAGACAGGCTGACCATCTCCGGTGGTTCTCCGCACAACTACAGCCAGGACCCCATTAGACTGTAGACTAAGAAGTGTAAATTAAAAAACAAAACGCCAGACCTTTTCCATCTATGCACACAGGATCTGGAACAATGTGCCCGTATACATCAGGACCACCCACGTGCTGGTCCATTTAGGAAACAGTTAAAGACTCACCTCTTTAAGGAATACAACACCACAATGCCTTAACAGTTTACTTCCTCTTGTTGACTGTTTGTCTTTGACCCTTACAGCACTCCGCTGCCATTTAGCTAGGTTTGCTCTATAGAAAGATCATGCAAATACATACATAATACGTGAAATCAGTAGACTGTTCTGCCTTTTCCAGGACCTTTTATATCCCAAATATTCCCTTTCTTAGGAAAAGTTGAAGATGCTGACTTGGGTTCCATTCCTTGTACATGTCGAGAAAAACAACTGTCTGGGTACAGTGGGCCTATAGGACACTTACAGGCACATGCATCAACGTTTTTTGCGAGCGCAAACGGTGCGATTCGCAAAAATCGGCCGTTTGCGCCCGCAAAAAGGCCTTTTGCGATGCATCAAAGTGTTAGGCACTCACAATTTAAGAAATCTTAATTTATTGCGATTTCTTAAATTGTGATTGCATTTAAGGAATCGCAATTTGCGATTCCTTAAATGCAATGCTAGAAGCACTTAGAAATAGCGAATTCGCTATTTGGGGCCATAAAATACAGAGAAATTACTCTGGTCTGTATTTTGCATAAACCTTGAAAAATGCACTAAAGTGCATTTTTCAAGGTTTCAGGTTCACACACACATGCCCTTGGGGCATGTGTGTGCGCAACATGGGTGCACATCACAATTTCAGGGGTGCATCAGGGTGTCATTTTGACACCTTTGCACCCTTGAAATTGCATGTGCAATTTGCGAGTACCTATTGGTACTTGCAAATTGCGCATTTCCCATTCATCCCTATGGGCCTTTAGGCCCATAGGAATGAATGGGAAGCCATTCCTTAATTGCGACTCGCAATTTGCGAGTCGCAATTAAGGAATGTTTAGAAATCGCTATTTTAATAGCGATTTCTACATACATAGGCTTTTGAGAGTCTCTAATTGCGATTCCTAAATAATCGCAATTAAGGACTCGCAAAAGCATTTCTTGATGCATGTGCCCCTTAATTCCATAAACACTTCCAGCAGGAACATAGAAAGTTCCGTAATGCATGGTGGGAGGCCAAGATTCCAAGAAAAAAGCGTTGCTGTTTAATTTGAAGGCAGACACACTGGTCTTTACCTAGATCCTAAGCCTGCTGGCTCTGGAAGGTCCACTGCTATCAGTACCTGCCAGTTACCCAATCAGAGCTTTATTTGAGGGATTGGGTAGGTTTCCTTGGCCTGAATCTTAAGGTCCCAGTTTAATATTGGGAACTCTGATAACTAACTAAAATCCTCCATGTGAATCCAGTTTATTGAAGCCATTCTTAACTGTGGACTTGCCAGGTAAAGGCTTTCTTCCCCCTGTGAGAGTATTGACCAGCTGTCCAATTGAGTTTAACTTCATGGAAAACATGAGGTATGAGGTTAGTGGTGTGGCTCCATGGGTTTCTGGGTCTGCATGTATTTTGCAGTGGGTTGTTGTACAGCCAGTCCAAGCCTGTCCTGGTCCACCAATTTCTAGTGCCACCATGAGATAGTATGTCCTGCTCCTGCTCCTTCAGTAGAGGGTGTAGGCATCCATGCCCAACAGAGGAGGGACTTCCTGTTTATAATGATAATGATAACATGTGATTAAGCTGTATAAACATGACACACAACAGTATTAATACTCTTTTAAAATTATTATTAATTAGACTCAGTAAACACAACTTTCACATTTTAATACATAAATCCCTTTTAAAATATAAAAGGTGTAACGTGATACTGCCCAAAGTATGTATGTCCATTTAAACACCCCATAACTTATGTGTCATTTTTCTCCATAACAAAACCATTATATATAAACATAGTTTGAATTAAAAAAAAACCTCCTTTTTCAGATAAAGTGTTATTCCCCCCACTAAGTTTAAACTAGCCATGCATAGAAATAGTTCCTTAACAGCCGTATGATCCTACCCTCTGACAACCCTAACTACCTTGCTAGCAAACTGGTTGTCTCTCGTGGTCAGCAGCATGTACGAAGCATGCACACTTCTACCTCAACTACCTATCTTTAGAAAACAACAACTCTCCAACAATGTTTGCAGGGAGTGCACCCGGACTTTGAAATTCTATCCTATCTGCCACCAGAACTATTAGACTCTACCAGTTCTTCGAGAACAGAATGAAAAGACTGCTGTTCGAACATCACTTCTCAATCAGATCTAAATCTCACATGCAACAAGTTTCACCTAGGGCCAGCCCTCCACATATATCCACATTTTTTGTATCATACAGAAAAATATGTTTACCCAGTCTCTGGCAAGGAATTGTAGAAGTGCTATTCATCCTACATTCACAAATATTTGTACATTATTATTCCCTCTCCTGAAATTAATTGTTCACTGGTATGCACACTTTACTTTTTCTGTGACGTACGTTAAGTAGACTGATACCCATAAGTCATGTCTGCACTATAAAACAAGCATTTGCAATGCAATAGGACTCGCATTTGCGAGAGTGTGAGCTATTGGCATTGTAAATGATAATGCCTTTTATTTTTGTGTTTTGAAAACCTGAAAGCGGTGCGTAAACACGCACTTTGTACTTATAGTTGTTGCTTACGAGAAGCAAGACTGGCAGTAACTGCTCCTCTTTTACTGCCAGCCTTGCTTCTCGTAAGCAAGGATTATCAGTACAAAGTGTGTGTTTACGCACTGCTTCCAGGTTTTCAAACCACATAAATAAAAGACATTGTCATTTACAATCCCAATAGCTCAAACTCTCGCAAATGCAAGACCTATTGCATTGCAAATGCTTGTTTCCTTTCCTTCCGATTTGTTGTTGAACTTTTCTTTTTCTTTTCCACATTTTAAAAATTCTTTACATTCTTTAAAAGTCTTTTAACAAACTCTTTAGTTGTCTTACCAGAAGTCTTTTTCTTCAGTGTAACATTTTGCACTTAATCTAATTTCCTCTTTTCACTTTCCTTTAAATAGTACTGTTTTTTTGTTGTCCTCTCTTTTGATCTTTTTTTCCCATTCTCAATGTTTTTTACCAATAAATGTAAATATCTGAAAAACAAAGATAAGTTTAAATAGTTCATAAAATAATTTCATATTTTTAAAATAATTATATATAAATATTCAGATCAATAAATAAAAAAATACTTTCAATTACATTGCAAATGTCTCCATAACATGTAAATATTTAGAACATTGGGGTCGATTAGGATGGTGGTCGGAAAAGCAGTCCGACCGCCGTGGTAGCGGAAATTAACCGTCCGCATGTACCGCGGCAAAACCGGCGGTCAGATTAGGATGCACCACCAGAAAAATCCCACTGCGGCAGACGGATTCCACAAAACTCTGCCAGGAACGTCCGGAAAAGCTGAAAATCCATCCGCGGCGGTCGGATGTGCTGCGGAAAGACCAAAAACCGCCGTTCGACCAGCGGAATGACCGCAAGTGAAATTACGTTACGATGGCGGTGCCAGCGGAACGATCAGTTGTTTCCGACCGCCCCAATCACAACAAATGATGAATGGGAGAGCCGACGGAAGGACTGTTGCATTGCGACCGCCGCTGTCGTGCCGGAAGAGTAATGGCGGTCGAAAGCAACCACACAACAAGGCTACCAAGTGTGGCTGTATATCTGGCTCAGCCTCAAAACACACCCCAATGACACATTCCCATGGCAAGTAAAAAATAGAAATCCCAGGTCAACCCACACAACACACCTGACATGAATACTCCATTTTGACCCACCCACATAGCTGAGTATAAAACCAGCCCCCTGCCTGCCCAGAATCCTTTGCACAACTCCACAACTGAAGGGCCCAACCCCACAGCACAAAGGAGAGGCATATCAGCACACATCACACCATCACAACCACACACACACCACACACATTACCACCACCACCTTCACACCTGCACCTTTCACCCATTTGCACATCACACACCATGTCACAGAAGAAGATGGCCAAATTCACTGGCAATGAGCTGTCAGTGATGGTAGATGAGATAATCAGAGTAGAACCACATTTGTTTGGAAGCATGGTCCAACAGACACCCGTAGCCACAAAAAATCAAATGTGGGCAAGGATAGTCAACAAAGTCAATGCCGTAGGGACCACCCCGCGCACCCTGAAGGACATCAAGAGTAGGTGGCATGACCTCAAGGGCAGAGTGAAAGAGCGTGCCAACAAGAACCATGAGTTGGCTCGGAGGACTGGCGGTGGCCCTCCCATTACACCACTAACATTCACCGAATGGGAGGAGAAGGTGCTTGCCACACTGCATCCAGAGAGTCTCACAGGAATACCCGGGGGAGTGGAGGCTGGTAAGTACCAACAAATGGCTCCCATTACACTGCTATGTACTGTCTTGCATAATTAGAAAGCTACACTTCCTAGACACAAATGCACTTACGTACAACACACCCTTCCCAACACATGTCTCACAGATCTAACATTTCCTTCCTCTGAATCACCTCAAAGGTAGCTAGCAATATTTCCATGGGGGCATGTGGGCAGGCAGCCAGCACTACAACTCCCACCAGGCCCCCTTCTCCCACAGCTCAGCAAGATGGAGCACTCCCTCATCCAAGAGCCATGTGTAACCTATTCCCTTCCTCTGCTCCACTTCTCAGGGAGGTAGCCTTCTCAACAGGGAGGGGTGTTTGTGGGTGGGAAGCCAGCACTACAACTCCCACCAGGCCCCCTTGTCCCATAGCTGAGCAGGATGGAGCACTTCCCCACCCACAACCATGTGGCAGCCATTGCATTGCTCTCCTCAAACGTACAGGTAGGTAGCCATCTTAACAGGGAGGGGTGTTTGTGGGTGAGAAGCCAGCACTACAACTCCCACCAGGCCCCCTTGTCCCACAGCTGAGCAGGAATGGAGCTCTCCCCCCCACCCACAACCATATGGCAGCCATTGCATTGCTCTCCTCAAACTTACAGGTAGGTAGCCATCTTAACAGGGAGGGGTGTTTGTGGGTGGGAAGCCTGCACTACAACTCCCACCAGGCCCCCTTGTCCCACAGCTGAGCAAGACGGAGCACTCCCCACACCCACAACCATGTGACAACCATTGCATTGCTCTCCTCAAACTTACAGGTAGGTAGCCATCTTAACAGGGAGGGGTGTTTGTGGTTGGGAAGCCAGCACTACAACTCCCACCAGGCCCCCTTGTCCCAAAGCTGAGCAGGATGGAGCACTCCCCACACCCACAACCATGTGGCAGCCATTGCATTGCTCTCCTCAAACTTACAGGTAGGTAGCCATCTTAACAGGGAGGGGTGTTTGTACGTGGGAAGCTAGAACCACAACTCCCACCAGGCACCCTTGTCCCAAAGCTGAGCAGGATGCTACACTCCTCCCACTCATAACCATGTGGCAGCTATTTCCCTCCACTGTGTCACCAAACAGGTAGGTAGACAGTGCATGCACCCTGCCATCCTTCTCAAAATGCATGGAGCCATATGACCACAACAGCCCTCACATATCATCCAACTTGGCATAGATCCAAAAGCCACATCCAGTGGGCAGACAGCTAAGCGTACATAACTGTAACAGAATTTAAACTTTGACTCACCAAGTTACATGTGGAAGAAATTCAGGGCCCAATCATGCACAGCACAGAATGCAATGTGTAAGTGCCATGGTGTCAGAGCATGAGGCCCATATGAACACAAAACATGCATGGTCAATCGGACAAACAAAGTAAAGTACATGATATGAAAAAGGTATGTATATCATTACAATGGCTAGTTCTTGCTTAGCTGAAAGTGATTCCATGCAGAGCAAACCAAAAAGACGCATCACATAAAGTTGATGTGTCGCAAGTCGTTAGATGATGACATGTCCTTGTAATCACACAATCTGTACGTGGCACATGGTTTCTATTTACATGTCACACCATGGACAAGTAAAGTATGTACCTCATCATCATGTCATGATGCTCAGTTTCTTGCAGCCTTACCAAGTGATTGCAATGTAAAGTGTGTGGTGTATCACATGTAACATCCAAACGTCTAACACCGAGCTTGTGGAGTGCACTTCAATGACCATTTGACCTCTGTTCAACAGGAGATCCACAAGCAACTGAAGCAGAAGACAACACCAACCTGCAGAGCCAGTCTCCCCCCCGGAACATGAACTCTCGGATGCAGACTCCCTACGTGTCTCGGATGAGGAGCAACAACCTGGCCCATCCGGACTGCCAGGGCGCACCATGTCTCAGGCCCTCATTGTCCCCATCACCGCCACCACCACAGCAACAACAACAGCACTGACCCCTGCTACAACGACCTGTGCAGCCTCAACCACCACCATTACCACTGCTGCCTGCAACATTCTCCCTGCCTCAGTGGTTACCAACACCACCACACAATTAGAGGAGGCCAGGAAAAGTTTGCGGGTGCGTCGAGTGCCAACGCCACAGGTCCGGGTCAGCAGGGCAAGTGGGAGGGCAACTGGGGGACAAATACAGGAGGACACTGGGACCGAAGCCCTAGCCACCATCGCCAGAGTCCTTGGGACATATGAGCAGACCCAGGGACAGATGGGCCAGGTTGTGGAAGAAGTGCGTGAGCTCCGCCTGCTGCTGAGGTCCATGGACAAGCGTATGGGCCAGCTTGTGGGTGTTCTGAGGGACAGACATGTGGCCCAAATGACAGCTCAACCCCCCTCCAGTGGCCCGCATGCTGATACTCCCACCACCTCAGCTGCGGCCACAGAGAGGGGTGAGCTGCAACAAAATGACTCCCCAGACACCGCTGAGCCTGCAGCAGAGGCCCCCTGCCAAATGCACAAGGGGCCATCCGAGAAACACCAGTGGAGGATCACGTGGCAATGCTCCATCCAAACGCTAGTCGCTGAGCCAGCCATGATGGCACCTGTGTTCCCCTTGACACTGACTTTGCTAACTATCCTTACCCACTTTGCCATGTTGATGGCAGGAGTCTGTTGGACTGTGTGACTACATCAATGTGGTGACTACTCTAGTTGTCTCATTTACCATCACTGACAACTCATAAATTCACTTAGCACAACTTCGTAAATATTCACTTCTCTGTCACAAATACTTATTGTAAATAAACACTCTTTACACACCTATGTCTTTGTGTCAGCTCCATGTTTATCACAGTATGTACAATGTCAACTCAGATTCCAATGTACCACAAGCTCTGATTGTGACGGTGAATGGACCTAGAAAGACATAAGAGAATGACATTTACTTGTCAGGTGATGCCATTACAGCTAGAACACACCACTAGTCATCAACGTACACAAACCAGCACACATAACAATGAGCAACAACATCAACATAGACATGAGGTACCTGGATAAAAATACCCTGTGCCACACACATCAGCCATTAGCACAGAGCCAACAACAGGTAGCAGTCAAAAAGATCATCTATGCCTTGCCACTACCATCAAAGACAACAATGTCACTGTTGTATAATGTCACTTACACTCAAGGGAAGTAGTTGTCGATGAGCTGTTGACGCAGGTCAACAACTTCCTCTTCTCCACTATCGTCATCACTGGGCAAGTGTGGGTATGTAGGGGGGGCATCTGCTGCTCATCATCATCCAGGAGCTGAGGGATCTCTTTGCGCAAGGCCAGGTTGTGGAGCATGCAGCATGCAACTATGATCTGACACACCTTTTGGGGAGAGTAGAGTAGTGTACCTCCGCTCTTGTCCAGACACCAGAATCTAGACTTCAGAAGCCCAAAAGTATGCTTCACCACACGCCGTGTCCTCCCATGTGCATCATTGTAACGGACTTCACCCGGGGTCCTGGGATTCCTCAGTGGGCTCAGCAACCAAGCCGGTTGGGATACACAGAGTCACCTAGGTGGGAGATACAGGGAGCAATTTACTAATATAAACAGTAGCTGAGAACAGCATGTCACACATACAGCACACTACTTGACTCTGCGTACTCACCAACAAGCCACGCACGCTCCGGATGCAGATTTGCCATCAATTGTGGGATGATGCTGCTACACAGTATGTAGGAGTCATGTGCAGAACCGGGTAATTTGGCACAGACATGGGAGATAATCATATCCGCTTGGCATACCACTTGCACATTAATGGAATGGAAATGTTTCCTGTTCCGGTAGATGTGCTCACGTGCCTCTGGTGGAACTAGGCCAGCATGTGTGCAGTCAATGGCGCCAACAACATTAGGTATGTGTCCAAGATCATAGAAATCACCCTTTACACCTGCCAATTCATGTCTCCTTGGGAAGTGGATGTAGCGGTCCTTGTATGTCATCATTGCGGACAGGACATCACGTAACACCATGCTGAACATAGCTTGAGACATCCCACCGGCGATGGCCACTTTGTACTGAAACAAACCAGTTGCAAAGAAATGCAGGGCCGCCATCACCTTAACTGTTGGCGTCAAAGCAGTCGGATAGGTTCATTGGTTACAATTGAAAGATGCCAAATCGCAGTAGCGACCACCTGGACCCCGCTGTGTGCCACCGCCAATGCCCATGCCATTGCAGCCAATCGGAACCGCGATCGCGGTAGTGAATAACAATTTTGAAACCTGCAGTCGGCAGGCTCCGCTACCTCGGGCCCGGTCATTGGTTACAATTGAAAGATGCAGGTTTGCGGTAGCGACCGGCTGGCCCCCGCGGTGTGACACCGCCTGTGCCAATGCCATTGCAGCCAATGGGAACCGCGATCGCGGTAGTGAATAACAATTTTGAAATTCGCGGTAGGCGTGCACTGCCACCACGGACCCGGTTCAATCAATCAATAAATCAGGGGGTTTATAGAGCGCGCTACTCACCCGTGAGGGTCTCAAGGTGCTGGGGGGGTGGGAGGGGGTGGGTAGCTCCGGCTCAGTCGAAGAGCAAGGTTTTGAGGTCCTTCCTGAAGGCGTGCAGCTTCAGGAAGCGTCTGATGCTGCCTGGGAGCTTGTTCCAGGTCTTGGCTGCGATGTAGGAGAAGGCCCTTCCTCCTGCTCTGCTTCTGCGGTGCGGGGGGTCTCTGCTAGGGCGAGGTCGGTGGATCAGAGATTTCTTTTGGGTGCGTGGAAGCAGACTCTCTCGTTGAGGTATTTGGGTCCGATGTTGTGGAGGGATTTGTAGGTGTGGGTGAGAAGCTTGAAGGTTATTCTCTTCTCGACGGGGAGCCAGTGTAGGTCTCGAAGGTGTTGAGTCATGTGTTCATGCCGAGGGGTCCCAAGGACGAGTCTGGCCACGGCATTTTGGATGGTTTGGAGCTTGTGTAGAAGGGTCCTGTTTACACCGGCATAGAGGGTGTTTCTGTAGTCCAGTCTGCTGGTTATGAGTGCGTGGGTGACGGTTTTTCTGTGTTCGGGGGGATCCATTTGAAGGTCTTTCGGAGGATGCAGAGGCAGTTGAAGCTGGTGGAGGCGACGGCGTTGATCTGGTGGGTCATGGTGAGGGAAGAGTCGAGGATGATGCCGAGGTTCCGAGCGTGGTCTGTCGGGGTAGGAGGACTCCCAAGGGCGGAGGGCCACCATGTGTCATCCCAGGCGGAGGTCGAGGGTCCCAGGATGAGGACCTCTGTTTTCTCTGTGTTGAGCTTCAGGCAGCTGTCCTTCATCCAGGCCGCGACATCCTTCATTCCTTCCTGGAAGCTGAGCTTGGTGTCTTCGGGATCCTTCATGAGGGAGAGGATGAGCTGGGTGTCATCGGCGTAAGAGACTATGTTGAGCCCATGCTGTCTGACGATGGCGGCGAGGGGGGCCATGTAGATGTTGAAGAGCGTGGGGCTGATCGATGATCCCTGTGGTACTCCGCAGTTGATCTCTGTAGGTTCGGAGATGAAAGGGGGGAGTCTGATCCTCTGGGTTCTGCCAGAGAGAAAGGATCGGATCCAATTATGGCGGTACCTTGTATTCCGGCATCGTGCAGTCTGGCTGTGAGGGTGTGGTGTGAGACGGTGTCGAAGGCCGCGGAGAGGTCTAGTAGGATGAGGGCTGAGGTGTGTCCCTGGTCGAGTAGCATGCAGATGTCATCAGTGGCGGCGAGGAGGGCGGTCTCGGTGCTGTTGTTGCCGCAGAATCCGGACTGAGAGGCATCTAGGATGGCGTTCTCTTCGATGAATGCGGTCAGCTGGGCATTTACAAGTCTTTCGGTGACTTTGGCGGTGAAAGGGAGCAGAGAGATGGGCCGGTAGTTTTTCAGGTCTGTTGGGTCAGCCGTGGGCTTCTTAAGGAGGGGCTTGACTTCCGCCCATTTCCAGTCATCAGGGAAGATGCCGGATTGGAGGGAGGCGTTGATGGTCCGTCCTAGTTCGGGGGAGATGGCGGTGGCGGCCCTCTGGTAGATGTGCGGTGGGCAGGGGTCCGTGGGGGCTCTGGACCGGGTTTTCATCATGGTCGTGGTGATGAGTTCCACTGTGGCGGGAGTCCAGGTGGTGATGGTCGGCTGGAGGTCGGTGGAGGGGGAAAGGGTGGTGAGCGGCATCTGGTTGCTGAAGTGGTCATAGAGGGCCTTGATCTTCCGATGGAAGTAGGAGCTGAGCTTGTTGCAGAGTTCCTGGGAAGGTGTGACGTCCGTGGCCTCGCTGGGGGGTTTGGTGAATTGCTGTATGACGTTGAAGAGTTCTTTGGCATTGGTTGCATTGGTGTTGATTTTGTTCTTGATAAAGGTCCGTTTGGTGTCCCTTATGAGCTGGTGATACTCCTTCACGGCGCTCCTAAAGTTGTTTAGGTCTTCTGTGGTTTTCCAGCTTCGCCATTTTTTCTCACGGCGTCTGCAGGTGCGCCTGGCGACTTGGAGTTCGGTGGTGAACCAGGCGGCCTTCAGGGGGCGTTGTTTGGTGGGGTGGCGGAGGGGGGCGATCTTGTCGGCGCATCTGGAGATCCATCAGTGAAGTTCTTTGTCTGCGGCGTTGGCGTCGGTCGTGGTGATGGGGGGTCAAGGAGGAGGGTGGAGTTGAGGTGTTCCTCTGTGATTTTGCTCCAGTTCCTTCGTGGCGGGTGGGGGGCCGGTATGGGTGCGGTGGTGGTGTTGAAGGTGAAATGTACGCAGTGGTAGTCAGTCCAGGGGGGGCTGCGTGGTGTGGCTGAAACAGACGTTTGACCCTCCTGCGAAGAGGGGGTCGAAGGTGTGTCCTGCTCTGTGCGTTGAGGTGTTGACAAGCTGCTTCAGTCTGAGGTTGGAAAGGTTGTCGAGGAGGACGGTGGAGTCGGGGTTGCTGAGGTTATCGAGGTGGAAATTCAGGTCTCCAAGTAGGATGTAGTTCGTGGAGGTGATGGCATGGGGTTCGACGAGGTCAGTGATTGCTGTAGTGGCCAGGTAGCGGGGTCCCGGGGGTCTGTAGGCGAGGGTGCCGCGTAGCGTGGTCCTGGGGGGGGTCTGGATCTGGAAGTGGAGGTGTTCTGTGTTGGAGTGGGGGTCACTCGTGCTGGAGGTGGAGAGTCGGAGGGCGGTCTTGTGTGCGATAGCGAGTCCTCCTCCTGGGCGGTGTGGGCGGTCCTTCTTCTGGATCTTGTAACCATCGGGGATTGCGGTGGCGATGTCGGGACCGGAGGTGGCGTTGGTCCAGGTTTCCGTGAAGAAAGCGACGTCGGGTACGAGGGTGTCGATCAGGTCCCAGATCTCTACGGCGTGTCTGTGGAGGGAGCGCACGTTGAGGAGGATGCACGTCAGGGCTTCAGTGGCGCGGTCGTCCCGTGAGCCTGTGGCGGACGTGGGGGCGCTGTAGATGGTGCAGGAACGTTGGCAGTGTCTGCAGGAGAAAGGTCCGTGGGTGGTGTTAGGTGAGGAGTTCTGGCAGTCAGGGTGTCTTCCAGGGTTGAGAGCGAGGAGGGTGGCGGCGTCATATCGGTGAGGCTCCGGGGAGCCAGGGTTCCTGGCGCTGGCCGCGGGCGGGTCACAGACGGGCGCAGACGGTCTTTCCTTAGGCGCGACTTCTGCACGCCAGCGGCGCGACCGCACAGCGGTCTGCATTTTGTAGGGGAGGGACGCTCAGCTGGGAGGCAGGAAACAGGCGCGGGCAGGGGGGAGGGGCCGCGGGTCAGCAGCGGCGGAAATCAGGGAGAAGGGAACGGCGAGGGAAGAGAGAGGGGCAGTGGGTACAGTGAATAAGCAGTAATGAGTAATGAGCAGAAAGAAAAACACAGTGAACGGGACAACAATGCACAAAATGGAAAAAAGAGAAAAACAGTACACTCAGAGGTCAACAAATACAGATACAAATACCGCGATGCGGTGGGCGGGCAAACAGCAGCCTCGAACACCCAGGCTGGGGGCTCAGCGGCGGCGACGGAGCGAGTGGAGCTGCCGGGGAGAGTGCAGGCCTGTGACTGAGGTCAAGGTCTTACAAGTGCCCCCCCCCGCAGCGGTCTGCATTATGTAGGGGAGGGGAGGGACGCTCAGCTGGGAGGCGGGAAACGGGCGCGGACAGGGGGGAGGGGTAGCGGGTCAGCAGCGGAGGGAATCAGGGAGAAGGGAACGGCGAGGGGAGAGAGAGGGGCAGTGGGTACAGTGAATGAGCAGTAATAAGTAATGAGCAGAAAGAAAAACATAGTGAACAGGACAACAATGCACAAAATGGATAAAAGAGAAAAACAGTACACTCAAAGGTCAACAAATACAGATAAAATACCGCGATGCGGCGGGCGGGCAAACAGCAGCCTCAAACACCCTGGCTGGGGGCTCAGCGACGGCGACGGAGCGAGTGGAGCTGCCGGTAGGGGAGGGGAGGGACGCTCAGCTGGGAGGCGGGAAACGGGCGTGGGCAGGGGGGAGGGGCCGCTGGTCAGCAGCGGCGGGAATCAGGGAGAAGGGAACGTCGAGGGGAGAGAGAGGGGCAGTGGGTACAGTGAATGAGCAGTAATGAGTAATGAGCAGAAAGAAAAACACAGTGAACGGGACAACAATGCACAAAATGGAAAAAAGAGAAAAAGAGTACATTCAGAGGTCAACAAATACAGATACAAATACCGCGATGCGGCGGGCGGGCAAACAGCAGCCTCGAACACCCAGACTGGGGGCTCAGCGGTGGTGACGGAGCGAGTGGAGCTGCCGGGGAGAGTGCAGGCCTGTGACCGAGGTTAAGGTCTTACAAGCGCTCCCCCGCAGCGGTCTGCATTATGTAGGGGAGGGTAGGGGCACTCAGCTGGGAGGTGGGAAACAGTCGCGCAGGCAGGGGGGAGGGGCCACGGGTCAGCAGCGGCGGGAATCAGGGAGAAGGGAACGGCGAGGGGAGAGAGAGTGGCAGTGGGTACAGTGAATGAGCAGTAATGAGTAATGAGCAGAAAGAAGAACACAGTGAACGGGACAACAATGCAATTGAAAAATGCTAACCAGGAAGACCAATTGCAGCAGCTGAGTACAACTGAAACAACCCCAGGGGCCTATATATGTCTGTGAGAGAGCCAAACATTTCACTTGCATTCAGACACTGCTGCCTGCCATTCTTCACCACCAACTGCTGCTGTTCCTGTATTCTGGACCCAGTGATGGCGAGAACTGAGAACATCAGGGCCCGTCCCTTCACCATAGAGGAGCTGGAGGTCCTGGTGGACGAGGTCCTTGCACAGTATGGGAGGCTGTATGGTTTGCCAGATGTACTGGTAAGTGTTTCAGAGTAAAAGTTTGAGAGTGCTCAGAATGCTCACATGATGTCGCTCTGCAGTAGTATGTGCCTGTGAGTGCAAGTCAACGTGCATGCATCCTTATTTTTCAAATACCATGCTCCATACATGGCTTAGTAAGAATTGCACTTGAGTAATTGGGGAGGATGGCAACATGGACATTTCTACAGCCCTTCTTCAGCAAAAAGAAACAAACGTTGGTCTGAGACTGGGTAATGTAAATGTGTGATACACTGCCTAGCATGCTGACTTCATGTCAATGGGGTGTGTAGCCTTATTTCCACAGATCCATGGCTGCATTGAAGGATGGGAGTGACATGCAGTGGTTTTGCAGCCATACCGTTAAACTGCTGGTTTGAGACACTCGAAGTCTGAAAAAACATTGCCTGTGCTATGTGATGTCATAGTCCATTAAGTCTTCACATGCTCATTTGTGACATTACAAATTTGTCCAGAGGGTACTGAAGAATGTGTGTGCAGTTTTCAAATTTCCCCTATGGTGATGTATGCATTATGCACAAGAGTAAAATGCCTGAGTGTAACACTCTTGGTGGTAATTCACCTATGACACATCAGATTATGTAATTTGGAGATGTCATCCTTCTATTGATTTCATTATGTGTTCGGTCTCGCATGTGTAAGCACTGTTTGCCCTCTCATATTGTACATGCATGTGATTTCTCTGATGGCCCACGTTTAACCTCAGTGTGAGTCCCACTGGCCTGCACAGAAACTGCCCAATTTTACAAGGACCCATCACTATATGAACTGGGTGAAACATATGTCTTGTCCACCACCCTATTTCTCAATGAGCTATCTTAGGCCTGAGGATTGCACAAGATAGGACTACACCTGTTGAGAAGAGTGTGAGAATGTAAGATAATGGCCCTAAATGTGACCACCATGACACATGTAGCCTTTCACTGGCCAAGGACATTGAGGGGTATGTAGTGTTGGACACAGTGAGTCTGCCCCGACACATCATTTCAAATGTATTGAATGTATTGCTCACTCACATACTGCATCACAGATGAGGGTCTTTTTCACATTGGTTTCTGTGCTGGCACTCTGCATGTGTATGAGATGGCCAGGTACTGTGTCCATCATCATACATGTATACATTTCTATGAGATCCTTTGATACAAGTGTACTACGTGTCATGCTGTATGGCCTGTGCTCAACATTTATGTATTAGTGTGCTATGTTTTTTCATGCTCCTGTACTGACACACAGTCGTACATAACACAGTGTCACTGAAACTTCCTCTTCTTGTCTCCCATGCCTGCACCTTAAGGTCCACCAGCGTAAGGCGATATGGAGGGTCATGGCACGCAAGGTGCGGGCTCTGGGTGTCTCCAACTGACGGCACACACACTGTCAGAAGAGGTGGGATGACATCTGCCGGCTGAGCAAAAACGTGGCAGAGATGACACTGTGGGTGCTCCCTTGGAGTGGCAGGTTGGCGCGCAGGAGCATGACACCACTAATGTCCCGCATCTTGGCAGTGACACAGCCAGAGCTGGATGGACGCTTGAGGGCCCATCAGCAGCAAGTTAGGGGTGAGTATTCAGCTAAGTGTGACTTTGGGTGTGAGTGACTGCATGAATCCCAACCGTGAGCCAATGGGAAGCTCTGTGATGTCTCTAGTGTGATGCAATGGCTTCTAAGTGGCCTCAGTGTTGAGTGCAGCTGTTCTGCATTTGCACAACATGAGGTTTCTCATGTGTTTAAAACCATGACCCTTGTCATTGACAGATGTGATGTGGCCTTGTGACATATGCTGCAGTATGAGTGTCATGGACATCACCTGGCAGTGAACAGCAGTGAGCATCATGTTAGTGTGCATTTATAGATGTGTGCTGTGCACAACATAAAATTTGTGACAACTACACAGATGACAACAATGTGCAACTGTAGTTGTGCTTCAAAGCACAACATGGTGGATATCAGGAGCGTGTAGCCATTGCAGAAGGACATTTGGCAGTTTGTATCTGTGGTGTTCCCTTAAAGTGACTCCATATGTGACAGAGACAACATGTTTAGATGTATATCTATCTCACATACAGGCACGTAGGTATGCTTACAGAGAATAGTATGTTAGGTTACAAGGAGGCACAGGGCCAGCTTTTTGGCTGTGTCAACGCCACTTGGGGCATTACTATCAACTATGCATGTTTCCATGCATCTTCTGATGATTGCATAAATGTAGCACATGCTGGAGGAGTTCAACATGGGAGTATCATTTACAAGTTTGGTGCTTTGCTTGCATGTGATGTTTGTGAGTATGGCACTATACTGAACCTATGTCTCTGTCTCTTGCAGCATCTACAGAGAGCAGGGAAGGACGGGGGACAGACACCAGTGGGGAAGCTTCTGGCACGACTGCTACACATGAGCTCACTGACACTGATGTGACCAGCGCCTCGGAGGGGACAGGAGTGCCCTGGATGATTCCCGCCCGGAAACACCAACCTCCACATCTTCAGACTCCAGCGGTGACTCCTCGATGTTGGCGGGCACAGGCAGTTCCAAATCTGCCTCTTCTTCCACCACACATCGTTCAGTGCCCACCCTCCCGGTTGCTCCCCCAAGTGCTGTCCGTGCCCGCAACCCTAGGAAGGGTAGAGTCTCCTTCCCCCAGGCACCGCTGCCCCTGTCTTCCCTGCTGCCCTCAGTGTGGAGGCGGTAGACCTTTTGCGCCAGCTGTGTGTGGGTCAGACTGCTCTCCTGAATGCCTTCCAGGATCATGACAAGAAGTTGGCACAGGTAGTTGCCTTCATGAAGGGCATTCATTCTGACGTGGGTGGCCTACACCGAACTGTCCAGTCTTTGTCCTCCACAGTGACGGCAGCCATTCAGGAGTCACAGGCTCCCAGTCCAGCTCCTGTCCCTTCAGCAACCACCCTGCCAGTGGCACCACCTGACGAGGGTGCCCATACGTCAGAGCCCTCAGGCACCAAGTCCTCCACACGCAGCACACAACAGCAGCACTCGAAGCGGACCAGACCACAGACACCATCCCCACAACACAAAACAGGCACACAAGAGCACAAAACCAAAAGCCTATCATGTGACACTCATGGGCATCAGGCCAAGAAGCAGGCATCAACATCACATTCATCAAAATCACCCCCATCCAAGGGCACTCCCATCCCCACACCTGCTCCCAAAGACAAACAAACACTTGCCCTGTCTGCTGTGAACCTGGTGCCTGCAACGGCTTAGCCCAAACACATTTCAAAGGCAGATTCACCCATAACGTCAACTCTCACCCACACCCCTGTGAAGATGGGACAAGAGAGCAAAGTGGGGGGTTTACCTCAACAACAGGGGATGCAGGGGAAGAGGCAAGGCCACCCCAAGCGTACCACCAGATCCAGCAAATCCCCACAGGGAGAGCCACCTGCACCTGATACACCTTTGGTGGAGAGTGAGGCTGTTGTGCCCACCTCACTTCCCACTCCGGCCAAGACACTTGTGGGCTATCGAATCCCCAAGCAGTTGAGACCCAGCCATCAACATTCACCCTCACACAATGTGCCTCCACGCAGCATGTCTCCACCTCCCCGTGCCACCACTCCACCTGGTCCAAGCAGCCCTCAGGCTCCCACAGCCACTGATGCCTCTACCTCAGCCGGTTCTCTCTCTCCCAGGTCCAGTCCTACAACTAGCCCCGACAATCAGCCACCTCCCAGTTCAACTTCAGGCCAAAGTTGAAACCAAGTGCCCCTCCCCACACCATTTCTCCCACAGCAGTGCCTGGACTGCCCATATGTAGCCCCTGAGCTGTGGTGATTCCCATGGCAGTGAAGGGTGTTACCCATTTCCTGTGCAGTTTCTCATGCACACATGTGCGGACTAGAAATATGGACTGGCCAATGGCCTTGCTGTTTGTTACTTTTGATGCCCATGTCCTGTGCAGTTTCTCATGCACACATGTGCGGACTAGAAATATGGACTGGCCAATGGCCTTGCTGTTTGTTACTTTTGATGCCCATGTCCTGTCAGTTTCTCATGCACACATGTGTGGACTAGAAATATGGACTGGCCAATGGCCTTGCTGTTTGTTACTTTTGATGCCCATGTCCTGTGCAGTTTCTCATGCACACATGTGCATACTAGGAATTTGTACTGGCCAATGGCCTTGCTGTTTTGTACTTGTGATGCCCATTTCCTGTGCAGTTTGTCATGCACACATGTGCAGACTAGAAATATGGACTGGCCAATGGCCTTGCTGTTTGTTACTTTTGATGCCCATGTCCTGTGCAGTTTCTCATGCACACATGTGCGGACTAGAAATATGGACTGGCCAATGGCCTTGCTGTTTGTTACTTTTGATGCCCATGTCCTGTGCAGTTTCTCATGCACACATGTGCATACTAGGAATTTGTACTGGCCAATGGCCTTGCTGTTTTGTACTTTTGATGCCTATCTGGGTATTATGCAATAAAGACTGTTACTCATGTTGTCTGCTTTGTCAATGCCCTTGCGAAATAAAAGGTTTTATGTATGGGTATCGGTTCATGTGACACATGCTCTGTATGCCACTTTCACATTGGCAATTACTTGTTTTACTTTTTCAGAGGTTTCCAGAGGTGACAGGCACTTTTGTTCTGCTTCAGTCTGAGGCTTGAGGGTGCAATGATGGTTGTTTGTGATGATCTACTCTTATCCTAATCATTCTGTGCTCAGGTTTGCTAAATTGTACACATGTCATGTTAGGATGCAATACCAGAACAGAGGTGAATGCTATCCACAGGATTACTTGCAGGGTGGCCAGGGCCCGTCATATCTGTGGGCTCTTTCTTGATGTGTGCCTAGCAGTGTTGATGTGTAGTCATCTAGTGTAGGCCTGTCTTCATAGTCACATAGGTACATTTGAATGTGTGCACTTGAGTAGTCATACAGTGTGATTGGCCGGTCATTGTCAGTAGTGTTGATGTGTATGTGCCCCTGCACATGCCAACTACACACATGTATGATCCAGGTAATGTGTGCCTGTTAGGTTACATTGTCAGACATGTTCTTCAGATTGTGGGTACATGTAGGAGTTGTAGGTTGAGCACTGTGTCGGTGTCTCCTTGCACTCCTGGGGGACACCTACTTGTTGTCACTGTCAGTTGTGAGTATGCAGAGTGTGTCACTGCAAAGTCTGTGTTGTGTTTTGTTGATCAGCCATGGGTCTTGTTTAAGTTTGTGCTCACTGTGCTGACCTGCTCAGCCACACTGACATCATTTGTGAGTTTTCTCATGCATTGCTGTCACTTGACACATTTTTGGGTCGAGTATAGTATGTGGTATGAGGAGTCATACCATCCCCTATAGGTGCTTCTGATTCCTACACATTGTGAGTTACTCCTCTATGTGTTTGTGGACTGTACACTCCTCACCTGTCCACTACTGATGTACACACCACTTCAATCTCATGTCTTCCACCCCATGCCTTGCCAGTGTGTGACCCTCCCCACCACTTCACAGTGTGACACTATACTGTGGGAGGATGATCTGTGTACAGGACCAATGTGCCACTCAGGACAGTTTCACAATTAGTTATGTGTTATGTTCTTCTACTTGGTTGCAGTCATGGTTGCTCATGTGCAATGCATATGTTTGAGCAGCACAGTCCTCTAGTCATGTTGTTTGCATCTGGGTTTTCCTGAGTTGTGCAGCTGTGGGTGATGGCTAAGCTGTATGTCTGTTTGCTGAGGTTCTGCTACCCTTCCTGAGTGTGATGTGATCTGTGTGCTGTGATGATTTGTGTTGTGGGAGTTCATGGTGGGGCACTCAGATATGTGTGCTACTGGGTTGGTTGGTGTTCACACACTGCTTACTGTGCATGCAGTGCTGTCAGTGTATGTTGCCTTGTACTTGCCTAGTGTGCATCCCCCTGATGTCCAGCTGAGTTGGCTATGTGATGAATTGGTATGTGCATCTGTTGTGTTTTTGTTGTAGATGGATGCAGTGTTTGGCCTGTGTTGGCTCTTTCTACTGACAGGTGCAATGTGTGTGTGATGTTCTATTTGCATGACATTGTGTGTGAATAGTTTGTGCATTGTAATACATTCAGATGTGTGTTGCATGTGTAATGTGCATTTCTTGTGTGTATGTCACATGCAGCAATGTGGATTCTTGTTCATGAGCTTGTTTTGAGTGCACAATAGTGCTATGTCCTCCTATATTTGACCTGTCACTTGTCAGGATTGTGCATGTGCATGCTTGTGGTACACTATGACACCATGCTCACTTGATAACTGGTGTGGTGTCTATGTCTGTGTTAGCTGATTTGTCCCATTGATCCCAGTTAGTGTTCATGATTGGCATTTGATGATGCAATTCTTGTTTGGGTTGGGGTATGGTGTCTGTGCATTTGTCCAGAGAGAAAATGTTCTGCATTTCTGTTCTGTCTAGGGTCACATTGCCTATCCACTGTTTGCCGGCACATGGCTGAGCTTGTTGGACTTCTGTGGATGTTGTTTGTGAGATTTGTGTTTGGCTATTGTTTTTTGGTCAGCATTGGTTTAGACATCCCTGAGTGTGATTCTGACATTTGTAGATACACACCAGGGTGTGTCATTGATTGTCTGGAAACTCACAGGACCTTATTTGCACCTTTATGTATGTTTCTCACAGGTGTTGAGTGTTTCAGGTGTGAGATGGGTAGATGAGGGGTATGTGTGAAGGTCCTACTTGGGTTTGACAGTCAGGGAGTGTGACAATGAGCCATGTGTGTTGTGCTGGTGGCATACACATGTCAAGTAAGTTGACACAGATGTGTGGCTGGTCACTGTATGGGTTCTGACACTTCCTATCATTCCTGTGCCTATGCATAGCTTGCATTTCTGTATCCCAGAGATATTGCACAGATGTCACTTTAGTTAAATTTCAATCACTGTGCCACCCATGTCTGATTTGATGGCCTAAGGGTAGTGTGATATGTTCCTCCTCTTGCATGTGATGTACAAATGCTATGTGGCTTGCTCCATGGTTTTCCAGCACTGTGCACTCCACTTTGGGCTAGTCCATTTATTGTCCTACATTGCTGCTGACCTATGGTATGTGTATGTGGCAGAGTGTCAGTGTGGGATCTTTCTGAGGGGCTTGACATGCAGTTCAGTGGTTGTTAATATGCAGTGTGAGTCTTCATTTTTGAATTTACTCAGTTTGATTCACCTGGTGGAAGGCAGGTGTGAGGAGGAGAGTGGTCCCTCCCCTGACCTTCTGTGCAGGATGTTCATCTTCACCCCCACCTTCCCAGTCAATCTACCTTGCCCTTTGATATGTGAGGTGCGAGGTCGAGCCACACCTGTCTGCTAAATTGTGCATTGAGGGGGGACACAAGAGGGGCACACAGCATGTGCAGAAATGGGTGTGGGAAGCGTGCTGTGGGCTGTGGCCAACTGATGCAGCCCACTATGTGGGTAGGGTGAAGGTGGAGCCCTGGGAACCTGCCCAGACTGCCCATGCCTGGCGCCGGCCCTGCCTACTACATTATGCGCAGGTTTTCCCGCGCCTTCACCGCTGCAGTGACGTGACCGTGACATTACAGTGATTTCACGGTTGATGGGTGACCCTGATGCGGAGGTGTGGATTTCTAGCATGCAGGACATGTGTGGGTACACTGGGGGATATGTTCCTGTCTCCACCAGAGTGTCTGATGTGGACAGGAACCGTATTTCAGCACAGGAGTTGTGTGTTGTGGTTGTATGCGGAGATGTGTTATTTACGTACCTGCGGTGTTGACCACGACGACGTCTTATCTGCTGGTAGTGGATGAGGTACAGTAGCGGAAGGGCTTGAAGAGCTGGATCCATAGCGGTCAGGAACGCGCGGAGGTGCCCGGTGTTCGAGTTTCGATCTCCACAGTAGTGCTTCTGTCGTCTCCGAGTGGCTAGTTTCTCCGCTGCGTTCTGATGGGCTGTTTGAGGCATCGCGATTTTCCGGCAGTCGTAACGTCATTCCGCACGGCGGTCTTTCTCTATTGGCTACCTCCGCCACCGTTGCAGAAGGAAATTCCTGGCGGATCCCGAAACTCCACAGCAGTCGGAAAATTGGCCAGCTTTGCCCATTGTAATATGGTGGACGCGAGGACCGCCGCTGGAGTGAGGAAAAGGACGTTATCCGCCACCGCCAGCACCGCGGATGTGCCAAAATCCGCCATCCTAATGAGCCCCATTATACTTTAGATATTAACAAACATGTGATAAGAACACACATGTTTAAACAGTAACATGGTTGAGATTGCTGTGTTAAATTTGCCCAGTCCCAAGATTCTAAGTAGTTGGTAAAAACTGAAACTTGAACTGAAAAGTAAGATTTAATATACGTTGACAAAAGAATTAGCGATTACGCTACTTGCTATGAGTTTGTGGCAATGTACAATTAAAGTATATCTCAGTTTTATATGTGTAACATCTACAGTTGCATAACACATATGAAAGTACATGTAGAAGTAGAGACATACCTCAGTCACAACACCATGCACACCTTAAAACTTCAGAGACTGCACTTCCCATTTCAAGCAGACACTGAAAATTATGCTGTGTATTTCAAGTGTACCTTTCCACACACTCATACAAAGTAGCCTAATCACTAATCCCTCTGCCAACATGTCTTAAACCTCACCTTTGTGCTGCAGCTTCACCATTCTACTACGACTCAGACTGTTGGGCCTAGCCAAATACAAAGCAGCAACCCTTTCCATGTCTCTGTTGTAAGTCTCACCATATTCCTAAAAGCAAGCATGCATATGTCGGTACCTTTTGCTAGTGGCATCATATGTAAAATAAACATACAAATAGACATATACCTGTGTTTTATAGGTCTAGTATCTTCAGATGCATAGGACGTATAACAATACATGTGCTAGTAGACACATAGCTCAGTCACAAGACCATGCACACCTTAAAACTTCAGAGACTGCACTTCCCATTACAAGCAGACACCAAAAATTATGCGGTGTATTTTAAGTGTACCTTTCTACACACTCATACAAAGTAGCCTAATCACTAATCCCTCTGCCAACATGTCTTAAACCTCACTTTCATGCTGCAACTTCACCATTCTACTACTACTCAGACTGTTGGGCCTAGCCAAATACAAAGCAGCAACCCTTCACATGTCTTAGTTGTAAGTCTCACCATATTTGTGAAAGCATGTATGCATGTGTCTGTACCTTTTGCTGGTGGCATCATATGTAAAAGAAACATACAAATTGACGTATACCTGAGTTTTACACATCTAGCATCTTCAGATGCATTACACGTATAAGAATACATGTGCAAGTAGACACACACCTCAGTCTCAACACCATGCACACCATAAGACTTCAGCGAATGCACTTTCCATTTCAAACAGACACCAAAAATGATGCGCTGTATTTCAAGTGTACCTTTCCACACACTCATACAAAGTAGCCTAATCACTAATCCCTCTGCCAACATGTCTTAAACCTCACTTTCATGCTGCAACTTCACCATTCTACTACTACTCAGACTGTTGGGCCTAGCCAAATACAAAGCAGTAACCCTTTCCATTTCTCTGTAGTATGTCCCACCATATTCCTGAAATCATGCACACGTGTCTACACATTTTTCTAGTACTATCATACATAAAAGAAACATACAAATAGACGTATATCTGTGTTTTATATGGTAAGTGGTCTTAATATCGAGTTTCAAAAATCGATATACCATAATATCGAGTTTAGTATATCGACAGTACTAAATATCGATGTTAAATATATCGATGTTATAAATATCGATTATAAGTGTTGTTAAAAATATCAATGTTTGTAATATCGAATCTAAAAATATCGATATGTTAAAATATCGTTATATTATTTTATTGTTATGTTTTATGTTTGTTTTTGGTATAATATTAGTTGATTAATGTTATAAAAAATAAAAAATGTATTTCAATTTTTAGGAGTGGGATGTTGGGTTTATAGGGGATAAGGGTGGGGAGTGTTTTAAAAAATTGAAATTTAATTTTTTTTTTTTTACAATTTATATTTTTAAAATTACAATGTTGTTTTTGGAGCGGGATGTTGGGTTTATAGGGGATAAGGGTGGGGAGTGTTTAAAAAAAATTGAAATTTATTTATAAAAATGTTTACAATTTATATAATTAAAATTAGAATGTTGTTTTAGGAGCGGGATGATGGGTTTATAGGGGATAAGGGTGGAGAGTGTTTTAAAAAATTGAAATGTAATTTAAATTTTTAATTTTTTTTTATATAATTAAAATTACAATGTTGTTTTAGGAGCGGGATGTTGGGTTTATAGGGGATAAGGGTGGGTAGTATTTTAAAGATATAACATTTTAATTTATAAAAAATTGAAATGTACAAAATTATTTGTAACTTTTTTTTAGGAGTGGGATGTTGCGTTTATAGGTGAGAAGGATGGGGAGTGTTTTAAAAAATTGAAAATATTTATAAAAAAATTGAACTTTTTAACATTTAAATTGAAAATGTATTTTTATGAGCGGGATGTTGTGTTTATAGGGGATAGGGGTGCGGAGTGTTTGAAAAATTGTTTAAAAAATATAAAATTTTTAATAATGATTAAATTATTTTAAAAAAATGTTATGAGTGTGATGTTGAGTTTATAAGGGTTAATGGTGGGTAGTGTATTAAATTAATTAAATAATTTTTAATAAATTAGCTTAATTAATTTAGAAAATTGCTTCAAAAAAATAATAATTAAATATTTTTAAAATTTTATGATGAAGGTGTGTAATTTGATTGAAGATTTGTAATATTATTAAAATATTAGGAATTTCAAGTGAAATTAAACTTTGTACATATTTTGTAATATATTTGTTTAATACTAGATAATTTAACAAATATTATTAATATAAATTATAGTTCAAAAACAATTTACAATATTTAATATTTAACTAATGTTAATAATTAATAAATATAATTTATGTTTCCTGGGAAAAATATCTCAAATATGAATATTTATACAGCAATTTATGGATATTAATAATAAAGTATTAAGGGGGTGATTAGGTAACGAGACCGCCCGCCTGCCATGCGGCAGTCCCGCCACCCCAATTATGATGCAACCGCCACCGCGGCGGTCGCATCTGGGATTTTAACATTGCGGCGGGTGCTGCGGGCTACAGCACCAGCCGCAATGTTGAAATGCAATGTTGTGCATTGCCATGCACAACGTGGCAGGCACCGCGCAGGGCCTGCCACCTTGTGCATGGCAATGTAGGGGGGTACCATAGGTACCTCCCAAGTGCACACCCCCACACCCCCACCCCCAGGGTTCCGCAACGGGCCCCCAAAGCGAATCCCCGCCAGCCTTTCCATGGCAGCCTGATTTAATTCCTTCACCACTTTTCACTGCGCCTGCCCTGCCCCTTGCTTAGGCGCGATTACCACCACCTACAAACTGGGCGTCCAGATGGCTTGTCACTCACCTGTGCGATTCCACGTGGATCAAACGCCGACGCGATCCTAGATGGATCGATTACCCTCGCTCAACATTTGGGCTATTAGACTGCCTACTAATCACTTGCGCAATTCTAGACGGAGTTTCACTTCCATAATTCTCACTGGTACTTTTTTGATACATTTTCACAGTCTCAATTTTTCATATTCTCCGCTACCCCCACACCTTGGCGCCAGCGCGTGCATGAAAAGTCCTTATTGATTGACAAAATGACAATCATACATTTTTTAACAGATGTCTGTGTTCACACCTCCAACATTTTAATTCTTACCCTTTCATTTTCTCCCCAATTCCCCTTCTTCCTCTTTCTCCCTCACTTACCCAGGCTACTTCCCAGGCAATTGCTCTATTATTCAGTCCTGATGATGATCCCAGAATGTCTTTTGGGATCGAAACGTCGTCGACACCTACATCTTAACTCTATACAATAATTCTTTACATATGCGGAGTACAAGATGTATTTCTTATTGTGACTTTTGCATATTTACAATTTTTCTTCCTGAAAGTCACTTTTAAGTCACTTGCCTGTGGTAAGGAAATCGGCTGATTTCCCACTACCCTGTCACGTCTAGCTCACTTATTTTGTGTATATTTTGTTGTGTGTTTCATTTATTGTGAATAAAATTCTTGATACTGTCAATGAAGACACATACAGAGCCAATCTCGATTGTGATAAATTAGCTACACTTGTATTGACTCTCTAATTAAAGGGACCGTTGTCTCTTATAATACTACTACCCTTGGTCCCTTTTGAACTTAAGGGTTTCCTTGTTCCTATTTTTTCGTTCCAGCCTTTCCATGGCGGCATTGCCGCAATGGAAAGGACAGTTTCCGCACACATCCTATATTATGCCCCAGCTCCGCCCAGCCGGCCCCCGGGTAAATCGGGTGGCGATGGCTGGCGGATCACCACCGCCTGGCGCCAGACTCCCAATTAATAAATCAGAAACCTCATATACTTTTGGCAAAATAACAAGTATCTCTGTCTTTACATGCTAAAAATTTAGCAAGCAGTGAGAGAGGTGATGCTTTTGGGATCCTCCCTAACCTAGGGAGAGAACCAAGCAGATGCCTTGAAAACAAAGAGCACATCTTGCTGAACGATTCGGTGGTGGTCCCATCCTCTTAGGACCACCCCAAGCACAGTTATGGGCAAAAATACAATCCCAACCAAAGGCCCTGCAAAGCATTATGGGACGAGAATAGCAGTGGGCAGTGAATATTATAGTATCCAATATCAAAATATTTCTACAAAGAGCTGCAGTTCAACTAGTCGTTACTAGGTGTCCCTCACGAGTCAAATGCAAAAGCATTGAAATTATTACATCAAGCTGCAGTTCCACTAGTCGTTACTAGGTGTCCCTCACGAGTCAAATGCAAAAGCATTGAAACCTTTTCATGAAGCTGCAGTTCCACTAGTCGTTACTAGGTGTTCCTCATGAGTCAAATGCAAAAGCATTTTACTTGACTATAGTATTTTAGACATGTTTATGATACAAGTAAACATTTTAAATGTATAACAATTTTTTAACATTTAGCGGTCGATTCCGATCTCGCTAGGACAGCCCTCCCAGAGCTGTCCGTAGCGTTACCTGCGACCGACTTGTTCCGGGAGCCAGTCCGTCTGAACGATGAAGTACGATGCGCAAATGTGTCCAAATCCCGAACGACACGCACGTATCAACCACAGAAGGGTCTATGTCCACCCCCCAGCACAGTCCACCCCAGAAGGGGGTCTTTGTCCACCCCCCCAGCACAGTCCACCCCAGAAGGGGGTCTATGTCCACCGCCCCAGAAGGGGGTCTATGTCCACCCCCCAGCACAGTCCACACCAGAAAGGGGTCTATGTCCACCCCCCAGCACAGTCCACCCCAGAAGGGTGTCTATGTCCACCCCCCAGCACAGTCCACCCAGAAGGGGGTCTATATCCACCCCCCAGCACAGTCCACACCAGAAGGGGGTCTATGTCCACCCCTCCAGCACAGTCTACCCCAGAAGGGGTCTATGTACACCCCCAGAACAGTCCACCCCAGAAGGGTCTATGTCCACCCCCCAGCACAGTCCACCTCAGAAGGGCGTCTATGTCCACCCCCAGCACAGTCCACCCCAGAAGGGGGTCTATGTCCACCCCCCAGTGCTGTCCACCCCAGAAGGGTCTATGTTGACCCCCCAGCACAGTCCACCCCAGAAGGGTCTATGTCCACCCCCCCAGTGCAGTCCACCACAGAAGGGTCTATGTCCACCCCCCCAGCACAGTCCACCCCAGAAGGGGGTCTATGTCCACCCCCCAGCACAGTCCACCACAGAAGGGTCTATGTCCACCCCCCAGCACAGTCCACCCCAGAAGGGGGTCTATGTCCACCCCCCGAGCACAGTCCACCCCAGAAGGGGGTCTATGTCCACCCCCCAGCACAGTCCACCCCAGAAGGGTCTATGTCCTCGCCCCCAGCACAGTCCACCCCAGAAGGGGGTCTATGTCCACCCCCCAGCACAGTCCATCACAGAAGGGTCTATGTCCACCCCCCAGCACAGTCCACCCCAGAAGGGGGTCTTTGTCCACCCCCCCAGCACAGTCCACCACTGAAGGGTCTATGTCCACACCCCCAGCACAGCCCACCCCAGAGGAGGTGGAGGGCAAACACTCCACCCCTACTTCCATGCCAAGTTTGTGTATTGTGTGCAAACATCCTGAATCAGTGACACATTCTGCAAACAAATGCAGTTACATCCATCACTCCAGTGAACAAAAGCAGATTGTGTGGTACAAACACCCAGCATTGACAAGCACGGGGAGTTGGGGTATCACCCCAACATCAGTGTGGTGCCCAAAAGATGAGCATGGGGTCAGACCCCCAACTTAGCCGAGCACATAGGGGACATGGGGTATACCCCCCAAACAGTGTTGTGACCATTAGGTGATGGGGGATCAAACACCAAGCAGTGTCAAGCATATAGGGGAGATGGGGTATAACCCGCATCAGTGAGGTGACCAAAAGATGAGTGTGGGTTACAAACCCCCAGCGTTGACAAGCACATAGGGGCCAAGGGGTGTAACACCCCCATCAGTGCAGTGACAAAAAGGTGAGTGTGGTGTTCAGACCCACAGCATGTGCAGACAATCATGTATGACTCTCTGAGGCCTAAAACCACAAGCAATGTAGTGACAAAATAGTGCTAGTCTGCCAAACAAACACTGATCTGTAGAGGCAGACATATTTGGGCATCACTAAAAAATACCTGCCATGTGGAGACAACCATTGCCATCGTGGGCTAACACTGCCACCAATGTGCATGAATTGGCCTTAAACAATCTGAAAACAGCATTTGCAGTCCAATCATCAGCAACAATATGTACACCCAAAAAATTTGACAAAATAACAAAAACTTGCTTTATTCAGCATTCAAATATGCAATCACGATTCTGGAAAAGAAACAAGGCCAATGGCCAGTCCATGAAAATTAGTCCTTCAGGGTCAATATCGAATGAGTTCCAATACATTGCTTTCCTGCACTTACATCACTAGGGGACAACTCCCCAAGGAGGGGCATCTTCTGGGGCAGGCCAGGCACCGCAAGGGACAGGATTAGTGTGTAGCAGGATGGGTAATGGGAGGCCTTGGGGCAACTGGAGTGTCTGTAGCAACTGCAGTGGACAAATCGGATTGAGGGTGTGCTGGAGCCACTGCAGTGGACATGTTGGACTGAGGGGTTGTGGGCTCAACTGCAGTGCCCATGTAAGATTGTGGGGGTGGGGGATCCACTGCAGTGGACAGGTCAGATGGGGGGCCAGGTTCTCCACTGCAGTGTCTGGAAGTGATAGAGTGTGTGGTCTTGTGTGAGTGGAAGTGCCTGTGTTTGGGGGTGAGGGCCTAATCATCTTGGGGATGGTGTAATGGTGTGTGGGCGATCTGGGGATGGCTTTTGTTGTGTGAACTTTGGGTGGGGTCTTGGGTTGGGCGGATGGAGCTTTGGGGGGTGAAGTATGGGATGGTGGTGGGGTTTTGCCTTTCTTCTTCCTGGGGGATACACGGGTGGGGCCTCTGTGTTCCTACTCTTAGGGGAGGGTGTGCGTGTGGTGGGGGATCTCCTCTGCGTGGTGACTTCCTCTTCCCCTTGTGAGTTGGAAGTGATGTGTCAGTGGGGAAGAGGCCTAGGTCACAGAGGAAGACCCTCTGGGAAGGCGTTGTTGCAGGAGAGTCAAGTGTAGGGCTTTTGGAGGGAGAGGTAGTTGAGGAATGCACAGTGGTTGTGGATGGCTGTGTGTGTTGTTTTTCCCTAACCCCTGTGTGTGTGTGATGTCAGTCCCCTGAGTGTGCATGTGTGTTTCTTTGGACTTTGTCCTTGCTTGCCGTGTGCTGCCTTTGTCTGTTTGTGTGTGTGCATGTGCCTGTGTGAGTGTGCTTTGGGCAAGTAGGTCAGTGTGGACTGTGGACGGGGCAGAGGTCGAAGGGGTGAGGGACTGTTGTAGGAGGGACACTGCTGCCGTCAGTGAGGAGGCCATGGACAGATTTGTCCGATGTAGGGCAGACATGTTTGTTAACATGCCCTCCATGAATGACACCAATTGGGTCAAAAGACTTGTGTGTGCATGGAGGACACTCAAAATGGATGTCTGACCCACATGCAACTGTTTCAGCAAGTCCACGGACTCCACACTCAGGGCAGCAGGGGTGGCAAATGCAGGGGGTGCGGTGCCTGGATCAAAGGAGACATGCCCCCTCACACGGGAGTGTCTACGGACCTTTGAAATGGGAGCAGCTGGGAGGGTGGAGGTGGTGGTGGTGGCGGGGACAGACTCAGTGGGAGCGGCCTCCGCTCTGGTAACATCCTCCACCACAAGGGCGTCATCACTGGAGCTGGATGGTTCATCAGCTGATGTTGATGTGTATGAGCGGGCATCAGTGTGGCTCCCCTCACCCTCTGTGCCACTGCGTCCCTCATCTTCTTCCACAGTGGACCCATCTGGCTCGCTGCTTCCTCCTGGTCCGTGGAACTCTCTCCTCCACTTGGCGATGATGATGCTGTGAACAAGGAGGGGAAACATATTCACATCAGTCATCTGCATATACTTGACACTAGATTTCAGTTCCCAACACATCACAGAGCAAGGCCTAGCATAATCTCTAAGCCAATATTACTTTAGCTCACACATATGTAGATAGGTCACCTGTCAGTCTGCCTGTGATTCATGGTTAACAAACACATGTAGGCAATGGAAAGATCTGTAAGATGTATCTCAATTTAAACAATGCTGTTGTTGCCCAACCGAATTAGTGTGCACGCAATTCGTACACGCTGCAAAAATGCTTCTGTCCCCATGACGACCAGTATTCAATGTATGTGTCCGGCTTGGTCTTGGAGTGTACGCCGCATCTTTCGAATAGTCACCCGCGTCTGTCCCCATGACGACCAGTATCCAATGTATGTGTCCGGCTTGGTCTTGGAGTGTACGCCGCGTCTTATGAATAGTCACCCGCGTCTGTCCCACAGAAGGCCTATATCCAATGTATGTGTCCGACTTGGTCTTGGAGTGTACGCCGCGTCTTTTGAATAGTCACCCGCGTCTGTCCCCATGATGACCAGTATCCAATGTATGTGTCCGGCTTGGTCTTGGAGTGTACGCCGCGTCTTTTGAATAGTCACCCGCGTCTGTCACCATTACAGTAAACAGCTAAGGGGTGCCATCCACAATCTTTGGGCTGAGCATCAGGTGCTGTACAACAAACAATAAGCCTGTCACACAGTATAGAAGAAACATTTCATGCTTCAATACATGTGTGGGTACATAGCTTTACATGTCATAATGGACAGAGCACCTTGTAACACACACTCCCTGGTTGTGCCATGTTTCATGGGGACAAAGTCCATTGTGTGTGATGCACATCACAACTGTGAGTGTTCAATTTGCATATCCCCACCCGAGGCCTGGACACAGTTCCAGGGGCACATTGTGTGATCACATGTAACATACACCCTGATTCACAGCTGAAATGTACTGTGTGTTACAAAGTGTACCTGAGCTACTATTGTGGGGATGATCCAGAGCTTTTAGCTTATTGTGCTAAGCACATGATTCATCTTTTATGTTGTTGATGTAAATAGTTTCAAACGTCCATCTGAATTTGGCGTGTGTGTTGCTGTTGTGTCTGTGTGTCACAGACATACATGTTTGCCATGCTGACAAATCTGGTAGCACATCATGTGTGTTTCATTTGTATGATGGTACGTGTACGTCAGGCGTTACATTAATGACAGTGTCCATGTGGCATTACAAGATCCCTGTGTGGGGACCTTACTGACACCTGTCATTTGGACAACACATCTATCCTCAATAGTCACTGAGGTGTGTGTTTGGTATGTGACATTTGCTCAGATGTACTGTGACAGACCCCATAGATTGCTCACAGCACAGCATCGCACTTGTTGTGTCACCATCAGGAGCTGAAATGTTCGGTGAGGGGCACATAACTAGCATATGTGTCCATGCTCAACAGCACACACCTGACTTAATTGTGTCTTGCTATGCTGTAGCATGTGATATTCAGCATGGTCATTGCCACATATGTAGGGGAACTGACAATCTTTCTTTGATCACCTATGTACTGCAAGAGACCAGCTGTCCACAGACCCTTCCCAGACCTTGCAACCATGGCTGAACGTGACTGCATCCGGCGTTACCGCTTCACCAGACCACTAATTGAGGAGTTGGTGGAGCAGTTGGCCCCACACTTGCAACCTGGACGACCATATCCATCAGCGCTGACCCCCAAGGTGAAGGTGATGTCAGCCCTACATTTCTTTCCCATCCCACCAACAGAAGCACACTGTGGCTTCTGTTGGTGGGATGTCCCAGACAATGTTTAGCCGTGTGCTTCGCGATGTTTTGAAGGCAATGTTGTATTACCTGAACCGGTACATCCAATTCCCAAAACCACGACAATTTACTGACATAAAGAGTGACTTTTATGCACTGGGAAGGATCCCACATGTCATTGGCTCCATAGATGGGACACATGTGGCTTTGGTACCACCACAAGCACATGAGCAGACATACAGGAACAGGAAACATTTCCACTCCATCAATGCCCTGGTGGTATGTCTGCCGGACATGACAATATCACATGTCTGTGCATGTTTCCCCGGTTCGGCACACGACGCTTACATCATGAGGAATAGCAGGATCCCAGAGATGATGTCACAGCTGCTGAACCAGTGTGCCTGGCTTGTCGGTGTGTAATACCTGTGTGCCTTGTGTGCTTATTTTATCTTGGAATTTAACCCTCTTTTCAGAACCATAATATGTTTGTTTGTTTGTATGTAGGTGACTCTGGATACCCCAACATGCTGTGGTTGCTGACACCACTCAGGAACCCTGTTACACCTGTGGAGATACGTTATAATGAGGCACATGGGCAGACCAGGCGAGTGATAGAGCGGACATTTGGAGTGTTGAAAAGCAGATTTCGCTGCCTGGGCCGGACAGGAGGGGCCCTTCAATATGCACCAGAAAAGGTGTGCAAGATCATCATTGTGTGTTGCATGCTACACAACCTGGCAGTGAGGGAGGAGTTGCCTCTCATCCAAGATGATGACAACCAGCATCCGCCAGCAGGGGAGGATCCTGCCCTGGATCATGTTGCCAGTGATGATGAGGATGAGGGGGATGTTCGGACACAGCTCATCAGCAACTTTTTCTCATGATTGTGAATATACAGTGATGAGTTGTCGATGTTTATTCTTTGCCTGATATGTGTGTGTAGTGCAATGTCGATGCATATATGTGGCTACATGCTACTTGACATGATCCTTGCAGTAATATGTCCGTTGAGTTAGTATGTTCTCACAAACAGTGTTGACATGATTCCTAGGTTGTTTTCAGGATTCTTGTAAATTGTGTATGGAATGTCTATTGGAGATGTATGCAGTTATTTTGTTTTTTCAATACTGTTGTATGTCTTTCCTTCACAGGGTCCTTTGGCTGTTGTCTGGTGACATGTGACCTCCAAGACACAAAATCCTGTTACAGAGTACTACTTTTCGTGGATACCGGATGCAGTGCCACACACCCAAGTACTGACATTTCTGACCCTCTTGGTTACTTCGTGCTCACTGTCACGTGAGGTTACCTTGCATCTGTTGTGGAGTTCACATGTTATGAATGTTTAATAAACCTGTACTCCACATTGGGGTGTGACTCGTCTGTATACACACATCCAACATTCCTTGGCATACTGTACCTGTGGCGTGATTGCCACTTTCTCTGAATGAGTTTAGTGTATGTGCATTTTAGTGTCTTTTCAGTTCACAATAGTGGAGGCAATGAGTAGGTGGGGCATGGAAATGTTGTGTTGTGTTGACCTTGCAGTGTGTATCTCTCATATGTGTCACATCTCCATGACTCACAAGACTGTGTTTTAATTGCTGTAGTTGTTTTCCTGAACAGTATTTGTTTAGCAGGTCATCATCTCTATGTCACAAACCAAGTTTAATTCACCACAGAGGAAAGTATTGTGTGATTATGATTTAATTTAGTTGCATGTGTGAAATAGTACACAAAATTGATAGTGCTGTACAGTGTGATATAAATCCAAAGTTCACAGAGGAGTTGTTGGTGTTGGTAGATGAACTTTTCAGAGCCTAATCCACATTCATTTGATTCATAGTTCCAACTTAGACCCTCCATCCCCTGTGGGAGAGTTCAGTGTCAGTCAACAAGGTGAACGCTTTGCACACAGTGGAGGATATCAGGAGCAGGTGTTCACTTCCTTGGGAGTATGCATGGCCATCTGTCTCTCACTTGTCCTTCTTTGGACGTCCCCTCTTCTTCTTTTTAGGGGGACCCTCAGGTGCAGGCTGCAGCGGTGCTGGGGACTCTCTGCCAGAGTTCTCATCCCTCCCTGTGGCAGTTGCAGATGTTGTGGCAACAGATCTAGTGGGCACACAGGGAGGTGTGGTCATGTTGTCAGCAATCTTGCGGAGGCATGTGAGTATGTCCCTGTGCACTGCAGTGAGGTCATCCATTTTATTCATTTTGGACTCCCTCCTGGACATGTGGGTCTCCACCCTGGACATGTGGGAGTCCATCCTGGACATGTGGGAGTCCATTTTGGAATAATGGGCAGCCTGCTGATGTTGTATGTCCTTGAGGATCCCAACTACCTGGCCAAAGTCTCCGGTGCATTCTCGGTATGCATTTATGATGCGTCCTAACTGTGGGTCATCTTGCGCAGCAGCACCATCTTCAGGACGTGACCTCACCCCGCGCACCCTCACATCACCCCTACCAACACGAGCAGGACCTGCCGTTGCAGACACAGACAACACTGAGCCTCCTTCACTGTTGACAGTGGTGTTGTTGTCCGCCAACTCCAGAGTGCCCTGTGTAGCTGTGCCGTCGGTGTCTTCTTGCCTTGGTCTGTCCGTGTTGGTAGAGGTCATCTGGTTGTTGGCAGATGTAGCAGGAGTGGTTGCAGGGTGTGCTGGAGTTACAGCTGTTGGTGCTGCATGCCGATCCACACCGGAGGGACCAGGTCGTTCATCGTCGTCCGAAGAGGCCTGAGAAACATCCACACCGGAGAGCTCAGGGTCAACCAGAGTCTGGGACTGGGATTCTTGTTCTGTTCCTGCAGTGTCCCCAGCAGGACCTGTGGGTAGGAGAAACACACAATGTATGTTGTGGTTTTGCACACATCAACGGATCACACACAGTACAGTTGCTATTGCACTTCATGGTGAGTGTATGTACATTGCATTGTCCTCAATTGTCACAGACAGAGGCCTATATTGGTTAATGACATTATAATTGCAACGTGAAGCGTTTTGATCAGCACGTAGAGCTTTGCGCATGAGAAACTCATGTATTGATTCATTGACTGTACATAGCCATTGAAACTCAAGTGCCACCCTGTGCCAGACACAGGTGGGTAGTTTTTTTCTACATTTGTGCTTTCACAATGACATATGTGCACTTCCTCTTACAATGTGTGGCAAGCTTTGTGTATGTGTGCTGGCATTTGTGCATGTCTTTTTACGTCGCATTGGTGTGTCTAACATCATAGTCACAGTGAGAGGGCCAGTGCCTAGGTGTGACTTGTGACCAATTCATACATCAGGCCCATGTGTCAGCCATCTTGGCAGGGCTTTTACTTTCACTGTCATGGACTGACTGGTCCCAAGAGTGCAATTTGTTCTGGCTGAGAAGGTGTGTGTAGAGCAGGCCTTGATAGCAGTTGGAGTCATTGCAGAACCTCCTCCTCCCCCAGAGCCCAGATGATCACCCATGAACCATGCTTCCATTACAGGGAGTCAAAGTTCACGTTCAAGATGTATGACAGTGGTGTCCTGGTGTTTGTTTCTGCACAACTCCCAACAGGTCCTTGTGCTCCCTACACCAGAGGCCAGTGTCAGCCATCTTGGCAGTACTTTTCCACTCCCTGTGAGATGGGCATAGTTGAAGATGGGCTTGATGTCCCATGTGGGAGGAGTATTGTTAGCTGTGACTACGACTCCCATCATGCTTTCGTCTACACCCACCTTCCCAGCAAACCCAACCTTCCTTCTTGTGAATCAGCTTTCCTGGGAGTGAATGTGTGCAAACAAGATGGCTGCTGCATGTGACTGGTGTTTGGATCCCATTGCCTTGCTGTGACTTTGTGCTAAGTTTTGTAATATTTGTGGATGGTGAGCTTTCCTGTTACATCGCAGGTATGTTGTTAGTTACAATCTGAATTAAAACACAGATCCCACCATGGATTGGTGCTCCTCAGCACAGGGCCTAGTGTCAGGCATCTTGGAAGTAGATTTACTTTGGGTCTCAGGTTGAGCATAGTCCCAGGTGTAGTGTTTGTTGTTGGTGGGAGGGGGGTGTGTGTGACAGGGCCTGCTGATAGATGTGATCAGAGCTAGCACTCCTCCTCCACCACAGCCCAGATAGGCCACCATGAACCATACTTCCATGACAGTGAGTCAAACTTTACATTCAAGGTGTCAGACAGTGGTGTCCTGGTGTTTGTTTGAGCACTACTCCCAACAGGGCCTTGTGCTGCCCACACAGGGGCCAGTGTCGGCCATCTTGGCAGTACTTTTCCACTCCCTGTGAGGTGAGCATGGTGCAAGGTGGTATTCCTGGGCCATGTGGGTGGAGGACTGTTGACTGTGACTACAACTCCCATCATGCTTTTGGCTACACCCACCTTCCCAGCCATCCCAGCCTTCCTTGCTGTGACTCAGCTTCCCTGGGAGTGAGTGGAACTGTGCTGGCAAGATGGCTGACAGAGTTTGTTGGTGTTTTGGGCCAATGCCTTGCTGTATTTGTTAGTAAGTTTGTACATGTTATGACATCGTTACATGTTACTCTGGGATTACAGGTATTGTGTTTATCTCACTGGCATACGCATCACAGGATATTTAGCTTTGGGTTGATATGGCTTTGCTGACAGTGAATGGTTTCACTGACCCACTGACAGTGTTGTCTGTGGGTGTGTATTGCCTCACAATTTTGACTAGTTGGTTATGTACTCACCAGACTCTGGTATTCCTGATAATCCATGGATGCCCTCCGGTGGAATGATGGCCCGCATCTTCTCCTCCCAGGAAGTGAAGTGCGTAGGTTTTGCAGGAGGGCCACCGCCGGTCTGCTGGCTCAGGGCATGGTCTCTGCCAATCAGCTTCTTGACCCTCCTTCACACATCATAGTACCTGTTCCTGATATCGTCCATTGTGCGCAGGCAAGGTGCTTGTGCATTGACCTTGTTAACAATCCTCTCCCACATCTTTGCTTTCTGGGACATGGGGGTCTGTTGGACCAATGTGCCAAATAACTGTGGCTCTACTCTGAGAATTTCATCTACCATGACTTCCAACTCAGTAGCTGTGAACTTTGAATTCTTCTTTGGGGGCATGGTGATGGGTGGTGGTGGAGATGGATGTGTGGGTGTGTGTGAAAGTGAGGGTGAGTGAGTATAAATTAAGCTGGGTGTTTGTGAGTGTGCTTTTTGAGAGGTGCTGTGGTGTGAAGGTTGTGTGGTGGGTGAGTTGTGAGTGTATGTCTCAGTGCAGTGTAGTGGTGTTCTCTGCTGGCAGGTCTGTTGGATTTGCAAAGGATCATGGTTGGAATTTTTGCCCTTTATGTAGGTGGAGTTGTGGGTGTGTTCAATGACTTGGTTTTTTTGCCTTTGACAATGGTTGTTTGTTCTATTTCTGTCTGTTTTGTTGGCTTCAGTTGAGCATGATTTTGCTCGTTTTTTCCTTTCTGTGCCCCCTTGCTGCCCTGATTGTGCTCGTTTTTTCCTTTCTGTGCCTCCTTGCTGACCTGATTGTGCTAGTTTTTGTTTTTTTTTCCTTTCTGTGCCCCCTTGCTGCCCTGATTGTGCTCGTTTTTTCCTTTCCGTGCCTGTTTCCCGCGCCGCTGCGCCTGCGTCCCCGCCCCCTCACTGCCCATTCGCTGCCCCATTCCCTGCTCCTCCCTCCCACCTCCCCATTTATGGCGGCCGCTGCGTGGTGAAGAGAGCGACCCCTGACCTTGACTGGTAGGTCGCTCCCCCACCACACAGCTCCGTCTGTGTGCCCTGCTGCTGCCCCTGATTGTGCTCGTTTTTTTCCTTCTGTGCCCCCTTGCTGCCCTGATTGTGCTAGTTTTTTCCTTTCTGTGCCCCCTTGCTGCCCTGATTGTGCTCGTTTTTTCCTTTCTGTGCCCCCTTGCTGCCCTGATTGTGCTCGTTTTTTCCTTTCTGTGCCCCCTTGCTGCCCTGATTGTGCTCGTTTTTTTTTCCTTTCTGTGCCCCCTTGCTGCCCTGATTGTGCTCGTTTTTTCCTTTCTGTGCCCCCTTGCTGCCCTGATTGTGCTAGTTTTTTTTCCTTTCTGTGCCCCCTTGCTGCCCTGATTGTGCTCGTTTTTCCTTTCTGTGCCCCCTTGCTGCCCTGATTGTGCTCGTTTTTTCCTTTCTGTGCCCCTTGCTGCCCTGATTGTGCTCGTTTTTTTTTCCTTTCTGTGCCCCCTTGCTGCCCTGATTGTGCTCGTTTTTTCCTTTCTGTGCCCCCTTGCTGCCCTGATTGTGCTCTGTTTTTTCCTTTCTGTGCCCCCTTGCTGCCCTGATTGTGCTAGTTTTTTTCCTTTCTGTGCCCCCTTGCTGCCCTGATTGTGCTCGCTTTTTCCTTTCCGTGCCTGTTTCCCGCCGCTGCGCCCCTGCGGCCCCGCCCCTCACTGCCCATTCGCTGCCCCATTCCCTGCTCCTCCCTCCCACCTCCCCATTTATGGCGGCCGCTGCGTGGTGAAGAGAGCGACCCCTGACCTTGACTGGTAGGTCGCTCCCCCACCACACAGCTCCGTCTGTGTGCCCTGCTGCTGCCCCTGATTGTGCTCGCTTTTTTCCTTCTGTGCCCCCTTGCTGCCCTGATTGTGCTCGTTTTTTCCTTTCTGTGCCCCCTTGCTGCCCTGATTGTGCTCGTTTTTTCCTTTCTGTGCCCCCTTGCTGCCCTGATTGTGCTCGTTTTTTCCTTTCTGTGCCCCCTTGCTGCCCTGATTGTGCTCGTTTTTTTTTCCTTTCTGTGCCCCCTTGCTGCCCTGATTGTGCTCGTTTTTTCCTTTCTGTGCCCCCTTGCTGCCCTGATTGTGCTAGTTTTTTTCCTTTCTGTGCCCCCTTGCTGCCCTGATTGTGCTCGTTTTTTCCTTTCCGTGCCTGTTTCCCGCAGCTGCGCCCCTGCGGCCCCGCCCCCTCACTGCCCATTCGCTGCCCCATTCCCTGCTCCTCCCTCCCACCTCCCCATTTATGGCGGTCGCTGGGCAGCCGCGCAGCGGACAGGCGCAGCGGGCGCGCCGCTGGCGCGCCGAAGGCACGCCTAAGGCAAGCCCTTCTGCGCCCGTCCGCGCCGGGACCGCGCCCAGCGCCAGAACCCCTGGTCCGGGCATCCCCCGCGCCCGCCACATCAACAGATGCCGATACGACGCCAGCACCCTCCACGCACTCAACCCCGGAAAAGATCACGCCTGCTACCGGGCCACCCCGAAGCGCACCCAAGGGCCCTTCACCTGCCGGAACTGCAGCTTCGCCAGCACCCGCCCCGCCAAACCACCGCCCAGGAAAGAACCCAACTACCTCAGATGCATCCTCCTCAACACCTGCTCCGCCCGCAAACACGCCATCGAACTCTGGGACCTTCTCGACTCAACCTCCCCAGACGTCGCATTCCTGACGGAGACCTGGCTGAATCCCGCTTCAGCCCCCGACATCGCCATTGCCATCCCGGACGGCTACAAGATCACCCGCAGGGACCGCACCAACGGAGTCGGAGGAGGCATCGCCATCGCCCACAGGAACACCCTCAGAGTCTCAACCAACACCGACGACACCCTCAGCACCGCCGAACACATGCACTTCCAGATCCACACCGATCTCAACACCACCCTCAGAGGAACCCTCATTTACAGACCCCCCGGACCCCGACCACAGTTCAGCGATTCTATCGCTGACTTCATCAGCACACACGCCATCGCCTCCACGGACTACATCCTCCTCGGGGACCTGAACTTCCACCTCGAGAACAACAAGGACACCAACTCCACCACCCTGATCGACAACCTCACCACCCTCACACTCAGACAGCTCGTGACTACACCCACCCACGCCGCCGGCCACACGCTAGACTCCATCTTTTCCGCAAGCCCACACGTCTCCTTCAACCACACCTCCGAACCCCACTGGACTGACCACCACTGCATCCACTTCACCTACAGGAAGCCCACCACGCACCACCGCACCGAACAAATGCCTCGCCGCTGCTGGAGCAGAGTCACCGAAGACCAGCTAACCACAACCTCGCCCTGAGCCCACCCGCCGAACCCTCCGACCCCGACACCGCCGCCCGCAACCTCAGACAGTGGATCGACGACTGCGCCAACACCCTCGCCCCGCTCAAGAATCCGCCCAACAGCCACACCAGCAAGAAAGCCACCTGGTTCACCGAAGACCTCCAGGCCTCCAAACAAACATGCCGAAAACTGGAGAAGATCTGGCTCCACGAACGGACAGCGGACAGCTACGCCGCCCAGAAGAGCGCCACCCGCAGTCACCATCACCTCATCAGATCCGCCAAAAGGGCCTCACTCAAAGACCGCCTAGACAACAACGCACACAACAGCAAAGAGCTCTTCAACATCGTGAAGGAACTCTCCAACCCCAGCTCCAACACCAACGACATCCCGCCGTCGCGAGACCTGTGCGACTCACTGGCCACCTTCTTCCACCGCAAAATCGCCGACATCCACGACAGCTTCAACACCACGACCGCCCCGGCAACCACCGAGACCACTGCCCCCACAACCACCAACCGCCTGCTCTCCTGGACCAACATCAACGACGAGGACACCAGCGAGATCATGAACACCATCCACTCCGGCTCACCGCTAGACCCGTGCCCTCACCACGTCTTCAACAAAGCCAGTACAGCCATCGCGCCCCATCTCCGGAAAATAATCAACATCTCCTTCGAGACAGCAACCTTCCCGGAAAGCTGGAAGCACGCCGAGATCACCGCCTTACTCAAGAAACCCAAGGCAGACCCCAAGGACCTCAAGAACGTCCGACCCATCTCTCTGCTCCCGTTCCCCGCGAAGGTCACCGAGAAAATCGTCAACAAACAACTGACCCGCTACCTCGAGGAGAACAACATCCTGGACCCTTCCCAGTCCGGCTTCCGCAGCAACCACAGCACCGAAACCGCCCTCATCGCCGCCACCGATGACATCAGGACCCTGCTAGACAACGGAGAAACAGCAGCCCTCATCCTCCTGGACCTATCAGCCGCCTTCGACACGGTCTGCCACCACACACTACGAACACGCCTTCACGACGCCGGGATCCAAGAGAAGGCCCTGGACTGGACCACATCCTTCCTCTCCAGCAGAACACAAAGCGTCCGCCTCGCCCCTTCCAATCCAAAGCCACCAAGATCATCTGCGGCGTACCCCAAGGCTCCTCCCTCAGCCCAACGCTGTTCAACATCTACATGGCACCCCTCGCCCACGTCGCCCGACAGCACAACCTCAACATCATCTCCTACGCCGACGACACCCAGCTGATCCTCTCCCTCACCAAAGACCCTCACACCGCCAAAGCCCACCTCC
Source organism: Calotriton arnoldi (assembly GCA_963921515.1). Taxonomy (NCBI): domain Eukaryota; kingdom Metazoa; phylum Chordata; class Amphibia; order Caudata; family Salamandridae; genus Calotriton; species Calotriton arnoldi. The sequence continues at coordinate 426,546 of CAWUFW010000829.1, read as the reverse complement.
ACGAAGGAATGAAGGCCGCCGCCGAATGGATGAGGACCAGCCGCCTGAAGCTGAACTCGGACAAGACGGAGGTCCTCATCCTTGGTTCCAACCCTTCAGCATGGGACGACTCCTGGTGGCCGACATCACTGGGAACAGCCCCGACACCCACCGACCACGCACGCAACCTAGGGGTCATCCTCGACCCCACCCTCTCCATGACTAAGCAGGTCAACGCCGTTTCCTAATCCTGCTTCAACACCCTCCGAATGCTCCGCAGGATCTTCAAGTGGATCCCCACTGAAACAAGAAAAATAGTCACCCAGGCCCTCGTCACCAGCAGGCTGGACTACGGAAACGCCCTCTACGCAGGAACGACGGCTAAGCTCCTGAGACGGCTGCAACGCATCCAGAACGCCTCTGCACGTCTTATCCTCGACATCCCCCGACGCAGCCACATCACACCCCACCTGAGAGACCTGCACTGGCTCCCTGTCAACAAGAGGATAACCTTCAAGCTCCTCACCCACGCACACAAAGCACTCCACAACTCCGGATCAGCCTACCTCAACAGACGACTCAGCTTCTACACCCCCACCCGCCAGCTCCGCTCCACCAGCCTCGCCCTCGCCACAGTCCCCCGCATCCGGAAAACGACCGCCGGCGGCAGATCCTTCTCCCACCTCGCCGCCAAGACCTGGAACACCCTCCCCACCAACCTTCGGCAGACCCAAGACCTACTGGCCTTCAGAAGACTCCTCAAGACCTGGCTCTTTGATCAGTAGCAGCACCACCCCCCTCTTCCCCCAGCGCCTTGAGACCCTCGCGGGTATGTAGTGCGCTTTATAAGTGACATGATTGATTGATTGATTGACGTTCAGTTGACCACGACGGATGCTTTTCTCAGCATTTGCGGGGTTGTCCGAGTCTGTCACACTCACGTTATGCTATGTTGCAGCGTTCGCGTACGAGTCTGTCGCGTCGGGATAATGCTAACCTGTGTGGCATCGTTCGCGTACGAGTCTGTCACGTCGGGATTATGCTGACCTGTGTGGCATCGTTTGTGTACGAGTCTGTCGCGTCGGGATAATGCTAACCGGTGTGGCTGCGTTCGCGTACGAGTCTGTCGCGTTGGGCTTATGCTAACCTATGTGGCATCGTTCGCGTACGAGTCCGTCGCGTCGGGCTCTTTTATGGCCGAATCACTGGTTTCCGTACTTGTCGGTCGTACGTCCTGTGCTCCGTCCGAGTCGGTTGTGTTTCACACGCATTGCATCGTACTCCGCCGGTCGTACAGCGCGTGTACGTGTCGGTCGGTATACATACCCGGTCCGTGTCGGTCGGAACGGTTTCCGTCCGGGATCGGAATCGGCTCCTTAATAGTGATTTTTAATTAATATTATTAATATATAAAAAAATTATAATATTAATTATTACATTGTTTAATTTTATATATACATGTTTTGTAATTTGTAAGTATTTATTAAGAATATGTACAAAATGTAACAAATGTTAAATAAATACTTACAAATTACAAAACATGTATATAACATGTATTTTTTGTAAACATTTCAAAAGTTTATTCATTACTGTATAATATGTATTTAAATAAAAGTATTGAATTTTAATAATTTAGGCAGCCATATTTGTTTTACAGTTAGTAACAGCTTACTTTTGTTTTGGGTTATTTCTGAGGGGAGAAGCTCGCGGTTGGAAGCTGCGTCATGTTGAGGAAGGTAAGTGTAATTTTCTTTAATTTAACTAAGTTTTTAATTTAACATTTGTTACATTTTGTACATATTCTTAATAAGCATTGTACATAATATAAATTAATATGGAATTATAATAATATATAGTATATAATTTATAATATTTATTATTATAATTTTACAATGTAGAAACAATGTTATATAATTTTTAACATACAAGTACAATATTATTGTATTTTTTGTAAACATTTCAAAAGTTTATTCATTACTGTATAACATGTATTTAAATAAAAGTATTGAATTTTAATAATTTAGGCAGCCATATTTGTTTTACAGTTAGTAACAGCTTACTTTTGTTTTGGGTTATTTCTGAGGGGAGAAGCTCGCGGTTGGAAGCTGCGTCGTGTTGAGGAAGGTAAGTGTAATTTTCTTTAATTTAACTAAGTTTTTAATGTAATTTGAAGCTAGTTAGGTGGTAGGTAGTGTGTCTAGTGTTAGGTTTTTGTATTTTTGACGAGTTTTATGTGTACGTTAGATTTTACTGAGATGTCGATAGTTCGTGTTTGTGGCCTAGTTTAGAGAGGTTAGAGTTTGTTGCAATATGTGTGGATATGGTGTTCGAAATTTTTGTAATTGTGTTTAATTATAGTATATGTGTATATTTGTGTGGGTGGGATTGTTTTTCTATTTTATTACAGGTTTTCGTTGTTGGAAGTCGCCGTTTGGAGGAAATTGCGTTTTTTAAATTAAGAAGTGTGTATTAGTTTAGTAAACTAATATTTATTTAACACTTTCTTAATTTTTCGGGTTTTCCTGGAGCGTTTCTTTTTTAATACTTTTTTCGGGTTTTTTATGGTTTATTCGATTTGGATTGACGGACCTAGGATTGTTTTTTAAACAGATGGATTTTTCCATTTTTGGGGGCATTTTTTGGGACATTTGGTATTATGATATACCTGGATAGATTTACTGGAGTTGGGATATTATTTCTTCAGCTACGGAAACTGTAAGTTAATTTTATTAATTATTGTGGGAGGGAAATGTTAAAGAAATTACTGTTATTGTGTGTTATATTTTCTAAAATATAACTAAGATGTCAATATATTTATGTTTTTAAATAAATATATGAGACAAAAAAATTATATTTGTGAAAATATAAAAAAATTATATTTCTATTTTTAAATTGTTTTTGGAGAAAAGTATTAATATTTTTGGTGCAGTTATAGGTTAAAGTAGGCTTTTAGCTATTGTTGATAGGTATTCTAGGCCTCTTGTTGTTGGATATAGTCTTACTTTACTTTGTAGGTACTCAAACATTTGTTTAGTTTCTTTGGTAAGTTTTGGGGCTATTTGGGTTACAGATTGCTCCATTCTTAGTTGTTGGTAGCTCTGTTCTTTTTGGAGAGATTGTAGGAGTTTTAGTAGGGTAGGTGTGCCTCTGTCTGTTGTTGCTTGGAAGGCATTATGCCATCCTTCAACAGCATTGTTTGATTTGGCTTGTTTATTTAGTGTGCTAAGGTATACATTCCACCATGGTATGTGGAATTTAGGTAGTCTTCTATGTCCTGATCTGTGGAGTCTTTCCACCCAGGTATCCTCAAAATAATCTAAGAGGGAACTTAATTTTTGTTCGTTTCTTTGGTAGTATGGGCTTTCTAGTAGTAGGTTGTAGTGTTCGGCCACGTCAGTAACTGGGACGTAGGCTAGTGCTATAAGTTTTTTAACTTGATATGCAAAAGTACTGTTAGTTGCATATTCAACACATAGGGCCAGATTCCGATCTCACTTGTAAAGCCCTCCGTCCGACTCGGATCCATAGGGCTTTATGAGCAAATCGTGCACCAGGAGTCCGAGCCAGCGAGTACAATGCATTCACATGCTGAAAGACTCGGTTCGCTCAGACTCCCATTGAACTTAATGGGAGCCTGTATATTGGACGCGTACACAGGCTCCCATCGTGAAAATGGGTGGGTGGGGAAAAGCGTACACCCTGTGGCGGGCATCCATGGTGCCCGCCACACTGTGCATGCATGGGAAGGGGGGACCCATGGGTACACCCACGGGTCTGAATTGGAGGGCTCCAGGTGGTGGAGGGCCTGCTACGGGCCCCAAAAGCACGAATCCGGCAGCTTTTTTGAGCCGGATATACCGGATCGTGAAGGCTGTTCGAATCGTGCATCATACTTGCTCGCTTGGAAACAGACTCCATAGAACTGTACGAAGCGTCTGCGTAAGAGTCGTACGGACAGGAGCGGGTTGGGAAACGATTCGGTCGGCGCGTACGCGATCCTTGCATCGTACTTGGTCGTTCGGACCTGTGTACGAATCGGACGGGAAAAAGGGCTGCGAATCGGATCCGTAAAAGCCAAATCCGATTCGTAGGCCTTCCGAGCGAGATCGGAATCGGCCCCTTAGTGCTGATTTTTGTAGGTGTCTCCATAGACATTGATTGAAATGATAGTAGCAACCCTGAATTGCTGTATGTAGGTAGCATTTTAGGATTGCATTAATCATTGCTTGCTCAAAATCAATAATTATTTTCTGTGGGAAATAATTATTGGTTTCTTGTTTTATCTTGGTTAGGATTTCCATATAGGTAGAGTTTTGTTTATTAGGGAGTAAGGCATAGATAAAAGGAATGTTTGTGTTTTGGTATAGGGCATGGACTGTGTATAACTGATAAAATGGTTTGGGACATATTTTAAAAGTCCCATCCATCAACCATGTTTCTGATTGTTGCAGTTTGCTTACACTATTTGCAGTAGCAAACATAATAATTATTTTGTCTTTGCATTTGTTATCGTAAAGTATAAATGGTTCTTCGTTATGGGTTATTGCTAGTTCTGGGGGAATCTCTACCTATGTAACCTATGTTTTTGGGGCAGGTGTGGTGGTGTTAGTGGATTTTTTTGTCTAGCTATTGTTCTTTTTAAGGAAGCAATAGAGGGAGGGCATTTGGGCAGAAGCATGTTCGGGTACTCTGAGCAACTCATGTTTTAAGATTTCTGTGGTGTATTTGTCTGAGCTAGTGCTAGCTTCTTTTATGGTATCTAGAGCACTTCTTACTTCAATTTCTGTCACATTTGGGGGTGGTTATGTTCTTTCACATATGTAACAGTTGTTTCTTTGGTTGTAGCCCTCCCATAACATTTATTGGAATAGTATTTACTGCATTTCCAATTAACTTTTAGTCCACTTTGGTTTTCTTGGGTATAGACGTACCCCATGTAACATAGTAACATCTTTCCTTTTTGAGAGGTAATAAATTGTGCGCCTTCAGTCATTGTGTTCTTTTTAATGCTAAGAGAAATGTATATACAAATTACTAAAAATAATACAGTATAGATTTGTTATTCATACATATGCATTTTTCAATATATACTTACAATGTTGATTATGATGTAAAATTTAAACTTGATGCACTTCCTTTGGTGTTTTATTGCAGATGTGTAGAAGATGTTTCTGTTGGTATAAAAAAAGATAATATTAATTCTTTTGTTTTATTTTGTACTAAGTGGTGGGGAATTTGGGAGAAAGTGGGGCTTTGGGTGGGTATTTTCTGTTTTATAGAAAGGATTTTATACTTACTTTATTTCAGCTTTTATTATTCATGCTGTACTTGGATTGTTTGGATGTTTTCAAAAATTTCTGTAGAAGAGATATAAAATTAAAACATACATATTAGGTATTTATTATGTCTAAATATTTTGTGTTGAAGAATAGTAGTACAGTTAAATTATAAATGGAATTTTACTTACTTTGTGTAGTTCTAAATTGTATTTCTGTAATGAAGTCTTGTGTTCTGGCAGCAATCTAGCAGAGTTTTCCCTTCTTATTTCTTGTAGGTGTAAGGTGTAAACTAAACATTATTTTCTTTTGGTTTATATAGTGCTTATTTAATTGATTGTTTTCTGTGATTGGTTTATTTTATTAGTGTGAGCCTTTTATTCTTTGTTGTTTATTGTTTCAATTGTTTTGGCAGTTGTTTTCCATATATGGAAAACGCTAATTGAGAAGTAGTTAGCGTTAACTTTTTTTTTTATAACGGATTTAGTGTGTGAAATGTGTTTAACATTTTGTTTGATGTTAAATGCTGTGTGCATATTAGTTATTTCGATTTTAAATAATAATTATTATTGTGTTTACAAAATATTTTAGGGTTTTATATCTAAAAAAATTAAAAATAGATTGTATATTTATTTTTTGTGTGGAGTGTATGTTTATAGTTAAAATAAAAAAATTGGTGTTAATATATGTTATTTTTAACTATATTTAATTTGTCAATATTTTGAAGAAAACGATATTTTTGCTGTCTATATTGTTGTTATCGATATTTTGGACATGTATATTTTTAAACTAAGTTCGATATTTTAGTTAACGATATTTATGAGTTCGATAATGCTGCAAATGATATTTATGTTTGTCGATAACATGGTGTCGATATTTGTGTATTTTTTAATTAAGTATAGGTTGTCGATAATAGTGAAATCGATATTTTGGTGTCGATAAAATGGTAGGTCGATATTGTGTCTGTCGATATTATGTCAGTGATCCGTTTTATACATCTAGCATCTTCAGATGCATAACACATATGAGAATACATGTGCAAGTACACACATATCCCAGTCACAAGTCCAGGCAGACCTTAAAACTTGACGGACTACACTTCCAATTTGAAACAGACACCTAAAATTATGTGGTGTACTTGAACTGTACCTTTCCATACACATGCAAACTACCATAGTCACTAATCCATCTACTAATGTACACATATTAGTATACACAAACTATTTCAAACATCATTTCACTACAATAAAACAAACTACAATACATATCTGTGCATTTCATAATGTATTTCAAACATCATAGTTCTCAAATAATTTCAAAAGTATGAAAATAAAAATTTTTATATCTAAAAATATCACTACAAAGAGTAAAGCACTACTGCATAATACATAATACACCTCACAAATTTCTAACTCACCTTTCAAATAGTATTGCAGAATATCAAATATCAGAAACTCGTAAAAGATTTTCTTTTGCACACAATATATGTAAGGCACCACTCTCAACAAGATAAAACCAGTAATGGCAAACTTTCCCTCTCTTTCTGTACACAAATAAATGTAAGTAACAAATCAAATTGCTTTCTACATCATTTCAAATTGCGAAACAAATTTCTATTGGTTACACATATTAAACCTTTCTAACTGTCTTCTAAAAGTGCCCAAACTGGTTATGTAATTTTCTGGCGTTGCGACTCCACTGTGGTGCCGCAGTGTAGAGTCGCGATGGAACTGCGAATCTATGCGGGAGTTCAAAAACCTATTTCTAATAAAACCAGTTTTTTTTTAAAACAACAGACTACTTCTACACATACTACTGACTTAGAAAAACTTAATTTAGTAACATATCACTTATTTATAAGCAACCATTTAACATTTAAAATCAACAGTTAACTTTTAACCCTTCCCCCATTCACCTTAATCCCAGTTTCCATAGCAACACTTTCTGCAACATTCAACTGTACTGGCAGGTCACAAGTTCACCATATTTTACACTTCAGCACAGTAGCTTACACATGCAAATAGCAGGTGTGGTTGACTTTTGCAAAATATTAGCTAATCATATCTACTGTACCTTTCAAACATTATTTAATAACCAATAAGGAACATGCTTCTTCAGGAAAGCAACATGCATCTTATTTTTCAGTGCATAATGTTAATGAACAGCCAATCATGTATCAGCTTTTTAAAAAACAGCATTTTCTCCACCATTTTAGATACCTCTTATTCTACCAACTGACTACCTAAGCTACAGAAATCTTTTCATTCCTTTCAGACATCCCTTCAAGATGCTTACAGTATGGATTGTAGGGCACAGCAATGTTTTCTGGTGTAAAAGGTATGCAGAACACAGAGGTATTGACAAAGACCTAGGTTTGCAAAATGTGGATATTAAATGGATTGCACAGAGAGGATTAAAGTGGCACCAATTGATGCCTTTGGCTAAAACCTTTTTGCATTTCCAGCCCCCTAACCTCATGATTGTGCACTGTGGTGGCAATGACCTAGGCACATTGACTGGAGTAGTACTGCAAATGCTCATGAAGGATACCTCTGCACAATTGATGTTACTTTTGCCTCAAACTGTCTTTGTATTTTCTAATATATGCCAAAGACAGAAATGGAAGTGGTCAAATCAATTCTGTCCACAGATTGAGAAGGCTAGGAAGAATGTCAATAAAGCTGTTTCTGCTTAACTCAGAGATCATAGAATGGGGTCCATCTATAACAACAATCTACGTTTTGATAAGGATGACATCTACAAAAGTGATGGAGTTCACTTCACAGATGAAGGAAACAGAGTTTTTCTCAACAACCTTAAGCTGTGCATCTGCACTTACATGTAGCTCCAACAAAGTCATAATGAAAACAAGGGCTCTTTTGAGAGTCACCCATTACAACCAACAGTGAATCTTATTTTTTTTTTTTTAAATACAAACTCTTTTTTAATTTTTGGGGTGATTTGCGTACTCATCGCGAATCCAAAACAAAAACACTAATTCAATGTACTACAACACAATACACTTTTCAAGTTTAACTTTTCATTTTTTTATATTATAACAAACTCTATCAAATGTAATTTAATTATTGACTTAAATGTCACTAACTCTATAAAATAAGTTCACAAATGCAACACTAAATACCTTCTAAATTATATACTATTAAATTATTTATTTAAGGTAGATCCGCGAATCCACAGCGACGTTACACTGGGGGGCCGTGCTGAGAGCCGTGATGGAATCGCGACTCCTATCTCGAGAGAAAAAATAAATAATGAATGCCCCCAGTTCCATTAACCGATGTCGGCCCTGGGGACCGCATCCCCCGGGGCCTGGCCATTTTCTATATATATATATTTTTTTTTAAAAAGAGAGGGGCCGCGTGGCCCCCCTCCTCTGGCCAATTATGGCCCCGGGGACCCCATCCCCTGGGGCCGACCTTATGTTTTTATTTTTTTTTAAAGGGAGGGGGCCGCGCTGCCCCCCTCCTGGGCCATTTTCGGCCCCGGGGACCCCATCCCCCGGGGCATGGCCTCACTGTTGGGGACTGCGGGGGAGCACCAATGCCCCCGCGGTCCCTGCCGGCTCCTCGCCTCTTTGCCCAAAAGGGCCGGGGGTACGCAACAGACCCCCATATTAGGATAAAGAGTGCTCCGGGGAGGTGGTTGTCCCCGGGGCAGTGTGGGGGGGCTCAAGCCCCCCCACACATAATTTTTAAACCTAGCCCCGGGGAGGTGGCGGTCCCTGGGGCTGTGGGGAGGGGCGCAAGGCCCCCCGCATTTGAACATTAAAGCCCCAGGGAGGTGGCGATCCCCAGGCCTTGGGGGGGCCGCGAGGCCCCCCACCCATTATTTTGAAATGCCCCAGGGAGGTCGTGGTCCCCGGGGCTGTGGGGGCCCTCGCGGCCCCCGCATATATTTTACACATTGCCCCCGGGACCTGGCCCACCCAGGGGCTTATTAAAACGAAGCGCTTTGCTTTTTTTAAACAAAAAATCAGTGGGATTCATGTAGGGTCCGTGAATCCCGCTGGAAAAAAAATGCATTTTTGGGCCCTGGGGTCCCTGTGGGACCCCCTGAGCAGGCCTAGGGGATCAGGGTGTTTCTACCCTGCCCCCTTTTCTTTTTTAAATCTTTTTTACTGTTTTCTCATGACTCGGTTCAACCGAGTCACAAGATGGCTGCCAACACTTCTTGGTTTGAAGTGTTAGCAGCCAATCAGAATCAAGAGCTTGCTCGGGAGGGTTTGCGGATCCACCGCGGTCACCAGATATCGAAAAAAAATTATGTATGTATTTCTCAGGAACTGCTGAATGGATTTACACCATTTAAAAAAAAGGTCACTTTCTGAACCGAGACCTACCTTTTTGCCAGATTTGGTGTAATTCCGTTCAGCAGTTTGGGCTGTAGGTTTGGTAGCTTTGTCTAAAGTTTCCTACGGAAATTAACATGGAGAAAATGCATTTTGGGACCACCCTTTTTCCCCGGCCATCGCTTGATGAATCACCCCGAAACTTTCAAGACAGGAGCTGACCGAAGCAGCGCATTAGTTTAGAAAATTGTGCGAAGATTCATCGAACAAGGCTAAAGATATTGGCAAATCAAAAAACGGTCTTCCTATGGAAACAAGGTCCAAACTATAACTACCTACTGGCGATATCTATACATCTATCTATATATATATATCTATATATATATATAAAATATATATATATAGATATATATATTCACTGAAAAACCACAGGTTTCAGGGACGTTATAGTTAGTTGGACATTTCACTCGTACAAAACCAGAGAAATTCGGCCGTTATAGTTAGTTCAGCTAACTATAACTCGCGCCCCCGCAATGCACTGCTGATGACGTCACATATTACATCATTCATGACATGGTCAGTGACATCACTGATGACATCACTGATGACATCTCAAATGACATCACTGATGACATCATCCATGTGATAATCTGATGCACCTCCTCATACCCTAATATAACCTTTGATACACCCACTCTAAAATACAGACTACCATTTTCGAAACTATAGACACACCAATACCAGTTAGTACATACCCACTCACTAATTCCTAGGTCTACATACACATCCACTCATTCACCCATACAGTCACTCATACATGCAGTCAACCATCAATACAGCATTATCATATGCACTCACATATCTATACAGACACTCACACACCGCCACTCATCCATAGAGTTACTCACACACCTAGTCAGTCATGCAAAGAATCAATCACACTCCCATTTACTCACCTATACAGTTATACACACCGCCTCACTTATTCAAACATATACTAACACATAACACTCTTATACAATAACTAATACAAGCACACACTGATTCATACAGCCACTCTAACAATCACTCACTCTCACATATAGTCATTTATATACTCCAACACTCACATATACTGCCTTTCACATATGCAGTTACTCACACATGTACCACTAAGACGTCCATTCACTCACCAACACACCCATACACACACTCACCCACCCATACAGCCCTTCACAGATGCACTCTTGAACCGATACACACAGTGAATCATCCACTCACACATCTATGCACAGAGTCACACCCCCACCCACCCACAGAGACACTCAGGCACCCATACAGATACTCAGACAACCAATCAATAACCCATATAGATCCTCATTTAGCTACTCACCAACCCATGCAACCGCTTACACACCAACTGACAAACTAAACTGTGTGAATGTCTGTATCAGTCACTAACCCATGCATTCAGTAAGACACATTTAATCACTCACTTATACAGTCAGTCACGCACCTACTAAATCATCCATCCAGACACTTATACACCCACTCATTCTTCAATACACCTTGGCATATATATAAAACATATTTAAACTTTACAGAAACACACAGTCACTGGATGATGTCATCAGTGATGTCATCAGTGATGTCATTTGAGATGTCATCAGTGATGTCCCTGACCATGTCATGAATGAAGGAATATATGTGATGTCATCAGCAGTGCATTGCGGGGGCGCGAGTTATAGTTAGCTGAACTAACTATAACGGCCGAATTTCTCTGGTTTTGTACGAGTAAAATGTCCAACTAACTATAACGTCCCTGAAACCTGTGGTTTTTTCAGTGAATTTCTAAGGTTTTTTAAATGCTAATTTCTAACTATAACTTCCCTGAAACCTATGGTTTTTGCAGTGAATATATATATATATATATATATATATATATATATATATATATATATATATATATATTACAAACAGGATTGCCCAGAAATGGAGCCGCACTCCGCTGCAGGTAAGTATCCACTTTAATAATGACACACATGCGGCTTCCCATCCCGCTTTTCGTCTCGCGGCCTGACGCGTTTCGAAGTCTTTTCTACTTCTTCATCAGAGGCATGTCAGAACCCAGTTTCCTGCTGCCACATCTTCCCGCTGCGTGTCCTACGATTTCATTGGCTGCCGGTGCGCCAAATTTGAATGGTTCATTCTTCCCAAAGCACGCTGGGATATGTAGTCCATTTTGCATTTTTCTTCCCTCCAGTGGGTTGGTTTCCCAACATTTTCTTTAGAGACACCTTTTCTCAGCCCTCCAGTGGGCTCCAGGATGAATGAACCATTCAAATTTGGCGCACCGGCAGCCAATGAAATCGTAGGACACGCAGCGGGAACATGTGGCAGCAGGAAACTGGGTTCTGACATGGCCTCTGATGAAGAAGTAGAAAAGACTTCGAAACGCGTCAGGCCGCGAGACGAAAAGCGGGATGGGAAGCTGCATGTGTGTCATTATTAAAGTGGATACTTACCTGCAGCGGAGTGCGGCTCCATTTCTGGGCAATCCTGTTTGTAATATATATATATATATATACATATATATATATATATATATATAACTCATGCCCCGCAATGCACTGCTGATGATGTCACATATTACATCACTCATGACATGGTCAGTGACATCACTGATGACATCTCAAATGACATCACTGATGGCATCATCCACTTAATCTCTGATGCACCTACTCATACCCTAATATAACCTTTCATACACCCACTCTAAAATACAGACTACCAGTCTCGAAACCATAGACACACCAATACCAGTTAGTACATAACTACTCACTGATTCATAGGTCTACACACACATCCACTAACTCACCCATACAGTCACTCATACATGCAATCACTCATCAATACAGCCACTATTATATGCACTCATATACCCATACAGACACTCACACATCGCCACTCACCCATAGAGTTACTCACACACCTAGTCAGTCACCAAAAGAGTCAATCACAATGCCATATACTCAACTATACAGTTCTACACACACCACCTCACTTATTCACAGATACTAACACATACTTACTCTCTTATACAATCACTGACACAAGCACACACTCATCCATACATCTACTCTCACAATCACTCACTTTCACATACAGTCTCTTATATACTCCATCACTCACATATACTGCCATTCACATATGCAGTTACTCACACATATACCACTGAGACATCCATTCACTCACCAACACAGCCATATGCACACTCACTCACCCATACAGCCCCTCGCAGATACACTCATGAACCCATACACCCAGTGAATCACCCACTCACACATCCATGCAGGTAGTCACACAACACACAGACACTCAGGCACCCATACAGGTACTCAGACAACCAATCAATAACTCTTATAGACAATCATGTACCTATTCACCAACCCATGCAGCCACTTACAAACCAACTGACAGACTGATACAGACAATCACACAGATTAGTCACTCACCCATACATTCACCCAGACATGTATAATCACTCACTTATGCAGTCAGTCACACACTGACTGAATCATCATTTATATATCACAGTCCTAAACTTTTTAGAAACACTCACAGTCACTTGATGATGTCATCAGTGATATCATCAGTGATGTCATTTGAGATGTCATCAGTGATGTCATCAGTGATGTCACTGACCATGTCATGAGTGATGTAATATGTGACGTCATCAGCAGTGCATTGCGGGGGTGTAAGTTATAGTTAGCTCAGCTAACTATAATGGCTGAATTTCTCTGGTTTTGTACGAGTGAAATGTCAGACTAACTATAACGTCCCTGAAACCTGTGGTTTTTTCAGTGAATATCTAAGGTTTTTTAAATGCTAATTTCTAACTACAACGTCCCTGAAACCTGTGTTTTTTTCAGTGAATTTTATATATATATATTCAATCTCCTCTCACTCTTACAAGGAAGGAATCAGCACTCAGGTTGTAGTTTGGAAGTATTTAATCTGCAAAGGATGCGATCCACGCGTTTCGGCTCGTCCGAACCTTGATAACGATACAAGACGTCATTGTAGCTTCCTTATTTAAATGTACAAATGCCTCCAGTTGCCAACATTAACAAAGGACTACATATTACTTTAATCCAAAAAGCTGACGGCCTTATTGGCCTGGTCACAATGTGAAAATTCAGGAATTGATACAATAAAGAAAAGAAAACAAGTGTTAATATGCACACAATGTCATTTCAGCATATCTTGCCCTGTGACCGCCGTACCTGTATGTTCGTCAACGTGACTTGTTCATAATAAACATACTTAGGATTGCACACATCAACATAAACAATGGACTACACATTACTTTAAAGTGAAGGCTATCGGCCATATTGATCTGGGCACGTTGCGTATTATAATGGTTCTTACACGAAAGAAAAGAAAAAAAAGGGGCGTTAATATACACACGCTATCCCTAAATAAAGTTCTAGCGATTATAGTTCCATTCCATTCACAGCTCATTTGAGATGTCATGAGTGATGTCACTGACCATGTCATGAATGATGTAATGTCTGAGGTCATAAGCAGTGCATTGCGGGGGCGTAAGTTATAGTTAGCTCAGGTAACTATAACTGCTGAATTTCACTGGTTTTGTACGAGTGAAATCTGAGTCTAACTATAACGTCCCTGTAATCTTTGTTTTTTTCAGTGAATGTCTAGGTTTTTTTTAACGTTAAGTAAGATGCCTATCACAATGGATGGTGGGGGTTGGAAGCAGGGTCTGGCCTGGCATTGTGCTGCCCCCCACCAAGCTTGCTGCTCCTGCCTCCCCTCCTCCTTGCCATCCATCGTCCAAGTCCATGCCCCTGCTCCCTCATTACAGCCCTGTGTGGCCGTTCAATCAATCAATCAGGGGTTTATAAAGAGCGCTACTCACCCGTAAGGGTCTCAAGGCGCTGGGGGTGGGAGGGCAGCTCCGGATTAGTCAAAAAGCCAGGTCTTGAGGCTCCTCCTGAAGGTGTGCAGAGTGGGGGAGCGTCGGATGTTGACTGGGAGCTCGTTCCAGGTCTTTGCTGTGACGTAGGAGAAGGCTCTTCTGCCTGCTCTGGTTCTGCGGATGCGTGGGGTCTCTGCCAGGGCTAGGTCAGTGGAGCGGAGGCTCCTTTTGGGTACGTGGAAGGAGACTCTTTCTTTGAGGTATTTGGGTCCGATGTTGTGGAGGGATTTGTAGGCGTGGGTGAGTAGCTTGAAGGTTACTCTCTTCTCGATGGGGAGCCAGTGGAGGTCTCGTAGGTGCGGGGTCATGTGTTTGTGTCGTGTGGTTCCAAGGATGAGTCTGGCTGCGGTGTTCTGGGTTGTTTGGAGCTCGTGTAGCAGGGTTTTGTTGATTCCGGCGTAGAGGGCATTGCCGTAGTCCAGTCTGCTAGTTACGAGTGCGTGGGTGACGGTCTTTCTGCATTCGTGGGGGATCCACTTGAAGGTCTTGCGGAGGGAGTTGAAGCAGGTCGAGGCAACGGCGTTGATCTGGCGGGTCATGGTGAGGGAGGAGTCTAGAATGAAGCCGAGGTTCCGAGCGTGGTCCGTTGGGGTGGGGGGCTTTCGGAGGGCAGGGGGCCACCAGGAGCTGTCCCATGCCGTGGGGGAGGGTCCAAGGACGAGGACCTCGGTCTTCTCGGAGTTCACTTTTAGGCAGCTGTTGCTCATCCAGGCTGCGACGTCTTTCATTCCATCTTGGAAGCTGAGTCTGGTGTCTTTGGGGTTCTTCGTGAGAGAGAGGATGAGCTGGGTGTTGTCAGTGTAAGATACTATGCTGAGCCCATGCTGTTGAGGATCCTTGGGGTACTCCACAGTTGATCTCTGTAGGTTCGGAGAGGAAGGGAGGGAGTATGATCCTTTGGGTTCTGCATGAGAGAAAGGAGCGGATCCAGTCGAGGGCGGTTCC
Source organism: Calotriton arnoldi (assembly GCA_963921515.1). NCBI lineage: Eukaryota > Metazoa > Chordata > Amphibia > Caudata > Salamandridae > Calotriton > Calotriton arnoldi. The sequence continues at coordinate 411,059 of CAWUFW010000829.1, read as the reverse complement.
TCATATACTGGCGTCGTGGAGTCTGGCTGCGAGGGTGCGCTGTGAGACGGTGTCGAAGGCCACGGAGAGGTCTAGTAGGATGAGGGCCGCAGTGTGGCCCGGGTCGAGGAGCATGTGGATGTCATCAGTGGCGGCAAGGAGGGCAGTCTCGGTGCTGTGGTTGCTGCGAAATCCAAACTGGGAGGAGTCGAGGATGGCGTTTTCTTTGATGAAGGTGGTTAGCTGGGTGTTGATGAATCTCTCGGTGACTTGTTGTTGTGCCACTGATCTTCCCGCCTTCTCTGAACAGTTAGCTTGCTGCCCCATCCACCTCATCCCTATCCTCTGTTGTCTGAATCCATCCACTAGCCTCCTCCCTCCTGCCATGCATGGTCTGATGTGCTGCCACTGCCCTCCATTTAGCATGATGTCCCAGTCCACTCCTCCTGCCCTCCATTGCCCAATTCTATGCCCCATCATTGACCTCCTGCTTAGCCTCTGTGCTTAGCTTGCTGCCCCTACTCTCCTTCCCCCTGCCCTCCGATGTCTGTGTGCATGCCCCTGCTCCATCCTTTGTGCCCACCATGTTCCATGGACCTTCCCCTCCTATCTACTCTGAGTGTTCTGTTGAGCTGCCACTCCTCTCCCACCTGCCTAGCATTGTCAGATGACTGTAACCTGTCCCTGCCACCTCCACCCTGCCTGTCCATGTTCCATGCCCCTATCCCCTTCCTCCTGTCCTCCATGGTCCATTTTACTGCCACACCCTTCTGCCCTCCCTGGTCTGTTGTGCTGCAACTGCTCTTCCTGCCTGCCCCGCGTGGTCTGCTGTGAGGCCCCTTCCCCTGAACTCTCTTGTCTGTGCCCAGCTCCTACCCCTCCCTTCTATCCTCCATGGTCCTTTGTGCATGCCCCTGCCCCCTCCTTCTTGCCCATCATGGCCATTGTGCTGCCACTAACCCTCACGCTTGCCATGCATGGTCTTCTGTGCTGCCATGGTCCCTCCCACCTTCCCTGTGTGGTCAGCTAGCTGCCCCTGACCCCCTCCCACCTTCCCTCCATGGTCTGTGTGTATGCCATTATAGGCTCACTGTTGCTCTCCATGGTATGTCTTGCTTCTAGTGCCCATCCTCTTGACCTCCATGGTCAGCTTTCTGCTCCTGCCCTGCCCCCTTGCCCCCTGCCCTCTGTTTTCCATGTGCAGACCCCTATTCCCTCCCTCCTGGCTTGTCTGTTCCATTGTAATGTCCCTGATCCCTCCCTCCTGCCCTTTATGGTCCGTTATGCTGCAGCTTTCTCTCCTGTCTGTCCATTATGGTCAGCTAACTGCCATTGCCTCTTTCCCCTCTGTTCTCTGTTGTCCATGTGCATGGTCCTGTCCCCTCCCTATTGCTTTCCATGGATTGTTGTGCTGTACTCCCGTCCCGCATGCCCTGTGTGGTGTATTGTGCTGCTGCAAACCCTGATGCCTGCCCTGTAAGATCAGTTTGGTGCACCTGTCCATGTCCTTCCTGTCCTCTGTTATCCGAGTACATGTCCCTACCCCAATTCCTCCTGCCTTCCATGATCCAATGTACCATACTTGCTAACATTTGGAACTTGGTAAGGGGGAGATTTTGAAAAAAAAAACTGGGGTATTGATTTTCCCCATTGACTTCCATTGAAAAAGAGGAGATTGTAGACAGGAGATAGATCAAATAAAGCCCATTTGGGCTAAAAAACATTGGGCGTTTCCTGGCTGAATCGGGTCTGTTGGCATGTATGGTTGTACTACCACTGCCTCTTCCTTCTCCCCACAATGGTTTATTATATTGCCACAGCCTCTCTTGCCTGTCCTGCATTGTTGGTTTGTTGCCCCTGCCCCCCTTTCCACTGCCCTCCATAGTCTGTTGTGCTGCCACTGCCCTTCCTGCCTCCCCAGTGTGGTCAAATTGTTGCCTCTGCACCCTCCTACCTGCCTTCAATTTTCTGAGTCCGTGCCCCTGGCTTCTGCCTCTCAACAGTATCCTAATGAACAACTAGATTGCTAACATTCTATATTTATTACAAAAGTGTGGCACGCCTGACGTCATCTTGATGTAATCAAAACTGTAATACCTAGAGCATTTCCTTTAGCAATTACAGAAATGAGAGGGTCTTATGTGCATCGAAACTATGGTTAGTGCTCTAAAAAACTAAAATGAGGACATATTTTCTGAGTTTTCAAATAGCGACAAAGCACTTTTAAATTATTTGTTATCTTTATGTTTTCTTATCCAGTTGACCACTTGATTAGATGTTGCACTTAGGGGAGAGGATGTGGTGTTACTTCCAGAGGTGCAGACTTTGCAACTGGGGAACCAGGTTGGAGTTTCTGCGTCAGCTCGACATTCTGTGATTCTGGTCAAATCACTTAATCTCCCCATGTCTACAACCAAAATGAATTTGTCCTTGTGTGATGTAACCCATGCTCATCTAAAGCACTCCAATACCTGACCAGTCTGCACTATATAAAACTGCAAAAAAACAAAAAAGTGTTTTGCACACTTCTGTCATTGGGCTATACGTGGGTTACATCTGGGGAATATTTGTGCTGCATTTGGGCTCTTTTGTCTCTGGTGGCCATCGTGGGAGATTTATTTGTTATGAAGTTTCCTAATTTCCTCATTTACTGCAGTCTCCTCAGTAGAAAATGCTTCCAGTTTTTTACTTTGATTCCATCAAGAAGGCATTGAGATGTGTCACACATTTGCCATAAATTCTGAATGTTAGCACTCTAGCTGCTCATTAGATCACTGTAGTAAAGCTACTGCTCACCAGGGAAGTCTGATGCTGGTATTGAAAGTGCATGTTTCAGTCTGCATGTCTGAATTTTTTAATGAAATAGAAGAGGACTTGAGAAGTCACTCAAAATGTGCCCTCATTTTTCTTTCTTCAGCACTAATCATAATTTCTACGGCAAAATGAACCCCCTCATTTTGTTCCTTTTAAATTAAATGTTTTAAGTGTTACCAGTTTATTCCAATCAAAATGGCTTCAGGTGTGCCATACTTTTGTCATAAGTAAGACTGTTAGCGCTCTAGTTGTTCTTTAGAACACTGTGGGACATTCTGTCATTGGGCTATACGTGGGCTACATCTGGGTGATATTTGTGCTACATTTGTGCTCTTTTGTCTCTGATGGCCATCTTGGGAGACTTATTTGTTATGAAGTTTCCTAACTTCCTCATTTACTGTAGTCTCCTCAGTAGGAAATACTTTCAGTTTTTACTTTGATTCCATTAAGAAGGCATTCAGATGTGCCACACATTTGCCATAAATTCAGAATGTTAGCACTCTAGTTGCTCATTAGATTACTGTAGTAAAGCTACTGCTTACCAGGGAAGTCTGCTGCTATTATTGAAAGTGCATGTTTCAGTCTGCATGTCAGAATTTTTTAATGAAATAGAAGAGGATTTGAGAAGTCAATCAAAATGTGCCCTAATTTTTCTTTCTGCAGCACTAATCATAATTTCTATGGCAAAATGAACCCCCTCATTTTGTTCCATTTTAAATTAAATGTTTTAAGTGTTACCTATTTATTCCAATCAAGATGGCTTCAGGTGTGCCATACTTTTATCATAAGTAAGACTGTTAGCGCTCTAGTTGTTGTGTAGAACACTCTGGGAAGCTGCAGTAGAACACAAAGGAATCAACTGACAGTCTCTGCCCTTGTTGGATGTACATGTTTTACTGAGAATGTCAGACTTCATTCTCACATGACTGAGAAAGATAATGTAAATTTACAGAAAATATGCTCTCAATCAATCATAGTTTATTGTATATGATTACTTAAAATCGTTACAATTTACAATATATAAAAATATTCTTGTCCTACACAAATAATTACAAAACCTCCAACTGAGTCACAACCCAATAACAAACGAATATGCAATTTTTAAAATCTAAACAACATTGAAGATACCCATAGGTTGTTGACTAAAGTGCAAGTGCTGGGCCACCGGCATGCGATGTTATAATTTAAATAAAAGTTACTTTTCCTGGATAGATCTTCCAAGTGGCAAAATACTGTATTATGGGTTCAAAGCAAGGACCATCTGCATTCGCTGTTATAAAAGAGCTGACACAGCTGAGTTAGTCATGTTAAATTAACTAGCCCTATAGAAGTAAAAAATTCTACTGTTCAAATTGTCCCGCAATTGGTTAGGCATTTAGTCCGCTTGTTACGTAGGCCTATGCGTTGATGCAGTTATTCGCCTGAACCCATGTCAGCATTGGTCATGTATTTTTGATTTACACTGGATCGACTTGCCGTAAAAGTTTCCTTACTTCTACCAAAAATTTTACGCCCCTGCAGGACAAGATTATGGAAGACCCTTCCATCCAGCATGTCACAGCTTGCCTGCAGGTGCGAATGTTCAATTCGTTAAAAATGGGTTTTAAAAGCAGTCTCCTCAAGTCCATAACTGCAGGGCATGCGCATAGCAGATGAGCTAATGTTTCATTAAGGAAGCCACATAATCGACAGCGCGCTGTTTGTTGGTTGTTTTTCCAAGATGGCTGTAGGTCTTTCGAATCGTGCATGCCCAACCGGAAATCAATAAAGCTCTTTTTTAGCACAACGCTGAAGTGGGCTACTAAGTAAGCTTGTGGCTTTAAAGACGTGTAAGAGTTAATCACAGTCCACCCATGCCGACGTTTGGAAATTGCTTTTTTATCTTCCAAGAAAGATTTCTTCTTTGTTGCATCATTAACCGATTTACTGAAATTTGCCCGGTCTGTCGTGCTGTCCCATGCTAATTGTAGTTCAAGCTCCGACAGACATTTTCTCAGGTGTGTTTCTTGATCCATCTGGTTTTTAATTTCTTCCCAGCAAAGACTATCCAATGAGCCAGGCTGGTTTGAGCGAAACTTTTGACATAGCTTCACGAAGCAATTCATGCTCCTGAATTTCTGATTCTGGAGGCCGAACTCCAACCGAACCTGGGCTGGGGAGGCACACTTTGGCAGATTGAAGACGGCCTTGTAAACATTCGTCTGAAGTTCGTTTAACAGGTCAGCCTCCTTGCCGCACCAAATAACTAGGCCATATGACAATGTGGGAAGAATTTGGGCTGCCATCACTTTTAAGAGATGGTTATGATTCGGGCAGCCCAGTTTTTTATACAGTGATCTGTGTGCGAAGATTAGCGATTGCGCTTTTGCTTTTAGGTCCATTTTGTGTTCCTTATATGTTGAACCCCGCCCCAGTTTTATGCCGAGGTATATGTAGGAAGCTTTCTCTTCTACAGTTGCCCCTTTTACAAGCCATTTGAACTTAGGGGCATATTAGCAAGGGCGTTATCGCCGCTTTAGCGGCACTTTTTGCCGCTAAAGCAGCGATATTTCTATCGCCCTATTAGCAAGCTGTCGCTAACAGCTGTTAGCGTACAGCTTTATGGCGAAAGCGACCGTTTTGGTGCCGCTTTGCATGTCAGCGATATTTATCGCTAATGACATGCAAAGTAGGCGTTCCCAACTAAAAGCGACTGCAAACAGTCGCAAACACAACTTCCCCCTATTACCAATGCCCGGGAAGCGATAAAAAAAGTCGCGCTAACGGCGATTATCGCTGGAATTTAACACCTGATAAAAACTTGACTTAACCATCTTGTCAATGGGAGGTGGATTGGAAGGTTAAGTCCTCACCTGCCTATTAGCGAGCTTTTCATTAGCGCAGTGAATTTATCGCTGGATTTCTCGCGCTATTGTTGGGTTTCGCCGCTATCGCTGGATTTTTATCGCCTTGGAGATAAGCGTTGATAATAACGCGTTATCTCCGCAATGAAATCCAGCGATAGCCGGCGATAGAAAAAACAGCGCTAAGCGCGCTTTGCGATAATTATCGCAAATCCTTGGTAATATGTCCCTTTGTTTTTTTAGTGTCCATTAGGCGTACCACCTTGGTTTTCTCTTTATTTAGTTCCAGGTTTTCCTGGTCCAGATAAGTTACTAACTGTAACATGCATCAAGGTAGGCTTTTGCGATTCCTTAATTGCGATTATTAAGGAATCGCAATTAAGGAATCGCAAAAGCCTATGCATGTAGGAATCGCTATAAAAATAGCAATTCCTAAACATTCCTTAATTGCGACTCGCAAATTGCGTAGTCGCAATTAAGGAATGCCGTCCCATTCATTCCTATGGGCCTACAGGCCCATAGGAATGAATTGGAGATTGCATGAGCAATTTACGAGTACCAGTAGGTACTCGCAAATTGCTCATGCAATTTCAAGAGTGCAAGGGTGTCAAAATGACACCCTGTTGCACCCCTGAAATTATGATGTGCACCCATGTTGCACACACACATGCCCCAAGGGCAAGTGTGTGTGTAACCTAAAACTTTAAAAAATGCATTTTAGTGCATTTTTCAAAGTTTTTGCAATTTACCATGAAGTTCAACTTCATGGTAAATTGCGCCCCCTAGTAGCGAAATCGCTAATTTTTTAACTTTGTTGCATTGCATTTAAGGAATCTCAATTTGCGATTCCTTAAATGCAATCGCAATTTAAGTAATCGCAATTGTGCGATTCCTTAAATTACGATTTTTGCATTTGGGATGATGCATCCCAAATGCAAAAATACAGGTCGCAAAGGGGCAGATTCTGCGAATCTGCCCGTTTGCGACCCGATTTTCGGATGATGCATGTGCCTGTAAGTTGTTTATCGCTCTTAGTAATCCGATTGGGCTTTGGCTCAGCACCACAATATCGTCTGCATACTATAAAAAGGGAATTGGCTCTTTGGCCAAATTTGGTGGATGACAATCGGCTGCATGCATGTTTTTAATGATGTCTGCGAGGAACAAGTTAAATAGGCTCGGAGCCAGGACGCAGCCTTGTTTTAGGCCTTGCTGCGTGTGAATGCTGGCCGTTGCACTTCTCCCATCGCCTAGTTTCACTCTTACCCAGGTTTCACTGTATAAGGCGATTATTGCGTCCAATAATTTACTGGGTAACCCCCATGCTTTTAATTTTTCCCAGAGGCGATCTCTGCTCACTCTGTCGAATGCTGACTTCAGGTCGACGAAACATGCATACAACCGAGTTTTCTTTTTGCTGCTTTTTCAGTTAAGAGTGCCAAAATAGCCAGATTTGTTGTGATGCCCATCCCTGACCTAAAACCCGTTTGGAATTTAGGGATTATATTCATTTCATCCATCCAATCTTGCAGCTGACCTAGGAGACATGATGCGTAGAGTTTGGCTTCTACGTCAATCAAGGAGATCAATCTGTAGTTTCCAGGCTTGCTGTGGTCTCCTTGTTTGAATATCGGGTGAATTATATTCCCTTTCCAAGATTTGGGGACGTTGTTCTGTCGGTAAATCTGATTAAAAAGAGGCGTAAAATAATCTGCCCAAAAATCTGGGGCGTATTTAAAGAGCGCATTGGGAAGCCCGTTAGGACCAGCCGCCCCCTCTGTTTTTAGTTGTTTTATTATTCCTCTTAGTTGTTTGGTGTCAATCAGCTTATTAGATTCGTTACTGCTCTCATTTTAGCTTCTAGATCACCTTCAAAACCTGTGTGGGAAAAGTATGAGAAAATAGTTTTCTCTCAAACATGATTCATGATATCCCAGCAGAAGGCTTTTTCACAGGGTAAAATCACCTTAGAACACACCACAATTCCTAAAATTAGTATGGTACCATCAACAAATGATTTATACTGTAACTAAAGTCTGTTATCACCCTTTATACGTTCTCATTTTGGTAACCCTCAAAACCTTCCATTCACTACAATGCATTTTAATGGGGTGCTATCATGTATATTGGTCCCAAGATGACTGCCAACACTTCTTGGATGAAGTGCTGACAGCCAATCATATCTCACGATGAGATGTGTGGTTAGGCTCCGCCCAGATATATAAATTTCTTTTTCCTTTAATATTTAAAAAACTACTGAACAGATTTACACCATTTAAAAACAAGGGCGCTTTCTGAACCAAGAGCTACCTTTTTGCCAAATTTGGTGTAATTCCGTTCAGCAGTTAGGGCTGTAGCCTTGTCTAAAGTTTCCTATGGGAATTAACATGGGGATAACATGTTTTAGGACCCCCCTTTTTTCTCAGCCCCCGCTTGACGAACCACCCCGAAACTTTCAAGACAGGAGCTGACCTGAGCGGGCCATTAGTTTTGAAAATTTTGTGAAGATTCCTCAAACGACGCCAAAGATATTGGCAAATCAAAAAACACTTTTCCTATGGAAACTAGGTCCTAACTATAACTACCTACTGGCGACCGCCAGTAGGTAATATCTATATATATATATATATATATATATCTATATATATATATATATATATATATATCTATATATATATATATATATATATATATATTTATATATATCTATATAGATATATATATATTCATGGAAAAAACCACAGGTTTCAGTAACGTTATAGTTAGAAATGAGCATTTAAAAAACCTTAGAAATTGATGGAAAAAACCAAAGGTTAGAGGGACGTTGTAGTTAGTCTGACATTTCACTCATAAAAAAACAGGCAAATTCAGCCGTTATAGTTAGCTGAGCTAAATATACCTTGCCCCCCTGCAATGCACTGCTTATGACCTCACATATTACATCACTTATGACATGGTCAGTGACATCATTCATGACATCACTGATGACATCACTAGGGGGCCAGGGTGTTTCTACCCTGCCCCTTTTCTTAATTTTTTATGTTTTTTAACCTTTTTCCTTGTGACTCGGTTCAACTGAGTAACAAGATGGCTACCAACACTTCCTGGTTTGAAGTGTTGGCAGCCAATCAGATCGCAGTCTCGAGATCAGGAGGGTTCGCAGATTCTCCGTGGCCATATTTGTATATCTGAGAAATGTTTAAATTTCTCAGGAACTACTGAACTGATTTACACCATTTACCACAAAGAGTGCACTCTGGACCAAGAGCTACCTTTCTGCCAAATTTTGTGTAATTTTGTTCAGCAGTTCAGGCTGTAGCCGTTTCTAAAGTTTTCTATGGAAATTATCATGGAGAAAACACGATTTGGGACCCCCTCTTTTTCGCGGCCCCCACTTGACAAATCACCCTGAAACTTTCAACACAGCAGCTGAAGTGAATGGGCAATTAGTTATGAAAATTTCACGAAGATTCGTCAAACAGTGCCAAAGATATTGTCAAAGGAAAAAATGCTTTTTGAATAGAAACAAGGTCCTAACTATAACTACCTACTGGCGACTGCCAGTAGGTAATATAGGTATATACATATGTGTGTGCACACACTCCTATATCTATATATTTATATATGTATGCATATATATGTGTGTTTGTGTGTGTGTGTGTGTGCGTGTGTGTTTGTTTGCATGTGTGTGTGTGTTTGTGTATAAGAGACATATACTGGGTGCGCCCTTGTGTCCGGAGAAAAGCTATACCTCTCTGGAGAGCTCCAATAAAACTGAAACATGTATCAGGTGAAACCTTTATTCATTCCAGGTTAGTTTGGAGGATTTATTTCCATTTCAAAGCTGTGATACAGTGCCTGGAGTGGTAAAAGGCTCCTGTTATTTTTTAGCTCAGCATGGATGGCACTAACTAATCCTATGCTTACAGACTTTGCTGTAAAAATAGCAAAAAACGTTCTCACTTTCTAGCTTGGCATGGATGGAACTGTACAAATACTATGCTTAAAAACTTTGCCAGAAAAGCGTACTTTACAGGTGAGCAGATTCAGAATATTGGTGGTGTTGTAGGGTGCTTCATAGAAAGGAGCTGCTCCCCACCTAAACTTGGGAACTACCCAGAGTTCTCTGCTTCCTTTTTTGCATAATGTATGTGTCACACTCTTCCTGAAGCAATAAAGATATATACATATCTATGTGCACACACACATATATATATATATATATATATATATATATATATATATATATATATATATATATACACATACATACATAATGGAACACACACTCCCAGCCACTGCCCAGCAAGTTTTTCCAGCCAAACCAGCTCGGACAACTCAGGAAGAGGGCATACATGCAAGTAAACGGATTGTTCAGTCATAGTTTTTTATTTAGATTTTTTTCATAGTTCAAGCAAAGTATAAATGCATCATAAAGGAACAGACCTAAGCCTTCAACTGGGTCAGTGTGTGTGAGTATCTACTTTTTATTTTGTAAGGGGGAACCATCTTTTTTTATTCCTTACCTCCTTTTTACTTTAACCACTTCCTAAACCCTAAAATCACCCTTACCTCCCTTTACCTGTCCCCACCCAAAACCCAAAAATTATCCTTACCTTGGGAAGAGGTGTGGTGCAGCGGCCAGGGCGACTGACTCCGGAACCCGGGGGCTCGTGGTTCGATCCCCGGTGCCGGCGGCAGATGAGCCCAGCACCATGTGACTCTGGGCAATAGCTCGCTTAATCTTCCCGATGGCCCCCAGCGCCTTGACACCTTCGGGTAATTGTTGCACTTTACAAATACTGGACATTTACATTTACCTCCTTTTGCCCTAACCCACCTTTAAACCCTAAAGTCATCCTTATCTCCCTTTACCTCTACGCGCAAATAAAAATTATATTATTTACAAAAATACTTACCTGTGTGACAATTCTATTTTATTATTCAGACATATTTAATACGCATTTGCACCTTATTTCTATGGCCCTCTGTCACTGAAGAAGGTAAAAATGTATTATCCTGTACAAGAATGTTGTAATTTTTCATGATTTTAAAAGAAGTTTTAAAATAATTTTATGGTACGTGGTGGATTAAGACTGGGCTGCTAAATTTCTGCAAGAGCCTATAGCAAGGTTTAATATACAACCCGATTTTATGCTGTTTTTGTATGAGAAACTGTAAATGAAATTTGTATCAGAGTGTCTTTTTCTTTTTTTCATGTTCTTATTACTGTTTTTCTGTGCTTTTATGCTGTGGAATCGTAGCAAATAAAGTTACTGACTGACTGACTGACAAATGTAGAAATTCATTTCAATGAAGCTCATATTCATTTCAACTTATGTCATATTCATTTTGACATGTGTAGTATTCCTTTCAACTCATGCCATATTTTTTCAATGGATCTAATATTAATATTACCACTTGCTATATTAATTTTAACATGAGTCATATCCATTCCAACATATGTTATATTAATTTCGATGTTTATCATATTATTTTCAAAGCATGTCATATTAATTTTGCTGAGGGCCATTTTGATTTCAGCATTGGTCATATTCATTCTAAGGCATGTTGAATTAATTACAATGGGACTCATATTTATTTCAACACATGTCACATTCATCTTAGAATGTGACATATTCCTTTCATTGAATGTCACATTCATATCAACACTTCTTATTTGAATGTTAACATGATTCATATCCATTTCAACTTATATCATATTAATTTAAATGTGTATCATACAACTTTCAATGCAAACCATATTTATTTTGATAAGTCATGTTCATTTCAAAATTACTCATATTCATTTTAAAGCATGTCAAATTCATTTTAATGAAGCTTAGATTCATATTAACATATTGCATATTCATTTTAACATGTGCCATATTCTTTTCAATCAATGTTATATTTATTTCAATGGATGCCACATTAACACTTATCATATTAATTTTAAGATGCAAAGTATTGATTTTAACATTTATCATATTCAATTGAATATGTATCATATTCATTTCAATGCATGCCATATTCATTTTGACGAATGTCATGAGAATTGTAGCTTTGGTCATACTCATTTTAAGGCATGTCAAATTAAATTCAATAGGGCTTTTACTAATTTCAACACAAGCCATATTCAATTTAAATAATCTCTTCTCATTTCTAAATATCTCATATTCATTGCAATCTGGGTAATATTCATTTCATCACAATTCACATTCATTGCAGCATGTGTAATGTTAGTTTCAGTTTATGTTATATTAATTTCAATGTGCATTATATTCTTTTCAGAATATAACATATTCACTTCAGTAACTTAGGTGTCCATTACGATGTTGGACGGTAAAAAATCCGCCATCTACCATAGCGGCAAAAATCCGCCCGCCTACACCGTCTGAATACCGACCGAGCAATTACGATGCCGCGATCCGAAACCGCCGGCGGCGGTAAAAACACCAAAAATACCGCCCGCCCATGTCCGAAGTCGAAGTCCATCCGCCCGCCACGGACGGAAATACGCACGACAACCCAAAACCGCCCGCCATGACGACCGAGACACCGCCCGTGAAATTAGGATCGCACCAACATGAGCGCGGAAAATACACAAATACACCGCCCGCCAGCGTAAACAACAGTGATGAAAATGGACACGGCGGAAGCCCTGGCGGCCACGTCCCTGCACAGAAATCATCCGCGGACCCAAACCAACACACACAACATGGCCAACAAGTCCACACAGCAAACCACGCACAAATACCCAGACACAGTACACAACCCGAAAACACACCCCCCCTGGACAAACAAATAAACTACAAAACCCAGAACACCAGCCACAACACACCTGAAAACAACAGACCATCATGACACACCCACATAGGTAACTACAAAAGCAGGCCCCTTCACAGACCACAACCCCTTGCCACATGACAAAGCCAAGAAGAGAGGAGAGGAGACAGCAACACAGCAAGGACAGCAGCACACCACAGATACGCACCCATCACACCCACCACCACCACCAGCACCAGCACCACCAAACACCTGCACCACCAAACACCGGCACCACAAACCCCCTGCACATCACACACCACACACCGCACCAGCACCACAAACACCAAAACACACACCATGGCATCACACAGAATGCCCAAGTTCACTTCCACTGAGCTGACGGTCATGGTCGACGAGATCGTTAAGGTGCACCCACAAATCTATGGCAACCAGGTCCAACAGACACCACTAGCCACCAGAAACCGGTTGTGGACCAGGATCGTAGACCAGGTCAATGCAGTCGGGAACGTTCCACGCAACAGAGGTGAAATAAACAAAAGGTGGAACGACCTCAAAAGCGTGGTCAAGAAGAAGGAGAACAAAAATCGGGAGCTGGCTGCCACCACTGGCGGAGGTAATCCCGCGCATTTCAAGACCTTTAAGGCATGGGAGGAGAAGGTGCGAGTCATCATACATCCGGAGATCCTCACCAGATTACCAGGGGGAGTGGAGGCTGGTAAGTACAAACAAACGTATACCAGCACACCGCTATGTACTCACATGCACTACCACTATGCCATAGCTCCGAGGGACAAACACCCCCATGTCCAGTACACAATACACAACACATCACTCACACATGCAACAGACACCCACACACACAGCCCAAACCCAACAACTAACAAAACCATGGGGGATTGTGTACAGTCAGCCAGCACCTCAACTACCACCAGGTCCCCTTGTACTCCAGATGCGCCAGAAGGAGCACCCCCCACACCCATGTGTCAGCCATAGCTGCACTAACCGACAAGTAACAGGTAAGTAGCCGCAACACAAAGGCAGTGGGTGGGAGGGGGGACAGCTGAAGTACAACACACCAGGCCCCTAGTCCGACAGCGCAGCAAGGTGGAGCACCCCCCACACCCATGTGTCAGCCATAGCTGCACTAACCGACAAGTAACAGGTAAGTAGCCGCAACACAAAGGCAGTGGGTGGGAGGGGGGGACAGCTGAAGTACAACACACACCAGGCCCCTAGTCCTACAGCAAAGCAAGGTGGAGCACACCCCACACCCATGTGTCAGCCATAGCTGCACTAACCGACAAGTAACAGGTAAGTAGCCGGAACACAAAGTCAGTGGGTCGGAGGGGGGACAGCTGAAGTACAACACCCACCAGGCCCCTAGTCCTACAGCACAGCAAGGTGGAGCACACCCCACACCCATGTGTCAGCCATAGCTGCACTAACCGACAAGTAACAGGTAAGTAGCCGTAACACAAAGTCAGTGGGTCGGAGGGGGGACAGCTGAAGTACAACACCCACCAGGCCCCAAGTCCTACAGCACAGCAAGGTAGAGCACACCCCACACCCATGTGTCAGCCATAGCTGCACTAACCGACAAGTAACAGGTAAGTAGCCGCAACACAAAGGCAGTGGGTGGGAGGGGGGACAGCTGAAGTACAACACACACCAGGCCCCTAGTCCTACAGCGCAGCAAGGTGGAGCACCCCCCACACCCATGTGTCAGCCATAGCTGCACTAACCGACAAGTAACAGTTAAGTAGCCGCAACACAAAGGCAGTGGGTCGGAGGGGGGACAGCTGAAGTACAACACACACCAGGCCCCTAGTCCTACAGCACAGCAAGGTGGAGCACCCCTCCCGCCCACAACCATGTGGCATCCATTGCATTGCGCACTCAAAAACAACCTGTAGGTGGAAAACTGTACAGGGCGGGGTGTCTGTAGGCATGAGGACAGTATTACGAATAACACATGGGACATGTCACCTAGCAGAGGAACACGCTGCACTGTTCCCTGTCACAATCATGTGACCAATGTGCACACAGTTCATGTATTACAGAGTCATACCCCACATGACCCAGCACAGATACAGCAACACCTAAGGGGCCACGTCTGCATGCACAAGTCCCACTGGAGTACAGACCCACACGGCAGGCACTGTGCCACCCATCACACACCTCAGCAACACCATCGAAGTCTAGTCCATTTAGTCCCACTGCCTGTCACCCACACATCGTACAACAACGCCCATGTAAGACAGACCTCACCAGATGTAACAGCGTGGAGCAACAATATTGCACACAAACACCACTGGACCCATGAAACACACAGGCACACAATGCACATTCAACATATCATCCATCACATCTGTCAGCCCCAGTGACATGTAAGGTATGTCCATCCGAACAGCTGGCCCTCATACAGTAGTTATGCAAAGAAACCTGCCCATGACAAATCATGTGCCTGCAGTGACTGAAGCGCACGTCACACTGTGAGTAATAACACACATAAAATAGTCAACACCCCAGGAGCAGTGCATTCATGCACATGTACGAGGGCAGCACGCACACCAAGGATTTGGCCCATCTGCAATACGTCGTGTGGCACACAAAAAGCACGCACTCACAACAATGCTAACAATGTCATGTCCATAAATGATAACAGTCAGCAGATATGCCGGGTATGTTAGACAGACACACACCTTTGTCTATTAACTGTCATAATGCCAGAACACATGTCACGTTCTGCACACATGACTCACAGTATGTGCCCCAAAACCATATTTCACCTCAAAAGCTTTGAGGGGGCTGTACCCCCTTTTGCCATCTGCGTTTCTAAGCGTTCCATTTGAACCCCTAAACCATATTTCACCTCAAAAGCGTTGAGGGGGCTGTACCCCTTTTGCCATCTGCGTTTCTAAGCGTTCCATTTGAACCCCTAAACCATATTTCACCTCAAAAGCGTTGAGGGGCTGTACCCTTTGCCATCTGCGTTTCTAAGCGTTCCATTTGAACCCCTAAACCATAGTTCACCTCAAAGCGTTGAGGGGCTGTACCCCTTTGCCATCTGCATTTCTAAGCGTTCCATTTGAACCCCTAAACCATAGTTCACCTCAAAAGCGTTGAGGGGGCTGTACCCCTTTTGCCATCTGCGTTTCTAAGCGTTCCATTTGAACCCCTAAACCATATTTCACCTCAAAAGCGTTGAGGGGCTGTACCCCTTTTGCCATCTGCGTTTCTAAGCGTTCCATTTGAACCCCTAAACCATAGTTCAACCCAACCTCGTCGATGGTACCGGAGCCCGCATACACCCGAGCCACAAAATGTAGGAGTATAGCAACACACACCCATCGGCATTGCCAATCCGTCCCATGCCACATGTCCACATCACACAGTTCCATTCCCTAGCCCACGCATACACACATCGTACATCCACACACACGCCTCTGGGAAACCTGTGCACGACAGTGCATGAACTGTGAATGTCAGACGACCAATAAATACTTTGTGAGGTGCAACACAATAACCTATCTCATTCTCCCCACAGGTGCTGAACTGCTGGAGGCTGGAGAGGGAGACAGCAGCCAGCACAGCCAGTCCGCAAGCCCCCGAGCAGGACTCACGGATGTAGAGGAGCTGGACACCACTTCGGACACGGACCACCCAGCGGGCCCATCTGGAGTGGCAGGGCACACCCGCTCCCCAGGACCCTCCTACCCACCAACCCATCATACGGGGCTGCTGACCACTCACAGACCCCTGCTGCCACGGTCGTTGCGGCCACTGCCACGGTCATAGCGGCCACTGCCACGGTCGTTGCGGCCACCACCACCGCCACAACCATCACCACCACCTCGTCATCACTGGCCCCAGCCCCAGCGCAAGTGGTGGTCCGGCCGTCGGGGTCCACCCTGGGAGCCAGAGCGAGGACCGTGGTGAGCAATGTGGCTAGTGGGCAGGTTGGTGGCAGCAGTACTGGTAGGAGGAGCAGGGTCAGGCCAACGCCATCCGTGCCTGGGAGCCAAGCCCTGCCGCAACTCGACAGAGTCCTTGGGGCCTATGAAGAGGCCCAGGGACAATGGGCCAGGTCGGCTTCCGACACGCGGGGGGTCCTAGGGGTGTTGAGGTCCATGGACGCCCATATGGGCCAATTCGTGAGCCGTATGGACCAACTCGTGGACCTCATGGGCCAGCTGGTGGTGGCGGTGAGGGCACAAGGAAGGCCAGCAACACCACCTCCGCCACCACCCGCTGTGGCGCAGGGTCGAGCAGCATCGAGTTCCCCTGCGTCCACAGCCAGTGAGCACACCTCAGCCACCACCAGCAGGTCACCACCACACCCCCCCCTACCAAACGTGGAAGGGGCCGTCCGAAGAGGAAACAGCTGTCCAGAGAGGACTACGCACGCTCCAAACGCCAGTGAGGCAGCCAGCCACCTTGACCACCTACTGCATTGACTTTGAATACGATCCTACTCCACACAGCCATCTGAATGGCATGTGTCTGTTGGACTATGGACATAGAACTAAATGGGTACACCTTGACCATCACGCAGCCATGACCGTCAGCTCATTGTCACTGCACGCACCACTTATGTCATCACACTGCACACAATAACATGTCACCGATGAAAATAAATGCACCTTTAACACAATCTGCTGTCTGTGCCCTGTGTTTATTCAAAGATGTGCAACGGCCACCATGAGCAGAAATGCATCTGCTGTGTGGTATGTCGATGGGACAGGAGAGGCTGCAGGGACCTAGGGGTGAAAGACAGAACAAGAGTCCATTGAATGAGTGTGTCACACACTCATCACACAGTACATGTCACCAACCACAAGCAATGTACACACATCTCACAGAGCAACAGGGCACAATGCAACGGCCACTGTCAGTGGCATACCAACCTGGGCATGGACCATTGACACACAGCACTCAGTGAACAAAAGGCCTCCGTGACAGAGCACACATACACCTGCACAACCACAGCTACATCAGCCGTCGTACATGGTCACTCACCGTCAAGTGAAGTAGCGGGCGATGAGCTGCTGACGCACATTCACAGCTTCATCCTCTCCGCTGTCCTCGTCACTGGACACGTCCTGGTCTGCAGGCTGGGGCCCTGGCTGGTCACCGTCATCCACTATTAGGGGGATCTGCTTGCGAATAGCCAGATTGTGCAGCATGCAGCAAGCCACCACTATCTGGCACACCTTCTGTGGGGAGTACGCCAGTGCACCCCCGGTGCGGTCCAGGCATCTGAACCTGGACTTGAGGAGGCCAAAGGTCCGCTCAACCACACGTCTGGTCCTCCCATGTGCCTCATTGTAGCGGTCATCAGCTGGGGTCCGAGGACGTCGTAATGGGCTGAGCAGCCAGGGCCCATTCGGGTAAGCAGAGTCACCTGGGTATGAGGGACACAGCGAATCATTGCAATTCCAAATGGACACAAGACAGCATCGCACACCCAGCACGCTACACGACTCCACATACTCACCAACAATCCAAGCACGGTCCGGTTGCAGATTGGTCATCAGACGTGGTAGGATGCTGTTGCGCATGATGTGCGCGTCATGGGCCGATCCTGGAAACTTCGCACACACGTGTGAAATTACCATGTCCGCAAGGCACACCACTTGCACATTCAGGGAGTGGGTGTGCTTCCGGTTGCGATAGATGTGTTCTGTGGCCTGTGGTGCAACAAGTCCAACATGGGTGCAGTCAATTGCACCAACAACGTGGGGGATCCGTCCAAGGGCATAGAAAGCACCCTTCACTGCCGCCAATTCACGGGCCCTGGGGAATCGGATGTACCTGTTCCTGTACAGCATCATAGCTGACAGTACATCCCGTAGCACCATGCTGAACATGGGCTGGGACATCCCACCTCCACTGCCCACTGTGTGTTGGAAAGACCCAGTGGCGAAGAAATGCAGTGCAGCCATCACCTTAGCCGTGGGGGTAAATGCAGTTGGATACACCCTGCCAGGACGGAGGTGGGGTTCCAACAAGGCACATAGGCGATGCAGGGTGGGTCGGTCCAGACGAAATTTCCGGATCAACTCCACATTCTCCATGTCTGCCAGCAATTGGTAGGGGCGATGTATGTTTGGTCTCCTCCTAGGAAAGATGGAAGTGGACACATGTCAAAGCAACACGCCACATGGCATAACCACATACACAAAACATAAATGATTGACCAAGCAATTGGATCACAGAACAGCTGACAAGTAGGGACAGCACAGCCACAATACACTTACACAGGTCCCATACCAATAGCAATGGGCAGTGACACACACCATTGCTATGAGCATGCACATGGGGAATTAGGCCTTAGAAACCTGTGTGGCATGCTGATGGTATCAGACAGCATATTTGGCAAGCGGCAACACCACGGCAACATAACTAGCTGCTGTGCATGACACTGCTTCCGAGGCTGGGTGAGTATGGCACACACCAACAACGCTATGGGCACAGGCTGGGCGGCAAATACAAGTGGGACCTGTGGCACGAGGGGATATGAGACAGTCATTGATGTCCCTACTGCACCCTATGTACAGCACTGTACGGATCACACCTCCAGAAACATTGACAGGTGTACACATAGACAGCTCCATGCCAACACGGGTGTGTGATTGCAAATACACATCACAAGTGACACGTAACGTTGCACGTGGCAAGTGGCAGATGTACATAGTGATATATGGCATGTGTGTGCATATGCATATCCCATGCTCCCATGCCAATGTGTACATGATGATATACCAACAGACATGTGGAGGCTGGCCACTGCCCGTCCCTGCCTATGCACACAGCATGTTGTGGCCCTGTCCATTGTGGACCCGATCCCACACACTAATCATGCCCACACCTGCAGATGCATTGCGCACATTATACTGTGTGGTGCACATGGCATCAGCGGACTGTACCCGCCATGGGCCAGGACCTTACGGCCAACTCCAATGCCCCTCGCGGTTGCACCCTGCGTGTCCCACTATGGGGGTAAGTGTCCCGGGCCAGCTGGGAGCAGGCCATCGTCTGCAATTGAAGCTGGCAGACATGGTACACAAATTGCAGCAGCTTGGACCCACTGAAACTGCCCCAGGGGGCTATATGAGTGTGTGAGTGAGACAGGCATTACCACAGCTACCTGGGCATGCAGCCTGGCACCCCTCAACACCTGCTGCTGCCGCCTCTCCACCTACACGTCGATGACGCTGAGGACATGTCCAGGTCCATTCACCAGCGAGGAGCTGGAGTTCCTGGATTCCGAGCTCCACGCACACTGTACATGGCTATTCCTTGCGAGAGTTGTGTGTGAGAGACAACTGCAGTGTGTGTGGGAGTGCATGTGGGGGACACACATGTCGTTGATCCGCAGCACTATGAGTCAGAGCCTGTGGGGATCAAACATGCACTGCTCACCATGCCGACTGCAGGTGGCAGGGGTATGTGGGCTATCGGGCGCTTTGACCTGTCTGTCCCTCCCGAGTGGTGGTACATGGCAACTTGATGTCAGACATCCAGTGACACAGACTATTGGCAAAGCAGGTCTCAGTGCACTTGTTGCTCGTGTGAATGTCAGGCTGGGGCCATGCTGCCCTTCTCAGTCCTAGCAGGCCTGGCCTGCACAGTGACTGCATAATGCCAGTAGGTGACAACACAGACTGCCAAGTGGGTTACATGTGTCTCCTGTTCAGGACACTCAGGATAAGCGCTAACTCAGCCCTGTCCATTGGTCACAACATGCCTCGTGATAGGGATGTGTGTGCGAGATAGTGGCACTGAATGTGACCACCTTTGCGGTGTGGGCCATGCACAGGGCGAGTACGTTGGTTGTTGCGCAGTGTTGGTCACAGTGGGTACACCCACACAGATGTGTTGCCTTGTGATCTTTTGCTAGGTCCGCCTGACAATGGACAGTGGATGTGGGCAGACTACACATTGGTCGATGTGCTGTCTATATGCATGTGCCTTCACACCAGGCACAGCTGCCCCTGCACATGTGACCCCTGCTGCCCTCAGTGCTGGCTCTGTTGAGCTGATACGCCATCTGTGCGTGGGGCAGACAGCTCTCCTCACTTCCGTCATTGCCCATGACATCACTTTGCCGCAGGTGACATGGATCATGGAGGGCCCACATGTACGCGTGGGTGGACTACACAAGACTGCCCAATGGTAATCACACCCAGTCAGTGCCTCGGATGGGAAGAATGTGGTGCTGGTACTCATTTTAATGTGTCGAATGGGCGGGGCTAGGTGCGGGGCTACATGCAAGACATGGGAAGTTCATCGGCTTATCTTCTGGTTGCAATACACACGAGACACGTCTTATCATGACCACATCAGGGTCATTCCTTAAACTAACTGGAAGTCAAACAGTCATATCTGACCCTGTCCTCATGGCCTCCCCCCCCGCGCTCACCCAAATATGCGTTTGCACCTGGGGAGCCAGCGCATGCACAGGCAGCTCCAAGCTCGCCCCAGAGAGGCCAAGGAGTGTATGTGTGGGTCCAGTTGGACAGGTGGTCTGTCTCGCGGCATAATGAGTGGCGGGACGCCGTCCACCTGCGTGGTGCCCTGATTCGAGCCCCGGGCGACATTGACAATGCATGACAGGCTCCGCAGTCCGGATACACCACCTGCAACACACAGAGGCTGTAGCTGCTCTAGCGGCCCGGGCTGCGTCCAACTGGAGCTCATGGACCCACACATTCACTCTTTGGCCTCTCTGGGGCGAGCTTGGAGCTGCTTATGCACGCGCTGGCTTCTCTGTTGCAATGGCATGTGACGTGTGTGGGGATATAGGCAACGAGTGAGATGGTGCGAGCCACCTTCCGTGACGTCACTCCTGCTCGTGATGTGTGCGCCCCCCCCCACTTCCATCATAATTGTGCCATACTACAAATTGAGGATGTGTTGCCTGCGTGATGTGACCAGGAGGAGCGCGCCATGTCCTCTCACCCACCATGCTCCACTGCCATCCCGTGCCCTGGATTGCCTGTGCAGGTGGACAATGTTGGGGATACACTAGGTCGACAGGGGATGTGGGTGCCTTGGCAAGGGCCTGGCGGACGCACAGCAGTATCCAGCATGTCCACAGAGGGTGGGCTGACGTCTACACCTGATGCAGCATTGATCGTGTGCCCACCTGTTGTGCACACACGGGTCCACATTCATCCCCAGACAGGTGGTCTTTACTAATTCCCAGGAGAGCGGCGATGTACAGTTCCGGAATCCTCCCAACACAGCGTGTGTCAACATTGCATGTGCACATCTACCCGTCACACCCACCCACCTGAGCCATGCGTCACTCCCGCTTCACATGACACATGTGTGTCTTCCACAGTTGTGCTACTCTCTCAGGAATTAAGTTACAAAAATAGTAGTTGCTTCTTTAGTAGTGTAATTAGGCTTACAGATGCAGATGACATCTTACAATTCAGGCACATGTCTTACAGGAGTGAAACTAAGACAAATACCCTGACTCCCACAGATTCGCCTAAGTGCTTGTAATAAGCTGAGTGCCTTGTTTCCCTCTGCATCGGCATCAAGGTGTTAGCCACCAGACAGCTCTCAGCCAGAATCAGACTCCAGCATAAGGAGGGTGCATTGGTGTTTATTAACCCATGCATGCACCCGCTTTACCAGCCTAGGTGGGGATAGTCACTCTCCCAGGTGGCCCGGTAATCCGCCTCCAACTCCAAGTGTATTCATTTTACACTGGCCTCTTCAGCCTGCCGTGCTGAAAACAAAACTTCATAAATGCTCTAAGAAAATTGCAGTTTGGGAGTTAAGGGATACAAAGTGGGCCACGTTCATTGAAGGAGATAGAAAAAAATAAGGACAGAGACCATCAGAGCGTATGGGGAAGAGGAAGATAAGAAAGAAAAATGTGGGAAAAGAAAGAATGATATAATTGCAAAGGAAGAAGGGGAGAAAGAAGAGAGGGTGAAAAGAAATGTGAAAGGAAGGGACTGTAAAAAGAAAAGTGAAAGGAAGGAGTGAAGGAAGGGTGCTGGATGTTTGAATGGATGGATGGCTAGGTGAATGGAAAGGTAGAAAAATGGATGGAAGAGTTAAAGGATGGACGGATCAATGTATGAGCGGAATGGTCGGAGGATGGGGGGAAAATTTGAAAAATTTGATGGACGAGTGAAAGAATGGACAGATGTATCTGTAGATGGATGAAATGGTAATTGGAGTAGTAAGAGGACATTTGGAATAGTGAAGGAAATGATGGAAGGGTAGGAGGATGAATAGATGTAAGGGTGAACAGAACTGTCCTAGGAAGAGTCAGGCTCCCTTGATATCATTAGAGGTTTGCTTCAGAGTAGGCAGAGGTTCCAGCTGCGACCCCTAGCTTGCCCCTTGCAACCTCTGGCACTGCTTTTGTGACCCCATATCTCCTAAATGGACAAATCAGTGCCAAGAAGACTGGGGAAGCTCACTCTACCAGGTGGCAGGTTCCACCCTCCTTTTCTGCTCTTTTTTTATTATGCTAATAGTGTTTTATTCACTATTACAAAATAAAAAATGAAGCAGAGGGAGCTGGAACTTTCTCTGGCAGCTGTGGTAAGTAAAAAAGTTCAATGAAATATATGTTCTGTGCTTATAGGAGATTGTGTGTATGTGTGAAGGTGTGTCTGTATGTGTGAGCATGTGTATGTGTATGTGTGTTTGTGAAAGTGAGTGAAAGTTACTGAGAATGACTGAGATTGACGGGAACATTTATCAATACTTTGTGTAAGTGCAAAGTCACACAAAGTGCCGCAAACTGGCACAAAGTATTTTACCGACTATTTGCTATCCAGTACAAAACATTTTTTACGCTGAAAAGTGGCCTTAAAGTAGCACAAATAATGTTTTGCGCTACTTTGCATCACTGAGCATGCCGGGGGTGTTAAATGGCCATTCCCACGCTGCAACTCATGGTTTTTGATGCAAAGCCCTGTGTACTAATAGCGTTAGAGAGGGCTTTGCACTGAGCATGCCGGGGGTGTTAAATGGCCATTCCCACGCTGCAACTCATGGTTTTTGATGCAAAGCCCTGTGTGCAAATATCATTAGAGAGGGCTTTGCACCAAAAACAGCACCTTTTTGAGGCAAGTTTTAAGTTAGAGAAATGTTTTAATTTTTACTAACGTTTTGCACATTGCTTGTGTGCTCCACTATACAACACACATCCAATGTGTTAAAAGTTTTAAAGTTTTTGTAGGACTAGTATTCTGTACTGGAAAGCTAACCTTAACGTACAAAATCCATGCCAGACATCATGTGCCCACCTTTGCACAATAGGGCAACGGAATGTGTGCCCGGTGCTACACGTCCTGTTTGTGCACCAGGGCTGGGGAAGAGACCAGCGGTGCCATATCTTAGCAGATTTGGCTCAGCAGTGCAAGGTAGCTCTTTGGTTGCTGAGCTGCATGGTGCTATTTTTTATTTATTTTTTAATAAATGTGGTCCTGTGTGCCATTGAGTAGGAGTGAGCCAATAAGTGACACAATAGTGCAACTGCAAAAGGGTTAGAGTATGTGCGTGATAATAAATGAGTATGAGCCTGAGGGAGTGCTAGAGAGTGTGAGGGAGTGTGATCAAGGATGAGTGAGAGTGAGTGGCACTGAGTGAGCGTAACTGTGAGTGAACGAGTGAGTAAGAATAAGTGAGTGTGCAAGAATGAATGAGTAAATAGAAGTGAGCATGAGTGAGAAGGTGATGTTGTGCTTCCGTGCGTGCCCTTGACCGTGGCATATTGTTGGTAATTCTTACCTTGAAGAGGTGCCCATGGCCAAGGTCTGGCACTGCCATACTAGAGGCCGTGCTTCGCATAAGAGGCACTGTGACAAAATGCTAGCAAACGAGGGAACACTAGGAAGGAAGGAAGGAAGGAAGGAATTAATTAATTTATAGAGTACACTAAAACCCAAAGGTGCCAAAGCGCTATGTCATTTTGGGACTAAAGGGGCGCCCATGGCATATGGGGAGCACCCATGACTATATGCTGGACCTGGCACAATGGAAGTAAGTTTCGACATATGGGGGAAGAGCCAACACGTTTTGGAAAAATTGGGGTCAACTCTTGGGAAAAGTCAGGGTAAATTGACCTGGCACACCGTGAAAGAGTTGAATATTCAATTAATGCTTTTTCCGTGCATATGTTTTTGAAGCTAATTTTTCTGAAACAAAGCTTGATAATGTACTATCTGGTCCTATTTTTTCAAACTTTTCTTGGAAGGCGACCCCTAGTGCCCCCCTCCCCGCACCCCCCACCAGAGCCACCTCCTTCAATTCCGGGTAAGTATCAAAGCTCACCACTTTCAAATATCACCAGCCACCACTCCAAGAACAGGAGGTAAACAGTGTCCTGTACTATTTACTGTCTGCAGCTTCCACTGGGAGTGTGGCTAGGACATTACATATTAGGTTTTATTAAATTAATAAATTCAGCAGTGCAATGTGCGCTCTTCTGATTAAACAAAAACAAAAAAACAAAAAAACATGTTTAAACAAGTTGTTGCCATTTATCATTTTTGTGAATATTTGAAAAATGAAGGGGCATATGTACAAGGAGTCAACGCCGCATTAGCGGCACTTTTCCGACGGTTTTGCGGCGATTACTTTAGCGCCATATGTACAAGCTGTCGCTAACCTCTGTTAGCGGCAGTTTTCCGGCGAAAACGTCCATAGAAAAGATCGCCACTTCTGTTAGCGATAATGACATGCAAGGTAGGCGTTCCCGTGCAAAAACGGCCGCTAACCCCACTTTGCGATATTTACAAGGGAATACTTGAAGGTAGGAGGACCAAAAAAACTGCCTCTAACTGCAGTTAGAGGCAGTTTTTTAAGACCAGAAAATAGCTGGTCTTAAAAATGGAGATAACCCTTGGGGCCTCATTTCAGCAGGTTTTGGTGCTGGACCGCGCTGCAAGCATTGTTGCTGCGCTGCCCTGCGACAAAACTACAGGGCAGGACTGCGCACCATCAATAAGATAGTGCGCATTCCTGGGCCTCACTCATGAAAAGTGTTGCAGCGCTGCGACAAGACAGCATTGCAACACTTTTCACTACCCCCTTCTTGCGACACCACAGATGCGCTGTATTCACTGGACAGCATTCCATGACGCAAGTAATGACAGATACGTCTGGAATCCTGACGTATCTGTCTGCGCTAAAGTCACGCATTGCTGCAGTCGTGTCACAACCATGACTCAACTCCAGCAATGCATGGGGCCAGCCTATCCCTGTGGCACTGCGTCACCCTTACGCCTGCCATCATGCAGGCATAAGGTACTAACGCAGTGCCGTTCTTGAGGGGTGCCAGGGTGTCGACGCAGATGGAGATCCATCGGTGGCAGTTGCGCGCTGTGGTGTCATCGTCTGTAAGCGTTGGCGGAGTGGTGGTGCTGAGGGAGTTGACGAGACGTACTTCAGTGGCGTTGATCCAGCTGCGAGGGGGCGATGATGGCAGTGGTGTAAAGTGGGCATGGTGAAGACGTGATGTATACAATGATGGTCGGTCCAGGAGAGTCCGGTGGTGTGGCTGTAGTTGAAGGTCCCGCTGGCGGAGGAGACGTGCGCGACCGTGTGTCCTGCTATGTGGCTTGGTGCGGTGACTAGCTGCTTGAGTCTGATGTTGGGGAGCTCCCCAGGAGGGGGTGGTGTTCTGGTCACTGGGGTTGTCCCGGTGGAACTTGAGTTCGCCAAGTAGGATGACGTCGGTGGACGGGAGAGCCTGGTGTGCAATGAGGTCTACAATGGTATTGGAGAATGGGTGTCCATGGCCCGGGGGGCCTGCAGATGAGGGTGCCGCAGAGGATGGGGTTGGGGTTGGTCCGGATCTGGAAGTTGAGGTGTTCCATGGTCACCGTTGGGTCATTAGAGTGCGTGGTCAGTCGCAGTGTGCTTCTATAGGTGTTGGCAATGCCTCCTCCTGGACGGCCGGGGTGGTCCTTGCGGGTGATTTAGTAGCCGCCAGTGATGGCGATGTCCGGTCCGGAGCAGATGTTGGTCCTGGCAGGCAATGTGGTATCCAGGGTTGATGGCGAGGACGGTGCTGGTGCCGTAGGGGTGGAGTGTCCGAGAGGAAGGGTCCTTGGTGCTGAGCGTGGTCCAGGGGCAGACGGTCGCAGATGGGCTTGCCTATGGCTTGACTTTGGCACGCGAGACGTCCATTACAGCGCAGACATTACATCGTAATGCCTTTACAATGCAAATCCAACAACGCAGGTGCCTTTACATCGCATTCCATTACAACGCATTGTGAGGTCAGTAATGGGGTATTTTTATTTTTTAGGGTGGGTATGGGTTTCGGGTGTCGGAGATGAAATGTGGGGTGTATTATGGGGTAAAATCTGAAATTTGGGGTGTGTTTTGGGGTCAATCATGAAAATTGGGGTGTGCGTTTGGGTCAAATATGATTTTTAGGGTGTGTTTTGGGGGATCAAAGATGAATTTTAGGGTTCAGGGTTTGCTTTGGGGTGCAAGGGTTAGTTTTAGGGTTGCACTCACGGAAGTGGGAATAGTAATGTTTACATCTACGCAATCCAACACCTTCCCTACTGTTCCAATATGCCTAGTATTAGTATGCATTGTAATGGAATGCAATGTAATGGTATGCGTCGTAACTCCATATATACCTTTGGCACACCAGTGGTATGACCGCTGCGCATGGCCGGACAGCGGCCACCATTGAGAAGTGCTGTGAGGGGGACTGGACATCTGGGAGGTGGGAAATGCCGGAAAGAACACTGGATGGGGCGTGGACGCGGGTGTGTGTGTGTGAGCGGCTGTTGTAAATATTTAAAATGAGAGAAATCTTACCTCGAGGCCGGGTCCCGTGTCTTCGTTGCTCCTGCTCTCCTGAGTCGGCTTCCAGGAACAGGAAGTAGGCAGCCAGGCTCCCTCTCCTAAGCCAATCACAACGCTGCAATGTGGCATTGGGATTAGTCATTGGCGCCGGGACGAGGTGTTCAGCCAGGGGCTGGAGGGGTGGGCATGTTCTCCATGCAGGCTGTAATGCAGCCTGCATTGCGAACAGGACAGTGCTCATGACTGCTTTGGGCGGCCTGAGCGGGCTGACCAAACAGTCACTGTGCACTTGAGTGGGCATGCCACTCCGTCCCTGCGCTGCTCCGTGAGTGGAGCAGCCCTACCCACCCTCCCGCCCTCAAAGGAAACATGGCACGATTACATCATGAAGTTATCATCATGTGATGATTTTTCCTCTTCTTGCACTGCTTGAAAGCAGTGGGGCGACGCTCTTCCACCATAGCGGACGAGCGGACACTGGGGGTGCATCATCTACAGGTGCTAGGCCTGAGCAACTCGACCCCCGGGCCTCCTCCGCTACGTGTCCCACCTTCTCCTTACCTGGACATTGACACCGTGGCGCAATCCGCTAAACTCTCTCCAAATCTGTGACTTAGCCACCAGGAGCCTCAGCCAGGTGGGATTTCACAAGCCTGGGTACAGCAGTCGCCGTCAAGTCCGCAGGTGAACCTCCCGATACAGTTGATGCAGCAGGGCCCCCTTAGGTGTGAACTTGCAGCGCTCCCACAACACAAGTTTGGCGTAGCTCACGGGCCTCACCCTCCACAGCGTCCAGCCAGCGCAACCTCATCCGGTCTGTGATGCAGAGAGGCGCCGCCCACCGTTGGTAATCCCCTCCATGCACCTCGGTGTAGTGGTGGATCGTAGTATGCGATGCAGACTTCCCTACGTTGGTGCGCAGGAACCCCTCTACCATTCACAGCTCCAAGGGGCGCAAGGCGGTCTTCTCACACAGGTCAGCAACGTGTCTCCATGCGACCGGCCAGACTTCACCACCAGGTACGGGTGATTGCCGCACCTCAATGTCTTCCGGCACGGCTCATCGACTCCACAGCTCCTCCGCATCCCACTCCAGGCTCCAGACGCAGGTCCAGCGAGGCATCCAGGCTCCAGACGCAGGTCCAGCGAGGCATCCAGGCTCCAGACGCAGGTCCAGCAAGGCATCCAGGTTCCAGACGCAGGTCCAGCGAGGCATCCAGGCTCCAGGCGCAGGTCCAGCGAGGCATCCAGGCTCCAGATGCAGGTCCAGCAAGGCATCCAGGCTCTCATCCTGGTCATCCTGGATGTTGGGTGGCTTGAGGGGGTTGTTGATGTGTGCTGCACTTGGCCCTGGCTGCTCTATTCTGCATTTCATTGTTTTTTTTGGCTTTTTTTTATTGGAGGTCGACTGATAGGCTATTTTTTCCATTAGAGGCAAAAAAAACTCAAGTTGGGCTGACTAACGTGCACTTTTTTGCCGCTAATGGGCCTTTTGTTGGTTTTCGCCCGCTAACGCCGGAATTCCTATCGCCATCACGCTAATGTTAGCAGCAGTTTTCACCGCTTACCCGTGCTTCTGATTTTGGCACCTTATATGGTGCTGAGCGGTTTGAGAAAGCAACTTGGAACCGTCTCCATTTTATTTGTTCCGGCATTTCACCTATTCTTGATGCATCGCGTATTCCTGGCATCTGATCCTACGACACAGCTGCTTGCAACTATTTTATACTACAACCGGAGTGACTGATTTGTCTGGTTTCCAGTCATCTATACTCACCAGAGATAGAATTGGTCTCTTATTCTGCGACAAACTTGCTTTCGCCCTGAAGAAGTCCATTGTATTGGACAAAACGCGTTGGCTGGTCTACCTGTTACATGACTTGTTTTTCCAATAGAAAAGAGAACTTGAAGAACAAACTTTGGACACAGACTTCGTAATTGTTATATCATTGATGTGTTGGTGCACCGATTGATCTCTATGTTGAATATTTATTATGGAACTTCAGCAATGTCATTATTGTGATGTCACCAGGGTTAAGACATGTGACATAACTTTGTGGGATGACTGAAGGTCAAAGCTCGTATTATGTAGCTTCCTGTGATGTCATCAAGGTTAAGGGTGCATGATGTCACTTCCGCTACCCCTGGTGTTTTGGTAAACCGAGATGCTCATGAGAGTGGACCCAGTGAAATTTCAGTGACACCAGCACAATTTGCCTAATTTGGGGAATTTCATGTTAGGTAAAGTTCCTGAAATTATGCCATTATGGTACAGCACAATTACAGCGCAGGAGCACGGGGGCAATGTCGCCACCAAAACCTGAGTGACGGTTGTTCACAGCACTTGTTCGTCACACTATTATTTAGTACAAAATGCATCCTCGCATCACAAATAGACGCAAGAACACATTTCACGCTAATATATGACACTGAATGCCAAATTTGCATTTCCTGAAATTTTCTGTATTTTTCACAAAATTTCACATAATTACGCAAAAGCAAATTACGCGAATTTCACACACTCCTAGTTCAAAGTGGGGGCTATTTACATTTTCTGGCGACCCCTTGCTTCAGACTTTAGTCCCCTGTCCTCGCCTGTTTATTCCTCCTGTGTATTTAGCTCTGTTTTCTCCGAACTGCCCTGTTTACATTTCCACATGTGGCCATCACTCCAAGGTCTGGCTTCAGACTTTGGACCCTGTCACTGCCCATATACACCAAAGCTACAGCCCGGCCGCTCTTGTGAGACTGTTCTTCGTTGTGGCTGGTGATCTGAGAGGCCAGAGAGGTGCTTGTCCGGCAGGAGGTCAGTTCTCTGCTGTTTATTTATAAGAATCTCATGCGTCCTCTTTCCTGTCTGATCTCAAACGTGAATACATTCAATTCTGAGCACTGTTCTCCCTCCCAGGCCACTCTCATCTCTCTTGTGAAACATGGTATAGCGCCAACTGCAGCCTGGCTCCGCAGCAGCGCTTAAAATGTGAAAACAAATAGTAGTTCCAATCTGGAGGGAAGCAGGCAGACAGGAGACACTGGGACCTGGCAGCCATTGGGGCGACCTATGGTGCCTCTTCTAACAAGCATCGGCAAAGTCAACTGGTATACACTACACACATGTGTACATATATGAAGACAGCAACACACAGATAGACATCCATACACATCTTTAACAAAACGCCTGCGGACACCCATGCGCACACAAACCAATATACAGACAGAAACCGACTCTGGAACCGAGGAACCAGCTTCGGGTCCGACGTTGGCTCAGCATCTGACAAATCTCTCCCTGCTCCGGTGCTCATGTAAAGCGCTCCGAGGCCCTCGGACCGAGTTAGCGCTACAGAAAACTGAAAAAACACTGCAAAAACCATCAACACAAAGGGGCTGCTAGAGATACATCATATCAATACACACATGACCTACATACATCAGTGCACACGGACCACCACCACCAGACATGCAGTCACCGATGCACACAGACAAACACTGTGAGGCTCACAGGGAGAACACTGTCAGACTCACGCGGATCCACAACACACATGGGCAGTCACAAATCACACACGGGCAGTCACAAATCACACACGCAGGCTCACATAGCTATCCAAGGTAACGACGGAAAGAGGAACGGACATACAGACGGATTCTGGCTTCACCACCATGTAATCTTTGACTCCTCTGTACATAGACATAAAAATCAGGGTTGTGAAAATAGTGGTCAATGCCCATTCAGTCCACGGCCTCTCCTTCGGTGAAGAGTAAGCAAGTAAGCATACTGTGTTTTCAAAACCCCAGCCAAAAGGCGGAGGAGCGCCGCACCTGATGGAAGGCAGGGAGGTGGTTCTGAGATGGGAGGTGGCTGTGTATGTGAGTGTGTGGTGTTTGTGTGACTCTAGCAGGAAGGCAGTGGAGCACTGTACGTGATGGAAGGCAGGGAGGTGGTTCTGAGAGGGGAGGTGGCTGTGTATGTGAGTGTGTGGTGTTTGTGTGCACTGATCCGAAGGGCAGTGGAGAACTGTACATGATCCAAGGTAGAGACAGAATCAGAGGGTGATTCTAGGCAGAGGTGGTGGGAACGGGGTAAGTATGTATGCAGCAGCAACGCACTACACACGGTCCATGATAGGGGCCCTTTTCTATGCAAAAAGATCATGGAGAAAGACATAAAAGCATTGGCAAAGATCATAGGTCTGGGCTTTTTAAAGAAAGTTCTTTGGTTGGCGAGTCTGTGAGTGTGGTTGTGCGGATATGTGGGTGGGTGAATGTGCAGTTGAGTCAACGCTTGGATGGATGTGTGAGTGAGTCGCAGAGCGCATGGATGAGAGGTGCACCATTATCAGCAGCATAATAAGAATGGCATGCAGAGCAGGTGCAGCATAAGGAGAGGTGCAGAGGATAGGAGGTGCAGGTGCAGCAGTACAGGAGGTGTCAGAGAATGGTGAAAGGTGCATCAGCAGGTGCAGCTTAAAGAGAGGTGCTGAGGATAGGAGGTGCAGTGTTAAAGGGTGGTTTTTAGGGTGCACTACACCAGCTTAATTTGAACAGGGGTGCTCTATCTAAAATAAGGAAACACACATGTGAGATGCAGGAACTGAGTCAGAGTGGCACTTTATTCGAAGAACAAGTTTAAACAATGAATATCAAAGGCACATTGTTAATCAAAAATAGCATCGTGTAATCTAGAAGATAACAAGTTTCAGAGACACCTTCCTAGATGAAAAAGTAAATCATGCAATTTTGTAAGTTTAAAAATCACGGCAATGCAGAGGAGAGAGAAAGAGACAGTTTCAAAATATAATAAGCATTATAGCCTCAGCCAAAGATGCTAGAGAAGGTGGCTGAGGGGCACACACACACGCGTCATGACCCAAGGGTTCATTTGTGCCAGGTAGTCCGTCGAATGGACTGAAGAGCAGATCATTTATACTCTTTTAATGAGGAACTTATTGACCACAGAATCACGACATTATCAGGTGCATTGACCGCAGAACATGACGCACTTTGGTCACTTCTCGGAAATATTAGGAACACAGAAGTGACACTTACATTACAAAGGTTTACCAAAAGGTCACTTCATGTTTGACCGTAAATCATAATGAAATTGAACATTTATCGAAAATGATTTGCGTCACTTCTCAGAAACTTTTTAAGAAAGCAGAAGAATACAAAAGGTTAGAGGTCACTTGTAATTTCTAAAGCTGTGGAAAGTCCCAGTTGGCCCAGTTGGCCCCCACTTCTACTCTTGGCCAATTCTGTTCTTCTAAAAGACAGACACATCCTGTTATTGCTACATCTTGATGTGAAAGATGTACATCTGAGTATACAGGAGGGCAAGGGGCCTACTGCCTCCTAGACGCTCAATGCAGTGTGGACAATTTTAACATAACCCTGTCTATGGGCTGGCAGGGACAATTGAGACTCTTATGCTTCAGATGTGGACAGAATGGGCCTGGGGCACTATATGGTAAAAACTAGACCCTGCTTCAGCAGGTGCAGCAGTATGGGCTGTGTCAGAGAATGGAGAAAGGCGCAGCAGCAGGTGCAGTGTAAAGAGAGGTGCAGAGGATAGGAGGTGCAGGTGCTGCATTATTGGAGGTGTCAAAGAATGGTGAAAGGTGCAGCAGCAGGTGCAGCGTAAGGAGAGGTGCAGAGGATAGGAGAAGCAGGTGCAGCAGTATGGGCTGTGTCAGAGAATGGAGAAAGGTGCAGCAGCAGGTGCAGCATAAGGAGAGGTGCAAAGGATAGGAGGCCCAGGCACTACATTATTGGAGGTGTCAAAGAATGGTGAAAGGTGCAGCATAGAGAGAGGTGCTCAGGATAGGAGGTGCAGGTGCAGCGGTACGGGAGGTGTCTGGGAATGGTGAAAGGTGCAGCAGCAGGTGCAGCGTAAAGAGAGGTGCAGAGGATAGGAGGTGCAGGTGCAGCGTAAAGAGAGGTGTCAGAGTATGGTGAAAAGTGCAGAAGCAGGTGCAGCATAAAGAGAAGTGCTGTGGATAGTAGGTGCAGAAGTATGGTAAGGTGTCAGAGAATGGTGAAAGGTGCAGCAGCATGGGAGGTGTCAGAGAAAGGTGAAGGGTGCAGCAGCAGGTGCAGCATAAAGAGAGGTTTAGAGTATAGGAGGTGCAGGTGCAGCAGGATAGGAGATGTCAGAGAATAGTGAAAGGTGTAACAGGTGCAACATAAAGATAGGTGAAGAGGATTGGAGGTGTCAGTGAATGGTGAAAGGTGCAGCAGCAGGTGCAGTATAAAGAGAAGTGCTGTGAATACTAGGTGCAGCATTATGGTAAGCTGTTAGAGAATGGTGAAAGGTGCAGCAGTATGGGAGGAGTCAGAGAATGGTGAAAGGTGCAGCACAAAGAAAAGTGCAAAGGATAGGACGTGCAGGTGCAGCTTAAAGAGATGTGCAGAGGATAGGAGGTGCAGCAATATGGGAGGTGTCAGAGAATGATGAAAGGTGCAGCAGCAGGTGCAGCATAAGGGAGGTTCAGAGGACAGGAGGTGCAGCTGCATCAGTATGGGAGGTGTCAGAGAATGGTGAAAGGTGCAGCAGCAGATTCAGCATAAAGAGAGGTGCAAAGGATAGGAGGTGCAGCGGTATGGGAGGTGTCAGAGAATGGTGAAAGGTGCAGCAGCCGGTGCAGCATAAAGAGAGGTGCTCAGGATAGGAGGTGCAGGTGCACCAGTATGGGAGGTGTCAGAGAATGGTGAAAGGTGCAGCAGCAGGTGCAGCTAAAGAGAGGTGCAGAGGATAAGAGGTGCAGCGGTATGGGAGGTGTCAGAGAATGGTGAAAGGTGCAGCATAAAGAGAGGTGCAAAGGATAGGAGGTGCAGGTGCAGCAGTAAGGGAGGTGTCAGAGAATGGTGAAAGGTGCTGCAGCAGGTGCAGCGTAAAGAGAGGTGCAGAGGATAGGAGGTGCAGGTGCAGCAGTATGGGAGGTGTCAGAAAATGGAGAAAGGTGCTGCAGCAGGTGCAGCGTAAAGAGATGTGCTGAGGGTAGGAGGTGCAGGTGCAGCAGTAAGGGAGGTGTCAGAGAATGGTGAAAGGTGCAGCAGCAGGTGCAGCTAAAGAGAGGTGCTCAGGATAGGAGGTGCAGGTGCAGCAGTATGGGAGGTGTCAGAGAATGGTGAAAGGTGCAGCAGCAGGTGCAGCTAAAGAGAGGTGCAGAGGATAGGAGGTGCAGCGGTATGGGAGGTGTCAGAGAATGGTGAAAGGTGCAGCATAAAGAGAGGTGCAAAGGATAGGAGGTGCAGGTGCAGCAGTAAGGGAGGTGTCAGAGAATGGTGAAAGGTGCAGCAGCAGGTGCAGCTAAAGAGAGGTGCATAGGATAGGAGGTGCAGGTGCAGCAGTAAGGGAGGTGTCAGAGAATGGTGAAAGGTGCAGCAGCAGGTGCAGCTAAAGAGAGGTGCAGAGGATAGGAGGTGCAGGTGCAGCAGTACAGGAGGTGTCAGAGAATGGTGAAAGGTGCTACAGCAGGTGCAGTGTAAGGAGAGGTTCAGAGGATAGGAGGTGCAGGTGCAGCAGTGTTGGAGGTGTCAGAGAATGGTGAAAGGTGCAGCAGCAGGTGCAGCGTAAGAGAGGTTCAGAGGACAGGAGGTGCAGCTGCATCAGTATGGGAGGTGTCAGAGAATGGTGAAAGGTGCAGCAGCAGATGCAGCATAAAGAGAGGTGCAGAGGATAGGAGGTGCAGCGGTATGGGAGGTGTCAGAGAATGGTGAAAGGTGCAGCAGCCAGTGCAGCATAAAGAGAGGTGCTCAGGATAGGAGGTGCAGGTGCAGCAGTATAGGAGGTGGAAGAGAATGGTGAAAGGTGCAGCAGCAGGTGCAGCTAAAGAGAGGTGCAGAGGATAGGAGGTGCAGCGGTATGGGAGGTGTCAGAGAATGGTGAAAGGTGCAGCATAAAGAGAGGTGCAAAGGATAGGAGGTGCAGGTGCAGCAGTAAGGGAGGTGTCAGAGAATGGTGAAAGGTGCTGCAGCAGGTGCAGCGTAAAGAGAGGTGCAGAGGATAGGAGGTGCAGGTGCAGCAGTATGGGAGGTGTCAGAGAATGGTGAAAGGTGCTGCAGCAGGTGCAGTGTAAAGAGAGGTGCAGAGGATAGGAGGTGCAGGTGCAGCAGTGTTGGAGGTGTCAGAGAATGGTGAAAGGTGCTGCAGCAGGTGCAGCGTAAAGAGAGGTGCAGAGGATAGGAGGTGCAGGTGCAGCAGTATGGGAGGTGTCAGAGAATGGTGAAAGGTGCAGCATAAAGAGAGGTGCAAAGGATAGGAGGTGCAGGTGCAGCAGTGTTGGAGGTGTCAGAGAATGGTGAAAGGTGCAGCAGCAGGTGCAGCGTAAGAGGTTCAGTGGACAGGAGGTGCAGCTGCATCAGTATGGGAGGTCAACACAATAAAGAGGAGGGACTGGGAGCTAATTAGAAAGAAGTGTAGGTCCTGTACCAATGCTCCCGAGAACAACTTGTAAACCTAGAGTGTTATCAGTTCCTAAGTGAATAGAGGTAAGAGGAAAGAATAATTGGCCATCCAATTAGGGGAATGGTTAAACTAAAGTTTGTCTCCAAAAGAGAGTAAAGTGCTCGTGAGTGGGGAGAAATCTCCTTTCTGTTCTTGTGCCCTCACACACCCTTACGAGTGTAAAGCATCATCATCGGGCTATGCTCCGCGTGGGGTGGCGCTGCAGTCCCTCACGGGCCCTACAAGAGGGCTCTCTGTTGGAGATCTTTTCAGGAGATGCCGCAGTTGTGCATGTGGGTGTGTGGGAATGAAGGTGATATAGTGAGTAAGTGATTTTAAAATTACCTGGTAGATACCCAGAGGTTTAATAAGGAGTACTCCAGGTAAGTTAAAAATGGGGCAGGGTTGTAGAGCCTCCTCAAATGAATAAAGGGGGATGAGTTTGTTCCACGCTCTCAACCCGCGAGAATAGTGAGTGAAAATTAGGAATGTGAAGTGGTCGACATGTTTCGCGCAATCTGTCGGTCCCTAATGGATCCCTGTGCGCTTCTTCAGGACCATAAGAAAAGGTTAGAGATGTAAAAGGAAATGGGTTTCGGGAAAACACACCCTATAAACCCACCATACCTATCTTAAGGTTTAAGGGACGTCACAGCGTACGAGACACGTCTTATTCGTGTGCTCAAGCTTATAAACCTATTGGAGACATTAAAACAAAAGAAAAAGAAAAATAATAAACGAGGAATTAGTAGTCAGGGTCCAGTAACTGACGTTGTATACCAGATCTGTACCTCTTCAACATGACCCCTTATGTATCTTTTATTTTTATTTAAAAACAAGCGAGACTCTGCAATGAAATAACATGCAGACCGATTAGTGCAGCGGTCCGGTTAGTGACCTGAGGATAGTATATGATACAGATAGTGATAAACCTTAACTGTACATGGAGATATTCTCACCAAATGTGGGGACACACATAAGTAGTTAGTCTCAGCTCTTATTTACCACGGTCGTGCGTCCATTTTGTACTCATGATCTTTCCCAGTGCTCAAAAGTATAAAGTGATCGTAAAAGAGCAACCGTCAAAAGGTGGCGACATGACCGGTCCGCACTTTTAATGTGCACATACTGGTTCACAGAAATAAAACATTCATAACGCAACCCAGAGATCAAAACCTACAGTGACACTTTCTATTATTCTAGGAGCATTCGTGGAGTCTGATGCGTAGCGGCTCATAACGTGTGCTAAATATGAACTACCCGGACACACACGCATACAAAATTATAAGCCAACATACCCTCCTCGTGGTAGAGTCAGGCCACATCGGCTGGTCGTGCAAATGCGGGGTGATAAGGCTACGGGTAAACAAGAAAATAGAGAAAATAAAATGAATAAAAGAAAACAAGGAGGGGTAGAAGGAGGTACCGGTTATCAGGTCGTTAGACCTCATAACATGGCGAAGGTTACCATCAACTCGATGTTAGAAGCGGTGGGAACTTACTGGATCACCCGATCTGACGTCTCTGCAACCTAACAGTCTGCCTTCCAACGCCGGTAAAGTTTCGGGCAATCGTATCTGTTACAAATACGTGGAGCACTTCCTGATTGAGTCACCTGACTGCTGTGTCATCCGACGAGTGTGAAAACTAGTACGTCGGGAAACCCATGGCGTGAGTGACGGCCATGTTGGATTATGTAATACAGAGGTAACAACAAGGTCTCAGAAGACCAGGGGCGTAGAGTGGCGGCCATGTTGATTGTTTAATACAGAGGTAACAACAATGTCTGGGGAGACCGGGGCGGGAGTGGTGGCCATGTTAAATTGAATAATATGAAGATATCGATTAACAAATGCTGGGTCTCAAATGACCGGGTGGTGGCCATGTTAAATTGAATAATATAAAGATATCGATTAACAAATGCTGGGTCTCAAATGACCGGGGGATCTGGAGACTATCTCATACTCGTGACAGTTTATACTAAATCACCCCAATCTAACGACTGTAAAGCCTCCAATTCTACCTATGAACGTCGCAGAAGTCTGGGGCACTTGTATCAGGTGAGAATATACGGAGCAAATACTGATTGGGTCACATGACTCCTGTATCAAAAAATTTGATGTGGGGGTGAGTGCAGGGGTTCACAGAAGGTAAGAGTGACGGCCATAATAGATTGTACAATTAATAGGCAACAGCTGGAGGAAGCAGGTTGTCAGGAGACCCACTGGATCTTTGAATCTATCGCACCTGCAACAATCTAGTTCACAGTGCACACTTCACAACATACCAGATAGTAAGTTGTGAGATCAACAGAGTGAGGGTAACCAGGCCCCTAAAGCCCATCTCAATAATAAGGTAATTGTTTTAACAGAGCCCCATTAAAAATTAAACGGTAATGGAGACTTCAGCTCGTACCATCGGTGATGAGACTAGGGTACCAGTTCAACCCATGGAATATCATCGTTCAACCCACTGGCATTGCTTTGTAACCTAAACACCCAACGTTGTTCATGTTGAAATAAAACAGATGGTGTCCAATGGGGATTAGAGTCTATGATAGTCCACCTAAGGCTATCCGCAGTGTGATTTTGTTCAATGCAGTGATTCTGTAGTTTGGTGGCTGTCCGTTTGCATCTAATTGTGCTTTTATGTTCCCCAATGCGCACCTTTACAGGTCTTGTAGTCATCCCCACATATTTCTTATTGCAAGGGCAGGTAATCAAATAGATGCAATTTTTTGTGTTGCAGTTGGTTACAAAGCAATGCCAGTGGGTTGAACGATGATATTCCATGGGTTGAACTGGTACCCTAGTCTCATCACCGATGGTACGAGCTGAAGTCTCCATTACCGTTTAATTTTTAATGGGGCTCTGTTAAAACAATTACCTTATTATTGAGATGGGCTTTAGGGGGCCTGGTTACCCTCACTCTGTTGATCTCACAACTTACTATCTGGTATGTTGTGAAGTGTGCACTGTGAACTAGATTGTTGCAGGTGCGATAGATTCAAAAGATCCAGTGGGTCTCCTGACAACCTGCTTCCTCCAGCTGTTGCCTATTAATTGTACAATCTATTATGGCCGTCACTCTTACCTTCTGTGAACCCCTGCACTCACCCCCACATCAATTTTTTGATACAGGAGTCATGTGACCCAATCAGTATTTGCTCCGTATATTCTCACCTGATACAAGTGCCCCAGACTTCTGCGACGTTCATAGGTAGAATTGGAGGCTTTACAGTCGTTAGATTGGGGTGATTTAGTATAAACTGTCACGAGTATGAGATAGTCTCCAGATCCCCCGGTCATTTGAGACCCAGCATTTGTTAATCGATATCTTTATATTATTCAATTTAACATGGCCACCACCCGGTCATTTGAGACCCAGCATTTGTTAATCGATATCTTCATATTATTCAATTTAACATGGCCACCACTCCCGCCCCGGTCTCCCCAGACATTGTTGTTACCTCTGTATTAAACAATCAACATGGCCGCCACTCTACGCCCCTGGTCTTCTGAGACCTTGTTGTTACCTCTGTATTACATAATCCAACATGGCCGTCACTCACGCCATGGGTTTCCCGACGTACTAGTTTTCACACTCGTCGGATGACACAGCAGTCAGGTGACTCAATCAGGAAGTGCTCCACGTATTTGTAACAGATACGATTGCCCGAAACTTTACCGGCGTTGGAAGGCAGACTGTTAGGTTGCAGAGACGTCAGATCGGGGTGATCCAGTAAGTTCCCACCGCTTCTAACATCGAGTTGATGGTAACCTTCGCCATGTTATGAGGTCTAACGGCCTGATAACCGGTACCTCCTTCTACCCCTCCTTGTTTTCTTTTATTCATTTTATTTTCTCTATTTTCTTGTTTACCCGTAGCCTTATCACCCCGCATTTGCACGACCAGCCGATGTGGCCTGACTCTACCACGAGGAGGGTATGTTGGCTTATAATTTTGTATGCGTGTGTGTCCGGGGTAGTTCATATTTAGCACACGTTATGAGCCGCTACGCATCAGACTCCACGAATGCTCCTAGAATAATAGAAAGTGTCACTGTAGGTTTTGATCTCTGGGTTGCGTTATGAATGTTTTATTTCTGTGAACCAGTATGTGCACATTAAAAGTGCGGACCGGTCATGTCGCCACCTTTTTGACGGTTGCTCTTTTTACGATCACTTTATACTTTTGAGCACTGGGAAAGATCATGAGTACAAAAATGGA
The DNA here is from genome assembly GCA_963921515.1 of Calotriton arnoldi. NCBI lineage: Eukaryota > Metazoa > Chordata > Amphibia > Caudata > Salamandridae > Calotriton > Calotriton arnoldi. Next base: position 371,156 of record CAWUFW010000829.1, on the reverse strand, counting down.
CGCACGACCGTGGTAAATAAGAGCTGAGACTAACTACTTATTTGTGTCCCCACATTTGGTGAGAATATCTCCATGTACAGTTAAGGTTTATCACTATCTGTATCATATACTATCCTCAGGTCACTAACCGGACCGCTGCACTAATCGGTCTGCATGTTATTTCATTGCAGAGTCTCGCTTGTTTTTAAATAAAAATAAAAGATACATAAGGGGTCATGTTGAAGAGGTACAGATCTGGTATACAACGTCAGTTACTGGACCCTGACTACTAATTCCTCGTTTATTATTTTTCTTTTTCTTTTGTTTTAATGTCTCCAATAGGTTTATAAGCTTGAGCACACGAATAAGACGTGTCTCGTACGCTGTGACGTCCCTTAAACCTTAAGATAGGTATGGTGGGTTTATAGGGTGTGTTTTCCCCGAAACCCATTTCCTTTTACATCTCTAACCTTTTCTTATGGTCCTGAAGAAGCGCACAGGGATCCATTAGGGACCGACAGATTGCGCGAAACATGTCGACCACTTCACATTCCTAATTTTCACTCACTATTCTCGCGGGTTGAGAGCGGTGGGAACAAACTCATCCCCCTTTATTCATTTGAGGAGGCTCTACAACCCTGCCCCATTTTTAACTTACCTGGAGTACTCCTTATTAAACCTCTGGGTATCTACCAGGTAATTTTAAAATCACTTACTCACTATATCACCTTCATTCCCACACACCCACATGCACAACTGCGGCATCTCCTGAAAAGATCTCCAACAGAGAGCCCTCTTGTAGGGCCCGTGAGGGACTGCAGCGCCACCCCCACGCGGAGCATAGCCCGATGATGATGCTTTACACTCGTAAGGGTGTGTGAGGGCACAAGAACAGAAAGGAGATTTCTCCCCCACTCACGAGCACTTTACTCTCTTTTGGAGACAAACTTTAGTTTAACCATTCCCCTAATTGGATGGCCAATTATTCTTTCCTCTTACCTCTATTCACTTAGGAACTGATACCACTCTAGGTTTATCAGTATGGGAGGTGTCAGAGAATGGTGAAAGGTGCAGCAGCAGAGGCAGCGTAAAGAGAGGTGCAGAGGATAGGAGGTGCAGCGGTATGGGAGGTGTCAGAGAATGGTGAAAGGTGCGCAGCCGGTGCAGCATAAAGAGAGGTGCTCAGGATAGGAGGTGCACGTGCAGCAGTATGGGAGGTGTCAGAGAATGGTGAAAGATGCAGCAGCAGGTGCAGCTAAAGAGAGGTGCAGAGGATAGGAGGTGCAGCGGCATGGGAGGTGTCAGAGAATGGTGAAAGGTGCAGCATAAAGAGAGGTTTAAAGGATAGGAGGTGCAGGTGCAGCAGTAAGGGAGGTGTCAGAGAATGGTGAAAGGTGCTGCCGCAGGTGCAGCATAAAGAGAGGTGCAGAGGATGGGAGGTGCAGGTGCAGCAGTATGGGAGGTGTCAGAGAATGGTGAAAGGTGCTGCAGCAGGTGCAGCGTAAAGAGAGGTGCAGAGGATAGGAGGTGCAGGTGCAGCAGTGTTGGAGGTGTCAGAGAATGGTGAAAGGTGCTGCAGCAGGTGCAGCATAAAGAGAGGTGCAGCGGATAGGAGGTGCAGGTGCAGCAGTATGGGAGGTGTCAGAGAATGGTGAAAGGTGCAGCAGCAGGTGCAGCGTAAAGAGAGGTGCAGAGGATAGGAGATGCAGGTGCAGCAGTGTTGGAGGTGTCAGAGAATGGTGAAAGGTGCTGCAGCAGGTGCAGAGTAAGGAGAGGTTCAGAGGATAGGAGGTGCAGGTGCAGCAGTGTTGGAGGTGTCAGAGAATGGTGAAGGGTGCAGCAGCAGGTGCAGCGTAACGAGAGGTGCAGAGGATAGGAGGTGCAGGTGCAGCAGTGTTGGAGGTGTCAGAGAATGGTGAAAGGTGCAGCAGCAGGTGCAGCGTAAAGAGAGGTGTAGAGGATAGGAGATGCAGGTGCAGCAGTATAGGAGGTGTCAGAGAATGGTGAAAGGTGCTGCAGCAGGTGCAGTGTAAGGAGAGGTTCAGAGGATAGGAGGTGCAGGTGCAGCAGTGTTGGAGGTGTCAGAGAATGGTGAAAGGTGCAGCAGCAGGTGCAGCGTAAAGAGAGGTGCAGAGGATAGGAGGTGCAGATGCAGCAGTATGGGAGGTGTCAGAGAATGGTGAAAGGTGCAGCAGCAGGGGCAGCGTAAAGAGAGGTGCAGAGGAAAGGAGGTGCAGCAGTATGGAAGGTGTCAGAGAATGGTGAAAGGTGAAAACAAGCAAAAACTAAAAGCATCTTTTAAAAAGAAAAACGTTTGCTTCAGGCCACTGTTTATACAGGCTTTTGTGGTACAAATGGTGAATACATGTCTGTTAGAAATTGGCTTGTTGGTTGACTGGGGTGTGAGCCATGGTAAAGCAACAGCCACATTCCTTTGCAGGGTGAACCACAAAAGGCACTAAATTAACCTGTGCTTAACCCTGTGTAGTTTGTCTTAAAAAGCAGTCAGGCTTAACTTAAATGCAATGTGTAAAGTACTTATGCAGCACACTAACAACAATAAAGTATAAACACAAGACAAGAAAAATTCCAAACCAATTTGGAAAAATAGAATACATTTTAATAAATTATTTGACACATTAACTATAAACATCCAAACAGTAGAACCAAAGTTATGAATTTCAAAATTCTTAGTCAAAATAGCACCAAAAAGCAGAAAACGCCAGTTATTTATATCTGATTGTACTAGACCAGGTCAAAGTCACAAGTTCAGCCGACAGCAATGGACCGCAGGTCGGCTATAGTCACCAGGTTAGGCCTGCTGAAGTTTTACATTCCTTCGCGGGAGGCTGCCAGAGTAGCACAAAGAGCAGGCCCGGTGTTGTGGATGGGCATTGCAGGAGCTTTGCATTGGAGGCCCCCGTGGTGGTCGATGCTGTAGTGGGAAGGGTCTTGCTGACGGAGCTTTCCGATGAATCGCAGTGCGAGCGGCGAGTTCTCAGTGAAAATGAGCCCGTTAGCAGTCGCAAAGAGCCCAAAAGGTTAAATACAGCTCTCTGAGCCACACCAAAGGTCCAGGACCTGTGGGGCTCCACTTGGGAGTCAGGAATTCACTTCAGCAGGATCCAGGTGCAAGAGGTTGGGGAGCCTTTTATGTCCCTGAAGCTCAGATTAGGAGGCCAGCAAAGTTCCCTTGGAGTCACTTTGGTAGCCCTGGGTTCAAGATGAAGTTGCAGGTCCAGTTCTTCTTCCCCAGGTAAGAGGGCAGCAGGACAGAAAGACAGCAGTCCAGCAAAGCAGCAGCAGATCAGCAGTCCAGCAGAGAGGCAGTCCTTTGAGCAGCACAGACGTCCTTCTTCCTGGCAGAGTATCTGCAGGTCCAGTGGTGTACTGAAGAGTTGGTGTCTGAGGTCCTACTTTTATACCCTGGTGCCCTTGTTCTAGAAGGAGGAAGAAGCTTCTAAACAGTGGCTTTGAAGTGCATGGAATTTTCTGCTGCCCTGGCTCCAAGCTGGCTAAGTGACAATGCGAGGCTGTTAGACCATTTGGGGTCATTATGATGTCAGGCGGAGACACCAACTCGGTCGTATTGTCCCTTTCCTCAATGGGAGCTCGTGTTACGGCCATAAACCGGCCATAACACAAGCTCCCATTGAGGAAAAGGAGGTGCTGTTCATCCCATTCACCCCGTGGCAGGGACCGCAAGGTGCTTGCCACAAGGTGCAGGGATCAACAGGGGGGTGCCCCCTCAGCCTCCAACCGGATGCTGTGCGCCAAAAGGGGCCTGCTGGGAGCCCCCAAACACACTTTCTGACATGGTTTCCATGTCGGACAGACCGACATGAATACCATGTCGCAAACTGTGATCGTGATCTCAAGGGCAGAAAGACCCGCCCTTGAGATTACTTGCCAGCATCCAACTGGCGGACGGGCTCTCTGAGCCCATCAGAAGCCAGCCGGAATGATCGTCCGGTTTCCTTTCCGACCGCCTCCAATGTAATGAGGCGGTCAGAAAGGAAACCAAGCGGCTGATTACGATGCAGCCTTAAAGGCACCGACCGTAGGTCATAGCCTTTACGGGCCGTATCGTAATTGTGTGAAGGTAAAGTACAGGCTATTCAGTTGCAAGTGGGGCTGTGCTCAGCTCCGCCCACCCCATTCTGACAGCCGAAGCCCCACCCAGGCCCACCTAATCCCTCTATTGTGTGACTGCCTTGGACAAATTCATAGTCAAACTGTCAGTTACACCCAGTCATGTGACCCAAGAAAGGCTACAGGTACAAAAGGGCTAAGGGCAGGAAAATGCCAACTTTCTAAAAGTAGAATTTTCAAAATTGTGATGAAAAATCCAACTTTCTCATTAAAGAGGGATTATCATTACAATTTCATAGACACCAAACATGGCATAGTTACTTTGAAATTACAGCTTATTAGATGTAATAAACATTTTCCAATGTTATCCTATGGATGTGATAGGCCTCAGAGTAGTGAAAAACGAGTTTAGGAGTTTTTCATTACCACGACATGTAAAACTTAAAAGTACATGTCCAACCTTCTAATTACAAAGCACCTTGTACTATGGGCTACCTAGGGCCCACCTTAGAGGTGACTTATATGTGATAAAAGGAGACCTTAAGGCTTGGCAAGGGGTGTTTAATGCTAAGTTAACATGGCAGTTCAAAACTGCTTTCAGGCTGCAATGGGAGGTCTGGGAACTGTTTTAAGGGGCTACTTTAGGGGGTGGCACAATAAGTGCTGCAGGCCCACTTGTATCATTTAATTTTATAGGTCCTGGGTATATAATATACCACTCTACAAGGGATTTACGAGGAAATTAAATATGCCAATTGGGTATAAGTCAATTTAACTAGGTTTAGTGAAGGAAGCACAAGCACTTTAGCACTGGTTAATATTGGTAAAGTCTCAGGGGCATATTATCAAGAAACGGTGTTAAAATTATCGCCGCTTTAGCGGCAGAAAACTGCCGCTAAAGCGGCGATAATGGGCTTGATAATATGCCCTTGAGAATTCCAATAGAAGCCCATGTTCTGGTGTCAACATGGGCTTCTATTGGAATTCTCAAGGGCATATTATCAAGCCCATTATCGCCGCTTTAGCAGCAGTTTTCTGCCGCTAAAGCGGCGATAATTTAACGCCGTTCTTGATAATATGCCCTCAAGAGTCCTAAAGACAACTAAAATAAGTGTAGCAAAATGGAGGAGAAGAGGCAAAAAGTTTTGGGGAAGACCTCCCTAAGACCACCAACAGGTCTAATAATGTTGTTGTTCGTTAGTCGACTCACTTGTTGAATTCATTCCTCATCAGATGACATGTTGACATCGTCGGGTGCACATGCAGCATACATGTGGTCTATAAGGAATCCATATATAGCATGCTTATTGTTAACAATTTGCGTGTTTGATGGATCAACAATTGGTTGCTCGTCTGAGGCGCTCAATGGTGATTGCGGCTCCTCTCCAGTGGGTTCGAAAGATAACAATGAGTCAGGCCACTCATACAGAACTGCATCGGAAAATGTCATTGGTGATTTTGCTCTGTCATAAGTTGCATTTTGTAGAAGGGACAGGGGCATTGCTCGGCATTGTCTCTGGTGTTCATAAAGAGGTTGAATGATAGTTTCCAAAGCATGGTAAACTACTGGGAGCTGTTCCAGTTGTGTGTCCAAGATATTTTCAGTTGGACAGTTTATGCACCAGAACACAGGTTTTACTTGTGTGACGTCCATTTTGCGAAAAGTGAGCATTGAGTGCTCGCTGAGTTCAGAACACTAAGTATGTTCCATGGAGCGTGCAAGAGTCTCTCTGCAGGTTTGTTGAGGCGGATACGTTTACTTCATGTTGTTGATTTTCTTGTCGGAACAGGAGAAAGATGATGACACCACAGCCGCTTAGCAGTATGATGATTGGAAATCCTCCAAAGAAGGCTGGAGAACAAAGAATGAAAAAATAACGGAATCAGTTCAAATACTGTTTAAACCAAGTCAACAGATCAGATCCAATGTTCTTAAAAAGATGCACACCAGTTCTCACAAATGAATTAACTATCGTTCGTACAATATCTGCGGAATTAGATGGGTATGGCATGTGTAACAGCCTCTGAATTTCTAAAGCAGTTCTGGCTGTTTACAGCTTATAAACCTCAACCGCTAAAATCAAAGGGACTTCTTTTTGTAAGCGAACAGACAAAAGCTTGTTTAAATCATCAAAACACATAGGGTCTGATTCACGAAGGTAAATTTAGACCAAAGTCTAATTTTAGACCTGAAATATAAGTTTAGACCTAAAGCCAAACTTTACACCTGAAGTCTAATTTTACACCTGAAGTCAAACTTCACACCTGAAATCTAAGGGCCCAATTCACAGTGGTAAATTTAGACCAACAGTCTAACTTAGACAAAAAGTCTAACTCTACTACTTTTTGGTATTCACAAAGTTAAAATTAGACCAAAGTCTAACTCTACTACTTTTTGGTATTCACAAAGTTAAAATTAGACCAAAGTCTAACTTTACTACTTTTTGGTATTCACAAAGTTAAAATTAGACCAAAGTCTAACTTTACTACTTTTTGGAATTCAAAAAGTTAAAGTTAGACTAAACGTTTAACTTTACTAGCAGTAAAGTTACTAGTAGGAACCCAGGGAGGCTGCAAGGTAGCACACTTCTGAAGGAAGTTCGGGGATAGAGCCTTGCCCTCACTGGATAACTCGTATCTCAAGATGGTCACCGTCAGGTAGGCAGTTTTATTGCTTTTTTTTTTTAATAACTTTGCAGCCATGCTCTGTTAATATGGTCACAATTATGTCTATCCTAGTTAGGTGTAGATATAAATCCTCATCAGTAAGGTAGATATCATCAATGTATGACAATACCTCGGGTTGTAGGATCTCCATGATAAGCACTGAAAACAAGCCAGGACTGTCCTTATAGCCATAGGCAAGCACCGGGGTGAAAACTCTGTCAAAACTGAAGGCGGTTAGATACTCACTTTCAGGCACTATGTTTGACAAAATAAAATCATTGGAAATATCCAAGGTCGTTTTGTATTTTCTCCACACCAGGTTCGTCTTTAAACCTGTGCTGTGTGCGCTTTGCACTGCATATGTTCGCATGTGCGAAGTTTTATTCGTATACACTAATACTATCTTATTGGAGTCGTCTGACTTGGAGACGGGAAAAAGGGACGTGCTCATTGGTGCGAGACAAGGCACTATTATGTCCTGATACTGCAACTGATCTAATGTTGCTTTGATACCACGTTTTGCTTCTGGCTTTAGAGGGTATTGTGCTTGTGGTTGTGGTTCACGGTGTAAGGGAATGACATGTGGGCTAGAGTGTTCGTATTACCCCACTTGGTGTCTATATAAGGTTGGAGCTTGTCTCACAGTCCATTCAGTGGTGTAGATTTCCTTGATATCTTCAGGTACTATGGGAGAGAAGGCTACCCTTATGTCTTCCTCCCTCTGGGTTGCTTCCCTAATAAAGACCGGATTCCCGCTTCTTCCGCTTGGATGAGATCATAATCATCAGATAACTGTGACCAAAAGACTGCTTTAATAACTTGTGGTATGTCCCCTTTAATTTTTATGTTTAAATTGTAAACCCTATCAGGAGGATTTAAGCGTTGATCTGGAGACTCAATCTGTATGAAGTCACCAGTTGCGTTCGCACCCAGAAATTTCTGAAGCGTCTGATGCTCTATTGTGACTTCTGCAGCGCTGTCTAGGCTCACTCTTGCCCAAGTCCTGTTGTGCAGGAGAACTCGTAGCTGTATCGGCATGTTTCTTCGAAAAGCCTCCTACTTTCTGCTTCTTTACTGGGGTTTTAGAGTCCAAGCCTTTCTTTTCATTCTTGACGCTGACGTCAGTCTTGCGTCTGCTTCACTATCCTACTGTACTCCTCTTTTCTTCTGTACTTGGATCGGCTCCCCCTTTCTGTTCTTTTACCATCAGCGCACTGAGAAGAACGTGAAGAGCGGCTATTAGAAAACTGATATCATTCCGGTTTTTCAGTCTGTTTGCAGTCTCTTAAGTTATAACCACCCCTGCCGAATTTCCGAGAACTGAGTGATCCAGTCTGGCTTTTTTCTTTATCTTTCTTTTGTTACAGATTTCTGTTCAACGGAACTCCCAGTGTCATTTTTAGATTTTAAATGTGGCTTAACGGATCGAGTACCTAAGGTATCTCTACCTACAGAGGTATAAACCTCTGAGATTATCTTTAGTAGTTCTCATTGATGACTCTGAGCTGGAACTGCTTCCAGTTTCTGACGTATAGCCAGAACTGAAGCTTCTCCTTTAATACTGCTTAGAATGATAGAGGACACTGTAAAGAGGTTCCTCATTAACTTCATTCCTGTCCAGGTGCTGCTCCGTGCTCATTCTGTACCTGTCTAAGTACATCAGGGAGAACGGCAAATGAAGGCGTACCATGTGTACTAGTGTAAATGCATGCAAAGATGTTTCCACAGGTATTTTGCTCCTCTGCAGGAGCAGAGACAGATACATAGTCAGTATCTTATGCTTGTCTTGGGGGTAGTGCATGGATGAACTACTTTTAACTGGTTAGTCTCATGAGCTGTCCAGAAGGCCATTTCATCACTCTTCATGGTGGTTTCCCATGATAGCGTTAATAGTCTGTGGACACATAGTTTGTACCTGTGCGGGAGCGGCAAGTCCCACTGGCGACAGCAGGTCTGGAGCCCAAAGAACGTTATACACACTTTACAAGTCTCCTGTATAAGTCAACTGTGTAATTTAACACCCCTACCATTTAAGCTTGTGTAAAGTTGTCCAAGCGAAGAAAGGGAGTGTAAGCAGCCGAAACTGCCAATGTAGCACTTTCATCGTTCAGGACATTTCATTGTAATAAATTTTATTTTACTTTTTAAAATTTCCAAATATGTATGTATGTGTGTATATGTGATCAAGGCCGAGTGAGGCCGAAACGCGTCATGGCGAAAATGGTGGCTAAATAAACTAATTCAAGCACGAAATTGAGGTCTCGCAGTCCGTTTTTCCCAGAGGAAGGGAAGTGAGAAGGAACGGCGTTGTGGGATATATATATATATATATATATATATATATATATATATATATATATATATATATATATGCAAAAAGAAGCAGAGAACTCTGGGTAGTTCTCAAGTTTAGGTGGAAAGCAGCTCCTGTATAGAGCACTCTCAACACCAGCGACACTCTAGATCTGCTCACCTCAAATGTCTGCTTTTCTATCAAAACTTTAAGCATAGGATTAGCACAGTGCCATCCATGCCGAGATAGAAAGGGACAAAGTATATTTATATATATATATATATATATAAATAAAAAAATAAAAAACATTTATTATAATGTAAAGTATAGATTCTTCATAATAGTGTTATATTATATATATGTATGTATATGATAGAAACATATATTATGTGTGTATGTTTATGTAAGTATATATTATATATGTATTAAATGTTACTTACATTTATTAAGTATACATTATATTAGTGTGACACTTTTCAAAATATTTAAGATTTACTACTTTAAACTATACATAAATTAAAAAATCGATATTGTTGCATTTATGTATATATTCGTACAATGCATTACAGCGTAACTGATTAAATAAATTAATTGTGAGCAATATTTGGTGTCTGCATCTATCCTATGGGAGGAATCACTATCACTGGTGGATTGACGATGTTGCGATACATCTATATTTATAAATGCATATATATAAATACATAAAGCATTAAAAAATAACAAATCAAATGCAAAATATTAAATAAATTAACAAATTGTTAAAATAAAAAAGAAATGTGTTAAATATCTGGAGTAAAAAATATACAACATAAATCATATATACAAATAATAAAAATGTTTAAAAAAAAATTATTACATATATTTAAAGAGTATTAAAAAAAAGTAGTAAAGTCTGGAAATAATAGATATACTATTTCCACTCCAATGTGTGCAACAGTAGGAACATTGTTAGATTTCAGAGGGGTCAAATTTACTATTCCCACTCCAGTCTGTGCAACAGTAGGGAAAGTGTTGGACTTCGGACGGGTTAAATTTACTATTCCCACTCCAGTTTATGCAGCAGTAGGGAAAGCGTTGGACTCAGGAGGGGTTTAATTTACCATTCCCACTCCAGTCTCTGCAACAGTCGGGAAAGCGATGAACTCTGGAGGTGATAAATTTACAATTCCCACTCCAGTTTGTGCAACAGTAGGGAAAGTGTTGGACTCCGGAGGGGTTAAATTTACTTTTCCCACTACAGTCTGTGCAACAGTAGGAAAAGTGTTTGACTTCGGAGGGGTTATATTTACAATTTCCATTCCAGTCTGTGCAACAGTAGGGAAAGCATTGGACTTTAGAGAGGTTAAGTTTACTATTCCCACTCCAGTCTGTGCAACAGTATAGAAAGTGCTGGACTTCAGAGAGGTAAAATGTACTATTCCCACTCCAGTCTGTGCAACAGTAGAGAAAGTGCTGGACTTCAGAGAGGTAACATTTACTATTCCCACTCCAGTCTGTGCAACAGTAGGGAAAGGGTTGGACTCCAGAGGAGTAAAATTTAATATTCCCACTCCAGTCTGTGCAACTGTAGAGAAAGCGCTGGACTTCGGAGGGGTAAAATGTACTATTCCTACTCCAATCTGTGCAACAGTAGAGAAAGGGTTGGACTTCAAAGACGGAAAATTTACTATTCCCTCTCCAGTATGTGCAACAGTAGGGAAAGTGTTGGCCTTCGGAGGGGTAACAATTACTATTCCCACTCCAGTTTGTGCAACAGTAGGGAAAGTATTTAACTTCAAACACATAACATAATCCCTATTAACGTATAAAATATCTAAAACTCTTAATATAAACTTCATTAATTAACCCCAAAAATATTTCTATGAAAATAAAAATAACCAATTAAACAACATAATCAGTAAACAAATTAATAATTAATTATCATTTCCAAAAATTGACCTTTATTTATTACTTAACCTACCACACTATACCCCCACAAACCTACCAGTGCACACTTAAAATATAACTAACATTAAAAAAAGTAAACACAATTAGGACAATTAATATTCAATGAAACATTAATTAATAATTTAATAGTTAATGATTAACTAAATAATCAATAATTAACTTCCCACCCTATACCCCTACACACTCAACAGCCCGCACCTAATACATAACTTGAAAAATACAATTATTTCACATTTTAGATATGTATTGATCAATAAAAGAATTAGTAATACATTAATAATTAATTGTTAATTCATTATTACTTAATTAACTTCCCACCCTGAACCCCTACAAACCCAACAGCCCAAACCTAATATACATGTAAAAAAATATAATTATTACACAATTGACATATTTATTAATCAATTAAATTATTAATAATACAGTTTTAATTAATTATTAATTAATTAGCACTTAATTAACTTCCTACCCTATACCCCTACAAACCCAACAGCCCACACCTCATATATAGCTTAAAAAATGATTACACAATTGACATAATTAATAATCAATCAAACAATTAATACATTAAATAATTATTTAATTAAACTTAATTAACTCCCTGCCCTATGCCCATAGAATCCCAACAACCTGATTCTAACATATCACTGAAAAATGTAATATTTACAAAATTACCATAATTAATAATCAAGTAATTAATTACGAATATTAAATAATCATTATTTAATTATACTTAATTAACTTCCCACCCTATTACCCTACAAACCTTACAGCCCGCTACAACACTATAAATTACTACTAACAATCAAATTAAAAATTAGAAATAACTTAAAGTTAAAAACTGTATTTAAAAATATAGTTGACAATTATACAAACAATATTTATTATATGAAATTGATATTTTACTTAAACACATTAAAATAATTTTAAAATGATATTATTCACAACTATGGGGCCTATTAGGATGACGGGCGGACTTTCGTCCACCCGCCACCCTAGCGGGGCTGGGACCGGCCACCAGTGGTGCGGCGGTCCCGCACCGGCGATTAGGATGCCACCGCCACCGTGGCGGTGCATCCTCCATTCCCAGCATTGTGGCGGGCGGTGCGCACAGCACCGCCCGCCACAATGCTGGGAATGCACTGTGTGCATCGTCATGCACAAGGTGACAGGCACCGCGAGGTGTCTGCCACCATGTCCATGACAATGCAGGGGGTACCATAGGTACCCCCATGTGCACCCCCACCCCTCCAATACCCTGGGGCCCGCAACGGGCCCCGAAAGCAAACTCCGCCTGGCTTTCCATGGCGGGGTCTCCGCCATGGAAAGCCCTGCACCGCTGCCCATTCTAATATGGATGGCGGTGTCTAGCAGACACCGCCACCATATATAGCCCCTTTTCCGCACGGTCTACTGGTCGACCGGCAGACGGTCTTCCCGTCCACCTGGGTCCCCACCGCCATACTAATATGGCGGTGGGGAAATGTTAGGCGGGCGGTGGAAAATAGCGGGCGGATCGCCACCGCCATACGGGCGGTGGCGATCCGCCCGCTATCCTAATGACCCCCTATATTATTAGAAACTATATTAACAACATGGATATTTATTAAAACCATATTACTTACCTAAAAAGTTGCTATTAAGGTCAACAATATTTCTGCATGATGATATTTTTGTTTCATGATATTTTTTTTCCGTTCTTGCTGAATCTCGATACTTTTAAATTGATATCATGTCTAAATATCCAGAAAGAGTGAAACCTTTGTATGACCTGATTTCTCCCACATTTTCATCTAAACAATGGCTGAACGCACACAGATATCTTACAAGCAGACATGCTTGAGACTAAAACTTTACAAACTAGGAATAACAAAACCAACCTAGTTATCATATCTTACCCAGTCATTAGGGTTACACCTATATGACTTAGATCGGAGGAAAGACCGTCTATTGCTTACAAGTCTCACTAGTATTCCTTAGCCGAAGCACTTTTTGCTTCCATTGAAAAAATCCTTGCAGCTGTGCAAACAGCTATTTTGAAGGAGTGCATTTTGGCACAGGGAAATCATTGTTAGTTCTCCCGTACCAGCTCTAGAAGCATCTGCCAAGGAAAGAGTTCCTAACGCTTGCGCCCCACACACGAGATGAGTACCGTGGTCCTCTTTTTTGGGTGCAGTGAATGTAAAGTTTCAGTATGGTCCAACTCTTCGTACAACATGAACAAGATGTTGGTCCGTCTTCAGCTGCTTTACCCATCGAGTCTTACCAGAGCATATGCAATATGGCTGGTTTTGCCCATGAAAGGAACGAAAGGATGGACGTATAACAAACGGAGAAAGTCACATTCTTTAAGTTTATACTCCCAGTCTCACTAACGTGCTATTGAAATGAGTAGTTTATATTTCCAAATTATTTTCAGTGAATGCTTTGCTGCATGGAGCGATGGGAGTCTAGGCAAAGGCGACCGATTAAAGTACTATACAGTTTTGTGAAGAGATCTATGTAACAGACATTGACTTGTAGGACCTATTGCTCATCTTTGTGGAACTGGAGAGAATATTTATACTGAGTATGTGAAATATACACAGTGAAAAAACACAAATATTCACAGGATTTTGCTTGATAAAGATCAATATGCCTGCACTCAGACTGTGAGTAAAAATTGCATTTATGGCTAGAGATTTGAACATGGGCCCATTAGAGAGGACCCTTACCTTGTATGTGTTGTTATTGTTGAACTGTAATCAGTGTAATAATCAATACACAGTTAAGACCATAGTTAATGCTAAGAGTGACAGTGAAGTGATATCTGTTCAAGCAAAATAGAAGTGTAGTTAGTAGCTTATTGGGGAGTTGTGTACTAGGCATAAGATTATCTGTTCTGAACAAATTTCTTTCTCCATTCATTTTGTTAAATTGTTAAGACATTGCATAAAATAACATGTCATATTTTTTTAATTTTGTATGTTTCATTAATAAATGTACTAATATTGTAGAGATTAATTTGGTAATGCACACCTGCCTCCCGTGGTCAAGCATAAGCATGGCAACTCGTATCAAAAATTGCAGTCTTCTGCACACAAACCTTAGTGAGATGTATAGTTATTTCACTCACTGCATTGTTTTGTTCCTCACTGTTGTCTCTATGAGTAACTTGTGGGATTTGTTTTCCTTTTCACAGAATGATGACACTCCCGTGCCAGCCACAACTCCTCTCATTGCTGCTGCTGTGTTTGTACCATCAAACATCTGTTTCTGTTTCTAGTAGGAAAACAACTCTGTTTTCTTATTTTATAATTTCAGGCCTTCTTTAAATTTACAATGTCAGACGTCCAATCCTCTAGTCCAGTAGTGTCCCTGAACCCACAACACCGGAAGAAAGTCCCTTATATTCAAAGAAGGCTCCCACAGTGGAGAGGCATTTTCTCACAATGTGGCTTCGGCTGCACAGCGTTTGAAACCACCTTGGAGAAAAACATTATCAGACTCGCCACCATGGGATCACTGACACAATATTGTGGTAAACAATATAGTTGTCAAAAATATTGTGTCAAAAATATCATTTACCAAAATATGGTGTCCAGCTGCACCAACTGCTCGAGGATGCGAGACCTGGGGCCCTTGAGGGGTGGAGCGCTGAAGCTGGACGAGCCAGCCGGCAAAATTCCACAACTCCTTCACGAAGTTGACGCTCACTCAGAAAGCCATTTGGAAAAAGGTAGTTATAGTTAGGACCAACTTTTCCCATAGATGAAGCAGTTTTTGTTTTACTAATAACGTTTGCGCCGTTTGATGAATCATGATGAAATTTTCAACACTAGTACACTGGTTAATTCCACTGCTGTCCTGAAAGTGTCAGGGTGATTCATGAAGTGGAGGTCCCAAAAAGTTTTTTTCCCCTGTGCAATGTCTGTGGGGTTTTGCATTTTTTGAACACGACTACAGCCCGAACTGCGGAACCGATTTACATATCAAATTTGGCAGAAAGCTAGATCTTGGTGCAGAAACATCTCTTTTTGTTATTTGGTGCAATTCTGTTCTGTAGTCTCGGAGTTATTTAAGGAAAAAAAATATAGATATCTAGGGACGCTGACCCATTGCAGACCGAGTCTGGTGGCTTAATGGACTAATGAGCCCACTGTTAGGACCTGTATTTGATCTCATGATCTCAGTTCAAATCCCGGTTGGTCCACTCAGCCTTTCAACCTTCTGAGGTCTTTAAAATGAGTGCAATTGAGTTGGGTAGCTATAAACATCTGTTATTCAGCGCCACGATACCTTTCTGGGTGAATGTGTGCTTTACAAATACCCATGTTATGTTATCCACCAGCAGGGGATCTGCGGATCTGGGCAAAAATCAAGGCACTGATTTGCTCGTTGCAACCTGACAGGAAAGTTGCAGCCACCATTTTGTTTGTTGCTTGGGCCGGGGGATGGAACAATAAAGTGTAAAGCACATAAGGGGTCAGGATACAGGTATCCTGACCCCATAGGGCACACTGAGGGGTCCCTGAGGGACTCCTCATGGGCAAGAAATCACCCAGAAATCTTTATCTTTGGCCTACACGGTGCTCAGCGTAACCCCCAGTGTAACATCGCGATGGATCCGTGGATCCAAAGCACAATTAAAAAAGCAAATACACCCACTCACACACCAAACCCCTGCTGCGCATGCCCAAAGGTCATGGACAGCGTGGAGTTCGGTACATGCGAGGGTGTTGGCCGCAGGACCTGACCACAGGCCAGTATAACTTTAATACAACTGTGGTTGTATTAAAGCACAGTAATTATATATCACTGTACGTTACACAAAACCATACACATTCACTGAAAAAAGCAAAGGTTAGCGGGATGTTATAGTTAAGCTCGAATTTTACCAACACAAACCCATAGAAATTCAGCAGTTATAGTTATACTTATCTGAAAAAACTATAACTCATGCTGTAAGTAACTTTAGGGCAGGAGTTATAGTTTCTTAACATAAGTCTAACTATAAGTATAACTATAACTGCTGAATTTGTGTAGTTTTGTGTGGATAAAACGTGCACTTAATTATAACGTCCCTATAACCTACATATATATATATATACATACAGTTAGTTTAAAAGGGTAAATGTTAAATATTTTAATACCTAACATTAATATAATGTTCATTAAATACAATAGTATTTAATACTGAATATAAATATATGCATATATAAATGTACACATATCTAAACATGTGTGTGCATGTTTATAGATACATATATTTTTTAATGCAACACCGTTATTAAAAATATATATTTTACATTATATTAAATTTTAGTTGTTATTTTTTTTAACTTACTACTATAGAAAGCACACATATATAAAAATATATATGTCTGTGTGTGTATATATATATATATACATATATATATATATATATATAAATATATATTTAAATTAAACCAAAAATAATAGTAAACAATCAATTGCAAATAAATTACCAAATTAAAAAAGACATTTAAAAAGTATAAAAATTTAAAAAAGAATAGAGATACAAATAAATATATAAACAAATAATATAAAATTAAAAACGAAATAAATAAATAATAATAATAATAGATATATTTAACCAATATTAGGAAAAGTATTGGAGACTGGAAATTATAGTTATACTATTTCCATTCCAGTTTACACAGCAGTAGGGAACGTGTAGGCTTTTAAAGGGGTTATATTTACTATTCCCACTCCAAACAGGTCAACAGTAGGTGCAGTGTTGGACTTAGGAGGGGTCTGATTTACTATTTGCACTCCAGTCAAGCAATAGTAGGGAAAGCATTGGACTTCGTAGGGGTTAAATTTACTATTCCCATTCCAGTCTAAGTAACAGTAGGTAAAGCATTAGATTCTGTAGGTGTTATATTTACTATTCCCACTCGGGTCAGCACAACAACAGGGAAAGCATTGGACTTTGTAGGGGTTCGAGTAACTATCCCCACTCCAAACAGCACAACAGTAGGGAAAGTGTGGACTTTGGAGTGTTTAGATTTACTATTTCCACTCCAAACAACGCAATATTAAGGAAAGTGTTGGACTTCGAAGGGATAACATTTACTATTCCCATGCCAGTCTGTGCAGCAGCAGGGAAAGCACTGGAGTTCAGAGGAATTTGGATATCAGAAAAGCATCTGCGCAATGCACCTATTTGTAAAGCGCAAACATATCACCCCTTAAGGGTTCCAAGGCGCTGCGGGCCAACGGGGAGATTAAGTGAGCTATTGCCCAGAGTCACAAGATGCTGAGCTGAGCTGCTGCCGGCGATCGAACCGTGAGCCCCCCGCTCCGGAGTGAGCTGCTCTGGCTCCCTAGAGGGGTTACATTTACTATTCCCAAACCAAACCGCACAAAAGTAGGGAAAGTGTTGGACTTCGGAGAGGTTAGATTTACTATTCCCATTCCAGTCAGTCCAACAATAGGAAAAGTGTTGGACTATGGAGAGGTTAAACTTACTATTCCCGTTCTAAACAGTGCAATAGTGGGAAAAGTGTTGGACTTCGGAGGGGTAAGATATACTTATCCCACTCCAATCTAAGCAACAGTAGGGGAATTAGTTACTTCACCTCAAACACATTACTTATTTGAATAACCCTATCAAATTAGAAAAAAATACAAAACTCTTAATAGAAGCATTATTAGCAAAACTAATCTTTGTCAAGTAGAGTGCTAAATACTGCGCTTCTACTTTTAAGTGCTCCTAATAAAAGATGGTATCATTGCTCAATTTACTGACCAATGGTGGAATGAAAGGCTGATCCTTCTTTTTGGGATTTGAACTCATCACCTCCGGGCATTGCATTTTGACAACAGCTGGCATTCAGCCCACTGACTCTTCCTTGTGGCTGACATGTCATGCTGTATGTAATTGTAAAGCGCACCAGCACCCGCGCAGCTATCCTGGCACTGAGCAAGTGTGTGTGCCTAGCCCTGCCTATGGTAGGTTAGTACATTGAAAAGCCAGGCCTTCAGCTTCTTGAAGAATTCAAGAAGAGTAGAGGAGGCTCTGATATGGGCTGAAAGGCCGTTCCACCCTATAGAAGCAATGTAAGAGAAGACCCATCCACCTGATCTTGCTTTGTGTATGTGTGGGATGTGTGCAAGTACGAGTCTTGCTGAGTGGAGGTGCCTGGGTGGTAAGTGGAAGAAGATGTGACTGTTGAGGTAGCTGAGGCCTGAGTTGTGTAGTGCCTTCAATGTGTGTGTGAGGAGCTTGAACTGAGAGTGTTTGTGTGTCAGAAGACAGTGGAGTTCCCTGAGGTGTGGTGTGATGTGAGTTCTGTGTGAGAGGTTGAGGATGAGTCTGGATACCAAGTTCTGGATGATTTGTGGTCTTCTGGTGAGTTTCTTAGTGATCCCGGCATAAAGTGTGTTACCATAGTCCAACTTGCTGCTGACTAGGATGTGTGTGGCTATTTTTCTAGTGTTGCTTGGAAGCCATCTGAAGATCTGCCTCTGCATCCTTAGGGTGTGGAATCAGGATGCAATGATGGCATAGACTTGTGTGGTCATGTACAGTTTGCTGTCCATGATTATTTCGGTGTTCCTGGCATGGGGTCTGAGTGTGGGTCCGATTTCAGCCGGCTACCAGTTGCCGATGTTGAGCTTGAGACAGTTGGCTTTTGTCCAGTTAGCAACTTCGGTCATGCAGGCGATAAACTTGTTTCTTGTGTTGGAGGTCTTGTCCGAGAGGGAGAGTTGCATTTCATCCACGTGGGAGCGGATGTTGGGGTTGTGTGTGTGGATGACGTTGGCCAGAGGGATCATGCATGCGTTGAAGAGGGTAGGGCTGAGCAGTGAACCCTGAGGCATTCTGTAGATGGGTTTGCAGGCTTATGAGTAGTAAGGTGCCAGCATGACAGCTTGTGTTATCCTTTAAGAAGGAGCAGATCCAGAAAAGGATGGTTCCTTTAACCCCTTCGATGCTCATGACGGAATGGTTCCGTCATGAGCATCAGTGCCCCTGTGCTCATGACAGAACCATTCCATCATGAGGCCAGGGGCACGAAATCCCTCTGCTGCAGACAGCAGAGGGATTTCTATTTCACCCCTGTGACCTTGGGAGCTGGGGAAGAGCTTCCCAGCTCCCGAGGCTCCCTCCCTGGTTTCTGTGCCATGAGGATCAGCGCGCACGTCGCGCTGTCCTCATTGCACAGAAACCGAAACTGAAATGACCCTTTAGACTCATTTCAGTTTCACTTTCTATGTGCTCAGGGGGCTATCTCAGCCCCCCGGGCACGTAGAAAGACAGGAGAGGTATCATTGGAAAGGGGAGAATCTCCCTTTCCAATGGTACTCCTCTCAGTGGATCCCTGTTTGGGGATCGCCCCAGGAGGGCGATCCCCAAGCAGGGATCCACCCACTAGACACCAGGGAGGGGGGAGCAGCCCCTTGGGCAAGGGCTTTGCTCCCCCAATTTTTTTTGGTGCGATTTAGTCTTTGCCCTCTCTGGGGGCAGATGGGGGCAGTAGCCCCCAATCTGCCCCCGGGGAAAAAGCCCACTAGACCCCAGGGATATTTTTGTTTACCCCATAATTTATTAGGGTGGGGGCTGCCCATAAAGGGCATGTCCATGCCCCCACCCCGCAAAATTTACAGCCTTTCTGCCCCCCCGGGGGGGCAAAAAGCCCACTATATGCCAGGGATTTTTTTAAATTATAATTTGTGGTGGGGGCTGCCCAGTATGGGCATGCCCATGCCCCCACCCAACCCCCACAAAAACGACAGCCTTTCTGCCCCCCTGGGGGGCAGCTGGGGGCATTAGCCCCAAATCTGCCCCCCCCGGGGGGGCAAAAAGCCCAGTAGACGCCAGGGATTTTATGGGCAAATTTTAATTAGGGTGGGGGCATTGGCATGCCCATTTTGGGCACAAAAGTGAGGTACCATTTTTCTCGGAAGACTTTGGGGAATGCGGGGTGGGTGGAATTTTGTGGATCCATGCAGATTCCAGAACTTTCTACCACAGAAAAGTGAGGAAAATGTGTTTTTTTTGACAATGTTTTAGGTTTGCAAGGGATTCTGGGTTCCAGAACCTGGTGAGAGCTAGTCAAGTCACCCCATCCTGGATTCCCCTGGGTGTCTAGTTTTCAAAAATGTATAGGTTTGCTAGGTTTCCCTAGGTGCCGGCAGAGCTAGGGTTCAAAAACTACAGCTAGGCACTTTGCAAAAAAAGGGTCATTTTTCACTGTGAAAATGTGGTGCGTCCACGTTGCGTTTTGCGCTGTTTCCTGTCGCGGGCACTAGGCCTACCCACACAAGTGAGGTACCATTTTTCTCTGAAGACTTTGGGGAACGCGGGGTGGGTGGAATTTTGTGGATCCACGCAGATTCCAGAACTTTCCACCACAGAAAAGTGAGGAAAATGTGATTTTTTGGACACTTTTTTAGGTTTGCAAGGGATTCTGGGTACCAGAACCTGGTGAGAGCCAGTCAAGTCACCCCATCCTGTATTCCCCTGGGTGTCTAGGTTTCAAAAATGTATAGGTTTGCTAGGTTTCCCTAGGTGCCGGCAGAGCTAGGGTTCAAAAACTACAGCTAGGCACTTTGCAAAAAAAGGGTCATTTTTCACTGTGAAAATGTGGTGCGTCCACGTTGCGTTTTGCGCTGTTTCCTGTTGCGGGCACTAGGCCTACCCACACAAGTGAAGTACCATTTTTCTCGGAAGACTTTGCGGAACGCGGGGTGGGTGGAATTTTGTGGATCCACGCAGATTCCAGAACTTTCCACCACAGAAAAGTGAGGAAAATGTGATTTGTTTGACAATTTTTTATGTTTGCAAGGGATTCTGGGTACCAGAACCTGGTGAGAGCCAGTCAAGTCACCCCATCCTGGATTCCCCTGGGTGTCTAGGTTTGAAAAATGTATAGGTTTGTTAGGTTTCCCTAGGTGCCGGCAGAGCTAGGGTTCAAAAACTACAGCTAGGCACTTTGCAAAAAAAGGGTCATTTTTCACTGTGAAAATGTGGTGTGTCCACATTGCGTTTTGCGCTGTTTCCTGTTGCGGGCACTAGGCCTACCCACACAAGTGAGGTACCTTTTTTCTCGGAAGACTTCGGGGAACGCGGGGTGGGTGGATTTTGTGGATCCACGCAGATTCCAGAACTTTCCACCACAGAAAAGAGAGGAAAATGTGGTTTTTTTGACACTTTTTTAGGTTTGCAGGGATTCTGGGTACCAGAACCTGGAGAGAGCCAGTCAAGTCACCCCATTCTGGATTCCCCTGCGTGTCTAGTTTTCAAAAATGTATAGGTTTGCTAGGTTTCCCTAGGTGCCGGCAGAGCTAGGGTTCAAAAACTACAGCTAGGCACTTTGCAAAAAAAGGGTCATTTTTCACTGTGAAAATGTGGTGTGTCCATGTTGCGTTTTGCGCTGTTTCCTGTCGCGGGCACTAGGCCTACCCACACAAGTGAGGTACCATTTTTCTCGGAAGACTTTGGGGAACGCGGGGTGGGTAGAATTTTGTGGATCCACGCAGATTCCAGAACTTTCCACCACAGAAAAGTGAGGAAAATGTGTTTGTTTTCACAATATTTTAGGTTTGCAAGGGATTCTGGGTACCAGAACCTGGTGAGAACCAGTCAAGTCACCCCATCCTGGCTTCCCCTGGGTGTCTAGTTTTCAAAAATGTATAGGTTTGCTAGGTTTCCCTAGGTGCCGGCAGAGCTAGGGTTCAAAACCTACAGCTAGGCACTTTGCAAAAAAAGGGTCATTTTTCACTGTGAAAATGTGGTGTGGCCACGTTGCGTTTTGCGCTGTTTCCTGTCGCGGGCACTAGGCCTACCCACACAAGTGAGGTACCATTTTTCTCGGAAGACTTTGGGGAACGCGGGGTGGGTGGAATTTTGTGGATCCACACAGATTCCAGAACTTTCCACCACAGAAAATTGAGGAAAATGTGTTTTTTTGGACAATTTTTTAGGTTTGCAAGGGATTCTGGGTACCAGAACCTGGTGAGAGCCAGTCAAGTCACCCCATCCTGGATTGCCCTGGGTGTCTAGTTTTCAAAAATGTATATGTTTGCTAGGTTTCCCTAGGTGCCGGCAGAGCTAAGGTTCAAGAACTACAGCTAGGAACTTTGCAAAAAAAGGGTCATTTTTCACTGTGAAAATGTGGTGTGTCCACGTTGCGTTTTGCGTGGTTTCCTGTCGCGGGCACTAGGCCTACCCACACAAGTGAGGTACCATTTTTCTCGGAAGTTTTGGGGAACGCGGGGTGGGTGGAATTTTGTGGATCCACGCAGATTCCAGAACTTTCCACCACAGAAAAGTGAGGAAAATGTGTTTTTTTTTACAATTGTTTAGGTTTGCAAGGGATTCTGGGTACCAGAACCTGGTGAGAGCCAGTCAAGTCACCCTATCCTGGATTTCGCTGGGTGTCTAGTTTTCAAAAATGTATAGGTTTGCTAGGTTTCCCTAGGTGCCGGCAGAGCTAGGGTTCAAAAACTACAGCTAGGCACTTTGCAAAAAAAGGGTCATTTTTCACTGTGAAAATGTGGTGTGTCCACGTAGCGTTTGGCACTGTTTCCTGTCGCGGGCACTAGGCCTACCCACACAAGTGAGGTACCATTTTTTTTGGAAGACTTTGGGGAACGCGGGGTGGGTGGAATTTTGTGGATCCACGCAGATTCCAGAACTTTCCACCACAGAAAAGTGAGGAAAATGTGGTTTTTTTGACAATTTTTTAGGTTTGCAAGGGATTCTGGGTACCAGAACCTGGTGAGAGCCAGTCAAGTCACCCCATCCTGGATTCCCCTGGGTGTCTAGTTTTCAAAAATGTATAGGTTTGCTAGGTTTCCCTAGGTGCCGGCAGAGCTAGGGTTCAAAAACTATAGCTAGGCACTTTGCAAAAAAAGGGTCATTTTTCACTGTGAAAATGTGGTGTGTCCACGTTGCGTTTTGGGCCGTTTCCTGTCGCGGGCACTAGGCCTACCCACACAAGTGGGGTACCGTTTTCTCAAAAGACTTTGGGGAACACGGGGTGGGTGGAATTTTGTGGATCCACGCAGATTCCAGAACTTTCCACCACAGAAAAGTGAGGAAAATTTGGTTTTTTTGACAATTTTTTAGGTTTGCAAGGGATTCTGGGTAACAGAACCAGGTGAGAGCCAGTCAAGTCACCCCATCCTGGATTCCCCTGGGTGTCTAGTTTTCAAAAATGTATAGTTTTGCTAGGTTTCCCTTGGTGCCGGCAGAGCTAGGGTTAAAAAACTACAGCTAGGCACTTTGCAAAAAAAAGGTCATTTTTCACTGTGAAAATGTGGTGTGTCCACGTTGCGTTTTGGGCCGTTTCCTGTTGCGGGCACTAGGCCTACCCACACAAGTGAGGTACCATTTTTATCGGGAGACTTAGGGTAACACAAAATTGTAGAGCAACTGTTATTATCTATTGACTTTCGATGCATTTCTGCCTTCCAAATGAAAGACAATGTGTAAAAAAGATTTCGGAAATGTGCAAATATCTACTGTTTCTAAACTCTATATTTTGTTCCCATTTCAGAAATACATAGGTGTCTTTCATACCGATTTTTCCATGTATAAATTTTCCAAGAATAATTTCTATATACCTGGGACATAATAAAAAACCATTGCAAGACGCTGCTCAGTTATTGGCTCTGGGTTCGTCGGGTTCTTGGTGAACATACAAGTCCTATATATCACCACAACCAGAAAGGTCCAGCTTTCAATTTTTCCTTCATTTAACTGTTAGTTTCTATAAGGAAAACTTTAAGGATCTACACAAATGACCCCTTGCTGAATTCAGAATGTTGTCTGCTTTTCAGAAATGTATGGCTTTCCAGGATCCATTATTGCTTTCATACCCATTTCTACCATTAACTGGAAGGAGGTTGAAAGCACAAAAAATAGCAAAAATAGGCTATGTCCCAGAAAAATGCCAAAACTGTGTACAAAATGTTGGTTTTCTGACAAAAGTCTGCTTGTCCCTGAAAGCTGGGAAGATGGTGATTTCAGCACCACAACCCCTTTTTGATGCCATTTGCAGGGAAAAAACCAGATGCTTTCATCTGTAGCCCTTTTTTAGCATTTTTCCCCCAAAAAACTAAATTTAGCTGTATTTTGGCTAATTTCTGGGTCCCCTCCAGGGGAATCCACAAACCCTGGGTACCTTTAGAATACCCATGATGTTGGAAAAAAAGGACGCAAATTTGGCATGGATACCTTATGTGGTCAAAAAGTTACAGGGCCCTAAGCGCGAACTACCCCAAATAGCCAAAAAAGGGCTTAGCACAGGAGGGGAAAAGGCCTAGCAGCGAAGGGGTTAATGCCAATCTCATGCAGGCACTTGATAAGGATGGGGTCTGAGACCGTGTTTTTTAAACACACTCTAACACAAGTGGCATTGCCATAGAACACTTCCCAGCAGAAGTGGTATATCCATATGACAGACTTCATAAAAGATTATATATATCCATGAACTAGCCTCCAACACAGTTGTGGTACCTGAGGGGAACTATATAATATAGGTATTATATCTACTGAAGAACATCTGAAGGTGAGGTATATCCATAGGAGAGTGTCCATGAAGGTAGTGTACCAACCTACAGCTGATGTGATATATGTTTGAATCAGAGCTAAGCAGAGATGGTTTATCTATGGCTCATGTATCAGTAGCTCCGAGACATTCAGAAATGCGGTATCTGTGGAATGAACTCCAGGTAAGATACAAGATCTATAAATTAACCACCAGAATAGAGACACTGTGTTCCTGGTAGAGCCATACACATAGGTGGGGCATCCATAAATAAACACACTGTAGAAATGATAGAGCCTTAGAATGGGTACCCTATCCGGAGCAGTTGTCTAGCATAGATGGTTTATCTGATTCGGTGATCCAAGGTACTGTGATATCCAGAAGTGGTCTATCTATGCAATGATTTACAGCTACGATAATAGATCTACGCATAAGAGTTTGTACTGGAAGTGTACGCTTCTAATGCAGCTATGCTAAACAGCACATGCAAACCACTGCACCATGGTGCAAAGGTTGTGCATGGCACTAGCCAGCATGTGCAAACGCAGCAGTAGAGAGCAGGAGCAGGCTTTGGTTGCTGTGCTGCACTGCAATACAAAATTATGAAACTGCCTTTGGTGGCAACGGATTGACACACTGCGGAAGGCCTTGGCCACGAGGTTGTTAGGACGGCAGAGAGCAGGCGGAGGCGGCCCTCCAGGGGTGTGCTGCGCTCCTCTTGCATGGAAGGCCTGGCGATTGAAGGACATCCGGACCAGAAAACCTTCTGGTGAACAGGGGCGGCACCGGGTGCTTCAAGGTGATGGGTGAGAGGGGGTCCGTATAGAACCGCTGTCGCACAGCCCCCTGCGTGTATGGAGGGTGAAAGGAGATGACCCCTAGGCGGTACATCCGCCCAGCAGCACGCAGTCTGTGTGACTGGGGGACGATCCTTCCATTTTTGGCCTGGCCTGCTGAGACTTGCCCTGGTGCGGGGGTGTAGGAAGAGAGGTGTGCATCAGATGGGGGAGTGACTGAGGCGCGGGGGAGGCAACCCTGCCCTAATGGCCCCCTAGGGTGCGCACAGACCGGATTTTACTGTAGCGAGTGTGGCCTTAGCGAACAGAAAAAATAGTCCTTTTCCTGGGGCTGGCCATTGACCTGGAGCCACATGGATCAGCTCATGCCCCCCCCCCTTACATACAAGCAACATTCATATAATGACTTGAGGGGTGAGGCGGGTCCTAGAGGGGCAGACGTGGCTTCGATTACCGGCCTTTCAGGCTGAGCTCTTGGCTGAAGTGGGCCCTCTCCCACACAGGAAGGACTGCAGGGGAATGCGGACATCTGCCTACCCGCTGCAGTGGGCCAGTATGCACTTCGTCCTTGTTAAGGGGCACGGCTGGACTGCTCGTGCCCCCCTCAGGACTAGTGGGTGACATTATGCCAGAACCTGACTCAGGTGCGAACTGGACTAGCCCATGTGGAACTTTGGGCCACTTTGACCCGTTCGGCTCTCATGGAGTGTGGGGCCCTCTGTTGTCTGCACTGACTGTGTCACCCTGGTGAACAGCCCAAGAGATGGGTTTGGGAGAAAGTAGGGTCCATACGAACTGGGGGCCAGTGGTCTACGCCAACAGACTAGATGTGTTCCATCCCACCCCTATTTTCTTTTGGCCCTCGAGACCGGCCCTGGAGTGACTAGACAGAGGACGAGACCCATATCCTGCACGGCGAGGCAGGGAGCTCCTGCCCCGTGAGGTGTTCTGATACCGGGTACCGCAACCTGAACTGCACAGCCGCACTGCAGACTGGAACTCACTTGCGTACTGTTGTTTCTGGCTAAACTGACGGTAATGGTGAACCGTTCCAGCTACTTCTTCACTGAACCTGCAGGTGCTTGGGAATGTGCGGAACAGCGTCACAACGAGTCCTCCAAACCCACTACACAGATGAGACGAACACTGCTGTCTGGCACACATTATAGATGGAGGTGCCGAAGCCATGGGAGCAGGGACACAGTGGTTTCTGGAGCCCCTACCCCCGCCCATGCACGTGAAGAGCAGATACAGGCACTGTCGACAGCCCCTAACCTGTGGGTGGAGAGGTGCTCCACTTCTAAGCAGGCCCTGGAAGAGATGCATCTGAGGGGGGATTCCAGCACGTCCGAGAGGAGCGCTACCTCTATGGTCCTACCAGTTGTCACGCCTCAGACAGTGGACGATATAGCCTGGTCGCAACTGCGGAGTGGCACCAGAGGCTCCCATGGAGTGGTCACTTTTTAGGTCTCGCGTAGCGTTGCAGCGCAATGCGCTGCTCGCTCTACGAGACCTCTTGTGATCAAGGAGATTTCAGAAGGGGACTTGAAGCCCCGCCCATCATTTTCATTGGGTCGCGTCAGCGTTTATGTTAAATGCTGGCTTCCCATTGAAAATGATGCTTTTTGGCCACTGCCCTTTCTCCCTTTCGTCCGGCCCATCCGGACTGGCTCGTCTGCTTCACGGCTGTTGTGAAGCACTTTCTTATCTCAATATCAGCCGCGTGTTTATTTTTGCATCGCGCTTTCACTTAAAGTGAAAGTGAAAGCGCGATGCAAATATAAACAAGCGGCTGCCTTCCCGCAATGGCGAGCGCTTGTTGCTTTTGCTTGTTGCTATTGAAGTGAGACAGCGTGCTGCTCTGCCCTTCAGATCCGCGCCCGCACTCGGGTCTGGATCGCTTGCTGACGAGCCGAGGTTGGGCCTCTAAACGACCGAATATTGACAGCTTGTCGAATATTAACTCGACCTGCGACTCTGCGCTGGGGCAGAGTGCTTGCCTTTCCAGTCCCTGTCCTTCCCACAGTGCTCTCTCCCATTTCCCGAGGTATGGGCTCGTCCTTTCGTATTAAGGCAGCCCCTTGGACTGGTGCGGCTCGGTGTTGGCCTGGCACACTGTCGGCACGGCTCGTGTGCTTTCAGGGAGGTGTGTCCAGCTCTGCAGAAGGGAGGGAGCTCCGCAGACAGCAAAACAAGCCTCCTTGCTTCTTTGAGCCGAGAGCGTGCTAGAATTTATTCTCGGCTCTGAACGTGTTTACCAGAAATGCAGGCTAGCCTCGTACTGCCCTGTAATGGGCACAGAACTTCATTGCCCTTCTTGTAAACAACACGGAGCGCTGCCCTCAAGCAGTCCGTGTGAATGCAGTTCAGGGTGCCGCACGTCTCCACCACTGCACCCCTTTCCTGACCGTGGTTTCCCCTCCAACTCTTGTGCTGCTATGTAAAGCGCTGGATAGCACGACAGTAAGTAAGTCCGTTTTTATATAGCACAGCTACTCACCCTTGCGGGTCTCAAGGCGCTGGGGGCCGTAGTGGAAATTAAGTGAGCTATTGCCCAGAGTCACATGGTGCTGAGCTGCCGCCGGAGCCGGGGATCGAACCGTGAACCCTGTGCTCCGAAGTCAGCTGCCCTGGCCGCTGCACCACACCTCCCCACGACACCGTTATACTCTGTACTGCTAATTGCCTGTGGATCTGTCGGTGCTACTTATCTATTTCATACTCCGCATACCAGTTAAAACGCTATACTACCCCTGGCTGCTTCTGTAATTTGTTTTCATGTAGTACTGTGGTGACTGGATTAAGGCACTGTCTTTGGCTAGGTTCGTGCTATGTAAATACTATATACATGCATATATACAAAAGAGGGGATGCAGTGGGAGAATAGGCAATATTACTAATGACACAGAAAACACCATTATCACACAAGTCATGCCTTTCTGTTACTGTGCTCTCTGGGACGCTACCACCAAAGGAAAGATAATCCTGGCCTACACAAATTACTATTTTGGACGTAGTGTAGTGATGCGGAGTTGACTAGGCATTGCCCCCCCCCCTCCCTGGTTCTGATCTATCTTTACAGTTTGGGTAGAAGTCAACGTGCTACATGCCCTGAACTACTACAGTGACGCATGCATTGTTGGGACCGGTAAATAACTAAATGAAGAGCAGGCTTCCATTTTACTGGAGTACATCTATTTTCATAACATTTTATTGTTGATTCACTCAAGCGGATCACACCCTTCCCCATAAGCAGTTCACGCTGCTAAAGGAGGCTCAGCCATGACGGATCGTGTGTCCACGCTAATAATCACAGGTGCAATGACTCATGCTCCCCATGGTTTTATGGAACCCAGTCATTTTCTCCAAAAATAAGCTACCCCACGCTAATCTGGGTTGTAGAAAGTGAGTAAGCAGATGGCCCTCTTACTCAGTGTGCTGCTAAAAACCGACATACAAGTGAACACTGTAACCGCCACTAGTTATGAAGTCATACTGGTGGAGAATTCCACAAAGTGCATGGTTAGCGAACGGCGTCGTGCAGGGTCCTCCTCAGGTGCTCGTCTGTGAGGGCAGGTCAAATTCCAACTAAAGCCCTGGGCACACCAAAAGTAGCCTTTTTAGGTAGGCTTCTCTCGGTCACGAAACTAGAGAACGGTAGAGAAGCATTAAAAGTATGCAAGTTGCTGCTCGCTCAAATGTCACATTTTACAAGTGTGCCAGGACACCCTGGGTGGATCAATATCTGACAGACAGTAGAGCTGCATTGCAGCCAGTCACTGTTCGAAAGAATAAACACCCACTTTTAGTATCTTTGCAACCACAAATCAAATCAAAAATACTTGTAAAGGATTAAACAAGTTGTGATTACCTATTTAAGTGAAGGTCGACAACATGCTCGGGGGTAAAGCTGACGTCAGTCGCATTAACCCAGCTCTTCAGAAGTCATGCATTATAAAATTCCGCAATATACCGCAACGTGCAGCACAATGGAAACAGAAAGGTACTACAATACTGTGCGAGATTTGCAGGGCTAAAAAACTTGTAAAAGCCAAAATTCAGCCTTTTCACTATGGGGCCAAGCAGACACCCCCTCCTCGGAAAAATCGGACTGAGAAGCGCATAAGAGTCGCACCGTACTTAACTAAGCGCGACTGAAACCGTGACTGACACACCGGAAGCTAGACATGCCGGCACGTGTACTTCTCCCCTCTTCAGAGAGGATGGCGCCCATTAGAAGCGCTGCCTGCATTGATCACTTTACAAACACGAAGAAAGGGGCTGCAGGGGTTTCCCGCGCAAAGTCGGCCTCCCTCTAGTCTAGTGGATCTCGTCAGAGGCGTGAAACCAACTGCTCGCCTAGGGAAGCAGCTTCAAAGTGAACATTTCCCTTTGATAGTTGGCGATGTTAAACATTTGCTCAGTGTCACGCGCTAGCAGATAAACACGCTTCATCTTGCAGCAGCCATCCCGGTTATCACAAAGCTCAATTATTCGCTCGACGCTTAACATCAACACGTGAAGGCCGCGTTACAAATGATATATCGATACACTGTGTAGCAGAAACGCTGCTTTCTAGGACGGCTGCACTTTGACGATCCAATGGCAAAGGAGATGCAACATGCTCGACTTTGACATCAAAAGGCCTCACTAAATAGTCTTTGAAATATACACCATTTTTAGGTCTCGCTGAGCCAGCGCGCATGCGCTGCTCTGCGAGAAATTTAGTAAGGGGCTTTTGGAAGTGCTCCCAGAGAGGCTTTTGTTGGCGACCAGCTTGCGTTCACGCGAGCGTGCACGCGCGCAGCCGCCATCTGTCTTTCCTCCGTCAGGGGTCATTAAGTGCATCGCGATCGCGATGCACTTTCACTTTCGCGGCCGCGCGGCCGTGCCAATGCTTGTTTCTCTCTTCTCAGCTGCCTCCGATCTTCATTCATGTGTGATGAGCTATCTTTCCAGAACATGAAGCATGAAAAAAAAGCAAAACTGCAAAGTGGATTTGATTTCTCCCTCCACCACTCTACTCTCTCGGCCCTCATTGGGAGTTATAGTCTGAGCCAGTGCTTTAAATGGGCCGGTACTCACCGGTACTGAGTACCGGCACTTCTACATTTTCGGCGCTTGAGTACCGGAACTTCTCTTTGTCCAAAGAGAGTACCGGTACTCATGGGGATGTGAGCCAAGCTCAGTGAAATTGGCATTTTCAAAAAGAAGCACACCGCAGCTGACAAAGAGTGCGTCCATTTACGTGAAACACTCTGATCGAGTGCTAATCTCGCCTTACAATGTGCTAATTGAGCGGCCTTCAGAAGCCATTCATTCAGAGCTGGCAGGAAGTTTGGGAGGGGCCCGACTCACACTGTGATTACTGACACAGCGTCCACTTAGGCTCTGTGGAGTCCATAGAACTGTACGTGTGTGAGCAGGGCCTGCTAACAGGCATATTTCGTTACTCTCAGGAAATCGAAGAGAAGGCTTCCTGCTGGCATAGCAGGGTACAGCAGCACTTGTTTGCAACCAGACTGAGGAGGAAGGTGGCGATAGTGATGCTGTAGCACAGCATGTGGGAATCAAGGTTTAGTAATGTGGGCAGCAGCGAATGTAAGCGTTTCTAAAATACATGTACTGAATGCCCTGAATGCCCTGTCTGCGTGCATGAATGCTTAAATGGGTGCCCCTGGCCGGATCCCTTTGCACTGCCCATAGCTCCGCCCCCTAGCCCCACCCCAAGTCCCGCCCCCTAGTCCACATCTCAATTTGGTGAGTACCTGCACTTATTTTTTTCCATTTAAAGCACTGGTCTGAGCTCTTTCCTCGCTGAATCCCTGTCTCTTCCACTCCAATCCACTCCCCTGAAAGATAACATCTGCCACCGTCCCGGCCTTGCCTGGCTGCAGCTGCAGCCCCTCTGCTGAGTTCCACGGCCACTGGACCTGCACATTTGGGAGCCAAGCCCAATTAAGCCGAGGGCATTGGCATCTGTGTTTACCAGTTTAGTAGCAGATGTTTAAAGCGCACTGTAGCCCGTAATGAAAATCTATGCATGCCATGTAGTATCAGGTATTTTTAGCTCGTCTGGCTCTGGCTGCACATATTTTATTAAATCTGCAACCGAAAAACGAGAGCCTGAACATAGTAGTGTCTCTTATTTCTCGCCGTCTTTTGTATTGTTCCAATAATCCTGGGCAGATCGGTGGCTAATGGTTATAATACATTGAAAGATCTAGGCCTGGGCAAAGTCACTCTTGTTATAAATAATGCAATACACTCAACCAATGACTCTCATGCCAAAGTAACTTTTAAACTCCCCAATTATCCATCCCTCCCTTAGTTAACTGTCAGAGTGCTAGTGTTACTTCCTCCCGGATTTTCCCAGTAGTGCCTATCTTGTTTTAAGTAACGCTCTTGGTCTTTCTCCTGAAATTTCTGGCATTTCCAAAGGGATCTCCGCAGGGAGTGGCTCTCACTAAACCGGCAAGACGCTTGACATCTATTCATCCGGTGCATTTGATCTTTGAAAAACGTGCTGTCGTTTTACTGTTACTTAACGCGTTGAAGCACGTGTAACGGTGTCATCCATTTGTTTGTGTTAACATGTAGTTGCCACATCTCGCGCTGTTTTGTCTGCTGTGAGGTCTCTGACCTTGGTGGCTTATCACAACTTGTTTATTTTTATGATGCTACCATGTATCCACTGCCATGCTCTCGGTTCCAGGAGCTTTTAGTGACCTAGATTTACTCCACACAGAGTCCAGTAAAAGTCACTATAAAAAGCTTCAGGAGGACAATCCACAAACAGACCCCATTTGGCCCCAAGACGTCCAAAACAACATGTTCTCCCAGAGCACTTCAAGCTATTCCGCACGGAGGAAGTTGTTTTCTTGTTTTATTTAGTGCATCCAAAGGCTGGCCAGACTCGTAAATAACCCAGAATGATAACAATGACTTGAGAGCAGAGACAGACTTGCTGTCACCAACCTTTAACTCTGTGATCAGGGCAGCCTCGGAAGCGGGCCCTTATCTGCCTCTGGAGCTCGGGACATGCTGCCTGCCCCCTATTTAGTCTGCAGCCTCTTGGCTCTGCTAGTGGCCAGATAACCGGCTGGCTTCTTTTCAGCCCCAAGTGCGCCAGCGACGCTTCCTGTAAATAGTTAAAGGCTCGGCAGGCCAATGCAATGGGCTACGTTTGTCTGTGCTTAAATACATTCATTTAGAAGTCTCGAGAAGTACATGGTCTGTCAAACATCTTTCCCTTCTCGCTCACCCTTGCACGTGCTTGTCACTGTGCAGAAGGCAGCATGGCGCATATCTATCTGTGCCTGGAGTGTAATTATCTACGCAGAGGGATGTATACATGGAATGCAGCTCTTGTCTATATTTTACAAATGAGGAACCCTTTATTATCATCAAACTGTAAGTAGGAACTAGCACTGAAATACTTCACTGATGCTTTGAAGTTTGCTCAGTGATGGGCTACAGCATCACATAACAAGCATTGGCATAGCCAATAGGTCTCGCTTTTGGGACCTTATAAGTATTTAGTTAAGCAGCACAATATCCTTGGTGCAACAACATCAACTGTTGCATGGCTAAACACTTATAAGGTCCACAAGGCGAGACCTATTGGCTATGCCAATGCTTGTTTGATTAACCACATGCCCACTGGAATAAATTATAATAAGGTTTTTGGATACTGAGCAGTTAAAAAGGAAGAGGCTTAAATCAATGCAAAAATTGAAAATCATCTGCATTTCGCCTATATCCCTTCTTACGTGTCTTTCATGAACATACAACTATTTCTGCGTTCAGCAGCTGGACATTGTAGGAAAGTGGGTTTCTGTTGCAGTAACCCCCCCACTTTTTGCCTGATAACTGATGCACTTTTCCTTGGTGTGCCCTGGGTCCCTGCCAATCGGGTACCCAGGGCCTGTGTTCCTTCCCTAAAACTGCATTACAGCCTAAACCCAATTGGCCTCTCTGGCCACAGGTAAGCCCCTGGTAAATGGTGCCCTAGGTACCCAGGGCACTGTGACCAGAGAAGGCCTCTAAGGGCTGCAGCACTTATTGTGCAACCCTTGGAGGCCCTGTACCCTGACACACACACACACTGCCCTTGCAGGCTGGGTGTCTTGGTGCAGAACAAAACAGAGAGTCGACATGGCACACATCCCTGTGTGCCATGCCCACAAACACACTGCCCTGGCATACCTCAGTCACCCCTCTAGCTGGGTGCCCTATGCCAGTGGTGTGGGTACAGGTGCATGAGCCCTGTGCCCCTACAGTACCCAGGTCCATTCCTGGGCACTGTAAGTGCAGTGCTGCCATTCCGAGTATATGGTGCTGGGAGGTCGTCAGCACGAACTCCACAGCTCCATGATGGCTGCACTGAAGACTGAGAAGTTTGGTATCAAACTTCTCAGCACAGTAAGCCCACACTGATGCCAGTGTGGGATTTACTGTAAAATGCACGACAGAGGGCAACTTAGAGTTGCCCCTGAACCTAACCTACAATCCACGTCTTGTCTGAGGGGCTGCCTAGGCTGCCACACAGCAGACATGTTGCTGGACCCCTGGGTAGAGAGCCATCCGCTCTCCCGGGCCTGCAACAATGCACGTCCTGGGCGAGGTGCTAGGCCTCCTCCCCCAGGATGGGCAGGGGAAGCTTCAAAGGCATTCCGCCTTTGTGAGCTTCCCCAGACCACTTGCTGTACTCAGCAACTGGTCCCCACCGGTTCTTCCCCCATCCGGGCGGGAAGACTGGCGGGAAACACCAAGGGAGGAAAGGGGGTGTGCCACCCTCTGCCAACCCCACCCCTCAGGTGGGGGAGGCGAGGTGAAGCACCATCTCCGGGCTCTCACCATCTTGAAGATGGGGAGCCCTGCCCAATCAGGACTAGGCTCCTGCCCCCTCCCACAGGAGAGTGGCAGGATAGGGGTGTACTCACCCCAGGGCAGGGACCCATTGGTCCCTGCCCTTTACCTACCTGTAACGCCCCTAAATCTAGTATTTAGGGGCACCCTGAACCTTCCTTCCTCAGATTCCCACAACCTAAGAAGAAAAAGGACGAAAGAAGACGCCCAGCAGAGGAGACTGCAGAGAACAACTGACTTGGCCCCAGCCCTACCGGCCCGTCTGCAGTTTCCAGAGATCCTGCACCAAAAATCGTCTTGTCCTGCAGCCAGCGACCTCCAGAACCCCGGGGAGGACTGACTGCCTTCAACAAAGACCGGATCTCCTGTGAACAGCAGCTCTGTTCAAAAGAAACATCAAACAAAGACTCAGAGCCTGCTGAGGAAAAAGAAACCCGACGCCTGGAACCACCACTGCACGCGTCGCCTACAGCCCGAGTTCAAGTGGCCCACCGGTCCCAGCGAGGTCCCCCAGCGCTCCAGAGTCCGAGTCCACTGTGGGTTGACCTTTCCAGGACTCCCCGACGTCACCTGCAGCCTCTGCACGGAGACCCCCCCAACCGCGAGTGGCCCGGAAAGGTGAAATCCGACCTCAAAAGACACCCCTGCATCCAGCCGCCCTGCGCCCTGGAGAAAGGAACCCGAGGTGCACCTACGTCCCCGAGCCCTCCAACTTACCTGCCCAGCTGTTGGTTCTTCCGGGAAGTCTTCCTGGACCGAGCCTGCAGCTGAAAACCTAAACCGAAAATCTCCATTGAAATCAACAGGGCACCCGACCTCAAAACAGCACCCTGCACCCGGCCGCTCTAGTGCCGCTGAGGGTGCCCCTTTTGTGCTAACTTGGTCCCCAACTTGCCCTGAGCTTAACCCTAGGAGCTTTGCTCCCACAACCCCGTAGCCTGCTTGCTAGCCGCCACCAACCGGAGTCCCCCTATCCTCTATAGGATAACATTGGGCCTCAACACTCTGCACCCGGCCGCCCTAGTGCCGCTGAGGGTGCAACAACAGTGCATCACTGACCCTGGGAGACCCCTGAGTCTAACCCCAGAACCCTAACTCAAAAGACCGACTACTTACCTCGAAACCGATAACTCATTTTTCCTCATAGGATAACATGGACACTTTTTCTTCCAAAAGTTTCTAAGTGTCGACTTTTGAAAACTAAGAATATTCCTTAAAAATCGCACAAATAACCTAACCAAATTTTCTCAACTGTTTGCAGGAAAGGTCCCAGTGCTGAACCTAGGTGTCCAGCACTGAGTAACAAAAGTAATTGAAAAGTAACTTACCTGTGAATTGAATTTCCTTCCATAGGATAACATTGGTGGTCCTTTGTGAAAAAGTTTCTAAGTGTCAACTTTTGAAATACAAGAATATTCTTTAAAAATCGTACAAACTACAAAAACGTAATTACTTACCTGTTTTAAGTAAATGTCTCAGTGCTGAATCTAGGAGTCCAGCACTGGATTACAAAAGTAACGTTAAAGTAACTTACCGGTGAATTGAATTTCCTTCAATAGGATAACATTGCCTGGTTTTTGCTGAAAAAGTTTCTAAGTGTCGATTTTGCAAACTTACAAATATTCGTTAAAAATCGCCTGTATAACAAAAACACATTCTTTCAACTGTTTACAGGAGATGCACCAGTGCTGGATCCAGGATCCAACACTGAGTAAGAAAAAGTAACGATAACACTACTTACCTGCTAAGTGCATTTCCTCCCATAGGATAACATTGGTGATTCTATGTGAAAAAGTTTCTAAGTGCCAACTTTTAAAATACAATAATATTCCTTAAAAATCACAACTGTAACCAAAACGTTTTTACTCAACTGTTTACAGGAGATGTCCCAGGACTGAATCTAGGATCCAGTCCTGTGGTTAGAAAAGTAATCCAAAAAGTAATCTATTGCATTTTACTAGAAATTCCCATTGAGCTCAATGTATAATTGTGTTTAAAATTGTGTTGCCTTTTGCAACAACTGTAACTATTGCATTCAAAAGTCTATTGCCTATTGAAAGTATTTACCTAAAGCATCTCATTCTGAGAAAGTATATTTTGATACCTATTGTTGGATCTAAAATAAAACAAGCATATATTTTTATATACGAACCATTGGCCTAGAGTTCAGTTCTTGAGTGTGTGGCTTCATTTGCTGACTGAGTGTGTACAACAAATGCTTTACACTGTCCTCTGATACTGCCTTACTGCTCGACCAAGCTACCACTTTAGAGAGTAAGGTTATATCTAACTTTAGTCTCTGCCAAACCTCTGGGGACTGTGGACCCTGTGCACACTGAACCTTACTTTGGTTCAGTATATACAGAGCCACTTTCTTACAGACATCCAAGGAGATCATACCTACACTGCCATTGGAGCATTTCCTGGCACCTGGTCTCCTGAAGATCTACTTTTAAAGTCACATTCATTACACATAAGGCAATCAGACTGAGCCCCGGCTCCAACGAGTAAAGCTCAAATGACTGCAGCAGGAGACACCACAGTGATGCAGACTGGTACCACAATCACTATCACCACGTCAACAACAAATATTTAGGTGGTACCTCTTTTTCTGTTCAAATTGCTGAACTCTGGGACGTGGTAACTGCAATAATCATTGAAAACCGGATGGCATTTAGGAGGATGGTGAAGATCTGACTCCTCCCTAGCTAAGGCATAAGAAGAGTGACTGACCAGAACTGCATAATAACAGTTAGACCATGCCCTTGTTGGACTTGGCCCTTTTTGCAGGGTCATCCCTGAACTTTTTGCCTTCCTCCTGTATTTTCTCTGACCTGTTTTTGTTGGTTTTATGACTCTGGGCCCTTTACCACTGCTGATCAGTGCTAAAGTGCATATGCTCTCTGTTATAAATTGATGTATGGATTAGTGACTCCATGATTGGCTTATTTGATTTACTGTCAGACCCTAGTACAGTGCACCGCGTGTGCCCAGGGCCTGTAAATCAAATGCTGCTGGTGGGCTTGCAGCACTGATTGTGCCACCCACCGGAGCAGCTTGGAAAGCGTGTCTCAGGCCTGCCATTGCAGAGCCTGTGTGCAGTCTGGTACTGCCATGTCGACTTGGTAAGTGCACCCACTTACCAGTCCCTAAACCTTCCCTTTTCTACATATTAGTCACCCCTAAGGTAGGCCTGCGGGCAGGGTGCATTGTATGTAAGAGGTAGGACATGCCCTGATGTGGGTGGCATGTCCTGATAGTGAATTACAGCCAATTTCGTTTTTCACTATTGCAAGGCTACCTGTCCCCATAGGCCAGAATGGGCAGTTTGCTTATAACATCTTATAATCCTAATTGACCCAGGGAACATGGTAGAAAAACGAATTTAGTATGCCTGAACTCAGAATGATAAAATACATCTTTTAGTGAAGTTGGTTTTAACCCGTTGCGTGATTCTGTCGGCCAACGGCCGTCGCGAGCACTACCTCTGTAGTGCTGCACACGTCCGTTGGCCGACGCGGCCCCGCCCACTCCGCTAAACCGCCGCACCGCGGCGGAATTGCCGCCGCGGTTAAGCGGTTAACATTCTGTGTTTGAAAATACCACTTTTAGAAAGAGGGTATTTTCTTGCCTAACCATCCAGCCTGCCTCTGCTAGCTTGTGTATTGTATGTCTGGGTTTGTGAGTGACAGGGGCTGGGGGACTCCAGGAGACAGGGTGAGTCAGCACAGGGCTGAATAGACCTAACTGCATGTAGAGTGGTGGGAGGAGTAGCACCTGGGCCTGAATAGGGCTGTGCCTATCAATCAATCAATCAGGGGTTTGTTAAAGCGCGACTACTCACCCGTAAGGGTCTCAAGGCGCTAGGGGTTGGGGGGGGGGTGCAGGTTCCATCCATCAAGGAGGGGGTCTGTCGAAGAGCCAGGTTTTGAGGTTTCTTGCGAAGATGGGGAGCGATGTTGTCTGTCTGAGGTGGAGCGGAAGGGCGTTCCATGCTTTGGCCGCTAGGAAGGAGAAGGAGCGGCCTCCCGATCTGGTCTTTCTGGTGCGGGGGACCACAGTGTAGGAGAGCTGGGCTGATCGTAGTGTCCTTTGGGGTGCGTGGAATTTGAGTCGGCTGTTCAGGTATGCTGGTCCGGTGCCGTGGAGGGCCTTGTGTGCGTGGGTGAGCATCTTGAAGGTGATTCTCGCCTCGACAGGGAGCCAGTGGAGTGTGCGCAGGTGCTGGGAGATGTGGCAGTGTTTTGGCAGGTTGAGGACCAGTCTTGCGGCGGCGTTCTGGATGTTCTGTAGCTTGCGGGTGAGGTTTTTGTTTATTCCGGCGTAGAGTGCGTTGCCGTAGTCGAGTCTGCTGGTGACCAGGGTGTGAGTGACGGTCTTTCGGTGTTCGAGGGGGATCCATTTGAAGGTCTTACGAAGGAGGCGGAGGGTGTGGAAGCTGGAAGACAAGACAGAGTTGATCTGGCGGTCCATTTTGAGCTCGGAGTCCAGGATGATTCCCAGGTTGCGTGCGTGGTCCGTGGAGGTTGGCGGGTTTCCGAGGGCGGGGGGCCACCAGGTGTCGCTCCAGGCGTCGGGGTTTGGGCCCATGATGAGTACTTCTGTTTTGTTGGTGTTTAGTTGTAGGCAGCTGTTTTTCATCCATTTGGCGACGGCTTCCATGCCTTCTCGAAAGTTGCGTCTGGCGGTGTTGGGCTCGTTGGATAGGGAGAGGATGAGCTGGGTGTCGTCTTGCGTATGACACGATGTTGAGTCTGTAGGTTCTGACGATGGGGGCGAGTGGAGCCATGTAGACGTTGAAGAGCATCGGGCTGAGGGAGGAGCCCTGGGGGACTCCGCAGGTGGTAGGTGTGGGGTCCGAGAGGAAAGGGGGAGTCTGACCCGCTGCGTCCTGCCGGAGAGGAAGGAGCGGATCCAGTCGAGGGCCTTGTCCTGGATTCCTGCGTCAGTAGAGTCTGCGTTTTAGGGTGCGGTGGGAGACTGTGTCGAACGCCGCTGATAGGTCAAGGAGGATGAGGGCTACTGTTCCTCCTTTGTCCAGTAGGGTGCGGATGTCGTCTGTTGCGGCGAGGAGGGCGGTTTCCGTACTGTGGTTTTTTCTGAAGCCGGATTGGGAGGAGTCGAGGATGTTGTGTTCTTCAATGAATGTGGCGAGTTGATGGCTTTCTCAATGACTTTCGCTGGGAACGGGAGCAGGGAGATGGGTCTGTCGTTTTTGAGGTCGGTGGGGTCCGCTGAGGGTTTCTTTAGGAGGGGGTTGACCTCGGCGTGTTTACAGTCGTCGGGGAACGAGGCGGTCGCCAGGGAGCGGTTGATGGTGTGGCGGAGCATGGGTGCGATGGTGTTGGCGGCTCTGTTGAAGATGTGGTGGGGGCAGGGGTCCGTGGGGGCCCCTGAGTGGATTGACTTCATTGTCTTCAGTGTGTCTTCGGTGGTGAGGGCTGTCCAGTCGTCAATCGCTGGTTTCCGGGTGTCGGGGGTGGTTGGTGAGGGTTCAGTGTGTTGGTTGTCTTCGTCGAAGTTGTCGTAGATGCTCTTGATTTTGTGGTGGAAAAAGGTGCTGAGTTTGTCGCAGAGGTCTTGTGAGGGAGGGATGTCAGTAGACTCGCTAGTGGGTTGGGCGAACTCCTTGATGATGCTGAAGAGTTCCTTGCTGTTGTGCGCTTGGGTGGAGATTCTGTCTTCAATCGCTTTTTTCCTCATTTCTCTGATGAGTTGATGGTGGGCGTTGGTGGTGGCTCTGAAGTTGTTGTGGGCTTCGGTGGATTTGGTGTTCCTCCAGGCCTTTTCGAGGCGGCGGCATGTGCTTCTGGACTCTCGAAGTTCGGTGGTAAACCATCTGGCTTTCTTGGCGCGGGTATTGTTGTTTTTCTTGAGGGGGGATATGGTGTTGGTGCTGTCCGAGATCCATCTATGCAGGGTTCAGGCTGCGGTGTTGGGGTCGTCGTTTTCCGCGATGGTTGGGGTGGAGTTGTTGAGTGAGGAGGTGAGCTGGTCGTCGGTGATTTTGGTCCAGTTTCTTCGTGGAAGCAGGTGCTGGTGTCTGTGGATGGTGGGTGTTCTGAAGGTGCCTTCCACAATGCTGGCTCCCACAGTGGGATGGGAAGACCCCAATGATGAAGCATGACATCAAGGGCCCTTTTGGTGTGTGAGGGGTATTTAAACAACCTTTGTGTATGTCCTATCATGGAGTAGGCTTACAACTTTACTATCCCCATCCATTATTGGTTCCCTTGCTCATCATTTAGATTACTGCCCATATGGTGGATCTTGATGTTTTATTGACAGGAGGGAGAGTGGACCAAGGGTGCCAGGCACCTGGGGCTACCGCCCCTGCTCTCTGATGCCGCAGAGGTTGGAGAACCATGAAAGGCCTGGGGCCTGGCTCTCATCACTGACAGCTGTCAGTGGCCACTGTGGCTTGCTGTCCTGGTGGACAGAGTTGCCCCTGGGAGGGGGACAGAAGTCACACCCCGGGGGTGGACTGGGCCACACCTCTGTGTTGGCCATGAGCTTACTGTCTGTCTGTTGGGACACACCTGTGAGAAAGCTAAGGTTAGGTGCTGCACAGATGGTGTCCACAGGTGAGGAGAAGGGTTCCACATGGGTTAGCTTGGTGGTCCCTGAGAGTATGGACAGAGGGATCCAGATAGGTTCAGATTGGCGTAGAACTGGAACATGCCCCTGCTGTTGCGGGCCAGGGTCCAGGTTCTATCTCCCAAAGCAGGGAAGCCCATCAAGGTAGTGATTGGTCTACCCTGCGTTTTGGCTGGAAGGGGGTTGTGTTGGACTTGGCCCTTTTTGCAGGGTCATCCCTGAACTTTTTGCCTTCCTCCTGTATTTTCTCTGACCTGTTTTTGTTGGTTTTATGACTCTGGGCACTTTACCACTGCTGATCAGTGCTAAAGTGCATATGCTCTCTGTTATAAATTGATGTATGGATTAGTGACTCCATGATTGGCTTATTTGATTTACTGTCAGACCCTAGTACAGTGCACCGCGTGTGCCCAGGGCCTGTAAATCAAATGCTGCTGGTGGGCTTGCAGCACTGATTGTGCCACCCACCGGAGCAGCTTGGAAAGCGTGTCTCAGGCCTGCCATTGCAGAGCCTGTGTGCAGTCTGGTACTGCCATGTCGACTTGGTAAGTGCACCCTCTTACCAGTCCCTAAACCTTCCCTTTTCTACATATTAGTCACCCCTAAGGTAGGCCTGCGGGCAGGGTGCATTGTATGTAAGAGGTAGGACATGCCCTGATGTGGGTGGCATGTCCTGATAGTGAATTACAGCCAATTTAGTTTTTTACTATTGCAAGGCTACCTGTCCCCATAGGCCAGAATGGGCAGTTTGATTATAACATCTTATAATCCTAACTGACCCAGGGAACATGGTAGAAAAACAAATTTAGTATGCCTGAACTCAGAAATACATCTTTTAGTGGAGTTGGTTTTAACATTCTGTGTTTGAAAATACCACTTTTAGAAAGAGGGTATTTTCTTGCCTAACCATCCAGCCTGCCTCTGCTAGCTTGTGTATTGTATGTCTGGGTTTGTGAGTGACAGGGGCTGGGGGACTCCAGGAGACAGGGTGAGTCAGCACAGGGCTGAATAGACCTAACTGCATGTAGAGTGGTGGGAGGAGTAGCACCTGGGCCTGAATAGGGCTGTGCCTGCCTTCCACAATGCTGGCTCCACCTCCTGTGGTGCGTCTGATGTCCCTGGCTCACATTGACAAAGGAAGAAGGTGTGCACTGGCAGAATGCACCCAGAACTGGTTTGGACTAGGTACAGGACCCTCTGCCTTCAGAGGACAAAGGATTTGCTAGTATAAATATTGGGACCCAGACCCCAAGACTTTAGATCACTTCTGGGAAACAAGAAGAACCTTTGCTGAGGAGAGGAACCAGAGAAACTTAAGGAGGAGACTATCCCTATGCTGTGTGCTGTTTGAGGGATTGGCCTGCAGTGGTTGCCTGATTGCCAAAGAAAGGAGAAAGGAACTTTGTGTCTACTTTCATCATCTTGCAGAAAATCTCCAAGGGCTTGAAGATTGAGCTTGCCTCCTGCTGAAGTCTCAGTGATACAAGACTTCACCAACCAGCTCCCCTGAATTCCCTTGCTGGGAATTTGAAGTGC
The DNA here is from genome assembly GCA_963921515.1 of Calotriton arnoldi. NCBI lineage: Eukaryota > Metazoa > Chordata > Amphibia > Caudata > Salamandridae > Calotriton > Calotriton arnoldi. The sequence continues at coordinate 328,872 of CAWUFW010000829.1, read as the reverse complement.
CTACTGTTGTGTTGGGCCTTCTGAGCGACTGCGTGTCGCTGGGAGCCGGAAGCGCGACTCACGAAGAAGAAGCGTGTCGCCGCCGCAGCAGTTGTCGTCGCATCGCCGAGAAAGCGTGCCGCCGCTGCCGCTGTCGCCATCGCATCACCAAAGCGCCTCGCATCACTGGAGAAGAGTGTCGCCGTCGCATCAGACGCCGTCGCATCATCGGAGAAGCGTGTCACAGGGCCTGTCGCGGCTCAGAAGATTCTCAGAGTCGCCGCACGGCCGTCGGGCGTGCACGCATTGCCCTCTTCATTGTCGCATCAAGAAGAAGACACCATTTTGTTTCATTGCACCGGGTCGTCATCGCATCGAGGCGCTGCGGGTCACATCGCCACAGAAGCGCAGTAAGAAACTGACGCATCACCTCCCCTCGCAGTGAAGAACCGACGCATCACCTCCTCTCCGGTAAGGAACCGACGCATCACCGTCCCCTACGCAGCAGTAGGGAACCGACGCATCACCTCCCCCGGAGCAAGGAACCGGCGCATCTCCGTTCTTGCGTGTAAGGAACCGACGCATCACCTTCCCTGCAACTCTTTTGTTTGTATCGCGTTACGCATCCAAAGGTACATTGAACGTAGAGTGTTGCATTTATCATCTTTATTGAACTGAACTATTTTCTACCATTGACAGTCATATTTTTCATAGTGTATTGTGGATTTTTGTCATTTTGGGTCTTGTATGATACAATGTACAACATACAATGAATGCACAGAAAGCAATAAAATAGACAGGAAATGGTAGAGTCTGCAGATAAATGCCAGGTGCAGACACCATAAAAGTCCCTCATGGAGCAGCTTTGTATATCATAAAATGAGTTCGCTTTGGACTGGGCTGGGGGGGGAGGCCCCACCAGACGGACTTCAGCCCTGTGTATTGAGGTTAATATATGACCCAGAACCAGCCGATCCCTAGGCATCGATACTGAAATGGTCAGTTTTGCCCCCAGATACCCCCAGGGAGGTGGATGTACTGGGGTGAAGGTTCAAGCCTGTTCCTGAGGGCCTGCGGTACCTGCCACCTGGTTACACGGCCTCTTCCTTACAGGCTCCCACAGCAGAGCTATCCCTTAGGTTACACGGCCTCTGCCTTACAGGCTCCCACAGCAGAGCTATCCCTCGGGTTACACAGCCTCTTCCTCTAGTCTTGCAGTCTCACACAGCAGAGCTTTCCCTCAGGTTACTGCTCCTCATTTCATCCAGTGGCGCAGGCTCCCACAGCAGAGCTATCCCTCAGGTTACACAGCCTCTTCCTCCAGTCTTGCAGGCTCCCACAGCAGAGCTATCCCTCGGGTTACACAGCCTCTTCCTCTAGTCTTGCAGGGTCACACAGCAGAGCTATCCCTTGGGTTACTGCTCCTCATTTCATCCAGTGGCGCAGGCTCCCACAGCAGAGCTATCCCTCGGGTTACACATCCTACACCTAATAAGACATGACAATTCTGCCTCCAGGTGTAACTGATACCCCGGCTATAGGTATATTGGTATATTTGCTGATGTGTTGTAAAAGAATATGGAGTTTCGAGAGAGAATGTACTATAGTACAAATGCAATGCAATAGATTTCGCAATTACAACAAAGTGAGCTATTGCCATTTTCAATTACACCATTTGATTAATGCTTCACGAAGGGAAAAAAAAAACAGTAACATTTTCAATGCCAATAGCTCAAAACAATGTCATTGCGAGACCTATTGCATTGTAAATGCTTGTTCCTTTCTGCTCTGTGGTCACGAGTGACAGCTTTCCCCTCCCCCTCAGGCTCTGACTATACCCGTGTGGCCACCCCCCTTCTCTTGAGTACAAAGTAGTCATGCAGTGACCAAGGGATGTGCACGGTGGGGCTAGCCTGGATGGCTTTCAACATCAATGCAAATATTGACTTAGAAAGGGTTGTACCCCCCACACATTTATCACCCAGATGTGCACAGGCTCTGCATGAGCTGACTGTGGTGGAATGGCTGCCCCTTCACTCTCCAAGTGAGCTGTTATGTGTCATGCATACAGACTGAAGGACCCCGCAAATGGGAATGCATGTTGTTTGTTTGAGCAGTTAGATGTTGCTCTGCCACCCTGGGAATGGGAGTTGGGAATTCTATTCTTAATCTACTTGAGCCATGCAGCTTGTTTGAATCATACCCTGAGCACCACCAACCCCCTCTTTGGGCACACCTTGTGAGTGCATCTCTGACTCCTCTACCCCCTTACCCCCGTTTGATAGTGGCTAGTATGAGTAGATTGCGTTTTATCAACTGGAATGTCAGGGGAATGCTAACAGCGTGCAAGAGACATGCAGTCCAACAATACATCAAGAGGAGGGATACCCAATTGCAGAAACTGTGGCGAGGTCAATATTTTAGCACCACATACTCAGGGTCCGCTCGAGGGGCTCTTATATGGGTGAGGCAATCAGTGCCCTTTAAGGGCACAGTAGCAGAAATAGTCAGGGGTGGCAGACAAATGGGAGTTTACCACAACTATAGACGAACAGGAAGATGACAAATGTGAGGGACTGGGGGAGACGGCATGACCTTGTTGAGTGAGGTAGAATCCTGTTCAAGGCTACCCCGACCACTTGATCGCTTGGACTAACTGTGTTCTGATGGCCTGAAAGATGGAGGCTGCAACTGGGGTACCCCTCCACCCCACTTAGCCAGGCCCCCCACCACCATACCTCCCCTGTTCTCCTGTTGACACAATAACACCCCCTGGGACAGAAGATTATGCATGAACACGGTTTAGTTCACTTATTGTTTCTTTCTTTAACTTTGTTTTTCATATTCTGGCACTATAGTCACAAAGCTGACCCCCACATGGGTTTTTTCGGCTTACGATTCCACTCACAAAGACTTCAGTGATCACTGAAGGTTAGAGCAGCCTGTCCCCCTGTGATACCTCGAGGGGCTCCCTGATTTGGGGTTGGACACTAACTTGACCCCATGTCCCCTGTGGCGCATTAAGCCTTGTTCTGGAATTCCATCAGTGCACAAGTAAGACTAGCTCAACAAAAAAAGCTCACTCAAGCTGTTTGAAATGTAAGAACTGCTTGAAACTTTGCTAAAATTGTTGTTTTGTAACATGCTTTGCACATGCATTCATGATTGTGAATTCTGTCGTATCGTTCTTCGAATATGCCAATAAAACATAAGTATTAAAAAAAGTCTAACTTCGACTAAAAGTCTAACTTTACTAAGGTAAGTTTCCACTAGATGTAGCTCCCAGTGGAAAGGGGAGCCCTTGTGGCTCCAAATTTCAAACACTATTACTTGGCAGCACAACTGCAGTGGCCCATTTACTGGACGGCGGGAAGGTGTATGCAGGAACTGGGGCTGGTTTATGGATCCCATTACAGAGCAGATGATGAGAGAAGCTTTCCTCCCACAGGGAGTGATCCCACAGCGGGCCGGTGACCTGTTGCAGGTGGCCTACAGTAGTTTTCAGAGGAATCTATGTCTCATGTCAAATATGTCTCAATATGCATCTGGGATCTGCTTAGAATCTATCAACCATTTATAGAGCTGCTTGGGAGAGAGGGAGTGGGAGGAGGCTGGGTTGGAAACCCTAGGAGACCTGTTCCAAGAAGGCCTATGGCTGGCTGATGGGCGAGCTTGGATGGCTGTGGCGAATGACTGACGCAGAACCAGATCAGCACCCATTCATACACAGCATGCACACTGTGAGTGAAGGCCATCACTTAAGAACATGGCTGACCAAGCCCTTTCACATCTATCACAGGATCCCATAACACTTTGCGGGGCCTGGGAGAGGATCATAGACTGGGAATTGACACAGAAGAATGCAACAAGGCCCTCCCACACCCATGGAAGGTCTCCCCTAACACCAAATTCCATTACATTCAACATAACATCCTACACAGGCTTCCCTCACTCCGGCTAGACTCCACAGGATCTTTCCCGGATCCTCATCGACCAGCCCAAGGTGCATGGAGCCTGGGACAGACATGGCACACATGTTTTGGAACTGCCCGATAGCCAGAGATCTATGGCTAGAAGTCATGGACAAACTCACCGAACTAACTGGTTGCACTGATCTATACAATATGGTAAGTGGCAGCTGGGACTGTATTGGGGATGGCATGCAGGTGGCGCTACCAACCGCTTTATAGACTTAGCGACGCTGATAGTCCAAAGACTGATTTCCATACATTAGAAAGCTAGAGTACTGCCTGGGGTGGGACATTGCAGAGCGGCATCGATTAAGAGACCCATTGCAGCAGATTGGGAAGGGTTGCTGGACACCTTACAGACTCCTCCAGAGGACCTTTATACACGGAATGAGAACAATGGTTTGGAAACATGGTACATCCCCCTTTATAGCAGATGGAGTGGTGGAGAGCGTAGCGAGGCTGCAGATCATGCATTTACAACTAGCAGTCAATGGGACCTACCTCACTCGGAAGGTGGTTGCATGTGACTCATGCACCGAGGAATTGGAGGGCCTGTTCCACCACCTTGAGATGTTCTGGGTATGATTGCTGCCCATTTGGCTTATTGTTTGAACTGTTCTATGGGGCATATTCTCAAGGACTCATCGCCGATTTATCGGCACTTTAGCGCCGCAAAAGTGGCGATAGATTTATCGCCCTATTCTCAAGCTGGTGCAAACTGCCAATATCGCCAGTTTACCAGCGATAGCTGCCGCAAATAACATCGCCACGGATGAGTGCGACAACTAACGCTAATGATATGCAGAGTAGGCGTTCCCGTGCAAAAACACACGAAAACACCACTTCGCGAGATTCACAACGACCACTCAGATCTGTGATACGAACCAAGAACAGGCGATAAGGCGCGTTAGCATCAGGGATTTAACACCTGCCTTTTACTGGTGTTAAGCAGGACGACCAACTGCAGTAGAAAGGGGGCCCAGCCCAGAGCCACATCTGAAGACCAACAGATGCCATGGTGACACTGATCATGCAGCTCGGAGACCCAAGAGGGCCACAACACCCACCGCCACCACCTCCAGATCCCCCCCCCACTCCCCTTGACCCTCCCCCCAAGGTCATGAAGTCCAGTAGTCAACGGTAGTGGAAAAACAGAACTTTATTACAAATACATAAATCAACAAAACGAAAAGCTCAGCCAACGCGTTCCATTCCCAACGGGGAACTCCAACCAGGCAACGCGTCTTCAGAAACCTGTGGGAGAAATGGTGACAATGGTCAAACTTCCATATAGTCACATGCCTAATCTGGTACAGTGTACTGCACTTGGACAACCCGGAATGCTCACAGGCCAGATAAACCATGCATGACAAGACCGTAACAGAACTACGTGTGGCCGTAACCATCGTAGGAATGAAGAGGAAGGTAACGACCACACGAACTGCTGTTACGGTCACATCATGCAGGACTCATCACACCTGAAAGCATCACGGTGTGTGTCAGCTCGATACCCCTGCCCCTCACACCCCCCACACTGCGTAGGAACATCTTGAGACCACGCAAGGGAACTACGCCATAGCTGGCGTCACGCACGTGTTGGTGGCAATTCACAGCACACGTGTATGACTTGTGCCCCCTGCCGATTCTGCACACAATCACCGCAACAGCAACCACATGCATGCCATCACTGTGCAAACAAAAGTGGACCACCGTGGCCTGTCCACCAATGTCGTCGCAAATACCCCAGGCAATGTGCATGATCCCCACATGTCCGCAAGTCCGCCACCAACCAGCGCTTTGAGGATGGCCCCCATGGAAATGCACTGCCCATCTGCAAGTACCAACTGAACACACCACACACCTCAACTCCACAATTCCCCAACTCACAACTGTGGGAATGCACACGTCACCAATCCACCACCGTGTGTCTCAGTCTCCGCCACAACCTGCCCATAGGCCTACACACACGTGGCCGACCACCTTCAACGGGCACATTCACACTGGAGACGAGGTGGCTACGTCCCAAACCAACCCGCGCACATCACGTCATCGCATGCAGGGTCGTGTCAGCCAGGGCGGCGCACCCCACCCAGCCACGAGTCCGCTGCCGTGACCAGTGGTGCCTGCGTGATCCTGTGCGCCTGCTGCACCCCAGCCCTGGTCCCCAGACCGGTCCTCCGCCCAGCGATGACTGGCCGCCCCAGCTCACCCAGGCCTCAATGCTCACCTGCCGCCACCGGCGTGTCTCCAAGAGGGCCCACCACGTGCCGTGCATCCTCCTCAGACGATCGCTGGATTCCGCGCCACAGGCCCCCAGCACACCCTGCGGCACTGCACCGCGGAGTCATGTGTGTGCTGACTGCTGCCTTCGGCGTGCCCCACGGTCCAGCATGGCTCACAATTCAAATCGAACCACGATTAGCAGGACGGCTCATCGAGGCCTACGCATCATCGCAGGCTGCACACCCGCTCAGCTCTTCGGGTGCCACTAACCCTGTGCAACGCAAGTCATCGTCACGTGGCGGTAGGCCCCTGCCAGCCGCAGTGCAGCGGGTGCCACTAACCCTGTGCAATGCAAGTCATCGTCACGTGGCGGTAGGCCCCTGCCAGCCGCAGTGCAGTGGGTGCCACCAACTCAGCGCACCGCAAGTCATCGTAACGTGGCGGTAGGCCCGTGCCGGCCGCAGTGCATCGGGTGCCACTAACCCAGTGCGCCACAAGTCATGGACCCTTTATGATTGGGTCTCGTGGTGCGGACGCCATCATGTCATCTCCGGCAGTGGGGAATGTGATGTGCTAGGCCCCTTTTATTGGCAAGGTCACATGTCCTGTGACGCCTGTGCTGGATGGGTGTGGTGTGGGTGTTAACCAGCCCTCAGGGAGTGGCTGTGGCATGCTGACAACTAGACCAGTGATCAGCAGATCACTACAGGGAAGACCTGGGACATGTAGCTTTGTCGTCCCCCCCTCTGAGCGTAAGCGTAGTGGACTGGCCTGGCGTATAGCTTCAGTTCTGGGCTGGACAAGGAAGTAACTGATGCTTGTGTCTCTGTTGTAGTGTCTACGCCACCCAGACCGCAATCGGCAATGTTGCACCCTGTAACTCAAGTCCCACGACATGAGCAACATGGACGTAAGGGGGAATCACTGACCCTACATTCATCCATACTCTCATACTTGAATGATCAAAGATATGAAACATCTGTGCGATTCTGAATGTTTAATTCACATCCAGTGGAGTGTTGCAGCTGGAGCAGTACAGGGCCAAGCAAACCCCACTTCACATTATTGGCCCGTGGAGGGCCAGCCAGCGTCCTTCAGGGAATGACAAGTACATCGGAAGAGGAAGAGTTCAGTCCGCAGTCTGATCGCTGTGTCATTGGTAACCAAACAGAAAATGGTAGTCCATGTCGAGGTCCAAGGTGTGTGTCGTAGAGTGTATCGGGGGACAGTGGAAGGTGATGATGCAAAGGGCAGAACCAAGCAGAAACAGGCCATATGGCGGAGATGAATGCTACTGCCTCCTCCTTACCAGTAAGGTTGATTCATCCGCATCTTCGTCCTCTGATGTCACATGTGCCTCACACGTGGCCGGAGGTGGATTGCCTGCAGCACTGTGAGGCACTGACACATCAGGGGGTGGAGATGTGGATGTAGAAGCAGCAGCAGCATTCATCTGCGCAAGGCCTTGAGGCAGCAATGCCATGACGATGTGCTGCAGGGCATGGAAGGTCCCAGCCACATCTCGCTGGTGTGCAGCCATGGCAGCCATTCTTTCCGCCGTCATCCTCTCCATGTTCGCCATGAGCCCCCGCATCTGTCCCAACTCCCGGCTGACATCGCTGGAGCCACTCTGACTGGACAGTTGTTCTTGTCTCAGTATCATGACTCCAGCGATGTCAGCCATGGATCGTTGGAGAGCATGGAGCGGACTGTGGGTGCCCGTTAGGGACTGTAAGTGGTCCCTGATGGGATTCAGACACCCATGTATGGCATCAAGTTTGGCTGCCATGAGGTCGAACCCCACCCGCACCTGATCAGCCATCTTCTCCTGGACCTCTAACACATGGCGTTGAAAGGCCATGTGTTTGTCGTGGGGGTCCTGGGAGACAGCCGTGGTGGTGGGTGCTTCCTGCTGTGTGATCTGTGCTGGGGGTGGGGTCTCCTCGATGCAGCTGGGCTGCCCTGATCCTGGAGGTGAGGTGCCGTAGCTGTCCATGAACTCTTGGAGGGCGTCGGTGTCGAAGGTGTGGAGGTCCTCTTCGTCATCAGTGAAGAGCTGTTGGGTCTGCTCTGCAGGAGGTGTTGGTTCTCCCTCTGCAATGTGATGGGGAGATGCAGTTTAACATTGTGTTCACATGTATGTTGACGCATTGTACAGGTTTACATACAAACTGCATGACAATGTACATTGTGACTGTTTGGGAGGAGCTGCCTATTTGATGCGTGACAGTGGACATTATCATCTCACATTTCCCTGCTATGCCAAATGTGATTGACCAGTTTCTACACGCAAGCGGCACCAGTTGTGTCCTCTGTTCTGTTGTGAACGTGTTGCAGTTTATACCACATTGTTGTCAATGTTGATGTGCTCTGAATGTTATGTGTGTGTGCTGCATTTTGGGAGAGGCGCCCCTGCAGCTTTGATTTGGCTGGCCCTTATCCCTTTCAGGCGGTGTGCCTTTGACTTCTGTGCTCCTACAGTGCTGAGATGTTGCATTCTTAGGGAAATTGAGCTCTTGGTGGGACTTGGGACTCTGGGGCATGGTTTGTCCACAGTTGTGTTGTTGAGGTCAGGGGTTGTTTGTGCACGTGGATGTGTCAGAGTGTGACCTGCTCCTTTACGGATGTGGTCCACACTCAGCCACCTCAGTGTCGTGGCGTGCAACATGTCATGATATATTGACTGCAGCCATGCTATTCGTCATGCAGTGTCACATGCATTGTCAGTGTGGCTCACAGACACGCCGCTTTGCTGGGTTCAGCACATGTGCATGGGTTTGTTGTGAGATTAGTGATGTGTGGGGAGAGCCCCCTCTGTGCACATTGTCGACGGGGGCCTACTTGCTGTTTCTATGTGTGCTGCAGTGTGGCAAGGAGATCAGGGACATGCTCCAGAGTCATTGTGGTTGTGCGCTGTGCTATACTTGATTGTGCATGTGTGCCATTGTGCCCATCTCCCCCCGTCCCCCCAGTCCCTGGTGGTTACTCACCCTGTTGCTGTTGTGTCAGGTCATGTTGAGCAGTGTCCGGTGCCCCAACTCCTGCCACCGTCTCCCCACTGATGACTGTGGACACCATTTCCTCCATCTCATCCTGCTCCTCCTGTGGCACTGGACTCCCACCTCCAGTCTGCATTGCTGCCTTCTGGTTGTTGCCGAGTTTCTGCTTGGTCTTGCGCTTCACATCATTCCAGCGCCTCTTGAGCTCTTCCATTGTCCTCCTCAGCACTCCGACTGCATTCACCTTGTCCAGGATGGACTGCCATATTCCATTTTTTGTTGCCAATGACACAGTGGAGGTGACGAACAGTTGTTGATGGTGTTCTACCACCTCCGTGATCAGGATCCTGTTTTCCTGCGGACTGAACCTCATCTTCCTCTTCTTCTTGTCCTTGCCCTTCCCTGTCCCTGAGGTCCCAGGCTGGTCCTCCGTGGGGCTTGTGGGGTTCTGGCCGTCCTCTGTACCTGCTCCGGCTGCCTCCATTGTGCTTCGCTGTAGTTCAGTTTTTGTTTGTTTATTTTTTTTTTCTGCTTTTGTAGTGATTTTTTCCGCCTGACGTGTGTGATTTGCAGGCCTGGCGCTGCTTTTCGCTGATTGTCTTATTGCGGTTGGGCCCATCGCAACTTTTTTCGCGTTCAGGTTTGGATTTTCATCGCCGTCCCGGTAGTGTTATCGCGGACATTTGACGCGTAATCGGGGTACTATCGCATGTTACCGCCGTGTTGTGAGTGCCACGTTAACACGGGGTTATTTTCCCGCGATAGACGGCGCTATGTAAACTTGCGTTAACCTATTTTGGCGATGTTTATCGCACGTTCTTGAGAATATCCCCCTATGTTTTTTGACCTGAGGAACCTGTATCTCCTGGTTGATTAGGAAAAGCATAACATGAGTGCAAGGATTGCAGTGGGATTACTGCTTGTACTGATATATTTACTTGGCCGGCATGTGCTGGCATACATACTGTATTGTTAATCCCAAAAAACCCTAAGAAAGATGGTAAAAAAAGAAACAGAGGAATTAGCAATTCCATGTCTTATTGCCCCTTAAGTCCTCGTTCCTACATCGAGTTTCACCTTGGGATTTTGTCTGCTTTCAACAGATGAAATCCCCGTAAAAATGGGAATCATGGCAGACTTTGACATTCCGATGGGGCAAGTAACAGGAGTTGATGGCCCCATCGAAATTATGTACAAACTCTTAATGAGCACCTAAATGTTCAGTTTATAATATTATGTGTAGAAGATTTTTTGTAATGTTTGTATATGTACTTATATTAAAGAATAATAAAACTCTAAACCTAAAACTCTACCAAATTTGTGCCTTGAAATATAAAATGTTGATAATTACAGCAAAAAAAAGAACCGTCATGGAATTGAATCTTGTGAAAAAGCAATACCAACCACAGGAATCTTTGGTTGAAGACTTCTTTATTCAGGAGAAGTTACAGGATACAAAAACGTCCCATCCACCTGGAGGCTAACGATTAACTGAACACATGGAATTCACAAACAAACAGCCGGAGGAGAACATTCTCAGAATGCACAAAGGTTGCTACAGGATACTACAAATCTGTATCGCCTTAGTTTTGAATTTTGTAATAAAACTCTTTAATTATTCTGCTGATCTAGAACTCAGTTATTGAGTCAACACTTTTACTTAATTACGTATATTTTCTGTTTTTTCATGGTTTGGGAGGTGCCTTACCTCTGGAACACATTGCCTCAAGAACCTGAGGTTTAGCAATGTTTCTGATACATCGAATTGTTGCCGTTCTTATTGAGGTAAAGTTTGTTGTGTCATAATTACTCTCACTCAGCAGGGTTCTAGGTGACTAGCCAGGGAAGTGCGCACATACAAAGAGAAGAAGAACAAGGTCAGGGAAGAGAAATAAAGAGAAGGCTGTTAGATCAATGGACTTGTGAAAATGCGAGCAGTGAAGGGAGATGTATTTGTGGTTACAAATATTCAGTAACTAAAACTACATTTCCAAGCACTATGTGAATATGTCCTGTGTTAGCATTATGCGCTAGTTCACTAAACATTTAACAAGTCACCCTTAGCATATTTATTCCTACAATGGGAGTAATAGGCAGGGGCTAGACACTGAATTCCACAGAAAATGTTGTTGTTGCAGGTAAAATATTCTAGACTCAAACTCAAAACACAAAGCTCTATTGATGCCAGCTCAAGATTTTTTGCTACTGTTTGTCTGGCAGACTGCCGGCAGGTCAAGTGTTTGCTGTGTTGTATGTCCCAGTTTCGAAAGTTTTAAAGTATCATTCAATATTGTTTGGCATCAAAAGAGCTTGAATGAGTCAAAAATAGGTGATAAATCAAAGTTGTTCAGAACAGGGGGCTCCAAAATATTATTTGCCGGGACCCCACAAATCCTTAGGATGTCGCTGGTTATGCTGCACAAACTGTGGGCGACAGAGTGGACTCTCTCCTGATAGACTAGAGTTGAGACCTCTCCCCGTGCATGGACAGCTGGATGCCTAGACTCACTTCCGCACATGTAGGAGGATGGTTATGTACAGCAGCAACATCACTGAAAATAAGACCATATACAAGCAAACGTTCCTGCAATGCACAGCAGCAAGCAGAGCTGCTTCGCTGCATTACATGAACAGGAGATAGCTGAAAAGTGCCATATGTTCTAAGATATGGAGCTCTCCAGCTCTCTTCTAGCGCTAGCAGACTTGTGGCTGCCTAGCACCTATGCAGGCACCCGTGCACCATAGTACAAGGGTGCCTGCATTACGGGCAGGATTTATTTTGTGCAGGAAGGAATACCTTCCTGCACAAAAACAATCCAAAGGGGCATATTCCTTTTTCTATGCATGATGCAGAATGCTTCAAAGCAGCCGCTCCGTTTTTCACATAAATGAGCTGCTCCCAGGGCAGCGCGAGTTCGCAACTGCCCTGGGGAATGTGCATTCATCATAATATGAAGCATTTTCCTTCAATGCGCTGGGCGCACCTTTTAAAGGTGCGCCCAGCGCAATGAAGGAGAATGCGCCGCATGCTGGGCCTTAATGTCTGGTTGTATTGAGTGCTTCCCTCCCCCGCTCAGATTTTGTGGTGAACAGCCGCGCCTGCAGAAGGCGGGGGCAGAAGCCCATTTATATAGGGAAAGTCCACACACAAATGTGGATTGCCACTGGAGTGTCACTGTGGCATTGTTCACCACCACCAGTGGTGGAAAATAGTGTCTCCTTCCTGCTTGTGAAGTAGTGTCCTGCTATCTGTTGTATAATGATATCACCTTTTCTAAAGAAATTGTCACTCAGGTGCAGAATAGATCAACTGAAATATTTGATTTGGTTGTTGAGGGTGCAGGACATAAATTGTTGAGTTCAAGGACACAATGGGGATATAGCTCTCTACTTATAACAAGACCTACTAACATGAAAGAAAATATCAGTAGAAAATAAAGCCCTTACATAATAAAACATGCCTGGGCTGGTTCCTTCCAGTGTGCACCCTGTGAGCAGAACCACATCTGCTTTATCATTTGTGCTGAAAGTTATTATCTTCTGTTTTCCTTGACAGGTGCAGCTGTGCAGTCTATGGAGGCGGTTGGACCCAGCCAGCCCATTTGTGCCATTGTTGGTGGGGAGACGATATTTTCCTGCCATCTCAACCCCCCTGTTAGTGCAGTGGAAATGGAAGTCTATTGGGAGACAGAACATCAAATCTACCTTGTGCATCTCTATGACAATGGGACGGAATATGATGATAAGCCAGATGAGCAGTATAAAGGGAGGACCAAAATGATCAAAAAAGACATTGCACAGGGAGGCGTGGCCGTGTCATTCACCAATCTCACCCGCTCAGATGCCGGACGATACATGTGCGCCTTCAGAACTCGGGATATGGACACCTATGCGGAATTTGAGCTACAGGTAGCAGGTCAGTGCCCATGTGGATTCATTTGTATTTTTGTAACATCTATAGGATTTGAAAATCATATGTACAGAATAGGATTCATTGATAGAACAGAGTTGACATAATTTTCATATTTCAACATTGGCAAGAATGTCATCTCCCCCACTCTTGCCTTATGCTTTGTTATGGTTTTGTTTTAGTTCAATGTGACAATTCAGAGCAGCTCTCTCGATTCCACCATAACCTTCCATGGACGTATAGTACTGAGATCTGTGTTAAAGACTGACTTTGGCACCTCTTATGAACTCATTCTAAGTGGCAGAGCCGCTTTGGCTAGTTCCTTTGGACTGGCCACTTCCTGCTGTTTCATTCTTTGTCAATATACAGTGTTAATATATGTATGTATGTGTATATGCTTGTGTGTGGTCTTTGTATAGCATAAACATAAGCATAAGGCAGTAATTTATTTAGTATTATCCTAGATTCAGTGTGACAGAGACTTGTGTCTGCTTTATATTCCCTTCCTGCCCATATGGAGTGATTGCATATGGTAGGGGCAGGGTTGGACTGGGACACAAAATAGCCCTGGTCACCAAAATAAACGCTGCCCCTGATAGAAAAATCAGATAGCTAAAATAGTGACCAATATTTTGAATCAATCCAATTTAGAACTTTTGTAGACATGCTGTATGAGGATTTTGCAAGGTGTGGGAGACTGCAAATATTTGTGTTTGCTGCAGGCAATGTTTGTCGCAATATTGGGGAAATCAACAGTCAAAACAGCCCACCTGCCATAAACTGGCCCACAAACTACAAAAAAAACGGCTCTACCACAGAGGTGCTTCGTGGACTACACTTGACATTACCCTTTTCCTCCTACGTGCGTAGCTTTGTTGTTACATTGTTACAGAGTGAGTATTTACTGAACAACTGCTTTCTGCAGTGCCTTTCTTAGTGACATATGTACCATGGAGTCGTTATGAGTTCTAGAAGTGTATCCCATACTTCCTGTGCTAGCAACCTCTTGTTCCCGCTTCATCTGCTACCACTGTGGATGTTACCTGGTACTGATGCGCTTTATCTGTTTTATCCTATGTGATACAGCGCGGCTAAAATAAATTTTTCCTTAAGACGCTAATCCAGAAAAACACCTACTCAACTTTAATCATATAAAAACCTATTTCGGTGGGGCCCATAACACCGCATACATACATTCACTCAATTTTCTGGATCAGACACTAAGGAAATGAGCTGCTGGACAAACGGAATACCTTATTAAATTGACAGAATTTATAACCTATACATTATATACATTAACTTAGGATCCTGTCGGTTCTAAACATCAAGGTACTCCGCTATTCGGTCGATGGACCAACTAGTAGAATCAGTTGATGGCAATTAAGTCCAGCTCAATCACAATTAGAACTTTAAACCTTTATTAATCATCAATTTTATTTAAAGAACCACAGACTCATTTAGAGTTTGCATATAATTTTTATCTAAAACTCTTTGAGCGAATAAGTAAAGTTCACAATTAGGCAAATACATTTAAAATATCAGTAAGCATTTAAGTAGAATTTTGAGAATAGAAACGGAAAGTACTCATTACTCTTGGCCATAGGGCGATGACAAGAATGGTTCACCAGGAAAGAAAGATGAACCGCAGGTCACAGGATAGGACTCCCAAAACTGACTGACTGTCCCGCTAACCTCCTCGGGCACAATCTCCTCCCGGGCAACTCCCGCAACGGTCTCGTTCCTTCCCCAGTCAAGGTTCGAAGTCCAAAATGACAGAGTCTCTTGCAGCATCAGGATAGAAGAAGCGAACACAGCAGCCTGCACAACGTAAGAGCAGACTCTCTTATACCCTATTTTCTGACTCGCTACACTTAAAGTTGCAATCTTTAGGGGCAGAAATCACGCTAATTGGTCCATTGGAGGGGTGGTGATGGTCGCCTCATCGCCCTCCTTGTTCGAACCGGTTTGGGGACAATAACGCAAGCATTAAGTCTCATGATCAACAATGTCCAAAGGAAATTCAATTTGCTAATGTATTTTGTAACAAACTCCGATGGTCACATATTAGTTCATCCTCTGTCGCTCGATTCTCTCATCCGTTCCCATTTATGCTGAACTTTTGGCACGATTCTTGTTGCAGGTCAGACTGGCCTTGACATCTCTCACTCCGGGCACAGGCCGCATACACGTGACTGGAGCATTCACTCTGCTCCTGCGCGGGGGTCATTTTATTCAGCGCACTCGAGCTCATCCTTTCCAGCGGCCTTTTTCGGAGCATGGCCTAGCAGGCCCGAACGAAACTAATATAAGAACAAACACAACAAAAATTAAACACGGAAAATAAGCCTTTCTGTTTACCACCCGCCATTCTAAAGACCCGTGTTAGGTATTACCTAGCAGAAGCGACATTTAAAGCCATTTTACTTACCATCTGCATCTTTTGCCACGGTGCAATTTTACTACGCAACACAAATCATGCAATTTACTCTATTTACTACTCAAATCACAATACTCATGTTATTTTGCTTCACATTTGTAAATAAATTAGATTTTTGCAATGCCAGCAAGTTGCCCACGTGTAATGTTTAATAAAAGGTGCATTTGTTGATTAATTCATGCGTTTTCAAACGGTTAGTATCATTAATCGTTATGGGGTCATTAACTTCAAAGGGGTACAAAAAAATATTGTGTTTTCCCTGCTCCATCAATTCTCCCCTTTGGTGATTTTTAACATCACCACTAAAACCAATTCCTACAAAATTTATCAGAAAATGTTTCTTGTCCACTTGCATTTGTTATTTTAGACAATTGTGTTCTTTTCATCTTGTCTTTTAGACCTTTTGTACATGTTTTCTTTAAACTCTTCCAACTCAATCTCTCCCATCTCCCGTTCTCTTGTTTCTCTTTTCTTATTTTTCTCATTTTCTCTTTTTGCTTTATTTTGTCTTTTCCTCTTTTTAATACACACATATGCCAATCTCAATATTAATATTATCACTACTACTAAAGTCACTGGGATTAGTATTTTCCCAATTACAGAACTACCTATTTCGGTGAACCATTTCTTTATTGACGAAAAACTCTTACCAAGTTTCTCCCAAGCACCTTCAACCTCCAGTGGGGCAATTTCTTTACGTAAATCAGTAATGTTCTTTATATACTTCTGTATATTCTGACTTTTGTCTGGAATGTAAGTGCAACGTTGCACCTTCAGCATTCCACAGACTCCACCCTCTTTTGCCAAAAGAATGTCAAGGGCAAGTCGATTTTGCATTACCATAGCTCTCATGGCAACCATTTCAGTATTTATCATCATGAACCCTCCAGCAGTATTCGTTGATAAACGATCTACTACTGTAGACAATTTCCGAATCTTGTATGCATTCAAAGATACACCCACTGCTGGTATCAATGCTCCAAATATGTCACCTATTATCTCTGAGAAGCTTTCCCTTCTCCTACGGGTTAATGGTTTACCTATCTCGTGAATTCCTTTCGTTCCTCTCTCCACGTGAAAAATCTTTGGAAAGACCAGGCCTAGATAGCATGCTCCATACCTATGGTCTGGCAACCTATAGTATGCTCGGTTTCCGCAAATATAATAGATTCCTGGGAATACTGGATCTTTTCCTCCTTTGAATCCCCATCCACCTAAAATTTTGTATGTATCTCGGCACTCACTAGAACCCACGAAATAGTTATCATACATAGTGTTATCTCTACTAATACACAATTTTCCCTGTTGGGGCCAATCTAAACCCATGGCTGCATTCGTTTCGCTCTTGTCATAACTTCCCTCTTCAAACGCCCAAGATGGGGTTTTTGTCTTTTCTCCCGTTGTTTTTCTTTGAAACTTAACCCTTCTGCCTTCCACCATGTCTAAAAAAAACCTTTTCTTCCTTTCTTAACCTACAAGTAAGGTTATGTCTAAATGCATAATCTAATGTTAATTCTTTCGCTTCTAAGAAAAATTCTCCAAAAATCTTTGCAAGTTTCACCTTATTTAGTTCAGGGACTACGGGAACTTTAGCAAAAACAGCATCTGTGTCAGTGTAGTAATACTCTCATCTACCTGTTTTGTAAAATAAACTAGCTAAAACACTACAAGTTATTCCATACGTCAAAGGAAGGTGATGATACGTTACACCTTCTGTTACAGACGCAGGTAACTGCATACACACATAACAATCTCTAACATCCATTGTCTCTACATATTCATACAAGAGTTTTGTGAAGACATTCTTCGAGAAATCAGTTATTGACTTATCCCTATGAAATTCAGTACTATCTATCAATGTTGCAGTGTTTTTTATGTTAGATTTCTTGTCACTATTCGTGTCATTCATGATTGCAGATGTATTTTCTCCAATTAATCTAAGTGGAATTATTATTGCTAAAATGAACCAAATAAGCATTAGTAAACCTGTACAATAGAAACACATTTTACACCATCTACGGAAAAACTCACATCTAGATCTTCTATTCTCAGTGTCTACCAAGTTGAAATATAATCTATATATATCTGTGTACAGAAAATGTGTTTCCACACCTCAAAATGACTTTTTGCCGTTTTACCCTTTCTTTTATTGTTGACTGGAACCAATTGCTTTTGGTGCCTTTTTTTTTTTTCAGAAGCTTTTCTTTGACTTTATCAGTTTGTGTGTCTAGTCCTGTTTTCTTTTCTCCTCTTCAGGATTGGTGCAGTTCACTCTCACCAACTTGTTCACAGTCTTTGTCTTGGTTTTCGTGACTGCTATCCACTTCTTTAATGTCCGGCAATGCTATGTATACCCATTCAGGTGACTTGTCTTCAGGATTGGCGCAGTTCACTCTCACCCCTTTGTTCACAGTCTTTGTCTGGGTTTTCGTGACTGCTATCCACTTCTTTAATGTCCGGCAGTGCTATATATACCCATTCAGGTGACTTGTCTTCAGGATTGGCGCAGTTCACTCTCACCCACTTGTTCACAGTCTTTGTCTGGGTTTTCGTGACTGCTATCCACTTCTTTAATGTCCGGCAGTGCTATATATACCCATTCAGGTGACTTGTATTTCAAGTTAGGTCTTTTCACTCTTTTGGGTCTCTGCAACTGCCTTTTATTTGTTTTTCTTTGTCTTTTCTGACTCGTTATTTCATTTACTTGTTCTGCATTGTCTTTGTTCAAATTTATTAGCTTATATCTCAGTCTTTTAATTTCGTTGGGCCAATTGTCTCCATTTCTTGACCTTTTCAGTTCGTTTTCCCTTTCTCCTCGTTCCGCTCTCCAAGTTCTCTTTCTTGGTCCTATTCTTTGTCTTATTTCTCCTTCACTTTCTTCAGATTCTGTCTCGGATCTCACTTCACTTTCTTTAACCTTGAACTTTATGATCTCTGTCTCTTTGTCTGAATCTGAATTTTCTTGAGTTATTTTTATAATTTCTGGAGGAATTTCCCCAAAGCTTGTACTTGGCTGTTCACCATCACTGTCTATTGGTTCAGTTTCTCCAGTTTCAATATCAGTTCTTTGTTTTTCCGATTCTTCTGTTTGTCTTTCACTGGATTCAGGTTGGTCTGCTTCAGATGCCGAACTGGTATCTGATATTTCCAGATGTCGACTTACAGGTCGATCTTCAGGATCTGGAACTCTGGTTGTTTCAGTTTCTGCTTCAGATGCCGAACTGGTACCTGATATTTCCAGATGTCGACTTACAGGTCGAGCTTCAGGATCTGGAACTCTGATTGTTTCAGTTTCTGCTTCAGATTCCGAACTGGTACCTGATATTTCCAGATGTCGACTTACAGGTCGAGCTTCAGGATCTGGAACTCTGATTGTATGGCTGGCATGAATCCAATTTTTCACACCTGCACACTTTACTGCAGTTGTTGTCACCAGAATCACTTGACGTGGTTTGTCCCAGCGTGGAACCAAGCAATTTCTTCTTCTGTGAACTTTTATGCGGATCCAGTCTCCTAGACTCAGATCATGAGCTGGTTTTCTCTCAAGAGTGGTCGCATCCGGCCCAACCTGATGAAACACAGAATGCACCACATCAGCCAATCCTTTGCAATAGTCCAATATGAGATCATCAGTTATAGTCAGCAGTTTGTTGACAGGTACGTATGCTTGTCTCATTGCTCGTCCCATTATAATTTCATGAGGACTTAAACCTGTTTTTCTGTCAGGTATGCTTCTCAGGGTCATCAACACCAGTGGTAAGGCATCTGGCCATTTGAGTCCTGTGGCTTGACACATTTTCCCTAACCTATTCTTCATTGTACCATTTACTTGCTCTACCACTCCAGAAGCCTCTGGTCTGTAGGCACAATGCAGCTTTTGTTGAATGTCTAGTGCTTCACATATTAGTTGGATAATTTCATTCTGGAAATGCGTTCCTCTATCTGTTTCTATCGTTACTGGAAAGCCATATCTAGGAATTAATTCTCAGGTAGGAGCTTAGCTACAGTAACTCCATCATTCCTTCTTGTCGGATAGGCCTCCACCCAACGAGAAAACAAACAGAAGACCACCAGGACATACCTCAATCTGTTACTCGGGGGCATTTCAATGAAATCTAATTGCATTCTAGTAAAAGGACCTCCTTCACGTCCTATTGTTCCCAAACTCACTACTGTCTTCCTTCCAGGATTTATCTGTTGGCATATAAGGCATCTTTGGCAAAGGCTTTCAGCTATAGCCCTAAACTTTGGGTTGTACCAGGTCTGTTTGAAAAGTCTGATCATGGCATCTCTACCTATGTGTGCTTGTCCATGGTACATCCGTGCCATGTTAGAGATCATGCTATCAGGCATAACTGGTCTTTCATCCCTGTAAACCCAAACTTCATCTTCCTCTCTCCGTCTGCAACCTGATTTTATCCAAACGTCTTTTTCCTCATCACTTGCCTCTTCCTGCAATTGTTTTACCTCTTCCCATGTCTCAACTGGGTTAGTAAACAGCAAGGAACATGAAACAATTTCTTTTTCCCTCCTCCGATTCATTGAGGTCATATTTCTGGCACAATATTGAGCCAATTCATCAGCAAAATG
This sequence comes from Calotriton arnoldi, assembly GCA_963921515.1. Lineage (NCBI taxonomy): Eukaryota > Metazoa > Chordata > Amphibia > Caudata > Salamandridae > Calotriton > Calotriton arnoldi. The sequence goes on along the minus strand of CAWUFW010000829.1, from coordinate 308,763 downwards.
GTTACCTACTGCAATGTAATCAGTTCCATTTTTGTGAGCAGTGCATTTTACCACCGCAATCTGTTTTGGCAGCTGTATCACCTCAAGCAACTTCTTCACAAACTCACCATTCCTAATAGGAGACCCTGAGGAAGTCAGAAATCCCCTCTGGGACCAGATCTGTCCGAAATCATGGACCACTCCAAAGCCATACTGGCTATCCGTGATCACAGTAATTCGGAAATTCTTTCCCAGTTTGCAAGCTCGAATCAGAGCAATCAGCTCAGCAACTTGGGCTGAACGTATTCCTCTCAAACAAGATGCTTCCATTATGGTTGCTACCGTACATACAGCATACGCAGCACTTCAAACTCCTTCATTTGTCCTCAGGCATGATCGTCCACAAACATCACATAATCTGACTCTTTTAGAGGTTCATCTCTGATATCAGGTCGGGGCTTTGTGCAAAACTCAAGCACATCCAAACAGTTATGATCAGTCTCATCTTTTACTTCTGCATTTACTGCATCTGGCAGTAAAGTGGAAGGATTCACACTCGTGCATCTTACAATGGTTACATTGTCTGCACCCAAGATCACTTTTTCATACCTAGTCAGCCGACTATGCGTCATGAATTGTGTTTTTGTTCTGGTCAGAAGGATTTCAACTGAATGTGAGACATATACTCTCAAAGGATATCCCATCACAATGCCTTCACTCTGTTCCAGACTCACACAAGTAGCAGCCACTGCTTTCAAACATCCAGGCAACGCTTTTGCTACCGGATCTAAAACAGCTGAAAAATAAGCTATTGGTCGTTTCATTCTTCCATGCCTCTGTACTAATACTGAAAGTGCACATCCGTCTCTCTCACTACAATACAGCTCAAATTCTTTCTCATAATCAGGCATTCCCAATGCTGGTGCTTCACACAAACTTGTTCTCAGTTCCTCGAAAGCCTTCATTTCTTCCTCATCCAGCGCAATCGGATCTTTGACATCACTCTTTGTCAATCGCTGTAAATGTTTTGCAATCAATGAAAATCCACTTATCCACTGTCGGCAATAACCAAGGAACATTCTCACCTCTCTTTGTGTCATTGGGGATCTCATTCCTTTAATAATCCTTATTCTTTCTGTTGTCACTTTTCTTATCCCTTTCTCAATCTTATGACCTAAGTACTCCTGTTGACAGAATTGCAGTTTTGATGGGGACACCTTATGTCCACCTTCTGCCAAATGATTCAGTAAAGCAATTGTGTCCGTAACACATGCTTCTCTGGTTTTTGATGCCACCAATAAGTCATCGATATATTGGACCATCACAGATTTTTCAGGCATTTTCAAACTTTCTAAGGATTTCTTCAGAATTTGATTAAAAATAGAAGGACTTTCAGTATACCCTTGAGGAATTCGGCACCATGCCAAAATACGTTCTCCAAAGCGAAACGCAAATAATGGCTGGCTGTCAGGGTGCAATGGAATAGAAAAGAATGCATGGCACAAATCAATAACTGTGTACCATTCTGCATCATGAGGGATTTGATACAGTATTACAGCAGGGTTTGGCACAATTGGGCAGCAAGAAACAACAATTTTGTTCACTTTTCTCAAATCTTGTACTATTCTATATGTTCCATTTGGCTTTTTCAATCCCATTATAGGAGATTTACATGGACTGCTCATTATTTCTCTCAAAATCCCTTGTTCAATCATCTTATTAATTACAGGTGTTATTCCTTCAATAATTTCTGGCGTCAGTTTGTACTGCGGGGTGTTTGGGTAATTCGTTCCTTCTTTTACAGTAATTTTTATAGGATCAACTTCTCCCATTAATCCAATATCTTCACCTGTGAAATCCCATACATCAGACCTGACTGTTCCTTTCAATTCAGTATGGATTTTCTCGGCATCGGACACAGGAAACATATCATACATTCCTGGTTCTAGTTCTGACTGTCACTTTATACAGAACATCATCATCTGGTGTCTGGAAAGCAATACCATCTGGAGTACAGTAGATGGTACAATTCATTTTGCAAAGCAGATCGCGTCCTAATAAATTTACAGGACTACAATCACACACCACAAAGCGATGCATATCTTTGAATGGACCAATTTCCACCTCTACTGGTTTTGTAAGAGGGGTTTTAATTTGCCTGTTTGAAACACCTACAACTTAGATGTATTCTCCTGAGAGAGGAAGGTTTGGAATTTCCACTGATCTAACAGTAGAACGGGTAGGGCCAGTGTCCACAAGGAAAGTAACATTTACACCATTCACTTTTCCATCCATAAATGGACCTGTCTGATCTACCTCTAGAGTTGCGCCAAGCACGCACTCCTCTTCCTCTCCTAGGCACCGTCATAAGCTTTCATCCGATTCATCTCCATCTTGCCGTAACCAATATTGTGAAACAGCAGCTGCGCGCGACAATTTTGTTACCTGCTCTCCTCCGTAGAATCCTGCCTCTGTACTGTATCTTTGAGGATTTACACTCTTTGGAAGAGGTGGTTGCGGCACCTGACACTGTTGAGTAACTACCTGCGGCTGTTGCGGCTGTTGGTAACTCACCTCATTCTGCACCTGTGGATTTAATGGTTGATTCTCGGTATTAACTCTCGGGGGTAATTTACACTCGTTTCTCCAGTGACCTAATTTTCCGCAATTATGACATGGCCATTTCTTTTTGGCCTCTTCTATACTCATCTGACCTTTTCCCTTACCAATTTTCGGTTTGAACTTGGTCTGTCCTGCGCCACTAGACTGATTATTTATCTGAGCTTCTTGCTGTTCTGCAACTTTTACTTGTGCCCACATTGCCTTTTCCTTGAGTTTACGCTGTCTGGACTCAATATCATCACTGCAATATTTTGCATACCGTAGTACCTCATCTACTGTGCTAGTGTGCCAACATAACATATGCTGCTTAATCATTTCACTTACCTCAGGTTTTAGACCATACACAAATCGATACACAAAAAGACAAGAGCAACCTTTCATAATAAGCATGTACAGATTCCTTATTCTCCTGAGTTGTTCTATCAATCTTTACCCAATCCGTCTCTTTTGATGGAATCTTATTTTTCAGGAATGTAATTGCCTGTTCATATTTTCTCATTACTTCTGAACTTGGGGCTCCTGTCTTTGCATCTCTAGGATATTCTTCCTTCGGCCAGTCAATTGTAATTTTACACTCTGTCCATAAATCCGCAGGAACAACAATCTCAAACAATCCATCCAGATCTTCCCACAATACCTTTGAAACCTTTACAAATCTTTCTACCTGTCTATACCATTCTACAGGCTTTTCTCTCAATCTTGGAAAATCATTTGTAAATTACGATATATCTTGTCTGGACCATGGGACGTGTACATAGCCTCCTCCTGGAATTTCTCTCATTGGACATTCTACTACCATTAGTTCTTTTTCTTTTAGTGGAAAAGCCAATGATGCTTTATCAGTTGTTCCCTCTTTTCTCCTTATCCACCTACTTCTCCACTTGTCTACATCTCCCCATTTTCTCAGTAAGACAATTAGTTCTTTTATCTATGTTAGTCGCCCTGAAGTGTTCAGATTTTCTATGTCCTTTTCACTAAAATCTACCCTGTACGGTTTCTGCAATCCCCTAATTTGTGCAAATTCTACTCCTAGTTCGTTCGCTATTTCTTCCAATTTTTCATGCAAGTTCCTAGCTCTCCAAGTGATGCTTTTACACATAAACATTAATTCATCATCTTGATAGGATTTCAATCGATCTGTACCAATAGTCCCTAGGATCAATTCCTCCATATCTATCTTTAATCTGACCACATCCAAAGGTTGTGGTTCGGCATCTTTTTTCTGCAAGCTCCTCACCCAATCATTTAATTCCTCTGCAGTCGGACCCACAGGGGTTTTAGTTAATTCTACCCTGTTTACACTTTTCTCCGGGCTTTCAGTTGCTGACTCGGCTCCTATAGGAGTCTTATTTATTGGACTCTCATTAATTGTCAAATTTACAGGTGGACTTGACCTAAATGGACCAACAGAATCTTTTGTCTCTCTATTTTCTGGAATTATTCCTTCTTTTACTTTTTGCGTACTAGAATTTAATGGTATTATTAAGGAATGTTCGTCTATCTTTTGATTTTCAAATACTGGTATTACTGGCCCTATAGTTACTGGCACAGTCACAGATTCCATATTCTTTGTCAGTTCTCTTATCTTTTCAGTCCATTCTCTTGTGGTTCTGGCTAGTTCGGCCGTATTACCATTATCATGTTTCACAGTCTGTGGTGTTTCTAATCTATTAAATGGACTATTTATTTCAGAAATTTGTTCAGGGCTCTGATTTATTACAGTTCTCATTGGCGGTGCATTTGGTGTTACCATCACAGAATCCTGTTGATATGGAGGGGGTCTTTTATTTAAAATGTCCTCCAGCAACTCATCCTCTGTGTCGCTAACTCCATACCCATATTTCTCTAGTACTACATGCTTCTTTTTCTCTGTACACTTTTTCCCTGCAAATTCTTCATCTGTTCTGGCAGGAAACATACCATCCGTCATGTTAGCATACCGCCATCGTCTCATCCTGTCTTCATGACTCAAACCCCATACTCTTCCATGAATAAAATTATAATTCTTTGCACCTCTGTGTCTTTCCCTTTCATACATCTCATCTTCCCATTCACCTAAGGTTTCAAACTGTGTCGGTCTAGGTCTCGGCTCAAGTCTCATCATCTTTTCTCTCAAATTTCGAAGTACAGCTGTGCTAAAAGAACCATTTTCCGGAAATGCCAATACTCCATCGTCTTTGGTATATTTTGCCCAATTTTCCAACCAAATGCAAGTATGATAGCCATATTTCACCATCATATAAGATGCTGGTGTTCTCGGCGGAGGAAGTACTTCTCCTTCCCTAGTCACAACCTTTTTATCTTTCTTAAAAATATTTTTAAGCTTCGCAAACCATGACGGTTTCTCTCTATCACGTTCATTGTAATAAGCCATATTTCACTGTTGTTTTTCCCAAGCTAATTCACACAATTCTTCACTAATCGGTTCTTTCTACCGCTCGGCTATTTCGACCTATTCCAGCGCGTCTCTCACCAACGCACCAATCAAAAAGCTCTACGTCACTCTCACACTAACCTATTCCAGCGAGTCTCACACTAACGCACCAATCAGGAAACTCTTCGTTCTTCCACAACTGGCCAATACCAGCACGGTTCTTGTTGATGTCAGCTCTACTCCTGCTTCTACTGACCCCTCCTTTACAAAAATTATCGGCACTTTTCTTAACTTTTCTTTTCAACTAAATCGATTAGTTACAACGTAAAACACATTACCATTGTCTGTTTCTCTAAACAAAAGAGATAGTTTATTCCCACTTACAAGAATACTGTTTCGTTCGATAAGTGTAGCACTTCCCTCTACCTTACCCTTCTCTCAAGCAAGAGGTGAACCCGTTTCTCTGTGGATAAAACACATGTGGAGCCTACACTGCTCCTGAGAATTTAAGGCCAAAGTTTCACAAGAAAATCTGTTGCTATTTCATTCAAATGCAATTCATACGTGAAATTTCCCTAACATAACACAGTCTTGTGTTATCACCAAATGTGAAATCAGACAATGCACAATTCCATGTGACTTCTCTTGCCACACGTGTCCACTTCCTACTTCCCGGAAGCTTCAAAATTCTGACTACACATAACGTAATACAAACTCAACATATAATGTTAGACATGAAAAAATCGATAATCAATAATCACCAAACTAATCTATAGAAACCATAACTCTGCTACCAAGAAAACTGATACAGCGCGGCTAAAATAAATGTTTCCTTAAGACGCTAATCCAGAAAAACACCTACTCAACTTTAATCATATAAAAACCGATTTCGGTGGGGCCCATAACACCGCATACATTCACTCAATTTTCTGGATCAGACGCTAAGGAAATGAGCTGCTAGACAAACGGAATACCTTATTAAATTGTTAGAATTTATAACCTATACATTATATACATTAACTTAGGATCCTGTCGGTTCTAAACATCAAGGTACTCCGCTATTCGGTCGATGGACCAACTAGTAGAATCAGTTGATGGCGATTAAGTCCAGCTCAATCACAATTAGAACTTTTAACCTTTATTAATCATCAATTTTATTTAAAGAACCACAGACTCATTTAGAGTTTGCATATAATTTTTATCTAAAACTCTATGAGCGAATAAGTAAAGTTCACAATTAGGCAAATACATTTAAAATATCAATAAGCATTTAAGTAGAATTTTGAGAATAGAAACGGAAAGTACTCATTACCCTTGGCCATAGGGCGATGACAAGAATGGTTCACCAGGAAAGAAAGATGAACCGCAGGTCACAGGATAGGACTCCCAAAACTGACTGACTGTTCCGCTAACCTCCTCGGATGCAATCTCCTCCCGGGCAACTCCCGCAACGGTCTCGTTCCTTCCCCAGTCAAGGTTCGAAGTCCAAAATGAGAAACTCCGATGGTCACATATTAGTTCATCCTCTGTCGCTCGATTCTCTCATCCGTTCCCATGCATTTATGCTGAACTTTTGGCACGATTCTTGTTGCAGGTCAGACTGGCCTTGACATCTCTCACTCCGGGCACAGGCCGCATACACGTGACTGGAGCATTCTCTCTGCTCCTGCGCGGGGGCCATTTTATTCAGTGCACGCGATCTCATCCTTTCCAGCGGCCATTTTCGAAGCATGGCCTAACAGGCCCGAACGAAACTAATATAAGAACAAACACAACAGAAATTAAACACGGAAAATAAGCCTTTCTGTTTACCACCCGCCATTCTAAAGACCTGTGTTAGGTATTACCTAGCAGAAGCGACATTTAAAGCCATTTTACTTACCATCTGCATCTTTTGCCACGGTGCAATTTTACTACGCAACACAAATCATGCAATTTACTCTATTTACTACGCAAATCACAATACTCTTGTTATTTTGCTTCACATTTCTAAATAAATTAGATTTTTGCAATGCCAGCAAGTTGCCCACGTGTAATGTTTAATAAAAGGTGCATTTGTTGATTAATTCATGCGTTTTCAAACGGTTAGTATCATTAATCGTTATGGGGTCATTAACTTCAAAGGGGTACAAAAAAATATTTTGTTTTCCCTGCTCCATCATATGTTTACAGTGACTCCTTATGAGTAGTAGAAAGCGTTTTCCATACTTCCTGTGCTAGTAACCTCTTGTTCCCACTTCATCCAGTACCACTGTGAATGTTGCCTGTTACTGATGCATTTGATAGATTTTATCCTACGTGTACAGCAATTCTTTATGAGCATTAGAAAATGTTTCCTATAGTTCCAGCTTAGATAGCTATTTGCACAATGGATTCCTTGTGCTCCCTGTGTTGCTTATCTGTTGATGAGGATGCCTTTGTCTTTGTGTCTTTAAGAATCTGGGAGTGGCAGGTTGTGTGTCCTGACTTACTCATTTTGTGGCCCCCATCCGATTCGTTGCCTATCCACCCTTCACATTTTGTGAAAATGTCAGATGTGTTCCCTCTCTTGGGGGACACACTTAGCCCATAAACAATTCTCTCTAAGTCACTGCAGGTTTTTGGTCACTCCCGGTGTTCTCTACTTCTAGAACTTTAGTAGATATGACACTAGGAGAATAGCAGGGTAGCCAGACAGCCCAGTGCCGAAGGTTCCATGCGTGGGATGACGTCAGCTTAGAGACGTAAAACCTTGATTTGCAATAGATCTGCACACCATGTGCTCTTGGTGGCATTTGATTGTTATCACTCTCTATCGCAGGCAGGAAGGGCCTTCAAAGTCAATACCTTACCCCTGTAGAGTTAGAACATTTTGCAAATGTTCTTCAATTTACTCCATTCTTTGCCAAGATTGCAAAGTTTGTCAACAAATATTAATGTATGTGTTTTTAATACAGTTTGCTGTGCAGACTTGCCTTCATCCACTCTCTCTTTTAAGGGCTACTCTGCCAGGACCATCACAAAGGGAAGTTATAGGAAATTACTTTCCCTGAAGGCTGATAGGAATTTTCCTCTTGTAGGAAATTGTGCCTGTATAGTTGAATTGTTATTAAATTGTTCTATAATGGAATATTCCGCTTTCCATAACTGTCAAGTTTTCAGATTGCTCATTTGACATTTTCATGGTTTCAGTGTAGCTAGGAGTGGCATTCAGTGACAAATGTATGACACTTAGGGTGAGACTTTTTTGCATGTAGAACTGTATATATACACAAGTCACTATTTCCCTTGGGCTAAAAGGGATTCAGTTCATTTTCTCTCTGGTTCCACAGACAGGATCTGCAGTGATTGGGATGCAGGCTGACCCATCACTAGACTCCCCCTCAACAGGAGCCATCATCAATACCCCCCTCTTCTTCAGATTCCTGCCATGCACATATTACTTCAACACCCTTCTCTAAGAGTGAAAACACTCCCATAACTTGCACAACCTCCTCGCATCCTGCATGATTTTACACCGTTACTGACCACTGCAGCTGAGCTGCCTGGAGTACCCTGGACATATTGTGTCTTTCATTGGTGTCACCGAACAGTCAGTGTCGGTTTGCCAGGGCAGTATCACATGGCTACATGAACTCCTTTTATCACAACTCACAAGTTAGAAATCCAACTCCTCTCATCTGTCTTTACAGTACTACAGCGTTAGTATGATATCAATCTCAAACAGCAGAGTGACGGACATCACTGACTCTCCCTCTCATTGCCGGCTTTAAAGTTAGGGACCTGGGGCGACAATATTTTTTGGCACCCCCCCCCCCAATGACCTCCTTCTCCACAGATTCCCTCACAACCACTCTCCATCAGGGCCCCCCTCCCTCCAAAGCCCCTCTTTGACATCCATTTCATCTGTTTCATAGCGCTAATCATACCAGTGTAGGGTGTCAGAGCACTTTACATCACACAAACATTATATAGAGGGAATCAATCAGACATGTGCAAATCAGTCTACAGGAAACGTTCATAAGAGAATGAGGATTTCAAATTGTTGGAATCACTTGTCATCCATATTAGTAGGCAGTATATTTTAAGAGTGTTTGGGCTGGAGAAGCACAACTGTGGAGTTAAAACTTACCACAATGGTTGGGGTTGATTTTACTAATAGGAATTTATTTCTACACAAACGGACCCTTTTTAGAAGCATTAGGATAATGACAGACTGGGGGAACAGAACAGACATAACGTTCTCACCCATACCATGCAGTTTGCATGCAGCCCTTTTATGACTTCATAGCTCATTGTGCTATATTAGTATTGTAACTTATGAACTGCAAGTAACAAATGGAGCTCTGTGACAAAAGCATTAACCAACTGAGCTATCCACATAAAATACAGTTCTGAAATCTGCACAGTACACGTGCTTTGCAGCAGGCATATTAACTCTCTGCGCTACTTTATGAGGAGTCAAAACTGCCACGAGACAAAACTGATCTCTCTCCAGCAGTAACATTTACCACTAGAGTTACCTTGACAACATTTTTATGGTTGCCTGAAAACTGCTGGACACACAAGTAACTCTGCAGTAACTCTGCAGTAGGTTCTTTGAAACCCATAAGTTATTTCTAAACATCACCCCGCCCCAAACTCAGCACCAGGTGCTAGAGCCAGTGTCATTACCACGCGTCATCTGGCCTGCCTGTACGACATCACCTGGCCTATCTGGAGCCAGTTCATGACCCTGCGTCATCTGGTCTGCCTGTATGACATCATCAGACCTATCTGGAGCCAGTGTCATTACCCCACGTCATGTGGCCTGCCTGTATGACATCATCTGGCCTATCTGGAGTCAGTGTCATTACCCACGTCATCTGGCCTGCCTGTATGACATCATCTGACCTATCTGGAGTCAGTGTCATTGCCCCACGTCATGTGGCCTGCCTGTATGATATCATCTGACCTATCTGGAGTCAGTGTCATTACCCCGCGTTATCTGGTCTGCCTGTATGACATCATCAGACCTATCTGGAGTCAGTGTCATTGCCCCACGTCATGTGGCCTGCCTGTATGATATCATCTGACCTATCTGGAGTCAGTGTCATTACCCCGCTGTTATCTGGTCTGCCTGTATGACATCATCAGACCTATCTGGAGCCAGTGTCATTACCCCACGTTATCTGGTCTGCCTGTATGACATCATCAGACTTATCTGGAGCCAGTGTCATTACCCTGCGTCATCTGGCCTGCCTGTATGACATCATCTGACCTATCTGGAGCCAGTGTCATTGCCCCACGTCATGTGGCCTGCCTGTATGACATCATCTGACCTATCTGGAGTCCGTGTCATTACCCCGCGTTATCTGGTCTGTCTGTATGACATCATCTGACCTATCTGGAGTCAGTGTCATTGCCCAGCGTCATGTGGCCTGCCTGTATGATATCATCTGACCTATCTGGAGTCAGTGTCATTACCCCGCGTTAACTGGTCTGCCTGTATGACATCATCAGACCTATCTGGAGCCAGTGTCATTACCCTGCGTCATCTGGCCTGCCTGTATGACATCATCTGACCTATCTGGAGTCAGTGTCATTGCCCCACGTCATGTGGCCTGCCTGTATGACATTATATGACCTATCTGGAGTCAGTGCCATTACCCGTTCCACTGACCAGCCTGTATGACATCACCTGGCCTATCTGGAGTCAGTATCATTACCCCGCATCATCTGGCCTACCTGTATGACATCATCTGACATATCTGGAGTCAGTGTAAGTACCCCTTGTCATCTGGCCTGCCAGTATGACATTATAGGACCTGTCTGGAGTCAGTGTCATTACCCTCTTCCATCTGACCTGCCTGTATTATTAATTAGCATTTGTTAAGCACATGGCTACCCTTAGGCATCCCCGCGCTAGCAGCAACAAGCAAATGGAGGCTGGATGGTTAGGGCAGATTCTGGAAGAGCCAAGATTTCAGCTGCTTCCGGAATGAGAGGTGGTGGGCCGTTGAGCGCAGCTGGATGGGGAGAGTGTTCCATAGTCTGGCGGCATTGTAAGAGAAGGTGCGGCCCCCTGAACGGGCTCTCTTAATTTTAGGTACTGCTGCTACAAACAGGCTGGCTGACCGGAGGCATCTTGAATGGTGATGGAAGGCCATGAGAGAATGGTTTATCTTTGGGCCGATCCCCCAGAGCGTTTTATGTGCTATGCACAATGATTTGAACCTTATCCGTTCATTTTTTTGGGAGCCAGTGCACTTCTTTTAGTGCTGGCTTGGCTGAGTGCGAGAAGGGGGTGTGATGAAGCAGCCTGGCTGCGCAGTTCTGCACAACCTGCAGTTTCCTTGTGGTGGACTTTGTGGTGCCAAGGTAGAGGGAGTTCCCGTAGTCCAGACGCGAGAGTACCAGCGCCTGGACCATCACTCTTCGAGCTGGTGTGGGGAGAAGTGGGAGTATTTTTCGCAGCATTCTGATGATACCAAAACAGGAGGCCGCTAACTTGACTGCTTGGCAGTTGAAATTAAGGGACTTATCCAACCAGACTCCCAAACTTTTGATTTGATCTTTGGGGGCTGGTGGCAGGCCAAGACAGCAAGGCCAGCTCATTCCAGCTGTGGCGCTGGGGTAGTTACCCAAGATCATTAGCTCAGTCTTGTCTCCATTGAGCTTGAGACATGACTGGTCCATCCATGTGGCCACAGTTTCCATACAGGCTTCTAGATATGACATTTTAGGACCTATCTGGAGCCAGTGTCAGTACCCCGTGTCATCTGGCCTGCATGTATGACATTATAGGACCTATCTGGAGTCAGTGTCATTACCCTGCGTCATCTGACACCAGATATGAGTCTTCTATGGAATGGGGAAGTGAAAGCAGGAGACAGCAAATAATGCATCTGGATAATTCAGAGGAGGAGTTCACTCTGTTGCCTGTAAATAAATGCACTTGTTCATAGTATTCACCCAGCAGAGTGGGTTACAGGCATAGATGTTTATTGCTCCCATGTTATGAGCCGCCCCTTCAGGCACACTGACATTTTTTAGCAAGGCCCTGTCTCTACTGAGCCCTTGTTTCTGTCCTTGACAGTGCTGTCTCAGCAAAATTAAACTTTAAACCACAAAAAACAAACAAACAAAAAACTCCGGGTGACAGGATTGGACCCTGTACCTTACCAAGGCCATTGACGAGTGGACAGGGGGAGGAAGTAGTACGACCAGTAGGAGCAGGATGATGACAAGTAGGACAATAAGGGCCAGAAGGTGGACCACCAGGAGGGCTAGTATGATCAGAGCCATGAGGAACAGGCCTAGTGAGACCTAATCTACGGACATCAATGTTACCCATGTCAGAGGGGACCAGGAAGAAATAGACGATAGGGAGCAGGTCAAGGGACAAACAGGACTAAGAGCACCTGAACCAGGGTGACAAGGATTAGGAGAGCCGGGAGAATGTTAAACAGGGGGATCTCGACCCAGTGGACAAGGGCCCGAAAGAATAGAAGGACCAGAGGTAGAAGGACCAGAATGGCAAGGACCAAAATGAAAAGGAGGGCTAGGACAGCCTGGGAGCACCAACTAGGACCAGAGGAATGAGGATGACCAGGGCCGGGAGTAGCAGACCCAGGTAGAAAGACCAAAGAGGACCAGTACCAGGAGGCCAGTGGGAAGAAGGGCCAGAGACAGGAGGGCCAAGACCATAGAGATCAGATCAAGGAGGACCAGGGCCAGAGGCAAATGGACCAGTACCAGGAAGACTATGACCAGAAAGGACATGGAATAGCAGGGCCTGGAGACCCTATATTAGAATGACCAGGTGTGATATAAAGGACAAGGAATTCTAGACCCATTGGGACCAGGCTCAGAAGGTCCATTAGGGTCAGACTCAGGGGGTTCCTATAATGGGGTGACAACGACTACATGAACCAGGGTGGCCCGCAACATGGAAACTAGGAAGACCAGTGCCATAGGGATGAGAAAGACCAGACCCAGGAGGACCATTACTTCAAGTACCACGATAGAAGGAACCAGGGTCAGATTGACAAGAACAAGGTGGAACAGGCAAACTAGGACACCAGGAGGACTATTAGGACTAGGATGGGTCATTAGGACCGGGGATTGGGAGTGCTAGGGAACCTAAGGCCAGTTAACCAGCGTCAGAAGACCCAATACATGAGTGCCCATTCCCAGACAAAAGAATACCAAAACTAAGACCAAGTCTACATGGGCCAGGAGAACCAGGAGCAGAAGGATTAGGAACAGGCAAACCAGGGGGATAAATAAACCAGGGGTGCAGGACCTAGGATGAGAATTGGGATAAGGGAGGTGAAAAAGTCCAGGACCGGGAACCTGTGAATAAGAGACCCGGGATACAAAGGACTAGGTGCAGGAGTACATGGGAATGACAACCAGAAAGTGCAGAGTCAATAAGTTCCAAGGCTAGCATACATTACCATGAGGGCATGGAGCTGGAAGACTAGCGCAAGATGGATCAGGGGCAGATTAAAGAGGACTGCGAAGATCAGGACCTGGACAGCAATAGCCAGTAGTACCGGGAAACCAGGTTAAGCAGGACAGGGACTAGGCATACCCAGTGACCTGTACCAAGGGCACCCAGAAGACCAGAGCAAGGAGGACTAAGTTCGCTAAAAGGATCATGACAAGGAGGACTGGAAACATGGATAAGAGGACCATGAGGATTAGAACCAAGGGGCTGCAGTACCAGTAGGACTACGATTACAAAGAAGAGATTCAGGAAGACCAGGACAACCCAAACCAGAAAGACAAAGACTAATAGGGTCAGGATACAAGAAGCCAAATCGACATGGACCTGCTGTCCAAGGGCTAGGAGGTTCAGGGTGAGAAGAACCAAGACAAGGTAACCCAGGCCAAGAGGACCAGAATGGAAAAGAGGCAGATGGGCCAAGACTGGGGGAACCAAGAAGGGCCTGGATGGCCAAAAGGCAAAGTGTATGATAGCAAGCACAATAGTACAAGAAGGACAAGGACAACCAGGACTGTGGAGACCAAGGCAAGGATGGTTGGTGAACCAAGTCCATGGAACTAAGCCCAGAAGAAACCAAACAATAAGTACGATGACCAAGGGGATCAGGACCAACGGGCACATAATCTTGAGAAGAACTAGGACTATGTCCAGGAAATGTCCAGGAGAACCAGGACCAAAATAACATGTTTCTGAAGGATTCAAACAAAGAGAACCAGGACCAAGAATGCCCAGACCATTGGGTGCAATGAGGACCATGAGACAGGGCTCAAGGCCAGGAGGACAAGGATGAGAGAAAAAAGGAAGACAAGGTCTAAGGGGCAAGGCCTAAGAGGGCCAGGACACAAGAGGACAGGGAGACTGAGGGGGCCAGCAGGACCAGGAACTGATGTACTAGGAATCAGATGAACAGGGTGAGAAGGATCAGAAGAACCAGGTCCAATGGACAAGGGTGAAGAGGATCAGGAAACAAAAGGAAGAGCTAGGAGAAGGGGACCTGAAAGGACCGGGATGGCCAGAAGGTCCAGAACCAAGAGTGCTGTGATACAAAGACCCAAACAGGAGGGCCAGAAACAAGGATAATGTCTAGTGGGCAGAAATCCAGGAAGAGAACACAGACTGTGAGGACCATGAATAGGAAGACAATTTCTAGGCAGGCTGGACTGAGGGTGGGGACAATTAGGAGAAGAGAACCTGATGAATTAATAGGAGATGTTAACCAAAGCCACCAGGAGCTAGGAGGACCGAGCATGGAGGACCAATGGGGCCACAATAAAAGTGAAAAGGAAGCTCAAGTCTCAGAGGCCAAAGGGTATTAGGAACTGTCATACCAGGACAAGCATTACCTGGGTGGAGGAAAAGAAGGAGACAAGGAAAGCGAGTATGATAGGAGTGATAATGACCAAGTGGCTGCGAACAGGATGACCAGAACAAGGAGGATGAGGAGAAAGTGGGCAAGTTAGTCTAGGATGAAAACAAGCAGGAGGACCAAGGCCATCATGACATGTTGGAGGAGGACCCGGAGAACTAGTCAAGTCAGGAGCAGATGGACTTGGGCCATTAAGACCTGGGACCAGATTGGGGAGGATTAGGTGGACTAGAAGTATCGGAAAAAGCAGGAACAGGGCTAGGGGGGCCATGACCTGGAGTTCCAAGTGGAGCAGGAGGACTAGGAATTGGGGTATTTGGACCAGGCTGGAGAAGATCGGGAGAACCTGGATGACTAGTGCCACAAGGACCAATGGGAGCATATGAGGACCAGAGTGACCAAGCCCAGTCCAAGAGGACCTAGTAGGGAGGACCAGGATGACTGGATGCACTACCAGGTGGACCACAATGACCAAGGCAAGGAGAACCAAGATGACCCAAGCCCGGAACACTAGAAGTGCCAGTCCTAAAAGAACCATGTAACAGGGCTTGGTGGATAAGTACCCAGCATACCAGCAGGATTAGGGTGAGGCTCAGTAGTACCAGGATCGGAACATCCAGGAAATGCGAATACAAGGATGAGCCAAGAGCAGGGCCAGGCAGAGCAAGGTCAGGTAGGACTACAACCAAGAGCAACAGATTCAGGAAACCTGTACCAAGGTGACCAGAACTAGTTAGACCAGGGTCAGGAGAACTAAAATAGCCCAGAAAAGGAAGACTTGGAACAGGGCTAGGATGAATGCCTAAAGGCACAGAATGACCTGAAAGTGAAGGAAGAAGACCGGGAGCAAGAGGACACCAATGTAAGTCTATGCCACATGCATTAGGATATATCCTTTTGTAAATGGTTCTTATTCATGCTTCTTATACTGCCAACCTTCAGAAACCCTCACCTCTTCAGCCCACTTATAAAACTGGTAAGTATTTGTTGAAAAATCAGAGCATGCAAAATGAATAAAAAAGCTGGGACAGTTAAACTCACACCTCTGAGATAGAAGACACAGTCTGCTACTGGCACAGTATTCTGAGGACAGATCAGAGGGCATAGGAACGGGAAATGGGAAGAGGAGTTTGAAGGTGAATGGGTGAAAATTAGTATGGTCGGTGAAGGATGGCAGAAAGGGCTTGAGAAACGCAGATGGCTGAAGTCAGGAAAAATGGTTCATGGCTAAGAAATGGATCAAAGGGCTGGGCAATCAGCAACTGGGAGCTCAGGATCATAAGAAGGTTCTTTTTTAAAGATGGGCAGATGGAGGCTCCAGATAGGTCATTTCAGATGCCCCAAAGAGGGATTTTGTGTGATCCCCAGATCTTTACACTGACATTCTAAGTATGTGTGTGTATGTGTGCCGGGTATTTAGCAAGTATGTAGCAGTAATACTTATTGTGTGATGAAATTCTAGGTACGTAGAACATCACCACCAGTTTAGACCATATGAAGGAGAGACTGGAAAAGCATGGTGGGTGCCTGGAGTAGCTAGAAACGTGTGTCTCCATGGCTGAAGATGATCATGCAGCCACTAATAAACATCTGTTGAAAATGGAAAAGTTTTGGAGCTCATCAAAAACAAAGACTTGAAAGCTAGATCCAGGATGAAGAACATCTGCGTAGTTGGAGCCCTGAAACCACCTCCATGGACAGAATGGACACCTTGTGAAACCTTGCTGCATTCTTTTTTTGTAGAGCCCCCACCCCCCGCCTCTGGGAGCCCCGGTGCAGCCAATAGTGGCCCACCTTCTGAACTATAAGGACAGAGATACCGTCTTAAAAATGACCCCGGGAGCACCAAGATGTGCAATATCAAGGGAATGCAATATCACTCTATCCTGATTTTACATTGTAGGTGCAGGCTGCCAGTCGAGAATTCCTTCGAGTCAAAAGACTTTCCAGAAAGCTGAGGTGCCTTATTCTCTGATTTACCCGACTAAACTCCATGATACCCTCAATGGTAAAGTTAATTTTTTCACGGATCCCAAGGTGGCCCATTCTCACGCAAGCTTGCATTGGCCCGGGGAACTCACACAGCCATGCCAACCACTGACACAGAGAATTGACTACATCTTTGTTCTCAGCTATCAGAAATTGTTACATGCTAGTCCATGTTCTAAGTGCTGGTGGCCTGCCACTCTTGGCCACCGCAGACCTCTACATATTTTTCAAATTCTTGTCCTGATGGCCAGTGAACTGGCTGGGCTGTAAGTGCTGCTGAATTCATCTCTAGGCCCGGCCGGAGCTTGCGGAGTTTCACTCTGTGGAATTCCGCAGAGTTAGTGAAAAACTCCGCCAACTTCTGTGGAGTTCTGTGAGCGGGCGGAGTATTGCTCAGCCACTCCAACTTTGCATATATTTAAATCTCTGCTTCGCTGAAGCCGCTGCCTTTCATCCCAAAAAGCTCTTCCGCCCCCTCCCCATTGGAATAAATTACACAAATCAGCTTTCTGTGTTTGCGAAACCCCCATCGATCAGAGTTAAAAGTCAGGTCTGGTTGAGCATGCTTTGGAGTTGGAGACGGGGCTGGGATGGAAGTATGCCCTATAAAAGCTGGGAGGAAGTCGTACTGAAGATACGGTTGCCCGTGTCAGATGTCATCAGATTCAAATTTCAATACTGTGAATGCTTTCCAGCACCACTTGAAGGAGTTTAACAGGAACCACAGTAGAAAGTAGCTAATGTAAAGTAGATCAAGCATCTGAATGGTGGCTATATGGCACAGGTCAGAAATAATTTGTCTGTTAAAAACAGTGTTTCACACACAGGGCGGGGTGGCATTTTCACCTGCAACAAGATCTGTGTACTCATGTGCAAGTTAGGCATTAGAATCCCTACTAAAACACGTTGTAGGATCATTTGGAGATGCAAGCGTGAAAATATAAAGCCCCCTACAATTGCAGGAGCTTAGGTGAACCAGTACATTTCCAATAAAAACTCTTTAAATTAGAATCGTGGTATGCGAATTGTGGTACGCGAAACCCCGTATTCGTGGGCACCCCAATAATATCAAGAACAGAGTTTCTCATTGGGACTATGTCAACACAAATCCAAAACCTACGGGCCAGTTCCAGCCACCCCCTCCCCGGGGTCATTTAAATGCACCTCCAGGAACTTTTGCATTTGAAGATAAAAGAACCAAGTTGATTTTTCCCATCACCTACATACACATATAAATCACATTTCACCAGGACATTCTGGTGTTTGGATCCTTCCCTCAGACCGCTATTTGCAACAGGAGTTAACTCATGCCATCCAGTCTTAACGTTTCCCAGTCTTGCATCGAGTCCCCTTTTCATCTTCATACCCAACCACTGTAGTCAGTTACCGGCTACCTGCTACCACCACAAGTGCCCTTACCCTAAACGACAGGTGCAAACATTACACCCCTCATTAACTTGGTTTCCCTACATGAAAACAAACGCCTCGTGCCCCACGGGTTACATCCCCTGTCAGATTCTATGTCGCTCAATGCTTCATCTGGTCTCTTAGATAGCTGTCTACTGATGCAGATCCACGGGTATCACCCACCTGGTATTAGCTCCTACCTTCTTCTTTAGCTCCTGGTCCACTTTCCGCAAGGAGGACATAGTGCTGACCAAGGGCTCTGGTTCATTTATGGGCACAATGGTCTCCACAGCTCCTGTCTTTGCCGCCTCCTCTTGCTTAACTCACAAACACCCGCTGCTCTGCTGGCCTCAGATCACCATTGGTGCAACAGGAAGTAACGAATATATCACCGAGGCAAAAAATGCTGCAAGTCAATCAAAATCGAGTGAAATGTAGCTTGCAACAGAAGTGCCCAACAAAGGGGAATTATGGCAATAGAAGAATGACGACTTCTGCTGTCACTTATGTCTTCTGATAGCTTGCGCACAATTAACTGAACCAAGCATTTTGAGTCAAGAGTTTGGTTCTGTGGGGAGGTCTGACATGCTCAATAAGGAAGGGAGATAGTGTACAGCAAAAGCTGTAGTCTTCATTGCACTCAGAGGTCACAACTCACCAATCCATTTGTCAAACTAATACACACAAATGGCTTAATTTATAGGGGTGAGTGGCGCGTGCCGGTAAACTCCGCTTCACCGGCGGTTGACGGAGTTTTTGCCAAACTCGGCGCTCCAGGAGGAGCACGGAGTGGCAAAACTCCTAGAACTCTGCCAGCGGAGCGGAGTTTACTGCCCACTCCTATATTATCATCTCATCACACTCAATACCCATTGGTCACATACCCTTGAGTGTTATATCCAGCATAGAGGCCCTAATGTAGATTCGTTCATACATGCCCTAAAATGGACGTATTCATATTTACCCTAATATGGTCATATTCGTACTTGCCCTATTATGGTCATGGCCGCATATGCCCAATTATGGTCACAACTGTACATGTCCTATTATAGTATGATTCCTTATATAGGCATGCTCTTTCACCTACATCGGTCCCAGCTAGTACACAACGAGCTCTGAGAGCTGAACGTTATCTATCCTGTGGTTTCGAATACAGCAGGGTTCTTCCAAACACAGGCCCACACTGTACTCATTAATTATGCATGGCTCTCTAAGAATACACCACCGGCATAATATGTATGTACAAAGTTCACCCCTGACGTCTTCCTCATGTCCAATACAAATCATACTGACGACCGAGACTCTTCAGGGTATAAATATACCACATCTTGCCCCGGTAAGACAGAGGGAACCGAGACTTCCATGCTGACATACTGACCAGAGACGCTGAGGCTCCTGCATGCAGTCGCCCAAGCTGACAGTGGTCTGACACAACCCGGACGGGGTGTCCATCTCGAGACCAGGACGGGGTCCCACACTCTCTCTATTCAAGGTATGGGGGTTCGACTAAATCCTAGGAGGATTCTTGGCTCTTAGCTTCTAAGACCTGCACACATATGCTAGATACACACAAGTACATCTAGGTAGGCATCGTAGGAGTACGCGCACTTGCATAATGCTTTTATATTCACGTATGTATCCATGACTATTGCAATATGGTAGAACTTTTCTATTCCTTCGCTTTTATCGTACTGCTGATAATATATCTCTGCTATTGTCTGCTGGTTACCGCAGCACATATATTTTACACTAGAATAACAACTGTTCAATAAATACTTATTGAAACGCCCGACTGTTTATTCTGTGTAACTCTCTGAGACAAACCGAACAGATGAGCACGAGTGACTGAGCGAAAGGTAGTACATTGTTTCCACGATTCTGAGGGAATCAGGATTGTCATGATCTAAGGTTGCCAGAAACTAATCTCTCCCCGATAAGAGGAGACACTAGTGGCACTGCGAGCTAGCTAATGCAAACCAGGCTAACATATACGGTGGGGGTGCACGGAGTCAGTCTGCCACCAAGCCCGCAGTATATGTTATCCAAACGCGCAGGTCCTGCAGAGGTACTATAGGAGCTACACGACATGGCGCTGCCAACGTTGGTTGGGTACTTATTTAACAGTAGAATCTGAGTAGTTCAGTCGTGCTATTCTCAGAGAACCTACTCACAAAACCCAAGAGACGTCTGGAGTGGGTGGGCACAAGTTCCGCCGCAGCTGAGTAGTACGAGAATACTATTTATTGGCTGTTGGTTATTCAAGCTTGAAGGACATACAGTTCCTACAATTGTGCATTTACACCTTATCTTAAAAATTCTTTAACCTCCCTTCTTCCAATTAAAAATGGTGGAAGAAACAAACGACACAGGGAGAGTTGTAACAGACCTCTTCGGTTTAGGAGAAGAAGACCCTGAAGATGCAATACAAATTGCACCAAATTTCAGAAGGGCAGTCACCATAAAACTTCTAGAACATGGCTTAAGAGCCAGGGGTGGTACAGTAATTTTCGTGATTGAGGCACACGAATCCAATAAAAGAGAGGTGTTCTATTCATGGGTTACATTCCCAGCAGCGAATGCAATTACAAATGTATTTCACTACTACCTAGAAGGTGAAACACCAGCGGACTATACTCCTTTTGAGGAGTTAGACGTTCCGCTCACTTACCAGGAGCATAATTACTGGTTTAAAGGCGCCCTACCCCATGTACGAGGAAGAGCAAGATTAGGCCCGCCCGGAGGAGCAGGAGCCACATGGCCCATATTAGCGGCATACACACCGCATCCTGACATTGACACAATGCCACAGCCAGACTTACTCGTACAACACAGAGATTTAATTAAAATCTACAGAAACCTCACACAATTTGTGATGAGGACTTTAACAGTTCAGCCTGCACCAGCTGCAGCACAAGACACTCCAGTCCAAAGTACAGTTAATAAAATAACTCCACAAACATTACACGCGATAATGGGCAAAATACCAGCGAAACGCGACCAAATCCCATTCTGGATAGCTCAGAAAATAACTCAGCTTGAAGCAGTATTCCCGAATACTACAACCAGTGATAAACACAGGATTCTAACAATCTGCTTGCCCATGGGTCTCACACCACAAGTAGAAGACTGCACCTCTTGGGGTTCAGTCTTTGCTGCCATATATACCAGAACACATGGTATCCCTTCAATAGCAGTAGTACCTGAAGTATTAAAACAAATACAAAATGAGTACGGAGCAGAGCCGGCCCCTAACTTAGGGATGAAGTTGCTAAACAACTTTGAACAGGTCTCAGCCATAATACTAGCTAACATTAAGGGGGAAGCAGCTTCTGTGGCGATCCACCAACGCCTAAGGGAGTTCAGTCCAGTAGATCAACAACACGAACTACCCAAAATAATTGAAACTGCATACGCAGAATTAGGCAGAGACAGCCTAGGTGGGAAAGCATTAAAACCACAACTGGTGGGCAGTCTTGAAAAGGACACTACAAAGCAGACACCTACTTCTTCTAAAAAGAAGTAGGAGAATAAAAAAGAACAAAAATCTAAAGACAGCAGATCTCAATCCAGAGGTAGGTCTCCTCAACAGGAGCCCTCTGAAAGGAGGTATAACCTCAGGAATAGGGATAATATTTAAAAACCTGACAGGTATCAGGATACTGATACTCGTTCCTCTCGTTCCTTTCACGGTTCATCGAAAAACTCCGAGAGGGAAGGACGGTCAAAGGAGCGTGCAAAGTCCAGAGACACGCAACGCGCTGCGGACTACGCACCTAAAAAGGAAGATAAACAAAAATCAAAACCTCAGTTCAAAAAGAAGAAGGTAGCAGGTCTCAAGATCAGACATGCCCAGAATTCTGAGGACACAGCTTCTGAACGGGGAATGGGCTCTGACGATGCTAGACAGCTCGGCAGAAGTAACGATAGCTCGCCAGAACCTGAAGGAATTTCTGGTGACAGCGAAGTTGAGTGAGTATATCACGGTGGAAACACCTGATACTCGGGTACGTGTCCCACATAAGTTACATGAGATAACACTCCGGATGGAGGGGGACAAGCCCAGAAAAGTTAAAGGTCTCTTTTGGAAAAATCTGTCATCTGGTTATGACATTCTATTAGCAGAACAACACTGGCCGCCAGCATTCGTCATGGAGTGCCCTAGGGGAGAAACAATAATTTTTCCAGCCTTTTCCGACCTCGTTCCCATTCACCTAAAACATGCATATGCGCAGGAGTGGGCGGTTGCCCTAGCTACAGCATTATACAAAAATCATGCTGGTTGGGATGAGGAGTCAACCCACCACGTGATCCCGTTAAAAGTTTCCCCAAATGCTCAAAGGCAAAACCCTATAAAGCAGGAAGCTAAAAAACAAGTCAGGGAGATTCTAGATCAACTTGAATATCAGGGGGTGATAGAAAATTGCACTTCACCTATGAACAATCCTTTGTTCCCCGTAGCCAAACCTGACAATACATATCGTCTAGTTTTAGATTACAGACATTTCAGTCAGTCAGTCAAATAAGCTTTATTCGACAGTTAGTCATAAAAGCATATTACAAAAATATATCTATATGTATAAAACAATTCGATGTGCAAAAGATGCAAAGCTAGATTATAGAGCTTTTTAAGGAATGCAGTTGGATCTGTAGAAATACAAATCCTCTTAGGGGTTCACTGATACATCTGGTCCTTAAGACCAACAAAGAAGAGATTGGCACAGAAGCTGTAATATCAAAAAAACATGTTTTATTAACCTCAGATGAGGGAGATTGCATCTTACGGTACCCGCAGGCCACTGTAGGAGGCATTCTAATGAGTGCAGAGAACAGGGTCCTTATATATGCATTTGTTATATAGTCAGCATAAAATCAAGGGGAGGTCCTAGCACATACAAGCATGCTTATTGACTAATATGGGCATACAAAATTTGCTTGCTCCACAAAGTGGGAGGGGAGACTAAACTGCTTACATGAGTAAGAATAGCCTGACAGTTCTATACTAGGAGCAGGTGCATTCTACCAGCTAGGCCTCTCTGAGCATGTGCAAGACTCTGGAAGAGGGAGAAAGCACATGGCGAGCACATGGCTAACTAAAATGGCTGCCAAGTACAAAATGGCTTTCAGCTCATGCTAACAGCGATTCCTGCAATCTTTAACAGACGATCCTTTTAGCATGAGCTAAAGACATTACCATGATCTAGTAGAGACATAGAAAATATTTTGCACATTTTCTTCTCATAAATTCATCAACATCCTATGCTAGGTGGGCATTTACATTCTAAACATTTCATTAAGCAGGTATATACAAGGTATAAGCAGGAGTACAAAGTGAACAGAGCATTGGGTCATACAGGTAGCAAGAGAGAATAATGACTATTATCTCAAACAGAAATCTCAATATTTTCCAATGATAAGTAATGCTAATGTCAGGGAAGTCAAAATAGATTATTACAAAAACAATCCTGGCTCCAGGGGACCAGGAGGACCACACAAGACCATAGGAATTAGGACAAGGAGCCGCAAAGGGCTGCTCCTCCTCAAAAATGGGACGACCAAAGGGGTACATTACTAACAAAAAAAAGAGTCCTTGGGAAAGTTCTAGTACAACCACCAGCCAGAGGGGAGTCTTCTCCCTGTGTCCGTTTTGAGCCTCACAGGCAGGCTCTTGTTGTTCCCACGGTGGAGCTGCACAACTCGCAACTCAAGAATCACGGAGAAGAAAAAGTCTTTCTTTCAGGATAGGGCAATCACCCCCCCAGGGCAAATACCCTCAATTATCCTGTCCAGTGTCTCAGGCAGTGCACCAGTTTTCTTCACTTTAATCTAACAGGCACCAAGGGCATAGCACCTGTACCCTAAACTCAAGTCCTTCCCTAACTCCTGTATTTGCACCTCTGGCGCACTGCTCTTTTGCTGGGGCACAAATTGCATCCAGTATGCTCGGGCATCCCTTGATCAACAAACAAAGGCGTAGACTTGCATTCACTTGGGACCAGGACTAAGAGGCCTGATGCTAGGATCTCTGAAGCAACCCTTGTTTCAAAGGGGGTCACCTCAAGCAAAAGCCTCCTTGCCGTCCTTGTCGTTCTGTGACTCTCTCAGCTGGGCATCAAAAACTGGATCCACACAAAGATTTCTCCATCCTGATTTGTAACCCCGTCTTTCGCCCAAGACAGTGGCAGGGGTACACACTTCACGTCCCAGTGCTTCCGACTTCACTGAGGTCCTAGTTGCCAGCAACGCCTATGCTGGTTACCTTCACTTTGGCTTCAAACTGGAGTGACGCTGACTCCCAGGCTGGATCTGATGTCCGGGCCCCTCTGGCAATGGTTGTAAGGCAGCAAATATCTATTGGTGGACAGAACAAGAGGTCTTTAGACAAGGCACAAAAATAATCTAACAACAGAAAGGATAGTCTCAGAATACTTTCTTAGTCCTGGGGCACCCCATACATTAGCAAGGCACCCAAGAGCCACTTCATCTATCTGAGAGTAGAAAACCCTGGACCTATTGGCAAGTATAAAAGGAACGTTTTGGTGAACTGACAAGAGTAATACATCACCCAATCCCAAACAGCCAAGGAAGTCTGTGTTCATTTACTAAATTCTGAGGAAAAAAGAAAAACAATACAGACATACTCCAAATACTTACATTGGTGTATTCCTATATTACTAATCTGAAGAACCCTCAAGAAAAGGAAATGTTCTACACTTTTACTCATAGATTTTACATTACTTGTACAGGACTGCAGACACTTGTAAAATAATTTCTCTTACATGTTATGCTTAGGACCATGCTCTCATGTTATAGGTGCAGCAGGAAAATCTAAAACTGCTAATCTAACAGGGATTCTTATTGCAAAAAGAACTAAACTTCAACATAGTGAGTACGTTTTCTCCAGCAGAACATGTTATGACAAACAAATTCCTATAAAACAATATTTTCCTTCAAAATGTTTGCTAAGGATCACATGAGCGTCTTTCCTGCATTGTACTTTTCACGATCTGGACTATACAACATCATTTTCAAAAGGAAAAAAAACCCTATCTCCAGCTCTAATAAGGGCTGTCAGCTTATTTACACAGACTAGCTAATAAAAGACTAGCAATGCCCTTGCAAAACTGTATAGAACATGAGAATAACATAAACAACAATAGTGTTGCCACCTGAGATTTTTGAACAGAAACCCCCACTATACAGTTCTCCTTAAAGATCAAATAAGGGAACATCAATCTGTTCTACTCATTCTTTCATACAGGATGGGCAGTAACATAACTTATGTGTTTCATCTTTCTAACAATTTTAAAACAGTATTACAGAATAGTCAATTGTAATTGTAATTGTAAGTAGCATTTATATAGCGCAGCTGTCACCCAACGGGCATCCTAGCGCTGGGATTACCTAAATCACTGTGCAGCTATAAAACTATGAATCATCATGCGCCAATCTCTCAAGGCTATTCTTTTGGAAAGAGCCTGGTTTTTAGCTTTTTTCTAAACTGCAGTAAGTCATCAGTCTGTCTGAGTTCACTTGGTAGTTTATTCCATAGCCTTGCGGCTGCATAGCCAAATGATCTACCTCCTAGTCGGGTTTTCTTGACTCGTGGGGTACATACTAGGTGGGCTGCCAAGGAACGAAGACTTCTAGCTGGGGAGTACCAAGTAAACATTCTCTGTAATGATTTAGGCCCCATTTTGTGTGCCGCCTTATGAACAATGCAAAGTGCCTTAACTGTCACATGGCCATTTCCTAGACAGCTTTAGACAGACTCAAAAAAAAGTGAGAAAAAGAAGAGAGAAAACATCATTTTGCCTACCCTTAATTTGTAGAGGAGCTAGCCTCCTTCCCCCATTTTGACAGTAGGAAAACCGAAACAGGTTTTACTTCTGTCAACACTTTCAACCCCTATTTGTAGCAACTGGGCACAAACAAACTTGTAGGAGATATCTTATAAAGTGGCTATTCTCTGATTCAGTCTAACACAATGCAAATTGAGGTAATTTTAAACCAATTTCTACAGCAATTGTACTAGATTAACATGAGGGCGCATGAATGCAAACTAAAATCCATTTCCTCCTTATCATAGCCCCTACACAGTATTCTTTAAACTAAAACCATTATTTTATATAAATGGCAGATCAGTGTTCAACTGAGGGTTGTCTTTCTTCGTGGCATAGGACTGCGCAAAACGTGTGTTTGCCAAAAATAGGAAGCAAAGCTTCTCTTTCTCTCTTTGCGCTATCATCTCGTCTTTCAAAAACTTTGAACTGTTCCAGCAAACATTACCCTGCTAAGTTGCTAAATGCAGAACTCTGACCTTTGACCCGTTCAGCAGCTGCTCATTTTTGTGTGCAAGGCTTGCCATGCGGTTTTGTAATGCAAAGGAAGTCTGGAGAAGCACAGCTAAAAAGCAGTCCTGGTCGATGTGTTTGCCAGCAATTGAAAGGTAGGATAATAAGTCTGCTGGTTTCTGTATACTTATTTTCATTTGTGTATAGTGTGTGTTCTAGTAATGCAGAGGCAGCTGTTTGTTCTATATTTGCATATGTATACTTTTATTGAAGCCTAAGAGCACATTAAAACTGCCTTGAGTGATAGAACTGCTTGTAAAATTGTGAATTTAGCTCAATTTCGACTTTGGTGGTAGGGGCACTTAAAAATGAATATCCTACAATATTTTTGCATAATAGGAACCCCCAAAGTGTTCTCTAGATAGCTCAGGAATGGGAAATCAGAAATGTATTTGGTATACCCTTATAAAAACAAGTTTTGTACGGCTGGGTAAAGTGACATTTCACATTTAAGTTCCCTTTTATTGCGCTACAGCACTGCTTAAATTCAACTTTGATACTAGGAATTCACAGTATGACGATTAGGCTTTATAAAAATGAAAAAACGAATTTAAAGCATTTGTTTTTAGCAATATATTTTGTCATATAATTAATTTTATTTATTTTTTTAATCAAAACCAACCATTTTAATGATTCCACATTGGAAAAGCAAGCTTCATTGTAGCCTATCATATTTAAACACATTCATTCATAACCCTAAGCACAGAAGCCTTTACTTGAAACAGGAAAAATCTGCGCCACTTTTTTTTTAAAAAGACAATTATCATTTAACATCGGAACCATAGATATACTTATAAAAAGGCATTAAGAAAGGAAATCCCTACTTTCAATTTTGTTCTCTGTTATCCAAAATAATGAAACTGGTTTTTTTTGAAACTTTTAAGATAGGGCAGGCCCTTTACACTGACTTAAAATTCCGCTGATTCAACATTCCTGTCTGTGGCCGTGAGCAGGAATAGCCATATGCTATTTATGCAGCTGTTGTGTGTCAGCAGGCGTCGAATTTGCACGCCTTTCTCAGGAAAAAACCCTTTATTATTTGAAATACCCTGACAGAGTTAAATCCCCATTTGCTGTGTCAAACAGTTGCTGTTCAGTTAGTCAGTTTAAACACAGCTGTCGGAAAGCTTTTTTCTCGGGTGCTGAAAGAAAGGCATGTCACAGTCTATTTAAAAACTGAGGCATTTCAATGCAGTCAAATCTATCTTTCTATAATGTATATTTAGTTCAGCAACGACCAAATTCACTCAAATGATGTGCATGCCTTTTAACGTCTTAATACAATGTATTTAAGGAAAAGGCTATAACATGTATATTTCAGTCTATTGATTACAAAACACACAATTTCGTTTTTATTCCTCTGTATGAGGCCTATTTTAATCCTATTGAATACGAATTCTAATTTTATGTTTAGCATTGTGGCAATTTGCACACATGTATAGTGTCTTACTCTGTCAATTTAAATAGTAACATGCAGCTATTTAGCATATGTTACATAATTTATTTCTGGATTTTTATTTAATATTCAAGTAACTAAATGACATTTTGCATAACAGAATGATGACAGCAAAAAACATAAACAAACTCATTGAGCTCATTCAGAAAGTTACAGAAGGACACAACAGAGCGCGCTTAAAGCTAGCCATTCGTACACAGAGTACTCACACAAGTATTACCAATGTCAAACCAAAAACCCCACATAGACATTGAAACACACATGTAACCCACAAATCAATACTTAGGACAGCTTACAAAGTGTACACAAGACCAACCTATTTGTAAATACTAATTGTAAGTCATATTTACAAGAAGAGCTCTCAAAAGTAGCCAAAAAAAAACAGTTCCATGGTCAAAAAGCTGAAATACTCCAAATTCGCCAGTTTTGGCTGGTAGAACACTCAAAAAGCGCTCTGCATATCACCACTTATGAATGTTACTAAGTGCGCAGATCCGGATCCGTTTTATGTACATATTTAGTTCCATGGGGTACTTAGTCACCAAGGAAGAAATATATTTTTACTATACCTAAACCTATTTAGATATCCCCTCTGAGGGGAGTCAGCTGAGTACTTACTAAATCCATATCGGTACCTCCAAGACAGCAACACTTTCAACAAAGTGTACTGGTAACAGGCATGCCAAAAATATTATAACATATATAATATTATACTCCAAGTGACACTTATCACAATGTGTGTCGTTCAAATTTTCAAAGTGAGAAAAATCTCCTCATTACCTGCCTATATGAATTGCAATGCATATATTATTTCAAAACAAATTCCAAAATTGGCCAATCATACAAACAAAGCCACAGTAAGTGTTACTAAAACTACCTTACCAATCAAAGGCATCAAACCAACAGCAAGTGCCGCAAAACGGCTCTTACCAATCAAATGGTGTCCAGGTTCCAACTGCCAAGTTCTGAGTGACCTAACGGTCATTTTAAAATACTCACGCCAAAGAAGTTCTCAGTCGGGAGCGGCAAACACTTGGAGGATCAGATCAGGAAGACCAGAAATATACTGGGCTGGAAGACAAACAATCTCCGTGCGCTGGGTACCTCCTCAGTAGATTCCTGTCCTGTACTCCTCAGTAGATTCCTGTCTCCCTTCAAGACCACTCCCTTGAATAGCCGCTGCACCGATGAGTCCCACTTTCGGGCGCCATTTGTAGAAATACAAATCCTCTTAGGGGTTCACTGATACATCTGGTCCTTAAGACCAACAAAGAAGAGATTGGCACAGAAGCTGTAATATCAAAAAAACATGTTTTATTAACCTCAGATGAGGGAGATTGCATCTTACGGTACCCGCAGGCCACTGTAGGAGGCATTCTAATGAGTGCAGAGAACAGGGTCCTTATATATGCATTTGTTATATAGTCAGCATAAAATCAAGGGGAGGTCCTAGCACATACAAGCATGCTTATTGACTAATATGGGCATACAAAATTTGCTTGCTCCAAAAAGTGGGAGGGGAGACTAAACTGCTTACATGAGTAAGAATAGCCTGACAGTTCTATACTAGGAGCAGGTGCATTCTACCAGCTAGGCCTCTCTGAGCATGTGCAAGACTCTGGAAGAGGGAGAAAGCACATGGCGAGCACATGGCTAACTAAAATGGCTGCCAAGTACAAAATGGCTTTCAGCTCATGCTAACAGCGATTCCTGCAATCTTTAACAGATCAACATAGCATATTAGAAATCCATAAAATATGTTACAGAGCATCAGTAGATACCGCTAAAAACACACACTATTAAAAATTCTCTGTAGCACACGCGCTACACATTTAATCCTGGCTAATTAGGGCCTGCACTAAAGGACTAACTACAGTTGATCTAAGGTGTGGCTATGAGTCCCCCTGGTGATGGTACAAGAAAACACACATGTCAGATGGATAAAAAGTGTGACCTTATTGCCCAGGACCAACCTAGAAATTTTGCTACTGCTGTGACGATAGGAGTTGAAGTATTAGTACGTAAAATTCTTCCAGCTACTTCACTCCTACTGGTGCCTAGTGATTTAAAAATTGGCACCAGCCAAACACGAAGAGGAGCGTCATAGACTGGGCAAACAAACAGCATATGTGCCACCGATTCAACATGGGTCTTGCATATAGGACACTTGTTATCACATGATTTGGCCCATCTAGCTGTAAAGGCCCTAGTGGGCAATGAGCCCACCCTAAACTGGAAAAATAACTTTCTATCGTATGGCTTAGTTATTATATCCCAATACGGATCTAGGCTCGGGACCAGCTTAGCTTCCAAAAAGATTCCTGTGAGTGATGAGGGGTCACTGGTTCTTAGTGTTTTATGCATGACCATCTCCCACAATTTTTCTTTCAGAATCTTTTTCGAAGGAAAGCAAGCTTTATCCGGATCTTCCCATAATGACTTCATGCCTATGCTTGTTAGGGCATCTCTAATTTCTCTTACCCATTTGATTTTGTGAAAGGTATCAGCCCTTATTATATCCATGAAGCCTGCGGCATAGTGTTTCAATTCTGGTGTGGTCCAAAGTCTGCGCTAGTATAGTAGAGGGCGTAATTTAGCAACCTCAGCCAGGGGCTTTCTACCTAGATCATAGAGTAGGGGACACACTGGAGTACTTTGAGGGAGATTAGTGATATTGCGCAGGAACCTGTTTTCAGCAATGGTAAGTTTAGACAGGTTCTCATACCCCCATAGCTCTGCTCCGTAAAGTGCTGAATTAACCACCTTCATGTTGTATACCTGTAGCACTGGGCTAATTGGCTTGGTCAGTGAAGTGTTATACTCCCGGTGTAACAGTCCCGACAATTGCCGGTGCTTTAGTGTAGCCAGGTCAATTTGCTGCTTCCATTTTAGGTCCCTTTGGATATTGACCCCCAGGTAGGTAAACGCATTTACTTGTTCCAATGGGCGACTATTCATTAGTATGCTACTTTTAAAAGCTCAGTGTGGGTTAAAAGACATGAATTTCGTTTTTGACACATTGACTTCCAGACCGCGAGCGGAACAAAACTTTTCGAAGATTATCAGGGCCCGCTGAAGGCCGCTCGGGGTCTTGGAGATAATCAATGTGTCATCCGCGAACATTAAAATAGGTATTTTTTCACCTGCAAGTGACGGGGCGTCAGTGGTCACCTCATCCATATAGTTTACTATTCCATTAATAAATAAGGAAAAAAGGGTAGGTGCCATCACACAGCCCTGTCGTACACCTCTCTCTACAGGGAAAGAGCTAGTAACCATACCCTGGGAGCCCCATCGAATTGTGGCGTAGTTATCCTCATGCATGCCATGAGCATATTCCAGGTGGCAAGAACATCCGTGCAGATTATTTGTCTCGTTCACCTTTAAGTTTCACTGATTACCCTGACAATAACGATGAAAATGATGAAGAATGTTTCATTGCAAGTGTTGATGTTTGTCATGACTCCACTTTCACTGAACAGGAATGGAATTCTGAATCTTTAAAAGACATTGAACTCGAAAATGTAAGGAAATATGTAATGAATGGATGGCCTAAAGAAAAAGCTCTTCCCAAAGATCTTCAAGCTTACTTTAAAGTGGCAGATGAATTGTCAATTGAAGAAAATGGTATGTTGGTAAGGGGGGATAAGTTTATTCCACCTACATGTTTGAGAAATAGGATTATCTTGTATGGACGATACTCAGCGCGGACGATAGAAGCAGCAGGACTCGCTCTGCTCTCTGTTCACAGGCTCCCATTCATTGCCCTGTTATCTACAGTAACAACTCCCCGGCACTGCGTGATACCACATGGTGGCCAGCTGCCTTTCCGATCCACTCCCTAAACATTAGTCTCTGAGGCTTAAATCACTTAGGAGCCCTGAGTTCTTAGAAACGCCTTGGAACCCCGGATACTTTCATTCACAGGATTCCTTTTAATTCAGCTTGCTCACCTATGTATGTCCTGATGATGAACTCAAATAACTGAGTTCGAAACGCCGTCGACCCCCTACAACATGAACTCCTTCTACTCTGTTAAAATTTTCTAAAGGAGCTTCTGTCATTGTTGTCAATGCGATGTCTTTATTTTAACTTCACCCTCACTTATCACGTCACGCCTACTGTCACTTAAAGTGTGAGCACCTGAATACTATTGTTGTGGAATAAAAACCTGTCATATACTGACCTACATGTCCCTGCTTATATTGCTTACCGCTCTCATTTAAGAATTAAGTTCTTAACCTCTACCTTTAGTGCCCCCCACAGGGTCACTTCGACTTGGACCTTTAGGCCACATCAGAGCCATTGTTTCCTTAAACACATTATATCATCCTCAAGCAAACGGCCTAGTGGAAAAAATGAACCGCACATTGTTGGAGTGTATTCAATGGGCTGTGGAAAACAAAATAGATTTGTACAAAGCTGTAGAAGAAATGTTGTGGTCACATAGGTCATGTCCAAATGCTGTTTCTGGTTTGTCACCGTTTGAAATTCTGAGGGGTCGTCCTCCTGCTTCCAGATTATGCCCTGCTTGGTTGCGAGAGTGTCAGACCAAGAGTGATCACATGTCAAAGATAGACAAGGTGGTAAGACCTAAAATTGTAGAATTTCAAGAAAGAATGAAAAATCAATATGACAATTTACATAGAGTTAAACCCACTGGAAGAGATCTACGTGTGGGTGATTGGGTCCGTGTTAAAGACCCCAATCATGTTCCAAAGGAATGTCTAAGTTTAAACCTCCAGTCTGAATTGAAGTTGTGACTAGGAATGCAGTGAGAACAAGCAGGAATGAATGGTGGAATAAAGGAAGAGTTGTGAGAGTACATCCTCATGATGTTCATCCTCGTGATCTTTCTGTTCCATTTAATTCATCTTCGCAACCTCATGCTGTTCCTTCTCCTTCTTCTCATTCCTCTGTTAATGATTCTAAATCGAGACATTCTTTTCACCCTATGTCTGAACGGTGGACCAGTGGTCGCACTATTGTTAAACCAGTAAGGTTTAGTGATTGAATTTTCTTTATGTTTCATATTTAAGTATGTTTGAGTATTGGAGTATGCTCTATCTTGTAACATCATTTCTGTTATTTGTTTACTTTGTTTTTGTTTACAGTAAAGAAAGGGAGATATTGTTGTGATCTTATGTATACTACATGCCAGCATTACATCACTGGAATGTAGAATTTTGTAATGTTCCTTGTAATGGGTAGATTCGATCTATGTCAGTTACCTGAAGGACTGCTTAGGCTGTGGTTAATAAACACAGATCTTGAAGTACCTTTGTTTCCTGAAACTACTTGGGTTATACTTCACTACACTAGTGTGAGGAGCTCGGGTGGCATCCCCATTTCATGCAGGATCGCCCATAGTTTAGAATGGGGGACGAGGTCAAATGCAGACTTTAGGTCGACAAAGGCAGCATACAAGCTGCCTTTGCCCAGGACCACCGCCTTCCAATGCAGCAAGGTAAAGTGAAACACCTGATCAATCGTGCTAGTAAATGCCCGGAAGCCTGCCTGAAGGGGGGATAAAATACTGTTCTCATCGATCCACTCCTGTATCTTGTTGAGAATTAACCTCCCCATTATCTTTTGTTGCGAGTCTATCAGGCTAATGGGCATGTAGTTGCCTGGCTGGGATTTGTCTCCCTTTTTATATACGGGGATAATTTCTGCCCCTTTCCACGAATCTGGTATAGGGGCTCCTTTGGCAACAAAATTAACCAGCAGTAAGATATACCTGCTCCACCTTGTTTTATCATATAGGAACATATCTGCAGGTACGCCATCTGGGCCAGGCACCCTGCCTCCTACTACAGATCCCAGTGCTGCGTTGACATTAGTACTATTAAATGCCTCTTCTTGGTACAGCACGAAGATGGGTGCCTCCAGATTTGGCTCAATGGGACTACGTGCATACTGGGGTTTAAAGTATTTGACCCAATCGTCCTGAGTTACATGATTATGAGGGTATTCCGGCTGCCCTCCTCTATCCCACTTTACTATATTCCAGAAGGATTTACTATCACTCATGGAACAAGCCTCCTTAAGGTCCTGCCATCTATTCTCGTCCCAGGATTGTTTGGCCTTTTTCTGGGTACTCTTGTATACCTGTCTGGCTACTCGTACTGTAGCAAGCTCCCCCTTTTTAATTGCCTCCCCTATAGATTCTCTCGCCTGTCTGCATTCCTTGTTGAACCAGGAACTGGCTTTCTTCTTTATAGTTTTGCTGGGCTTGCATCGCTTTTAAAAATATGTACGCAAGTGGGTAAAAAATGTGTTATGCGTCAGTGTAGAGTGCTCAACTGCTCAATAGTTGCCGTGGTGGATTCTAGCTCAGTTATGGCAAAATCAACTTCCTTGGAAATATTGGCTATAAATTCAGGCTTTTCTGCAAGCCTTGTCCATTTTAGGCACATCATGTCATTGGTGGGAACAACATCACAAGAATGCAATTCGCACCCGTTCTGTGAGGATGTCTTTTCTGGCCATAATCTCAGGGTTGCACACAGGGGTTTGTGGTCACTCTCCTGTCGATCCTTGACAACCATGTCATCAAGGGTGTGCCATAATTTCAGACTGATTAGTATATAATCTATGCGACTGGCACTAGATCCATTATTAAAAGTATTTGCCCCCAGACTGTCTGATGGGGTCCTACCATTTGCCGACCGAAAACCCTTTCCTATACAAATGGAATTAATTTGTATAGCCACATCAGTCCAGTTTTTTATGGGGGCAAGCTCCAGCTTAGGTATACCCCACTGCGCATCTTCTTCCTCTGTGAGGTAACTTTCCTCATTATCAAGGGGCTCAAACGTGGTATTAAAATCGCCCGCAATAATGACGTTGGTGTCCACTGAGTATATATCAAGAAGGTCGTCGAGAGCCGCTATAACTTCCGACTTCCTCCCTCTGGTGCCCCTCGCATATACATTGTAGATATCTACATTCTCCCTAGGGCCCAGTTTCAGTCGTAACGCCTGAATGTCATTATTCTTAAACGGGAAAGCCTCAATGACGATGCCTAGTTCTTGTCGCACCCAGATTGTCAGTCCCCCTGAGGGGCGACCTTTTGCTCCTCTCTCAGCTGGAACAAAATAATTTAGGTAGCCTACACAATATTGTGGTGCCGTAAGCCAGGTTTCCTGAAAGAGGCAAATATCGTAGCAGTCAATAAAAGCATGCCACTCTGGGGAAGATAGCTTGGAACCCATCCCTGCTATGTTCCACGATAGTAGCGTTCCCCCCTGGGAGCCATGGCAAGAATGCGATGCATCTGTAGGATTCCCAGGAGACGTGGGACTAGACTCGCAGCGGCTCTCCATTGGGAGTGGAGGCTTATTTATCGTTCCTGGGTTCTCAGCAAGCCCACCAGCATCTGTACTAGGGAGATAAATGGTAGATAGACTACCCGTGTTATTTACTACATCTCCCATGTATCCTTCATTTGTTTTAGGCGTGCCTCCTAGTCAGTCAATGTTCTCCAATGTGGAGCTACCCATCCGCATTGTCGGCATCTGTCCGATGGGCTGTCTGGACTGACTACTCGGCAGATGCTGTCTAAACTGGATAAGGGATGAATCAGGGGAGCAAGTTCGGAACTCAAGGGCAAAAAGATTTTCAACAAGATCCTTCCTGCTGAATGTAAGCTCAATGCAATCTGACTTTTGAGCCGGGGAAGAAAGCCTTCGCGCCCTAATTATGTCTTCCCTAATCACGGAGCGGCACCCGATAACATGCCTTATCCAGTGGATGGCTTTGTTGGTTAGTGAATCCACTTTTTCCGTGCCTTTACTGGTGTCAAGCTTGGGGACGTTCACCATATAGATGTTATGTGCCTTGTCAACATTCTGTCTCCCCCAACTAGTTGGAACATAACTCTGTGGGTTTTGGGACTGGGACTGGGGGCCGTGTGATCTTCTGCTGGGCGGTAATTGACCTTTTGTGTTTTCTGTGCTATGAAAGTCAGTGCTCTGGCTATGGTGGGCGGGGGTATTTAGAAAGGTATCTGGCAGTTGCCTCAGAATGGGTAATAATGGTGCCAACTTTTGGGGCTTAGCCACTTCAGAAAACAGAGGGCTGTCTTTGAACTTGCCACCCTTGTGAGAGTGGTCATTTGCTAACTCTAGAGTGGTTGGCTGACTGGATGGTTCGGGGTTGGTAGCTCTGTTGTTTGCGCATTCCAGACATGGTGAATCTTTTTGCGATAAGAGCTTTACCATGATAGACAAGTCCTCTATCATCGCTTTCATTGCCCCTATTTCAACCTTCAGTGACTGCACCAGTTGGGTCACCTCCTGAGTTTCTGCAGTGTGTTTCGCGACCTTCCCTGTGGTACTTACTTGGGGTGCCTCGGGTAACTGGGGCCTCTCTTCCTCCGTGCTATTAAACAATGCCGTGTACCTGTTTGTGCATGTGATTAGAGGATCAATATGATGGAAATTATTGTCATCTGCTGGGTTAGAAGTACTAGAAGGAGGATCGCTAGAAGGAGGGTCGCCCGTCTTCCCTACATTCTGTTTTGGAAATGGGCCCTTTTCTTTGTGTATTAAGAGACATAGCCGGAATAGCAACATGTCTATTTGGGCTCCCACTATTGATTTGTGCTGATCTGGAAGGGGAGTTATCCCTGGCTGATCCTACATTCTGTTCAGCTGTTAATATATCCTCACACTCTACGAGAAGCGTGTCAATCCTATCCAGTACACAGTTGCTACCAGCATGCTTGGATACCTTTTTAGCTTTTTTACCCTTACGGGCTCTACCACTGCTGCCATCTTCGCCCCCGCCCCCGCTGCCTTCCATAGTCTTTTTTTTCCCCATATTACAAAAAGTATAAGGTGCAAGGAACAGTACTAAAGCTTTTTTGCACAATCTGTCCCGTGTTTGCTATAACAACCTTTACACTAAAAGTTCCATGCGATGTTTAAA
Organism: Calotriton arnoldi; assembly: GCA_963921515.1. Taxonomy (NCBI): domain Eukaryota; kingdom Metazoa; phylum Chordata; class Amphibia; order Caudata; family Salamandridae; genus Calotriton; species Calotriton arnoldi. Next base: position 271,812 of record CAWUFW010000829.1, on the reverse strand, counting down.
AGTCCTTGGGGATGTGTAATGTTTATGGCAATCAAAATTCCGGCTCTTTTCCTTCGCCACGAGCACAAAGAGAAGAAATGAAAAAGTGCGCACAGTACCTCAGCATTGGAAGGGATTACTCCAGGGTAGACCGCTCCCGATCCCGGAGGGCAGGTGACAGAGGGGTGGCCCTCCTGGCTATGACGGGCAAGGACGGGCCTGCCCTTGGCCCGGGCTTTGCCCGCGCGCGTCCCGCATCGCGGGAGTGCAGGCGCGCTTTTGAGCGCGAACAGCTGCTCCTGGCCCCTCCTGCTGGCAAGATGATTCCTGGGACAGGGAGTCCCTTGTGTGCAAACAGCAACGGCAAAGCCCCGTGGCGTCCCACGTCGCGGGAGTGCAGGCGCGCTTTTGAGCGCGAACAGCTGCTCCTGGCCCCTCCTGCTGGCAAGATGATTCCTGGGACAGGAAGTCTCTTGTGTGCAAACAGCAACGGCAAAGCCCTGTGGCGTCCCGCGTCGCGGGAGTGCAGGCGCGCTTTTGAGCGCGAACAGCTGCTCCTGGCCCCTCCTACTGGCAAGATGATTCCTGGGACAGGGAGTCCCTTGTGTGCAAACCGCAACGGCAAAGCCCCGTGGCGTTACAGACATTTAAACACTTGCACAAAGACATTTGCAGTTCAAAATGCACACAGTGCCGCATTAATGAATAACATTGTGCGCAAAAAATACAAAACAACGCTTGATGTCTCAAATGGATTTTTCTGCCAAAATATAGCGCCTGAAAGCAGGTATCTGACCGCATTCAGTGCGTTAGGGTCCCAACGGCAATTCTGCCGACTCCCCCAAGCGTATAAAAATAGCCCGGGTTGTTTTCAGCAAGGGTAACAGAGTTACTCCAAAATTTGGATGAAGAAGCATTGTCCTATGTGGATGATATTTATCTGACGGACGATGACTTAAAGAGGCACTTGACCAGGGTGAGCACCATTATTATGGGATTCGCCTCTGAGGGCTATTAATTTAATTTCAAAAAATCAAAAATTGCCCACCTCAATGTCCTGTTTTTAGGATACGAGCTGTCAAGTGAGGGAAAAGGCCTGGCAGCTAACTTTTTAGAAAAGTGTGCGCTGCTCCAACCTCCAAAATCATTAAAGAATTTACAATCAATTCTGGGATTCCTAAATTTTGGTCGAACATACATTTTAGATTACGCAGAAAGAGTAAATCCTTTCTACGACTTAATAAAACCTGATTTTTCAGTCAAACAACACACAAATATCCTGCGTTCCCTACAGGAAGACATGATTGCTTCTAAACATTTACAGATACGCGTAAACGTACGCAACTTGGTGATCCGAGTCATAGCGGGTCAATGCGAGTACACTTATTTAACTTTTAATGAAGGTGAAACAGTACCTATCGCATATAAATCACACCTGTACACAAACGCAGAGATGTGTTTCACTTCAACAGAAAAAATCCTGACAGCAGTGCAGACCGCTGTAGCAAGAGGAAGATCTCTGGCTCAGGGTAAACGCATAATTGTTGTAACCCCAGTACCAGCTTTAGAGGCTGTTACAAAAGCTAGCATTCCAAATGCGAAAGCCTTACATCCGAGATGGATACAATGGGCTAATTCTCTTACTGCAGCGGATGTTGAATACAGATTTGATCCAAGTTTAAAAACTCAGGCATTCCTGCAATATGAACAAGAATACCCTCTACCAAATGAAATTTTGCCTCTAAATCAGTATGAATACATTATTTACACTGACGGTTCTGCTCAACCAGCCACAGGGAGTAAGCAAACTTACAGTGCAGCGTGTGCGATTGTTAAAGGTCGTATGCACGATGGCAAGTTCCATCCGAGTTGCACTAAAACTCAATCTCTAGGAGACTGCACGGCTCAGTTGGCAGAACTCAAAGCACTTATACTGGCACTTATAAATACGGATCACGTATTCCCCACACTTATTGTGTGTGATTCCTCTTACTGTGTACAGTCATACAATGAATATTTACATCATTGGGAACAAAACGGGTTCAAAGATGCAAAAGGTGGCACAATTAAGCATAAAATGCTATGGGAACAGGTAGTGGAGTTGAGAAACGAACTACCAAGGGCTCACGTGATATACACACACTGAGTCATCAGCGTGATGGCGTTCACGTTGAAGGGAATTCATTGGCTGATGAAGCCGCAAAGGGGGCTGTTCGCACAGCCGCCGTAGCTGCAGTTACTCGTTCAAAGACGAGGGTAGACGGCGAGATAATGGTAGCTGTCAATGCTTCACGCAAGGGCAGCACAGCAGTACCTAAAAAATTTCCACTCAAGTACTCCTACAAGTTAGATGCACAAAACATTCCATATGCTCAGATTCCTGGAGTGGGGGATAGAGTAATACCAAATATGGATCGTACGCTAGGCTTAATTGTGGCAGCACACGAAGGAAGTGGTTCTGTACATAACGGACTTAGGGAGACAGTTGCTTTGTTAAAAGAACGCTATTGGTGGCCCGTGATGAGAAAGCTGATTAGAGACTACGTCTGGAACTGCGACATCTGCAAGCAGATGAATGGGTCCACCACAACACGTCCAGTACAGATACCTTGGTTAGACAGCACTAGGTTGTCCGTTCGTGCGCGTCCAGCTCAAGTTTCCGCAAGGTTTGGCCTCAGTGCTCGGCTGACGCTCGAACTGTTATAAAAGATTTGCGAGTCTTTATCGGCACATACACAGTTGACACGTTACATTCTGACCGTGGTCCGACGTTTAGCTCTCGGGCTTACAAAGAGGCCATGGAAGGAATGGGCGTAGGATTGCGTTACTCCTCTCCGTATCATCCCGAGGGAAATTCTGTTGTGGAGAGGAAAAACTGAGACTTAAAGCAATCTTTAACAGCTAGGGTATTAGGCAAGGGCGGTAGATGGGTCGATCACCTTTATGGGGTACAGCGCGCGCTCAATTATCAGCCAAGAAGCTCTCTAGGAGGTGTCACTCCTTACGAGGTCCTATTTGGGACAAGAATGTGGGTACCTGATCTTGATTGTGAAGGCACAGTGGCGGATGAAAAACCATTTGATATCCATGATCGTTTGGCTGTTTTACAGGATCTAAATGAATCCAGGACACAACAAAGTAACGTGCTCCAAAAACAGACCGCCACTGAGGAAGTCAAGGCAGTAACGGCAAGACCTGTCTGGATCCCAAAAATCAGGGATCTGGTCAGAGAGAAGATTGCTGACAAGAAAGAATTTGGGCCATCCTACAGAAAGTCCTAGCAATCCACGGCACAAGAACTGTACTTCTGCCACCTCTTGCCGGAAAAAAGGAGAAAAGATTTGTCTCAATTGACTTAATCAAACCACACTATGTGGCCGATACTAAACAGTAGGCCTCGTGGACTCCACAGTAGCAGACGCCCTCCTCTCGCTACAATCCAATCAATCAATCAATCACAGAATTTGTAGAGCGCACTACTTACCCGCGAGGGTCTCAAGGCGCTGGGGAGAGGGATGGGGGGGGGGATGCTGCTACTGGTCGAACAGCCAGGTCTTGAGTAGCCTCCTGAAGGTCAGCAGGTCTTGGGTCTTTCGTAGGCTTAGTGGAAGGGTGTTCCAGGTCTTGGCAGCGAGGTGTGAGAAGGATCTGCCGCCGGTGGTTGTTCTTCGAATGCGGGGGACGGTGGCGAGGGAGAGGTCGGCGGAGCGGAGCTGGCGGTTGGGGACGTAGAAGAAGAGTCGTCTGTTGAGGTAGGCTGGGCCAGTTTTGTGGAGTGCCTTGTGTGCGTGGGTGAGGAGTTTGAAGGTGATCCTCCTGTCGACGGGGAGCCAGTGCAGGTTCCTCAAGTGGGGGTGATGTGGCTGTGGCGTGGTACGTCGAGGATCAGTCGTGCGGAGGCGTTTTGTATGCGTTGTAGTCGCTTGATGAGCTTGGCCGGGGCTCCCGCGTAGAGGGCGTTCCCATAGTCTAGTCTGCTACTGACGAGGGCCTGGGTGACTGTTCTTCTTGTGTCTGTCGGGATCCACCTGTAGATCTTGCGAAGCATGCGAGGGTGTTGAAGCAGGAGGAGGAGACTGCGTTGACTTGCTTGGTCATGGAGAGCGTTGAGTCGAGGATGACTCCCAGGTTGCGTGCGTGGTCGGTGGGTGTTGGGGCTGCTCCCAGCGTCGTTGGCCACCAGGAGTCGTCCCAGGCTGAGGGGTTGGAGCCGAGGATGAGGACCTCCGTTTTGTCCGTGTTCAGCTTTAGTCGGCTGATCTTCATCCAATCGGCGACGGCCTTCATTCCGTCATGGAGTTTGGCTTTGGCGGCGAGGGGTCCTTGGTGAGGGAGAGGATCAGTTGAGTGTCGTCGGCGTAGGAGATAATGTTGAGGTCGTGTTGTCTGGCGATGCGTGCGAGCGGGGCCATGTAGATGTTGAACAGTGTTGGGCTGAGGGACGATCCCTGGGGTACGCCGCAGATGATCTCGGAGGCTTCGGATCGGAAAGGTGGGAGGCGGACTCTCTGGGTTCTGGCGTCGAGGAAGGAGGTGGTCCATTCCAGGGCCTTGTCTCGGATCCCTGCGTCGTGGAGGCGTGCGCGTAGAGTGCGGTGGCAGACAGTGTCGAAGGCGGCGGAGAGGTCCAGCAGGATGAGGGCTGCGGTCTCGCCATTGTCCAGCAGGATCCTGATGTCGTCGGTGGCGGCGATGAGGGCAGTCTCAGTGCTGTGGTTGCTGCGGAACCCTGATTGGGATGGGTCCAGGATGCTGTTTTCTTCGAGGTATCGGGTTAGCTGTTTGTTGACGATCTTCTCGATGACCTTGGCTGGGAACGGAAGCAGAGAGATGGGCCGGAAGTTCTTGAGGTCTCTCGGGTCCGCCTTGGGTTTTTTGAGTAGGGCGTTGATCTCTGCGTGTTTCCAGCTCTCTGGGAAGGTCGCGGTCTCGAAGGAGAGGTTGATGATGTTGCACAGGTGGGGTGCGATGGAGCTGCTGGCTTTGTTGAAGATGTGGTGCGGGAAAGGGTCTGACGGGGAGCCGGAGTGTATTGTGCTCATGGTCTTGATGGTGTCCTCGATGTTCACGCTGGCCCAGGCTGGCAGGGGGTCGTGGTCGATGGTGTGTGGCGGGTCTGGTGTATCGATCTTAGTTGGGGTTGTCTGGGTGTTGAAGCTGTCGTGGATGTCGGCGATCTTGCGGTGAAAGAAGGTGGCGAGGGAATCGCACAGGGGTTGCGACGGCGGGATGTCGTTGGTGTTGGAGTTGGGATTGGAGAGTTCCTTCACGATGTTGAAAAGCTCCTTGCTGTTGTGTGCGTTGTTGTCGAGGCGGTCTTTGAAGGAGATTCTCTTGGCGGACCTGATGAGGTGGTGGTGGTTACGGATGGCGTCTTTGTGGGCTGTGTGGCTGTCCGGTGTCTTATCGCTGTGCCATTTCTTCTCTAGTTTCCGGCAGGTACGCTTGGAAGCTAGGAGTTCCGAGGTGAACCAGCTGGCTCTTTTGGTGGTGTCACTGTAGGTGAGCTTTTTCAGCGGGGCGAGGGTGTTGGCACAGTCGTCCATCCATCGTCTGAGGTTGCAGGCAGCGTCGTCGGTGTTGGATGGGTCGGAGGGAGGGCTGAGAGCGAGGGTTGCCCGGAGTTGGTCTTCGGTGACTTTGCTCCAGCAGCGGCGTCGGATCTGTTGGGTGCGGTGGTGTGTGGTGGGTTTCTGGAAGGTGAAATGGATGCAGAGGTGGTCGGTCCAGAGGAGTTCCGTGGTGTGGCTGAAGGAGACGTGGGAGCTTGAGGAGAAGATGGGGTCAAGCGTGTGGCCAGCGCAGTGGGTCGGTGTTGTGACGAGCTGGCTCAGGCCGAGGTTGGCGAGGCTGTCGATCAGGGTGGTGGAGTTGCTGTCGTTGTTGTTCTCCAGGTGAAAGTTCAAGTCTCCGAGGAGGATGTAGTCGGTAGAGGTCAGGGCGTGCGTGCTGATGAAGTCGGCGATGGAGTCGCTGAACTGGGGTCGGGGCCCAGGGGGTCTGTAGACAAGGGTGCCTCTAAGGGTGGTGTTGGGGTCCGTGTGGATCTGGAAGTGCATGTGTTCGGCGGTGCTGAGAGTGTCGTCGGTGCTGGTCGAGACCCTGATGGTGTTCTTGTGGACGATGGCGATTCCTCCTCCTACTGCGTTGATGCGGTCTCTGCGGGTGATCTTATAGCCGTCTGGGATGGCTATGGCGATGTCGGGGGCGGAGGAGTCGTTCATCCAGGTCTCTGTCAGGAAGGCGACGTCTGGTGATGATGTGTCGAGCAGGTCCCAGAGCTCGACGGCGTGTTTGCGTGCGGAGCGGGTGTTCAGTAGGATGCACCGGAGGTGGTTGAGGTCCTTCTTGGCGGGCGCCTCGGTGGCTCTGAGGCTGGTGTAGCTGCAGTTCCGGCAGCTGAAGGGACCATGGGTGCGTTTCGGGGCGGCCTTGAAGCAGTTGTGTGTCCGTCCGGGGTTGAGAGCGTGGAGTGTGGTGGCATCGTATCGGCGTCGGTCCTCGAGGCTGGAGCGGGGGGCGCGCGGTCCAGGGGTTCTGGCGCTGGGCGCGGTCCAGTCGCGGACGGGCGCAGACGGGCTTGCCTTAGGCGCGCCAGCGGCGCGGCCGCACAGCGGCCGCCATATATGGGGAGGTGGGAGGGAGGAGCAGCTGGGAGGCGGGAGGCAGGGGCAGCGAATGGGCAGTCAGGGGGGCGGGGCCGCAGGGGACGCAGCGGCGGGAATGGAGGCAGCGGGGGCACAGAAGGAAAAATGGGGAGAGAAAACAAACAGAGAAATACGGTCACAGTACAATGGGGCAGCGAGGGGCACAGAAGGAAAAATGGGGAGAGAAAACAAACAGAGAAATATGGTCACAGTACAATGGGGCAGCGAGGGGCACAGAAGGAAAAATGGGGAGAGAAAACAAACAGAGAAATACGGGCACAGTACAATGGGGCAGCGAGGGGCACAGAAGGAAAAATGGGGAGAGAAAACAAACAGAGAAATACGGGCACAGTACAATGGGGCAGCGAGGGGCACAGAAGGAAAAATGGGGAGAGAAAACAAGCAGAGAAATACGGTCACAGTACAATGGGGCAGCGAGGGGCACAGAAGGAAAAATGGGGAGAGAAAACAAACAGAGAAATACGGTCACAGTACAATGGGGCAGCGAGGGGCACAGAAGGAAAAATGGGGAGAGAAAACAAACAGAGAAATACGGGCACAGTACAATGGGGCAGCGAGGGGCACAGAAGGAAAAATGGGGAGAAGACAAACAGAGAAATACGGGCACAGTACAATGGGGCAGCGAGGGGCACAGAAGGAAGAATGGGGAGAAGACAAACAGAGAAATACGGGCACAGTACAATGGGGCAGCGAGGGGCACAGAAGGAAAAATGGAGAGACAGAAAGCAAGAAATACGGGCACCGAGGCCACAAGCGGAGGGGCGAGCTTACCAGCAGCAGCAGCGGGCGGACAACACAGGCGGAGCTGTGTGGTGGGGGAGCGACCTACCTGGCAAGGTCAAGGGTCGCTCTCCTCACCGCGCAGCGGCCGCCATATATGGGGAGGTGGGAGGGAGGAGCAGCTGGGAGGCGGGAGGCAGGGGCAGCGAATGGGCAGTCAGGGGCGGGGCCGCAGGGACGCAGCGGCGGGAATGGAGAGAGGCAGCGGGGGCACAGAAGGAAAAATGGGGAGAGAAAACAAACAGAGAAATACGGTCACAGTACAATGGGGCAGCGAGGGGCACAGAAGGAAAAATGGGGAGAGAAAACAAACAGAGAAATACGGTCACAGTACAATGGGGCAGCGAGGGCACAGAAGGAAAAATGGGGAGAGAAAACAAACAGAGAAATACGGGCACAGTACAATGGGGCAGCGAGGGGCACAGAAGGAAAAATGGGGAGAGAAAACAAACAGAGAAATACGGGCACAGTACAATGGGGCAGCGAGGGGCACAGAAGGAAAAATGGGGAGAGAAAACAAGCAGAGAAATACGGTCACAGTACAATGGGGCAGCGAGGGGCACAGAAGGAAAAATGGGGAGAGAAAACAAACAGAGAAATACGGTCACAGTACAATGGGGCAGCGAGGGGCACAGAAGGAAAAATGGGGAGAGAAAACAAACAGAGAAATACGGGCACAGTACAATGGGGCAGCGAGGGGCACAGAAGGAAAAATGGGGAGAAGACAAACAGAGAAATACGGGCACAGTACAATGGGGCAGCGAGGGGCACAGAAGGAAGAATGGGGAGAAGACAAACAGAGAAATACGGGCACAGTACAATGGGGCAGCGAGGGGCACAGAAGGAAAAATGGAGAGACAGAAAGCAAGAAATACGGGCACCAAGGCCACAAGCGGAGGGGCGAGCTTACCAGCAGCAGCAGCGGGCGGACAACACAGGCGGAGCTGTGTGGTGGGGGAGCGACCTACCTGGCAAGGTCACGGGTCGCTCTCCTCACCGCGCAGCGGCCGCCATATCTGGGGCGGTGGGAGGGAGGAGCAGCTGGGAGGCGGGAGGCAGGGGCAGCGAATGGGCAGTCAGGGGAGCGGGGCCGCAGGGGACGCAGCGGCGGGAATGGAGAGAGGCAGCGGGGGCACAGAAGGAAAAATGGGGAGAGAAAACAAACAGAGAAATACGGTCACAGTACAATGGGGCAGCGAGGGGCACAGAAGGAAAAATGGGGAGAGAAAACAAACAGAGAAATACGGTCACAGTACAATGGGGCAGCGAGGGGCACAGAAGGAAAAATGGTGAGAGAAAACAAACAGAGAAATACGGGCACAGTACAATGGGGCAGCGAGGGGCACAGAAGGAAAAATGGGGAGAGAAAACAAACAGAGAAATACGGGCACAGTACAATGGGGCAGCGAGGGGCACAGAAGGAAAAGTGGGGAGAGAAAACAAGCAGAGAAATACGGTCACAGTACAATGGGGCAGCGAGGGGCACAGAAGGAAAAATGGGGAGAGAAAACAAACAGAGAAATACGGTCACAGTACAATGGGGCAGCGAGGGGCACAGAAGGAAAAATGGGGAGAGAAAACAAACAGAGAAATACGGGCACAGTACAATGGGGCAGCGAGGGGCACAGAAGGAAAAATGGGGAGAAGACAAACAGAGAAATACGGGCACAGTACAATGGGGCAGCGAGGGGCACAGAAGGAAGAATGGGGAGAAGACAAACAGAGAAATACGGGCACAGTACAATGGGGCAGCGAGGGGCACAGAAGGAAAAATGGAGAGACAGAAAGCAAGAAATACGGGCACCGAGGCCACAAGCGGAGGGGCGAGCTTACCAGCAGCAGCAGCGGGCGGACAACACAGGCGGAGCTGTGTGGTGGGGGAGCGACCTACCTGGCAAGGTCAAGGGTCGCTCTCCTCACCGCGCAGCGGCCGCCATATATGGGGAGGTGGGAGGGAGGAGCAGCTGGGAGGCGGGAGGCAGGGGCAGCGAATGGGCAGTCAGGGGCGGGGCCGCAGGGACGCAGCGGCGGGAATGGAGAGAGGCAGCGGGGGCACAGAAGGAAAAATGGGGAGAGAAAACAAACAGAGAAATACGGTCACAGTACAATGGGGCAGCGAGGGGCACAAAAGGAAAAATGGGGAGAGAAAACAAACAGAGAAATACGGGCACAGTACAATGGGGCAGCGAGGGGCACAGAAGGAAAAATGGGGAGAGAAAACAAACAGAGAAATACGGGCACAGTACAATGGGGCAGCGAGGGGCACAGAAGGAAAAATGGGGAGAGAAAACAAGCAGAGAAATACGGTCACAGTACAATGGGGCAGCGAGGGGCACAAAAGGAAAAATGGGGAGAGAAAACAAACAGAGAAATACGGTCACAGTACAATGGGGCAGCGAGGGGCACAGAAGGAAAAATGGGGAGAGAAAACAAACAGAGAAATACGGGCACAGTACAATGGGGCAGCGAGGGGCACAGAAGGAAAAATGGGGAGAAGACAAACAGAGAAATACGGGCACAGTACAATGGGGCAGCGAGGGGCACAGAAGGAAGAATGGGGAGAAGACAAACAGAGAAATACGGGCACAGTACAATGGGGCAGCGAGGGGCACAGAAGGAAAAATGGAGAGACAGAAAGCAAGAAATACGGGCACCGAGGCCACAAGCGGAGGGGCGAGCTTACCAGCAGCAGCAGCGGGCGGACAACATAGGCGGAGCTGTGTGGTGGGGGAGCGACCTACCTGGCAAGGTCAAGGGTCGCTCTCCTCACGCGCAGCGGCCGCCATATATGGGGAGGTGGGAGGGAGGAGCAGCTGGGAGGCGGGAGGCAGGGGCAGCGAATGGGCAGTCAGGGGGCGGCGCCGCAGGGACGCAGCGGCGGGAATGGAGAGAGGCAGCGGGGGCACAGAAGGAAAAATGGGGAGAGAAAACAAACAGAGAAATACGGTCACAGTACAATGGGGCAGCGAGGGGCACAGAAGGAAAAATGGGGAGAGAAAACAAACAGAGAAATACGGTCACAGTACAATGGGGCAGCGAGGGGCACAGAAGGAAAAATGGTGAGAGAAAACAAACAGAGAAATACGGGCACAGTACAATGGGGCAGCGAGGGGCACAGAAGGAAAAATGGGGAGAGAAAACAAACAGAGAAATACGGGCACAGTACAATGGGGCAGCGAGGGGCACAGAAGGAAAAATGGGGAGAGAAAACAAGCAGAGAAATACGGTCACAGTACAATGGGGCAGCGAGGGGCACAGAAGGAAAAAATGGGGAGAGAAAACAAACAGAGAAATACGGTCACAGTACAATGGGGCAGCGAGGGGCACAGAAGGAAAAATGGGGAGAGAAAACAAACAGAGAAATACGGGCACAGTACAATGGGGCAGCGAGGGGCACAGAAGGAAAAATGGGGAGAAGACAAACAGAGAAATATGGGCACAGTACAATGGGGCAGCGAGGGGCACAGAAGGAAGAATGGGGAGAAGACAAACAGAGAAATACGGGCACAGTACAATGGGGCAGCGAGGGGCACAGAAGGAAAAATGGAGAGACAGAAAGCAAGAAATACGGGCACCGAGGCCACAAGCGGAGGGGCGAGCTTACCAGCAGCAGCAGCGGGCGGACAACACAGGCGGAGCTGTGTGGTGGGGGAGCGACCTACCTGGCAAGAAGTCCAAACAGAAAGACTCATCACGTTGGAAGAGCCACCTGTACGGAATGAAGGACTAAGCAACAATGCTATGGAACTCATTCCACTTCAACAAGAAATTCATCTTCAAAATGAAAATCAACTTAACAAACAAGTTGCAATCAGACCTAATACTGACATCCACGTCAACATGCCTCGTCAAGAGCAAAATCCGATTTCAACAAATCCCGATGCAATTCCAACAATTGATCGAACTGCTTCTGGCTATTTCATGAACTTTGATACGTTTTCACTGGATCCAAGCGAACCGGAAACGACGCCAGCCAAAAAATCACTCAAACAGAAACTCAATGACTTTTTGAACTTTTTTAGAAAGACTTACCTGGTGTCACCTTGGATAGAACTATGGTATATCACTGGGATTTTATTTTTCATTTTCTGGCTAGGTTTAATTATAACTTTTAGTATGCTTATTAATGGACGATACCTCCAGCCAAGCTCTACAGCCCAAAGAGTTAATTTGATTTTAAAACCACACCAGTCTTCACATTGTGAACCAAGAGATTTGTCTACAGTGAACATTACAGCAGTTCCTATATCGGACGGTATAGTATGGAACAAGATTGATTATGATATATTAGGTCCGACTGAACTTTTAAAGCTAAAACGTGTATTTAAAATTTCTTTAAGTGATATCATTACCTCCAGTGCATATTCTGATGATTGGGACATTGAAACTGTAAATGCTATGATGTCTGATTTAGAAAAAACAGCTGCATTTCCGAACAATGAAATGTTAGAAGGTACTTCAGGCTATGATACATTGTACTGTTACCACCATTTTGGTGATCATTTCTTACACAAGTCTATAACGCCTAGAAATGTATTTGAATACCACCAGTGGGAACACTGCCCAACACCTCCAAAAGGTAGTTCACAAGCATTTGCACAGAAATTCACATACTTCTCAGGGTTTAACACATCCGACCCGAAGTCATTTTATTATAAAGTGGCGTAAAATTCAGCTCAGAAAATTATGTTAACAAACACCAAACATATTTATTCTGCATCCTTCCTGAACCAGTTGTCTAAACAGGGTTTCGATCTATGGAAAGACACAATAGATTCCAAATCAATCTGGGGTTCTAGGGACTGGCAAGTCCAGGGAATAGAAGCACTTTTTAGAGCATGCATCATTCCACAGCAGATTTTATTTCTGAATGAAACTGTGCAACAAACAACCTGTCTAGGATTAGCCAAAGGCAAGGAAATGAACACACCGGGGTTTCCAACACCATCGCAGATGGGTGGGGGGCAGAATTCAACTACACAAGGGGTAGGATTAGATGACATTTTCCAGTACAACAGATCAGATCCTGATTGGACAGAATGGCTGGTTTGGCCCATTGACACAAACAAATGTCAACAGAGATTTATGAATACAACCAGAGGGTTTAGTATCCATAGGCCAGATCCACGCTATGTAAAAAGACAACACCCAGGGGTAGTGACATCGTATAGTGTTGGGAAGTTGTGCCTTGATTGGCTAGAGACCTCAACACTGACAGAAGTGAAGCACCACTTGACCTTACTCACACCTGACATGGATCTTAGAGATTTTCTACTAGGTCCCAGGAAACAACGTCTGAAACGTTTCATATATGCAGGCCTTTATGCCTGCTATAATGAAAAGTGGAAAATATCCCAACAAGAGGCCGCAGAAAGGATACGGGAGATAGACCGTATTAACTTAGAAAAGGCATTAGCAGTAGTGGACAATGGGTTAACTACTTTGACCTCCAGGATTTACTCCTTAGGCAACATTGTGTCCTCGGCGATCGACATATTAGAACAAGATTTGGCCTTGTTACAACACGGGCAATCTCAACTACGTTCTATTATGATGTTAAGCTGGACGCTACAATCTTTGCGTGTAGGCTATGTGCCATGGCATTTTATAAACACCACGTCTCTGTTCTCAGAATACAATCTAACTGATAAACAGACAGAAATGGCACAAAGGGGAGCCAAATATACAATGCTGCGTATTGAGAAACTGGAAAGGTTACCATTCACTGTAGCCAAAGCGCCATCAACGGAATGGCTAATTCATGGTCAAATCACTCTGCCGGTCACTACGTTTCAGTTTCAATATTGCCTTGAGCAAAGACAGGCAGGCACATATGTGAAAATGGGTAAGGGATACATCACGGAAACTTGGGAGTTACCATATAGATACCGATGCCGGAATGGGGATCGAGAAGTGTATCTGAGTGGTACAAACTGCAAGAACGCTTTAAGTGGTTCTCTAATGTGTCAGGATATTTCTCTACACGGAGCCTGCAGTGGTTCAGTGGCGAACTTATCTTGTCACATGTCAGGGACCCCAGCGGCCATGATCACGCCGGTTTTCCAGCTGCGCTCGAATGGGAGTTACTTAATGTTAAATGATCAAGGTTGCTGTGGGATGCTTCCGGGCGTTGCATATCTAGTGACTGTTAACTCCAGGGTTACTTGCTGTATGCAAGTATTGTTTCCGCCACTGAACACAGTCGGGGAGGCGCCACTATGGCCTTCGCTGAATGTTTCTTTTATACAGTTTGATACTCTGAGCAGATTGAAAGCCATGCTTTTACAGCAGCCCGTGCCCTTAACCTCCGCTCGAGAAACCTATGAACTTCAAGTTGCAAGGACCTCGACCGAGATACAAGCACTCATACGTACAAACTGCCCCATTCATTTCGCAGAAATGGTGGGACGTATCTTTAACATGTCAGATACGAGCGGAATTGTACACCTATTTAAGACCATAGGGTCCGGACTGTTAAGCACCTTTCAGACAGCCCTCGGAGTAATCCCAAATTTTATACACTCCGTATTGGGAAGCGTATTTGGAGGATTCCCGCTCATCCTGTTCCTAATCGCAGGAATCCTGATTGTAATATTGCTGCTACGCAATGGACGGCCCACTTCCCGAGGGAATGGTGAACACGCTCCTGGAGCGGAAATACCGTGAACGCATGGTACAACTTCTGGGCATTTCTTGCCTGCGAGAACTCAATGCCTCTTGGTTTCTATCATTTAGACCAGTCTGGGTAGACTGCATCTTACCTGTTCTTCGATGCCTGTTCTGCGGAGAGGAATGCACGTTGGATCTTTGTCTAACATTTCCATCAGATGCGCCTCCAGACACGGATGCAATGCTGGACCCCGTAAAGGCCCACGCTCTGCGTTGTCCTCAGCGGCTTCTGATTCTGATTAATGCATTCCTGGAGAATCCACAGGTGCCGTTCGCTCCTGCTGGGTTAGGCGACTCTGCCACAGGCACCCAGGTTACAACTGCCGCACAAGCTGCCGCAGCACCGACTGTTGGCAGTACTACATTCCATCTATGTGCGATTGACTTTCTCTGTGAAGCGTTGGATTTGTCATCTACAGCAGCTGACACCGATAATGTTGTGCTTCCCAGCCAGGACACTTAATCTTGAATTGGCTCATCGCGTCCTGGGAAAGAATTCGGCTTCTTCACTCGTTTCAAAACAAACAAACAAAATTGGAACATTTCCTAAATTGACACTTTCGCTTGAGAAAAGCATGGCCTTCTCCTGCTTATGGTAATACAACTTCTATAGAGAGACGCTATTGACTTTTTAAGTGGCAACTAGAAAAGCTGAATTTGAACATTTTTTTATTTTTTTTAAACACCTCAAATTTTAACGATTTTTTAGAACCATGTTTTTACTTGTTTTTAAAAAAAATGTTTTTAAATTGTCCAGATTTTAAGTATGGTCATTTTTAACCAGTTCGGAAGAGGAGTGGGTGTTATATCCCGCATAGAGACCCTAATGTAGATTCGTTCATACATGCCCTAAAATGGACGTATTCATATTTACCCTAATATGGTCATATTCGTACTTGCCCTATTATGGTCATGGCCGCATATGCCCAATTATGGTAACAACTGTACATGTCCTATTATAGTATGATTCCTTATATAGGCATGCTCTTTCACCTACATCGGTCCCAGCTAGTACACAACGAGCTCTGAGGGCTGAACTTTATCTATCCTGTGGTTTCGAATACAGCAGGGTTCTTCCAAACACAGGCCCACACTATACTCATTAATTATGCATGGCTCTCTAAGAATACACCACCGGCATAATATGTATGTACAAAGTTCACCCCTGACGTCTTCCTCATGTCCAATACAAACCATACTGAGGACCGAGACTCTTCAGGGTATAAATATACCACATCTTGCCCTGGTAAGACAGAGGGAACCGAGACTTCCATGCTGACACACTTACCAGAGACGCTGAGGCTCCTGCATGCAGTCGCCCAAGCTGACAGTGGTCTGACACAACCCGGACGGGGTGTCCAACTCGAGACCAGGACGGGGTCCCACACTCTCTCTATTCAAGGTATGGGGGTTCGACTAAATCCTAGGAGGATTCTTGGCTCTTAGCTTCTAAGACCTACACACATATGCTAGGTACACACAAGTACATCTAGGTAGGCATCGTAGGAGTACGCGCACTTGCATAATGCTTTTATATTCACGTATGTATCCATGACTATTGCAATATGGTAGAACTGTTCTATCCCTTTGCTTTTATCATACTGCTGATAATATATCTCTGCTATTGTCTGCTGGTTACCGCAGCACATATATTTTACACTAGAATAACAACTGTTCAATAAATACTTATTGAAACGCCCGACTGTTTATTCTGTGTAACTCTCTGAGACAAACCGAACAGATGAGCACGAGTGACTGAGCGAAAGGTAGCACATTGTTTCCACGATTCTGAGGGAGTCAGGGTTGTCATGATCTAAGGTTGCCAGAAACTAATCTCTCCCCGATAAGAGGAGACACTAGTGGCACTGCGAGCTAGCTAATGCAAACCAGGCTAACATATACGGTGGGGGTGCACGGAGTCAGTCTGCCACCAAGCCCGCAGTATATGTTATCCAAACGCGCAGATCCTGCAGGGGTACTATAGGAGCTACACGACAGAGATTCTCCTGACTTTCTTCCTTGGCCACCCAGCCTGATATCACTTGCTTGTTAGCAAGACCTACTGGTGCCCAGAGGAATGTATTCCACTGTTGGACATGCATGGTTATATATTTGGGCAGGAGGGATTTGCGAGTGGATGGTTCAACCAGGTTAGGGGTTGAAGTGGAATGAGGGCAGGAGGATATCCTTGCTGTTTTTTCTTTCAGTATGTTGTTGCAGAGCATTATTGTAGTCACACATTATGACACTCTTAAGTTTCCCTTGCTTGTCCAGCCTATCCCTTCACGCTGCCAAGGCGACCATGGCAGCGTCACACACTGGGATGACAACCCTTCGATGACTCACCTGGAATATTCGTGGATTGAATGACAAACGCAAGGCTTGGCTGGTCTTTTCTTATCTCCACAGGCCTCATATTGACATTTGTTACTTACAAGAAATACATCTGACCAACGCTACGCAGCCCCGACTGAAAACTGGTTGGTCAGCGGAAACTGATGTAGGTGTCTATTCCACGGAGTGACTATTCTTATCTTACACTTCCATCCCTTTGCAATGAACAAGGCAGGTATGTCATTATACATAGTACGCTGCAGGGCCACCCCATCATGTTGACTGTCCCGACCTATTTGTAGAAATTTGGCAGAAAGTTTGTAGGGCGGTGCCTGTAATTATATTATAGAGTGGAGACCTCAATGTAATACTAAATCCCCATCTCAATAGGTCTAGCGATTCTAGATGCCCACATCCGAATACCGTTGCTGGGCGCCATCTACTCATGAGAATGTGGCTGCCCGGCTCCATCTACTCATGAGAGAATATCATCTGGTAGATTTATGGAGATTAAAACATTTCCTTGCCAGAGGGGGCACTTGCATAGGCACAGTGTAGGGCACCTGGTCTTGGATCGACCTTTGGATAATTACCAGAGACACAGACTCATGGACTGTTACAACTGAACAACTCCCTCGAACACTCTCTGATCACGCCTGTCACTCTTGGAGATACCTCTCCCTAACACGTGAGACCAGGCATACACCTATAGACACCCCAAGAATCCTTTTTGCCATTATGGGCCAGATGTACGACCATTGGATTTAGCGCCTCGCAATTTGCGCCAAATTGCGAGTCACAAATTGCGAGGCGCTAAATCCAATATACAACAATGTCAGAGACACTGTTAGTGATTCCCAATGTGGTCGCAAAATGCGAGGCTCATCAATATTCATGAGCCACTCGCAATTTACGACCCCATTGGGAATGGCCAGCCTCACAGGAATGGTGGCCTGCTAGGGTCAGCAGACCACCATGTCTGTGACTGCTTTTCAATAAAGCAGTTTTTTTTAAAATGCAGCCCGTTTTCCTTAAAGAAAAATGGGATGCATTTAAAAAAAAAAAAAAAAAACATTTTCATTTATTTTTTTAATGGCAGGTAGTGGTCCCTGGGACCATTGCCTGCTCTTAAAAAATATTTCCCCCTGCATTCCCAAAGGGGAAGGGGTCCCCTGCGTTTGCGAGTGCTTTACCACGCTTCTGAGAAGGGTGGTAAACTGCGACTGTTTTGCGACCGCAATTGCGGTCGTAAAAAAGTCATACATACCTGGAGGACTCGTTATTAGGAAGGGAGGCCCTCGGAACGCCCCTTCCTAATAGCGACTCGCTATACCTATTTTGCTAGTCACAAATAATTTGCGACTCGCAAAATGGGAATAGTACATGGCCAACTCGTTTTTTGCGGGTGCAAAGGGGTCTGAAACCCCTCTGCGACCGCAAAAAACGGTCGTACATCTGGCCCTATATGTTTTGAGATGAGATTAGGACTGCTACTGTGGAGCACTTTGCCCATAACTCCACATCCGTGTCCTCAGCATCCACATTGTGGGTGATAATTAAGGTGGTGATACATTGCGCATGCATAGCCAAGCAGGCTAGAGTGAGGTGCCATTATCACTATGCTGGCCAAACTCACTTTTTATACAACAACTCAGCTGGTCAAACTCTAAAGAGACATTTGTACATTAAAATGAGCTATTTATATATCGGGAGACACTACCATCCTGGCTGCGATTAGGCAGAAAATCAACAAAGATGCCAAAACATGCCCCTACCAGGTTGACTATCTGAAGATCAAAAGCAAGATTACTGTCAAAACAGATTCCTAGGATTTTGATCTTGGATTTGATCTCTCACGTACAATTAAAGTGTTTTTGTGTATAAATTATGAGCAACTCTCTATGAACTACGGGCTATTGTTTTGTAATTTTTATCCTCACATTTGTAACTGTTTTTAATCTGATTTTATTTAATTATTTAATAGTCTGTGTTAATTACTGATGAATTTGTTTGTGTAAAATATTTTTTATGCCAGTTTTTCACCAGCAAAATAAAGTTATGTGACTATGATCTTGGATTTCGGGGTAGGTATAGGTCCCAGGGCATCTGGCCACTATACGGTAGACCAGATGGTGGGCTGTTTAAGACAACCGCGGTCCATCCACTCAGCTACACTTACTAGACAATTCCTGAAATTGGTTGCAGGTCGGCCTTCATTGTGACTTAGGAAGAAAATTAACTGGGTGTCATTAACATAGGACACGATTTTGACACTGAAGCCCTCCATCACATCCGGAAAGAAGGTGTAGATCTATTCTATTTTGTCAGAAAAGAACTGAGCAAATTGATTGCAAATATTCTCAGAAGAGTTAGTAACTGCAGAGATACGCTCCAGAGAAGAGAGGGTTTAACTAACCTGAAAATCTCCCATGGAGAGTTCTTGGAGAGCTCAACCTTTTGGATAAAAAACTGACTTTGTGTATGTTGGATTAAGACATGATATTCTTTTAAGGCCTTGCGATAGACCTCTTTATCTGTAGAGTTGTAGTTTTTACGCCATATGCGTTCAAGACCTTTACAAGACTTCTTCTACAGGTGTAGCTCCTCACTGAACCACACAGCCGATGGCTTTAAGCCAACTTGAGTGCTCTTTTTTACAGGTGCAATGTCGTCCAGAGCCTGATGATTCCAAGTATCCACCTGCAAATTTGCTAGGTGGGTCTCCTCAAAGAGCAAGGGGCATTTGGAATTCGTTTTTTGACACCTTAGCACAATTCCCTGTTTTATGAGGCAGATCCGTCACCATCGTGGTAACTGGAACCACCATAGAGACATGGAAAGGTGTAACTGAATGGTTGGACCATATCACTGGTATTGGATGCGCTGCAGTGATATGAGTTGAATTCGAAAACAGAGGGTCCAGAATGTGACCCCTTGTATGTGTTAAAGCCTGAACCAGTTGTAAACACTGAGGGGCATATTAGCAATGCCTGGCGATAATTATCGCAAAGCGCAATTAGCGCTTGGATAATTATCGCCAGGCATCGCCGGTTTCTATCGCGGAGTTAGCGTGCAATCAGCAATGCTAATCTCCAAAGCGATAGAAACCTTGAGAACAGTGTGAATATCGCCTGAAAACAGGCGATATTCACACTGTTCCCCAGTTCTACTTGCTGATAGTGCGAGGGGGACTTAGCCATGTAATCCACCTCTCATTGGATTACATGGCTAAGTCAGGGTGGGACCAGGTGTTAGCAAACCAGCGCT
Organism: Calotriton arnoldi; assembly: GCA_963921515.1. Taxonomy (NCBI): domain Eukaryota; kingdom Metazoa; phylum Chordata; class Amphibia; order Caudata; family Salamandridae; genus Calotriton; species Calotriton arnoldi. The sequence goes on along the minus strand of CAWUFW010000829.1, from coordinate 252,115 downwards.
AAACATGTTTAGCGCTGGTTCGCTAATCACCGCCCCTGCCTCGCTGATAGGCGTTAGCGACCTCAGCGACTGTTTCCAGTCGCTGTTAGGTGGGGAACGCCTACTTTGCATGCCATTAGCGATAAATATCGCTGGCATGCAAAGCGGCACCCAACCCGGTCGCTATCGCCTACAAACTGTCGCTAACAGCAGTTAGCGACAGCTTGTTGATAAGGCGATAATATTATCGCCGCTTTAGCGGGAAAAAGTCCCGCTAAAGTGGCGATAATCGCCTTGCTAATATGCCCCTGAAGCATTTTGAGATCTTCGATAAGGGAATCTGCCACATGACATGTGGGGTCTTCAAAGTGCAGGTTCAGATCGCCTAAAATAAGAAAATTGAAGTAGCGCAAGGCATAAGTCGGCACATAGTCTGCCAGAGCAGTAGCAAAAGGTGCACAGGACCAGGCGGACGGGAAATCAATAAACCAGGTAGCGTACATTGACTAGAGAGGGTCAGTGATAAGAAAGCTGACTCACAGCCAGTAATCTCCACTCCTGCCAAAGTGCAAGAAAGATGTTGTTTAAAAACTACCGCAATACCGCAACCCCTTTTGACTGGTCTATCCCTTCTCAAGATTGCATAGTTTTCTGGAATGGCCTCCAGAATGTCAGGGGCTGATGAAGCCATAAGCCATGTTTCAACCAGGAACAGTACCTCTGGTTTCTGATACAGTAGGAGGTCATTTATTTCCAATTTGTGTTTAGGGAGTGAGCGGCATTTAAGCACATAGCACTGATCAGAACTATAGAGGCAGGGAGCAGAGATGTTATTAGTTAACATCATGGGATTGGCTTGTGAAAACAAAACCGCACCTACTGCAACTCGTAAAACCTTCAGTGATTTCAATGGAGTGTTTACAGCGTTCCTCGGTCTTAGGAGCCAAGTGAATAATTTCTTCAATTGTATAATGCATATTCCCTGGTTTCAAACCCACAGGGGGACTGACCCCTGGAGCTGTTTGGGCGCAGAGGGGCACAGGCGGGCTTGCCTTTGGTGCGCCTTCAGCGAGCCAGTGGCGGGTTCATGCTGCTGCCAGGGTATTTTTTTTTTTTGCAGAGTTTTATATAGCGCGAACTTGATCCGCAACCGAATCGGGTATCAGAGCGCTTTACATAGCACCAGTTACGTTACATGAGGACACACATTCATTTTTGTTAGGCACGGGGAGATTAAGTGATTTGCCCAGAATCACAGGATGTTCAGCGTCATTACCGAGACTCGAACCCAGTTCCCCAGGTCCGAGGTCGAACGCCCTAGCCGTTAGGCCAACTCAACTCCTCTACCCTGTTAAGTAGCCATTCTCCCAGAGGGAGTGGAAGACGAAGCAAAAAGAGAGGAAGGGCAACCAAAAACAACCGGAGCCCCGTAGCTTACCACCAACCTGGCAGGCTACCCTCCCAGGTGGAGGTCCAGGAAGATAACAGTCAGATAGCAAAAACAAATAAGGCAAAATAAAGTGAATACAGGAAAACATAAAATGATTAAAAACCAGCAGGGCCTGAGCCTGAAATGGCCACCAACTGGGACAGGAGCCAGGCACCTCCCAGTGCCTAATGCGCTTACAAGGAACACAAACTGGTGCGATCAGGGGAGCAGTTGGGAACCACTCAATTCACCTTACGGTGAGGAATCTGCCCATCTATGCTGCTGCCAGGGTTAAGTAGCCGGTCTCCCAGAGAGAGTGGCTGACGAAGCAAAAAGAGAGGAAGAGCAATCAAATACAACCAGAGCCCCGTAGCTTCCCACCAACCTGGCAGGCTACCCTCTCAGGCGGAGGTCCAGGAAAATAACAGTCAGATAGCTAAAACAAATAAAACAAAAGAAAAGTGAATGAAGGAAAACATAAAATGATTAAAAACCGATGGGGCCTGACCCTAAAATGGCCACCAACCAGGGAAAGAGCCAGGCACCCCCCAATACCAAATGCGCCTACAAGGAACACTGTCCTTCAAGCGTATCTTGCATAGACAGGAACCGCTATGATACCAGTTCCTGTAAATGTAGAGAGTTGTCTACAGGGCCACAATTTGGTGGACGGAGATCCATCAGGATGACAGAGGTATTGTCCTCTGCTATCCTGATGGAGTCAGCTCCGTACTAGAAACAAGCCCATAGATTTCTTCCTTCTGTCATAGACAGCTTTAACACGGTAAACAGCTTTAACTAGTCTTGCAAAGATTCTAATCATCTTTATCATTAGTCGCCTATGCAGGTAAACGTAAAGGAGTAGGAGTATTTGTGGAGCACAAGACTGCTCCATAAAGGGCCTCTCAAGGTGCTATATCTTGGCCCATGCAGGAATGGAGTGGCATTTTGTGCCATGTCTATCAAATATCTTGAAAACATTCAAACATTTGGAACCTTTAGACCTATAAGTTGGTGCCTGCATCTAAGCTAGTTTTAGCACTAAGGGTTCATATCGTACAATCTCATGTTTTGGGACTAAAAAGTGTTTATCATTATTATGTACAAACCCCTTTTTATAAGGTAAAAATTATTTTGATTAGTAAAAGGACTTTAGCAATTGTTTCTGAATTTCAAACGGAAAGGTATATGAAAGGTGTTTCCTTCCTCCCCTTTCCAATTCGGAAAGGAGTTTATTGATTGTTTGTGACTGCAGATGCTGTTGCAAACCATTGATGAGCTAACAACCCTGTAATTGGGGTGGTAACTAATTTGCAAAGGGGAAAGGGCCCCCCCTAGGACCTCTTTCCCTTTGAGAATCATGTTGGCAGCCTCAGGGTGGAGCAGTTTTCCAAAACTGAAAACTTTTATTTTTTAATCAGCACTGGTTCCATTAAGGATTATGGACTGTTTTGGAAAAATGTTTTTCTATTTTGGAATGTAGGCAAATAGATGATGGTGTACTGTCACTTGCAGGACACCCTCTCTGTGATTACAGCCAATCACAAGGAGTCACAAATTGGAACCTGCCTAATGAATATTAGTTATGCAGGTCGCTCTGCAACCCCTCTACAATTCAGTATTTTTTTAACTGACCAAACAGTACATATGTTGGTTTGCAAAATACTATTCCATTCGTAAAATGTATATGCGGAATATGCGACCACTTTTTGCTAATGAAATAATAATACATCAGGATCCAAATTTTCATAAAGAGATGGACACAAGTTGTGTTCACTCCGTGTTTGCAGTTCTACCTGGTGCAAGTACCTGTTGAAATCTGCACAAGGCATCATAAAACTAAATCTAAGCTCTTTAGACATCAGCCAGGTAAATAGTAAAGTTCCTCCGCTATTTACATGGCTACGGCCCAAATTTCTTTCCAAGTTATTTACAAGGCCACGGGCAATACAGTACATCGTTTCTGCTATTTAGTCAGCTGCCAGGTAAATATTGAAATGCATTAGCTGCTTGCCAGGCTACTTGTCACATATTATATGATGTCTCCTATTATCCATCAGCCACATAAATATTTAACTTTATTTGCATGGCTCATGGCCTAACTGTACATGTCTGCTGTCTTGCCAGCAGCTGGGTACTGAGTGAAGTTTTGTTTGTTTGACTGCTGCCCAAATAGTACAAAACATCTGCTATTTAGACAGTGAGCAGGTAAATAGCGAAGTTTCCTTGTTATTTGCACGCCTACTGGCCATACAGTGCAGAATCTCTACTATTTAGCCAGGTAAATCGTGAAGCTTTCCTGCATTTGTGCAGTCACCAGCCGAACAGTGAAAAATCTCTACTATTTAGCCAGGGGCCGGGTAAATAGTGAAGTTTCTCTGCTACTTTCAAGGATGACGCCCAAATAGTAAACAGTTTCTCCTATTTAGCCAGCTGTAGGGTAAACAGCTAAGAAAATTCCCTATTTACCGAGCGTCCGGGTAAACAGCCGCTGCCATATTATTATCCTGCTAAGTTCCCACAAGCATGTTCTTTAATGCTGAATTCAGTAAGCTGTGTCCTCAAGGCTGAATCAGATCAGAAGAAAGACATTCACTCAGAGCCATCCTAGAGCTGCAGATGAATATCTCAACACATTGTACAAGTAAGAGTGTCCTCTGACATAGTAACTGTGATACACAGATGGATGCTGTCTCTTTCATAAACAATTATTGAATAACGTATCCCTGAAAGACTGTCTTATAAAGAGAAAGAAAAGTGGACACTTCTCTACAGATATTTCAAAGTGAAGCATGCACATAAAAGGGCTCCTCCAGTAATCAACTCTCCGAAGGGCAAGAGAAAACGGTGAGCTGAGTTGGAGTGCTCCAAGATCTTACTCTCTCTGTATTTCATGTCGGCAATGCAGTCGGGTGGGAATGTATTTCAAGATGTAAAGAAGACTCTTCAGCTGTAAACAATGCTTGAGATACCTGGCATAGGTACGAGTATAGGGTTTGGGCAAGATGTATGTATGTACATTTATAAGGTGCTTACATCTCTGGACAACAATAGAGGGCTTAACAATGGTGGGTCACTAGTGAAGAATATAGTGATATACTGAGGTAAACAACAGGTAATTTTAGTGTGATGGGGGTAGAGCTCTTTTAAGAGATTAAATGTTGCCTCCAACCAGCACAGAGACCCTGATCAACTCCCGACTAGCGCTTCCCCTCGGATTACCTAGTCACCTCTCCTAGAAACCTGGGGACTTGTCTCGAGCAACTATAAAATGCAAACTGTACATACGTGTCCTCTATCCTTTATATATCCTGCACCCTGCCCCTTTTTATCTTTTGTATATTATTGTGATTCCAAGCCTATTGTACATTTCTATGATTCCTGTAAAGCGCTCTGATACACTAACGGGTCAAGTTCGCGCTCTATAAAACACAAAAATAAAAATAAAGAGATGAGATTTAGGATTTGTCCTGAATTGCAGGAGACTTGGGGCCATTCTGATATTACTGGTAATACTGTTCAAGATCCTGGAGGAGGCATTTCTACCTGTGTCTTTCCTTTCTTGCAGCTTCCTGTCCAATCTAGGAATGCCGTGGTTCATAGTGTGGCAGGCTCTGCCAGGAGAATTATATTTATGGGCCAGATAAGTCTGAATGTGGGTTCTGAAGCACTTTCAATTGTATAGTGTTGGAACCTTTGTATAGTGTGTCATGGCCCCTTCAGGGGCCCTTCTATAGATTTGGATAATTTGATAGAAGCAGTTGGTTTGTTTTGCTTTTCTAAATCTAACAATCCTAAATGATTTTAAGTCATGGTTTGATAACCCTGTAGGTGTCAAGAGACAGTTTAAAGAGTCTCCTGAGAATTACAATGTATTTTTTAAAGCTGCCCGCACTAAAGGTCACCTGTCTGTCTGACTATACATTTTTAACATGCAATGAATTCACAGTAGGCAACTCAGTCACACTGATTTGGTCGGACTATTTAGCTATATCCTTTCTGTTAACTATTGCCTTATATGCAAGAAATCTTGTTTCTGACATCCCCCTAAAAAAGGGATCTTTAAACATGCATCACTCAAGTTACTAGCATAAAGATCACAAATGTAATTGTTCCATTCATCTTCCTTAATTGGAATTTAAAGAGATTTTATTCTACAACCACAGCAGTTAGAAATGATCTCCCTAAATCTCTCTATGTCCTTACGAGAGGCACCTACTTTTAGCTCAAACCGTTTATGATCATACCCCTTCTTCTTGGGAGCAATTTTTAATCTCTGGCTTCATCTTTTCAGGAGATTAATAAAAAAAGACATGATTTGACTTCTCAATAGTCTATTCATCTCCCTATTTAGGTGGCCAAAAGGATTATAATGTGGTCTCCTTGGGGAAACTAGCTTGTTTGATTTTGGTTTAGCCACCAGGGACTTCATATAGCTTTTGTATTTAAATAGGGGCTCTCAGTACAGAAAATGGGAGTCCGCAGTTAATGTAGTCAAAGATTCTTTCACTTTAGCAGTTAGCTTTGTATTCCAAGGAGTTCTACCTATGATTTAGTAAATCTTACTGTCGTTTCTTTGAGGTTCCAGGACCCTACTCCCTTTTGACTTAAATTGATCATAAAGGAGAGTGCTTTAAGATCGCTTAGGGAATCATCAATGACATTCACATCACAATCATACCAAAAATAGCAAAGGGACAACCACATAGTCAATGAGTGAACAGCAAACAGTAGATTCAAGTGTAAAATATGCGGGAATATCATTCTCAATTCTTCCATTGACTATTCGGGATTACTTTTATCTTGGCACTTTCAAATGGAGAACTTTCATTGTCTTTCAAATGTCTTTTTAAAAGTTTTGCAATTGGAAGGGAAGATTTTTTATGCTACAACTTTGTCCTCATTTGCAAATAACCTAAGGGCAACCTTTGGCATTAAAGTCGCCTACCAATATTATATATTTACATTCCCTTAACCCCCTAATGCCAGAGATAAAGGAGAACATTTTGGTTACTTGCCATGCACCGAGTCTGGGGGAATATATGCTTTCACCACCAAAAGCGACTCGTTGGTGTCTTGATGTCCCTCCAGGTTTATTTTTATGGCAAGGATTACATTCAAATGTTGGGCGAAATGACTGCAAGTCAATTGTAATTATTGCTCAAAAGAATTGCAAGACCCCACTTGCATGCCCCCTCCTGGAGGGGATTGCGACGCAGCTTAAAACAAAGTACCCTCCTAGCACAAAACTGTTAGTTGACCAGGTTTCCTGGGTGCTTATTATATTGTACGGCAGACTGTAAAGAAACACCACTTTATTACTATCACTCAAGGGTCCTGCTGCAGTCTACAAGACCACTTTTAGGCTATTACTAGGTGTGTCTATTGCTGTTGAACCCCTGGTACCCTTTTGAATTAAGAACACCTGCTATCCAGTGCCAACGCCCTGTCTCATCTTCTGTATCCAGAGTGTTCCACTGCCCCCCCCTTTTCCTGGCAGAGATACACTCCTACCCTCTTTACCAGAGACACCAGCCGATTTGTTAGATTCTCATTTAGCATAGATTCCAGTGACTGTGATACCATCGGGTATGAAGGCCAAAACATGTCACCAAGAGTTTTTGGAGAGGAGACTCTGCTATCCTTCTCCTCCTGAAGGGAAATTACATCGATGCCTCAACAGCGTAGCGTGTCACAATTTCGTAGGATTAAATTTGATACCACTTTTGAGTTGAAAATGACCCTGCCCTGCTCTATGTCCATGAGTTCTCGATTTGCAGAAGGCAAATAACACTTATTTGAACCATCCGTAATTCATCAATATTAGTAAAGCAACCCAAGATTTCTTGGTCAAGATCACAAAAATATTCCAACGAAAGAGGCCCATTTAAAACATTACACAAGGTGTTAGCCCCCATTTTTTCTCAACTATTAAATAAATTGTCCCCCAAATTGGAGAAAAATATCTTAGCTTGTTGATTCAGGGGGACAGAGGAGACAACTGGTGTAAGATCTCCATCTGGAGAGGCCAGGATATCCCCAGCCTGTTGTGGGGAGGAAACAACCACCCTTTCCAACATTGGAACATTGTCTTCTTTCTCAACTTCCACACCAGGATTGTCATTCAAGTTGAAGCGAAGTATTTTGCACATTTTCTGCAGATTCTACATTGTCCTACGTTGTTTTTTTATTCCTCTTGTTCTTTTCTTTTGTTGCACCTTTTACTCCTGAGAATTTTCTTTCCTCCTGGTTTTGGAGACACAGAGACTTTTTATCCAGAAAAGTTAGGAAGAGAGGCATACTCATTACACCCTTACTAGGGAGGGAGGAGGGCCCAGTGGCTGATTCCATTGACAAAGGCTCAAAGAGATTTTTCAGGGAGAAGAACAGCTCATTCTCCTTTCAAATGGTGCTTGTTCTTCCTTTTCTGACAATGCAGAGAACTAGCTTGTGATCCAATCTCCTTGAATCGAGGGTTTAACAGGGGTACCCTACCTGAATTACCATGTTGGACAACCTATTGTGGCGCGACAGGAAAAGATCCCATACCACTTTCTCTATTTGGGAGTGGGGGTGGAGAGGTAGTATTATCCGATGATACCCTTTTATCTTGGGTCAAGGACTTTCATATGGCCAGGAGAGAGTTGAAAATATGATTTGAATTGTTGACAGATTTTTTTCAAGAGAGCCGTGTAGAGGGCAGAATTCTCTCTAAACACTGCAATGATTCAGAGTACTGTACGGGTGAATGTAGATTTAACTCCAATGATTGAGTATCAGACGTCCTTGAAGTGGTAAAGAGATTCTCACTAGCAGTACTGCTAAAGAGCTGCATCCTAGGTTGCAGGATGTGGCCCTGGGGAGTGCCTGCCCTGCAGAGGCTGCTATTGATATGTGATGCTGCTGCTTAAGGTCAATAACTAGGTCCAGGAGAGTAGAGGCTCCTGTGGGAGGTGCTTGTTCCATGATCTCAAGGCTCTTGAAGTGCATGCACACACCCTCGCCATCGGATAGCTCTTTGAGAAGATATAATCTCTGGAGCAGCATCAGGAGTTACCTCCATTGCAACCATAGCTTTGTCCACAGCATCCAGTTTAAGAAAGAAAGTTGAAATTGAGTTAAAATCCTTCAAAGCATTTAAAAGCATTTCTTTCTCAATGTCATTGTCTTATATGCTTGAACACAGGCTAACCTGAACAGGCAGGGAAACCAGACACGAAAAGCAGACAGATGGGAGGGTACAGGACTGAGTGGTCGGTGATTCAAAAGGTTGAAAATGGCCAGGTGACTGAGTGCTCCTAGTGCAAGATTTCCAACCAGATCAAACTGGAGTGAGCGGACATGCTAGGGGACTTATCTGCTGTGACGTCCTTGAAAAGGAAGAGCGCAGTGTGATGTCTGGCTGTCCGTACTCCAAGTGCACTGCGGAGATAATGGGGTCTCCGGAGTTTGAATCTATACCCTTTGTGCAGCCTAAAGGATGTCGAGGCAGGGTCAAAGAGACGCCAGGAAATCATCAGCCAGGTTGCGACAGAGCACACAAAGAGAACAGTTAGTTTCTGGTCAGCTACTAGCGGAGCCATAGGTTGCACTCGGGCCACCATCCAAACACCCCCTAAAGTCCTAGGTCTGTCTCTGCACTAAACCCACAACCAGCGCCCCCGCACCTACCCAGACTCCTCTGTTTCCTCCGCTGCTGTGTCACCGGCTGAGCAGCACAAGGGTGGGGGGAGAGGCCACCGCGGTGAGGGGACCTGCTCTGGCTTCTAAGGGGGGGCTGCTCCAGAACATGACCGGCTAGGCAGGGGCACCCAGGCGGCTCCCACAGTCCGTGGAAGACAGGTAAAGCTGGGGGTCTCGTCCATGCTCTGGATGTGCAGCGTTTACCGGCCCAAAATTTCACAGGGCGGAAAAGGAGGTGACTAGAAACGCAGACCAGAGGCTGCAACGAGGCACCACGTTGCCCACACAGTAAAAATACTGAAAATTGGCTTTGTTTGCTGTATAATTTTGTCAACACTCACATTATTTAGTCGCCCACCGCCACATAATTCTAGTGGTCCTGGATATACTCTGAAAAATACCATTTCAACTACACTCTCTATTGTTTGTGGTTTTTACTTACTGGGGTGGATTCAACGTTACAATCCTGTAAACTGAATTTCAGTGTATACTTTATATCTTCACTGGTTCTCATTTATTGGCTGGTGTGAGCAGGAGGTAAAGCTGTTCTCATATGAACAATATTTCACTGTAAGTAAAAGCATTTTCCAGAGTGCTATAAGGTCTGTGTAGGTAGGAAAAGCCCCATGGTATTCATAACTACTGTAAAAGGATTGGAGCACATGCAACTATCAATGAAAACAATACAAGCTGTTGAATGGGAATTACTACTTAAGATTACTCTTGGCAGCCTTCTAGCTCATCACTTGGTGTTCATTATATCATTATAGATAGCAGCCAACCATATGCAAATCCTTCTAATGCTCAGACGGCGCCATAAACCCCCCAGACTTTGATGGATCTATCTGTTGAGGTGCAGCATGATTCTGAGGCACAGCCATATGGCCAATATCTGCCACACCAGGACCACATAGGAATATGCTGCGTTCAATAGTCCTCTGTTCTGATTTCCTCTTGGGGGCGCTGTGAGCTTTACTCTTGTGAATTATATTTCAGTGTATGGTGTCTGTTGTCCATGGTTCTCTTTTAACTATGGGGAAGGAGGAGAGTGATGTGTGAATTCAGTGTATGCTCTTAGTGTTCACCGCCAAATGGGGAAAGTGGCAATACTACTAATGTGAATGTTATGTTTGATATGTACCGGTGTGTGCTCACATCTTCATCATGAGATAATAAACTCCAAAATAGTTTGTGTCTGATATTTCTCTTCTCCCCACAGGAGCGTCAGCCTGTGACCTGGAGAAGGAAAGAGGTAAATTATATGTTAATAAATTACAATATTTCTGAGCTAAATATAAAAACTACTACGATGGATGGGCGCATGAGTCTATAATTGTCAAGTGCAAGCACTTACATTTTAATATGCTTTCACATTGGAAGAAGGAGTACCTTTTAGAGGTGTGAGAAGCTCACATAGTTGGCTTTTGTGTAAAAAATACATGAAATTTCTAAAGAATTTTGCAAGATTAAGCATAATTAAACAAAATGCAAATCTGCCAATTTGCATGAAATTAGACATTGTGTCAATTTTAGATGTGAGGGCGCATTTTGTGCTAATAAAAGAGTGCAAAAAAAAAGCACCAGGAACAACACCCATTATGTTCTGTTGTTCCTGTGTGTTCGCTGTGTATTTTTTTTACCAGGAATGGCATTACAACTTACATGATGTGGCATCAAAAAACAAAGAGAAGGATGGAATGCTTGAATTAATTAAAACAGCTGGAACTGCCAGGGTAGGACCTTCCTGACCCACAAAACAAGCAACCCAGGTCCTGTTTGGCCGTTACCTTGTCTGGGCATACCCATCAAACTTAGGGCATCAAAATCACAGTGGTGGATGGAATGATTGAATTGATATCAGCTACTCGTGATCGCCCTGGGCCGCATCCCAATCCCTCATTTCTCGCTCACCATGTCACCTCATTTTGTATCCAGCCATATGCAAATCAGTCATGACCCTGCTCCAGTCAGAACTCTTTGAACTGGAAAACAAGGACCCCAGGACCAGTTTCCCCCTTATCATGGGCTCATCAGCCAAGTATAGCATGATTCCAGTGACACAGTGAGCATGGAACCATCTCTGGGCATACCTGTTGCACTCAAGTCATCATAAAACAAAGTGATATATGGAATGCTTGAATTCATGCCATTTACTAGCGATCACACTCAGCCACATCCCAATCCATCATTTTTCACCCACTATGCCACCTTAGTTTGGACTCAGCCATGTGCAAATCACTCTTAGCCTTACTCCGATCACAAAAGTCCAGCCTGAACTACCAGGCCCGGACCACCCTGAATAAGAAAACATGCTACCCAGAGCCAGCTGTTCCATTATTATGGGCACCTCAGCTAGGTATAACTTGATTTCAGTGGCACAGTGAGCATGGGACCCACATCTGGACACACCCATCAAAAAATAAAGTGATGGATGAAATGCTTGAATTAATGCCAGCCACTGATGATCCCTCTGGTCTGCATCCCAATCTTTTGTTTTTCACCAACCATGCCACCTCAGTTTGAAGCCAGGCATGTGCAAATCCGTCTTGACCCTATTCAAATCAGACCAGAACCAGAAAACAAGCTACTCAGGACCAGTTTCATTTTTATCATGGGCTCATCAGCCAGGTATGGCTCGATTTTGGTGGCATGGTGAGCACAGGAACCACATCTGGGCAGACCGGTCAAACTTAGGGCATCAAAAAACAAAGTGATAGATGGAATGCTTGAATTGATATCAGCCACTCACGAACGCTCTGGGCCACATCCCAATCCATTGTTTCTCGCTCACCATGCCTCCTCTGTTTGGACCCAAATCAGTCTTGACCCTGCTCCAATCTGAACAGTCCAGTCTGAACTGCCCATTGATGGAGTGTGGGTGTCTGCGTTGGCTGCGTTGGCTCAGGGAGAGAGCAGGAATGCGTTTTATCTTAGCAGATATGGCGCATTCATGTACGCTCCCTCTCACACAACATAGCGCAGCAATGGTGTCTTCCTGTGTTGCGTTGTGTGACTTGTTAAACAAGCATTTGCAATGCAATAGGTCTCGCATTTGCAAGAGTTTGAGTTACTGGAATTGTAAATGACAATTCCTTTTGTTTTGAAAACCTGCAAGCGGTGCCTAATCACACACTTTTAACTTATAGTCCTTGCTTACAAAAAGCAAAACTGGCAGTAACCTTCTGTAAAGCAATACCTATTGTATTGCACATGCTTGTTATAGAGCCTGTAATGCTTTAAAAATTGCCAAGTTGAATTTGCAGCATCAACAGTTTAAATCTGGAAACACATATATTATACCTGCTGTAACTGATCAAGCAGCAGCTGGCAAAACACTGCTACTTTGCCCACTTTACCTAGGTCTTGACCCTGCAAGACCCTCCCCCCTACTCTTGCAGTTGCAACCCCTTGTGGGTCGCTCAGCTCCAAGCACTTTGAAGTCACAATAATAGAATGCAGCACTCTACAAAAACCATCAAGACACAAATAATAGAAAAAAAAAGCGTTCCCTCTGGCAGGCGTAGTTTTGCTCTATTCACCCTGGTGCCAACCAAGAAAAGTTTGGGATGGCACTAGAAAGGTGCAAAGCTTTGGCCATACAACTTTTTTTTTAATAAAAAAAGCGCCTCATACCCCACATCTGCGGTTCCAAGAACTGTACATACGTGATTATGTTGTGTGTATTTGTGTGCCAATTACCAACATTTCTATGGCCACGGAGTACAGATATTACTCATTTAATGGTACACAATACACAGCACCACACTGCAGGAACCCAAGAGGGTGGGGAGGCGCGTAGGGATTGGTGGGTGAACGGCTGCAGCACTTATGTGCAGGTGGCATGAACACATAAGATTCACAAGCCATGGGCACAGCAGCAATCTTAATTTCACAATCCCGAACTAAGGAGACGTACTAAATAATGTACTTAATTATGTGTTTTTCTCAAGTCAGCAACTACTTTGAAAAACTTGCAACAGCAAGGGCGGGAGGCAGGGCTAAAAGAATTGTCTTTGAATGCTATTAAACGGCACATTTGGCAGACGGGAGTGTTTGAGGAGGGACCAGGACACACTACAACGGCAGCTATATTTGTGATCTGCCTTTTGTCTTCTTTGGGAGCCACAGACAGCACATCTTGTCTTTGTTCTTGAAGTGCACAGCTTTTTCAAACACGTTTTTATGCCGGGGTTAACTCCTTGCAGGTCGGCTGAACTTTTGTCTCAGAGAGCTGCTTCATATAACTTAATTTAGAGACCCACCCTGGCTCTCACCTCAAGCTCGGGGCTCTGTTACCTCACATGCTTTTTGTGAAGACTGTTCACAATTCCACGTTGCCCTGTACAGTGCGTGCCTACTTAAGCCAGCCTTGCTCGTTGGTCAGTACACACTCTATAAGGAGGGCAGACTCCGATGGTGTGTGTGTTCATTTGGTGTAATCCGGGCGCCGATTCTGGTGCAGGAATATGTGCCCCTAGGCTCCAGCTGTTAACACCTTCCTTCAACACATCCGGCATGAAAATAAGCTACAGAACCCGGAGAAGAGGTGTCAGCCCAGCAGCCCCTTTAATAATGTAAAATCAAACTAGAAGCCGCAGAATAAAATGACCTTTTGAAAATGAAGAGAAAAAAAATTAGAACAGCACTGGACTGTAATTTGGCCGCACAGCTTACATTCCTGCATGCTGACCAAGGGACTGTGTAGTGGCTTGGGTCTGGATGGCTCTGTGCTGTGGTGTAGAGGGATAAATCCTGCTCTGGCACCAAAGTCTGCCCAGAGCACACCATGCTGACAGATAAGGCGGCCGTAAAGCATGCGCCGTAGACAAACAGCAACACGAGCAGGAACCAAATAAAACAAAGATACCGTGTTTTTTTTTATTACGTTTTTTGTAGTACGGGGTTTCTAATTCCAAATCCATCATTTATACAAAATACTACAGCCTGATGGATGCAGGGATGTCATAAAAACAACACACACAAACAAATCAAATATAAATAATTTAATGCAACTCACACACGCACAGCTGGAACTGGCTTGTGTTTGGGGGAAGAAGATCAGCGTAATGGTGTTATCAAAGGCAAAGTGAAACAAACCCAATCATGAAACAAATAAAGAGCAGCCTTACTGTCACTGGCCTCGCAGGCTGACAGTGTCCGATTTCACAGCGCTCACGCTCTCTTCTTCGACCTGCGAATGGTTTGTGCAAAGCAGCCTTGAGAAACTGCTGGCAACCCCGCCGCGTTCTTCTGGCCACACATGTTAACAGAGGTCGGAAACGCTGGAGTCTCCGGGACAGCAAACACAGCAAACAGCAGTTGGAAAAACATCAAGCTGTGACGGGATACCCCGCTGAGTACTGGAAGCAGTTAGTTGGGCGAGCCACGTATTTTGTACTTATTATAGGCTGTGCTCTGTGCCTGCCACACGCAAGAGTTGAGAAACGACTTTGAGCCTGAGGCGCTTCCTTAACAGCCCGGGCCTTGCGCTTAATTAAAGAGTCTGTGCCTTCATTTAGCATCACGGCGCCCGCTTCACGCTAGCTGGGTTTCATGAAACATGAAGCGTGGCGGCCGTGAAGCCTGAATTCGTTTGGTGAGAGCGGAGACCAGTGCTTCAGGTGGTGCCAGACAGGAAGCGTTGTCGGTCCTGTGGAGCAAGGCGTCGGGTGAGGGCAGGAAGCTGGCAGATGTGCCAGCGGCGGCAGTGTGCAAACCTCGGGAGCAGCAAAGAAAACAAGTAGTCCCTAAATGAATAGATAACAGCCAGCAGCGGAGCTAAACTGTAGTTGGTCGGTGCTGCTTCCTGCAAAACGGAGGCAAAACGGAAGTGACATATGGGATCAAAAGCCAACCATAAGCCAGATAAGAAGACCAATGCCAGAATCAACCAATGGCAAGCGACAGGAGAAATTACCCTCCATATTTGTGTTTACTATAGGTCTTGCGACAGCGCATGCGCTGTCTACGCGAGACCTAAAATTGTAGGCCTAAATGCATACAGGCTAGGGATAGGAAAAGAAACCTAGTCATTTTAATTGTTCCCAGTTCCTCAGGCTACATACACATAGTCTATAATTTGGGGCAGACAACTCCTGTAGCTTAAAATTGATATTTATATTCCACAGCCGAAGCCCGCTTCACTCTCATAGAGAAAATTCTTGCTGTAGTGCACATGGCCATATTGAAGGAGTGCCCATTGGTGCAGGGGAGGCACATTATCATAGTATCTCCTATTCATACACTGGAAGCGATGACAAAAGCAAGTATACCTAATCTTTGCACTTTATACCTGCAGTGGACAGTAAGGCTGTTCATGAAGGGATAGTTTCTGCCCATGTTGGAATGAGTGCAATATTAACAGTGCTACACCAAAAATACTGATAGCAATATGTACCTAAATAATATAAAATTATATGCAGCAACGTAATATTGCGAACAAACAAAAGTTAACAACAAATATCTTTACATTTTCAAGACCAGCATAGATTCCCCTTTCTGCCTTGATTGCCCCGTTTGGAATAGTTTGACTTGATCATATCATGCCAATCATAGCAGTAAACCAATATGTTAGTTGCAGCTGATTCATGCTCCAGATTCCTGTTTGTTTGACCGCACATAAATGCTAATGCCTGAGCAGTCATAAAAGACTTGAAATGCCTAAAAGCAGTGGGAGCAGTTCATACCTTTCAGACAAATGTTCTGCATTCACAGCTAAAGCATTCATGGATTCCATGGACCTTATTCTCAAAGCTATGTTTACTATTTGTTTGCTTTTCACAAAATATGAGTGTAGTTTTATGTGTAGTTTCTTTATGACTGCTGAGATTGTCCTATCTTTTTTCATAAAGATACTAAATGTAAAACTACACTCGTAGTTTAAAATAAATATTTGTAAATACATATCTTGTTTCCTAGTGGTTTTGGGTGCGTTATTCATTAATGAAAGAGGGGTCTAGTTCCACTGTGTCCCTGAACATATCAGATATTGCATTGATTTGGCACTCCCCAACCTCGAGGATGACATAATCAGAAACCCCAATCTGATTTCTTCCGTTGGGTATTGGATAACGCTGCTGTGTTTATTAGCTAGCCAGATGCCTAGTAGATGAGGATTTACATTTTTATCCTAACTTTAATTTTAGCATTTCTTTTCAGTTCAAGTAAGCTTGATAACATCTTAGGGGCATATTCACAAGGAGCTATCGCCGAATTAACGGCACTTTACCGCAGCCAAAGTCGTGATAAATTTACCCCCCCATTCACAAGCCGGTGTAAACAGCCCACAGCACCAGTTTACCCGCGATAGCAGCCGCAAAAACATCGCCACAGAGGACCCCGCAAATATCGCTAATGAGATGCAGAGTAGGTGTTCCCGTGACAAAAGCCGAGACAACAGCACACCTCAACATTCACAACGACCAGCCACATCCGCGATAAAAACACAAAACAGGCGATAAGGCGCGTTAGCACCAGGAAATCTACACCTGCTCTGACCTGGTGTAAAGTCGGACGGCAGCCAGCACCACAAAAGGGAGCTCAGCCCAGGGCCACAACCGAAGGGCAACAGATGCCATGGAGCCACCCATCATGCGGCCCGGACACCCAAGAGGGCTACAACACCCACCTCCACCACCCCAGGACCCCAACCCACACCCGGAACACCACCCCCCCGGACCACCACAGACGCAGCGCAGACAAAGACAGCGGAACCCCAGGAAACGTACCAGCCACACAGACCCAACATCTAACAATGTCACCGTCCACAACAGGCTGAAAGGGACAACCAACCTACGCATCCTGACCATCATCGCCTACCAGGCCTATGGCAACAACACAGCGGACAACCAACATCCTACCCCACACAAAGCTGATGGCGTGGCTGCACCTGTTGGCCCCTGGGACCCCCCATCCAACACCCGCCAGAGTCGGAGGAGTCTCACAACCAGCCACATCCAAGTCCCCCACACCTGTCCTGGGCATCACCATCACCCTGGTACCCCAGTCCCCATACGTACAACACAATGCGCAGGATCCGCTGGAGAGCAAGCAAGGACCATACCCCATAGCAGGATGCACGCACGTGTTGGGGGCAATACACAGCACACATGTACTACCTGTGCCCCCTGGTGACACAGCACACAATCACCGCAACAGGAAGCACACGTCTCACACCAATGTGCAGGCAACAACAGAACACCGTGGAACACCCAACAATGTCGCCTTCAAATACACAGCCAGTGTGCAGATACCTACATCCTCCGACAGTCCATCATCAACCAGCGTTCCCAGGATGGCAACAAGGGAAATGCACAGCCCCTTGGCAATATACAAATGAACACCCCACCCCACACACCTCAACTCCACAACCATGCAACTCACAACGCTGGCAATGCACATGCCACAAAATCACATACAACAGGCACAACAATATGCCCACCCACCAGACACGACAGAACAACTTACAATGTCCACATGGGCAAGCCCTGAACATGAGCCAGCAATGGCATGGCACCTCAGCCACATAATAGCCGAATGTGGGGAGAGGTGGCAACCAGGCATGTGTGAAGGAAGCAGTAGAACCATGATTGGGAAAGTACACAATGCCAAGAGTGCCGGAGATGTGCTGGACACACCGCAGTATGCAGAACACACCCATATCCATGGCGACATACACCGCTGGTGTATGGAGTGTAGTGGACAGTGGACGCCACCATGTCACCCCAGCCAGTGGGGGACCTCGCGGAAATGTTGCCTGTTACGCCCCCCCCCCTAAGCATCAGCGGAGTGGGATGGCCCGGCGTACGCCACGCCAGCGTAGGGGTGTGAATAAAAAGCACGTGGGCCTGGGCGTGGTCCTCTTCTGGAAAGACCCACGTCTCTGCCAGGGCGGCGCCTCCCACCTCACCACGAGGCCGACGCCATCCTCGTGAGCGGTGTTGCCTGCGATGCCATGCACCTGCCGGACCCCGGCACGCTGGACCACGAACCCGTCAGGCCAGCCCCTGCGCAGCCAGGCCACACTGATCACCTTCCGACACCGGCGTGTGTCAAGGAGGGCCCACCACATGCCGGCACAAGCCCCAAGCCCGAGGCCCGAGACCTTGGCAGCCACCTCAGACCATCACGGCCTCCACGACACCGGCCCGCTTTATTCCTTTTTCGTTGACGTACTCCACTGCCGCCCCCGGCCTACTCTTCGGACCAGTAGGTCCCATATGTGAAACTGTGTCCTGAGTCATGAATGGCAGTGACCCCAAATCCGGGCCAGCGGCCACAGCACCCGACCCCCCCCCGATCAGTGAGGCATAGTTCCATATGGGCATCTTGCGACACGTGGTGCCACTAACCCTGTTCAACGTCATCCGGCTATACGTGGTGCCACTGAACCTGAACAACGCAGGCCGGTGGGGCCATCCAACCTATGCTGGAGACACTCGGTGAATGGGCCGTGCTGACCGCTGCCTCAGGCCTACACCACGGTCAGGTAGGTCACACATTTGGAACTGAGTCTTGATTACACCATGGCAGTGAACATTATTTATGGCAGAGGACAATTCACAATACACCCTCCGATGTGGTGGCAACAAGTCTGTGCATGGCATCACAACCACACGTGTCTGTGGGCATACGCGGACCACTGCCCTCGGCCTATGCTGCGCACGAGTGGGATCACAGATTTGGAGCTGAACATCTGTAATTCATAAGGCAGAATACATTTCTTCGCACGCACGGAGGGGCGTAAGAGGATGACACGTTGCAGTCCGGAGGGAACAGGATCAGCGTCACGGAGGTGATTGAACACTACCGACAACTGCCACTGTGTCACTAACTCTGTGCCTCACGAGCCAACGACCTGTGGCTGTGGGCTACTGCTGATTGCTGCCTCCGGCCTACACTGTGGTCCATTAGGTCACAGAGCCTTGATTTGGCATTCTTGGAGTTCACATCTGTGTACCGGCATCATCGCAGACTGCATCCCCTCACAGCACCTGTGCCACTACGTTTGTTCCCCGACATTCATGGACACTCACTGGTCGTACATTGGTGGCGTTTGAGTCTATGGACTAGGGGCTAGTTTTCATCCTCATGTAGCTGATCCCGAATTGTTGGTGCAAACGAGGGTTGCGCTTTCCACTCCTCCATTTGCTGCTTCCAGATAACATCAGACCTTCCGCATCATGCCCTGGAGGACACCTTCCACTGTCCCCCGAAACCCTCCGCAACATACACCTCGGACATTGATGGGGACCTGCTCAGGTCGCATGGCCCATCTGACCACCGCAAGTCACCGTCCCGTGGCTGGGTGCCTGTGCCGGCCGCAGTGCATCCGGGGTCACTAACTCTGTGCTGCTCAGGCCTGGGACCCCTTCTTCTGAGACATTGAAAGGCCTCTGTAGCGATGGTCTTGGGGTCATCAACGCCATGTGCCTGTGGCCCTGCGCTGTCCGCCTCCTCTGGCCCCAACTGCGGGCCACCAGGGCCCACACATGGCATCGAGTCTTGACCGGCCCGGACGTCGCAACACCGCAGGAGGCACACGCCACCACCGCAAGGACCACCTTCAACCGCCATCTGCCAGAGTCGAAAGGGTGGTCCTGACAGACCTACGGAGTTGCTCAGACCTGTCGTGGATGCCATCATTGGCCTGATACCCTGCTCAGCACTCCAGGTGCCAGTGACTCAGTGCACCGCAAGCCATTGTCCGTTACTGATTGAGTTTTGTGCTGTTGTGAGGTTGCGCAGCAATGTCACCTCATGCAGTGGGGAAGACCTGGGACCATGAGGAGGAGGATGTGTCAAGTGTGCGGACGGGAGAAGGCACAGACAATGGGAGGGCAGGTGGCAACAGCCCCAAGGCCGGAATGCAGACTGGTGGCGGTAGTCAAGCTACACACCTGGATCTAATACTGGGTATATTGTGCTGTGGACTGCGGACGCAACTGTCACCTCAGGCAGTGTGGGAGACCTGGGACGTTGATGAGGAAGTTGATGCAGGTGTAACACACCCCACTGCATCTGCATCAGGACTAACCCGAAGGGACACAATTCTAGCAATTTCTTCACATGAGCGCGCTCTTCTCTAGTGCCCCTACCTCAGTGCACTGCAACTCACGGAACATCCAGACTGAATATTGGGTGACCTCTGGCCTTACTCCGGATCCCTCCATGTTGCTCTGCATTTGACTCTGTTGTGCTGGTGTTTTCTGTTTCCATTACACTGGTGTCCACTTTTCAGGTTGTTGGCAGCACCAAGCACTCCGTGCGGGCTGGCTTATACTCACCCCACACACATCCAGCACATGCGTCACTGTACATGTGGCCCTGCCAATAAAGGGGCAGGGCGCACGTGCCCGTAGCCAGTTCAACATGATATGTGCATGTGTCTCTGTGGAGGTGTGGGTCTCCTTTGTGGGGTGTAGGTGGCCCCTGAAGGGTATTGGACACCCACGTATGTGTTCTAGTTCGCATTCCATGGGTTCGGCAACACCCTCACCTGTTGGGCCACCTCCTTTTGGCGTTCTGCCACCTGGCATTGGGGTGCCATGTGTGGGTGGGTGAAGTGTCATGTGGCAGCCGTGATTGCGGGTGCTTCATGCTGTGTGGTCTGATGCAGGGGCTGGGTTCTCCCCTGAGTAGCTTGTCTGCCCTGGTCCTGGTGGTGGGTTGTGTGGGATGTCCATGGGCTGTTGTAGGGCGTTGGTGTCTGGGCTGTGGTGTTCGTCCTCGGGCATCACTGATGGGTTGTCTGTTCTGACCTGCTGGAGGTGTTGTTTGTCCCTCTGCATTGTGAAGGGGAGGTGCATGTTGGCATTGTGTTGGCACCTTGTTCTTGTCGACATGCAGACTGTGTGACAATGTACATTGTGACTGTTTGGGCGGTGGTGGCTACTTGAGTTGGGACAGTGTACATTTGGCCTACATGGCTGAAATGGGGTTGTAGGGGTAGATGTGCATCTCACAGTTCCCTGCTCTGTCCAATGTGATTGTTCTGTTTCTGCGCCTGGGTGGACCCAGTTGTGTCCCCTGTTCTGCAGTGTGGGTGTTGCACTTTGTGCCACATTGTCATGGTATGTGCTGTGATTGCTATGTGTGTGTGCTGCAGTGTGCCACAGGGATGGGGGACATGTCCCTGGGTAATTGTGGGTGTGCAGTGTGTTACACCTCATTGTGCATGTGTGGCATTGTGCCCATCACCCCCCGTCCCCCCAGTCCCTGTTGGATCCTCACCCTGTTGTTGTTGTGTCAGGTCCTGTCGAGCTGTGTCCCTACTCCTTGCACCCTCTCCCCACTGATGACTGTGGCCTGGGTTTCCTCCTGCTCCTCCTATGGCGCTGGACTGCCACCTCCTGTCGCCGTTGCTGCCTTCCTTTTGGCAGCGGGTTTGTACCTGGTTTAGGTTGGCACGTCCTGCCGGCGCCTCCTGGCCTCCTGGATTGGCCTCCTGGGCACTCCGACTGCATTCCAGGTGGTCTGCTTGTGGGTCAGTTGCTGGTAGTGTTCTGTCGCCTCCGTGGCCTTGGTCTTGTTTTCCTGCGGTCTGCACCCAGTCTTCCTCTCCCTTTTCTCCTTGGCCTTCCCCGAGCCAGTAGTTCCTTGCTGGTGGTCTGTGGGGGTTGTGGGGTTCGCGTTGCCCTCTGCGCTGGGTCAGGGTGCATCCATGTTGCTACGTGCTTTGGCTTGTTTCTGGTGTGTTGTATCTGTGGTTTTTATGGTGCAATTTCCCGCCAGACGCATGGGATTTGCAGGCCTGAGGCTGCTTTTTGCTACTTTTTGTACCGCGATTGGCCTCATCGCATGATTTCTCGCGTTTCGCATTTTTTCGGCGTGGCGTTGATTTTCACGCTGACATTTGACGCGTTATCTGGTGACTATCACATGGTACCGACTTGTCGTGAATTCCACGTTGACACAGGGTTGTTTTTCCGTGATAGGCTGCGTTATTGAAAGTTGCGTCACTCTTGCGGTAGTTATCACACGTTATTGTGAATATACCCCTTAGTGTAGGATTCATATAAGGGTAGGTGGCTGAACAGCATCCATTTACTTTTCTTCATCGAGAAGCATCTGAATATTCCAGGATTTCACAAAAGACACATCTGAGGAATATAGTCTTGGGATACAAGTTACACCTTATTGCTGCTGATGTGAGTGGACATAAGCAATATCTACAGCTATGGCATGCATAAGAAACAAATAGAAGAATGAGACCGAGACAGATCTATGATGAAGGGATGTTCCAGTGGTTATGATTTAAAGTAGTAATATGGGAGTTTATTTCAAAATATGTTTTATGCATCACATTATGAAGGTATCATGTAAGCTAAATGTGCGCACAGGTGCAAAGTTTTTACACAGCCTCTAAGATGGTGCACATGATTGTTGGTCTTGTAATGTAATGTTCCAAATGCAGATTCATTTGCTCTGTTCAATCCTGACTGCCGGATGCTCATTGTGGTGGGACATTTTCAATCTCATCATTTTTAACATCATACCAGTAATTTTTGTGAATAGCTTGAATTTAGAGAATTTCACCTGACCACAGCTGAAAGTTTGCCTTTTACATTTTAGCAATGGAGTATTAAATCTGCACAAGTAACATGTTTGTCGTCCCCATTTCAGACACTCTCCAGCAGGAAAAAGGTATGTGAAATTGCATTGAAGCAAAGGTAGGGCAAGGACAAATCTAGTTGAGATATAGTACTTCTGTTAAAAACTTTTCTGAAGATTGTTACTGCCTGTCTTGCATCATTTGCTTTTGATGAAGTTGAGACCTATATTTTGCTCCAGAGGGACTATTAGATGAACTGTGTTTCCTTTATACAAAAACGTAAGTCCCCTACACAGTGAGCAAAGCAAGGCCCACTCTGCACCGTAACACTAAGCAGCAAGACACACACAAAGGGATTTTACTCAATTTAGACTCTTCGACTTTATCTTGAAAATATTCATGAATGATCATTTTCAAATTCATAAATCATTCGTTGGCTATTTGAGCAGACATATCTGTAAAAAGAATTTCCAAATGATAGTATATCTAAAGAAAGAATTTCCAAATGATAGTAGTTTTTTTGTAAAATAGTTTTAAGGTTTACAAAATCTGAACATTTTGGTTGTTACATATCTTTCAAGCCTTTTTATAAACTACATTGAATTTATTACTATTTTACAGACCCCTAACTATTATAGTACAAGACAGCTTGATGTCATCTACTTCAAAAAACTATGCCAATAATTGAAGAGTTCTAGAAAAGTTAAATAATTGAAAATGTGATAGGTCAGTTTGAAACACAAACTATCTATGACTACATGAACAGAAGTATCTCATGAATATCACATTTTCAGAAGATTTGTAAAAAGTAATATGAATATTTAGAAAATCCTCACAGATAGATAATACTACCCTTTCTGAGTTTTCTTTGTCTGTCTAGTTTCACCAGTAGGCAATGTAGAAATAAGTTGCACATCCTCAAAGCAAGATTAAATTAGTCTTCTCTATATCTTCTCTGATAGGTGATTTAATTAAAGCAAGAGGTAAGTTTATAAATTGAGCAATAATAGATGGATCTTATGGAAAAGCAAATTAAATGATGCCCCTCGCCTAAGTGGCCGCAAAATCACTCTCCTATTATTTGCAGATGACACCCTCCTGGTCTCAAGGACCCCTAGTGGACTACAACGTTTGGCGAATATATTTGAAGACTTTTACACTGAACAGGGGTTTGTAATAAACCATTCTAATAACTATCCGCTAATACCATTAAGACAAGATATGGGTCTCAATTCAATGACACATGAGGCCCAATTGAGGCTGTTACTTTATTGGAGAAGGTTGAAACACTCTGCAGACCTGGATGACCATAGTGGAGCCTTGGAGGACCTAGTATCACTCGTGGTAAAAATAAGTGGTTATCTTACATCCAAAAGCTGCTAGTACATGTCGGTTTAGTGGACTATTGGTCCTCCTCGGCATCCTCAACCTATCTATCCAAGACTACACTTAAGGATGCATTCTGGGACCATGCGTATTCCAGCAAATTGCAGAATGTGTACCAGGGTTCGCTTACTTCCCTTTTTTTAATTTTAAACTTGATTTTCAATTTGAGGCCTTCTTGGATTTTATTAACCCATTAGCTGCAAAGTCCCTTTACCTTAAATTCCTCTATGGCACTTTATCATTAATGTCTTTACTAGCAAAGTGGAACCGTTTAACTCCAATAAGCACTGTATGTCCAGTTTGCCAACATTCAGAAGATTCACTAGTGCACATTATTTTCTTCTGTCCTGGTTATACCTGCCTAAGAAAAACATGGATCATCGATTTGTGTATGCAATATGGCCACCTCCGTACAGTATCCTCTCAGTTAGTTGTTTGTGAGGTATCCAAGTACCTTCGTCGGCGCTGGTCCATCAGGAGCAGGGTGATAGAGTGATTGGCAAAACTGGCTTACGTATTATGCCCTCTCTTTGTCTCAGTCTCCCAGTCCCTATGGATTTGTTATATGACGCTTACCTCCGGTGTCCTTTATTTGTTATATTTTAACTATATATCTTTTGTATTGCCAATTTTAACTAATTATAAAGTATTTATTGACAAGTTCTTATGGATATTTTGACACTTTGATTTATTACAATTTAAAGGTACACTCCCATCGATCATTGAAATTTTGTTATGGCATGACACAGCGCCGTGTTCTGAATTGAGTTTGTGTACCTTTAGTTTTTACATATGTACTGTATATGTTTATGTACTTTTATGGTTGAAAACACTAAATAAAGTATTTGATGATGAAATATTTTACACATCCTGAAAACAAGATTAAATTAGTTTTCTCTATATTTTCTCTGACAGGTGATTTAATTAAAGCAAGAGGTAAGTTTATAAATTGAACAATAATAAGTGGATCTTACATAAAAAGTAATTCTAGTGAGTTCATATTAAGTTTTTTTTGTGTACACACACAATCTCCAACAAGAAAAAGGTGAGTGTGATTGTCTTTCTATTATTATAGCTGCATTGGATGTTTTATGATCTCTTCAAGTGGTATTTTACTGTCATTGTACACAGTAGTGTTACAGCAAACAAATGATGGACGGAATGCTGACAATGCAAACATTCTCCCCCAGTCAAAAGATCTGGGTTAAATCCATCGTTCTTTTGCCCACTACGCCACCCCAGTTTGGACCCAGCCATATGCAAATCAGCCTTGACCCTGTGCCCCATGGGAACAGTCCAGACCGAACTGCCAGGCCAGGTCCTCCCTGGACCGGAAACAAGCATCCTGGGACCGGCTTGAGGGCATGTCACCCTTCTTCAGCCTGGCTAGCTTGAATCCAGTGGCACAGTGAGCAAGGGACCCACGTCTGGGCATACCCATCCCACTTAGGGCGAAAAGTGTTACAGCAAACAAATGATGGACGGAATGCTGACAATACAAACATTCTCCCCCAGTCAAAAGATCTGGGTTAAATCCATCGTTCTTTTGCCCACTACGCCACCCCAGTTTGGACCCAGTTCGGGCTGGACTGTTCCCATGAGGCACAGGGTCAAGACTGATTTGCATATGGCTGGGTCCAAACTGGAATTGCATGGTGAGCAAAAAAACGATGGATTTAGGCCCAGATCTCTGTACTGGGGTAAATGTATGACATTGTTCTGCATTCTGTCCATCAACTGTTGTTTTTGCATTTGTCACCCCGAGTGGGACGGGTATGCCCAGACGTGGGTCCCATGCTCTTCATGCCACTGGAATCAAGCTATCCTGGCTGAAGAGGGGTGAAACCCCAAAACCGGTCATAGGATGCTTGTTTCCAGTCCAGGAAGGACCTGTCTTGGCAGTTCGGGCTGGACTGTTCCATTGAGGCACAGGGTCAAGAATGATTTGCATATGGCTGGGTCCAAACTGGAATGGCATGGTGAGCAAAAAAACGATGGATTTAGGCCCAGATCTCTGTACTGGTGTGAATGTATGACATTGTTCTGCATTCTGTCCATCAACTGTTGTTTTTGAATTTGTCACCCCGAGTGGGACGGGTATGCCCAGACGTGGGTCCCGTGCTCTCCATGCCACTGGAATCAAGCTATCCTGGCTGAAGAGGGGTGAAACCCCGAAACCGGTCCTAGAATGCTTGTTTCCAGTCCAGGGAGGACCTGTCTTGGCAGTTCGGGCTGGACTGTTCCCATGAGGCACAGGGTCAAGACTGATTTGCATATGGCTGGGTCCAAACTGGAATGGCATGGTGAGCAAAAAAAACGATGGATTTAGGCCCAAATCTCTGTACTGGGGTGAATGTATGACATTGTTCTGCATTCTGTCCATCAACTGTTGTTTTTGCATTTGTCACCCCGAGTGGGACGGGTATGCCCAGACGTGGGTCCCGTGCTCTCCATGCCACTGGAATCAAGCTATCCTGGCTGAAGAGGGTGAAACCCCGAAACCGGTCCTAGGATGCTTGTTTCCAGTCCAGGGAGGACCTGTCTTGGCAGTTCGGGCTGGACTGTTCCCATGAGGCACAGGGTCAAGACTGATTTGCATATGGCTGGGTCCAAACTGGAATGGCATGGTGAGCAAAAAAACGATGGATTTAGGCCCAGATCTCTGTACTGGGGTGAAAATATGACATTGTTCTGCATTCTGTCCATCAACTGTTGTTTTTGCATTTGTCACCCCGAGTGGGACGGGTATGCCCAGACGTGGGTCCCGTGCTCTCCATGCCACTGGAATCAAGCTATCCTGGCTGAAGAGGGGTGAAACCCCGAAACAGGTCCTAGAATGCTTGTTTCCAGTCCAGGGAGGACCTGTCTTGGCAGTTCGGGCTGGACTGTTCCCATGAGGCACAGGGTCAAGACTGATTTGCATATGGCTGGGTCCAAACTGGAATGGCATGGTGAGCAAAAAACCGATGGATTTAGGCCCAAATCTCTGTACTGGGGTGAATGTATGACATTGTTCTGCATTCTGTCCATCAACTGTTGTTTTTGCATTTGTCACCCCGAGTGGGACGGGTATGCCCAGACGTGGGTCCCGTGCTTTCCATGCCACTGGAATCAAGCTATCCTGGCTGAAGAGGGGTGAAACCCCGAAACCGGTCCTAGGATGCTTGTTTCCAGTCCAGGGAGGACCTGTCTTGGCAGTTCGGGCTGGACTGTTCCCATGAGGCACAGGGTCAAGACTGATTTGCATATGGCTGGGTCCAAACTGGAATGGCATGGTGAGCAAAAACCGATGGATTTAGGCTCAGATCTCTGTACTGGGGTGAATGTATGACATTGTTCTGCATTCTGTCCATCAACTGTTGTTTTTGCATTTGTCACCCCGAGTGAGACGGGTATGCCCAGACGTGGGTCCCGTGTTTTCCATGCCACTGGAATCAAGCTATCCTGGCTGAAGAGGGGTGAAACCCGAAACCGGTCCTAGGATGCTTGTTTCCAGTCCAGGGAGGACCTGCCTTGGCAGTTCGGGCTGACTGTTCCCATGAGGCACAGGGTCAAGACTGATTTGCATATGGCTGGGTCCAAACTGGAATGGCATGGTGAGCAAAAAACGATGGATTTAGGCCCAGATCTCTGTACTGGGGTGAATGTATGACATTGTTCTGCATTCTGTCCATCAACTGTTGTTTTTGCATTTGTCACCCCGAGTGGGACGGGTATGCCCAGACGTGGGTCCCGTGCTCTCCATGCCACTGGAATCAAGCTATCCTGGCTGAAGAGGGGTGAAACCCCGAAACCGGTCCTAGGATGCTTGTTTCCAGTCCAGGGAGGACCTGCCTTGGCAGTTCGGGCTGGACTGTTCCCATGAGGCACAGGGTCAAGACTGATTTGCATATGGATGGGTCCAAACTGGAATGGCATGGTGAGCAAAAAACGATGGATTTAGGCCCAGATCTCTGTACTGGGGTGAATGTATGACATTGTTCTACATTCTGTCCATCAACTGTTGTTTTTGCATTTGTCACCCCGAGTGGGACGGGTATGCCCAGACGTTGGTCCCGTGCTCTCCATGCCACTGGAATCAAGCTATCCTGGCTGAAGAGGGGTGAAACCCCGAAACCGGTCCTAGAATGCTTGTTTCCAGTCCAGGGAGGACCTGTCTTGGCAGTTCGGGCTGGACTGTTCCCATGAGGCACAGGGTCAAGACTGATTTGCATATGGCTGGGTCCAAACTGGAATGGCATGGTGAGCAAAAAACGATGGATTTAGGCCCAAATCTCTGTACTGGGGTGAATGTATGACATTGTTCTGCATTCTGTCCATCAACTGTTGTTTTTGCATTTGTCACCCCGAGTGGGACGGGTATGCCCAGACGTGGGTCCCGTGCTTTCCATGCCACTGGAATCAAGCTATCCTGGCTGAAGAGGGGTGAAACCCCGAAACCGGTCCTAGGATGCTTGTTTCCAGTCCAGGGAGGACCTGTCTTGGCAGTTCGGGCTGGACTGTTCCCATGAGGCACAGGGTCAAGACTGATTTGCATATGGCTGGGTCCAAACTGGAATGGCATGGTGAGCAAAAAACGATGGATTTAGGCCCAGATCTCTGTACTGGGGTGAATGTATGACATTGTTCTGCATTCTGTCCATCAACTGTTGTTTTTGCATTTGTCACCCCGAGTGGGACGGGTATGCCCAGACGTGGGTCCCGTGCTTTCCATGCCACTGGAATCAAGCTATCCTGGCTGAAGAGGGTGAAACCCCGAAACAGGTCCTAGGATGCTTGTTTCCAGTCCAGGGAGGACCTGTCTTGGCAGTTCGGGCTGGACTGTTCCCATGAGGCACAGGGTCAAGACTGATTTGCATATGGCTGGGTCCAAACTGGAATGGCATGGTGAGCAAAAACCGATGGATTTAGGCCCAAATCTCTGTACTGGGGTGAATGTATGACATTGTTCTGCATTCTGTCCATCAACTGTTGTTTTTGCATTTGTCACCCCGAGTGGGACGGGTATGCCCAGACGTGGGTCCCGTGCTCTCCATGCCACTGGAATCAAGCTATCCTGGCTGAAGAGGGTGAAACCCCGAAACCGGTCCTAGGATGCTTGTTTCCAGTCCAGGGAGGACCTGTCTTGGCAGTTCGGGCTGGACTGTTCCCATGAGGCACAGGGTCAAGACTGATTTGCATATGGCTGGGTCCAAACTGGAATGGCATGGTGAGCAAAAACCGATGGATTTAGGCTCAGATCTCTGTACTGGGGTGAATGTATGACATTGTTCTGCATTCTGTCCATCAACTGTTGTTTTTGCATTTGTCACCCCGAGTGAGACGGGTATGCCCAGACGTGGGTCCCGTGCTCTCCATGCCACTGGAATCAAGCTATCCTGGCTGAAGAGGGGTGAAACCCCGAAACCGGTCCTAGGATGCTTGTTTCCAGTCCAGGGAGGACCTGCCTTGGCAGTTCGGGCTGGACTGTTCCCATGAGGCACAGGGTCAAGACTGATTTGCATATGGCTGGGTCCAAACTGGAATGGCATGGTGAGCAAAAACGATGGATTTAGGCCCAGATCTCTGTACTGGGGTGAATGTATGACATTGTTCTGCATTCTGTCCATCAACTGTTGTTTTTGCATTTGTCACCATGAGTGGGACGGGTATGCCCAGACGTGGGTCCCGTGCTCTCCATGCCACTGGAATCAAGCTATCCTGGCTGAAGAGGGGTGAAACCCCGAAACCGGTCCTAGGATGCTTGTTTCCAGTCCAGGGAGGACCTGCCTTGGCAGTTCGGGCTGGACTGTTCCCATGAGGCACAGGGTCAAGACTGATTTGCATATGGCTGGGTCCAAACTGGAATGGCATGGTGAGCAAAAAACGATGGATTTAGGCCCAGATCTCTGTACTGGGGTGAATGTATGACATTGTTCTGCATTCTGTCCATCAACTGTTGTTTTTGCATTTGTCACCCCGAGTGGGACGGGTATGCCCAGACGTGGGTCCCGTGTTTCTCCATGCCACTGGAATCAAGCTATCCTGGCTGAAGAGGGGTGAAACCCCGAAACAGGTCCTAGGATGCTTGTTTCCAGTCCAGGAGGACCTGTCTTGGCAGTTCGGGCTGGACTGTTCCCATGAGGCACAGGGTCAAGACTGATTTGCATATGGCTGGGTCCAAACTGGAATGGCATGGTGAGCAAAAAACCGATGGATTTAGGCCCAAATCTCTGTACTGGGGTGAATGTATGACATTGTTCTGCATTCTGTCCATCAACTGTTGTTTTTGCATTTGTCACCCCGAGTGGGACGGGTATGCCCAGACGTGGGTCCCGTGCTCTCCATGCCACTGGAATCAAGCTATCCTGGCTGAAGAGGGGTGAAACCCCGAAACCGGTCCTAGGATGCTTGTTTCCAGTCCAGGGAGGACCTGTCTTGGCAGTTCGGGCTGGACTGTTCCCATGAGGCACAGGGTCAAGACTGATTTGCATATGGCTGGGTCCAAACTGGAATGGCATGGTGAGCAAAAACCGATGGATTTAGGCTCAGATCTCTGTACTGGGGTGAATGTATGACATTGTTCTGCATTCTGTCCATCAACTGTTGTTTTTGCATTTGTCACCCCGAGTGAGACGGGTATGCCCAGACGTGGGTCCCGTGCTCTCCATGCCACTGGAATCAAGCTATCCTGGCTGAAGAGGGGTGAAACCCCGAAACCGGTCCTAGGATGCTTGTTTCCAGTCCAGGGAGGACCTGCCTTGGCAGTTCGGGCTGGACTGTTCCCATGAGGCACAGGGTCAAGACTGATTTGCATATGGCTGGGTCCAAACTGGAATGGCATGGTGAGCAAAAACGATGGATTTAGGCCCAGATCTCTGTACTGGGGTGAATGTATGACATTGTTCTGCATTCTGTCCATCAACTGTTGTTTTTGCATTTGTCACCATGAGTGGGACGGGTATGCCCAGACGTGGGTCCCGTGCTCTCCATGCCACTGGAATCAAGCTATCCTGGCTGAAGAGGGGTGAAACCCCGAAACCGGTCCTAGGATGCTTGTTTCCAGTCCAGGGAGGACCTGCCTTGGCAGTTCGGGCTGGACTGTTCCCATGAGGCACAGGGTCAAGACTGATTTGCATATGGCTGGGTCCAAACTGGAATGGCATGGTGAGCAAAAAACAATGGATTTAGGCCCAGATCTCTGTACTGGGGTGAATGTATGACATTGTTCTGCATTCTGTCCATCAACTGTTGTTTTTGCATTTGTCACCCGAGTGGGACGGGTATGCCCAGACGTGGGTCCCGTGCTCTCCATGCCACTGGAATCAAGCTATCCTGGCTGAAGAGGGGTGAAACCGGTCCTAGGATGCTTGTTTCCAGTCCAGGGAGGACCTGTCTTGGCAGTTCGGGCTGGACTGTTCCCATGAGGCACAGGGTCAAGACTGATTTGCATATGGCTGGGTCCAAACTGGAATGGCATGGTGAGCAAAAAACGATGGATTTAGGCCCAGATCTCTGTACTGGGGTGAATGTATGACATTGTTCTGCATTCTGTCCATCAACTGTTGTTTTTGCATTTGTCACCCCGAGTGGGACGGGTATGCCCAGACGTGGGTCCCGTGCTCTCCATGCCACTGGAATCAAGCTATCCTGGCTGAAGAGGGTGAAACCCCGAAACAGGTCCTAGGATGCTTGTTTCCAGTCCAGGGAGGACCTGTCTTGGCAGTTCGGGCTGGACTGTTCCCATGAGGCACAGGGTCAAGACTGATTTGCATATGGCTGGGTCCAAACTGGAATGGCATGGTGAGCAAAAAACCGATGGATTTAGGCCCAAATCTCTGTACTGGGGTGAATGTATGACATTGTTCTGCATTCTGTCCATCAACTGTTGTTTTTGCATTTGTCACCCCGAGTGGGACGGGTATGCCCAGACGTGGGTCCCGTGCTCTCCATGCCACTGGAATCAAGCTATCCTGGCTGAAGAGGGTGAAACCCCGAAACCGGTCCTAGGATGCTTGTTTCCAGTCCAGGGAGGACCTGTCTTGGCAGTTCGGGCTGGACTGTTCCCATGAGGCACAGGGTCAAGACTGATTTGCATATGGCTGGGTCCAAACTGGAATGGCATGGTGAGCAAAAACCGATGGATTTAGGCTCAGATCTCTGTACTGGGGTGAATGTATGACATTGTTCTGCATTCTGTCCATCAACTGTTGTTTTTGCATTTGTCACCCCGAGTGTGACGGGTATGCCCAGACGTGGGTCCCGTGCTCTCCATGCCACTGGAATCAAGCTATCCTGGCTGAAGAGGGGTGAAACCCCGAAACCGGTCCTAGGATGCTTGTTTCCAGTCCAGGGAGGACCTGCCTTGGCAGTTCGGGCTGGACTCTTCCCATGAGGCACAGGGTCAAGACTGATTTGCATATGGATGGGTCCAAACTGGAATGGCATGGTGAGCAAAAACGATGGATTTAGGCCCAGATCTCTGTACTGGGGTGAATGTATGACATTGTTCTACATTCTGTCCATCAACTGTTGTTTTTGCATTTGTCACCCCGAGTGGGACGGGTATGCCCAGACGTGGGTCCCGTGCTCTCCATGCCACTGGAATCAAGCTATCCTGGCTGAAGAGGGGTGAAACCCCGAAACCGGTCCTAGGATGCTTGTTTCCAGTCCAGGGAGGACCTGTCTTGGCAGTTCGGGCTGGACTGTTCCCATGAGGCACAGGGTCAAGACTGATTTGCATATGGCTGGGTCCAAACTGGAATGGCATGGTGAGCAAAAAACAATGGATTTAGGCCCAGATCTCTGTACTGGGGTGAATGTATGACATTGTTCTGCATTCTGTCCATCAACTGTTGTTTTTGCATTTGTCACCCTGAGTGGGACGGGTATGCCCAGACGTGGGTCCCGTGCTCTCCATGCCACTGGAATCAAGCTATCCTGGCTGAAGAGGGGTGAAACCGGTCCTAGGATGCTTGTTTCCATTCCAGGGAGGACCTGTCTTGGCAGTTCGGGCTGGACTGTTCCCATGAGGCACAGGGTCAAGACTGATTTGCATATGGCTGGGTCCAAACTGGAATGGCATGGTGAGCAAAAAAACAATGGATTTAAGCCCAGATCTCTGTACTGGGGTGAATGTATGACATTGTTCTGCATTCTGTCCATCAACTGTTGTTTTTGCATTTGTCACCCCGAGTGGGACGGGTATGCCCAGACGTGGGTCCCGTGCTCTCCATGCCACTGGAATCAAGCTATCCTGGCTGAAGAGGGGTGAAACCGGTCCTAGGATGCTTGTTTCCAGTCCAGGAGGACCTGTCTTGGCAGTTCGGGCTGGACTGTTCCCATGAGGCACAGGGTCAAGACTGATTTGCATATGGCTGGGTCCAAACTGGAATGGCATGGTGAGCAAAAAACAATGGATTTAGGCCCAGATCTCTGTACTGGGGTGAATGTATGACATTGTTCTGCATTCTGTCCATCAACTGTTGTTTTTGCATTTGTCACCCCGAGTGGGACGGGTATGCCCAGACGTGGTCCCGTGCTCTCCATGCCACTGGAATCAAGCTATCCTGGCTGAAGAGGGGTGAAACCGGTCCTAGGATGCTTGTTTCCAGTCCAGGGAGGACCTGTCTTGGCAGTTCGAGCTGGACTGTTCCCATGAGGCACAGGGTCAAGACTGATTTGCATATGGCTGGGTCCAAACTGGAATGGCATGGTGAGCAAAAAAACAATGGATTTAGGCCCAGATCTCTGTACTGGGGTGAATGTATGACATTGTTCTGCATTCTGTCCATCAACTGTTGTTTTTGCATTTGTCACCCCGAGTGAGACGGGTATGCCCAGACGTGGGTCCCGTGCTCTCCATGCCACTGGAATCAAGCTATCCTGGCTGAAGAGGGGTGAAACCCCGAAACCGGTCCTAGGATGCTTGTTTCCAGTCCAGGGAGGACCTGCCTTGGCAGTTCGGGCTGGACTGTTCCCATGAGGCACAGGGTCAAGACTGATTTGCATATGGCTGGGTCCAAACTGGAATGGCATGGTGAGCAAAAAACGATGGATTTAGGCCCAGATCTCTGTACTGGGGTGAATGTATGACATTGTTCTGCATTCTGTCCATCAACTGTTGTTTTTGCATTTGTCACCCCGAGTGGGACGGGTATGCCCAGACGTGGGTCCCGTGCTTTCCATGCCACTGGAATCAAGCTATCCTGGCTGAAGAGGGGTGAAACCCCGAAACCGGTCCTAGGATGCTTGTTTCCAGTCCAGGGAGGACCTGCCTTGGCAGTTCGGGCTGGACTGTTCCCATGAGGCACAGGGTCAAGACTGATTTGCATATGGATGGGTCCAAACTGGAATGGCATGGTGAGCAAAAAAACGATGGATTTAGGCCCAGATCTCTGTACTGGGGTGAATGTATGACATTGTTCTACATTCTGTCCATCAACTGTTGTTTTTGCATTTGTCACCCCGAGTGGGACGGGTATGCCCAGACGTTGGTCCCGTGCTCTCCATGCCACTGGAATCAAGCTATCCTGGCTGAAGAGGGGTGAAACCCCGAAACCGGTCCTAGAATGCTTGTTTCCAGTCCAGGGAGGACCTGTCTTGGCAGTTCGGGCTGGACTGTTCCCATGAGGCACAGGGTCAAGACTGATTTGCATATGGCTGGGTCCAAACTGGAATGGCATGGTGAGCAAAAAACGATGGATTTAGGCCCAAATCTCTGTACTGGGGTGAATGTATGACATTGTTCTGCATTCTGTCCATCAACTGTTGTTTTTGCATTTGTCACCCCGAGTGGGACGGGTATGCCCAGACGTGGGTCCCGTGCTTTCCATGCCACTGGAATCAAGCTATCCTGGCTGAAGAGGGGTGAAACCCCGAAACCGGTCCTAGGATGCTTGTTTCCAGTCCAGGGAGGACCTGTCTTGGCAAGTTCGGGCTGGACTGTTCCCATGAGGCACAGGGTCAAGACTGATTTGCATATGGCTGGGTCCAAACTGGAATGGCATGGTGAGCAAAAACGATGGATTTAGGCCCAGATCTCTGTACTGGGGTGAATGTATGACATTGTTCTGCATTCTGTCCATCAACTGTTGTTTTTGCATTTGTCACCCCGAGTGGGACGGGTATGCCCAGACGTGGGTCCCGTGCTCTCCATGCCACTGGAATCAAGCTATCCTGGCTGAAGAGGGGTGAAACCCCGAAACAGGTCCTAGGATGCTTGTTTCCAGTCCAGGGAGGACCTGTCTTGGCAGTTCGGGCTGGACTGTTCCCATGAGGCACAGGGTCAAGACTGATTTGCATATGGCTGGGTCCAAACTGGAATGGCATGGTGAGCAAAAACCGATGGATTTAGGCCCAAATCTCTGTACTGGGGTGAATGTATGACATTGTTCTGCATTCTGTCCATCAACTGTTGTTTTTGCATTTGTCACCCCGAGTGGGACGGGTATGCCCAGACGTGGGTCCCGTGCTCTCCATGCCACTGGAATCAAGCTATCCTGGCTGAAGAGGGGTGAAACCCCGAAACCGGTCCTAGGATGCTTGTTTCCAGTCCAGGGAGGACCTGTCTTGGCAGTTCGGGCTGGACTGTTCCCATGAGGCACAGGGTCAAGACTGATTTGCATAGGGCTGGGTCCAAACTGGAATGGCATGGTGAGCAAAAAACCGATGGATTTAGGCTCAGATCTCTGTACTGGAGTGAATGTATGACATTGTTCTGCATTCTGTCCATCAACTGTTGTTTTTGCATTTGTCACCCCGAGTGAGACGGGTATGCCCAGACGTGGGTCCCGTGCTCTCCATGCCACTGGAATCAAGCTATCCTGGCTGAAGAGGGGTGAAACCCCGAAACCGGTCCTAGGATGCTTGTTTCCAGTCCAGGGAGGACCTGCCTTGGCAGTTCGGGCTGGACTGTTCCCATGAGGCACAGGGTCAAGACTGATTTGGCATATGGCTGGGTCCAAACTGGAATGGCATGGTGAGCAAAAAAACGATGGATTTAGGCCCAGATCTCTGTACTGGGGTGAATGTATGACATTGTTCTGCATTCTGTCCATCAACTGTTGTTTTTGCATTTGTCACCCCGAGTGGGACGGGTATGCCCAGACGTGGGTCCCGTGCTTTCCATGCCACTGGAATCAAGCTATCCTGGCTGAAGAGGGGTGAAACCCCGAAACCGGTCCTAGGATGCTTGTTTCCAGTCCAGGGAGGACCTGCCTTGGCAGTTCGGGCTGGACTGTTCCCATGAGGCACAGGGTCAAGACTGATTTGCATATGGCTGGGTCCAAACTGGAATGGCATGGTGAGCAAAAAAACAATGGATTTAGGCCCAGATCTCTGTACTGGGGTGAATGTATGACATTGTTCTGCATTCTGTCCATCAACTGTTGTTTTTGCATTTGTCACCCCGAGTGGGACGGGTATGCCCAGACGTGGGTCCCGTGCTCTCCATGCCACTGGAATCAAGCTATCCTGGCTGAAGAGGGGTGAAACCGGTCCTAGGATGCTTGTTTCCAGTCCAGGGAGGACCTGTCTTGGCAGTTCGGGCTGGACTGTTCCCATGAGGCACAGGGTCAAGACTGATTTGCATATGGCTGGGTCCAAACTGGAATGGCATGGTGAGCAAAAAAACAATGGATTTAGGCCCAGATCTCTGTACTGGGGTGAATGTATGAGATTGTTCTGCATTCTGTCCATCAACTGTTGTTTTTGCATTTGTCACCCGAGTGGGACGGGTATGCCCAGACGTGGGTCCCGTGCTCTCCATGCCACTGGAATCAAGCTATCCTGGCTGAAGAGGGGTGAAACCGGTCCTAGGATGCTGGTTTCCAGTCCAGGGAGGACCTGTCTTGGCAGTTCGGGCTGGACTGTTCCCATGAGGCACAGGGTCAAGACTGATTTGCATATGGCTGGGTCCAAACTGGAATGGCATGGTGAGCAAAAACGATGGATTTAGGCCCAGATCTCTGTACTGGGGTGAATGTATGACATTGTTCTGCATTCTGTCCATCAACTGTTGTTTTTGCATTTGTCACCCCGAGTGGGACGGGTATGCCCAGACGTGGGTCCCGTGCTCTCCATGCCACTGGAATCAAGCTATCCTGGCTGAAGAGGGTGAAACCTCGAAACAGGTCCTAGGATGCTTGTTTCCAGTCCAGGGAGGACCTGTCTTGGCAGTTCGGGCTGGACTGTTCCCATGAGGCACAGGGTCAAGACTGATTTGCATATGGCTGGGTCCAAACTGGAATGGCATGGTGAGCAAAAACCGATGGATTTAGGCCCAAATCTCTGTACTGGGGTGAATGTATGACATTGTTCTGCATTCTGTCCATCAACTGTTGTTTTTGCATTTGTCACCCCGAGTGGGACGGGTATGCCCAGACGTGGGTCCCGTGCTCTCCATGCCACTGGAATCAAGCTATCCTGGCTGAAGAGGGGTGAAACCCCGAAACCGGTCCTAGGATGCTTGTTTCCAGTCCAGGGAGGACCTGTCTTGGCAGTTCGGGCTGGACTGTTCCCATGAGGCACAGGGTCAAGACTGATTTGCATATGGCTGGGTCCAAACTGGAATGGCATGGTGAGCAAAAACCGATGGATTTAGGCTCAGATCTCTGTACTGGGGTGAATGTATGACATTGTTCTGCATTCTGTCCATCAACTGTTGTTTTTGCATTGTACACAGTAGGTCATCTATCTCAGTTCATGCTTGGAAATAGTTTTTGTAGCATCATAATCAGAAACCTTAGTAGCTTCTTGCCTAAAGCTCTCAAACTTTGAAATCCTTCTATGCATTGATGCTCTAATTCTGGAATATTGTCTAGAAATACATTAACAGTTTCTGAAAATAGCACTGAAATGAAAGAATGGCTACAGGTCTAAAATACAAAAGTTCCCCTCTCTTGATTGATATCATGATAAAAGTGAAGGGCCAAATGTTACATTGCTTTCCTCTCCCAGATCATTGGGATGAATTGACCCCACTAGAAGCGCTCTACTGTTTTCAACTACTAGATGTGCACCAAGTTTTCTTATAAAAACTTCCAATCCTGCTTCTGATTATATGGGCCCCTTCCACTGCGATGATGTATTTTCTATTTGGCATCTGACAGGGTCTGATCCTTGTCTGTCTTAGGGCTGCTTTTCCTACATAACTAAGAATAAGCATCTCCATGCCCTGGTAAACTGGGATTGTTTGGCAAGAAAGTCTTTCTAGTCACCTGCAGCATACAGGAAGACCCAGAGGGTGTCATTTACAGTTTGGCAGATTATGGGAACCGTCATTAATTGGCAAATGCTCCACCATGCCAGTCTTGTGAAACCCTCTGATTTAGA
The DNA here is from genome assembly GCA_963921515.1 of Calotriton arnoldi. Classification (NCBI taxonomy): domain Eukaryota; kingdom Metazoa; phylum Chordata; class Amphibia; order Caudata; family Salamandridae; genus Calotriton; species Calotriton arnoldi. The sequence goes on along the minus strand of CAWUFW010000829.1, from coordinate 213,773 downwards.
GTTGGCTCCCCTGGTTTTAAACTTTAGCCTGGTGGCCTACCTGTCACTGGCCACCAGGTCATAGTTATGGATGCCACACCATATTTAGAGGATAGCTGCTGTCACTAAATTTACCTTCTCAAATCACAGTCATCAGTGTGTAAATCCATAAATGACTCAGTACATAGGGACAAACCTCCCTGTGCCTTTTAGTCAATGATTTTCTATTAACAAACTTCCACTTTTGGAGGTGTTTATGGAAATGCTAACATCTTTTATCAGCAGGTGAAACAAATACATTGCTGCTCTGTAGACTTCTCTATCTTCAGTTTAACAATTACTCAGGATCTGCACTGAAGGATTCAGATGGGTATTTCCAATTAGGAACAGTGGTCCTCCACCAAGGGAGCCTAGGCCATAGCCTCTGCTGAGTTATTAGGCATCTATGCCACATATCAACCTCATAAATTGAGAGATGCAGAGAGAGTGCAACAAGTACTTAATTCTTCAGATGTCTGAAACCAAAAGGATAATTGCCAACGATGGTCATTGATGGCCATTGTAGTGTAGTCAATGACACTCCCAATCGTTAAAATGTACACAAGGATTGGCTCACATTAGTTTATGTGAGTGTGTTATATGGAGATGGGGATTTATATTTAGAAGTAACTATCTGCCAGCAGTGCCTGAAGCTCCAGCTCATCAATGGTCAACGTTGTGAAGCACAACTTCACCTGTAGGTCTGTGAACATGAGCAGAGTGAGATGCCAACACAATAAACAAATAGAACCCGCCCTCTGCTACGGTACAAAGATTGACTTTGTCTGGCCAGAACAGCCCAAGAGGTAAAGGTTGCTGCTCCAGTATCCCTTTCAAGCTTTGAAAACTCTTTGTATTTACTTATAGTCAGCCTAGAGTGATATCGGGGTAGGTCTATCAGGAGCTCCCCAGTGGCTCATAGCATCCTGAGGATGTGTCAGGAACACTGTGACCTTTCCCTTTAGATGTTCCTGTTTCCATCATTTTGACTTTTCAGACTCTCTGAGTTCATTTTTTTGGCTTTTTCAGTCTTTGTTATATATTTCCTAGAAAGTGTGAAGATTTAGACATGCGAATATATACTAGAAATGTCTGCACCATATGCACCTGCTATTTAGGATTGTATCAAAATGTTAATAATATCTTCTCACTATGATGATCGAGTTGGCGCATTTGCAACATTGACTATTTGTCTCATTTTTACTTTAGTGTGTGCAAATAGGCAAATAAGGAATAGATGTTTTAAAGATACCATCCCCATAAAATGCCCTATATGTGCCTTAAATTAAAAACTGTATCGCAGTAGCGAACCTTGAGTAGATCAACTTTGACGAAGAAAGGATGAAAACCACAACTTCCAGTTGGTATCTAAACCAGAATGACAAATTAACAAATTATCACCAGGCCAACCACAGCCTTGAAGACTAAACAAGTATTGGCAGCAAGGGTTCTAAATACCGCACCACTACGTGTGTTGAATATTTTCAATAAAAATAGAAGGTTTAATAGTCTGCTAGTAATTGCCCACCTCAAAAAGCTAGCTACCAATGATAGCCTTTCATACTTCAACAAATATATACAAATAGAGAGGCAACTTCCAACAGAAAAGCATGTTTCAGCTTATTGCTGTAATCAACGTAAACAGATGATACAAGAGGTTTTGCTTTTGCTTGCATTGGCTCTTTTATTCAAAATCTTCTTGCTTATGCCCGACAGTTCAGCACAGCCAACGCGTTTCGCCCAACATCTTGGCTTCCTCAGGGCTGTAAATATGATAAACATGACTGTCGTTTAATATTGCTTACACATAAAAACTACAGACAAACACACACAAGAGTACAAACAATACAATACAAAATCTAAAATCCTGATTTACGATCCACTTATTTTTGTCTTTGTCAAATTTTATTGCTTCAAAACAAGTGTACACAATATGTATTAGCGGTGGGACATACATTGCATAAGGAATATTTTCAATTCAATACACATAGTTCATAGTCTATATTCCATAGTATCCCAGATACACTCCAATAATATCACCAGATCATATTCTGTATACTCAAAAGTCTCATTAGGCACAGATAAACCAGCTGTCTGTTTAGTATATGGAGTCAGACTCCTATCCCACTTGACTCCCCATAGTATGCACGCACTTTATCCTTTCAATATAGAGTGAGCTGCCATGATTGTTCAAACTACTTAAAAACAAAAATAAACTTGAAGTTACCCTTCAAGTGTATTCGGAAGTCTCATTAGTCACAGGTAAAGCGGCTGTACATAAAGAAAGTAGAATCAATTTCATATCCTACTTTACCCCCATGCTATACATTCGATTATTTCTTTCAGTGTGCAATAAGCTCCAGCAACTGTCCCACCCACATAAATGCAAAATGGATTTGGTACTACCTTTCAAATACTATCATGCACCCCAGAGTTGTACTAAAAAGAGAGAGAGGAGTGAAACACACATAGCGGGCAGATATCAATGTCTAATCTCACTTACACAGAAACAGATAAATTATGTTGTTCTCAGAAATCCATTAGCATCTCCCACAAGAATATACATTCACATAAAATCGTCTTTCCAGTTCAAAGTTTCGCCATCAAAATCTATAAATATTACACAACCGTCTGTCCATATACACAATTTATGTGTCCAGTAACACAATTTTAACATCTGAGAATGTGCCAACATTGGTGCAAACCGAAATCTGCATGCACCATAACCCAAGATATAGGTGTTCAGCCAATATTTCCCAAGGTTGACGATGGTCTATGCCCCATCAAACCTTGTTAGCTGTCGTGTAATAGCAATTTAAACCCCTACCAGTAACTTACTATACATTTTAGATTCACAGAAAAAACCGCCCAGGCATGCAAAAGGTGTGATGATTGCAAGTAACCCCATTATTCACTTATACATGCAACCACATCATTCATAGTAATGCGATGTATCTGTTCACACCACAGTGATTCAATGAGAGTTAAACCCATTACGTATGCACCGTTAAACCACCCAAAACGAAAATCATACCTCCAAATACGTAAACCGTGTACGATGTCCAAAGTCACATTTCCTCATTACTCAGTACACATGCCTAAAGTTTGAAAGCATCTATATTAGGACATGATTTGCTGCCCCACAGTATCGTGGCTTAGCCTTAACGGCCACTAGATCAAGCCTAAGCACAATTAATCTGTAATGCAACTGATTGCCACCCATCTTGTACACATGTTCGGCGTCCCTAAAAATTGATTTTTCGTTCACGAAGAGTACACCGTAATCAAAAATATCCATTGTCCCATCTATATGTACTTAATTGCAATCTTTCGAGACTCACCCGTGTTGTGGATATGTAGCCATGCAAATAAACGTAGTATTTCAAAACTTGTACAAACATCATTGCTTTACGGGCGGCCTTAAATATCCATGTGATCCATAAGACCCATAACCTCTAGACTGCGTCTTGCGGTGGCATGTCAAGCGTCTTCCTGTCACATGATTCCTGCATGTTTCAACGTATTACATAATCTCCGTTCCTTATTTCTAGACCGTAAACCTCCTCACCCATTATAGCTGATAGTAAATGCTAATCGCGGTCTACGTGTGGCAAAAAAAAAAAAACCTTCTTTCACTACCAAATCTGTTTAGGCTGCGATGCATTAGCAACCTCTATTATAGATTTTCATGAACCCAAAAATACGTATTTAAAATTTTTCGAACCATTGGAACAAGATTCTCATATTATTCCCACATGATTCCTATAATTTGATAATATGGATATTTTAATCAATCCAGACATATCAAGCAGAACTCATGTGCATATGATCCCATATAATCGCCGTGAGTTAGTGACATAAAATGTTTTGGGTCAATCCAGAAACACCCAGTCGAGTTCCTGTGCAGAATGCAGGGACCCATAGATTTAAAAGTCCTCCCTACAACTTGCACTGGTCTCAAATGTATTATAAGAACTAGTGGAGTTCGTTATCCAAATTAAGCCCTTCATTTACGGACCTCAGCTTGCAAATCCATTTTCCTCTAGTTGGCAAACGAACAGATCTCTGTTGCCCCCCCTTTGATTGGGTGGCACTTGGTCTATAGCGTGGAATTTAAAATTTGACCCGTTTGTTCCTACCTTACAATTGTGTGACACCAAGGAGTACGATGTGTCACCATTCAGACACGATCTCTGATGTTCTTGTATGCGTGTCTCTAATGGTCACATCCTACTGCCCACATAGATTTTGCGGCACACACAAATAATCACATATACAACAAAACATGACTGACAGTTCAAGTAATGTCTGATTGTGTGGGTTTTCTTCGTGTTGTACTCAAAATGTTTTGTTCTTGATGCCAAATGACAGATGTTACATCCTCCACAAGGAAAGATACCCATAGGGCGTCGTAGCCATGTACTCTGTGTTGCTTTTCAGGGGCACGTGTAGCTAGGACAGATCATCTCCCTCATGGTTCTACATCTCCTGTATATTACACTCGGTTTCTGTTCAAGAAGGTTACCTACCCCAGGTACCACCTTTAGTAAACTCCAATGCCTGTTCAAGATCTTAAAAACCCCCTGATTAAGGGTGGGATTTACCGTAATAAACGAAAGACATTCCCTTGTTTTTTTATTCCTGCTTTTCAGTGTGTCACCTTGTTTTACCTTAAAAGCTCCTGCTACTGCCTGTTTCAAAATAGGTTTCTCATAACCTCTTTTCAATTGTCGCTGAACCACTTGATCAGTGTGTCGCCTGCATTGGCTTTGTTCGCCCTAAGTTGGCAGGGTATGCCCAGACGTGGGTCCCTTGCTCACTTTGTCACTGGATTCAAGCTAGCCTGGCTGATGATGGGTGTTACCCCGAAACCGGTCCCAGGATGCTTGTTTCCGGTTCAGGAAAGACCTGGCTTGGCAGTTCGGGCTGGACTGTTCCCATGAGGCACAGGGTCAAGACTGATTTGCATATGGCTGGGTCTGAACTGAGGGGGCGAAGTGAGCTAAAGAACAATGATGGATTCAACCCAGATCTGTGACTGGGGGTGAGTGTCTCAAAAGTTTCAGCACTCCGTCCATCATCTTGTGTTTGCTTTGTTCGCCCTAAGTTGGCAGGGTATGCCCAGACTTGGGTCCCTTGCTCACTTTGCCACTGGATTCAAGCTAGCCTGGCTGATGAGGGGTGTTACCCCGAAACTGGTCCCAGGATGCTTGTTTCCAGTTCAGGGAAGACCTGGCTTGGCAGTTCAGGCTGGACTGTTCCCATGAGGCACAGGGTCAAGATTGATTTGCAAATGGCTGGGTCTGAACTGATGAGGCGAAGTGAGCTAAAGAACGATGATGGATTCAACCCAGATCTGTGACTGGGGGTGAGTGTCTGAAAAGTTTCAGCACTCCGTCCATCATCTCCTTGTGTTTGCTTTGTTCGCCCTAAGTTGGCAGGGTATGCCCAGACGTGGGTCCCTTGCTCACTTTGCCACTGAATTCAAGCTAGCTGGCTGATGAGGGGTGTTACTCCGAAACCGGTCCCAGGATGCTTGTTTTCCGTTCAGGGAAGACCTGGCTTGGCAGTTTGGGCTGGACTGTTCCCATGAGGCACAGGGTCAAGACTGATTTGCATATGGCTGGGTCCGAACTGAGGTGGCGAAGTGAGCTAAAGAACGCTGATGGATTCAACCCAGATCTGTGACTGGGGGTGAGTCTCTGAAAAGTTTCAGCGCTCTGTTCATCATCTCCTTGTGTTTGCTTTGTTCGCCCTAAGTTGGCAGGGTATGCCCAGACGTGGGTCCCTTGCTCACTTTGCCACTAGATTCAAGCTAGCCTGGCTGATGAGGGGTGTTACCCCGAAACTGGTCCCAGGATGCTTGTTTCAGGTTCAGGGAAGACCTGGCTTCGCAGATCGGGCTGGACTGTTACCATGAGGCACAGGGTCAAGACTGATTTGCATATGGCTGGGTCTGAACTGAGGTGGCGAAGTGAGCTAAAGAACGATGAGGTGTTAGGTTTTAAATTCCCTTTTATATTGTGCATTTATACATATTATATAAGTTAGCATTATGTGGCTAAATAGACGCCATTTGTATTAGCACTATGAAACCCACTGAGTTCTCCCTGCGGCATGCAAGCTTCGTTGGCTTGTGTGCCTCCATCTTGTAATGTGCGACTACTAGAAGTCTATTTAGCCCGCATCCACACTAGGCCTCATTTGCTTTTCACTTGCTTCAGCAGAACTGTAAAACTGTATACCGTTAATATTCTTTCTCTGCTCTCCAAGGTTAAAGTCTGATTTGCTAATGAATAGATGTTCTTTTCGTACATTCCTTTCTGCATGTGTAGTTCAGCTCCCACGTTAGGAGACGTTGAGGCCCAGCACACTGGCCTTGGAGCACTGATAACGCACCCGTCTGACAGGTGTTAGCTCATCTTTCTGTACCTCCTTTGTTCATGCCCGGCTCAGGCCTTTACTTTTCCACAAGAGGCGTGGCTGAAGTCCCCAGAAGGCTTTATCATGTATTAGCGCGCCTTGGGGAGTCAGTCCCTCTCGGCAACCATCTTAGAGTGAAGGCCTGACCTGGGGCTCCTCTGCAGAGCATATATTCAATAAAGTAAGTTTGCATTCTCTACTGTCTGACCGACTCTTCATTTGGGAAGGCATAGCAGGTGGTTGTGGAAATAACCCGCGAGAGGGATTCAACTCAGATCTGTGACTGTGAGCGAGTGTCTGAAAAGTTTCAGCACTCCGTCCATCATCTCCTTGTGTTTGCTTTGTTTGCCCTAAGTTGGCAGAGGTATGCCCAGACGTGGGTCCCTTGTTCACTTTGCCACTGGATTCAAGCTAGCCTGGCTGATGAGGGGTGTTACCCCGAAACCAGTCCCAAGATGCTTGTTTCCGGTTCAGGGAAGACCTGGATTGGCAGTTCAGGCTGGACTGTTCCCATGAGGCACAGGGTCAAGACTGATTTGCAAATGACTGGTTCTGAACTGAAGTGGCGAAGTGAGCTAAAGAATGATGATGGATTCAACCCAGATCTGGTACTGAGGTGAGTGTCTGAAAAGTTTCAGCGCTCCGTCCATCATCTCCTTGTGTTTGCTTTGTTCGCCCTAAGTTGGCAGGGTATGCCCAGACGTGGGTTCCTTGCTCACTTTGCCACTGGATTGAAGCTAGCCTGGCTGATGAGGGGTGTTACCCCGAAACCGGTCCCAGGATGCTTGCTTCCGGGAAGACCTGGCTTGGCAGTTCGGGCTGGACTGTTCCCATGAGGCACAGGGTCAAGACTGATTTGCATATGGCTGGGACTGAACTGAGGTGGCAAAGTGAGCTAAAGAACCTCTCTGTGATAAATGCATTTGGACACCATTCCAAGATGGCGGATTAGCTTCACGGACTATTTGCGTGACTATATCTGTATCCTTGATAGTTAAGTGCCATGTGATGACCATTGAGATGGATATAAGAAACAGTGTGTTCCTTTTCGCATATGGGATGGAAACGTCGAACTCTACAGAAGTCTGAACATCTTAGAGGTAATGGTTCCGCAATCAGCTAGTGGACTCTTGTGCCAATGCATGAGGGTTCAGTCTGTGTCTGATTTCATGAAATCAGTGTGATTAGTTTGTTTGAAGTCGGGAAGCCAGTAGTGAATATGGCATAGCTCAAGTGTAAGGGAGTCTTTACACCATGGGCCATTCAACGGATCCTTTTTTAAAGTACAAGCAAACCATAATTATTTACACCAAATGTGACATGGCGGATGCATGTTTAAAACTAACGGATAGGTGATTTTGTCTTGGAGTTGTTCGCTACGGTCTGGGCCTGTATATAATTTTTATAGCTTTTCTACCACAGGAGTTTCTTGGCTAATGACAATTCATATTTGTTAACATCTTCTTTTTAATTGAATTGTTAACCGTGAAGTGCTCTGTCAGTTGTATGGGCTGCAGCATTTAACTGGATTTATCTTCAAGAAACTACTATTCCCACCATATTGAAACCATTGGATTTTGCGGTTCTATGTTTCTTTAAACAACTGGAAGTAGATAGAGTCTAGACTTTGGACAATATATATAATTGTAAACCAAGACTGTGGTTGGCCTGGTGATAATTTGTCATTCTGGTTTAGACACCAATTGGAAGTTATTGTTTTCATCCTTATTTATTTATTTAAAAGATTTATAAAGCGCACAGCTACCCAACAGGGTTTCCCAGCGCTGAGCAGGACAAGCGAGGTTGAGGTTAGTTGGAAGCGAGTAATTAAACCTGACTATAAAGAAAAGTCTTCAACTTTTACGAAAGGCCAGGAGAGACCGGCAGGTCCTGAGTTCCAACGGAAGGGAATTCCACAATTTAGGGCCCAGGTAAGAGAACGAGCCACACTCTAGGAACTGAGAAAAGAGAAAGGCTGGCCGATCTCAGTTTACGAGTGGGTTGGTAACGCTTGACAAGGCCTTGTATGTACAAGGGGGCCAAGCCGTGCTGAGCTCATAATATGTAACAAAGGGCCTTGAACTCAATACGTTTCTGTACCTTGATCCAGTGAAGTTGATGAAGCAGAGGGGAAACAGAGGCGTACTGAGGCAACCAAAAAAGCAGGCGGGCTGCTGCACTTTGAATAAGCTGGAGACATCCGACGGAGGCCTTGTCCGCACCCAAGTACAGTACATTACCATAATCAAGTCTCGAGATCACCAAGGCCTGCAAGATGGTTCTTTGGGCAGCCGGTGGAATTAGCCAAAGAATTTTCTTTAGCCATTTAAGGACCGCAAAGCAAGCCGAGGTGACTCCAGACATTTGGGTTCCAAGAGAAAGCTTACTATCAATGGTAAAACCCAAGTTCTTAACCCTCGGGACCGGAGCCGGAAAAGGTCCTAAAGAGGCAGGCCAATGGCTCGCTCCCCAGAGCTCAGGATTGTTCCCCAAGATGAGGACCTCAGTCTTGGAGCCATTCAGCTTTAAGGCATTTCTGGGCATCCACAAGGAAATATTACGCAGTCCAAGCTAAAGTAGTGAAGGGTCCTGATGCTGAGCAGATGAAAGAGAAAAAATAATCTACGTATCGTCTGCGTAAGGGATGGTCAACCCAGATTTATCCGCAATGTCCGCCAAAGTGCCAACATAAAGATTGAAAAGTAGAGGACTCAGGATCGAGCCCTGGGGTACTCCTGATGTTAAGGCTACTAAGTTAGATTTTGAGGAGTGTGAAAAAACTTGAAAGGAGCGATCCTTCAAAAAAGAGATCAGCCACTGTGAGGCCACACCTCCAATTCCTGAGGCTTCAAGGGTATCCACCAGAATGGAATGCGAGACAGTGCCAAAGGCTGCGCTCAAATCCAATAAGATGAGCGCTGCCGTACCACCACAGTCAAGCTGCTGCCTGAGGTCCTCCGTGACCCCAAGCAGAGCCGATTCGGTACTATGACCAGGACGAAAGCCAGACTGTGACGAATGGAATAACTTATGCAGTATCACATGTGCAGAGAGTTAATGTGTCTTTCCAGTACTGTGGAAAAGGTAGAAAGAAGAGATATGGCCGGTAATTAGACCAGCAGTGGGGATCCAGACCAGTCTTTTTCAGCAATTGGAGCACGAGAGCGTGCTTCCAATTTCGGGGCACCTGCCCAAGATTTAGAGAGGAATTGAGAAGAGTAAGAATCACACCAAGGGCAGACTTATCCAAAAGTCTGAGCTTAGATGGAGGGAGAGGGTCAAGTGGGGAACCAGACTTGATGGTTCCCAGAAGGTTTTTCAGAGAGTGGGAGCCAGGCCTTAACTTGACAGGACTCAACAGATGAGAGGTCCGGGGAGACAGTTTTGACCTGATCAGAGCATTGAATGCTAGGGAAGATGAAGCTGTCATGAAGGGAGGAGTCTGAAACAAGCTGGCGGTGGATAGACACAACTTTATTATGAAAAAACAGCGCAAGTTCGTTGCAATGATGTAACGAAAGTGAAGGGGACGGCAAGAACATACTTGACGTAGAGAGCTCTGTCACAACTTTAAATAAGGTTTTCTGGCAGTTTTGGGCAGTCATAATTTTATCTGTGTAAAAGGAAGCACGAGTTGATCTGCATAAAGCATGGTATTTTTTCAGTGCTTCCATATAGGCAACTTTGGCCTCTGGCGCATAGTGCTTTCTCCACTGTCTCTCCAAAACTTTACAGCGTTTTTTATTAAGTCTAAGAGAGTCTGTAAACCACGGAGCAGGGGGAAGCACTCTAGGTTGAGATTTGGTGGAGCCAGTGATCTACCAAAAGCTGATCCAGGTCCAGTTGAGATGTAATAAAGGGAGTGGTCTTTCTTCGTCGGAGTTGATCTACTCAAGGTCCGGTACTGTAATACATTATTTCAATATAAGGCACATGTAGGGCGTTTTTGGTGATGCTATCTTTATAATATCTAATCCTTATTTGCCTTTTTTACGAGATGGCACATTCTAATTGTAATCTCATTATATGTGGTTATCTCTTGGGTGTTGACTCAAGTGTTTTTGGTGGTTGGTAATTCACACACAATTTTCATTACTTAGAGCTTTTATCTTGAAGCATTTTGTGAATTAAATCTTCAATGTATAAGCCATTAAAAATGTTCTTACGTATCGTCTCATTGATGCAGGTGTATTTTGAACCCTTCCCAAATTCATCCCTCCTATCTTTTGATTTGTGGAATTCCTAGAGTGCCCTGAAGATTCGTTCTGACCAATTCATAGTTTCACACCGAAACTTGCGTTGGCACTGCACTGGAGACCTAGTGACGGCATCCATTTTAGTAATCAAAGGAGATAAATTATTGGACTACTTATCTATGAGCTTATGAATGAGAGCACCACAAAGCAGCTAGCAACTCCAGCGCCTAGAGACACTCCTGGGCGATTTGCTGCACTTGAGAAGGGGTTAATTTGTTACTATGATGTGTGTCCTGATATTACAAGACAGTTATTCATGGAAAATTGTATTTCAAATTTGTCAACATTGGGCGATTTACCAGGACCAGAAATTTCAGTCATCTCTTAATTTCTTACAGTTGGCATTGACAGCATCAAATATTTCAAGAGCATATGCTGCATGTGCAATTACAACAAATGTTACTGTAAGCCCACTATACTGGACATCACTGTTAAGAAAATGTTTTGTAACTAGTGTCCTGTAATGTATACCTATTGCAAGAGATTGTGTCATTTTCAATGAACAGATTAAATAAAACATGAGATTCAAAACTTAGAAATCATTGAAGGGGGAATACCTTTTTATACCCTTTTATAAGTCAAGCTCCAAAGATCTACATTAAATGGGAGGTACCTGTATCATATGAAGTAGGTACACAATTCTACTAAACAAAAAGAGCTACATTCCGCTTACCCCACAATCCATTTTCAACCACTCATAGGTCTCTATTAAATATTTCTAAATAGAATCATGTAGAGCCAAAAATGTAATATACAAACCTATATCTGCTACAGAACTGTTTTTTTATTAGTTTCCACTATTCCAAGATGGCGGATTAGCTTCACTAACTATTTTGTCACTGTCTCTGTATTTCCGGTAGTCAAGTGTCATGTGATGACCATCGAGACGGATATAAGAGACAGTGTGAGCATCTTGTGTTCCTTTTTACATTTGGGATGGAAACGTTGAACTCTACAGAAGTCTGAACATCTTAGAGGTAATGGTTCCGCAATCAGCTAGTGGACTCTTATGCCGATGCATGAGGGTTCAGTCTGTGTCTGATTTAAAGAAATCAGCGTGATTAGTTTTTTGAAGTCGGGATGCCAGTAGTAAATATGCATAGCTCAAGTGTAAGGGTGTCTTTACACCATGGGCCATTCAACGAATCCCTTTTTAAAGTTCAAGCAAACCAATATTATTTACGCCACATGTGACATGGCGGATGCATGTTTAAAACTAACGGATAGGTGATTTTGTCTTGGAGTTGTTCGTTATGGTCTGGGCCCGTATATAATTTGTATAGTTTTTCTACCACAGGAGTGTCTTGGCTCCTGACTATTTGTTAACATCTTCTTTTTTGTAGAATTGTTAGCAGTGAAGTGCTCCGTCAGTTGTATGGGCTGCAACATTGAACTGGATTTATGTTCATGAAACTACTATTCCCACCATATTGAAACCGTTGGATTTTGTGGTTCTATGTTTCTTTAAACAACTGGAAGTAGATAGAGTCTAGACTTTGGACGATATGTTTCATTGTGAACAAAGACTGTGGTTGGCCTGTTGATAATTTGTTAATTAGACACCAATTAAAAGTTATTGTTTTCATCCTTTCTTTGTCGGAGTTGATCTACTCATGGTCTGCTACTTAATACAGTATTTCAACATAAGGCAATTATAGGGCGTTTTTTGTTAAGGTATATTTATAACATCTAATCCTTATTTGCCCTTTTTACGAGGTGGCACATTCTAGTTGTAATCTCATCATATGTTGTTATCTCTTGAGTGTTGACACAAGTGATTTTGGTGGAGGTTTAGTAATTCACTCCGGTGGTTCCATCGCTGAGTAAACATACCATTCTCATTGCTTAGAGCTTTTATCTTGAAGCATGTTGTGGATTAAATCTTCAATGTATAAGCCATTATCATTTTTTACTTATTGTCTCATTGATGCAGGTGTATTTTGAACCCCTCCCCCCAAATTCATCCCTCCTATCTTTGAAACTTGCGTTGGCACTGCACTGGAGACCTAGTGACGGCATCCATTTTAGTAATCAAAGGAGATAAATTATTGGACTACTTATCTATGAGCTTATGAATGAGAGCACCACAAAGCAGCTAGCAACTCCAGCGCCTAGAGACACTCCTGGGCGATTTGCTGCACTTGAGAAGGGGTTAATTTGTTACTATGATGTGTGTCCTGATATTACAAGACAGTTATTCATGGAAAATTGTATTTCAAATTTGTCAACATTGGGCGATTTACCAGGACCAGAAATTTCAGTCATCTCTATATTGTTTTTGACGTGTGGTTGAGAGAGATTGAATAGGGGTGTATGAGTATGAATTCGTGACAAGGGTTGTCATATTGTAGTATCTTCATCTTGTGTTATAATGTTCTATGTTATCTTGTTCCTAGCTGCTCAGCCAGTGTGAGTGTTCTGTGTGGAATGTTGGTGTGTGGGCCATGAGTGGAATGCTTGGGTGCCTGGTGTGAGTGGTGACAGGAGCAGCTAGCAGGCTGCTCCTGGTGGGGCTGCTGTACAGGATCTATGCTACATGTTGTCTACTTCAATAAACCTACTTAAACATCATCTACCAGCGTGGACTACGTTACTACATATTTTTGGCGACGAGTTGGAGACTTTCTCACGCTTTAAAGTTGGTCTGAAGCTACCTTAAGATGACATTTACAAAGAGTCAACATGTTGGGAAGAAGTTTCAAGAGCTACAAGCGCAGACAACACACAAGAAAACACGCAACTAGTCTGGAACACAAGAGGCCACACATACAGCGCAAGTTGACATTCAAGAGGATGTTTTGAAATCTATGGAGCCACAAAGGGAACAAAAGAAACTGGAACGGCACGCCTTGCAGCCCCACCAGTGTGCATTACAAAGGACAGCCCCAGCCCAAGCGTGCTGTACTCTGTTTCATCTGGACACATTTATAAGAATTGCGCCTTTAATGAAAGTAAGCAACATCATTTTAGACTTTCTTTCTGTCATCTGTAATTTGAATGCTGCGCAAGGACATGTGATTGGAGTGTTATGCTGCACCAATTTGTTGTACATTCACAGTAACCATTTCAACTGCTAAACTGACATTTTGGAAAATACACAAAGCCCTGGTGTGTTTTGGTGTTTATATAAGACACATCAGGTGAAGAGCATCGGCGTTTCGGAGTTTAAAAGGTCAGGGACTTCATATCAGATTGCGGATTCATCCGATTTAAAAGGTCAGATTCTTTATATTTGAATATGTGTTCCCTGGATCGTGTTACCGTCGGACGGATTACTGGCACTGAGAGCCTCGCTCAGATTTTGTGATGTGTGTGGTTCTATTTACGGGACTTTATTTTGGCCTATTTTATGAAAATGTACACAAAGTCTCACATCGGAGACAGCAACTGCCAGTATAACTGTTGGGCCCACGCACACACCTGTGGCTCGTGACCAGCGTAAAACTTAAAATTTGCCCTGGTGTGAGCGCATTTATCGAGACATTATAGGTGAGACATTTTTTGACTCTTATTGTTTAAAGTCACTTGAGCCATTTAATATAATGGACAGTTAAATCGCTTTTACTCTGATTTAAAACGGAGGCGCAAGTTGCGTCTGGCATGCGCACATCTGCCGTCATCTTTCACATGCGTGGAGTTCCAGCTTCAAAGTTGTCGTCACCTTGGATCCCGGTGAGCGGCTAGAGGACGCTTGGCAGCATTGACGTGGCGTGAGCCACCCGGCGCACGTCAATACTGCGTGCCCCCATTTTGTGTTTCTTTTGCATAACAATAAAGTTTATTTGAAGTTGAAGCTGACCGGGAACGTCGTTGTGTGGAGATCAGCTTCATTTCATTACTTCTTGCTTGTAGGTGAATACTCTATTGGAGCAGCGAGAAATTACAGGTACTTTCTCCTTTTTAATTCCTTGTGCATGTACATGGAAGTACTCAGTGCACAGTTGTGGAGCAGCTACTAGTTCTGCATGGCGACACAAGCAATGCGACTTAAGAGGATGCCAGTTTTTGTGTATTGCTATTGTTTGACACTTTCTCCTTTTTAATTCCTTGTGCATGTACATGGAAGTACTCAGTGCACAGTTGTGGAGCAGCTACTAGTTCTGCATGGCGACACAAGCAATGCGACTTAAGAGGATGCCAGTTTTTGTGTATTGCTATTGTTTGAAGCAAAATGCTATCAACACGCAGCACTCTTGGTAATGACTTCCATTGTTGTCCCTGGAAATGTCAGGTATCGTGTGGGCTGAGGCAACCGCCTATTTTATTCTGGAGACATTTAGTGCAAGAGACTGCTGCACTTTTGCTACACACTGTGTGTGGTGCATCTGCCATCTACTGGTAGCACCTTAAATTAATTTTTATATGTTCGGTAGGTGTTACAAGCCTTACATGAGGGTGGCATGTTTGATGTGTTTTGGCTTGCCTTTTTCAATTTATGTATCCCTTACTGTGGGATAGGAATGGGTTTTAGTCCCATATCCACACTTTATGACACTGTACCCTTACAAGAAGGTTGGGTTAAGGGTTTTGTTTCCCTTTCACGCAGGAATGGGTTTTAGTCCCATTTCCTTACTGTAAGCCATGGTACCCTTACATGAGGGTTGGCTTAAGGGGTTGTTTCCCTTTCACGCTAGGAATGGGTTTTAGTCCCATGTCCACACTGTACGTCACTGTACCCTTACATGAGGGTTAACTTACAGGGTTTTGTTTCCCTTTTTACATATAGAATGGATTTTTAGTTCCATTTGCTGCAAGGTTTTTTGTTCCTTGTGTGCGTAAGCCACCATGTGCTGCATGTTCGTTTTTGTTGTAGTGGGCGCTTTTCACTACCTTTCTATGGGGTTTTGGTCCCTTTTGGTCCCTTATTTAGGGGTAGGAATTTGGGTCCTAGTCCCTTTTTCCACATTTTTACATGGCTTCTCTCCTTTCTTGGAGAGTATACACATTGTATTAGTATTTTCTTTTCTTTATTAAAGGAGGAGGATGGGTATTTCGTATTTAACTTTTCACTTTTCTTTCCTCCTTGTGTGGTCCTTTTCCCTCTCGTGATGTGGTTTCTACTGTTCATCCCTGGGTTATGGACCATTGACTTATGTTGTACTTTGTTGTCTATTGTTTTTAAAGTTTGGTTTCATTATTCTTCTATTTTATAGGAAGGAGATAATGTAGTATCTTCATGTTGTGTTATAATGTTCTATGTTATCTTGTTCCTAGCTGCCCAGCCAGTGTGAGTGTTCTGTGTGGAATGTTGGTGTGTGGGCCATGAGTGGAATGCTTGAGGGCTGGTGTGAGTGCTGACAGTTGGTGGATGGGCTGAGCAGCTAGCAGGCTGCTCCTGGTGGGGCTGCTGTACAGGATCTTTGCTACATGTTGTCTACTTCAATAAACCTACTTTAACATCATCTACCATCGTGGACTACGTTACTACACATATGTCCCGTGCAAGTTCATAGTTGTTTTCCTTATGTGAGCCTGAGCACGATGCAGGCTGCACTTTTCTTTGTGCACGTTACTACACAAACGTATTTCGCTTCGTTCTACGCTGTACTTTCACACAAAACCTGCAGTTGTTTTTGCGTTCTGTTCTTTCCTGGGAGTTAGTCTGAACATCGTAGACAAGGTCAAACAATAATGCCCCTTGTTATTCTGTTCTGGTCAGGCCCTAGCACCTAGACAAAACACACAAATGCAGCTGTTGTTTGGGAACACGTACTCTTTGTCCTATAGGTAATCACAGACATGAAAACATATTTGTAGAGAGATTTTCAGAGATGAGATCGCAACTACACCTGAGATGTAGGACTTTCATCTGTGCATGCTAAGGTACGGGGTCCGCTGCAAACACCCAGAGATCTTTTGATATATAATCACTTTGCTTCTGTGGAAGGGGAGGAGGTTAGTCTACCCTTTCAAATATCATGACAGCTCTTTTTATGATTTATGGATTTACTTACTATGTTGACTGCATTTGTGTTAAGCATTTTCTTACTTATTGTAGCACGTATACTGTATACTAGAGCACGATAGTTAAAATAAATATTTTAAACTATTCTCGTTTCTCTGTCAGATCTTCTTGTGGACAAGTACGAGAGTGAAATGGTGTGTCCTGTCACCGCGATTCCTGAGAGGGTCGGGAGTGTTGTGTTCTGGGGTGTCTAATCTCTTTTGCCTCTGTGAGTGAGTAGGACGGCAATTAAGACACTATAGCTAGTTGGTCCTGGGCTTATTGGTACTAAGGTGGCAGGATGGCTCAGTCCCTGCCTACTAAGGTTCTATGATCCCAAGCATAGTTCTGTGACTCTGCAGAATCCCTGCAACAAGATTGCAGTCTTAATGTTTTGTGAGTACGACTGTGTGGAGGCTGATTAGGGGAGAACTTTCAAAAGTGTATTTATATTAATGTAATAATCATGTCTCAAAGCAAATATTTACTTGAAAGGAAAAAGATAAAACGCACTTTTGTGAAAACTAATAAAAATCAGTTCCGTAGCAGATATAGGTTTGTTTATTACATTTTTGGCTCTACATGATTCTATTTAGAAATATTTAATAGAGGCCTATGAGTGGTTAAACATGGATTGTGGGGTAAGTGGAATAGAGCTCTTTTTGTTAAGTAGAATTGGGTTCCTCCTTCATGTGAGATGGGTACCTCCCATTTATTGTAGGTCTTTGGAGCTTGACTTATAAAAAGGTATAAAAAGGTAAACCCCCTTCAATGATTTCTAAGTTTTGAATCTCATGTTTTTTTTTATCTGTTCACTGAAAATGACGCACTCGCTTACAATAGGTATAAGTTCCATAACACCAGTTACAAAACATCTTAATGTCCATTATAGAGGGATTACAGTAACATTTGTTGTAATTACACATGCCGGATATGCCCTTGAAATTATTTACTCATGTCAAAAGTTGATGCTGTTGATGCTGATGCAGCGCGTACAATAAAAACTATTTTCCTCCTAGGTCACTTATCGGTCATCCAGGGGCGACTTATATTTTCTCACATCCACATGACGATGGGGCCCATAACATCGCCTATCACACACACACACACACCTGGATTTCCTCTACACCTTTACGAAAATCTATACTCCTAGGAGAAACATGAGAACTAAATGAAAAACATCATTTATGTACCGCTGGAAAGAGCCGGGATACCTTATTACTTTAACCTATCGCTTTCTTAGTTATTTCTTAAGATATTCCTGCTCATTGTTTTGTCGATGGATCATCTAGTAAGAAATCAGTTTGTAGTGATTAAGACCAGCTAAATCACAATAACCAATTACTAGTGTCACAATCATTTAGTAAAATAACCACTGAGTCGTTTGATTAAGAATCTTAAATTTTATATAATTTTAAAAGCATCAGAAAGAATTTAGACTTTTATTCAATTATTCATTCATTATTAATTCAAATATTTATTAAGCAAAATCAATTTTATTGCAGAAAGGAAATTTTGTCATGAAGCAAAAACCCTAATTACCTGCCTATCTTTCCTAATTTAGCCTAAGGATTTCTAACCTAAGTTTAAGAATTAAAAATAACCTGATTCTCATACTCAACTGGAAAAATAAGACAGCAACAGAAACTTCAGCTCGTCAGCATCAGCTACCTGCAACCCGTCTCATCTAACAGTCTTTCAGCATCTCCCGCTCAGTAAATGGATCGATCTGGACCACCAAGCACTGGAAGCCACCAACTCCAACACCGACTCTGACTGCGACTCTCCAACTCTGACCCCCTCCCACTAAGAGTAGGCCCTCTTATACCCTAATTCTAACTTTGCTAACTAATTGTTGCAACATTAATAACGCGCTTTTCTTTCATTGGTCCATTCATTTCATCTATTCATTCTTAATCAAGTTCTCCCGGATCCAACTTGTTCTTTGGAATGTATATGTTCATTTCCTTTCTCACAGTTCAAGACATGTTTCCATCCGCTTCGATCAGTACATTTGTAACTTCTTTCGATACATTCGAGAACTCTGCAGGCATTGTCCTTTCTCTTAAAACGGTTTCCCACGGTTCCTTGCTGATCACCACGGCACACTATCAGTTCAATTAGGTCACATCAGCCTTGACCATTCTTGCATCCTAGCCTCTCAGCATCATCACGTGGTTAGCTTTTCTCCAACTTTTTCTCCCTTGTCACGCGTTTCCCCGCACATGCGCACTTCAATAACCGGCAGCCATTTTATATCGCCACTCGTTTATACTTAGAAGCACTATTTTGAAATAAACAAAACATAATTAAAATAGAGAAACATAGCCTTTTCGTTTCCCTCCCGTCATCTACGTACCCCAATTAGTTATTACCTAGCAGAAAGCAACATTTAAGCTGTTCCTTACTTACCATCACTATTGTTTTTGCAACGACACGTTTATATTCTATGAAGCACAATCATGCATTTATTATTTATTTAGTACGCAATTAATTTTATGTTATAATTAGACACACAGACATTCGTTAATAGATTATTTAGCCCATGTACTTGCGTGTTACCCTTCCCTCACGTACATTGTTGATTAATACATTTAAACGAACATTTTATTAATTATTTATAAAATTTGTTAGGGGTTAAAAATTTTTTATTTTCTCTGCTCCATCAACTCCCCCTTTGGTGATTTTTAAATCACCACATAAAACCCAAGTTATACTTCTTTTTCAAGCAGCATATGTCTTTCATCCTTTTGCTTTTTGTTAGTTACACATCTGTTTCCATTTCATCTTGTCTTCTTGTCTCTTTATACATGCTTTCTTTCATTTTCTCTAACTCAATTTCACCCATTTCCTCTCTCTCTCTTTCATTATTCTGTTATTTCTTTTTATCTTATTTTGTCTTACTTTTCTTTTTATACACGTTATTACAATTTTCAACACCATGGCTAACAATATTGCTACAGTTGCTATTATTATAACTTTCCCTATCATTAGTCTACTCATTCTTGTTAACCAATTTGCTACTGAAGAAAACCCTCTACCAAGTTTTCCCAAGACACTTTCAACCTCCAGTGGAACTAGTTCTTTGTGCAAATTTGTAATATTTGTAATATACATTTGTATATTTTCACTTTTATCAGGAATGTAAGTGCAACAATGTTGGACTTTCAGCATTCCACAGACTCCACCCTCTTTTGCCAAAAGAATATCAAGGGCAAGCCGATTTTGCATCACCATAGCTCTCATGGCAACCATTTCGGTATTTACCATCAAGAACCCTCCCGCAGTATCTGTAGACAAACGATCTACTACTGTGGATAACTTCCGAATTTTAAATGCATTCAAAGATATTCCCACTGCTGGTATTAATGCTCCAAAAATATCACCTACAATTTCTGAAAAACGTTCCCTCTTTCTACGTGTAAAGCTATTAATCATCTTGTATGTTCCTTTTTCTTCTCTGTCCATATGAAAGATTTTTGGAAAGACCAGGCCTACATAGCAAGTTCCATACCAATGGTCCGGTAACCTGTAATAAGCTCTATTCCCACAAATATAATAGATACCTGGAAATATTGGATCTTTTCCACCTTTGAATCCCCAACCTCCCAAAATTTGATAATTGTCATGGCAGATACTGGAACCTACAAAGTAATTGTCATAGACTGTCTTATTTCTTCTAATACACAACTTTCCTGTTTGCGGCCAATCTAATGTCATTGCTGCATTTATCTTTTTCTCTTCATGATTTCCTTCCTCAAATGTCCACAGATGTTTTCCTTCCTCTTTTATTGCTTCTCTTTGAAATTTCATTCTTCTTTCTTCAACCATTTCTAAAAATACCTTTTCTTCTTTCTTTAACTCACAGGTAAGGTTGTTTTTAGCTATTTCTTCTAATGTTAATTTTCTATGCTCTAAAAAGAATTCTCCTAAAACCCTTGCTTGTTTTACTTTGTTAAGTTCTGGAACTACAGGAACATTTGCAAAAATCTTATCTATATCAGTGTAATAAAACTCTAATCTACCGGTTTTATAAAATAAACTTGCTATGACACTACAGGTTATTCCATAAGTTAGAGGTAGGTGATGATAAGTCACACCTTCTGACACTGATGCAGGCAACTGCATACAAACATAACAATCTCTCACATCCATTGTCTCTACATATTCGTACAACAATTTTGTAAAAACATTTTTAGAAAAGTCTGTTACTGACTTATCCTTATGTAATTCTGCACTACTTCTTAAAATAACTGGTTCTTTAATATTAGTTTCTTTTTCTGGTTTAGTATCATTCTTTGCTTCTATTACAGCTAAACTAATAGGAATTGTGATTGCTAAAACTATCCATACTGTCATTAATAAACCTGTACAAAAGCAGCACATTTTACACCATCTTTTTACAAACTCACATTTATCTCTTCTATCTCTAGTATTTTCCATTTTACTTTTATCTTTTTGTTAAGTTTCAGAAAATTGTGTCACTACACCTCAGAAATGACTTAGATGCCACTCTGCTTTCAAAAGTCTTTGCTTGGTACTTTCTTTTAATTCTCTCCAGAATTCTTTCGTTGTCACATCCGGTGATTTGTCATATCCAGTAAAATTGTCACATCCGGCAGAAGCACTTTAAGTCTTCACTTCAGGTTTGTTGCATCTCACCTTTACCCATTCGGTTTCTTAGTCTCGGGTTCTCGTGAGTGTTTCCTTCTTCTTTGTAATCCGTTAGAGCGATGTACAGCCACTCAGGTGACTTGTACTTCGAATTCACTTTCTTTGTTCTTTTAGACTTTTGCAGTCGTTTTCCACTTGGCTTTTCTTGTTCCTTTTGACTTGTTATTTCATTCACCTGTTCAGCACTTTTTTCTCCAGTTCTGATTATTCTGTATCTCAATTTTCTTATATAGTTGCTGGGCCAATTGTCTCCTTTTCTTGGCCTTTTGGCTTCACCTTCTTTTTCTCCTCTTTCTGATTTCCAGTTTCTTTTTCTTGATTCAGTTTTTGTTTTCTCTTCTCCACTTTCTTCAGATTCTGTTTCAACTTTTTCACAATTGTCTCTTATTTTGAAGCTTATGATCTCATCTTCTCTTACTGGTTGATCTTTCTTCTCCTTCTTATTTTCCCTTATTACTGTCCCTCCTCGGAGTTCTTCCGAATTGGTATTTTCCTCACTCTCTACTTCTAAATTTCCCTGTTCTTTTGTTTCACTATCTGTCCCTATTGCTCCTCGGGGTTCTTCTCGATTTTCTAACTTTTTATTTGTCTCTTTCCCTACTTTGTCTATTAATATTACTTTTGAAGGATTTCCACCATAACTTGTACTTGGTTGCTCATCTAGATCATTTTCTTGTTCATTCTCTTCTCCAATTGGTTTATATCCCCAAGTTCTCCTTCGAAATTCTTCACAGTTTGCAACTGAATCATCAGATCCTGAACTTGTGTCAGATATTTCCAGATGTCGACTTACAGGTCGATCTTCAGGTTCTGGAATTTCTGAAATTCTTCCTTCTTCTTCTTCTTCCTCTTCCTCTCTAGAGGTGCTTGCCGTTGGGGTTTCCAGATGTCGACTTTCAGGTCGATCTTCAAGTTCTGGCACCCTTTCTCTTATTCTTTTTGTCCCAGTCGCTGAACTCTTATCCCACACTTCCAGACGTCGACTCACATGTCGATCTGCAGGTTCTTGAACTCTAATTGTGTGGCTGGCATGGACCCAGTTCTTCACTCCTGCACACTTGACTGCAGTTGTTGTCACTAGGATTACCTGTCGTGGCTCGTCCCAGCGAGGAACTAGACAGTTTCTTCTCCTGTGGATTTTTATGCAGACCCAGTCTCCTGGATTCAAGTCGTGGGCTGGTTTTCTTTCAAGAGTGGTCGCATCCGGTCCAACCTGATGAAACACAGAACGCACCACATCAGCCAGTCCTTTGCAATAATCCAGTACTAGATCATCAGTTATAGTCAATAACTTGTTGACAGGTACTTGTGCTTGTCTCATTGCTCGTCCCATGATCACCTCATGAGGACTAAGTCCAGTTTTCTTTTCAGGAATGCTTCTGATGGTCATCAGAACAAGGGGCAGTGCATCTGGCCATTTGAGTCCTGTAGCTTGACACATTTTTCCTAACCTGTTCTTAATTGTTCCATTAATTTGCTCTACTACCCCAGAAGCCTCTGGTCTGTATGCACAATGCAGTTTTTGTTTAATACTCAATGCTTCACAAATCAATTGGATCAACTCATTTTGAAAATGTGTTCCTCTATCTGTCTCAACCGTGACTGGAAAACCATACCTTGGAATGAACTCTCGCAGCATAAGTTTTGCTACCGTTATTCCATCATTCCTTCTAGTGGGGTATGCCTCCACCCAACGAGAAAACAAACAGACGACCACTAGAACATATTTTAGTCTGTTACAAGGGGGCATTTCGATGAAGTCTAATTGCATTCTAGTGAACGGACCTCCTTCTCGTCCTATTGTTCCTAGACTCACTATTGTCTTTCTTCCTGGATTAAACTGTTGACAAATAAGACATCTTTGACAAAGACTTTCAGCTATGGCTCTGAATTTTGGGTTATACCAGGTTTGTCTAAAAAGTCTGATCATTGCATCTCTCCCAATATGAGCTTGTCCATGGTACATCCGTGCCATGTCTGCAATCATGCTATCAGGCATAACTGGTCTTTCATCTCTGTAAACCCACACACCATTGTTTTCTTGTCTTCTACATCCTGCTTTTATCCAGTAATCTTTTTCCTCATCATTTACAGCTTCCTGTAACTGTCTCACCTCATCCCATGTCTCGACAGTGTTAGTAAAAGCAAAGGAGAAGAGATATGCTCCCTTTCTCTATTCTTGTTTAGGGATACCATGTTCTCTGCACAATATCTGGCTATCTCATCCGCATAGTTATTACCAACAGCTATGTAATCTTCATTTTTCTTATGTGCCTTGCATTTCACTACAGCTATCTGCTTAGGCAGCTGTATCGCCTCAAGCAGTTTCTTAACAAAATCTCCATTTCTGATAGGTGTTCCTGCAGACGTCAAGAAACCTCTTTGTGACCAAATCTGACCGAAATCGTGCACGATACCAAAACCGTACTGGCTATCGGTCACGATCGTAACTCGTACATTTCTTCCCAACTTACATGCTTGAATCAAAGCAATCAGTTCTGCAACTTGGGCAGACCTTATTCCTTTCAGACAAGACGCTTCCATCACAGTTGCTACTGTGCACACTGCGTAAGCTGCGCTTAAAACTCCTTCTTTCGTTCTCAAGCATGAGCCATCCACAAACATGACATAATCCGATTCCTTTAAAGGCTCATCTTTTATGTCAGCTCTTGGTTTTGTGCAATATTCCAGCACATTCAGACAATCATGATCTACTTCATCTTGTTCAATTATACTCTCTTCATCTGGCAATGATGTCGAAGGATTCACATTCATACATCTATCTATGGTCACATTTTCTGCACTCAAGATTACTTTTTCGTACTTAGTCAGCCGACTATGTGTCATGTACTGTGTTTTTGTTCTTGTCAACAGAATCTCTACTGAATGGGGAACATATACTCTCAGTGGATACCCCATCACTATACCTTCACTTTGTTCCAGACTTACACAAGTAGCAGCAACAGCTTTCAGACATCCAGGCAATGCTTTTGCTATAGGATCTAAAACAGCTGAAAAATAAGCAATTGGTCTCTTCATTGTTCCATGTTTTTGTACCAGTACTGAAAATGCACATCCATCTCTTTCACTGCAGTACAATTCAAAATCCTTTTCATAGTCAGGCATTCCTAAAGCAGGGGCCTCACACAATTTCTTTTTCAACTCTTTGAAAGATTTCATTTCTTCGTCATTCAACTCAAAAGGATCTTTTACATCCTTCTTGGTCAGTTTTTGTAATGGTTTAGCAATCAAGGAGAAACCACTTATCCATTGTCGGCAATATCCAACCATTCCCAGAAACATTCTTACCTCTCTTTGCGTCATTGGTGCTCTCATTCCTTGAATCATTTTTACTCTTTCTGTCGCTATCTTTCGCACTCCTTTCTCAATTTTATGCCCTAAATATTGGACTTCTTTTTGGCAAAATTGCAATTTTGAAGGGGACACTTTATGTCCTCTTTTCTCTAGATGGTTCAGTAAAGCAATTGTATCACTTACACATGCTTCTTTTGTTTTCGATGCCACCAACAGGTCATCGATATACTGCACCATCACTGACTTTTCTGGCATTTTCAAATCTTCCAGGGACTTCTTTAAAATCTGATTAAAGATTGAGGGGCTTTCTGTATACCCCTGAGGAATTCGGCACCATGCCAAAATACGCTCTCCGAACCGGAACGCAAATAATGGCTGGCTATCTGGATGCAAAGGAATAGAGAAAAATGCGTGACACAAATCTATCACTGTATACCACTCAGCTTCGTGTGGAATTTGGTATAGAATTACTGCAGGGTTTGGCACTATTGGACAACAAGGCACAACTATTTTGTTAATCTTTCTCAAATCCTGTACTATTCTATATGTTCTGTTTGGCTTTTTCAGTCCCATAATAGGTGAATTACATGGACTGCTCATTATTTCTTTTAGAATTCCCTGTTCGATCATTTTATTTATTACAGGAGTTATTCCTTCAATTATTTCTGGAGTCAATTTATACTGTGGCGTATTTGGGTAAGTTGTTCCTTCTTTTACTGTTACTTTTACGGGATCAACTTCTTTCATTAATCCAATATCTTCTCCTGTAAAATCCCACACATTTTCTTTCACTGCATTTTTCAGTTCTTCTGGAAGTTTTGTCTGCATCAAATGCAGGAAAAAACCATTCATTTCAGGTTCCTGATTCATCAAAGTTACTTTATACAATACATCTTCATCTGGGGTCTGAAATCCAATTCCATCTGGTGTACAATAAATTGTGCAATTCATTTTGCACAAAAGGTCACGACCTAAAAGATTTACAGGACTACAATCGCACACTACAAATCTATGCATTTTGCTAAAAGAACCAATTTTTACTTCCACTAATTCAGTAAGTGGTGTTTTAATCTGCTGATTTGCTACTCCTACTACTTGGATGTATTCACCTGAGAGAGGAAGGTTTGGAATTTCCACTGATCTAACAGTAGAACGGGTAGCTCCAGTATCGACAAGGAATGTTACATTTGCACCATTCACTTCTCCATCCACAAAGGGACCAGACTGATCTACCTCTAGAGTTGCGCCAAGTACGCACTCTTTTCCCTCTCCTAGGCACCGTCATGAACTTTCATCCGCCTCATCCTCACTCTGTCGCAACCAATACTGAGAAATGTTAGCTGCTCGCGGCAACTGTGTTACCTGCTCTCCTCCGTAGAATCCTGTTTCTGTACTGTATCTTTGCTGGTTAACAGTGTTGGGAAGTGGTGGTTGTGGCACCTGACCTTGTTGAACAACTACCTCATTCTGCACCTGTGGAGTTAATGATTGATTTTCCGGATTAGGTTTAGGTGGGAACTTACACTCGTTTCTCCAATGCCCTAATTTTCCGCAATTATGACAGGGCCATTTCTTCTTTGCCTCCTCTAGACTCACTTGACCTTTCCCTTTACCTATGTTAGGTCGCGATTTATTCTGTCCTGTTTCATTCCCACTATTATTGTCCAATTGAGCTTCTTGCTTTTCTGCCACTTTCACCTGTGCCCACATTGCCTTCTCTTTCAATTTACGCTGTCTACTCTCAATATCATCACTACAATACTTAGCATACCTCAGTACCTCATCTACCGTGCCATTTTGCCAATTAATCATATGCTGTTTAATCATTTCACTAATCTCTGGTTTCAGCCCAAACACAAATCTGTATACGAAATGACTCATATCCTTTTCACTCAACTCCTCATATCCACTATACTGCTTGAAAACCAACAACAACCTTTCATAATAGGCATGTACAGACTCCTTACTTTCCTGTGTAGTTCTATCGATTTTTACCCAATCTGTTTCTTTAGGAGGAATCTTATTTTTCAAAAAGGTAATCACCTTATCGTACTTCCTCATCACCTCAGGACCTGGAGCTCCTGTCTTAGGATCTCTTGGATATTCTGTAGTTGGCCAGTCAACTGTAATTTTACACTCAGACCACAAATCAGTTGGCACCACTATGTCAAACAATTCATCTAAATCTATCCACAACACCTTTGAAACCTTTGCAAACCTCTCTACTTGTCGGTACCATTCAACTGGTTTCTCTCTCAGCTTCGGAAATTCATTTGTAAATGACAGTATATCCTGCCTAGTCCAGGGAACATGCACATAACTACCACCTGGAGTTTCTCTCATAGGGTATTCTCTGGCAACAGGTTCTTTTTCAGTTATCATAAAAGCCAAAGAAGCTTTGTCTGTAGTTTTCTCATTCTTTTTCGTCCATCTAACTTTCCATCTGTCCACATCACCCCATTTTCTCAGTAAAACAATTAATTCTTTTATCTGTGTCAGCCTTCCTGCTGTGTTCAAGTTTACTATATCTTTCTCACAAAAGTCTACTCTGTAGGGTTTCTGCAATGTTTTCACTTTTGCAAAATCTATTCCAATTTCACTTGCTATCTCTTCTAGTTTGTCATGTAAATTTTTAGCTCTCCATGTAATACTTTTGCACAGAAACATTATTTCATCATCCTGGTAATTTTTTAGCTTTTCTGTACCAATCGTCCCTAAAATTAATTCTTCCATGTCAATTTTTAACCTAATTACATCTAATGGTTTATCTTCTGGTTCCTTTATTTTAAATGCCTTCATCCACTCATTTAATTCATCAGGAGTCTGACCTATGGGTGTATTATTTAGTTCTATCCAATTACCACTCTTTTCAGGAGTCTCTGTTGCAGATTCTGTTACCATATGCATTTTCCTACCATTACACTCATTCACAGTCAAATTTGTAGGTGGACTTGGTCTGTAAGTACTAGCCAAATTACTTGTACTTGTACTTGGTTCCATCCTTTCTTTTTCTCTCTGAAATTGTGAACTCATAGGAATCACTAAGGACCGTTCATCAATTTTCTGATTCTCAAAAACTGGTATTACTGGACCTATTGTTACAGGTACAGTCACAGCTTCCATGTTTTTCGTTAATTCCCTAATTTTCTCAGTCAGTTCTTTTGTTGTCCTTGCTAATTCACTTGCATTGTCACTTTCTACTCCTTCATTTTGTGAAGTTCTTATTTGATCTTGTGACCTATTTATTTCAATTCTTTTTACCGGACTTTTATTTCGCACAGTCTCTATTAGCGGCGCATTTGGTGTCACCACTGTAGAACTCTGCTGATACGGAGGTGGATTTCTATTTAAAATATCTTCCAGCAATTCATCATCCGTTTCACTCTCATGCATATATTTCTCCCTCTCCATATGTTTCTTTTTCTCAGTACGTTTTCTCTTAGTCTCTTCCTCAACTGTAAAAGCCGGAAACAAACCTCCTGTCATGTTAGCACATCTCCATCGTTTTATTCTATCCTCATGATTTATTCCCCACATTCTTCCAGGCATAAACTCATGATCTCTTAAACCTCTGAATCGCTCTCGCTCATACATCTCATCCTCCCCTTCCGTCAAGGCTTCAAACTGTGTCGGTCTAGGTCTAGGTTCTAGATTTGTCATCTTTTCTCGCAAATTTCGCAAAACCACTACACTAAATGAACCATTCTCAGGGAAAGCTAATGCACCATCATTCTTCGTATACTTTGCCCAATTTTCCAACCATATGCATGTATGATATCCATATTTCAGCATCATATGTGAAGCTGCTGATTTCGGCGGAGGAATTACTTGTCTCTCTCTAGTCACAACCTTTTTGTCTTTCTTAAAGAAATTCTTAATTTTTGTCGTCCATGACGTTCTCTCCCTTTCATACTCGTAATACGGCATGTTTTTGATTGGTTTTTCTCTTCAAACCAGCACTGTTCCGTGTACGGAACTTCAACCAATTACAGCGCGACTCACACTAACGCACCAATCAGAACAATTCCCTTCGTCCGCGGACCAACCAATCCTAGCGCTGCACTTTTCTACGTCACTCTTGACTCTGTGTTCACGTGACTAGCGCACTATCCAATCCTAGCGCGGCACTGTCGATGTCACTCCTGCTCTTTTACCCCTCCTTTACAAAAATTATCGGCAAATTTTCTTTTCACTGTTTCTTCGTTAGTTACAACAATTAAAACAATTCCATAGTCTGATTTGCTAAACAAAGTGACAGCTTTGTCGTTTTACACAAGAATCCTGTATTTCCAGTAGGCAGCGCTTGCCTCTACCCTACCACAGAATTATTAACTCTCGCCGATAAAGTAGCACTTCCCTCTACCTTACCCTTCTTTCAAGCAAACAATTAACTCGTTTCTCTGGGGATAAGACACATGTGGAGACTAGGCTCCTGAGAATTAAGGCCAAAGTTTCACAAGAAAACGTGATTTGCTATCTCAGTTACACACCTTTCGTACAGAAAATCCCTAACATAACACAACCTGTGTTATTACCAAAATGAATTCAGACCATGTACCAAATTTCATGTGACTTCTCTTGCCACACGTGTTACGCTTCCTACATCCCAGAAGCGTGAAAACTCACATATAACATAACGCGACTCAACATATAGTGTTAGTCATCAAAAATAATCAATCAATAATCACTAAACTAATCTATAGAAACCATAACTCTGCTACCAAGAAATCTGATGCAGCGCGTACAATAAAAACTATTTTCCTCCTAGGTCACTTATCGGTCATCCAGGGGCGACTTATATTTTCTCACATCCACATGACGATGGGGCCCATAACATCGCCTATCACACACACACACACCTGGATTTCCTCTACACCTTTACGAAAATCTATACTCCTAGGAGAAACATGAGAACTAAATGAAAAACATAATTTATGTAGCGCTGGAAAGAGCCGGGATACCTTATTACTTTAACCTATCGCTTTCTTAGTTATTTCTTAAGATATTCCTGCTCATTGTTTTGTCGATGGATCATCTAGTAAGAAATCAGTTTGTAGTGATTAAGACCAGCTAAATCACAATAACCAATTACTAGTGTCACAATCATTTAGTAAAATAACCACTGAGTCGTTTGATTAAGAATCTTACATTTTATATAATTTTAAAAGCATCAGAAAGAATTTAGACTTTTATTCAATTATTCATTCATTATTAATTCAAATATTTATTAAGCAAAATCAATTTTATTGCAGAAAGGAAATTTTGTCATGAAGCAAAAACCCTAATTACCTGCCTATCTTCCCTAATTTAGCCTAAGGATTTCTAACCTAAGTTTAAGAATTAAAAATAACCTGATTCTCATACTCAACTGGAAAAATAAGACAGCAACAGAAACTTCAGCTCGTCAGCATCAGCTACCTGCAACCCGTCTCATCTAACAGTCTTTCAGCATCTCCCGCTCAGTAAATGAATCGATCTGGACCACCAAGCACTGAAAGCCACCAACTCCAACACCGACTCTGACTGCGACTCTCCAACTCTGACCCCCTCCCACTAAGAGTAGGCCCTCTTATACCCTAATTCTAACTTTGCTAACTAATTGTTGCAACATTAATAACGCGCTTTTCTTTCATTGGTCCATTCATTTCATCTATTCATTCTTAATCAAGTTCTCCCGGATCCAACTTGTTCTTTGGAATGTATATGTTCATTTCCTTTCTCACAGTTCAAGACATGTTTCCATCCGCTTCGATCAGTACATTTGTAACTTCTTTCGATACATTCGAGAACTCTGCAGGCATTGTCCTTTCTCTTAAAACGGTTTCCCACGGTTCCTTGCTGATCACCACGGCACACTATCAGTTCAATTAGGTCACATCAGCCTTGACCATTCTTGCATCCTAGCCTCTCAGCATCATCATGTGGTTAGCTTTTCTCCAACTTTTTCTCCCTTGTCACGCGTTTCCCCGCACATGCGCACTTCAATAACCGGCAGCCATTTTATATCGCCACTCGTTTATACTTAGAAGCACTATTTTGAAATAAACAAAACATAATTAAAATAGAGAAACATAGCCTTTTCGTTTCCCTCCCGTCATCTACGTACCCCAATTAGTTATTACCTCGCAGAAAGCAACATTTAAGCTGTTCCTTACTTACCATCACTATTGTTTTTGCAACGACACGTTTATATTCTATGAAGCACAATCATGCATTTATTATTTATTTAGTACGCAATTAATTTTATGTTATAATTAGACACACAGACATTCGTTAATAGATTATTTAGCCCATGTACTTGCGTGTTACCCTTCCCTCACGTACATTGTTGATTAATACACTTAAACGAACATTTTATTAATTATTTATAAAATTTGTTAGGGGTTAAAAATTTTTATTTTTCTCTGCTCCATCAATGCCAACTGTAAGAAATTAGGATATGTGTCAAGGGGGGGCGACTACAGTTTGTACCTTTTTGTTTTGTAAAGATTCCTTTTTTTTTACTGTAGAACTTCCATTTACACCAATCCCTTTGCTAGTGGATTAGCCCAGTATGCCGAAACGCTTCCAGACATAAATAGAATATTGTTGGTAGTGACCAGCACTGGATTAGGGGAAATGGCCCTGTCCACAGTAACGAAACAGAAACAAAGGCAACTATTGTTTTTGGAATGTGTTGGCTTATGGTGGCCTTAATTTGAATCAATAATGTGAGAAGGGCAGCTGTTTTCGGATTTCAGAGCATCAATGCTTCCTTGTTAATATTATTTATGTATAGCTCTTTTCTCATTTCAATCTTTTGTATTGTGAAAATGTTTCAAGGTGTAATATTAAGAATGCATCATGTAAGTTGAGTTTGTGCACAGAAGCAAAGTTTGTACACAGCTGATGAGATGGTGCAGATGGCTGAAGGTCTTGTACTGTTCCAAATGCAGATTCATTTGTTCTGTTCAGCCCTGAATGTCAAATGCTGATTGTGGTTGGACGTTTTCAATCTCATTATTTTTAACATCATAACCGTAATTTTTGTGAATAGCTTGAATTTAGAGAATAACATTTGAGCACAGTTGTCATAATATTCAAGCGTGGAACAATGTTTGAAAGTTTGCCTTTGAATTTTGGAACAATGGAGTATTTAATCTGCACAACTAACACTTTTGTTGTCTCTATTTCAGACACTCTCCAGACGGAAAAAGGTATGTGAAATTGCATTGAAACAAGGGTGAAGGCAAGCACAATTCTAGTCAAGTCCCCCACGGTCACCATCTGAACCTCTACTGCACCTGCTCCATTGGTTGCCCATAAAAAAAAACGGGCTCTATTTAAGCTTTTATGTCTGGTCTTTAAAACCGTGCAGGGAAGGGGACCAGTCTATTTGAAAAATAAATTACAGCCATATACTCCCACCCGACTACTCAGATCCAGTGACTAGTTATTACTGTGCCCTAAATGGATAAATAAAGCTAGACTGGGTGGTCGTTCCTTTTCCTACTTGGCCTCCCACCACTGGAATAAGCTGCCATTTTACATTTGCTCCTGCACTAACGTAATTCAGTTCAGAAACCTCCTCAAAACCTGGCTGTTTACTCTTTAACTGGACATTGTTTTGCTATCTGTTGTCTGATACTGCGGCACCGAGAGATCCCCTCGGGGATCATACGTTGGTAGACTACTTCTGCTAAACAACTTGTCTGATGATTGTTACTGCCTGTCTTGCATATGATGATGTTGGGAACTATATTTTGCTCTATAGAGGGACTATTAGCTGGACTATATCTCCTTTATACAAATCCAGAGGTTCCCTACACAATGAACAAGGCAATGGCCACTCTGCACAACAACACAAAACACCAAGATGCACACCAAGGGATTTAATTCAAATTAGACTCTTCGACTCTACCTTGAAAATCTTCAGAAATGCCCTTTCTATTAATATATCGACATTAGATGCTTTATGAATTCTTCAAGTGGTATTTTGCTGTCCCTGTACACAGTAGTTCATCTATCCCAGTTCAAGCTTGGAAATATT
Source organism: Calotriton arnoldi (assembly GCA_963921515.1). Classification (NCBI taxonomy): domain Eukaryota; kingdom Metazoa; phylum Chordata; class Amphibia; order Caudata; family Salamandridae; genus Calotriton; species Calotriton arnoldi. Next base: position 181,114 of record CAWUFW010000829.1, on the reverse strand, counting down.
TTTTTAGCATCATAATCAGGAACCTCAGTGGCTTCCTGCCCAAAGTTCTCAACTTTTGAAATCCTTCTATTCCTTGATGCTCTTATTATAGAATATTGTCTAGAAAGACATTAACAGATGCTGAAACGAGTACTGTAATGAAAGAATGGATTGCGAGAGCTAGAGGAATACAATACAGATTCTCTCTTCTCTTGATTGATATCACGCTAAGAGTGATAGGGTACCAATGTCACATTACTTTCCTCTCCCATCTTTACATCATTGAGATGTATTGATCTCACTAGATTTGCTCTACTGTTTTCAGCTACTAGATGTACACAAAGATTTCTTCCAATCCTGCCTTCTGATTATATGGGCCCCTTCCACTGTGTGGATGTCTGTCCTATGTATCTAATAATAAGCATTTTCATGCCCTCGTAAACATGGCAATATCAGGCTTGTTATGCAACATCTTTCTGGTCACCTACAGCATAGAGGAGGACACAGAGAGGTGTGTAATAGGTTAACGGAACAGATCACAATACAAGCAGTGTAGGTGTCAATGATTTATTTTGCACTTGGCAGTATAGGGGTTGTAAGGGTTTGTTATTTATAAAGAGGGAGGTGATAACCAAAAATTAAGAGTTTATTCCATTTAGGCAGTCGGGATTTACATCACTCCGTTCTTCAGTCTTCACACTCTGGGCTTCTTTTAGAGTGGTTTCCCCTTTGTACAGTTCCCGTCAGGAACGGCAGGCCTTCGGGAAGAAACAAAATGGTCCTGAGCATCAATGATGCCAGTATAATCCCACCACCGTTCACCAGTGAAGCCTCTGTCAATGTACCGGGTGTGTGGTGCTCCCCTTACTTCACCATACCCCTATGTACAGTATCAGAGGTCTCCTAGCCCTCACCTAGCCGCCCACTTCTGCTACCTCTGATTCCCACCCACTGTGACTCTACCCCCACTCAGACATCATGCACCACAACGCTTGCCTTGTGCTACAGCTCATTTCCTGATCCGTAGCGGTCTGGACCACAGCGTCCTCTTCCTTTAGGTCGCCTGGGGTACACAGTTCTGCTGGGTGTATGGCTCTCTCTTCTCTGTCGCGGCTCCAGAGTATTCCCACATCTCCCCACAGCAGTCCGACATGGGAACCACACTGCCGGTTGTTCTCTCCCATCCGCTCACCACTCTCGGTCTTGTGTTGCTTCTCCTCCTCTTGGCATCCCCTTTCTCTTTTTTATCGACGTCTTCTCTTTTATTCCCGAAAGGTGTGGGCCACCTAGACTCGCACATGTGAGTGCTGCTGATCTACTACAACCATACGTCCCGCATGCCGGCCCTTCCACAGCATCCCCTAACCAACGCGATCGGACCATGCAGAGCAGACGTGCAGGAAAGGAAATCAACAATGGTTTGAAGGCGGCCAGCCCGATGACTGAAGTTTGGAATGAAATAGGTTGGAGTGCCAAAAACCATCTGAGAATTAGAATGCTTACTACGTGCCAACCAGACAAGGGGGGGCACAATCAGTATGAAGAACAAAGGAATGTCCCAACAAATAGTATTGCAGTGATTCCACCGCGTCCCTAATTGCAAGGCATTCCTTCTCTGCCGTAGAATAGTTGAGTTCAGAGGGTAGAAGTTTCTGACTTATGTACACAACATGGCGAAGCAGGCACTCAACATAAGCATGTGAGAGAACAGCCTCCAGCCCGTACCCGGATGCATCAGTCTGCACCACAAACGGCTTCCAAAATCAGGACAATACAAGGTCAAGACATAAAACCTCCTTCAAATGGTCAAAGTTCTGTTGGGGTGTAGCAGACCAGTCCCTGATTTTTGAGTGCTGTACATACTTCAGCAGATCGGTAAGCGGGCGAGCAATATCCCAAAAGTGGGGAGAGAACCTTCTATAGTAGCCTACCAGGCCCAGGAAGGACTTAACCTCCCGTTACGTTAGGGGTCTAAGTAAGTCTTTGATAGCTTTAACTTGGTCCACTTGTGGCCTAATCATACTAGCGTTGATTTGGTACCCTAAATACTGGAAGGAGTCAGTGGCTAGTGTGAAATTTTCGGTGTTCACTACAAGGCCTGCCTCTTTTAGGGCAGAGAAGACAGATTCATAGTGCAGAAGGTGAGTGTCCCAGTCCAGACTAACGATCACTATGTCGTCCAAATAGGGAGCTGCAAACTTTCAATATGGTCGGAGGACCCTGTGCATCAACCTCTGGAAGGTTGCAGGAGCTCAGTGGAGACCCAAGGGCAGCACTTTGAATTGATACAAGCCTGAGGGGGTAGGGAATGCTGTCTTTTCCTTAGCTGTTTCAGTAAGCGGGATTTGTCAGTACACTTTCGTGTGATCTATGGTAGAGAGGTGCTTTGCTATTAGTTCATCAACTCTTGACATGGGGTAAGTATCAAATTTTGAGATATTGTTTAATTGTCGAAAATCAATACAAAATAAGATGGAGCTGTTTGGTCTGGGGACTAATACGATTGGGAAACACTAGGCACTAGTGGAGGGCTCTATGATGTCATCTTGTAGCATTGACTCTACTTCCTTTTCTACTGTGGGCCTCCTGGTTTCAAGTATCCAGTATGGGTGTAACCAAAACACCTGCTTTCCTTAGACTATTATGCTGTGGTCTATAAGGACAGTTCTCCATGGTTTGATTGAGAACACACCTCCATATTTCTGGAGGACCTTATGTAACTCACCCTGTTGTTTTGTAGAGATTTGTGTGCCTATTTTCAATTCATTTGTTTTTGTGGCTGAACCCTTTGGTGGGAAGTTATTCTCTAAGAGTTGGGAATCAGTTACCAACAACTATCTGGCTTCAGGAGTGTTTGACTCTTCCCATTTCTTCAGAAGATTAATATGAAAGATTTGTTCCCCATGTTTTTTGTTGGGTACTGCAACCCAATAGGTTACTGGAGTGATTTGACTCAATACTATAAAGGGTTCCTGCCACTTGGCCAATAGATGTGGTAGTTGTGGGAAGAGGTCAGCAATATCAATATCTTCTTCCCTGGCTTGAGTTTGCGAATGTTTGCCATTTATCATAACACGCCTTCTGTCTTTCCTGTGCCCCTTTCAGGTTCTCCCGGACCTTTCCCCAAAGTGTAGCTACATAAGTCTTTAACTGTGCTGTGTATGCCAAGAGATTTTTACCCTTGTCTTTTTTCTCTTCTTGCTGCCATGTCAAGTAACGTGTGTGGCAGTCTCCCGAAGACCAGCTCAAACGGGGAAAACACGGTGGAGGATTGTAAATGCCATCTAATGACAAACAGAACCACATGACGTTTTCTATCCCACTCCCTGCCTGAATCGCACACGATTTTCTTCAGAATGGTCTTGATGATTATAGTTCTCTACCAGGTCAATGGTCTGGGGGTGGTATACTGATGTCTGGATTTGATGTATGCCCAGGATCTTATAGACCTGCGCCATGAGAAGTGACATAAAGGGTGAACCTTATTGGTCAATATTTTGGTTGGGAACCCCACACTGGAAAAGAAATCTACCTAAGCCAGTGCCACTACCGGAGTTGTCATACTGGTAAGCGCTATGGTTTCCAGGAACCTGGTGGCATCGTCGACTAGGACCAGTATATATTGGTATCCTTTAGACAATGCTATTAGAGGACCAACCAGGTCCATCCCAACCCGTTTAAATGTGATATTAATGAAGGGAATGGGTCAAAATGGGGCTTTCAGTTCTTTAGGAGGATTTACCAACTGACAGTGGGCACATGATGCACAAAATGTACGAATATCCGAATAGACCCCGGGATATTTGAACCTTTTCATTAGGGATTCTTTGTTCTTTTCCCACCTGCTGTGTCCACCCCCAAGCTGACAGTGGACCAGAGTCAAAACCTGTTCCCTTAATGTTAAGGGGAACAACAGCTGTACTTTCCTTTCCTCCCCTTTCCTTAGTGCTGAGTGTAACAAACCCTTTTTAACGAAAAAATAGGGGGCTGCCTTGTCCTGGTCCTTTGTGGTCGCTTGGGCCCAAGACTGTGCTAAATTGTTATCCTCTCATTAATCAGCCCTGAAGGAGCCCTGACGCTAGGTTGTGAGTCATTGTAGTTCACTGTAGAGGAAAGCAAAGACGGTATGTTATTCTGGTGACTCTTAACAAATACTTGTTTATCAAGGCATTTTTCTGACTTTGTTTTCTTTCTTTTATATCTTACCGACCACTGGGTCCTCGTTCTTGTAAGTAGCCTCCCTTAACCAATAGGTTTTCGGACGGTCTTGCTTCTCATTGAATAAGAGTTGAGAAAAATGGGGATGATCGGTGCCGATTATAGCATCCTCGGCTAGGTTAGGTATGACCCCTACTTCTATGGTCTCTGTCCAGTTATCACATTGCACTTCTATTGGCTCTGTGGGGTACACCTTTCTGTCACCATGAACGCATGTGATAGCTACCCTCTTGGAGTCTACTCTGGGGCCCTGGGCAACCCACTTGCTATAAACCACGCAGTGATGGCACCCTGAATGGATTAACGCTGTTACCTTGTGTCCGTTTATCTGTATCTCTTGTCCATAGGATTCAGGCTGTCCTCCCATTTACTGTACCTGGCCCCTCAAAAACCCTACTTCCATAGGTTCCGATGTAGGTGTTTTTTGAGGACGATATGTCCCCATTCTGAACAGTGGAAGCACAGAGTGCCTGCTCCCACCTCTCTCTATGGTGTTTTCTGTGGTGTTTTATTTCCATAGAAAGGGCGGGGTTGGGTCTAACCTGAGACCTCCATGGAGTGTTTATGACAGGCTGACTCCTACTTGTGCTGGGCCTAAATTCAGGCGGCATGTGGTAGGCGCAGACCAGCTCAATGGCTCCTGACACTGTGATGTTGGGGTGTTGTTTTATCCACACTCAGGTAGATCCGGATGGGGCATCTAGGTACGGTTCTAGGTATACTTTTTCTGTGACCTCGTTCGTGGCGGAGGAGTCATAGTATAATGCCCGGGGATTATCACTAAATCCCCAATTTTCTTTTCTGAACTTGGTTCTGTAGTGTTCGCTATCATATCCTAGTCCTTCTAATATGATCTTCTTTATTTCTTCGTAGGGTGTAGTGCTTGTAGGGTTAATGGTTTAATAGGCTGTTTGGAGTTCACCAGACAGTAGGGGAGCTATGCATTGTCCTGATCGTCCACGTAGCCAGGAGGCGTTGGCGGCTACTCTCTCAAAGTATGTAAAAAAGAAATCTGGGTCTTCACCGGCCTGGCATTGTTGCAGGACAGAGCAAAGAACATCTGGATGCACTTTTGAGCTCCCTGGCACATCTGTTAACTTCAGAAGGGAGGCCTCGTGGGTCTGTTGTATATTTGTAATTAACACTGCTTGGCTTTTTAGGACTGTGTTCAGGTTCTCCCTTTCCTGTTGTGCTGCCTGGGCTTGTGTTCTATTACCAGCTGCAAGCACCTCTGGCCCTCCGCCAGTGGTTGTACCATCTGTTCGATTGTGACTGGTTGTGTCATGTCCGTAGCCTGTGCTCTCAGCCTAAGATCGCACTTCTGGCTCCACTTGTAACAGGCTAGTGGAATAGATCACAATACAAGTATTTTTTATTTTCTGTATTTATTTTGCACCTTGCAGTATGGGAGTTGTAAGGGTTTGTTTTTTTATTATAAGGAGGGAGGCCATAAACAAAAAGTAAGGGTTTATTCCATTTAGGCAGTCTAGAGTTACGTCACTCCATTCTTTAGTCTTCATGCTCTGGGCTTCTTTTACAGTGGTTTCCCTTTGTACAATCCCCGTCAGGAAAGGCAGGTCCTCGGGAAGAAACAAAACAGGTTCTGAGTTTCAAAGTATGCCAGTATAATCCCACCCCTGTTCACCAGTGAAGCCTCTGTCAATGTACCGAATTTGTGGTGCTCTCTGGAATTCACCTTACCCCTGTGCACTGTATAGGAGGTCTCCGGGCCCTCACCTAGCCCACTTCTGCTACCTCTGGTGTCCAACCACTGTGACTACCGCCACTCAGACAACATGCACCACAACACTTACCTTGTGCTACAGCTCGTTTCCTGAGTCATAGCAGTATGGACCGAAGCGTCCTCTTCCTTTAGGTTGCCTGGGGTACACTGTTCTCCTGGGTGTATGGCTCTCTCTTCTCAGTCGCGGCTCCAGAATATTCCCACATTTCCCGCACAGCAGTCTGACCTGGGAACCACACTGCTGGTTGTCCTCTCCAGTCCATGCACCACTCTGTCTCGCGTCACTTCTCCTCTACCTGGACTCAGCGTCCCCTCTCTCCTTAATATCGCCCATCTTCTAATGTGTTCCTGAAAGGAGCGGGCCTATTGGACTCAATCATCTGAGCATGGCTGATGAACTAGACCCGTATTCCCTACGTCGTTCTGGGAATCTGTGGCAGCCATCTTTAAGATTTTGGCGTCCCGAGCACCGGCCCCTACACAAGGTGCAATTTACAGTTTGGCAGACAATTAGAACTGTCATAACTTGGCAAATGCTCCACCCTGTCAATCTTGCGAATCCCTGAGTTAGAGTTCGCTCCCCTGGTTGTAAACCTTGGCCTGGTGGCCTGCCTGTCACTGGGCCACCAGGCCATTGATATGGCTGCCACGCCATATTTAGAGGATAGCTGCTGTCACTAAGTTTCCCTTCTTGAAAGAGTCATGTGAGGCCTCACAGTCCACAGCGTGTAAATCCATAAATGTCTCAGTACATGGCGAAAAATCTCCCTGTGCCGTATAGTCAGAGATTTTTCATTAACAAACTTTCATCTTTTGAGGGGTTTATTTAAATGCTAAAATCTTTCATGAACAGGTTAAAAAAATACATTGACACTCTATAGGGTTCTCTATCTTCAGTTTAACAATCACTCAGGATCTGCACTGAAGGATTAAGATGGATATTTCCAATTAGGAACAGTGGAACTCCACCAAAGGAGCCTAGGCCATACCCTCTGCTGAGTTATTTGGCCTGCATGCCACATATCAACCTCATAAATTAAGAGATGCCTAGAGAGTGCAACGAGTATTTAATTCTTCAGATGTCGGAACCGAAAGGATAGTCGCCAACTATGGGCATTGATGGCCATTGTAGTGTAGTCAACGACACTCCCAGTCAGTAAAATGTACACAAGGATGGTCTTACATTACTTTATGTATGTGTGTTATATGGAGACAGAGGACCAAATAAATGTTCTGTTGTTTTCTTCAAAAACTAGCCTCATTTATTATTCATGAGGATTCTCAGTATCACAGCAAGATTACCATCTTCTTTATAATAATTCCGTACAAAAGTCACTGTTATCATCATCCTTGGACGACAGGCCCACAGTACCATTACACATCTAAGTAGAATCCCTGGGGGCACCTTATTATGTATATAAGCACCACATCTTCACTGGGCAAACCAGAGGAGAAACTTCCATGCTGACACAAGACGCTGAGATTCCTGCCCGCAGAAAACTCCAGCGCACAGTGCTCTGACATCCCTTGTGGGGTGTCCAACTCGAGACCAAGACGGGGTCCTTCTTTCTTTTACATCAGGTAATGGGGTTGGCTCTTTCCTAGGGGGATTCTTGGCTTTATACCTACAACACAGGCTAGGTACACTTAGGTACACTTAGCTAGGGTTTGCATCTTAGGAGTACGCATGATTACTGCCACATATCTACATGCCTGCATATATTCACTGTTTTAGCACCATGGTAGAATTCTACCTTTTATTTACTCTGTCGGTGCTTGTAATCGTATATATCTGTTTCTGTCTAATGGTTGTTGCAGCACACGTATGTTATACCAGAATGACGCTGGTTCAATAAATACTTATTGAAAACGTCCCAATCGTTTATTCTGTATATTTCTCTGAGACAAAGTGAGCACGAGTGACTGAGGGAAAAGTACTGTACTGTTTCCACGATCCCTGAAGGGTCAAGGGTTGTCATGTTCAGTGGCTGCCAGAAACTATTTGCTCCTTGGTAAGGTTAGGGTCTTGACACCAATCCCTTAGTTTATGTTGTCTAAACGCGCAGATCCTATATATATCTTAGGAAATACACAACATTGTAGTTAGAAATAACAATGTGGCAGCAGTGCCAGTAGCTCCCGCTCATCAACAGTTGACTCTGTGATGCCCAACTTCAGCTGTAGGTCTGTGAACACGTGCAGTGTGAGCACCCGACATGAGAAACCAATAGAACCCGCCCTCTGCTGTGGTACAAACATTGACTTTGTCTGGTTTGAACAGCCCAAGAGGTATGGGCTGCTGCTCCAATACCCCCTTCCAGCTTTGAAAACTCTTTTTATTTGCCGATAGTCAGCCTGCAGTGATATCTGGGTAGGTCCATCAGGAGCTGCCCTGAGTCTCATAGCATCCAGAGGATGTGTCAGGAACAGTGTGACAATTCCCATTCAGATTTTTCTATTTCGATCATTTTGCCCTTTCATATGGTACAAGTTCAATTTTTGGGCTTTTTTCAGTCTTTGTTATTTCTTTCTTAGAAAGCGTAACGTTGTAGAGCTGTGAATAAATACTAGAAATGCATCCACCACATGCACCTGCTGTCTAGGATTGTATCAAAATGTTAACAATATCCTATCACTACGATGATCGAGTTGGGGCATTTACAACTCTGACTCTTTACCTTATTTGTACTTTAGTGTATTCAAGTTCTGTCAATATTTTCCAAATTGAAACTAGGATAAGATATAATCTGCAAACAGATACTGTAAAAACCCAGGTATCAGACTTTAGCTAAATAAAAGCTTCACTCTAGGGATATTGAAGCAGAGGTCATGCAGGCTGGAAGCAAAAACCTCAGGCGAGGGCGACATCAGTGAGAAGTGGCCTTCAACCGGTCACTGTTTATGTTCTAGCTTCCCCCTGCAATCCTGAGGGAGGCTGCCCTAGACAACGTATCATTTTGGCACACATGGCAGGGCTCAAAATATCTGGATCTTTGAGTAGTTATTGATGACACATTCAAATAAAGTAATAAACATTAATTACAGCATAAGGGAAACTTCTGTTGTAATATCGAGTACTTCCTTCATGTGAGATGGGTTCCCGTTTACTGTAGGTCTTTGCAGCTTGACCCCAGCCCTGCCAAGTATCACGCATCAGGCATCAGGCTAACGCATTTCAGTGTGGTGGTCCGCATCGCCGCACTGAAATGCATTGTCACGCATTTATAGGGCCTCAGCTGTCTGCCGGAGCACTGCTATTCAGCACCTCCACTGACTGAGCAAAATTCTCAGCTGGCAGAGCACGGTCCCTCCGCACGCTGCTTGTGACAGGCATGGGAGCTGGCTCAGCTCGCAGCTGGCTACAATATTTCACCCAACACCGAGGCAATTTAAATTTCGCTGGTGTTACGTCATGAGAGTCTTCAGTCTCATGATTTCATTTCACCCAATGGCTACTACAGAGACAGGTAGGACAGACACTGACTCAGTGTCACACACACCTATAGGCGGGTCCGGCTGCCCATGGCGAAAGCGGGCGGGCGCAGCACGGTTTAAGTTGTCTGGAAGCCAGTGCAGCTGGGAGCCTGCCGCTGCAGCTCGCACCGTGCAGTGCAGCCCTGCATACATTCAGACCCATGTCCGACCCCTGGACTGCGACCTCCGGCAGACAGTGGTGGTGCATGCCTCAGCAGGCAGCCTGATCTCCCTGCAGCCATGAATCAATGCTGCGCGAGTTGGAGTGTCCTGGACCGCGGCGCTGCCCAGACTGCATGGGGATGGTGCCGGGGGTAGACCGGAGAAAGTGTCACTTACTGTACTAATCTTCTTCTCCTGGGATTCCTAATTTAATTTACTTTTAAGAGCATGTCATTCAGCCTAAAGTTACAGCTGAGAGGGGTGTGGTCTCGCCGAGCAGCAAGATGACCCCTCCCTAGAGGGCTCTATCGGCGAACTTACAATCCGCTTAATATCCAGCTATATTGGGGCCACCCAACACCGAAAGATGCCTGCACAGATTTAATTTACACTCAGGATCCAACTGTTGCAGCCTGCGGGTCGACAGTCACTCCTGGGGCCTGCAATGTGGGACCACGAAATTGGGCCTACGAGCGGCTTGGTGCGGCACATTCAGAGCAATGCATTTGGCTGGGTTTGACTGCCCTGGCCCGACCTGACCCAAATCATGTGTGACTGCGCCTGCCGGACGTCGCCGGTCATCACCTACTTCTGGCTGCGCTGCTCTGAGCCCGTGCCCTGACTTACCTTCAAATCAGTGGCAGCCTTTGGCCTGGAGATCGCGCTACGGGGGCCAACCAAAGGCCCAGCAAAGCATTATGGGGCGAGATTCTAGAGTGCAGTGAATATTATATTAGCTCTCAGCTGAGCCGGGAGAGCCTGCCCCTTGAGGAATATAGAATCTCGTCCCATAATGCTTTGCAGGGCCTTTGGTTGGGATTGTATTTTTGCCCATAACTGTGCTTGGGGTGGTCCTAGGAGGATGGGACCACCACCGAATCATTCAGCATGATGTGCTCTTTGTGTTCAAGGCATCTGCTTGGTTCTCTCCCTAGGTTAGGGAGGACCCCAAAATCATCACCTCTCTCACTGCTTGCTATATTTTCACTTTTGTGAGATGACTATACGCATTTTAGCATGTAAAGATAGAGTTATTTGTTGTTTAACTAAAAGTACTGCTTGCTATATTTTCATTTTCACTTTTGTGAGATGACTATATGCATTTTAGCATGTAAAGATAGTTATTTATTGTTTTACTAAAGGTATGTGAGATTTCTGTTTTATTAATTGGGATTAGGGGAGTTTCATGAAGCGGAGATTTGGTAACTACAATTACACATTACATTAAAAACACGGAATTCATGCAAAAACTTTGGAGTTAGCTACTGCACCCACAACCCTTTGATAAAACAACTTTACCTTTACATGCTAAAAAGCATATAACCAATTCACAAAAGTGAGCTTTGAAAAATATCAGGCAATGAGAGAGGTGATGATTTTGGGGTCCCCCCTAACCTAGGGGGAGGACCAAGCAGATGCCTAGAACACAAAGAGCATATCATGCTCAACCATTGTGGTGGTCCCATCCTCCTAGGACCACCCCAAGCAAAGTTATGGGCAAAAATAAAATGCCAACCAAAGGCCCAGCAAAGCATTATGGGGCGAGATTCTAGAGTGCAGTGAATATTATAGTATTAGCGCTCAGCTGAGCTGAGAGAGCTGCTGTGCTTGAGGAATGTTTTGATATTGGATACTATAATATTCACTGCACTCTAGAATCTCGTACCATAATGGTTTGCAGAGCCTTTGGTTGGGATTGTATTTTTGCCCATAACTGTGCTTTGGGTGGTCCTAGGAGGATGGGACCACCACCGAATCGTTTAGCATGGTTAGGGAGGACCCCAAAATCATCACCTCTCTCACTGCTTGCTGTATTTTCATTTTCACTTTTGTGAGATGACTACATGCATTTTTGCATGTAAAGATAGAGTTACTTGTTGTTTTATCAAAGGTATGTGAGATTTCTGTTTTATTAATTGGGATGAGACAGAACGGAGTTGCGGAGCGGAGTTCACTGAGTTTTTGTTCAACTCTGCAGAATTCCGCGTAGTAGTACTCCGCCAACTACGCCCACCCTTAGCTTGGCTGTGGGGCGACAGCGGATGCCCGCGAGAACATGTGGCTCGTGCAGCACCTGCTGAACAGATCCTGGGGCATTGAGCAACGTTGCAGCCCCGCTGGACCTTACATTATGCCCCCATCGCCCCGCAGCTGACAGATTCCCTAGGCGCTGCATCACACAGGATCCCCCAGTCTGAATATCCCACGTGGTGCTGACCTGTTATTCTACTGTCCTGTGGAGATGGGCCCCCTGGGCACCTTATATTGAAATGCCCCCAACATCTGGGAGATCCTGGTGTCGAGAGCCACATCTGCTGCACTTGCCATCATCACCTTGCCTCTGCCTGAACTCCCTGTGGAGGCCCAGTGCCTGCCCTGTTGCCAAGCCTGCTTGTGCCCCTTGGGGTGGGTGACTGCCCAGGGTGAGGCTGGCTCCGCGGTTCTCCAGTCTGGTGAATCCACCGGCAACTACAGGCTGCCCTCAACAAATCTCATTACCATCCTGATTGGCGGAATCTGCCTCCTTGCTCACCCCCTCCTTACTGAGATCTTGCTTTTGGTCACCCATGTTGATTGTGCCCCCTACCACACACTATAGGCAAACATGACACAAAGCAGTCCAAGATCTCCTTCGAGAACAGGCGCCTTACTGTCCATGCGGAACAGGGCCAAGATCCTGAGATCAGTGTGGCCTGTCCGGAAGAAGAGGACCCACAAGATATTAACCTTCAAGCTCTACTTGTAGATGTGAAAACAAGTCTGAAAACCATAGGCTCAAAGCTTGATCTACTCACCAGCCGGCTAGACCACATCAAATAACGCGTTGATAAACAGAAAACCAGACTGGGCAAGTGGGAAAACAGGATCTCTGATGCGGATGAGGTCCAGGCGGACTTTAAAGAACATTTGTTACGAATGGAGAAGGCTATTGACCTCATAAAAGCCAAAAACGGGGATCTGGAAGCAAGATCCAGATGTAATAACCTCTGCATCACCGGGATTCCAGAATCCACAGCTATCTCCAAAATGAAGGACTTTGTTGAGACCTTGTGCATGATCTTTTTGGAGAGGGCCTTTTGGCAGGCTTTATTGTGGAGTGTGCCCATTGCTCTCTCGGCCATCGGCCGCCCCTGGGTGCACCGGCTCGCCCCATAGTTGCTCGCCTATTGCACTACTGAGACTGCGACACATTCCTGCAGCTGGCGGAGGAGCGTGGCTGGATCGAGTATCAAGGTAATAGCATTTAATTCACCGCAGATTTCACTCTATCCATGCAGGCGGGCAGCTGTGACTTCTTACCTGCTAAGAAACTCTTTCAAAAAGCTGATATATCCTATGCCCTTTATACTGCTGTGGGTTTCCTTCGAAGGCATAATACACTTTTTTCACAGACACCAAATCACCTCTAAAATCTGATAAACATGTCACCAAGGGGCGGCGATCCCGAGGAAACTCACCTCATTTTTGGTAAGTGCCCAGCTCAGTGATAATGACTGAACAACCACCACGATGGGCGTCCCCCAACACTTGGCCCCCGTGGGATTTGGAGGTTTTGCCGGCAGTCTCCATCTGACTGCACCACACCTGCTGCCTTTATATATCTAACCAGATATATGTTTTGATCACTCTGTGCTCACAGTAGCGACAATCCACTGTATAGGTCTCCCTTAAGATCCTCAGTTCGGCCACCCAGCTGCTTTTGGCAGGGTTGTCCGCCCGGTGTTTCCCCATCCCCGAGAGATAATCCCCACACTAGGCTTCCTATCAATAGAAGGTTTTTGGGGTAGGGTGAGTTCATCTCAACCTGGCTGGGGGGTTGGAGTGGGTGGGGGATGGGTAGGGGTCGATCAGTTGGGCTGTTGTTTGTTATTCTGCCTTCATTCCCTCCCTGATTCATGCCATGCTGTTGCGATGTTTAGGTCCACAATTTCTCATTATTGGTCAGGTGACACAAGCCACTCACAGGTCCACAATATGCCTTCCCCCTGTGGATAGAATGGCCTGGCCACCACCACATGTATCACCTGGAACATTCGTGGACTCAGCGACCACAGAAAGGCACGCTTTGTCCAGGCCTACCTTAACAGACATAAGATAGACATTTGCTTTTTACAGGAGACACATATGTGGGGCTCATTAGCCCCTGGCTGCGCGACCGGTGGTGGGGGAAACCTACTCTTCAGCATATTCAAATTATGCCAGAGGCGTGGCAGTGCTGTTGCCCAAGGGACTCCCATGGCAATTATCCCACTCCCTCGTCTACCCTGTTATACTGGCTGGTTCCTTGCACAGACAGCCAGTAACACTGGCTGCTGTGTATGGACCCAATAAAGACGACACCAATTTCTTTACTGGGATATTGGTGAAACTTTTGGGCCTTGGTCCCCGCACTCTCATATGGAGCGGCAAATTCAATGCTATAATGGACAATCAGTTAGACAGGTCTGGCACCTCTAAAAGCCTACATCCACACGCCACGATAGCCCTAAAGATGATAGCTCATGACAACTGTTTAATGGACGTCTGGCGACAAACACACCCTCACACTCGAGAGGGCACGTGCCTCTCAGCCTTTCATAACGCATGGTCCAGACTAGATTTCTGGCTGGTGTCCAGGGATGTTCAAACATGGACCTCTTCGGTGTCCCACCTGCCACGCACTTTTTCTGACCATGCATCGGTCTTGCTGGTGCTCCAAATTCCACAGGCAACTCCCTGTGCTTATACGTGGTGTTTGCCGGTAGGAGCACTGCTTGATGCAGCGTTTCGGGAAGAGATCTGCAGCTAAATATTAGCATACTTCACACACACGGTGGGCTCCGTGCAATCACCATCCACGCTTTGGGATGCATTCAAAGTGGTAATGCAGGGCGCCTGCTTCGCAAAACAATCTGTGGGCTTGAAGGCCATTCTGGGAACCCGTAACTGGGCTCGAGAAGGATAGCCCTCCGCGCAACCTGCTACTTACATTGCAACCCTCAAACTAGATGCTATGGGGAAGGTGACTGCCCAAGCAAAACACATGCAAATCTTTTACACCCTCTGCTGGCATCTGATTATGTTGTTGAGCTCCTAGACCCCGAGTCCAACCCTGTGTTTTCCACGATGGAATTATTAGATGTCTTGACATCCTTTTATGCTCAACTATATTCTGCGACCCCCAACTCTTGGCCCAGCTGCACTGGCTGACCATCTTGACATCATGCAACTGCTCTGGCTTGATTGTGCACACTGCAACTATCTAGACTCGCCCATTAACCACTGAGCAAATTGAGCAGGTTATCAGAAGCCTGACCGGTGACAAGGCGCCCGGCCTCGACGGACTCACCACTGCCTTCTATAAGGAGTATGCCTCACTGCTGGCCCCAACCTTCTAGCTATATACCAGGACTCCCTGGACACAGGCGTCCTGCCGCCTTCATTGAGAGAGGCAGTTATTATTGCACCCCTGATAAACAGGCCAACCTCTGTGATTCATATCAACCCCTCTCATTAATAAATGTTGACAATAAAATTTATGCCAAGGTCCTTGCAAATCGGCTGCTTCCACTAATACCTACGATAGTAAGACCCAACCAATCAGACCTTATCCCTGGCATTTCAACATCTCACAACCTTCGCATAATCTTTGCGGTGATGCACCATCTTGACCCTCAAATCTCTGCAGTGGCTGCCCTACTCGATGCCACTAAGGCTTTCGATTCCTTAGAATAGGCATACCTCTTCTCCCTTCTGGCAAGGCTTGACTTCAGTCCTAGCTTTATCAAGCAAATAAAGCTTCTCTACAACCTCCCCACTGCAAGGGTGCACTTAAATGGGCTAATCTCCTAACCCTTTTAATTTACACGGGGCACACGACAGGGGTGCCCGCTGTCACCGCTCCTATTTGCCATCACGATGGAACCTTTGCCTGCGAGGATTTGGCAAAACCACACAAACAGGGGCATTGGTTTCACCACCAGGGGACTGGTGGTCTCGATGTACGCATGTGATCCAAAGAAGAATCTGGCTCCCCTGACGTGGGAGGTGGTGCGATTTGCTGCTACTCAGCCATACAATTTTTGGCTAAATCCATATTATTCCCCCTTACTGACTACACAACCATTCCCAACGGAATATCCTTTGAAATGGGCAGAAAACCCGGTCAGATACATGGGCATATGGCTCAGTCATGATACAGAGGAGCTGTGGCGAGTGAACTACAGCCGAGCCATGACCTGGCTGGAAGACAGAATACCTATGTGTTCCAAACTACCCTTATCCATAGCCGGCCGAATTGCAATAGTAAAGATGATCATCCTTGCCAAATTCCTTTATCTTTTTCTCAACATCCCCATCCCGCTCATGACTCACTTCTTCAAACACTTGAAATCCAACATGGTTACTCTAATTGGACGGGGAAACAGCCATGGATCTCCTGGGAACTCCTCACTCTCCCACCTGTACAAGGCGGGATGGGTGCACCAGACTTGCCATTGTATGCCTACTGTGCCCAAGCTCAATTCCTTAACTTCTTGTTGTATCCAGCTCCATTCCAACCACACACTGCCGTCGAGGCAGATTGCACCGCTCCATGTCCATTATTGACTGTGCTGTATCAACCATATAGAGCACCTACAGAGGAGATTAACACTGTCAAATGCATTTGCTGGGCATGGGAGGGCCTGAGGAAAGAGCGAAGCTGACACACCTCTACGTCCCCTCCATCCCACTTGCCACTAGCGCCCTGATGCCACCGCTTCTGGATAAAGGAGCCATTACATGTGCACATAAACACAATCTTAAACTGTTCTCTAACCTGTATCCGGATGGACAGTTCCTCCCACCGCTTCAGGCCGCTTCATCCCTACCCCCCTACGCTCCTTGATACCCTAATATACTATCAACTGTAGGCCATGCGCTACACGACCTTACCTCTTGCATTTCCAGCATTTGAGCATATCCTCACCTCCCCTTCCCCCCGCAAACTGATAACACACCCCTACAACACTATGCAGAGTTCCTCACCGATTATTCTTGAAAGCACAGGTGTTGTGAGAAGCCAACAATGACCCCTCCATAACGGATGCACAATGGTCTTTTTACTGCAGACAATTAAAGCTTCTCTCCCCAAACTATAGACTATGGCTAATTCATTTTAAATTCCTGCATTGCCTCTATCACACCCCCCTACAATTTATTAAAAATGGGGTTGGTTTCTAACCCCCACTGTTTACGCTGCCGATCACCGCAAGCCTCATTTCTAGATCTCGCTTGGCAATGCCTGGAAGTGGCATCCTTCTGGGAGGCTTGTTTCCTGTCCCGAGAGGACCTGACTTGGCAGTTCGGGCTGGACTGTTCACAAGACTGATTTGCAAATGGCTGGGTCGGAACTGGGGTCGCGAAGTGAGCTGAAGAACGATGATGGGTTCAAGCCAGATCTGTGCCTGAGGGTGAGTGTCTGAAAAGTTTCAGCGCTCCATCCATCATCTCCTTGTGTTTGCTTTGTTTGCCCTAAGTTGGCAGGGTATGCCCAGACATGGGTCCCTTGCTCACTTTGCCACTGGATTCAAGCTAGGCTGGCTGATGAGGAGTGTTACCCCGAAACCGGTCCCAGGATGCTTGTTTTCGGTCCAGGGAAAACCTGGCTTGCCAGTTCGGGCTGGACAGTTCTTATGAGGAACAGGGTCAAGACTGATTTGCATATGGCTGGGTCTGAACTGGGGTGGTGAAGTGAGCTAAAGAACGATAATGAATTTAACTCAGATCTGTGACTTGGGGTGAGTGTCTGAAAGGTTTCCATCATCTCCTTGTGTTTGCCAGGAGGTAAATTAACACATACATATGATCACGGGGCACAGGGTCCCCCATTCTCCCCTAGTGGAGTTACAAGGCTATATTAACGATACTCCAAGTACGCACTGTACTCCTGCTGGCCAAGTGTAGAGTAGCCATGCAATAGGGCAGGAAGCCTGCTCCCACCATTAAAGCCTGGCTAAGTGACGCAATATACTGTCAAGAGCAGCTAAACACTTTCTGGGAACTCATGCCGATCTGCTCCTGCCGCATAGATATCTGGGAGCCATGTACATCCTGGCTTCAGCAGAAGAACTCCAACTCGCTTACTCTCGCGTCAATGCCCTAAATGCCCCATCACAATGGTACTTTGTCTGGAGGGCTGTCACAGGGCTGCCTGGACCATTCAATTCCACTAACACTCTGTATCCTTTCAATGTGATATTGTATAGTATTGTAATTGCATTTATATAGCGCTTACTACCCCTGACGAGGCGTCAAAGCGCTTTTTCGGCGAGTAGCACGCTACTCCGGGACCCATAGAGGATTAGTGTTGAATTAGTATAGTGAAACATGCAAGTACATTTTAAGTGGTGGATAGGTTAGTCAGTTATTTGGATTTGGAATGATAGCAGAAGGATAGAGGAGGAAAAAAAGGTTTGTATTTATATAGCGCTTGTTACCCCTGATGGGGTGTTGCAGCACGCTACTCCGGAAGCCCATAAAGGATTAGTGGTGAATTAATATGGTGAAATATGAAAGTAGTTTCAGTGGTGGATATTAGTCAGTTATTTGGAGTGAGAAGGATAGCGGAGGGATAAAAAGGGAAGAAAGGTTTGCATTCATATAGCACTTGTTACCCCTGATGGGTGTTAAAGCGCTTTTCTGGCGAGTAGCACGCCACTCCGGAACCCATTAAGGATTAGTGTTGAAAATTAGTATAGTAAAAAATGAAGTAATTTGAGTAGTGGATATGTTATTCAGTTATTTGGGTAGAGAAGGGTAGGTGGCGGGATAGAAGAGGGAAAGAGGTTTGTATTTATATAGCGCTTGCTACCCCTGATGGGGTTTTGAAGCGCAAGTAGCACGCTACTCTGGAACCCATAAGTATTAGTGTTGAATTAGTATGGTGAAACATGAAAGTAATTTTAGTGGTGGATATGTTAGTCAGTTATTTGGATTGAGAAGGGTTGGGGAGGGTAGAATATATATAGCCATACTATTGTTACTCGAGACTGTGTTTGGAACAGATTCTATATATCGATATGTGAGCAATTTATAGAGTAATATGCGCTGATTAGGATGATTATTCATGGCAATGTTCCCTTATAACCCTCTTGGTGTCCCTCCCCCTCTCCATCCTCCCTCCCTCCCGTCCCCCTGCTTGCCCACTCTGGCTTAGCTGACTTTGTTTTTGAAATGCCAATAAAAACAATTAAAAACAAAAAATATATATATTAAACTCTGTGGATCTTTAAAAAACAAAAAGTTACAGCTGAGAGTTCTGCATTGCAGTCTGCACAAAGTTGACTTCAGCCCCTTAAGTGAAAGTTACAGCTGAGAGCTGTGCATTGCAGCAATCACACTGGCTGCAGTCTGCACAAAGTTTAGTTCAGCCCCTTAAGTGAAAGTTACATCTGAGAGCTGTGCATTGCAGCAATCACACTGGCTGCAGTCTGCACAAAGTTGAGTTCAGCCGCGTAAGTAAAGTTACATCTGAGAGCTGTACATTGCAGCAATCACACTGGCTGCAGTCTGCGCAAAGTTGAGTTCAGCCCCTTAAGTGAAAGTTACAGCTGAGAGCTGTGCATTGCAGCAATCACACTGGCTGCAGTCTGCACAAAGTTGAGTTCAGCCGCGTAAGTAAAGTTACATCTGAGAGCTGTACATTGCAGCAATCACACTGGCTGCAGTCTGCGCAAAGTTGAGTTCAGCCCCTTAAGTGAAAGTTACAGCTGAGAGCTGTGCATTGCAGCAATCACACTGGCTGCAGTCTGCACAAAGTTGAGTTCAGCCGCGTAAGTAAAGTTACATCTGAGAGCTGTACATTGCAGCAATCACACTGGCTGCAGTCTGCGCAAAGTTGAGTTCAGCCCCTTAAGTGAAAGTTACAGCTGAGAGCTGTGCATTGCAGCAATCACACTGGCTGCAGTCTGCACAAAGTTGAGTTCAGCCGTGTAAGTAAAGGTACAGCTGAGAGCTGTGCATTGCAGCAATCACACTGGCTGCAGTCTGCACAAAGTTTAGTTCAGCCCCTTAAGTGAAAGTTACATCTGAGAGCTGTGCATTGCAGCAATCACACTGGCTGCAGTCTGCGCAAAGTTGAGTTCAGCCCCATAAGTGAAAGTTACATCTGAGAGCTGTGCATTGCAGCAATCACACTGGCTGCAGTCTGCACAAAGTTGAGTTCAGCCCCTTAAGTGAAAGTTACATCTGAGAGCTGTGCATTGCAGCAATCACACTGGCTGCAGTCTGCACAAAGTTGAGTTCAGCCGCGTAAGTAAAGTTACATCTGAGAGCTGTACATTGCAGCAATCACACTGGCTGCAGTCTGCACAAAGTTTAGTTCAGCCCCTTAAGTGAAAGTTACAGCTGAGAGCTGTACATTGCAGCAATCACACTGGCTGCAGTCTGCACAAAGTTGAGTTCAGCCCCTTAAGTGAAAGTTACAGCTGAGAGCTGTGCATTGCAGCAATCACACTGGCTGCAGTCTGCACAAAGTTTAGTTCAGCCCCTTAAGTGAAAGTTACAGCTGAGAGCTGTGCATTGCAGCAATCACACTGGCTGCAGTCTGCACAAAGTTGAGTTCAGCCCCTTAAGTGAAAGTTACAGCTGAGAGCTGTGCATTGCAGCAATCACACTGGCTGCAGTCTGCACAAAGTTTAGTTCAGCCCCTTAAGTGAAAGTTACAGCTGAGAGCTGTACATTGCAGCAATCACACTGGCTGCAGTCTGCACAAAGTTTAGTTCAGCCCCTTAAGTGAAAGTTACAGCTGAGAGCTGTGCATTGCAGCAATCACACTGGCTGCAGTCTGCACAAAGTTGAGTTCAGCCGCGTAAGTAAAGTTAGTGTAGCCAGAGCTCTGGATTGCAGTGAGTCGCTGACTGCAGTACGATCAGGTTACAAGGGCACTAGGTTACTTTCTGGTGCTTTGCAGCAGTTTTAAGATCCTCTTAGAGTTTCTCGTTGCTGAATTGGGTGAAATTTCTGATATTTACATGTTTCCCTCGTCTTCATTGCTTGATTTTG
Source organism: Calotriton arnoldi (assembly GCA_963921515.1). Lineage (NCBI taxonomy): Eukaryota > Metazoa > Chordata > Amphibia > Caudata > Salamandridae > Calotriton > Calotriton arnoldi. The sequence goes on along the minus strand of CAWUFW010000829.1, from coordinate 160,512 downwards.
CCCTCTAGAAGTGTCACTCATAGTTGTTGAATGTCACTCAAAATTACACTGAAATTATGAAAATATCACACAGAAGCAGTCTGAAACCATTATTTAATCTGTTCAATAAAAATGAAGCAACCTCTTGCAATAGGTATAAATTAAGGGTCACCAGTTACAAAACACCTTCTTATCAGTGACGTCCCTTAAAGTGCACCTGCTGCTGCATATGCCCTTGAAATGTTTTACTCATGGAAGGAGTTGATGCTGGAGATGTAAGAAATGTGGCTATATGTCAAGGGGGGTGACTACAGTTTGTACCTTTTTATTTTTTAAAGGTTCCCTTTTCTTTTACTAACCTCACTAATGAAATTCAAATTAATTTGCTTAGCCTGCTTTTATTTAGTTGTCGTAATATTCAAGTGTGAAATAACTCTTAAAACTTTACCTTTGAAATTGTGAGCAATGGAGTATTAAATCTGCACAAGTAACACATGTTTGCCCCTATTTCAGAAACTCTCCAGCACGAAAAAGGTATGTGAAATTGCATTGAAAGAAGGGTGAGGCACCACAAATCTAGTCAAGGTAGACTACTTCTGTTAAACAACTTGTCTGAAGATTGTTACTGCCTGCCTTGAATCATTTGCTTTAGGCAGAGCTATATTTTGCTTTATAGAGGGACTATTAGCTAGACAATGTCTCCTTTATATAACAACTGAAATCTTCTATCCAGTGAACAAGGCATTGACCACTCTGCAGAGCAACAAAAAACACCAAGACCCACACCAAGGGACTTCACTCAGACTAGACTCTTCAACTCCAGCTTGAAAATCTTGAGAAATGCCCATTTTGAAAACCATAACCTATCGTTTGCAGGCTAATTAACTTGTTTAGCTTGCATTTGTTTTTACAAATGTGCATATAGTCTTTTTTATCATATATATGATATCATGAATATCTTAAATACATCTATGACAGTTATCATTACGGGATGTCGTGATTATTGTGATAGTTCACACTCAGGCTTTTCTATTTCCATCAGTTTGTCCTTTCAGACCTTCAGTCCTTTCCATTGTTTGCCCTTTTTCAGACTTTTCAATCTCTTTCATAGAAAATTAGAAACACTAGAAATACCTGCACTATATGCACCTGCTGTCCAGGATTGTTTATAAATGTTAACAGTATCCCATCACTATGATAAAAGAATTGGCACATTTGCTGCCAAGATTGTCTTGTCGTATTTTGCTTTATTGTCAGAAAATCCTGTTATTGTTCGCAAAATAAAAAGTAGGATAAGATAAAAATCGGAACTCAGATACTACAGAAACTCCGATACCGGACCGTAGATAGAGAGGGCCTTCGAGCCATGGCTATCGAGGTAAAAGTTAAGCCAGTTTGCAGCAAAAACCTCAATCGGAGGCAACAGTGGGGAGAAGTGGCCTTCACTGGCCACTGTTTATGTTCCAGCCTCACACGCACTGCTAAGCTGGGATAGGAAATAGCTAACTTGCTATTGCATATCGAAACCACGAGTATGTTGGGGGGACCATCTTAGAAACTCAAGAACAGACTTGCTATGTGCTGCTTTAGTAAAGTTAGCGTAACACCTCTAAAACCATAAGAGAGTTAGGACGATAAGCAATCAATAACGATGTTAAAGAGTCTACTAACAATAGTAGACAGGGTTTTGCACCCAAAAATAATGCTGCTTTGTAGCAGGCATTAAAAAGGAGAAATGCTTTTATTTCTCTCAAAGCTCCTCACTTTGCATGTGTGCTGTACTGTACAGCACACATTCAACGTGGGAAATGTATTAAAGTTAGTCTAAGCACAGTATTCTGTACTGGAAGGTTATCCTTCCAGTACAAAACCTATGCTAGACTCACGCACACACCCTTGCACATTGGCGCAAAGGTGTTTGCACAGCGCTCAGATTCATTTGTTCTGTTGAGTCGCCTGTCAAATGCGGATTGTGGTGAGACGTTTTCAATCTCATCATTTTTAACATCATAAACAACATTTTTGTAAATAGTTTGAGTTTAGAGGATAACGTTTGAGCGCAGTTGTTATAATATTCAAGCGTGAAACAACTCTTGAAATTTTGCCTTTGAAATTTGACGCAATGTAGTATAAAATCTAAACAAGTAACACATTTGTCGTCTCTATTTCAGACACTCTCCAGAAGGAAAAAGGTACGTGAAATTGCATTGAAACAGGGGTGAGGGCAAGCACAAATCTACTCAAGGTAAAGTACTTCTGTTAAACAACTTGACTGAAGATTGTTACTGCCTGTCTTGCATCATTTGATTATGATGATGTTGGGAACAATATGTTGCTCTGTAGAGGGACTATTAGCCAGACTAAGGCCAGATGTACAAAGCTTTTTTGCTGTCGCAAACTGGCTGATTCACAGAATCGGGCCTTTTTGAACCGCAAAAAAGCTTTTTACAATGTTGTATAGGCAAATTGTGAATCCAAATACCAAACCCGAATGGTAGGTATTAATATTTTCCGACCAAATTCCAGTCACAAAACAGTAATACTTTACCACCAGTTTAAAACTAGTGGTAATTCATTCACATTGGGGAAAGGGTCCCTAAAGAACCCCTTATACTTTGAGCATGTTAAAAATATATTTTTTAAGAGCAGGCAGTGGTACCACGGACCACTGTCTACTCTTAAATAATGAAACAGCAAAGTTTCATTTTTTCTTTTAAATGCATCCCGTTTTCCATTATGGAAAATAGGCTGCATTAAAAAAACAAATTCTTTATTATAAAGCAATAACAGACATGGCGGTTTGCTGACCTCAGCAGGCCACCATCCCTGTGATGGCTGCAATTCCTAATGGCTCAAATTACGACCTACCTCATTAATATGCATGAGGTAGTTCTGTTTGTGACCCATTAGTAATCGCTAATGAAACTCAAATGATTTTCATACATTATGAAAACCGATTTCCTAATTGCGATTAGGAGACCATCTAAATTAGGAAATCGTTATTCCTAATGTTTGTACATCTTGCCCTATTACTCCTTCATACAAAAACAGAGGTTCCCTACACAATGAGCACATCAATGCCCACTCTGCACAGCAACACAAAACACCAGTACGCACACCAAGGGATTTCACTCAAATTACACTCCTCAACTCCATCTCGAAAGTCTTCAGAAATGTCCATTTGAAATTCATTACCTATAATTGGCTATTAGAGCAGACATATCAAAAGAAAACATTTCTAAATGATAGTCGGATGTTTTAAATAGTTTTGAGGTTTACAAAATCTGAACATATTGTTTGTTACATATAATTCAAGCCTTTTTTGTAATCTGCATTGAATTTATTACTAATTACAGACCCCTAACCATTATGGTGCAAGGCAACTTGATATCATATACTTCAAAAAGCTATGCCAATGATTGAGAGATTTTAGAAAAGTATAATTATTGTGAATGTGGTCGGTCAGTTTGAGACGCATAAACTATCTGTTTCTATAAGAAAAGAAATATCTTATGAAAATCACATTTCAGACATTTTGCAAAAATTAATAAGAAAATCTTCCTAGATAGCTAACACAATCCTTTATCTAGTTAGCTCATATTAGTTTGTTTTTGTGTACATAGACAATCTCCAGAAAGAAAAAGGTGAGTGTGACAGTCTTTCAATTTATACAGCGGCATTAGATGCTTTATAATCTCTTCAAGTGGTATTTTGCTGTCACTATACGCAGTAGATCATCTACCCCAGTTGAAACTTGGAAATAGTTTTTGTGGAATCATAATCAGAAACCTTAGTGGCTCCTTGACTAAAGCTCTCAAATTTTGAAATCCTTCTATTCCTAGATGCTCTGATTTTGGAATATTGTCTAGAACATGGATACTCGCAAACATTTCCCCAGGGACCAAAACGTTTGGTGTGTGATGTGCCCGAGGGCCTTCTTGGAACAGCCATGCGAGGCATCACAGTCCACAGTATGTAAATCTTTCAGTGACTCAGTACATAGGAACAAAACTCCCTGTGCAGTATAGTCAGTGATTTTTCATTAACAAACTTCCAGTTTTGGAGGTATTTATTTAAATGCTAAAATCATTCATGACAAATACATTACCTCTCTATGTAGTTCTCTATCTTTGGTTAAACAATGACTCAGGAGCTGCACTGAAGGATTATGAGGGGTATTTCCAATTAGGAACGGTGGCCCTCCCCCAGGGGAGCCGCGGCCATCGCCTCTGCTGAGTTATTAGAGATGTATGCCACATATCAACTCCATAAATTAAGAAATGTAGAGAGAGTGGAACAAGTGTTTAATTCTTCAGATGTCCGAACCGAAAGGATAATCCTCAACCATGGACATTGATGGCCATTGTAGTGTAGTCAATGACACTCCCAGTCATTAGAATGCACACAAGGATGGTCTTACATTAGTTTATGTGAGTGTGTTATATGGAGACAGGGGACTTATATTTAGAAGTAACTATCTGCTCCAGCTCAGCAATGGTCGACGCCATGAAGCACAACTTCAGCTGTAGGTCTGTGATCATGAGCAGTGTGAAAACCCGATATGAGAAACAAATAGAACATTTCAGACATTTTGCAAAAAGTAATAACAATATTTAGAAAATCCTACCAGGTAGCTAAATTCTACCCTTTCTGGTTTGTCTTTATCTGTCTAGTTTCACCAGTAGGCAATGTAGAAATAATTGACACATCCTGAAAGCAAGATTAAATTATCCTTTTCTATATTTTCTCTGATAGGTGATTTAATTAAAGCAAGAGGTAAGTTTATAAATTGAGCAATAATAAATGGATCTTATATAAAAAGTAATTCTTGGGAGTTCATATTCATTTTGTTTTTGTGTACACAGACAATCTCCAACGAGAAAAGGGTGAGTGTGATGCTCTTTCTATTAATACAGCTGCATTTGATGCTTTATGATTTCTTCAAGTGGTATTTTGCTGTCACTGTACACAGCAGATCATCTATCTCAGTTCATGCTTGGAAACAGTTTTTGTGGCATCATAACCAGGAACCTTAGTGGCTTCTTGCTCAAAGTTCTCAACTTTTGAAATTCTTCTATTCTTAGATGCTCTGATTCTGGAATATAGTCTAGAAAGTCATTTACCGTTTCTGAACTTAGGGGCACATTACGATGACGGGCGGACTTTGTCCGCCCGCCACCGTAGCGGTGAATGGGACCGTCCGCCATAGGAGTGGCGGTCCCGCCGCGAGTATTAGGATGCCACCGCCACGGTGGCGGTGGCATCCCCTATTCCCAACATTGTGGCGGGTGGTGTTCACAGCACCGCCCGTCACAATGCTGGGAATGCACGTCGTGCATTGGCATGCAAAAGGTGACAGGCACCGCACGGTGCCTGCCACCTTGTCCATGCCAATACAGGGCGGTACCATAGGTACCCCGCATGTGCACCCCCCATCCCCCCCAACACTCTGGGGGCCCACAATGGGCCCCCAATAGCGAAGACCTTATGCCTTTCCATGGCGGCATTGCCGCCATGGAAAGGCTGCTCTCCGCAACCATCCTAATATGGATGGCGGTGTCTTGCAGACACTGCCACCATATTAGTGCCCTTTTCCGCCCGGTCACCTGTGTGACCGGCAGAAAACCAGCGGACGGTCTTTCTGTCCGCCGGGCTCCCCCCGCCATCGTAATGTGGCGGCGGGGAAATGGCATGCGGGCGGAGGGGAATGGCGGGCGGATGGCCACCGCCATATGGGCGGGGGCGATCCGCCCGTCATCGTAATGACCCCCTTAGTACTGAAATAAAAAAATGGGCTAGAGGTATACAATTGATAAACGTGAAGAGCCAAATGTTACATTGCTTTCCTCTCCCACATCATTGGGATGTATTGGCCCCACTAGAAGCGCTCTACTGTTTTCAGCTACTAGATTTGCACCAAGTTTTCTTATGAAAACTTCCAATCCTGCTTCTGATTCTATGGGCTCCTTCACTGTGTGGATGTATTTTCTATTTGGCATCTGACAGGGTCTGATCCTTGTCTTCCTTAGGGCTGCTTTTCCTATATATCTAAGAGTAAGCATCTCCATGCCCGAGTAAACTGGGCACTATCAGGCTTGTTGTGCAAGATCGTCTTTCTGGTTACCTGCAGCGTACAGGAGGACACAGAGAGGTGTCATTTACAGTTTGGCAGATAATGGCAACCATCATAAATTGCCAAATGCTCCACCCTGTCAATCTTGTGAACCCCTTTGATTTAGATGTGACTCCCCTGGTTGAAATCCTTGGCCTGGTGGCCTACCTGTCACTGGGCCACCAGGTCATAGTTATGGATGCCACGTCATATTTAGAGGATAGCTGCAGTCACTAAATTTACCTTCTCAGAAGAGTCATGCGCTGCATCACAGTCCACATCGTGTAAATCCATAAATGGCTCAGTACATAGTGACAAATCTCCCTGTGTCTTATAGTCAGTGATTTTTCATTAACAAACTTCTACTTTTGGAGGTGTTTATGTAAATGGTAATAACTTTTATCAGCAGGCTAAACAAATACATTGTGGCTCTATAGAGCTCTCTATCTTCAGTTTAACAATTGTTCGGAAGCTGCACTGAAGGATTATGATGGGTATTTCAAATTAGGAACAGTGGCCCTTCACCAGGGGAGCATAGGCCATAGACTCTGCTGAGTTATTAGGCATGCATACCACATATCAACCTCATAAATTAAGAGGTGAATAGAGAGTGCATCAAGTATTTAATTCTTCAGATGTCTGAAACCAAAAGGATAATCGCCAACGATGGTCATTGATGTCCATTGTAGTGTATTCAACGACACTCCCAGTCATTAAAATGTACACAAGGATGGTCCTACATTAGTTTATGTGAGTGCTATATGGAAACAGGGGACCTATAGTTAGAAGTAACACTCTGGCAGCAGTGTCAGAAGCTCAGGCTCATCAATGGTCACCTCTCCGAAGCACAACTTCAGCTGTAGGTCCGTGAACATGAGCAGAGTGATATCCCAACACGATAAACCAATAGAACCCGCCCTCTGCTGTGGCACAAAGATTGACTTGGTCTGGTTAGAACAGCCCAAGAGGTAAAGGCTGCTGCTCCAGTATCCCTTTATTATTATTTACCTATACAGCCTGCAGTGATATCTGAGTAGGTCCATCAGGAGCTTCCAGTGTCTCATAGCATCCAGAGGATGTGTTAGGAACACTGTGACAATTCCCTTCAGATGTTCCTGTTTCCATCATTTTGTCCTTTCAGACTCTACAAGTTCCATTTTTTGGCTTTTTTCAGTCTTTGTTATTTCTTTCCTAGAAAGCTTGAAGTTTTAGAGCTGCAAATAAATACTAGACATATCTGCACCATACAAACCTGCTGTCTAGGATTGTATCAAAATGTTAACAATATCTTATCACTATGATGATCGAGTTGGTGCATTTGCAACAATGAGTATTTGTCTTATTTTCATATAGTCAGCAAACAGATACTGTAAAACCCAGGTATCAGACTTTTGCTAAATAGAAGCTTCACTCCAGGGCTATTGAGGCAGAGGTCATGCAGGATGGCAGCAGAAGCCTCAGTCAGAGGCGACAGCAGTGAGAAGTGGCCTTCAGCCAGTCGCTGTTTATGTTCTAGCTTCCCCCGGCAAATTTGAGGGGGGTCAGCGTAGACAGCGTATCATTTTAGCACACATGGCAGAAATCAGAATATCTGAGTCTTTGAGTAGTTTTTGATGACACATTAAGAAAACAATTGTTACAGTATAAGGGAAACTGTTGTAATATGGGCTACTTCCTCCATGTGAGATGGGTATCCCCAGTCTTTGGAATTTCACTTATAATAGGGTATAAAAAGTATTCCCCTTTCTGTGATTTCTAAGTTTTGAAACACATGTTTATTTAATCTGTTCAATAAAAATGACACAACCTCTTGCAATAGGTATTAATTACATCTACTAAACAGTGACATCCCTTAAAGAGGGCTTACAGTATCATACATTTTCTTTAATAGAAAGTGAGAAGTATTTCAGATGTCTAGAAATATTAGAAATGCCTGCACCATATGTACCTGCTGTGCAGGATTGTTTATAAATGTTAACAGTATCCCATCACTATGAGAAAGGAGTTGGCACATTTGCTGCCAAGATTGTCTTGTCCTCTTCTAACTATAAAGTCTGAAAATCCTGTTAATGTTTTTCAAAATAAAAAGTACAATAAGATAAAATCGGAAGTCAGATAATATAGAAAATCAGATATCGGATCATGCATAAAGAGCGCCTTCGAGCCTTGGGAAGATGTTGCCTTCAGCTGTGCACAGTTTATGTTCCAGCCTCGCACACACTGCTAAGCTGTGATAGGAAATATCTAACTTGCTATTCCATACCAAAACCACAGGTATGTTGTGAGAAGCATCTTGGAAACCAAGAACAGTCTTGCTATGTAGTGTTTTAGCAAAGTTGGCATAACATCGCAAAAAATTATGAGGGACTCAATAACGATGGTAGAGCTTTTCTTGCAGTTTTCTCCGACCATGACATGGTTCAATACATTTCTTTTTATATTCCGTGTTTTACGTACAAGGTTAGTAGTTTCAATTAATATTTTAGAAGATATGTCCTGTTTCTTAATGGTTTTGAGTGTGTTATTCATCAATGAAAGAGGGGTTGTAATTCCACTGTGTCCCTGAACTCATCTTGTCAGACTTATCGTAACCACAAAACACTTCCTAGATAGTATTGCTCACTGGGTTATGTATGGGCTACAGTCCAACTGGACATATAGTTCATACTGGCACATTGACTGAGTCTTTGCACCTTGGGGTGATAAATTCGACCCCTGTGACTCTGGGGTAGAGGAGAGGCCGTGGAAAATGCTATATCCCTAGAGTACGTATCAGATATTGTAACGATCTGACGCTCCTCCATATCTAGGATGGTATAATCAGAGTCCCAAATCTGACTTCTTCCCTTGGGTGTTGGATATTGTTTGTGGGCTGATTCATTAAGGGCCTTTGCATTCGTGGCAGGGGACCCGCATTCATAACAGGACCTGTAGGAGAGTAGGATCTGCTTCACATGGGTACCCCCACTTTTTGCTGATGCTTCACTGTTTTTCGACATTAGTCTGGCTGGGGCCCTGCTAATCAGAACCCCAGCCTAGCTGCTTCCTCTCTAAAATGGTTTCCATGTGCCTTAGGCACATCACTGATTGGGATCTGGAGTGCCCTTATAAGTCCCTAGTATATGGTATACTATGTACCAAGGGCATAGGTACCTCAGAGGCCTGCCAGGGGCTGCAGCATGTATTATGCCACCCCTGGAAGGCCATCCAAACTGACACCACAGGTCTGCTACTGCAGCCTGGGTAAGGTGGTGCATGCACCCCTTACTGTGATATAGGTTACCTATATCACTAAATACATACACACATATAAACCTATAAATCACTCCTAAGGCAGGCCTTATCAATCCTAAAGGCAGAGTGCATGGTTCCTATGTGAGAGGGTGCCCCTGCATGAGCAGGGCCCCTCTGCAGCGTTCGGAGACCATCTCTGATGCTGTTTGTAGTGCAGCCTGACCATATACTCTTAAGCGCATTATATCCTCGCGGTAAAATGCTAACTTTGGAATGGCTGCACCTAAACATGTCGTGTTTGGTGTCAAACATCTTGGAATACTACCCCCCGCCAATCCTGGCGGCGGGGGTAGCATTCCACCCTTCTAGAGGGAAAGACATGTTAACTCTGACTAGTCCGGTAACTTCTTTCCAGAGCCCTGGCATCACAAAATGGATGCTGCTGCCACAGACACGAGTCTGGCCTCCTGCTGCTGGACGAAACTCCGGCAGGGAAGGCCTGGACAATAGGTTTCCTGTCCCAGGGAGGTGTGACCACCTCCCCAGACAGGATAATGTGTATTGGGGCTGGGCGGGAGCACTTTCGGGTGCTTTGAAGTCCTGCACTGGGGGCACTTTTGGTGTCCCTGTGCATACCCCAGTTCAAACCGGATCAGGGGCTTCCAGCCCCTGCTTTGGCACGAACTGGACAAAGGGAAAGGGGTGTAGCCACCCCTCTGCCCTGACCCACCCATAGGTGGGGCCACAGAGTAGTCCAACCCCTATCTTTAGTATAAAGATAGGAACCCAGTCCTTAGGACTTTAGATTATCCCTGGATGAAACTCTGAAACTGAATCCTGGACCTTCGACGCTCTACTCACGATTAGAGGACAGAAGAATCTCCCTTGGGGTCAAGGAGTGACTCCCCTGCTTGGCAGGCACCAAAGAAGCATCTGTCCAGTTCGCATTTCTGAAGCTCCCGTCGGACGCCGAAGTCATCGCATCACCAGAGGTGTATTCTCAGACTTCCCCGAGGCTACCCTGAGTCCCCAGCAAAGCTGAGGCCCGTGGCTATCGTGGGTGACTTGAGACCGTGACCCCTGGACACCGAGCACATTTGCAAGTGCATCCTCTTCTGGGTCTTCCAAGAAGTCGTGCTTTGGGCTCCGAGTAGCCCTAGCCTCCAGCACCACCTGCACCAAAGATCACTGGCCCCCACTCCACGAGTGTACTGTAAGCCAGATCCACGTGCGGCATCACGAGGCTCCTTCGCGGTCGCTAGCCCATTGGCTAGTAGCCCTTAACGAAGGCCAATCTTTTTCTAACTTGGTATTCTGGTTGCTCCAGGCCTGCCCTCACTTACCCTCGCTGGGTGAGTTCCCCAGACCTTGCTGGTCTGCATCATCGACGATCTTCCTCTGCATTGAGACTTGCTGTTGCCAAGGCTTATTGGGTCCAATCCGGTCGCTGACACCTCAGCACTCGACAGACATTGTGTACCAGCCCGAATCCTGCTCCTGGTTGCCAACAACGCCTCCTGGACCTCGTGGCTGAAGAGTCAAGACGACCATCAACGCACATGAAGCACTCGACATCGGTGGGCATCTGTCCATCGCCTTCCTGGTCACTGGCTAGTGACCCAGACTCTGTCCCCTCTGCTTTCAGGTTCTTCAGAACTCCGATCCACTCTTGGATCCACCCGGACACTTTCCACTTGGTCGCCAGCAGCACTTTGCAGCAGATCGCCATTCAAATCGACAACGAAACCCGACCCCGAAAGGCATCTATGCACCCGGCTTCCCTGGGTGAGGTAACACGAGTACTCCGGTGCTCCCGTGGGTAGAGACTCTTCAAAGTCCTAGATCTCAAAGGGTTTGGTCCAAGTCCTCTTTTAAGTGTCCCTTTTCTCTAATTTCCCGATCACGACTTTCTCCATAGAAGTCAACGGCGTATCGCGGTTGTGTATTTACACTGCACGCGTCTCCCGTGGGTCCCCTGTGTCACTACCTTGGGTGGTTCCTTGTGGTCCAAGCACTTCTAGAGGATCTAGGCCTAGTGTCTAGTTCAGTCGTGGTTCTTATACCACTTTATTGGTATATGGTTTGGTACGCCCCTAGGGCCCAAACGTGTATTTGTGCTATTACTGTGTTTAAATAACTTCTAACTTATGTACTTCGAACTCTAGCCTCATAAAGAGACTAGAGGGGTGTGTTTAGCAATAAATACATATATTTTGAATATATACCTGGTGTGGTGCTCTTTCATTTGATCACTCAAGAGATTATAGACTGGTAAAACAAGCTGCTTTACATTCCTTCAAGACTTAGCCTGAAGGCTGCTCTCCATAGCTACCACTAGGATAGCTTTCAATAAGGTTGTCTGTAACCTATCTCCAATAAGGGGTTGTTTGGACTGGTGCAAGGTGCCCACTATAATTAGTGGACAGCATATACCAGGCCAACTTCTCACATTGGTGGCAGCGGTGGGATTCCAGCTTGCTATTGTTTTACCAGATAATCTCAATTGAATTGATCAACTGAAAACCACTAAAGGTACCTAAGGTACATATAATTTAAGCTTAGAATACAGTAAGTTCTACTGAACTTAGAGTTGTGTGTTAAAGGATAGCACAACCCTTTCTACAACTCAAGAGAGTTTAGTAGGCCACACTAGAGTAGGTAGTGCATACACCACACCACACTAGTAATGTCTTTAAGGGTAGGATCTAAAGAATCCTTGCAGGAAGCCATTGAGCTTCCACCCTCCAAGTATGATACACTCCCATTCTTGGAATTGAGAGCTTTATGCAACTTGAGAAAAATAAGGACAGGCCAAAGCCCCACCACCCAACACCTCAAGGAGTTGTTGGTGGCTTATGACCTTAGTAAGCCCTTGGGGACTGAAGGGGTAGGAGCTGAGGGTGGGGCAGATGATGAGGTTGGGAATGGGGGTACCAGTACCCCCAGCCCCCTCTGAAACTGGCCAGGAGGGCGACAATGGCCCTGACCTGGATAATCCAACCCTCCTGAGGAAGATGAAGAGGAGGATCAGAATGAGTCCCCCTTTGTCCCCCAGGAAGGATTGTGAGTGTGTCCAGAAGGTCTAGATCTTCTTCTCAGGAGTCTAACCACTCTGGCACCTCAATAGGGAGCTCTGTCTCATCTCATAGGAGGGAATCCTCTCATGAGAGAAGAAAGAGGCTGATTCAATATGAGGAAGCTCAGCTTGAACTCAGAAGGAAGCAAGTAGCCTTAGACAGGGAGTCCCTAGATCTCTTTAGAGAGAAAAGAAAGTTGGGACTAGAGTCCCATGGTGGCAGCCAGATCCCTAGAGATAGGGAAAGGTCCTATGACCATAGGAACCTGAGCAAGATTGTCCCTCCCTATCAGAATGGGGATGACATCCACAAGTGGATAACTGCTCTAGAGAGGGCCTGTAAGGTACAGAAGGTCCCTCAGGAGCAGTGGGCAGCAATCTTGTGGCTCTCCTTTGCTGACAAAGGTAGAGATAAGCTCCTCACTGTTAGAGAGGAGGATGCTGATAATTACAAGGTCTTGAAGAGTGCTCTTATTGATGGGTTTGGCCTAACCACTGAACAGTACAGGTTGAAGTTCAGAGATACCCAAAAAGCACAGACTCAAGACTGGGTAGACTATGTGGATTGTTCTGCCAAGGCTCTGGAATGCTGGTTGATGGGCAGTAAGGTGTGTGACTTCTCAGGATTGTACAATCTGATAATGAGGGAGCAGATTCTTAATAACTGTCAAAATCAGCTGTTGCATCAATACCTGGTAGACTCTGATCTGACCTCTCCCCAAGAATTGGGAAAGAAGGCAGACAAATGGGTCAGAACCAGGGTGAAGCAGAAGGTACAGAACCAAGGTGGGGAAACCAAGAAGCAAGATGCTAAGAACTCTGAAAAGGGTGGGGAGAAGGGAAAAGATCAAAAGTCTTCATCAGGCCCCCAAAAATCTTCTTCTGGTGGGGATTCACAGTCTACCAAAGGGAAAGGCCAAAGAAAACCATGGTGCAAGGTCTGTAAGCAAAAGACCCACTGGACCAGTGATTGCACCAAGTCCAAAGACTCCAGTCCAGCACCCACCAATGCCCCTAAGGCACCTGTTCCCCCTAGTACAGTTGGTGGGAGTGCTCCAGCCAAGGGTTTAGTAGGGTTCACCCTGGGAACTGAGTTGGGCTCTGACCTAGTCCGAGAACTGACTCAGGCTGTGTTAGTCTGTGATGGAGGCCTGGATGTGACCTCCACTGTGAGTCCCAGTAATCTGGGCAAGTACAGACAACAGCCTTTAATCAATGGACGTGAGGCTTTGGCATTTAGGGACACAGGGGCAAGTGTCACAATGGTGACACAAGACCTTGTGAATCCTGGGCAAGTTATACTTGGTGAGATGTACCAAGTGACCAATGCTAGCAATGTCAGAACAGACCATACTCTGGCAGTTGTTAGCTTCTCCTGGGGAGGGGTAACTGGCCTTAAGAAGGTTGTGGTGAGTGCAAACCTACCAGTCGAATGCTTGCTTGGCAATGACTTAGAGACTTCTGCTTGGGCAGAAGTGGAGCTCAGGACCCATGCAGAAATGCTGGGGATCCCTGCAGATGTGTTTGCTGTGACCAGGTCACAAGCCAAAATGTCTAGCACTGAACAGGCCTTGGATTCTGGAAGAATGGACCAAGTGCCTTCCAAGAGGAGGAGTAGTAGGGTTAAGGCAGTGCCTTCCCCTTGGCTCAGGAGGAAGATCAGTCCCTTGAGGGAGATGATCTCAGCCCTGAAGAAGGAACTGTCCCAGAGGAACTTGAACCTGACCAGGTTGAGTTCTTGGGGACAGGGGGACCTTCTAGGGCAGATCTGAGCCAGGAGCAGCAGAGCTGCCCCTCCCTTGAACCCCTCAGACAGCAAGCTGCTGCTGAGGCTGCTGGGAAAGCTAGTGGTCCCCATACAGTGTATTGGGATGATGGACTCCTGTACTCAGAGAGTAGAGACCCCAAGCCTGGTGCTACCAGGAGGTTGGTAATACCTCTGAAGTTCAGGGGCTTCCTATTGACCCTAGCCCATGATATTCCCTTAGCAGGTCACCTGGGCCAGAACAAGACTTGGGACAGAATTGTCCCTCACTTTCACTGGCCCCACATGTCTGAAGACAGCAAGGAGTTTTGTCGCTCCTGTGTAACCTGCCAAGCCAGTGGCAAGGCAGGTGGCACTACAAAGGCCCCCTGATACCACTACCTGTGGTGGGGGTGCCCTTTGAAAGGGTAGGGATTGACATTGTTGGTCCCATGGATCCCCAAACAGCCTCTGGGCACAGGTTTATCCTGGTGGTAGTGGATCATGCCACCAGGTACCCAGAAGCTATTCCCCTCAGGACCACTACAGCACCTGTGGTGGCAAGGGCCCTCCTGGGAATTTTCTCAAGAGTGGGCTTTCCTAAGGAGGTAGTCTCAGACAGGGGTGCTAACTTTATGTCTGGGTAGTTAAAAGCAATGTGGAAGGAGTGTGGAGTGACTTATAAGTTCACCACACCCTATCACCCACAATGCAATGGTTTAGTTGAGAGATTCAACAAAACCTTGAAGGGCATGATTAAAGGGCTCCCAGAAAAGCTTAGGCATAGATGGGACATACTCTTGCCCTGCCTTTTATTCGCATATAGGGAGGTGCCTCAGAAGGGGGTTGGTTACAGCCCTTTTGAACTTCTGTTTGGCCACCCTGTGAGGGGTCCACTGTGCTTGGTGAAGGAAGGATGGGAGTTAACTCTCAAGCCCCCAAAGCAAGATATAGTGGACTATGTACTTGGTCTCCGCTCCAGGATGGCTGAGTACATGAAAAAGGCAACCAAAAACCTTGAGGCTAGCCAGGAACTTCAAAAGGCCTGGCATGACCAAAAGGCTGTTCTGACTGTTTACCAGCCAGGACAGAAGGTGTGGGTGAAATGAAATTTGTACTTGTAAAGCGCACTTATACCCCCAAAGGGGTGTCCTGGCGCTGGGTGTTGGAGCCAGTGGCCCCAGCAGCTCTCCAAGATAAATGGAGTGGACCCCACACTATTGTTGAGCAGAAGGGTGAGGTCACTTACTTAGTGGACCTAGGAACACCCAGGAGTCCCCACAGGGTTCTCCATGTCAACAGGTTAAAACCATATGTGGACAGGGCAGACATGGGCTTGCTCATGGCTACTGATGAAGGGCAGGAGGAAGAGAGTGACCCACTCCCTGACCTGCTCTCACAGAACCCTGACGATGGGTCAGTTGATGGTGCAGCCTTGGCAGGCAGCCTCACTACCCAGCAACAAACTGATTGCAGGCAAGTCCTCAATCAGTTTAGACATATGTTTTCACTGACACCCAGTCAGACCACCTGGTGCACTCATGAAGTGGACACTGGGGACAGTCTGCCTATTAAAAACAAGATTTATAGGCAACCTGACCATGTCAGGGACTGTATCAGGACTGAAGTCCAGAAAATGTTGGAATTGGGAGTTATTGAACCCTCAGATATCCCTTGGGCTAGTCCAGTGGTCCTTGTGCCAAAACCTCACACCAGTGGTGGAAAAAGAGAGATGAGGTTTTGTGTGGACTACAGGGGTCTCAATGCAGTCACTAGGACTGATGCCCATCCAATACCCAGGGCAGATGAGCTCATAGATACTTTGGCCTCTGCCAAATATCTCAGCACATTTGACCTAACAGCTGGCTACTGGCAGATCAGACTAGCTGATACTGCAAAGCCCAAAACAGCATTCTCAACCCCTAGTGGGCATTATCAATTTGTGGTAATGCCCTTTGGTCTGAAGAATGCACCTGCCACTTTCCAGAGGCTGGTGAATACAGTTCTCACAGGTCTGGAAGCCTATAGTGCAGCATATCTAGATGATATTGCTGTCTTTAGCTCCACCTGGGAGCATCACCTGGTCCACCTCAGGAATGTTTTACAGGCCCTGCAAAAGGCAGGCCTGACTATCAAGGCCACTAAGTGCCAGATAGGGCAGAGTCAGGTTGTGTACCTGGGCCACCTTGTGGGTGGAGGCCAGGTTCAACCTTTGCAGAGCAAGATCCAGACCATCATGGACTGGACTGCTCCCACTACCCAGACTCAGGTGAGAGCCTTCTTAGGCCTGACTGGGTACTATAGGAGATTTGTCAAGGGGTATGGATCAATAGTGACACCCCTGAATGACTTAACTTCTAAGAAAATGCCCAAAAAGGTTCAGTGGACAGTTAGCTGTCAAAAGGCATTTGATGACCTGATTACTCCAAGAAGTTCATTGTTCAAACTGATGCATCTGAATTGGGGGTAGGGGCTGTACTGTCACAATTGAATGAAGAAGGTCAGGATCAGCCAGTAGCTTTCATTAGCAGAAGGCTGACCCCTAGAGAGAAACGTTGGTCAGCCATAGAGAGGGAGGCCTTTGCTGTGGTCTGGGCTCTGAAGAAGTTGAGGCCATACTTGTTTGGTACACACTTCCTGGTTCAGACAGACCATAAGCCCCTCTTATGGCTAAAACAAATGAAGGGTGAAAACCCCAAACTGCTTAGGTGGTCCATTTCCCTACAGGGGATGGACTTTACAGTGGAACATAGACCTGGGAGTAACCATGCGAATGCAGATGGACTCTCTAGGTATTTCCACTTAGAACATGAAGACTTAACTGGGCAAGGTTAGTTTAATGTCCCTACGTTTGGGGGGTTGTGTAGGAGAGTAGGATCTGCTTCACATGGGTACCCCCACTTTTTGCTGATGCTTCACTGTTTTTCGACATTAGTCTGGCTGGGGCCCTGCTAATCAGAACCCCAGCCTAGCTGCTTCCTCTCTAAAATGGTTTCCATGTGCCTTAGGCACATCACTGATTGGGATCTGGAGTGCCCTTATAAGTCCCTAGTATATGGTATACTATGTACCAAGGGCATAGGTACCTCAGAGGCCTGCCAGGGGCTGCAGCATGTATTATGCCACCCCTGGAAGGCCATCCAAACTGACACCACAGGTCTGCTACTGCAGCCTGGGTAAGGTGGTGCATGCACCCCTTACTGTGATATAGGTTACCTATATCACTAAATACATACACACATATAAACCTATAAATCACTCCTAAGGCAGGCCTTATCAATCCTAAAGGCAGAGTGCATGGTTCCTATGTGAGAGGGTGCCCCTGCATGAGCAGGGCCCCTCTGCAGCGTTCGGAGACCATCTCTGATGCTGTTTGTAGTGCAGCCTGACCATATACTCTTAAGCGCATTATATCCTCGCGGTAAAATGCTAACTTTGGAATGGCTGCACCTAAACATGTCGTGTTTGGTGTCAAACATCTTGGAATACTACCCCCCGCCAATCCTGGCGGCGGGGGTAGCATTCCACCCTTCTAGAGGGAAAGACATGTTAACTCTGACTAGTCCGGTAACTTCTTTCCAGAGCCCTGGCATCACAAAATGGATGCTGCTGCCACAGACACGAGTCTGGCCTTCTGCTGCTGGACGAAACTCCGGCAGGGGAGGCCTGGACAATAGGTTTCCTGTCCCAGGGAGGTGTGACCACCTCCCCAGACAGGATAATGAGTATTGGGGCTGGGCGGGAGCACTTTCGGGTGCTTTGAAGTCCTGCACTGGGGGCACATTTGGTGTCCCTGTGCATACCCCAGTTCAAACCGGATCAGGGGCTTGCAGCCCCTGCTTTGGCGCGAACTGGACAAAGGGAAAGGGGTGTAGCCACCCCTCTGCCCTGACCCACCCATAGGTGGGGCCACAGAGTAGTCCAACCCCTATCTTTAGTATAAAGATAGGAACCCAGTCCTTAGGACTTTAGATTATCCCTGGACGAAACTCTGAAACTGAATCCTGGACCTTCGACGCTCTACTCACGATTAGAGGACAGAAGAATCTCCCTTGGGGTCAAGGAGTGACTCCCTGCTTGGCAGGCACCAAAGAAGCATCTGTCCAGTTCGCATTTCTGAAGCTCCCGTCGGACGCCGAAGTCATCGCATCACCAGAGGTAGATTCTCAGACTTCCCCGAGGCTACCCTGAGTCTCCAGCAAAGCTGAGGCCCGTGGCTATCGTGGGTGACTTGAGACCGTGACCCCTGGACACCGAGCACATTTGCAAGTGCATCCTCTTCTGGGTCTCCCAAGAAGTCGTGCTTTGGGCTCCAAGTAGCCCTAGCCTCCAGCACCACCTGCACCGAAGATCACTGGCCCCCACTCAACGAGTGTCCTGTAAGCCAGATCCATGTGCGGCGTCACAAGGCTCCTTCGCGGTCGCTAGCCCGTTGGCTAGTAGCCCTTAACGAAGGCCAATCTTTTTCTAACTTGGCATCCTGGTTGCTCCAGGCCTGCCCTCACTTACCCTCACTGGGTGAGTTCCCCAGACCTTGCTAGTCTGCACCATCGACGATCTTCCTCTGCATCGAGACTTGCCGTTGCCAAGGCTTGTTGGGTCCAATCCGGTCGCCGACACCTCAGCACTCGACAGACATCGTGTACCAGCCCGAATCCTGCTCCTGGTCGCCGACAACGCCTCCTGGACCTCGTGGCTGAAGAGTCAAGACGACCATCAATGCACCTGAAGCACTCGACATCGGTGGGCATCTGTCCATCGCCTTCCTGGTCACTGGCTAGTGACCCAGACTCTGTCCCCTCTGCTTTCAGGTTCTTCAGAACTCCGATCCACTCTTGGATCCACCCGGACACTTTCCACTTGGTCGCCAGCAGCACTTTGCAGCAGATCGCCATTCAAATCGACGACGAAACCCGACCCCGAAAGGCACCTATGCACCCGGCTTCCCTGGGTGAGGTAACACGAGTTCTCCGGTGCTCCCGTGGGTAGAGACTCTTCAAAGTCCTAGATCTCAAAGGGTTTGGTCCAAGTCCTCTTAAGTGTCCCTTTTCTCTAATTTCCCGATCACGACTTTCTCCATAGAAGTCAACGGCGTATCGCGGTTGTGTATTTACACTGCACGCGTCTCCCGTGGGTCCCCTGTGTCACTATCTTGGGTGGTTCCTTGTGGTCCAAGCACTTCTAGAGGCTCTAGGCCTAGTGTCTAGTTCAGTCGTGGTTCTTATACCACTTTATTGGTATATGGTTTGGTACGCCCCTAGGGCCCAAACGTGTATTTGTGCTATTACTGTGTTTAAATAACTTCTAACTTATGTATCTTCGAATTCTAGCCTCATAAAGAGACTAGAGGGGTGTGTTTAGCAATAAATACATATATTTTGAATATATACCTGGTGTGGTGCTCTTTCATTTGGTCACTCAAGAGATTATAGACTGGTAAAACAAGCTGCTTTACATTCCTTCAAGACTTAGCCTGAAGGCTGCTCTCCATAGCTACCACTAGGATAGCTTTCAATAAGGTTGTCTGTAACCTATCTCCAATAAGGGGTTGTTTGGACTGGTGCAAGGTGCCCACTATAATTAGTGGACAGCATATACCAGGCCAACTTCTCACAGGACCTACACAATGAGTAACGACAGTGCAAAGCTCCTGCCACGAGTGCAGCCCCCTGCCACGACTGCGGGCCCCTGTCACAAGTGTGTGGGTCATTGTGAATCGGGCCCTGTGTGTTTATTAACTAACCTGATGCCTAGTAGCACAGGATTTACATGTTTATCCCAGCTTTGATTATAGCATTTTTATACAGTTCAAGTCAGCACAATATTAACTTAGGCCCAGATTTACAAACATTGTGTGCTGTGCTTGTGTCATAAAATTGAACCAGACCAGAGCAAATTTCTTTTTTTTGGTTTCCAGCACAAAACTTGTTTTGCATTGGAAAGTTGCCAGAAGTAACACAAAGTAGCACTAAGCGCTGCTTTGCGTTACTTACCTTCAAGGGGGTGTTACATGCATGATACATGGGCTTTCCCATGCAACCATCCATGCTTTTTGAACAAAACCCTATTTACTAACATTAGAAGACAGGGTTTTGCTCAAAAAAGTATGCCACTTTTAAAAGGTGTTAAAATGAATAAATGCTTTCATTTCTCCTAATACTTCCCACTTTTCATGTGTGCTGTACTGTGCAGCACACATCCAAAATGGGGCACTTTTTTAGGGTTAGTCTAACCATAGTATAGGGTAACCTTCCAGTTCAAAAGAAACCTATGCTAGACTCATGCACTCACCCCTGCACTATGGCACAAAAGTGAATGTTTGGCGGTCAGCACCCTGATGTGCACCACCGGTAAAAAGAGGGGAAGAGAGTGACATATCTCTGTACATATGGCGCTGTCCATCTCTCGCCCTCTCATTCAACGCAGCATTTGTGGGTGCTGCTCTGATTTTGAGCGGGTTTTGTAAATCTGGGCCTTAGTGTGGGATTTCTACAAGGGTAGACGGCTGAGCAGCATCCATAAACTGTTCTTTATCAAGAAGCCTCTGAAATCTTACAGGACATCCCAATGGACACATCTGAGGAATATAGGTGTGAGCTAACAGTATACCTTATTGCTGCTGATGGAAGTGGCCTTAAGTATCATCTATGCTAGAGGATACATAAAAAGCAAATAGAAGAATGAGACATAGACAGATCTACGATGAAGATATGTTTTCTTGGCTATGGTTTCAAGTGGTAATATGAGACTTATATTAATGTTATATTCCTCAGAGACTGTGTCTGATGGTGATTCTGTAAGAGACCTCAAAAGGGACACAGACAGTGTTGATCACACAGATAAATATAGTATTCCCCTTCCTGTTTAAGCCTAGAACTTTCATAGACATTAATCCCTTTGCTGTTCGGGTTGGATTAGCCAGGTATGCTGAAATGCTTTTAGACCAGCGAGATTTGCTGGCTGCCCGCGAGCACCAGCGAGACTTGCCAACCGCCAGCAAGTGCTCGCGAGACTTGACAGTCGCTAGCACGGCTTTAGGCTACGCATGCGACATCTGGCACCCTTTTTCTGAAGACAGCGAGCGCGAGAGAGCATCAGTGGCCGTGGCTGCATCCTCAAGCAGATTTCTGCTTAACTGCCGCTCGCACACAATTTCAAGTGCTAGAACGCGCATTGTGTTGCTGAATGCCAAAAACGTAGCATGAATGGGTGCATTGAGCATCTCCGCCCGCTCGCGGCATTCCGCAGAATCTCGCAGAGTTTTTAGGCCGCCCTGCGGAATTCTTCGTAGCAGAATTCTGCGAGCCATGCCCAGGCCTATTTCTGAGTATCATTGCTTCCTTGTGTGTGTTATTTATGTCATGTATAGCTCTTTTTTATTTCAATCTTTCATCATATTGTACAAAAATATGTTTCTATGTGTAATTTTATGCATGCATCATGTAAGTTGATTTTGCGCACATGCACAATTTTCTTTCACAGCCCCTGAAATGATGCACACTGTTTAGGTCTTCAATCTCGCCATTTTTAACATCATACCGTAATGTTTGTGAATAGCTTGAATTCTGAGAATTACACTCAAACACAGTTGTCATAATATTCAAGCGTAAAATAACTCTTGAAACTTTACCTTTGAAAATGTGAGCAATGGAGTATTAAATCTGCACAAGTAACACATTTGTTGCCCCTATTTCAGAAACTCTCCAGCACGAAAAAGGTATGTGACATTGCATTGAAAGAAGGGTGAGGGCAACCACAAATCTAGTCAAGGTAGACTACTTCTGTTAAACAACTTGTCTGAAGATTGTTACTGCCTGTCTTGAATCATTTGCTTTAGGCAGAGCTATATTTTGCTTTATAGAGGGACTATTAGCTAGACAATGTCTCCTTTATATAACAACTGAAATCTTCTATCCAGTGAACAAGGCATTGACCACTCTGCAGAGCAACACAAAACACCAAGACCCACACCAAGGGACTTCACTCAGACTAGACTCTTCAACTCCAGCTTGAAAATCTTGAGAAATGCCCATTTTGAAAACCATAACCTATTCTTTGCAGTCTAATTAACTTGTTTAGCTTGCATTTGTTTTTACAAATGTGCATATAGTCTTTTTTTTATCATATATATGATATCATGAATATCTTAAATACATCTATGACAGTTATCATTACGGGATGTCGTGATTATTATGATAGTTCACACTCAGGCTTTTCTATTTCCATCAGTTTGTCCTTTCAGACCTTCAGTCCTTTCCATTGTTTGCCCTTTTTCAGACTTTTCAATCTCTTTCATAGAAAATTAGAAATACCTGCACTATATGCACCTGCTGTCCAGGATTGTTTATAAATGTTAACAGTATCCCATCACTATGATAAAAGAATTGGCACATTTGCTGCCTTTATTGTCTTGTCGTATTTTGCTTTATTGTCAGAAAATCCTGTTATTGTTCGCAAAATAAAAAGTAGGATAAGATAAAAATCGGAACTCCGATACCGGACCGTAGATAGAGAGGGCCTTCAAGTCATGGATATCAAGACAAAATACAGTATCATTGCTTTCTTGTGTGTGTTATTTATGTCATGTATAGCTCTTTTTTATTTCAATCTTTCATCATATTGTACAAAAATATGTTTCTATGTGTAATTTTATGCATGCATCATGTAAGTTGATTTTGCGCACATGCACAATTTTCTTTCACAGCCCCTGAAATGATGCACACTGTTTAGGTCTTCAATCTCGCCATTTTTAACATCATACCGTAATGTTTGTGAATAGCTTGAATTCTGAGAATTACACTCAAACACAGTTGTCATAATATTCAAGCGTAAAATAACTCTTGAAACTTTACCTTTGAAAATGTGAGCAATGGAGTATTAAATCTGCACAAGTAACACATTTGTTGTCCCATATTTCAGACACTGTCCAGAAGGACAAAGGTATGTGACATTGCATTGAAAGAAGGGTGATGGTAACCACCAATCTGGTCATGGTAGACTACTTCTGTTAAACAACTTGTCTGAAGATTGGTACTGCTGGTCATTAATCACTTGCTTAATATGATATTGGGAACTATATTTTGCTCTATGGAGGGTCTTAGCTAAACTATATCTCTTTTATACAACAACAGAAGTCCTCTATCCAGTGAGCAAGGCAATGCCCACTCTGCACAGCAACACAAAACAAAAGGCTCTTTGACTCTAGTTTGAAAAATCTTCAGAAATGTCCGCTTTGAAATTCTTAACCTATTGTTGGCTGTCAGAGTAGAGAAGCCAAAAGACATAATTTGCAAGTGATAGTAGGGTGTTTAAAAAATTGTTGTACGGTTTTTAAATTCCTCACATGTTGTTTCTTTCAAATCTTTGAAGCCTTTTTATAATCTGCATTGAAATTGAATGTATTACTATTTTACAGACCTCCAACCGTTATAGCGCAAGGCAACTGATGTGATATACTTCAAAATACCGGGCCAGTGATTGAGGGATTTTAGACAAGTATAATGAATGTAAACGTGATAGGTCCCTTTGAAAAGTGTAAAATATTGACGACTATAAGAACAGAAATATTCTATGAATATCACATTTCAGACATTTTGTTTTGCAAAAAGTAATAAAAACATTTAGAAATTCCTCCCAGGTACCCAATACTACCCTTTCTGAGTTTTCCTTTATCTGTCTAGTTTCACTGGTAGGCTATTTAGAAATAAATTGCACATCCTCAAAACAAGATTAAATTATTCTTCTCTATATATATTTTCTGATAGGTGATTTAATTAAAGCAGCAAGAGGTAAGTTTATAAATTGAGCAAAAATTGATGAATCTTATATAAAAACAAATTCTAGTGAACTCATATTAATTTGTTTTTGTGTACACAGACCTTCTCCCAAAAGATAAAGGTGAGTGTGATAGTCTTACTATTAATATAACAATTATGATCTCTTTAAGTGGTATTTTGCTGTACCTTTACACAGTAAAACATCGATCTCAGTTTAGTTTTTCAAGCTTGGGAACAGGTTTTTTAGCATCATAATCCGGAACCTTAGTGGCTTCTTGCCTAAAGCTCTAAAATTTGGAAATCCTTCTATTCCTAGATGCCAGGCCCGTTGCCAGAAGTATATTTTTAGAGAGCTATGGCCCTTGGCTTGGAGCAAACATAAAAAAATGTGCATTATTGGTGCGTTCTTTCCCAAATATCTGTAGACAAAAACATACAGTATGCAAGGTTTTAAAGCAAACAATGCTTTTTGGTCATTGTTGATGTGATTATATTTAAAGGAATACATGGATTTTTTTAAGGTACATTTCAAAGCACACTCAATCAACTTTCCATGCTCTACTCTAAATTTGCAGCACACCACAGCCCTACAGACAGTTTTAGCCTTGAGAAAGCCCCAGGTCTGTGTGTCAAAAGGGGCGAAACATGTTGTCTGCCATTCCTGTGAGGCTCCAAAAATATTTTGGTTAGAACTATGAATGTAAAATGTGCAAATAAACAACTGTAAGAATGTAAAATTCACCAAAATTCACAGAAACCAATTTCATGTGAACTTTAAAGCACAACACTGGTCATTGTCAAAAGTATCTACATCTATAGTACCGACTACCCTATATCTTTTTTTTAATGTACTGATTTTTGTTTGTTGTTCTTCCCAAACAAAAGGGATTCTGTCTTGGATGGGTCAAGCAATATCAGTCCCAGCAAAATTAGTAGGCAGAGGACATCTGCTGGGGTCAGGAGAGCATTGTCTACTGTTTCTAAAGTAGTGGTCTCCTTTCTCAGCGTGAGCTGAGGTCACACTGGTAGTTGTGCATGTGTAAATGACTTTATTTACATGTATGAGGCAATCACGAATGGTGACTGTGCAGGAGTACATCAATTTCCTTATGTTTAATATCATTCAAGATGGTCTAATGTTGTGCATGAGTTAATGCTATGACATGGGCAGGGAATGGGTGTTTGAGGATTTGATTTCATGCATTTGTGAATATTTACAAATATTTTTCTGGCCCATTCGTACTATGAAAATGGTCGGACATTTACTCCTTTTTATGTGCTTGAGAACTTCCCTTTGAAAAGTGGGAATGGGCCTGGAAGTCTGGCAAAAATGGGGTTGCGTACAGGATAGGGTTTCCCCAAGAGCAAATATATTTTCCTGGTGGAGAAAAAAGACGATTGCAAATACAAGTTCTTCATTATGAAAAAAAAGACCAGTTGTTGGGTAAATACTTTTTAATTTAACTAGTGCCTGTATTTCTCTTAATTCTTTTCTTCCTCTGGTGACAGGTAACATCTGAGCCCAATATTAGTTGAGCTCTGAAAATTATTGTATCTGCTTGCAGGAAGAGATAACAGGAGAATCATAGACCTAGATTCTCCTAAATGCAAGAGGTAGCAGAAGTGACATCTTGCCCTTTGACTTCAGTGACATCATAGGTATTGTCATCATATGACCTTTTACCACAATCATCCCAGAAAGTGACTTCAAATGACCTTTGACCGCACGCCATCACATAAATTGACATAAATATTAAGAACTGCATAATAAGAGCCAGATTAGTAGTTAGTAAGGCACAATGCCTTTTTCAAGCCTCCTACATTTTAACCAGGGTACCACCATGATATTCCAGAGACTCAGTAATAATATGTCCGGATACATCCATCATATGCCTGAAACAGGTATTTACAGTTACAGCCTGAAACACCTAGACACAGCCATATTATGCCCCGCCTTTTATTGCTCACCGGTTCTTGCCAGTATTTAATTGTAATTCAGGTGCTACTCCTTCATCGAATGTTCAGTGCAACCTCCGCTCCTGCCTTCATTGCTCAAGTCCAGCATCCAAAGCCTGGTACATCCTCCCCTTCCTTTCAGAAGTTGGGAAGCAAACAGTCCACCATGGTGATATATATTTAAGGAACAAACATGTCACAAACAGAGTACTAGAGACCCACACGGCCCGATTCACAAAGGTAAAGTTAGACCAAAATTTTAACTTTGACCAAAAGTCTAACTTCACTACTTTTTGGTATTCACAAAGGTTAGTTCCTACTAGTAACTTTACTACTAGTAACTTTTCAACTAGTAACTAGTAATAAAGTTACTAGTAGTAACTTACCTTTGTGAATACCGAAAAGTAGTAAAGTTAGACCTATGGTCTTAGTTAGACTTTTGGTCTAACTTTACCTTTGTGAATCGAGCCTTTAGACTCCGGTCTAAACTTGGACTTCAGGTGTAAATTTAGACTTGAGGTGTAAAGTTAGACTTTAGATCTAAACTTAGACTTGTGAATCGAGCCCTAAGTAGGTAGCAAGTCAGAGAAGCTACAGGTCTTGATACGTTTATGACACACCCTGGGATGTGGGTCCGAGGTCCCATTGACTCCATCAGATGCCATCACACAGTTTGCACCTACAGTGCAGAGGGAATTGGGGATGACGCGACTGCCTAAGCGTGTCCCCTAATCTCCGCCTTTCCTGTTCCGGCCCCGCCCTCATGTTCACGCTTTTGGCAGTGGGAGATGGCAGCCGTGGGAGGCTGCTTGGTACCCGCCCTATGGACTTAACCGTGACGGTTTCAGTGGCTTTGACGAGGCCTCAGTGCTTCTGGTATTGTCACTTTGCCATTCTCCTTGCGAATCAACAACAGAGGGCAAGTTGCCGTATTAGAGAGTCCGCTGAAGCTGGAGGAAGCCAGGCCTGGAGCACAGAGGCATATATCTTGTGAGTGAGAAGACGACCGACTTGGGGACACCGCATGGCAGAGCCAGGTAGCAAACATGGCTTCTTGTTGTTTGCTTTGAATCCTGGCCCACTGCTATATTTCGATTCATCACTACTTTCTGGAGAACATTCTCTCCTCTGAGCATTACACTCGAACAGCGTCATTATTTCGGGTTCAGTAGTAAAAGAGCCCCCTCTCTCTCCTCCTACGCGGCCAACATACTTGAGGTTTCAGCGACTGCTGCTTTGTTACTGGTTTCTCCGCTTCTCTATGGTGAATGTTCTCTCCTCTGAACCCGGCTTTCGAACTGTGACTTTATTAGCAATTTACACTGACTTTTTAGGGTCTAGTAAACAAAAGAGCCTCCTCTTCGCCTCTTATGTGCCCAGTACATATGCGATCTCAGCGATTAGGGTGCCCCAAAATAATGCAGACTAAACGAGCCGAATAATGAAAGACATCTAAGCACATAATGAGGAAAAGAAAACCTCACTGGGCAAGTTAATGGGCACGCAGAAAAATTCTGTAGGGTATGCCAAGGATATAGCTGCTCCCCGTGTGGCAGCAACTCTGTGGGAGAATACCTGTTAATATGTTAAGCGAAACATCTGCCTTGGACGCCAAGGCTGTGGGGGCCCGAGACACTGCAGTAAGTGAGCTAGGGTCAGAGTCCCAAAGATCTGGGGTACCATAGTTGCACCACCTTGCCCAGTGGGAGAAATACAGGCGTCGCAAGCTCAGGTAAAGCAGTGGGAGCAACTAGAGCAGGCTGCTTAGTGTAGAGAGGTGGATCGAGGAATTCTGTGTAATGATTCTTTGGAAAATAGCCAAGAGGGGGTATTATCCTCTGATAATGCTGAAGGAGGCTGTGATGGGACCCTGACACATCCAGAATTCCATGTCAGCAGGAATAGTATCAAAATTCGTGTTAATTGCACAAGGAGAATCCAGGAAGATTCTTCTTGAGGTCCTGGCCCGGGTACAGAGTCCCCGCCTAAGGGAATGTCTGAGAGAACCATGCTCCTGACTCAGTGTTTGACAATCTCTACTCAAGAAGAGCAGCTGAGACCCACACAATTTAGGGGAGACTATCGCTTGCTAGACCAGCTGCGGGAGAAGAGATGCCTCAGGACTACTGAGTATGTTAGAGGAGGTGTTAAGAGAGGTTAAATCAATGAAAACAACACAGTCAAAAGTGGCAGCTGAATTAAAAGAGCAGTTAGACTCGGTGTGTGTACAACTGGGGAGCCTCTCTAACAGGCTAAATGAGATCGAACAAAGAGCGTCTGAATGTGAGGATAAGGTTCACTCACTTGAAGAAGATAAAGAAAATCTGGAAAAGGAGCTATCATGGCTCAAGGATAAGCAGGAGCAAATGGAGAACCGTGCAAGGAGGTCCAATTTACGGATAACTGGAATTCCAGAACATAGAGAGGACGCCGTTGGGTGTAAACCCTTGGTCAAAAATTTGATTGATTTCAGATTATAATTAAGACTTGGCAATCATTCAGGCTCTCAGAGTCCCAGCTCAGGTTTCAGGTCAAGCTAACTATCCTAGGAAGATGTTGGTGAACTGTGCAGACTAAAGAATCAAAGAGCGGATACTGGCCAAAGCTGTGAAGGAGAAGTCATTTAGGGCCTTTGTGTTTCAAATCTCTTTGGATATGACGACAGAATCAGCTTGGAGGCGAAAAGAGCTTAAGGGCACGAACCCAAGGTTTCAGACACCTAGGGCGCCAGCCTCGATAGTACAGCTTTCTAAACTCAAAGTATTGTTTAAAGGTGTATTTCAAACATTTTCCACTGTTGAACGGAAGCTAAGGCTGTGGTTTCAAAGATAGACAGGAGGGGGAGGAGGGGAATCTGGCACTCTAACATGGTGCCAAAAGGTTTCAAGGGAAGGGAGGGATGCAAGAAGTGGGGGAGAGGGCTGGGCTCCCACCAAGGCATGGGGCGGAAAGGGGAAGAGGGTGGGGATGTTGTGGAAAATCAGGGAAGATACACCATTGGGCAAGAAAGCAGTATTGGCCTGGTAACCGGGAAAACCACCTGGGTTGTGATGGTATATCTGAGGTGATGTTGAACACAAGTTCCTTGACTAAGTGTCTTCAAGTAAATGATGTGCTTCATCACTTTTATGCACTTTAAGGTAGTAGAGTATTCAAGGACTTAGGTGTGTTTCTTGCACGTTTTGGGACTGTTTTATAAGTTCATGAGGCATTGTAGCACTTTCGGGCACTTTCTTGCACTTTTAGGCCCGCTTAAGCACTTTTGAAGGGGAAGGAAAATAGCATAACTTATATGGAGATATGTGCATTGTCAACTTTAGCTGAGCATATGGTGCACTTCAGCAGGATGATGCTTTTTAATGTATATTTTAGCACTTTAAATAGGAGGCAGTCAGGGACTCAAAGGAATATATTGAAGATTATTTAATTTAATACTAATGGGCTAAATAGTAGAAAAAAATGCATTCCATTGAAGCCTGTTTAGAGGAATGTAATGCATGGGTTGTGTTATTACAGGAATCTCATAATCCGTCAGAGAGGTTAGCGAAGTTCACAGTGCAGGGCCTTTGGTCTTGGGTTAACTGCTCTGTCTCCTCAGTGCGGTTTACTCTTATTAACGTTTATGCTCCCGTAGAGGATAGCACTAAGCCATTGGTTTCATTCATCAGTTGTACGCCAAAGCCACTGCCTGTGTGAGGTATGGCAGGAAGGGGGAGTGCACTCGCTTTTTTAAAGTCGAAAAGGGAGTAAGACAGGGTTGTGTTCTCGCCCCGTTTCTTTTTTCAATCTACACTAACGGGGTAGAGTCTTCCCTGTCTGCCCTACCGGTAGATGTGCCTAAATTTGATCGTATCCCCCTTCCGATTTTGGCGTACGCTGACGATGCGGTATTGATGGCCAGATCGGGTTTAGCCCTACAAACGCTAATAACAGCCTATTCCGCCTTTATGGCCTCCCTTGACCTAAAGGTCAATGAATCGAAATCGTTTATAATTGTGTCTGGAGCCGCAAGAGGTGAGAGACACCCCCACTTCCAGTTGTCAGGCAAGAAAATTGAGATAGTTGACTCCTTCTCATACCTTGGAGTGCTTTTTGATAAAGACCAATCATGGTCTAATTTAGTGACAGCAAGAGCTCAGGGTATGCAAAGGAGTGTTAAAGCAGTAAAAAGATTTGCTAGGAAGTTGGGAGGCAGCCCTCTGGATGCAATTAAGAACATATATTCGGCAAAAACAAAGTCTGCTGCAATTTATGGTGCAGGAGTGTGGGGCATGGCTAATGTTGCACCACTCCAACAAATAGAAGATTCCTTTTTTAAAAATCGTGCCTCCTTACCGCAATCAGCCCCAAATTATATTTTACATTGTGAAATGGGGCTTCCTTATTTGAGCGACAACATAAGACTGGCTCCAGTCTTGTTGTGGCTATCAGTATGGCGGAGGTCTACAGTGGATTTGACTCAATCTATTATTAAAGACTGTTGTAAATTAGATTATTATAAAAAAATAGGATGGTTAAATTATGTAGAGATCCATCTGAAAGCGTTAGGGATGGGAGAACTATTTCAGGACCCTGAGTCCTGTAAAAGGGTTTCAAAGGAAAGGATATCTGATCTATTTATTAACAGATCAAAGTATGTCCGAAGAGAAAAGAAACGTACTTATCATTCCTCCATTCTTTATGATTTGGTACCACCTAGTTTGGGGGAAGGTTTCCAGTATTTATCACGAATAAATAATGCGCAGCACAGATTTATTCTTTTGCGTTTCCGCATGAACATGATTCCGCTACTCCTGGGATACCCTCAAAATAAATATAAATTAGCAGATCTTTCACCCTGTCCATGTAACAATCAGGCAGTACAGTCAGATCTACACATTGTATTATTTTGTAAGACCTACATAGAGGAAAGGACAACATTTATACTCCCTATCCTGAGGTACCACAATTTTAGGCAGTGCCGGGTGGCTATGTACTTTTTAAAAACTTTACGGGACCCATTCGTATGCTGTTCTGTTGCCTCATTTTTGTGGGCTTGTTTTAGGAAGAGGAAAAAGGGACGAGATTTTAGTGTTAACAATTAATTGATTAGTTTTAAATTTAGAACTGTTTTTTTTCTTAAATCTTTTTATATGAATTTATAAGGCTCATTGCAACTGTTTAAATTCTTATTTTTAAACGTGTATATATGTGTATATATTGTGTTGGAATTTTAGCTAACTGTGCTTTTATGATCAGTTTTAAAAAGATCGAATAAAGCTGTGTGACTGACTGGCATTTTTAATCAGCACCAAACACCTGCCAGCACTAAGCCATCTGAGGAGTTTTTAATAGGTGGAAATTTGTATTTAAAAACCAGACGTTGGCTCATCTTCAGGCTGTAAAAGGCAGCAGAAGCCCAAAGTAGAAAAAGCCATGGAGAACTATCAAAGGGTCCTGTCTCTTGCTGATCTTTGGAAGGAAACCTTCCCAGAAAAGAGGGAAATTACATGTTTTTCAGGCAGATTTCGAACTTCCTCCCTGATTGATTTACTCCTTGTCTCAAAGAACCTGGTTTTAAATGTCTTCAGATATTCCATAATGGGTTCCCGATTCACGCAACTCTTGAGTTGGAGATTCTTGAATGGTCTCATACTGGGTGATGTTGACTTCAACTCTATAGGATTCTACTCTACTAGGTTGTATCTTGGCCCTAATCCTACATAGGTACAGGTGGATTAGACATTCTGCTTTTTCGGGGGCTATTTCTTTGGATAAATAGAGCCTAACTGCTCCTACGGCATGTGGTATCAGCGAACTGACATAGCACGATTTGGCCGATGTTTGGGCGCCCATGGCGGTCATGTGCTAATTCCATGTTCGGTGCAAGAGTGTGCTGTGTAGTGCGTGTGGAATGCTAGCGTTTCGTTCAGTGTAATGGTGTGAGAAAGGTCCCTACGTAAGTGCTGTAGAAAGGTCGAGGTATGCTCCATGTGACTAGGCAGATTTCTGGCTGTGGATGGATGCGGCCACACCCATACTAAACAGATGGTATACATTGGGCCAATAATTTATAACTTTTGGAACATTGCAGGTCTTGGGATGGTTTCCAGAGGAGACATCTGCAGCTTTCTGACATCCGGGATTGTCTTTGCTTGGCACGGTGTGAAAGAGTCTGTAAAAAGATGTCAGTAAAAAGCAGTCTGCGGTCTTTTTCATTTGAACCCTTGGTGCTCGTTGGGGTTTTGGAAGCTGCTGCTGAAGAGGTGGCGGGCCACTGTACAGGTGGTGCACTTGTGGCTCGATTGCAGACCTGTTTGATATGGCTGTGGGTTGTAGGTTAGCTTTAGAAAAACATATGATTATTCGATGTCAGGAGATTTCTGTGCCTTTCTTTTTTGGGGCATATTCGGTACTTCCATTTTGCACAACTTTTAGTGAGATACTGGAAGGTCGCCCTAGTTGGGGCATCATTTTAGGGAATGGTGACTTTTTAGTCATGTATCGCCTGAGTTTAATTTTGTGGACCATTTTGGTCCTTCCCCCTCACCATGACAGATGAGGGTATTTTTATGGGGTGATCTTCCTGGATGTGTGGATGACTCTTTTTACCTAACTATCATTTAATGGGCGTTGTCGGCCCTCTAACACCCTACTTTCCCTAATGTGTGTGTGCTTTATCGATGTGGATGGTACCTTTTCAACTACACATGCACGATGTGCTGTTAACGGAAGGAGGCGTGTTGCAATTTGGGTGTTGTGGGTAATTGCAACATATTCCAAAGACATGTGTATGCCCCTCTAGTCCCTGCACACGGCGTGTAATGAGGTTCTCCCTAATGGAGTTAAACGATTTGACTATGCCCTTTTTCTGGAGACTGCGTTTTGTGCTATTTTTGGGCATCTTTTTGTGGGTCGTTGGGCACCTCCCTAGATTTTATGTAATGTTGTCTCTATTGTGGCATACCGGAAAGGGTCGAGGAGCTGCTCTATGGCCCCTGTATGAATCTGATGCAGCAATGACTGAGATCAGGTCTGTTGCTCCCCCGGCCAATGTTTGTGAGGTCTTGTGTGATCTAACTCGACAGGCGGGGCACGGTGTAGAGCGTATCCATGCACCTTGAACTGTTATGTTTCATATAGAGGCCCTAATATAGACATGTTCATTTATGCCCTAATATAGACATAATCGTATATGCCCTATTATGGTCATAATCGTAAATGCATTTTTATAGTCATGATCTCCTATGTCCTTATATAGGCATGATCTTTCACCTACATTAGTTCCCTACAGTACACAACGAACACTGAGGGTTGAACCTTATCTAGTCTGTGGTTTGAACACTGAAGGGTTTTTCCTACAATGTACTCATAAATTATGCATGAGCATTCACCAGCTACATCTCCTGCATAATGTGTATGTACAAAGTTCAGCCCTGACGTCTTACTCATGTCTAACAAAGACCAATACACACCATACTGAGGGACGAGACACTTTAGGGTATAAATACACCGCATCTTGCCACGGTAGGATAGAGCGAACCGAGACTTCCATGCCGACACACTGACCAGAGACGCTGAGGCTCCTGCATGCAGTCGCTCCAGCTGACGGCGGTCTAACACAGCCCTTGCGGGGTGTCCAACTCGAGACCAGGATGGGGTCCCACACTCTCTCTATTCAGGTAATGGGGTTCGACTAAATCCTAGAGGGATTCTTGGCTCTTAGGCTTTTAGACCTGCACACATGCTAGGTACATTTAGGTACATCTAGTTAGGCATCGTAGGAGTATGCACACTTTTATAATGCATTTTATATATTCATGTATGTAACCATTATTATTGCAATATAGTAGAACTGTACTATCCTTTCACTTTTATCGTACGGCTGATAATATATCTCTGCTACTGTCTGCTGGTTGTTGCAGCACATATATTCTACATTAGAATAACAACTGTTCAATAAATACTTATTGAAACGCCCAGACTGTTTATTCTGTGTAATTCTCGGAGACAAACCGAACAAGTAAGCACGAGTGACTGAGCGAAAAGTAGTACATTGTTTCCACGATTCTGAGGGATCAGGGTTGTCATGATCTAAGGTTGCCAGAAACTAATCTCTCCCCGATAAGAGGAGATTCTAGTGGCACTGTGAGCTAGCTAATGCAAAACAGGCTAACATACGCAGTGGGGGTGCACAGAGCCAGTCTGCCACCAAGCCCACAGTTTATGTTATCCAAACGCGCAGGTCCTGCATGGGTACCATAGGAACTACATGACATGGCGCCACCAACGTTGGTTGGGTACTTATTTAACAATAGAATCTGAGTAGTTCGGTCGTGCTATTGTCAGAGAACCTACTCACAAAACCCCAGAGACGTCTGGAGTGGGTGGGCACAAAATCCGCCGCAGCTGAGTAGTACAAAAATACTATTTATTGGCTGTTGGTTATTCAAGCTTGAAAGGACATAGTGTTCCTAAAATTGTGCATAACACCTTATCTTAGTTCCCTTGGAACACTTCTTCCTCTAAACATGACTGATGCCGAGGTAAGGGCAGAGAGAGTTTAACTGAATTTTTCAGAAGAAGGAGAAGATACTACGGTTGCAATACAGATTGCACCAAAATTCAGAATGACAGTCACCCTAAGACTATTAGAAAATGGTTTACAAGCTAGGGGTGGCATGGTAGGTTTCGTGATTGAGGCACACGAATCAAACAAAACAGAGGTATTCTATTCATGGGTTACATTCCCAGCAGCAAATGCAACAAAAAAGACATTTCACTACTATATAGAAGGAGATGCACCACCAGAATATTGTCCGTTTGAGGACATAGAGATTCCACTCACTTACTAGGAACATTATTACTGGTTTAATGGCGCCCTACCCCACGTACGAAGATGAGTAAGGTTAGGCCCACTCGGAGGAGAAGGAGCCACATGGCCAATATTAGCGGCCTACACACCACATCCTGACATTGCCACAATGCCACCAGGAGACTTACTCGTACAACACACAGATTTAATTAAAATCTACAGAAACCTGACACAATTTGTCATGAGGACTTTTACAATCCAACCTGCACCAGGTGCAGCAAATAGTACTCCAGCTCAGGGTACAGGAAATAAAATTACTCCTCAAACATTACATGCGGTAATGGGGTAAATGCCCGCAAAACGCGAACAAATACCATTCTGGATAGCTCAGAAAATAACTCAGCTTGAGGCAGTATTCCCGAATATTACCACCTGTGATAAACACAGAATACTAACAATCTGCTTGCCCATGGGGATCACACCACAAATAGAGGACTGCACCTCTTGGGGTACAGTCTTTGCTGCCATATATACCAGAACGCATGGTATCCCGTCATTAGCAGTAGTACCTGACGTATTGAGACAGATACAAAATGAGTACGGAGCAGAGCCTGCCCTTAACTTAGGGATTAAGTTACTAGGTAACTACGAACAGGTATCAGCCATAATACTAGCTAACATTAAGGGGGAAGCAGCTTCAGTGTCGATCCGCCAACGCCTAAGGGAGTTCAGTCCAGTAGATCAACAACACGAACTACCCAAAATAATTGAAACTGCATATGCAGAATTAGGCAGAGACAGTTTAGGTGGGAAAGCATTAAAACCACAACTAGTGGGCAGTTCTGAAAAGGACACTACAAAGCAGACACCTACTTCTTCTAAAAAGAAGTGGGAGAATAAAAAGCAACAAAAGTCTAAAGACAACAGATCTCAATCCAGAGGCAGGTCTCCTCAACAGGAGACCTCTGAAAGGAGGTATAACCTCAGGAATAGGGATAATATTAGGAAACCTGACAGGTATCAGGATACTGATACACGTTCCTCTTGTTCCTTTCAGGGTTCATCAAAAAACTCAGAGAGGGAAGGACGGTCAGAACAAAGACAAGAGGAGCATACAAAGTCCAGAGACACGCAACGCACTGCGGACTACGCACCTAAAAAAGAAGATAAACAAAAACAAAAACTTCAGTTCAAAAAGAAGAGGGTAGCAGGTCTCAAGATCAGAAATGCCCAGAATTTTGAGGACACAGCTTCTGAACGGGGAATGGGCTCTGACGATGCTAGACAGCGTGGCAGAAGTAACAATAGCTCGCCAGAACCTGAAGGAATTTCACGTGGTGATCGAGGCGTGCAGAGGACCCACTATACGGGACATCTATGATATTAAAACAAAATAAATCCATACAATAGCTGATATTTAATTGAAATTAATATCAAAAGGACGGCACTATATCGAGTGCGAAATTCAGGTACATCATAAATCTGCCTTGGATGCGAAAAGTATTGCTTAACGTTGGAGACCTATAGTTTAAGTTTGTCTTCTAATCATGAATCTACCAATACCTCAAAGTTCTCATGCAGTAGTGGTCAATCTTTGACGAGTCTACTCCGAGACATAAGATATCAAAAGTGACTTTTTGTGGCCTTTTTCCTGATGAAGGCACGTCTGTGCCGAAACGCGCGTCAAAAGCAACAGATTATCAAAATCTTGCCACATTGTTTCCTAAAGATCTTCAGAAACTAATTGTCATTTATCATCTAATTGAAAACGATGAAAAATGTTTTTATTTTAATTGATTGTTAGTTACATGGTGTATGAATGAAGAGGAATGAATGAGTACAAATGGGGTGTCATTTTAATATAATATTAGTTTTTGCTATTGTATATCAATAAAAATTATTTTTGTATGGAAATATAGATACGGTGGGTTCTCCCTTTGTTTTCTATAAAGTTTGGTTCAATTTTTGTATTGTTTATATTAATGTTGCCTTAAGTTTATACATTGGAATTTCTGGTGACAGCAGAGTTGAGTGAGTATATCACAGTGGAAACACCTGATACTCGGGTAAGCGTCCCACATAAGTTACATGAAATAACACTCCGGATGGAGGGGGACAGACCCAGAAAAATAAAAAGTCTCTTTTGGAAAAATCTGTCATCAGGTTATGACATTCTATTAGCAGAACAAGACTGGCCGCCAGCATTTGTCATAAAGTGCCCCAGGGGAGAAGAGATAATTTTTCCAGCCTTTTCCGACCTCGTTTCCATACATTTAAAACTTGCATATGCGCAGGAGTGGATGGTTGTCCTAGCTCCGGCATTGTACAAAAATCATGCTGGTTGGGATGAGGATTCAACTCACCACGTGATCCCGTTAAAAGTTTCACCAAATGCTCAAAGGCAATATCCTATAAAGCAAGAAGCTAAAAAACAGGTCAGGGAGCTCTTAGATCAACTTGAATACCAAGGGGTGATAGAAAATTGCACCTCACCAATGAACAATCCTTTGTTCCCCGTATCAAAACCAGACAACACAAATCGTCTAGTTTTAGATTACAGACATTTAAACACTTGCACAAAGACATTCGCTGTCCAAAATGCACACAGTGGCGCATTAATGAATAACATTGTGCGGAAAAAATACAAAACTACACTTGAATTCTGCCAAAATATAGCGCCTGAAAGCAGGTATTTGACCGCATTCTCAGCGCTAGGGTCCCAACGGAAATTTGTCAACTCCCCCAAGGGTATAAGAATAGCCCGGGGTTGTTTTCAGCAAGGGTAACAGAGTTACTCCAAAATTTGGACGAAGAAGCATTGTCCTATGTGGATGATATTTATCTGACGGACGATGACTTACCAAGGCACTTGACCAGGGTGAGCACCAATATTATGGGATTTGCCTCTGAGGGCTATACATTTAATTTCAAAAAATCAAAAATTGCCCATCTCAGTGTCCTGTTCTTAGGGTATGAGCTGTCAAGTGAAGGAAAAAGCCTAGCAGCTAACTTTTTAGAAAAGTGTGCGCTGCTCCAACCTCCAAAATCGTTAAAGAATTTACAATCAATTCTGGGATTCCTAAATTTTGGTCGAACATACATTTTGGACTACGCAGAAATCGTAAAACCTTTCTACGACTTAATAAAACCTGATTTTTCAGTCAGACAATGGACACAGGAACATACAAACATCCTACGTTCACTACAAGAAGACATGATAGCTTCAAAACACTTACAGACACGCGTAAATGTACGCAACTTAGTGATCCGAGTAATAGCGGGTCAATGCAGGTACACTTACTTAACCTTCAATGAAGGTGAAACGGTACCAATCGCATACAAATCACACCTGTACACAAACGCAGAGATGCGTTTCACTTCAACAGAAAAAATCCTGACAGCAGTGCAGACCGCTGTAGCAAGAGAAAGAGCTCTGGCTCAGGGAAAGCGCATAATAGTCGTGACCCCAGTACCAGCCTTAGAGGCTGTTACAAAGGCTAGCATTCCAAATGCGAAAGCCTTATATCCCAGATGGATACAATGGGCTAATTCTCTTACTGCAACGGATGTTGAATACAGATTTGATCCAAGTTTAAAAACACAAGCATTTCTGCAATACGAACAAGAATATCCTCTACCAAATGAGATTTTGCCTCTAGATCAGTATGAATACATTATTTACACTGACGGATCTGCTCAACCGGCCATAGGGAGTAGGCAAGCTTACAGCGCAGCGTGTGCAATCGTTAAAGGTTGCATGTGTGATGGAAAGTTCCATCCAAGTTGCACTAAAACGCAATCTCTAGGAGACTGCACCACTCAGTTGGCAGAATTAAAAGC
Organism: Calotriton arnoldi; assembly: GCA_963921515.1. Lineage (NCBI taxonomy): Eukaryota > Metazoa > Chordata > Amphibia > Caudata > Salamandridae > Calotriton > Calotriton arnoldi. Next base: position 122,001 of record CAWUFW010000829.1, on the reverse strand, counting down.
ACTGAGACTGGCACTTGCAAATACGGATCACGAATTCCCCACACTAATTGTGTGTGATTCCTTTTACTGTGTACAGTCATACAATGAATACTTGTATCATTGGGAACAAAACGGGCTTAAAGATGCAAAAGGTGGCACAATTAAGCATAAAATGCTATGGGAACAGGTAATGGAGTTGAAAAACGACCTACCGAGGGCTCACGTGACACATACACTGAGTCAGCAGCGTGATGGCGTTCACGTTGAAGGGAATTCATTGGCGGATGAAGCCGCAAAGGGGGTTGTACGCACAGCGTCCGTAGCTGCAATCACTCGTTCAAAAACGAGGATAGACGGTGAGATTATGGTAGCTGTCATTGCTTCACGCAAATGCAGCCCAGCAGTACCTAAAAAATTTCCACTCAAATACTCCTACAAGTTAGATGCACACAACATTCCATATGCTCAGATTCCTGGAGTGGGGGATAGAGTAATACCAAATATGGATCGTAGGCAAGGTTTAATTCTAGCAGCACATGAGGGTTTGGGCTCTGCGCATACAGGCGTTACAGCGACTATTTCTTTATTGAAACAGCGCTATTGGTGTCCAGGGTTAACAAAACAAACTAAAGACTACGTCTTGAAATGTGACATCTGCCAGCAGATGAAAGGCTCCACCGTAGCACGCCCAGCGCATACACCATTGTTGAAATCAGGCAAACCTCTCGCTTGTGTATATTTGGACCACTGCGGCCCCTTACAGTCAGATGGGGCCAAGAAATATATCATGGTTGCAGTGGATTCCTGCTCTAGATTCCTATGGGTCTGGCCTCAGCGCTCGGCTGACGCTCGAACTGTTATAAAAGATTTGCAAGTCTTTATCGGCACATACGCAGTTGGCACGTTACATTCTGACCGTGGCCCGGCGTTTAGCTCGGGTTTACAAAGAGGCCATGGAAGGAATGGGCGTAGCATTGCGGTACTCCTCTCTGTACCATCCTGAGGGAAATTCGGTTGTGGAGAGGAAAAACCGTGACTTAAAGCAATCTTTAACAGCTAGGGTATTAGGCAAGGGCGGTAGTTGGGTCAGTCACCTTTAAGGGGTCCAAAGAGCAATTAACAACCAGCCAAGAAGCTCTTTAGGGGGTGTCACTCCTTACGAGCGTCCTATTTGGGACAATAATGTGGGTACTTGATCTTGATTGTGAAGGCGCAGTGGCGGATGAAAAACAATTTGATATCCATGATCGTTTGGCTGTTTTACAGGATCTAAATGAATCCAAGACACAACAAAGCAATGTCCACTTAAAACAGACCGCCACTGAGGAAGTCAAGGCAGTAACGGCAAGACCTGTCTGGATCCCAAAAGTCTGGGATCTGGTCAGAGAGAAGATTGCAGACAAGAAAGAATTTGGGCCATCTTACAGAACAGCTGTACCAGTACTAGCAATCCAAGGCACAAGAACTGTACTTCTGCCGTCTCTTGCCGGGAAAAAGGAGAAAAGATTTGTCTCAATCGACTTAATCGAACCACACTATGTGGCCGATACTAAACAGTAGGCCACGTGGACTCCACAGTAGCAGACGCCCTTCTCTCGCTACAATCCAAGAAGTTCAAACAGAAAGACTCATCACGTTTGAAGATCCACCTGTACAGAATGAAGGACTAAGCAACAATGCTATGGAACTCGTTCCACTTCAACAAGAAGTTCGACTTCAAAATGAAAATCAACTTAACCACCAAGTTGCAATCAGACCGACTACAGACGTCTACGTCAACATGCCTCGTCAAGAGCAAAATCCGATTTGAACAAATCCCGATACGATTCCAACAATTGATCGAACTGCTTCTGGCTACTTCATGAACTTTGATAAGTTTCCACTGGATCCAAGCGAGCCGGAAACGACGCCAGCCAAAAATCACACAAACAAAAACTCATTGACTTTCTGAACTTTTTAAAAAGACTTACCTAGTGTCACCTTGGATAGAACTATGGTATATCACTGGGATTCTATTTTTCATTTTCTGGCTAGGTTTAATTATAACTTTTAGTATGCTTATTAATGGACGATACCTTCAACAGAGCTCTGCAGCCCAAAAGGTTAATTTAATTTTAAAGCCACACCAATCTTCACATTGTGAACTAAGAGACTTGTCTTCAGTGAATATCACAGCCGTTGCTATACTGGACGGTATAGTATGGGACAAGATTGATTTCGATATATTCGGTCTGACTGAACTTTTAAAGCTTAAACATGTATTTAAAATTTCTTTAAGTGATATCATTACCTCCAGTACATTTTCTGATGATTGGGACTCTGAAACTGTGAATAACATAATGTCTGATTTAGAAAAAACTGCAGCATTTCCGAACAATGAAATGTTAGAAGGTACTTCAGACTATGATACTTTGTACTGTTACCAGCATTATGGTCATCATTTCTTACATAAATCTATAACACCTAGAAATGTATTTGAGTACCACCATTGGGAACACTGCCCAACACAACCGAAAGGTAGCTCGCAAACCTTTGCACAGAAATTGACATATTTTTCAGGGTTCAACACAACTGACCCAACGTCATTTTATTACAAAGTGGCAAAAACATCAGCTCAGAAAATTATGTTGACTAACACCAAACAGATTTACTCTGCTTCCTTCATAGCCCAGTTGTCTACACAGGGTTTCGACCTATGGAAGGACACAATAGATTTTAAAACAATCTGGGGTTCTAGGGACTGGCAAGTCGAGGGAACAGAAGCGCTTTTTAGAGCATGTCTCATTCTGCAGCAGATGATATTTCTAAATGAAACTGTGCAACAAACATCCTGTCTTGGACTAGCCAAGAACAAGGAACTGAACTCGCCTGGGTTTTCAACACCATCACAGATGGGCGGGGGCAGAATTCAACTACATATGGGGTAAGACTATATGACAATATCCAGTACAACAGATCAGACCCTGATTGGACAGAATGGCTGATTTGGCCCATTGACACAAACAAATGTCAGCAGAGATTTATGAATACATCCAAAGGGTTTAGTATCCATAGGCCAGATTCACGCTATGTACAAAGACAACACCCAGGGGTAGTGACATCCTATAGTGTTGAGTAGTTGTGCCTTGATTGGCTAGAAACCTCAACACTCACAGAAGTGAAACATCACTTGACCTTACTCACACCTGATATGGATCTTAGGGATTTCTTATTAGGCCCTAGGAAATCACGTCCGAAACGTTTCATATATGCTGGCATTTATGCATATTACAATGAAAACTGGAAAATATCCCAACGAGGCTGCAGAGAGGATACGGGAAATAGACCGTATTAACTTAGAAAAGGCATTAGCTGTGGTAGATAATGGGTTAACGACTTTGACCTCCAGGATTTACTCCTTAGGCAACATTGTATCTTCGGCAATCGACATATTAGAACAAGATTTGGCCTTGTTACACACTGGCAATCTCAGTTGTGTTCTATTATGATGTTAAGCTGGACGCTACAATCTTTGCGTGCAGGCTATGTGCCCTGGCGTTTTATAAACACCACGTCCCTTTTTTCAGATTACAATCTAACAGATAAACAGACAGAAATGGCACAAAGGGGAGCCAAATATACAATGCTGCGTATTGAGAAACTGGACAGATTACCATTCACTGTAGCAGAATCGCCATCGACCGAATGGCTAATTCATGGCCAAATTACTCTACCGGTCACTACTTTTCAGTTTCAATATTGCCTTGAGCAAAGGCAGGCAGGCAGATATGAAAAGATGGGTAAGGTATACATTAAGGAAACTTGGGAGTTACCATATAGATATCGATGCCAGAGTGGGGATCGAGAAGTGTATCTGAGTGGTACAAACTGCAAGTACGTTTAAGCGGTTCTTTCATGTGTCAGGATATTTCTCTGCATGGAGCATGTAGTGGTTCAGTAGCAAACTTATCTTGTCACATGTCAGGGACCCCAGCGGCCATGATCACGCCGGTTTTCCAGCTGCTCTCAAATAGGAGTTACTTGATGCTAAATGATCAACGTTGCTGCGGGATGCTTCCGGGCGTCACCTATCTGGTCACCGTTAACTCCAGGGTTACTTGCTGTATGCAAGTATTGTTTCCGCCACTGAACACAGTCAGGGAGGCGCCGCTGTGGCCTTCGTTGAATGTTTCCTTTACACGATTTGATACTTTGAGCAGACTGAAAGCCATGCTTTTACAGCAACCCGTGCCCTTAACCTCCGCTCGAGAAACCTTTGAACTTCAAGTTGCAAGGACCTCGACTGAGATACAAGCGCTTATACGTACAAACTGCCCCTTTCATTTTGCAGAAATGGTGGGTCGTATCTTCAATATGTCCGATACGAGCGGTATTGTACACCTATTTAATACCATAGGGTCAGGACTATTAAACACCTTTCAGACAGTCCTCGGAGTTATCCCAAATTTTAAACACTCCGTATTGGGAAGCGTCTTTGGAGGTCTCCCGCTTATCCTGTTCCTAATTGCAGGAGTCCTGATTGTAATATTACTGCTACGCAATGGACGGCCCAATTTCCGAGGAAATGGCGAACACGCTCATGGAGCGGAAATACTGTGAACGCATGGTACAGCTTCTGGGTATACCTTGCCTTAGAGAATTGAGCACCTCCTGGTTTCTATCGTTTAGACCAGTCTGGGTGGACTGCATCTTACCTGTTCTTCGATGCCTGTTTTGCGGAGAAGAATGCGCATTGGATCTCTGTCTATCGTTTCCATCAGATACGCCTCCGGACATGGATGCTATGCTGGACCCCCTAAAGGCCCATGCTCTGCGTTGTCCCCTGCGTCTTCCAATTCTGATGAACGCATTCCTTGAGAATCCACAGGTGCCGTTTGCTCCTGCTGGGTTGGGTGACTCCTCCACAGGCACCCAGGTAACAACTGCCGCACGAACTTCCACAGCAACGACTGTTGGCAGTGTTGAATTCCATCTATGTGAGGCTTTGGACTCGTCGTCTGCAGTAGCTAACACCGATAATGCTGTACTTTCCAGCCAGGACACTTAATCTCGAATTGGCTCATCACGTCCTGGAAAAGAATTCGACCTCTTCACTCGTTTCATAAAAAACGAACAAAATTTGGAACATTTCCTAAATTGACACTTTCGCTTGAAAAAGCATAGCCTTATTCTGCTTGTAGTGATGCAACTTTTATAAGTGGGACAGAATTTACTTTTTCAAGTGGCGACTATGAATAGCACATTTTTAACATTTTTTAACATATTTTTTTTAACGATTTTTAAAACCATGTTTTTGGCTGCTTTTAAAAAAATGTTTTTAAATTTGTCCAGATTTTAAGTATGGTCATTGTCATCCAATTCAAAAGAGGAGCGGGTGTTATGTTTCATATAGAGGCCCAAATATAGACATGTTCATATATGCCCTAATATAGACATAATCGTATATGCCCTATTATGGTCATAATCGTATATGCCCTATTATAGTCATGATCTCCTATGTCCTTATATAGGCATGATCTTTCACCTACACCTTGCGGGGTGTCCAACTCGAGACCAGGACGGGGTCCCACACTCTCTCTATTCAGGTAATGGGGTTCGACTAAATCCTAGAGGGGTTCTTGGCTCTTAGGCTTTTAGACCTACACACATGCTAGGCACACTTAGGTACATCTAGTTAGGCATCGTAGGAGTATGCGCACTTTTATAATGCATTTTATATATTCATGTATGTAACCATTATTATTGCAATATGGTAGAACTGTACTATCCTTTCACTTTTATCGTACTGCTGATAATATATCTCTGCTACTGTCTGCTGGTTGTTGCAGCACATATATTCTATACTAGAATAACAACTGTTCAATAAATACTTATTGAAACGCCCAGACTATTTATTCTGTATAACTCTCTGAGACAAACCGAACAAGTGAGCACGAGTGACTGAGCGAAAAGTAGTACATTGTTTCCACGATTTTAAGGGATCAGGGTTGTCATGATCTAAGGTTGCCAGAAACTAATCTCTCCTCGATAAGAGGAGATTCTAGTGGCACTGTGAGCTAGCTAATGCAAAACAGGCTAACACACGCGGTGGGGGTGCACAGAGCCAGTCTGCCACCAAGCCCACAGTTTATGTTATCCAAACGCGCAGGTCCTGCATGGGTACCATAGGAACTACATGACATGGCGCCACCAACGTTGGTTGGGTACTTATTTAACAGTAGAATCTGAGTAGTTCGGTCGTGCTATTGTCAGAGAACCTACTCACAAAACCCCAGAGACGTCTGGAGTGGGTGGGCACAAAATCCGCCGCAGCTGAGTAGTACAAAAATACTATTTATTGGCTGTTGGTTATTCAAGCTTGAAAGGACATAGTGTTCCTAAAATTGTGCATAACACCTTATCTTAGTTCCCTTGGAACACTTCTTCCTCTAAACATGACTGATGCCGAGGTAAGGGCAGAGAGAGTTTAACTGAATTTTTCAGAAGAAGGAGAAGATACTACGGTTGCAATACAGATTGCACCAAAATTCAGAATGACAGTCACCCTAAGACTATTAGAAAATGGTTTACAAGCTAGGGGTGGCATGGTAGGTTTCGTGATTGAGGCACACGAATCAAACAAAACAGAGGTATTCTATTCATGGGTTACATTCCCAGCAGCAAATGCAACAAAAAGACATTTCACTACTATATAGAAGGAGATGCACCACCAGAATATTGTCCGTTTGAGGACATAGAGATTCCACTCACTTACTAGGAACATTATTACTGGTTTAATGGCGCCTACCCCACGTACGAAGATGAGTAAGGTTAGGCCCACTCGGAGGAGAAGGAGCCACATGGCCAATATTAGCGGCCTACACACCACATCCTGACATTGCCACAATGCCACCAGGAGACTTACTCGTACAACACACAGATTTAATTAAAATCTACAGAAACCTGACACAATTTGTCATGAGGACTTTTACAATCCAACCTGCACCAGGTGCAGCAAATAGTACTCCAGCTCAGGGTACAGGAAATAAAATTACTCCTCAAACATTACATGCGGTAATGGGGTAAATGCCCACAAAACGCGAACAAATACCATTCTGGATAGCTCAGAAAATAACTCAGCTTGAGGCAGTATTCCCGAATATTACCACCTGTGATAAACACAGAATACTAACAATCTGCTTGCCCATGGGGATCATACCACAAATAGAGGACTGCACCTCTTGGGGTACAGTCTTTGCTGCCATATATACCAGAACGCATGGTATCCCGTCATTAGCAGTAGTACCTGACGTATTGAGACAGATACAAAATGAGTACGGAGCAGAGCCTGCCCTTAACTTAGGGATTAAGTTACTAGGTAACTACGAACAGGTATCAGCCATAATACTAGCTAACATTAAGGGGAAGCAGCTTCAGTGTCGATCCGCCAACGCCTAAGGGAGTTCAGTCCAGTAGATCAACAACACGAACTACCCAAAATAATTGAAACTGCATATGCAGAATTAGGCAGAGACAGTTTAGGTGGGAAAGCATTAAAACCACAACTAGTGGGCAGTTCTGAAAAGGACACTACAAAGCAGACACCTACTTCTTCTAAAAAGAAGTGGGAGAATAAAAGCAACAAAAGTCTAAAGACAACAGATCTCAATCCAGAGGCAGGTCTCCTCAACAGGAGACCTCTGAAAGGAGGTATAACCTCAGGAATAGGGATAATATTAGGAAACCTGACAGGTATCAGGATACTGATACACGTTCCTCTCGTTCCTTTCAGGGTTCATCAAAAAACTCAGAGAGGGAAGGACGGTCAGAACAAAGACAAGAGGAGCATACAAAGTCCAGAGACACGCAACGCATTGCGGACTACGCACCTAAAAAAGAAGATAAACAAAAACAAAAACTTCAGTTCAAAAAGAAGAGGGTAGCAGGTCTCAAGATCAGACATGCCCAGAATTTTGAGGACACAGCTTCTGAACGGGGAATGGGCTCTGACGATGCTAGACAGCGTGGCAGAAGTATCAATAGCTCGCCAGAACCTGAAGGAATTTCACGTGGTGATCGAGGCGTGCAGAGGACCCACTATCCGGGACATCTATGATATTAAAACAAAATAAATCCATACAATAGCTGATATTTAATTGAAATTAATATCAAAAGGACGGCACATATCGAGTGCGAAATTCAGGTACATCATAAATCTGCCTTGGATGCGAAAAGTATTGCTTAACGTTGGAGACCTATAGTTTAAGTTTGTCTTCTAATCATGAATCTACCAATACCTCAAAGTTCTCATGCAGTAGTGGTCAATCTTTGACGAGTCTACTCCGAGACATAAGATATCAAAAGTGACTTTTTGTGGCCCTTTTCCTGACGAAGGCACGTCTGTGCCGAAACGCGCGTCGAAAGCAACAGATTATCAAAATCTTGCCACATTGTTTCCTAAAGATCTTCAGAAACTAATTGTCATTTATCATCTAATTGAAAACGATGAAAAATGTTTTTATTTTAATTGATTGTTAGTTACATGGTGTATGAATGAAGAGGAATGAATGAGTACAAATGGGGTGTCATTTTAATATAAAATTAGTTTTTGCTATTGTATATCAATAAAAATTATTTTTGTATGGAAATATAGATACGGTGGGTTCTCCCTTTGTTTTCTATAAAGTTTGGTTCAATTTTTGTATTGTTTATATTAATGTTGCCTTAAGTTTATACATTGGAATTTCTGGTGACAGCAGAGTTGAGTGAGTATATCACAGTGGAAACACCTGATACTCGGGTAAGCGTCCCACATAAGTTACATGAAATAACACTCCGGATGGAGGGGGACAGACCCAGAAAAATAAAAAGTCTCTTTTGGAAAAATCTGTCATCAGGTTATGACATTCTATTAGCAGAACAAGACTGGCCGCCAGCATTTGTCATAAAGTGCCCCAGGGGAGAAGAGATAATTTTTCCAGCCTTTTTCGACCTCGTTTCCATACTTTAAAACTTGCATATGCGCAGGAGTGGATGGTTGTCCTAGCTCCGGCATTGTACAAAAATCATGCTGGTTGGGATGAGGATTCAACTCACCACGTGATCCCGTTAAAAGTTTCACCAAATGCTCAAAGGCAATATCCTATAAAGCAAGAAGCTAAAAACAGGTCAGGGAGCTCTTAGATCAACTTGAATACCAAGGGGTGATAGAAAATTGCACCTCACCAATGAACAATCCTTTGTTCCCCGTATCAAAACCAGACAACACAAATCGTCTAGTTTTAGATTACAGACATTTAAACACTTGCACAAAGACATTCACTGTCCAAAATGCACACAGTGGCGCATTAATGAATAACATTGTGCGGAAAAAATACAAAACTACACTTGAATTCTGCCAAAATATAGCGCCTGAAAGCAGGTATTTGACCGCATTCTCAGCGCTAGGGTCCCAACGGAAATTTTGTCAACTCTCCCAAGGGTATAAGAATAGCCCGGGGTTGTTTTCAGCAAGGGTAACAGAGTTACTCCAAAATTTGGACGAAGAAGCATTGTCCTATGTGGATGATATTTATCTGACGGACGATGACTTACCAAGGCACTTGACCAGGGTGAGCACCAATATTATGGGATTTGCCTCTGAGGGCTATAAATTTAATTTCAAAAAATCAAAAATTGCCCATCTCAGTGTCCTGTTCTTAGGGTAAGAGCTGTCAAGGGAAGGAAAAAGCCTAGCAGCTAACTTTTTAGAAAAGTGTGCGCTGCTCCAACCTCCAAAATCGTTAAAGAATTTACAATCAATTCTGGGATTCCTAAATTTTGGTCGAACATACATTTTGGATTACGCAGAAATCGTAAAACCTTTCTACGACTTAATAAAACCTGATTTTTCAGTCAGACAATGGACACAGGAACATACAAACATCCTACGTTCACTACAAGAAGACATGATAGCTTCAAAACACTTACAGACACGCGTAAATGTACGCAACTTAGTGATCCGAGTAATAGCGGGTCAATGCAGGTACACTTACTTAACCTTCAATGAAGGTGAAACGGTACCAATCGCATACAAACCACACCTGTACACAAACGCAGAGATGCGTTTCACTTCAACAGAAAAATCCTGACAGCAGTGCAGACCGCTGTAGCAAGAGAAAGAGCTCTGGCTCAGGGAAAGCGCATAATAGTCGTGACCCCAGTACCAGCCTTAGAGGCTGTTACAAAGGCTAGCATTCCAAATGCGAAAGCCTTACATCCCAGATGGATACAATGGGCTAATTCTCTTACTGCAACGGATGTTGAATACAGATTTGATCCAAGTTTAAAAACACAAGCATTTCTGCAATACGAACAAGAATATCCTCTACCAAATGAGATTTTGCCTCTAGATCAGTATGAATACATTATTTACACTTACGGATCTGCTCAACCGGCCATAGGGAGTAGGCAAGCTTACAGCGCAGCGTGTGCAATCGTTAAAGGTTGCATGTGTGATGGAAAGTTCCATCCAAGTTGCACTAAAACGCAATCTCTAGGAGACTGCACCACTCAGTTGGCAGAATTAAAAGCACTGAGACTGGCACTTGTAAATACGGATCACGAATTCCCCACACTAATTGTGTGTGATTCCTTTTACTGTGTACAGTCATACAATGAATACTTGTATCATTGGGAACAAAACGGGTTTAAAGATGCAAAAGGTGGCACAATTAAGCATAAAATGCTATGGGAACAGGTAATGGAGTTGAAAAACGACCTACCGAGGGCTCACGTGACACATACACTGAGTCAGCAGCGTGATGGCGTTCACGTTGAAGGGAATTCATTGGCGGATGAAGCCGCAAAGGGGGTTGTATGCACAGCGTCCGTAGCTGCAATCACTCGTTCAAAAACGAGGATAGACGGTGAGATTATGGTAGCTGTCATTGCTTCACGCAAATGCAGCCCAGCAGTACCTAAAAATTTCCACTCAAATACTCCTACAAGTTAGATGCACACAACATTCCATATGCTCAGATTCCTGGAGTGGGGGATAGAGTAATACCAAATATGGATCGTAGGCAAGGTTTAATTCTAGCAGCACATGAGGGTTTGGGCTCTGCGCATACAGGCGTTACAGTGACTATTTCTTTATTGAAACAGCGCTATTGGTGTCCAGGGTTAACAAAACAAACTAAAGACTACGTCTTGAAATGTGACATCTGCCAGCAGATGAAAGGCTCCACCGTAGCACGCCCAGCGCATACACCATTGATGAAATCAGGCAAACCTCTCGCTTGTGTATATTTGGACCACTGCGGCCCCTTACAGTCAGATGGGGCCAAGAAATATATCATGGTTGCAGTGGATTCCTGCTCTAGATTCCTATGGGTCTGGCCTCAGCGCTCGGCTGACGCTCGAACTGTTATAAAAGATTTGCGAGTCTTTATCGGCACATACGCAGTTGGCACGTTACATTCTGACCATGGCCCGGCGTTTAGCTCTCGGGTTTACAAAGAGGCCATGGAAGGAATGGGCGTAGCATTGCGGTACTCCTCTCTGTACCATCCTGAGGGAAATTCGGTTGTGGAGAGGAAAAACCGTGACTTAAAGCAATCTTTAACAGCTAGGGTATTAGGCAAGGGCGGTAGTTGGGTCAGTCACCTTTAAGGGGTCCAAAGAGCAATTAACAACCAGCCAAGAAGCTCTTTAGGGGTGTCACTCCTTACAAGCGTCCTATTTGGGACAATAATGTGGGTACTTGATCTTGATTGTGAAGGCGCAGTGGCGGATGAAAAACAATTTGATATCCATGATCGTTTGGCTGTTTTACAGGATCTAAATGAATCCAAGACACAACAAAGCAATGTCCACTTAAAACAGACCGCCACTGAGGAAGTCAAGGCAGTAACGGCAAGACCTGTCTGGATCCCTAAAGTCTGGGATCTGGTCAGAGAGAAGATTGCAGACAAGAAAGAATTTGGGCCATCTTACAGAACAGCTGTACCAGTACTAGCAATCCAAGGCACAAGAACTGTACTTCTGCCGCCTCTTGCCGGGAAAAAGGAGAAAAGATTTGTCTCAATCGACTTAATCAAACCACACTATGTGGCCGATACTAAACAGTAGGCCACGTGGACTCCACAGTAGCAGACGCCCTTCTCTCGCTACAATCCAAGAAGTTCAAACAGAAAGACTCATCACGTTTGAAGAGCCACCTGTACAGAATGAAGGACTAAGCAACAATGCTATGGAACTCGTTCCACTTCAACAAGAAGTTCGACTTCAAAATGAAAATCAACTTAACCACCAAGTTGCAATCAGACCGACTACAGACGTCTACGTCAACATGCCTCGTCAAGAGCAAAATCCGATTTGAACAAATCCCGATACGATTCCAACAATTGATCGAACTGCTTCTGGCTACTTCATGAACTTTGATAAGTTTCCACTGGATCCAAGCGAGCCGGAAACGACGCCAGCCAAAAAATCACACAAACAAAAACTCATTGACTTTCTGAACTTTTTTAAAAAGACTTACCTAGTGTCACCTTGGATAGAACTATGGTATATCACTGGGATTCTATTTTTCATTTTCTGGCTAGGTTTAATTATAACTTTTAGTATGCTTATTAATGGACGATACCTTCAACAGAGCTCTGCAGCCCAAAAGGTTAATTTAATTTTAAAGCCACACCAATCTTCACATTGTGAACCAAGAGACTTGTCTTCAGTGAATATCACAGTCGTTCCTATACTGGACGGTATAGTATGGGACAAGATTGATTTCGATATATTCGGTCTGACTGAACTTTTAAAGCTTAAACATGTATTTAAAATTTCTTTAAGTGATATCATTACCTCCAGTACATTTTCTGATGATTGGGACTCTGAAACTGTGAATAACATAATGTCTGATTTAGAAAAACTGCAGCATTTCCGAACAATGAAATGTTAGAAGGTACTTCAGACTATGATACTTTGTACTGTTACCAGCATTATGGTCATCATTTCTTACACAAATCTATAACACCTAGAAATGTATTTGAGTACCACCAGTGGGAACACTGCCCAACACAACCGAAAGGTAGCTCGCAAACCTTTGCACAGAAATTGACATATTTTTCAGGGTTCAACACATCTGACCCAACGTCATTTTATTACAAATTGGCAAAAACATCAGCTCAGAAAATTATGTTGACAAACACCAAACAGATTTACTCTGCTTCCTTCATGGCCCAGTTGTCTACACAGGGTTTCGACCTATGGAAGGACACAATAGATTTTAAAACAATCTGGGGTTCTAGGGACTGGCAAGTCGAGGGAACAGAAGCGCTTTTTAGAGCATGTCTCATTCTGCAGCAGATGATATTTCTAAATGAAACTGTGCAACAAACATCCTGTCTTGGACTAGCCAAGAACAAGGAACTGAACTCGCCTGGGTTTTCAACACCATCACAGATGGGCGGGGGGCAGAATTCAACTACACATGGGGTAAGACTATATGACATTATCCAGTACAACAGATCAGACCCTGATTGGACAGAATGGCTGATTTGGCCCATTGACACAAACAAATGTCAGCAGAGATTTATGAATACATCCAAAGGGTTTAGTATCCATAGGCCAGATTCACGCTATGTACAAAGACAACACCCAGGGGTAGTGACATCCTATAGTGTTGAGTAGTTGTGCCTTGATTGGCTAGAAACCTCAACACTCACAGAAGTGAAACATCACTTGACCTTACTCACACCTGATATGGATCTTAGGGATTTCTTATTAGGCCCTAGGAAATCGCGTCCGAAACGTTTCATATATGCTGGCATTTATGCATATTACAATGAAAACTGGAAAATATCCCAACAAGAGGCTGCAGAGAGGATACGGGAAATAGACCGTATTAACTTAGAAAAGGCATTAGCTGTGGTAGATAATGGGTTAACGACTTTGACCTCCAGGATTTACTCCTTAGGCAACATTGTATCTTCGGCAATCGACATATTAGAACAAGATTTGGCCTTGTTACACACGGGCAATCTCAGTTGTGTTCTATTATGATGTTAAGCTGGACGCTACAATCTTTGCGTGCAGGCTATGTGCCCTGGCGTTTTATAAACACCACGTCCCTTTTTTCAGATTACAATCTAACAGATAAACAGACAGAAATGGCACAAAGGGAGCCAAATATACAATGCTGCGTATTGAGAAACTGGACAGATTACCATTCACTGTAGCAGAATCGCCATCGACCGAATGGCTAATTCATGGCCAAATTACTCTACCGGTCACTACTTTTCAGTTTCAATATTGCCTTGAGCAAAGGCAGGCAGGCAGATATGAAAAGATGGGTAAGGGATACATTAAGGAAACTTGGGAGTTACCATATAGATATCGATGCCAGAGTGGGGATCGAGAAGTGTATCTGAGTGGTACAAACTGCAAGTACGTTTAAGCGGTTCTTTCATGTGTCAGGATATTTCTCTGCATGGAGCATGTAGTGGTTCAGTAGCGAACTTATCTTGTCACATGTCAGGGACCCCAGCGGCCATGATCACGCCGGTTTTTTCAGCTGCTCTCGAATAGGAGTTACTTGATGCTAAATGATAAACGTTGCTGCGGGATGCTTCTGGGCGTCACCTATCTGGTCACCGTTAACTCCAGGGTTACTTGCTGTATGCAAGTATTGTTTCCGCCACTGAACACAGTCAGGGAGGCGCCGCTGTGGCCTTCGTTGAATGTTTCCTTTACACGATTTGATACTTTGAGCAGACTGAAAGCCATGCTTTTACAGCAACCCGTGCCCTTAACCTCCGCTCGAGAAACCTTTGAACTTCAAGTTGCAAGGACCTCGACTGAGATACAAGCGCTTATACGTACAAACTGCCCCTTTCATTTTGCAGAAATGGTGGGTCGTATCTTCAATATGTCCGATACGAGCGGTATTGTACACCTATTTAAGACCATAGGGTCAGGACTATTAAACACCTTTCAGACAGTCCTCGGAGTTATCCCAAATTTTATACACTCCGTATTGGGAAGCGTCTTTGGAGGTCTCCCGCTTATCCTATTCCTAATTGCAGGAGTCCTGATTGTAATATTACTGCTACGCAATGGACGGCCCAATTTCCGAGGAAATGGCGAACACGCTCATGGAGCGGAAATACTGTGAACGCATGGTACAGCTTCTGGGTATACCTTGCCTTAGAGAATTGAGCACCTCTTGGTTTCTATCGTTTAGACCAGTCTGGGTGGACTGCATCTTACCTGTTCTTCGATGCCTGTTTTGCGGAGAAGAATGCGCATTGGATCTCTGTCTATCGTTTCCATCAGATACGCCTCCGGACATGGATGCTATGCTGGACCCCCTAAAGGCCCATGCTCTGCGTTGTCCCCTGCGTCTTCCAATTCTGATGAACGCATTCCTTGAGAATCCACAGGTGCCGTTTGCTCCTGCTGGGTTAGGTGACTCCTCCACAGGCACCCAGGTAACAACGGCCGCACGAACTGCCACAGCAACGACTGTTGGCAGTGTTGAATTCCATCTATGTGTGATTGACGTTCTCTGTGAGGCTTTGGACTCGTCGTCTGCAGTAGCTAACACCGATAATGCTGTACTTTCCAGCCAGGACACTTAATCTCGAATTGGCTCATCACGTCCTGGAAAAGAATTCGACCTCTTCACTCGTTTCATAAAAAACGAACAAAATTTGGAACATTTCCTAAATTGACACTTTCGCTTGAAAAAGCATGGCCTTATTCTGCTTGTAGTGATGCAACTTTTATAAGTGGGACAGAATTTACTTTTTCAAGTGGCGACTATGAATAGCACATTTTTAACATTTTTTAACATATTTTTTTTAACGATTTTTTAAAACCATGTTTTTGGCTGCTTTTAAAAAAATGTTTTTTAAATTTGTCCAGATTTTAAGTATGGTCATTGTCATCCAATTCAAAAGAGGAGCGGGTGTTATGTTTCATATAGAGGCCCAAATATAGACATGTTCATATATGCCCTAATATAGACATAATCGTATATGCCCTATTATGGTCATAATCGTATATGCCCTATTATAGTCATGATCTCCTATGTCCTTATATAGGCATGATCTTTCACCTACACCTTGCGGGGTGTCCAACTCGAGACCAGGACGGGGTCCCACACTCTCTCTATTCAGGTAATGGGGTTCGACTAAATCCTAGAGGGGTTCTTGGCTCTTAGGCTTTTAGACCTACACACATGCTAGGTACACTTAGGTACATCTAGTTAGGCATCGTAGGAGTATGCGCACTTTTATAATGCATTTTATATATTCATGTATGTAACCATTATTATTGCAATATGGTAGAACTGTACTATCCTTTCACTTTTATCGTACTGCTGATAATATATCTCTGCTACTGTCTGCTGGTTGTTGCAGCACATATATTCTATACTAGAATAACAACTGTTCAATAAATACTTATTGAAACGCCCAGACTATTTATTCTGTATAACTCTCTGAGACAAACCGAACAAGTGAGCACGAGTGACTGAGCGAAAAGTAGTACATTGTTTCCACGATTCTAAGGGATCAGGGTTGTCATGATCTAAGGTTGCCAGAAACTAATCTCTCCCCGATAAGAGGAGATTCTAGTGGCACTGTGAGCTAGCAAATGCAAAACAGGCTAACACACGCGGTGGGGGTGCACAGAGCCAGTCTGCCACCAAGCCCACAGTTTATGTTATCCAAACGCGCAGGTCCTGCATGGGTACTATAGGAACTACACAACAGAACAGGGACTGTGATGGTCATCCATTCAAACCCCTTTCCCTCCTCCGGTGGCCCGCCCCTCTCGGATCCAGAATGTTTTGAGCCTGCTGCCCTTGGCTGGGACCAGAGACTTCTATCCAGTGGCAATCTACTCTTGCTGTTTTAGAGGGACATAATCTGATGAGCAGACTTTGGATGTTTGGATGCCTTTGGGGAAAGGAGGAGTATTCTGCTTACGGTGGGAGCCGGGTGCGTGGCTCGGACTCATCATGCTACAAGTAATAAATTTGGACAGCTGATTGCCCCGGTGAATTTCCCAACTGACTCGGTGCCAAGTTGCTGCTCATCTGTGGGAGGACTACTGAATTTTATAGGGACACCATTATCACAAGTGTGTGGAGGCCTAATGGGGTCCTTTTGATCTTGTAATAGGAACCCGTCCCAATTGGACTTAGATGGAGCGACCTGGGTGTCTGTTTTTATGCGCTGGTCGGGGGCCACCTCACCCACTCGTCAGACTGCCCTCCCCCTCAGGTATGGCCATTCATCCCCTCCCTGGGGACCAGCAGCAGAGTGGGGCCTATAGCCCTGCAGGCACCCAAATGGTAGGTACGGATTCCCGGTCGACAGAACATACTGCAGCTCTGAGTTCTTTCTGAACGCAAGTAAAGGCTTGAGTTTTCTCCTAATGCTGTGTCACTAGTCTTTATTGTTGTGGTGAGTTTTCCGAAGTGGGTATGAGGTGGATGTGTCATATTGGGGGTTTGGACTTACTGTGTATTTTGATTGGGCAATTGCATGAAGGCATCCCTTGATTGGGCGATTGCATGAAGGTATCCCTTCACCAGACAGTCACCCCTCCCTGCCATGGTTGTAGCCCTGGTTCTTGCTGGACTGGGTTCCCCCTGTCTGCTGCTGCTATTGCCCTGTGTTTGGCCAACCACTTGGTCCCTGCTGCTGTGGTGTAGTGGCTGACTGATTTCCCTGCGACTGAATGTATGGCATGTTCGAGTTGAGCTTGGTTCTGAAGATGGGGATTTTACAGGGACTGGCCCAGGCCTATCAATCTATGCTCATGATATACCTTGAGGTGGCATCGGTGGTCCTTGTGGCCCATTCGGTGACAGTAGTAGCACTCTCTGAGATCTGGCTGCTGAAAGGCCCCCGACCTATGCCGCTAGGAGTGGGTGGAAACCCTCTGGGGTATGGCAGTGGAGCTCCCTTCAAGACTGGTGCCATTTGCACGCTTGTGTTCAATGCGGCCCCCTTGAGGGCATTTTTTTAACGTATATTGGACTGGCTTGGTGGTGTCTCTTTGGGCTTACTTCTATTTTTCCCTGTCCTTTTCCTACTTCTTTCTGTAGTAACGTATGTGGGCCTGTATTTCCCGCTAAGGTTTGGTGTCTCATCCTACTACGCAGTCCAGCCCACTCTGTATTTTGGTGGGTCGTCCCTTTTTGAGGATGTTGTAGAAGAATGCAACTGGGGGCCCATATCAGTCCATATCTGTCTTGTCTCTTGCCCCCATTGTTCCCTGATTCTGTCTAGAAAGTTGGTCACGGTTTTCCCAGGTTCCATGCTTTCTGCCATTAGTCCTCCTACGTCGGGCGGTCAGGGAACATTTCCCTCAAAGCTGTGCAGATCTGGTGTCTGAATAAGTTGAATGTGGCCCCATCATGCTCGGTGTTGGTCAGCGTGATTGTCGGGATGTGGGCTCGGGAAAACACTGTGTTGGTCTGCTCTCAAATGAGGCTGCTGAGCAAACTCTTGACATCACCTATCGCTATGTTTATTCCTGCGGTGTTTTGCTCAAAACAGGAGATCTATTTTCCCACCTCATTCACCTATGGGGCAGTTTGATCCTGAGCCCTTCTTTGTCCATATGGTCCCATGGCACATAGATGGTGCCTGACATGCCTTTCTGTAACAACTGGCATATTTTGGCTTGGAGCCACTCCGCTGGCTTTTCTCCAACGTAGCACTCCCATCTTCTCAGGCATTCCTTCATGTAGGGGAAGTTTGACCCCCCCTTTGAAAACAGGCTAGGGTCAAAGCACTTCTGAAAAAAACTAATCTTGACCCTGAGGATTGGGCTAATTATCGACCCATATCTCTGCTACCAGGAATCAGCAAACTAGCTGAAAACCATGTTAACTCTGCACTCGCAGCATTTCTGGAAAATAATAACTGCCTTCACCCCACGCAGACAGGTTTTAGATCCCAACAGGGCACGGAGACAGCTCTTATGGCCGTGATAGAGGAATCTAGAAAAATTCTTGATGATGGAGGCTGCGCTGCCCTTATTTTGTTAGACCTTAGCGCAGCCTTCGATACTGTTAACCATCAACTAATGATCCAAAGACTCAGGGAGGTGGGAGTGGCTGGAATTGCCTTGAACTGGCTTCAGTCTTTCCTTAAAAATAGACTCTTCACAGTTTATGAAGAGGATGTTGCTTCAAAGCAGATTCCTCTTATGTGTGGTGTCCCTCAGGGATCCTCCCTAAGTCCTACCATGTTTAACATCTACATGAGTTCTCTGGCAGAAATAGTGTGTCCATGGGGGATACAGATTGTCACTTATGCTGATGACACCCAACTGGTGGTATCCCTCAGCCAGCAGGACAAATCTGACTTAATCTGATTTAACCCTATGTCTTGAGAAGATTTTCGAATGGATGGACAAGTCATTTTTAAAACTGAATGGAGCAAAGACAGAACTTATGCTCCTTGGTCACTCCGCCCCCCTTAATATAGATTCTCTATGGCCTAGTTGCCTAGGCCCTCCACCCGTCCCGAAAAAACAGATCAAGAGTCTGGGAGTGTGGCTTAACTGCAATCTGGACTTTAAGGAACAAGATCGCAAAGTAGCAGCCAACTGCTATGGACTCCTAAGGATGATCAGAAAGATTCTTCCTCTTCTCCCTTTTGTTGCCAGACGGTTATTAGTTCAGGCACTGATACTCTCACGGCTGGACTATGCTAATGCAGTCTATCTGAGAGCCCCCCAGGGCATGACTAAGAGACTGCAAACTGTTCAGAATTGCGCAGCCCGCCTATTACTGAACATTCCCAAACATAGTTCAGCCAAACCAGCCCTTACTACTTTGCATTGGCTCCACATCCAGGAAAGAATTAAATTCAAAGCAATGTGCATTGCCCATAAAGCTATCTCCGGGAAAGGCTCTGTGCTGTGTGTGGTTCTCCTTGGTAGGAACCTGCCCTCAAACTCACTTTCGGTTGTCTCTTCCCCTGCCTGGGCCTGGGGGAGTATACCCTGCCTCACCCCCTCAATGTCAGACCCCGGAGGGCTGGGGCCTCTTTCCTCACCCCCACTGGTGGTGTCACTATTTAGTATTGCTATGAACCTCCCAGTTACCTTAGAGCGCTCTCCTGGACGGGTTGAAGGGAAAGCTCTCCGCACTGCTGGTGCCTGGTGTGTTGCATATGATGGATGGGGGGGTTGAACTTGGAGGAATTTTGGCACCAAACTAGGATGAGGCCGGAATTGTCTGAGTTTACCAATCTGGCAACCTCCCTCCCCTAGATCTAGTGCCTCACTCTCTGGTGTAGGGCTCTTTGGTCCCTTCAACTGGCGGGTTGGTGTATCCCTGTGCAGGAACGGCTGGGATGGCAGATGTTAGAGAGAGCAGCTCTGCCTGTGTGTGGTGGGGGAGGTTCGCACTCCTTGCTTGCGGGTTCTGGAACAGGATTGTAGATCAAAGACGGCCCAAAGTTCTAATAGTGCCTCTCGTCTAGCCTTCTGTGCCCTACAGACTTGTTCTGAATGTGTGTCCTCGTGTGCTCTATTATATTGATATCAAAGGTTCCCACCTCAGGCCAGGGGAACGCATGCGTCTTAGTGTGTGCATGCCATTCATGGCAAAATGTATCTAGCTTTTCAGCCTGTGTGGTTTAACAGTGGCTCCATGATGGGTTGGGAACTTTTTAAGGGACAAATACACTTCTAACTTCTCAAGGCTTTTTAGATAATCCTAAAGTCTACTCTGATCGTGGGGAAAGTATGTATAATTAATTATGCCAGCAATAACTACTTTACTACGAGCTCAGTTTAGACCAAAATTGCATCAAATAAACTTTTACAATGCATAAAACAACTCATATGAAGCATAGCAACCTGTAAGAAAGTACAGTGATTAATTCAAAACATTGTGAATTGTACCTTTAGCAGTGGAATAGCAAATCTGAAAAGTGCCAACTTCTTCATACGCACATAGAAATTTTAACGAGGCATAACATTCAGCATTAAACACAGTTGCAATCATCGACCAGCACCACAACATCAAAAAACAGCATCAATTGAAAACCACAATGAAATAGAAGAGAGAAGAGTGACAGAGTTAAAAATAATGACTTTGTCCAAAACAACTTTAGCCTGCTCCTAGCGCATACTGCCTGATGACGAGGGTAGGTTTTGCGCTATATATGGAACTAAGTGAGCCTGATAATCTGTCAATATCAGCTCAGGGACAAAGATAGCAACAATTTGCTTTGATAAGAAGGAATAACTTGACCACAACAGGCTCTCTGTGGCCAAGCACAAGCTACTGAAAAAGGAGGTTATGCTGTTCCTCAGTGATCAATGTCAGGACAAGGGAAAATGACACCAACCTCACCGCTTTGGTTCAAAGTTGGGAGTCCATATATTGGATTGTAATGCCCTCACACACCCTGTTGGGTGTCATGCTTCATCATCTGGGCTGCTCCTCGTTGGGTCGGCGGTGCAATACCCAACGGGCTCCCTATAGCAGGGGCACTTTAGTGGAGATCTTCTTCCAATAGCCGTATGGTGAAGGGGGGGTGAGGGGCCAGAAATGTGTAGATGTATGGATTGAGAGTGTGATTTAAAATAGGGCTCGGAGTGCCTGTGAGAACAAACTTTAATCAATAGGTCTCCTACCCTAAGTAAAAACAAACAATAAGGCGCTTGGCTAAGTGTTATGTCTTAGGTCTAAGTGTCCCTATTGGTGAAAAAAGGTCAACATGTTTCTCGCTCAATGTAAATTCTACATGCGATTCGTCAGGACCAATAGTATGAAAACTATCTACACTCTAGGGTTGGTGACATGGAATCATACTCACATCAACCAAACAACTAACTATTAGTGTACCTGTCAGACCTGGAGCTACCTGTGTGGGGAGAAAAAGTGTGACATCGATCATGTTAGTATGGTACACATTTTTATACAGTATCAGTTCCCTTGTGAGTCTGACTTAGCATCATTATCAGTGAATAGTGAAAGCTAAAGCTTCGGGAACAATAAAAGGTTTTAAAAATAGGTTTAAAAATAGTGCCACACGGTGAGTGCCCACAGTGAGCTAATGTGAACTCCAGCCCTTGTGGCACATATGCGAAGCAGCAGGTATAATTCAATGAGAACTCACCCAGAATTGTAAACTAACCAGGCGTCAGCAGTACCCGGTAGGTAAAACACGAGGAGTTCCTCATGTACTGGACGCAATCAAGTGGGAGAGAACAGAGGGTGCCAATGTGAGTCACTGTACACAGGTCAATCTTACTGTATTGGAGACCACAACTGTCGGTCTCTCTAGTAGCTCTTACAACATTCATAATTAAAAAGGCAACTGGAAAATGCTCAGAGTAAGTGTTGACAGTCCACATTCATTCACTCGAGATACTGTCATCAATCTAAAATATGGTAACGTATGTCAATAACTAAGTGCAGTGTTAACTTCAAGCACTCGTGGGCTATCTCGATTATAGTCGCAGCATGCATCTTTCTCAGTGTTCCGGTATTGATTACGAGTGTTCGGCGTGTTGGAGATGCCGGAAACTAATGCGCCCCATGTTAAAGCGATAAGCCACTCATTATTTAGCCTATCTTACTACAACGTTCCACAGGTCGTTTCCATACTGACTCAATAATTCATTTCAAAAGTGAGCGGGCCATTCCGGTGTTAATTTTGAAAGATTAGCAGGCTATTTCCGCATGTGGAGATTCCGGTTATGAATGTGCCCCATGTTAAAGAGATTAGCCGCTCAATATTTGGCCCATCTTCTTACAAAGTTTTACAAGTCGTCCCCCCATTAACTCAATAATTCTAAAGCGCCGGCATGGGAATGCGGGAGGCGCGCGCTGCAGAGGTACTCACAGTTGTGCTAGTATCACGTGTCGTCTCGACCTACCCACTCCTACCGGGTCCGGGAGGTGAGGCGGTCTACGGCTTCCCTTGTTTTATAGTATGTCATACCTGCTGTTATTGGGCGGTCCCTAACTAACTCAGCTCGTGCGTGTTTCGCTATTGGAATATCCGTTTCATGGCAGCCATCTTAGAGTGGTGGATTCTAATCTATTTGTCATAGGGGGATTGTTCGCCGTTTCATGGCGGCCATCTTAGAGTGGTAGATTCTTTTAGTTTTATTAGTCACAGGGGGATTGTTGATCCCTGGTGGTATTCAGTTGTCTCTGTTCATGGGTGAAAGTGTCACATCGTATGTTGTGGTGCCTACATTGTATAAGTAGTCAGAATGGTGGCTATCTGGTAGTCAATTGATATATGTGGCATTAATGGTTGAATGGATATGGGAGGCCTCAAGAGACCTCTTCAAATTCGTTTTTTTTATATGCAACACTTCTCAATTAATGTGCAGTTGGTAACTGCTTGATATGATAATCTCATGGAGGGGTTAAGCTCATATAAGGGGGATTAAGGTAACTTATCAGTGTTGTCGTCTTATCTCACTGTTGTGCTGTAGGTTGTGTTATCCCAATCAACTCCTTGTGTCCCTAGATGCCCATGACGCTCGGTGCATCTGTTCATATTAGACTCTCAGTGAACTCCAAGGTATTTCCTCATTTAATCCTGTGATTTGTGAGGATAATCTGTGTATCCACCTCTGTTCTTTAACAAAGAGAGCATTCTTTGAAATTTTGGGAAATGCCTCCAAAATGACCCATTTCAGTGCTTCTGGTGTGTGGTGTTTTTCTAGGTAGTGCGTGCACATTTCCGTGTTGCTTTTGTGGCAACGGAAATTGCTTCGATGTTCTGATATGCGTAGCTTGATTGGCCGGGTGGTCATCCCTACGTAATACAATTCGCAGGGACATGTGATCAAGTATATGCAATTGGGTGTACTGCAGTTAGTGTGCGACCTCATTTCCCATGTAAAGGTATTACTGAAAGTGATGGTTTTCTGTATTGAAGTAAAAGCACATGCAGTGCATGCGCCACAGGGATAGTGGCCTTTTACATGTGGTAATTGCCACAATGTTCTCTGTTGGCCCCCTCTGGATACTTTAGGTCTTGTGTGTATCAACATATCTTTGAGATTTCTGGAGCGTTTGAAAGCAAAGCGTGGTGGCTCCAAGGTCATGGAGCCAGTGTTAAGTATGTGCCAATGTTTCTTTATGACTTTAGTCAATTGGTTGGAAGCTGGTGTGAAGGTGGTTACACATGTAAGGGTTTCAGTAGGGGTCCTTTGTCTAGGTTCTAACAACCCCTCACGGTTGTTATTTCTTGCTCTTTTCCTGGAAAGGGCTATACTGCGTGGTGGGTAATCGCGTGCGGCCAGATTTTTTGCAAGAATTTCCGACTCGGACCTGAATTCCTCTAATGTGCTGCAGTTTCTCCTCACCCTCAGAAATTGCCCAAAGGGGAGGTTTTCCTTTAAGGCTCGTGGGTGGTGGCTACTAAACAGCAGCAGGCTGTTGCGGTCTGTGCTTTTCCTGTGCATAGTTGTTGTTAGCCCACCTTGCTCAAGTTTGATTGTTAGATCCAGGAATGCAATCTGGTTGGGTGAGACCGTGCTGGTAAATTTGAGATATGGATTCAGGTCATTGATCCAACTGAAAAAATCTGAATAGGACTGTGAGTCCCCTGTCCAGAAGATGAGAATATCGTCTATGAATCTCTTCCACATCCGTATGTGCGACCGGTATGGGTTTGATTCATGGAAGATAAGTTGTCCCTCAAAGGCCGCCATGTATAGACAGGCTACACTGGGAGCGAAGGTACTTATGGGAAGTACCTTGTGTTTGATGATAAAGCTGGCCTTTGAACTCGAAGAAGTTTTTGGTGAGGGCTAGTGTGGCACACTCCATGATGAAACTCGGAGGTGTGGGAGACTCCCATGTTGCTGAACTCAATTCCTCCTCTATCACGTCTAGGGTTGCTCTCTGTGGGATATTAGTGTACAGCGCTTCTACATCTAGCGTGATGAGGAAGTCAATATCATTAGTGGGCTGGAACTCGTCTAGTAGGCGAAGCACATCAGTGGTGTCCTGAATGTAGGATGGGATCAGTTTTACCAGTGGTTGCAAGAAATGGTCACAAAATTGTGACAGAGGTTCCAATATGGAGTCGATACCCGAGACAATGGGCTGACCTGGTACCGGGGTGGTCCCCTTATGGATCTTAGGTAGTACATAGAAGTAAGGGGTCCTAGGTTCTTTCTTGATGAGGAAGAAGGCTTCCTTTTTGCTCAACCAACCTTGATTCTTCGCAGAAAAGACCAGAGCTGTAATTGTCTTTGTCAATCGTTCCAGTGGGTTACTGGAGATTGGGGTGTAGTATTTTCTATTGCCCAGCTGTCTTAGGCACTCAGTTTCATAATCAGTGGTAGCCATGATGACCGTAGCACCCCCTTTGTCGGCTTGTTTTATAGTGATTGTAGGGTTATTTGCCAGGGATTCGATGGCCATCAACTCTCCCTTGAGATGTTAGAAAAATGTCTTGGGCCAGAAGTTGCCTGCACATCTTTCAGGACAGCTTGTTCAAAGGTTTCCACTTCATTAGGTATCATGCCGCTGTTGGGGGTGAAAGTTGAAGGATTGTGTAATCCCGAGTCATTTTCCCTTTGGGAAGGTTTGTCATCAAAGAAGGCACTAAGGCGTACTTTGCGGAAGAATTGTCGCAACTCACATAGTTGTTGGAATTGGTCCACCTTGGGTGTAGGGACAAACCCAGACCCTTTTGTAGGACTCTCTCTTCCAACTCAGTCAGTGCTCTTGGTGACAGATTCACTATCAAGTCCTCTTTTTGGAGTAACTCCTGGTTTCCATCACCCGTTGTTGCGGTTCCTCCCACTGTACCCTCTTCTCTTGTTGGTTTCCTCTTCTTCGCCCGCGCCCTCTGCCCCAACCTCTGCCTAAAAAAGGTTGGCTCATGCCAGGGGGGCCGAATGGAGGTGGGCCTTGGGGGAACATGGGGTATTGCCAGTAAGCTGGTCCCGGGTACTGTGGTAGCTGGTAACCATTATATCCTTGCCTGCCACCCCTTCTAATTTGATTGGTATTCCAGTTTTCTACGCTGGAGTCACTGTTGCTGGACGAGCCCCA
This sequence comes from Calotriton arnoldi, assembly GCA_963921515.1. Classification (NCBI taxonomy): domain Eukaryota; kingdom Metazoa; phylum Chordata; class Amphibia; order Caudata; family Salamandridae; genus Calotriton; species Calotriton arnoldi. The sequence goes on along the minus strand of CAWUFW010000829.1, from coordinate 95,990 downwards.
TCTGGTGGAGTTGGAGCTGGTATCTGAGAGGTTACTCGTGCCCGGTGGTACTAAGTCCTGCTTAAGGTATGGGTACACCCTCTCTTTGTCAAAGCGCCGCATATCTTTTTGGAGTTTGACCACCTTTTGCTTCATAAGGTATTCCTTATGTTCAGCAATCTCGTTGTTTAATTCTGTCAGTTTGGATTTAAAGCTGGGGCCTGGCAAGGCACTCTTGAGGGTGCTCTCAGCTATTTGTATCCGTACCAGTAATTCATCGGCTAGTCTTTTTGCCGTGCTGATTATCAGTATGAGAAGGTCCCTCGTGCATTTCCACGAGATCTGGGACCACTCTGTCTTAAACAAGCCATCCTCCAAGAAGATTCTTGGGAAGTTCTTGACAACCAGACCATTGGGTGAAATATTGGCCCTCAGATATTCGGTCATCAGGGCCCCATGTAGGGTGATCTTAACCCATTCTCTCTTTATGGTCGACAGGGATTGCCAATCCTCTGACTGGCTTCCCGTAGCCACCACTTTCTGCTCCCAGAATCGATGGGGCCCTCAGTATCTCTGCTGCTAGGTCTTCTCCGTAACTTAAACCCTGGCCTTCCATATTATGGTCGGCAGAGAGTCGTGAGGGAGAGTTGAATAAAAGCGGTAGGGGACAACCACTCGGATGTAGTGGTGTCAGATGGTGCTAGAGGGGGACAGAACAAGTCTTACCCACCATAAGGGTCCCACGGGGTTTAGCCGTGCTGAAATCTATACACAAAGAAGGGACTATGGGGCTTTTTTTCTCTATCTGTATAGAGGAAGAGGTCCAGCATATGTGCCCCTGGGAAAATCTGAAAAAGGAGGTTATGCTGTTCCTCAGTGATCAATGTCAGGACAAGGGAAAATGAAACCAACCTCACCGCTTTGGTTCAAAGTTGGGAGTCCATATATTGGATTGTAATGCCCTCACACACCCTGTTGGGTGTCATGCTTCATCATCTGGGCTGCTCCTCGTTGGGTCGGCGGTGCAATACCCAACGGGCTCCCTATAGCAGGGGCACTTTAGTGGAGATCTTCTTCCAATAGCCGTATGGTGAAGGGGGGTGAGGGGCCAGAAATGTGTAGATGTATGGATTGAGAGTGTGATTTAAAATAGGGCTCGGAGTGCCTGTGAGAACAAACTTTAATCAATAGGTCTCCTACCCTAAGTAAAAACAAACAATAAGGCACTCGGCTAAGTGTTATGTCTTAGGTCTAAGTGTCCCTATTGGTGAAAAAAGGTCAACATGTTTCTCGCTCAATGTAAATTCTACATGCGATTCGTCAGGACCAATAGTATGAAGACTATCTACACTCTAGGGTTGGTGACATGGAATCATACTCACATCAACCAAACAACTAACTATTAGTGTACCTGTCAGACCTGGAGCTACCTGTGTGGGGAGAAAAAGTGTGACATCGATCATGTTAGTATGGTACACATTTTTATACAGTATCATTTCCTTGTGAGTCTGACTTAGCATCATTATCAGTGAATAGTGAAAGCAAAAGCTTCGGGAACAATAAAAGGTTTTAAAAATAGGTTTAAAAATAGTGCCACACGGTGAGTGCCCACAGTGAGCTAATGTGAACTCCAGCCCTTGTGGCACATATGCGAAGCAGCAGGTATAATTCAATCGACCAGCACCACAACATCAAAAAACAGCATCAATTGAAAACCACAATGAAATAGAAGAGAAAAGAGTGACAGAGTTAAAAATAATGACTTTGTCCAAAACAACTTTAGCCTGCTCCTAGCGCATACTGCCTGATGACGAGGGTAGGTTTTGCGCTGTATATGGAACTAAGTGAGCCTGATAATCTGTCAATATCAGCTCAGGGACAAAGATAGCAACAATTTGCTTTGATAAGAAGGAATAACTTGACCACAACATGCTCCCTGTGGCCAAGCACAAGCTACACCTAATTTCTGAAAGACCAAAGTTTTCCCTAACGTCCGAATTGCACCCTGTTTCACACCCAAGGGCTTAGCGTACCATCTGTGTCATGCCCAGCAGTCCAAGCGAATATCGCCTCTCACTTCTTTCAGACACTACCAGTGATTAAGAGACCAGTGATACTGAGAAAACCCCTTTAGAATAAAAAATAAGATCTAGGTGTTGGCCCTATATCACACCCAGAGCCCATGCGTACCATCTGGGTCACGCCCAGCTCTCCAAGTGGCGAATCTTCAACCCTATATCACACCCAGGGGCAAGTGAGCCATCTGTGTCACGCCCAGCAGTCCAAGGGACAAACCATCTTCACCTCTCCTAATGTGCTGACTACTGAAAAAAGGTGACATCCACAGGATCGCCTCTGAGGCTGCCTTGCGACTTCTCAATACAAACACATAAAATAGGCAATATGTCAGATTTCTGTCAGTGGCAGGGCGCTCAGGTAAAGATTTTGCGCTTCTTCCCAGTTTGCCATATGCCAAATGCTGGGACTAAGCATTAGATGTAGTCTCTTACCCACTGACGGCAGCTTCAGGACCTACCTCTGCCCCCCGGATTCAGCAGAACCTTCAACCAATTGTGGCGTCTGCTCACCGTTCTTGTTGCACAGATGTGAATCTATACAGGCAGGGTTCCTTTCCTTCGGCTGCAGTCGGGCTTGAAGAACCAATGTCTCCTATCTGGCTCGCCAAAATGTTGCTCGAATGTCGATTTACCTTAAAATATAAAAGACAAGAGGCATTTGGAAAAACAGGAACAGTTGGTTTCATTAAAAGCAGAGACCAGGAGAGCAGCAACAGAGTTGGGATCTGAAGACTGTCTCAAAGTACATTGGTTTTGGCCATCATTTTTATAAATTTCAAAAAGTGTCATAACGCAATTTGTACATTCTTTTAGAACAGGAATTCCGGGCCTAGTCACGGGACTGTGGATTTGACCACCTGATAAGGAGCGCAGGTGGGTCTCGACCTTGAGTGGATACAAAGCGGGCCATTGGGTAACGTGTCCAGATGTCCGGCATGGTGAGCGCGTGATCATTGCATGTAGTGTGTGTGCAGTTTACTGGTTGGCTAACTGTTCCTAACTACATGTGGCATCTAACTTTATGATGTTTTGGAAATGTGCACCCCTCCGGCCAAATGTGTTTTATTGGGGCCAATCTCCTCAGTCCATTGTGTTGTCGCTGCCTATCTGGGGGATTGATCTGGGTTTTTCCTGTTCATGCATTTGTCTTCGGGCTACGTGCCACCCCACCTGTGATCTGTCAATCAGTTGCTTCAGGCCTAGGTCACAGGGCCTGCCTGACCACGTAGGGAGGTCATATTGGGTGGATACGACAATAGTGATGCGAGTTTGTTGCTATACGTACATTAATCATGGCGTACATCTACATCGTATTTTTCAGTATTAACGTTATTATGCTGGTAATATAAAGGCATACTTGCAAAGTGCATGTACACCCAGCTTGATGAAACACAGATGCTTAATATCATCCTACTCAATAGAATTCATTTTGTTTTTTCAGAAAGGCGAAGTCTGGTTTGGTCAGCTTGGATTCAAACCTTTGACCATTAGGCCAAGCAAAGACAGCTGCAATGCATGCACTAATCCACTCGCCCACCCGAACAAAGACAGCTGCAGTGCATGCACTAATCCACTTGCCCACCTGGACCAGCTTAGAATTATGCAATGTCTGCACTTCTCAGCAAAAGTATTGTACTATAAATGGACAGAACCAGCACTTCTTAAAGGATATTAAATGACTAATTAAAAGAATCTCACACCTAATTGTAGCACTTGAAATGACCAAAAACACACAGATATTCCTAACCTCAAAATATTTCTTGTTAGACGTTTATTATAGCAGAAGATGTCCATATGTTTAAAAAACTGTATAAGTTTGTAATTGAAGAGTCGTCCATGAAATATCAGAACATAGAAACTGTACAAGGCCACCACCTCCTTCAGTCGTCATTCCCCAGTACCATCAGAGATGAAGGAGCCCTTAGCTTGACTTCTTGTTGGCTTATGTTGGAAATGTGCCTTTCCTGCAGGGTCACTTGGGATTTTTTCCCTTTGCACTGAACTCTGTTTTGTTGTCTTTCGAATTCTGTGCACTTTACCCCTGGTCACCAGCGGTAAAGTGCGTATGCTCTCCTTTTTCAACATGGTAACATTGGTATCTACCTTATTGGCACATTAATTTGCCTTTAAGTCTCTAGTATAAGGTACCACCTGTAGCCAGGTCCTGCAAATTAAGTGGGCTGTAGCACCCATTGTGCCACCCACTACAGTAGGAGTGCAAAACATGTCTCTAGGCCTAACACTGCAGCCTGGGTGTGCAGTTTTAAACTGCCATCATTTTGACCTGGCAAAATAAACCTTTGCCAGGCCTAAACTTTTCATTTTAATACTTATAAGTCACCTCTAAGGTAAAAGCCCTTACGGCAGGGTACATGGTATCTAAAATGCAGGGCATGTATATTTAATGTTTTGCATGTCCTCCAAAGTTGTATTTCATTGTCGCATGACTGGCTCTCCATTAGGTCATCACTGGTTTACACTATTACATTTAGTTAGTGCTAACTTCAGTTTTGGAATAGCTAGAAGACGGTTCAGGGACTCATTTTCATAGTAATTTAAAGTTCAACCTAATGGTCAAGTTGGATTTTATATTACTATTTTGGAAATGACACTTTAAAAAAGTTGCCATTTCCATGCCTAAAAACCAAGAGGCATTCCTGACAGTGCCCAGTTGTCACCTGACCCCTGATGGCTCTCTTGGGGTGAGATGCGTATTGCTCCCAGAAGTGGACAAAGGGCTGTGGATGTGGGGAACGGAACTCCTCCCTTGTCAAGATAGCCTTGAGGGCTGTGTCCAGCCCTTGCTGAGCTTCAAAGGATGCCTGCCTTGTCACTGGCAGATAAATCTCCCACCTAGTCCTGTCCCCCTTTTATCTCTCTAGCCAGGCTGGCACCCAACCCAGTGCAGGCCTAGAAAAATCATAAAAATTTTACTAGACCTGCAGGCCGCTAACCAGGATTAGAGGGGACCACAGAGAAAGAGTGGGCGATTTCAAAGTCAGACAGAAGGTCTATGTGTGTACCCTGCCTGTATCTCTCACACATGAGGAAGGGAACTAAGGAGTGGAAATGGCAGAGTGTGACTGAACTTAGCTTTCCAAAGACTACAACGCCCTCTGTGGTGTGGGTAAATTTTGCATTTCCCTCACTTATGCAGTCTAGCAGGAAGGGAGCCACTGAACAACATTCCTGATCCATTACAAAGATCAATACAACCAAACAAATGTTTGAAATGCAAAGTTCGTCCTGCAGGTGCGATCCCTGAAATCTTTGTACGTTATAGTTTGTAGCTCGAGTGTGCATTTTAACAACAACAATCTGAGGAGAACATGCGCTGCACACGCCCATGTTTCTGTGTGTGAAAAAACTTGCATAGTTACTTTATGCGTTACCTCTTCTGCTTACCTCCAGTGCTTGTGTGAGCAAAGCCGGTAATGCCGCTGCCTAAGGTATATCTCTTCACTGTGTGATGAAATCTCGTCCTGTCGCCCATATTCTAACTGTTTACGTGCGCATGAAGACTGGGATGCTGTGGCCTCAGGTATTTCTCTACACTGTGCGATGAAATCTCGTCCTCTAGCCGTATTCTAACTGTTTAGGTGTGCATGAAGCCTGGGATACTGCTGCCTTAGGTATATCTCTTCACTGTGTGATTAAAACTCGTCTCCTAGCCGTATTCTAACTGTTTACATGTGCATGAAGCCTGGGATGCTGCTGCCTAAGGTATATCACTACACTGTGTGGTGAAATCTCATCCTCTAGCTGTATTCTAACTGTTTATGTGTGCATGAAGCCTGGGATGCTGCTGTCTTAGAAATATCTCTTCACTGTGTGATGAAATCTCTTACTCTATCCCGTATTCTAACTGTTTACGTGTGCATGAAGCCTGGGATGCTGCTGTCTTAGGTATATCTCTTCACTGTGTGATGAAATCTCATCCTCTAGCCGTATTCTAACTGTTTACGTGTGCACAAAGCCTGGGATGCTGCTGCCTTAGGTATGTCTCGTCACTGTGCAATGAAATCTCGTCCCCTAGCCGTGTTCTTACTGTATACATGTGCAAAAGCCTGGGATGCTGCTGCCTTAGGTATATCTCTTCACTGTGTGATGAAATCTCGTCCTCTAGCCGTATTCTAACTGTTTGTGTGTGCATGAAGCCTGGGATGCAGCTGCCTTAGGTATATCTCTTCACTGTGTGATGAAATCTCGTCCTCTAGCCGTATTATAACTGTTTATGTGTGCATGAAGCCTAGGATGCTGCTGCCTTAGGTATATCTTGTGACTATGTGATGAAATCTCGTCCTCTAGCCGTATTCTAACTGTTTACGTGTGCATGAAGCCTGGGATGCTGCTGCCTTAGGTACATCTCGTCACTGTGTGATGAAATCTCGTCCTCTAGCCGTATTCTATCTGTTTACGTGTGCATGAAGCCTGGGATACTGCTGCCTTAGGTATATATCTTCATTGTGTGATGAAATCTCATCCTCTAGCCGTATTCTATCTGTTTACGTGTGCATGAAGCCTTGGATGCTGCTGCCTTAGGTATATCTCTTCACTGTGCGATGAAATCTCCTCCTATAGCTTGTATTCTAAATGTTTGTGTGTGCATGAAGCCTGGGATGCCTGTGCCTTAGGTATATCTCTTCACTGTGCGATGAAATCTCGTCCTCTAGCCTTATTCTAACTGTTTACATGTGCATGAAGCCTGGGATGCTGCTGCCTTAGGTATATCTTGTCACTGTGTGATAAAATCTCGTCCTCTAGCTGTATTCTAACTGTTTACGTGTGTATGAAGACTGGGATGCTGCTGCCTAAGATATATCTCTTCACTGTGTAATGAAATCTCGTCCTCTAGCCGTATTATAACTGTTTACGTGTGCGTGAAGTCTGTGATGCTGCTGCCTTAGGTATATATCTTCACCTTGTGATGAAATCTCGTCCTCTAGCCGTATTATAACTGTTTACGTGTGCGTGAAGCCTGTGATGCTGCTGCCTACGGTATATCTCTTCACTGTGTGGTGAAATCTCGTCCTCTAGCCGTATTCTATCTGATTACGTGTGCATAAAGCCTTGGATGCTGCTGCCTTAGGTATATCCCTTCACTGTGCGATGAAATCTCCTCCTATAGCCTGCATTCTAACTGTTTACGTGTGCACGAAGCCGGTAATGCTGCTGCCTACGGTATATCTCTTCACTGTGTGGTGAAATCTCGTCCTCTAGCCGTATTCTATCTGATTACATGTGCATGAAGCCTGGGATGCTGCTGCCTTAGGTATATCTCTTCACTGTGTGATGAAATCTCGTCCTCTAGCCGTATTCTATCTGTTTACGTGTGCATGAAGCCTCGGATGCTGCTGCCTAAGGTATATCTCTTCACTGTGCAATGAAATCTCGTCCTCTAGCCGTATTCTAACTGTTTACGTGTGCGTGAAGCCTGGGATGCTGCTGCCTTAGGTATATCTCTTCACCTTGTGATGAAATCTCATCCTCTAGCCGCATTCTAACTGTTTACGTGTGCACGAAGCCGGTAATGCTGCTGCCTACCGTATATCTTTTCATTGTGTGGTGAAATCTCGTCCTCTATCTGTATTCTAACTGTTTACGTGTGCATGAAGCCTGGGATGCTGCTGCCTTAGGTATATCTCGTGACTGTGTGATGAAATCTCATCCTCTAGCCGTATTCTTACTGTTTACGTATGCATGAAGCCTGGGATGCTGCTGCCTTAGGTACATCTCGTCACTGTGTGATGAAATCTCGTCCTCTAGCCATATTCTATCTGTTTACGTGTACATGAAGCCTGGGATGCTGCTGCGTTAGGCATATCTCTTCACTGCGTGGTGAAATCTCGTTCTCTAGCTATATTCTAACTGTTTACGTGTGCATGAAGCCTGGGATGCTGCTGCCTTAGGTATATATCTTCATTGTGCGATGAAATCTCCTCCTATAGCCTGTATTCTAACTGTTTGTGTGTGCATGAAGCCTGGGATGCCTGGGCCTTAGGTATATTTCATCACTGTGCGATGAAATCTTGACCTCTAGCCCGTATTCTAACTGTTTACATGTGCATGAAGCCTGGGATGCCTGTGCCTTAGGTATATCTCTTCACTGTGCATTGAAATCTCGTCCTCTATCCTTATTCTAACTGTTTACATGTGCATGAAGCCTGGGATGCCTGTGCCTTAGGTATATCTCGACACTGTGTGATGAAATCTCGTCCTCTTGCCGTATTCTAACTGTTTACATGTGCAAGAAGCCTGGGATGCTGCTGCCTTAGGTATATCTCTTCACTGTGTGATGAAATCTTGCCCTCTAGCCCGTATTTTAACTGTTTACCTGTTCATGAAGCCTGGAATACTGCTGCCTTAGGTATATCTCTTCACTGTGTGATGAAATCTCATCCTCTAGCCGTTTTCTACCTGTTTACGTGTGCATGAAGCCTGGGATACTGCTGCCTTAGGTATATATCTTCATTGTGTGATGAAATCTCCTCCTATAGCCTGTATTCTAACTGTTTGTGTGGGCATAAAGCCTGGGATGCCTCTGCCTTAGGTATATTTCATCACTGTGCGATGAAATCTTGTCCTCTAGCCCATATTCTAACTGTTTACATGTGCATGAAGCCTGGGATGCCTGTGCCTTAGGTATATCTCTTCACTGTGCGATGAAATCTCGTCCTCTAGCCTTATTCTAACTGTCTACGTGTGTATGAAGACTGGGATGCTGCTGCCTAAGATATATCTCTTCACTGTGTGCTGAAATCTCGTCCTCTAGCCGTATTATAACTGTTTACTTGTGCGTGAAGCCTGGGATGCTGCTGCCTTAGGTATATATCTTCACCTTGTGATGAAATCTCGTCCTCTAGCCGTATTCTAACTGTTTACGTGTGCACGAAGCCGGTAATGCTGCTGCCTATGGTATATCTCTTCACTGTGTGGTGAAATCTCGTCCTCTAGCCGTATTCTATCTGATTACTTGTGCTTGAAGCCTTGGATGCTGCTGCCTTAGGTATATCTCTTCACTGTGCGATGAAATCTCCTCCTATAGCCTGCATTCTAACTGTTTACGTGTGCATGAAGCCTGGGATGCTTCTGCCTAAGGTATATCTCTTCACTGTGCAATGAAATCTCGTCCTCTAGCCGTATTCTAACTGTTTACGTGTGCATGAAGCCTGGGATGCTGCTGCCTTAGGTATATGTTTTCACTGTGCAATTAAATCTCGTCCTCTAGCCGTATTCTAACTGTTTACGTGTGCGTGAAGCCTGGGATGCTGCTGCCTTAGGTATATCTCTTCACCTTGTGATGAAATCTCATCCTCTAGCCGCATTCTAACTGTTTACGTGTGCACGAAGCCGGTAATGCTGCTGCCTACGGTATATCTTTTCACTGTGTGGTGAAATCTCGTCTTCTATCTGTATTCTAACTGTTTACGTGTGCATGAAGCCTGGGATGCTGCTGCCTTAGGTATATCTCGTCTCTGTGTGATGAAATCTCGTCCTCCAGCCGTATTCTAACTGTTTACGTGTGCATGAAGCCTGGCATGCTGCTGCCTAAGATATACCTCTTCACTGTGTGATGAAATCTCGTCGTCCAGCCATATTCTAACTGTTTACATGTGCATAAAGCCTGCAATGCTGCTGCCTTAGGTATATATCTTCATTGTGTGATGAAATCTCATCCTCTAGCAGTATTCTATCTGTTTACGTGTACATGAAGCCTGGGATGCTGCTGCGTAAGGTATATCTCTTCACTATGAAATCTCCTCCTATAGCCTGTATTCTAAGTGTTTGTGTGTGCATGAAGCCTGAGATGCTGCTGCCTTAGGTATATCTCGTACCTGCGCGATGAAATCTCGTCCTCTAGCCGTATTCTATCTGTTTACGTGTGCATGAAGCCTGGGATGCTGCTGCCTTAGGTATATCTCTTCACTGTGCGATGAAAGTTCGTCCTATTGCCTATTCTAACTGTTTACATGTGCATAAAGCCTGGGATGCCTGTGCCTTAGGTATATCTTGACACTGTGTGATTAAATCTCGTCCTCTTGCCGTATTCTAACTGTTTACATGTGCATGAAGCCTGGGATGCTGTTGTCTTAGGTATATCTCTTCACTGTCTGATGAAATCTTGCCCTCTAGCCCATATTTTAACTGTTTACGTGCAGATGAAGCCTGGGATGCTGCTGCCTTAGGTATATCTCTTCACTCTGCGATTAAATCTCGTCCACTTGCCGTATTCTAACTGTTTACATGTGCATGAACCCTGGGATACTGCTGCCTTAGGTATATCTCTTCACTGGGTGACGAAATCTTGTCCTCTAGCCTGTATTCTAACTGTTTATGTGTGCATGAAGCCTGGGATGCTGCTGCCTTAGGTTTATCTCTTCATTGTGTGATGAAATCTCATCCTCTAGCCGTATTCTACCTGTTTACGTGTGCATGAAGCCTAGGATGCTGCTGCCTTAGGTATATCTCGTGACTGTATGATGAAATCTCATCCTCTAGCCGTATTCTAACTGTTTACATATGCATGAAGCCTGGGACGCTGCTGCCTTAGGTACATCTCGTCACTGTGTGATGAAATCTCGTCCTCTAGACGTATTCTAACTGTTTACATGTGCATGAAGCCTGGGATGCTGCTGCCTTAGGTACATCTCGTCACTGTGTGATGAAATCTCATCCTCTAGCCGTATTTTAACTGTTTACGTGTGCATGAAGCCTGGGATGCTGCTGCCTTAGGTTTATCTCTTCATAGTGTGATGAAATCTCATCCTCTAGCCGTATTCTACCTGTTTACGTTTGAGTGAAGCCTGGGATGCTGCTGCCTTAGGTATATCTCGTCACTGTGTGATGAAATCTCGTCCTCCAGCCGTATTCTAACTGTTTACGTGTGTGCATGAAGCCTGGGATGCTCCTGCCTTAGGTATATATCTTCATTGTGTGATGAAATCTCATCCTCCAGCCGTATTCTATCTGTTTACGTGTGCATGAAGCCTTGGATGCTGCTGCCTTAGGTATATCTCTTCACTGTGCGATGAAATCTCCTCCTATCGCCTGTATTCTAACTGTTTGTGTGTGCATGAAGCCTGGGATGCCTGTGCCTTAGGTATATTTCTTCACTGTGCGATGAAATCTTGTCCTCTAGCCCGTATTCTAACTGTTTACATGTGCATGAAGCCTGGGATGCCTGTGCCTTAGGTATATCTCTTCACTGTGCAATGAAATCTCGTCCTCTAACCTTATTCTAACTGTTTACATGTGCATGAAGCCTGGGATGCTGCTGCCTTAGGTATATCTCGTCACTGTGTGATGAAATCTCGTCCTCTAGCCATATTCTAACTGTTTACGTGTGTATGAAGACTGGGATGCTGCTGCATAAGATATATCTCTTCACTGTGTGATGAAATCTCGTCCTCTAGCCGTATTATAACTGTTTACGTGTGCGTGAAGCCTGGGATGCTGCTGCCTTAGGTATATCTCTTCACCTTGTGATGAAATCTCGTCCTCTAGCTGTATTCTAACTGTTTATGTGTGCATGAAGCCTGTGATGCTGCTGCCTTAGGTATATCTCTTCACTGTGTGATGAAATCTCATCCTCTAACCGTATTCTATCTGTTTACGTGTGCTTGAAGCTTGGGATGCTGCTGCCTAAGGTATATCTCTTCACTGTGATATGAAATCTCGTCCTCTAGCCGTATTCTAACTGTTTACATGTGCATGAAGACTGGGATGCTGCTGCCTTAGGTATATCTCTTCACTGTGTAATTAAATCTCGTCCTCTAGCCGCATTCTAACTGTTTACCTGTGCATGAAGCCTAGGATGCTGCTGCCCAAGGTATATCTCTTCACTGTGTGGTGAAATCTCATCCTCTAGCCGTATTCTAACTGTTTACATGTGGATGAAGCCTGGGATGCTGCTGCCTTAGGTATATCTCTTCACTGTGTGATGAAATCTCGTCCTCTAGCCGTATTCTATCTGTTTACTTGTGCATGAAGCTTGGGATGCTGCTGCCTAAGGTATATCTCTTCACTGTGATATGAAATCTCGTCCTCTAGCCGTATTCTAACTGTTTACGTGTGCATGAAGCCTGGGATGCTGCTGCCTTAGGAATATCTCTTCACTGTGCGATGAAATCTCGTCCTCTAGCCCTATTCTAACTGTTTGTGTGTGGATGAAGCCTGGGATGCTGCTGCCTTAGGGATATCTCTGCATGATTAAATCTTGTCCTCTAGCCGTATTCTAACTGTTTACATGTGCAAGAAGCCTGGGATGCTGCTGCCTTAGGTATATCTCTTCACTGTGTGATGAAATCTTGTCCTCTAGCCGTATTCTAACTGTTTACATGTGCATGAAGCCTGGGATGCTGCTGCCTAAGGTATTCACTACACTGTGTGATGAAATCTCGTCCTCTAGCAGTATTCTAACTGTTTACGTGTGCATGAAGCCTGGGATGCTGCTGTCTTAGGAATATCTCTTCACTGTGTGATGAAATCTCTTACTCTATCCCGTATTCTTACTGTTTACGTGTGCATGAAGCCTTGCATGCTGCTGTCTTAGGTATATCTCTTCACTGTGTGATGAAATCTCGTCCTCTAGCCATGTTCTAACTGTTTACGTGTGCACAAAGCCTGGGATGCTGCTGCCTTATGTATGTCTCGTCACTGTGCGATGAAATCTCGTCCCCTAGCCGTGTTCTAACTGTATACATGTGCATGAAGCCTGGGATGCTGCTGCCTTAGGTTTATCTCTTCACTGTGTGATGAAATCTCGTCCTCTAGCCGTATTCTAACTGTTTGTGTGTGCATGAAGGCTAGAATGCAGCTGCCTTAGGTATATCTCTTCACTGTTTGATGAAATCTCATCCTCTAGCCATATTCTAACTGTTTACGTGTGCATGAAGCCTGGGATGCTGCTGCCTTAGGTTATGTCTTCACTGTGTGATGAAATCTCGTCCTCCAGCCATATTCTAACTGTTTACATGTGCATAAAGCCTGCAATGCTGCTGCCTTAGGTATATCTCTTCACTGTGTGATGAAATCTCATCCTCTAGCCGTTTTCTACCTGTTTACGTGTGCATGAAGCCTGGGATACTGCTGCCTTAGGTATATATCTTCATTGTGTGATGAAATCTCCTTCTATAGCCTGTATTCTAACTGTTTGTGTGGGCATGAAGCCTGGGATGCCTCTGCCTTAGGTATATTTCAGCACTGTGCGATGAAATCTTGTCCTCTAGCCCATATTCTAACTGTTTACATGTGCATGAAGCCTGGGATGCCTGCGCCTTAGGTATATCTCTTCACTGTGTGATGAAATCTCGCCCTCTAGCCTTATTCTAACTGTTTACGTGTGTATGAAGACTGGGATGCTGCTGCCTAAGATATATCTCTTCACTGTGTGATGAAATCTCGTCCTCTAGCCGTATTATAACTGTTTACTTGTGCGTGAAGCCTGGGATGCTGCTGCCTTAGGTATATATCTTCACCTTGTGATGAAATCTCGTCCTCTAGCCGTATTCTAACTGTTTACGTGTGCACGAAGCCGGTAATGCTGCTGCCTATGGTATATCTCTTCACTGTGTGGTGAAATCTCGTCCTCTAGCCGTATTCTATCTGATTACTTGTGCTTGAAGCCTTGGATGCTGCTGCCTTAGGTATATCTCTTCACTGTGCGATGAAATCTCCTCCTATAGCCTGCATTCTAACTGTTTACGTGTGCATGAAGCCTGGGATGCTTCTGCCTAAGGTATATCTCTTCACTGTGCAATGAAATCTCGTTCTCTAGCCGTATTCTAACTGTTTACGTGTGCATGAAGCCTGGGATGCTGCTGCCTTAGGTATATGTTTTCACTGTGCAATTAAATCTCGTCCTCTAGCCGTATTCTAACTGTTTACGTGTGCGTGAAGCCTGGGATGCTGCTGCCTTAGGTATATCTCTTCACCTTGTGATGAAATCTCATCCTCTAGCCGCATTCTAACTGTTTACGTGTGCACGAAGCCGGTAATGCTGCTGCCTACGGTATATCTTTTCACTGTGTGGTGAAATCTCGTCTTCTATCTGTATTCTAACTGTTTACGTGTGCATGAAGCCTGGGATGCTGCTGCCTTAGGTATATCTCGTCTCTGTGTGATGAAATCTCGTCCTCCAGCCGTATTCTAACTGTTTACGTGTGCATGAAGCCTGGCATGCTGCTGCCTAAGATATACCTCTTCACTGTGTGATGAAATCTCGTCGTCCAGCCATATTCTAACTGTTTACATGTGCATAAAGCCTGCAATGCTGCTGCCTTAGGTATATATCTTCATTGTGTGATGAAATCTCATCCTCTAGCCGTATTCTATCTGTTTACGTGTACATGAAGCCTGGGATGTTGCTGCGTAAGGTATTTCTCTTCACTGTGTGATGAAATCTCGTTCTCTAGCCATATTCTAACTGTTTATGTGTGCATGAAGCCTGGGATGCTGCTACCTTAGGTATATATCTTCATTGTGTGATAAAATCTCATCCTCCAGCCGTATTCTATCTGTTTACGTGTGCATGAAGCCTTGGATGCTGCTGCCTTAGGTATATCTCTTCACTGTGCGATGAAATCTCCTCCTATAGCCTGTATTCTAACTGTTTGTGTGTGCATGAAGCCTGGGATGCCTGTGCCTTAGGTTTATTTCTTCACTGTGCGATGAAATCTTGTCCTCTAGCCCGTATTCTAACTGTTTACATGTGCATGAAGCCTGCGATGCCTGTGCTTTAGGTATATCTCTTCACTGTGCACTGAAATCTCGTCCTCTAGCCTTATTCTAAGTGTTTATATGTGCATGAAGCCTGGGATGCTGCTGCCTTAGGTATATCTCGTCACTGTGTGATGAAATCTCGTCCTCTAGCCGTATTCTCACTGTTTACGTGTGTATGAAGACTGGGATGCTGCTGCCTTAGGTATATCTCTTCACTGTGTGGCGAAATCTCGTCCTCTAGCTGTATTCTAACTGTTTACGTGTGCATGAAGCCTGGGATGCTGCTGCCTTAGGTATATCTCTTCACTGTGTGATGAAATCTTGTCCTCTAGCCGTATTCTATCTGTTTACTTGTGCATGAAGCTTGGGATGCTGCTGCCTAAGGTATATCTCTTCACTGTGATATGAAATCTCGTCCTCTAGCCGTATTCTAACTGTTTACGTGTGCATGAAGCCTGGGATGCTGCTGCCTTAGGAATATCTCTTCAGTGTGCGATGAAATCTCGTCCTCTAGCCGTATTCTAACTGTTTACGTGTGCATGAAGCATGGGATGCTGCTGCCTTAGTTATATCTCTTCACTGTGTGATGAAATCTCGTATTGCTGCCTTAGGTATATCTCATCACTGTGTGTTGAAATCTCGTCCTGTCACCCCTATTCTAACTGTTTGTGTGTAACCCTGGGCGAAGTACTACGCTACGCTCGCGTAATTTGCGAAGTTTGCGCTACTTCGCACTACGCGAATTGCACGTAGCACAGTGCAAACATGTGTAGCGTAGCGGTCATTTTTGCTTGCTCGCGGTCCTCAACGTCAAGTTGGCGACTGCGAGCGAGCAAAATGACATCCTGGCGAGACTTTTTCTGTTCGCGATCAGCAACATCAAGTTGCTGATCGCGAGCGTGGATAATAAACCTCCCGGCGAGATTCTCAACGCGGGAGGTCAGGTTTCTCATTGCGAGTGGTCGCGTATGCTCGCGACCGCTCGCGATGAGAAACTACCAGTCCGCGTTGAGAAAGCTGCCGCCGAGTAGAAATCTACTTGAGCGGCAGAAAACGACCGCTTGCACTGTGCAAGATGCGGTTTGCACTGATTGCACAGTGCGGACAAGCATCCGGCACTGTGCAATCAGTGCGAACAGCATTTTGCACAGTGCACTACGCAGTTCGCGTAGCTACGCGTAGTTCGCGTAGCGTGAAGTGCACTTCGCGTAGCTACACGTAGCGCTACTACGCGAACTACGCCCAGGGTTATTTGTGTGTGTATGAAGCCTGGGATGCTGCTGCCTTAGGGATATCTCTGCGTGATTAAATCTTGTCCTCTAGCCGTATTCTAACTGTTTACATGTGCATGAAGCCTGGGATGCTGCTGCCTTAGGTATATCTCTTCACTGTGTGATAAAATCTTTTCTTCTAGCCCGTATTCTAACAGCCTACGTGTGTATGAAGCCTAGGATGCTGCTGCCTTAGGTTTATCTCTTCACTGTGTGATGAAATCTTGTCCTCTAGTCGTATTCTAACTGTTTACATGTGCATGAAGCCTGGGATGCTGCTGCCTAAGGTATATCTCTTCACTGTGTCATGAAATCTCTTACTCTAGCCGTACTCTACCTGTTTACGTGTGCATGAAGCCTGGGATGCTGCTGTTTTAGGAATATCTCTTCACTGTGTGATAATCTCTTACTCTATCCCGTATTCTTACTGTTTACGTGTGCATGAAGCCTTGCATGCTGCTGTCTTAGGTATATCTCTTCACTGTGTGATGAAATCTCGTCCTCTAGCCATGTTCTAACTGTTTACGTGTGCACAAAGCCTGGGATGCTGCTGCCTTATGTATGTCTCGTCACTGTGCGATGAAATCTCGTCCCCTAGCCGTGTTCTAACTGTATACATGTGCATGAAGCCTGGGATGCTGCTGCCTTAGGTTTATCTCTTCACTGTGTGATGAAATCTCGTCCTCTAGCCGTATTCTAACTGTTTGTGTGTGCATGAAGGCTAGAATGCAGCTGCCTTAGGTATATCTCTTCACTGTGTGATGAAATCTCATCCTCTAGCCATATTCTAACTGTTTACGTGTGCATGAAGCCTGGGATGCTGCTGCCTTAGGTATATGTCTTCACTGTGTGATGAAATCTCGTCCTCCAGCCATATTCTAACTGTTTACATGTGCATAAAGCCTGCAATGCTGCTGCCTTAGGTATATCTCTTCACTGTGTGATGAAATCTCATCCTCTAGCCGTTTTCTACCTGTTTACGTGTGCATGAAGCCTGGGATACTGCTGCCTTAGGTATATATCTTCATTGTGTGATGAAATCTCCTCCTATAGCCTGTATTCTAACTGTTTGTGTGGGCATGAAGCCTGGGATGCCTCTGCCTTAGGTATATTTCATCACTGTGCGATGAAATCTTGTCCTCTAGCCCATATTCTAACTGTTTACATGTGCATGAAGCCTGGGATGCCTGCGCCTTAGGTATATCTCTTCACTGTGCGATGAAATCTCGTCCTCTAGCCTTATTCTAACTGTTTACGTGTGTATGAAGACTGGGATGCTGCTGCCTAAGATATATCTCTTCACTGTGTGATGAAATCTCGTCCTCTAGCCGTATTATAACTGTTTACTTGTGCGTGAAGCCTGGGATGCTGCTGCCTTAGGTATATATCTTCACCTTGTGATGAAATCTCGTCCTCTAGCCGTATTCTAACTGTTTACGTGTGCACGAAGCCGGTAATGCTGCTGCCTATGGTATATCTCTTCACTGTGTGGTGAAATCTCGTCCTCTAGCCGTATTCTATCTGATTACTTGTGCTTGAAGCCTTGGATGCTGCTGCCTTAGGTATATCTCTTCACTGTGCGATGAAATCTCCTCCTATAGCCTGCATTCTAACTGTTTACGTGTGCATGAAGCCTGGGATGCTTCTGCCTAAGGTATATCTCTTCACTGTGCAATGAAATCTCGTCCTCTAGCCGTATTCTAACTGTTTACGTGTGCATGAAGCCTGGGATGCTGCTGCCTTAGGTATATGTTTTCACTGTGCAATTAAATCTCGTCCTCTAGCCGTATTCTAACTGTTTACGTGTGCGTGAAGCCTGGGATGCTGCTGCCTTAGGTATATCTCTTCACCTTGTGATGAAATCTCATCCTCTAGCCGCATTCTAACTGTTTACGTGTGCACGAAGCCGGTAATGCTGCTGCCTACGGTATATCTTTTCACTGTGTGGTGAAATCTCGTCTTCTATCTGTATTCTAACTGTTTACGTGTGCATGAAGCCTGGGATGCTGCTGCCTTAGGTATATCTCTTCACTGTGTGATGAAATCTTGCCCTCTAGCCCGTATTTTAACTGTTTACCTGTTCATGAAGCCTGGAATACTGCTGCCTTAGGTATATCTCTTCACTGTGTGATGAAATCTCATCCTCTAGCCGTTTTCTACCTGTTTACGTGTGCATGAAGCCTGGGATACTGCTGCCTTAGGTATATATCTTCATTGTGTGATGAAATCTCCTCCTATAGCCTGTATTCTAACTGTTTGTGTGGGCATAAAGCCTGGGATGCCTCTGCCTTAGGTATATTTCATCACTGTGCGATGAAATCTTGTCCTCTAGCCCATATTCTAACTGTTTACATGTGCATGAAGCCTGGGATGCCTGTGCCTTAGGTATATCTCTTCACTGTGCGATGAAATCTCGTCCTCTAGCCTTATTCTAACTGTCTACGTGTGTATGAAGACTGGGATGCTGCTGCCTAAGATATATCTCTTCACTGTGTGCTGAAATCTCGTCCTCTAGCCGTATTATAACTGTTTACTTGTGCGTGAAGCCTGGGATGCTGCTGCCTTAGGTATATATCTTCACCTTGTGATGAAATCTCGTCCTCTAGCCGTATTCTAACTGTTTACGTGTGCACGAAGCCGGTAATGCTGCTGCCTATGGTATATCTCTTCACTGTGTGGTGAAATCTCGTCCTCTAGCCGTATTCTATCTGATTACTTGTGCTTGAAGCCTTGGATGCTGCTGCCTTAGGTATATCTCTTCACTGTGCGATGAAATCTCCTCCTATAGCCTGCATTCTAACTGTTTACGTGTGCATGAAGCCTGGGATGCTTCTGCCTAAGGTATATCTCTTCACTGTGCAATGAAATCTCGTCCTCTAGCCGTATTCTAACTGTTTACGTGTGCATGAAGCCTGGGATGCTGCTGCCTTAGGTATATGTTTTCACTGTGCAATTAAATCTCGTCCTCTAGCCGTATTCTAACTGTTTACGTGTGCGTGAAGCCTGGGATGCTGCTGCCTTAGGTATATCTCTTCACCTTGTGATGAAATCTCATCCTCTAGCCGCATTCTAACTGTTTACGTGTGCACGAAGCCGGTAATGCTGCTGCCTACGGTATATCTTTTCACTGTGTGGTGAAATCTCGTCTTCTATCTGTATTCTAACTGTTTACGTGTGCATGAAGCCTGGGATGCTGCTGCCTTAGGTATATCTCGTCTCTGTGTGATGAAATCTCGTCCTCCAGCCGTATTCTAACTGTTTACGTGTGCATGAAGCCTGGCATGCTGCTGCCTAAGATATACCTCTTCACTGTGTGATGAAATCTCGTCGTCCAGCCATATTCTAACTGTTTACATGTGCATAAAGCCTGCAATGCTGCTGCCTTAGGTATATATCTTCATTGTGTGATGAAATCTCATCCTCTAGCAGTATTCTATCTGTTTACATGTACATGAAGCCTGGGATGCTGCTGCGTAAGGTATATCTCTTCACTATGAAATCTCCTCCTATAGCCTGTATTCTAAGTGTTTGTGTGTGCATGAAGCCTGAGATGCTGCTGCCTTAGGTATATCTCGTACCTGCGCGATGAAATCTCGTCCTCTAGCCGTATTCTATCTGTTTACGTGTGCATGAAGCCTGGGATGCTGCTGCCTTAGGTATATCTCTTCACTGTGCGATGAAAGTTCGTCCTATTGCCTATTCTAACTGTTTACATGTGCATAAAGCCTGGGATGCCTGTGCCTTAGGTATATCTTGACACTGTGTGATTAAATCTCGTCCTCTTGCCGTATTCTAACTGTTTACATGTGCATGAAGCCTGGGATGCTGTTGTCTTAGGTATATCTCTTCACTGTCTGATGAAATCTTGCCCTCTAGCCCATATTTTAACTGTTTACGTGCAGATGAAGCCTGGGATGCTGCTGCCTTAGGTATATCTCTTCACTCTGCGATTAAATCTCGTCCACTTGCCGTATTCTAACTGTTTACATGTGCATGAACCCTGGGATACTGCTGCCTTAGGTATATCTCTTCACTGGGTGACGAAATCTTGTCCTCTAGCCTGTATTCTAACTGTTTATGTGTGCATGAAGCCTGGGATGCTGCTGCCTTAGGTTTATCTCTTCATTGTGTGATGAAATCTCATCCTCTAGCCGTATTCTACCTGTTTACGTGTGCATGAAGCCTAGGATGCTGCTGCCTTAGGTATATCTCGTGACTGTATGATGAAATCTCATCCTCTAGCCGTATTCTAACTGTTTACATATGCATGAAGCCTGGGACGCTGCTGCCTTAGGTACATCTCGTCACTGTGTGATGAAATCTCGTCCTCTAGACGTATTCTAACTGTTTACATGTGCATGAAGCCTGGGATGCTGCTGCCTTAGGTACATCTCGTCACTGTGTGATGAAATCTCATCCTCTAGCCGTATTTTAACTGTTTACGTGTGTGCATGAAGCCTGGGATGCTGCTGCCTTAGGTTTATCTCTTCATAGTGTGATGAAATCTCATCCTCTAGCCGTATTCTACCTGTTTACGTTTGAGTGAAGCCTGGGATGCTGCTGCCTTAGGTATATCTCGTCACTGTGTGATGAAATCTCGTCCTCCAGCCGTATTCTAACTGTTTACGTGTGTGCATGAAGCCTGGGATGCTCCTGCCTTAGGTATATATCTTCATTGTGTGATGAAATCTCATCCTCCAGCCGTATTCTATCTGTTTACGTGTGCATGAAGCCTTGGATGCTGCTGCCTTAGGTATATCTCTTCACTGTGCGATGAAATCTCCTCCTATCGCCTGTATTCTAACTGTTTGTGTGTGCATGAAGCCTGGGATGCCTGTGCCTTAGGTATATTTCTTCACTGTGCGATGAAATCTTGTCCTCTAGCCCGTATTCTAACTGTTTACATGTGCATGAAGCCTGGGATGCCTGTGCCTTAGGTATATCTCTTCACTGTGCAATGAAATCTCGTCCTCTAACCTTATTCTAACTGTTTACATGTGCATGAAGCCTGGGATGCTGCTGCCTTAGGTATATCTCGTCACTGTGTGATGAAATCTCGTCCTCTAGCCATATTCTAACTGTTTACGTGTGTATGAAGACTGGGATGCTGCTGCATAAGATATATCTCTTCACTGTGTGATGAAATCTCGTCCTCTAGCCGTATTATAACTGTTTACGTGTGCGTGAAGCCTGGGATGCTGCTGCCTTAGGTATATCTCTTCACCTTGTGATGAAATCTCGTCCTCTAGCTGTATTCTAACTGTTTATGTGTGCATGAAGCCTGTGATGCTGCTGCCTTAGGTATATCTCTTCACTGTGTGATGAAATCTCATCCTCTAACCGTATTCTATCTGTTTACGTGTGCTTGAAGCTTGGGATGCTGCTGCCTAAGGTATATCTCTTCACTGTGATATGAAATCTCGTCCTCTAGCCGTATTCTAACTGTTTACATGTGCATGAAGACTGGGATGCTGCTGCCTTAGGTATATCTCTTCACTGTGTAATTAAATCTCGTCCTCTAGCCGCATTCTAACTGTTTACCTGTGCATGAAGCCTAGGATGCTGCTGCCCAAGGTATATCTCTTCACTGTGTGGTGAAATCTCATCCTCTAGCCGTATTCTAACTGTTTACATGTGGATGAAGCCTGGGATGCTGCTGCCTTAGGTATATCTCTTCACTGTGTGATGAAATCTCGTCCTCTAGCCGTATTCTATCTGTTTACTTGTGCATGAAGCTTGGGATGCTGCTGCCTAAGGTATATCTCTTCACTGTGATATGAAATCTCGTCCTCTAGCCGTATTCTAACTGTTTACGTGTGCATGAAGCCTGGGATGCTGCTGCCTTAGGAATATCTCTTCACTGTGCGATGAAATCTCGTCCTCTAGCCCTATTCTAACTGTTTGTGTGTGGATGAAGCCTGGGATGCTGCTGCCTTAGGGATATCTCTGCATGATTAAATCTTGTCCTCTAGCCGTATTCTAACTGTTTACATGTGCAAGAAGCCTGGGATGCTGCTGCCTTAGGTATATCTCTTCACTGTGTGATGAAATCTTGTCCTCTAGCCGTATTCTAACTGTTTACATGTGCATGAAGCCTGGGATGCTGCTGCCTAAGGTATTCACTACACTGTGTGATGAAATCTCGTCCTCTAGCAGTATTCTAACTGTTTACGTGTGCATGAAGCCTGGGATGCTGCTGTCTTAGGAATATCTCTTCACTGTGTGATGAAATCTCTTACTCTATCCCGTATTCTTACTGTTTACGTGTGCATGAAGCCTTGCATGCTGCTGTCTTAGGTATATCTCTTCACTGTGTGATGAAATCTCGTCCTCTAGCCATGTTCTAACTGTTTACGTGTGCACAAAGCCTGGGATGCTGCTGCCTTATGTATGTCTCGTCACTGTGCGATGAAATCTCGTCCCCTAGCCGTGTTCTAACTGTATACATGTGCATGAAGCCTGGGATGCTGCTGCCTTAGGTTTATCTCTTCACTGTGTGATGAAATCTCGTCCTCTAGCCGTATTCTAACTGTTTGTGTGTGCATGAAGGCTAGAATGCAGCTGCCTTAGGTATATCTCTTCACTGTTTGATGAAATCTCATCCTCTAGCCATATTCTAACTGTTTACGTGTGCATGAAGCCTGGGATGCTGCTGCCTTAGGTTATGTCTTCACTGTGTGATGAAATCTCGTCCTCCAGCCATATTCTAACTGTTTACATGTGCATAAAGCCTGCAATGCTGCTGCCTTAGGTATATCTCTTCACTGTGTGATGAAATCTCATCCTCTAGCCGTTTTCTACCTGTTTACGTGTGCATGAAGCCTGGGATACTGCTGCCTTAGGTATATATCTTCATTGTGTGATGAAATCTCCTTCTATAGCCTGTATTCTAACTGTTTGTGTGGGCATGAAGCCTGGGATGCCTCTGCCTTAGGTATATTTCAGCACTGTGCGATGAAATCTTGTCCTCTAGCCCATATTCTAACTGTTTACATGTGCATGAAGCCTGGGATGCCTGCGCCTTAGGTATATCTCTTCACTGTGTGATGAAATCTCGCCCTCTAGCCTTATTCTAACTGTTTACGTGTGTATGAAGACTGGGATGCTGCTGCCTAAGATATATCTCTTCACTGTGTGATGAAATCTCGTCCTCTAGCCGTATTATAACTGTTTACTTGTGCGTGAAGCCTGGGATGCTGCTGCCTTAGGTATATATCTTCACCTTGTGATGAAATCTCGTCCTCTAGCCGTATTCTAACTGTTTACGTGTGCACGAAGCCGGTAATGCTGCTGCCTATGGTATATCTCTTCACTGTGTGGTGAAATCTCGTCCTCTAGCCGTATTCTATCTGATTACTTGTGCTTGAAGCCTTGGATGCTGCTGCCTTAGGTATATCTCTTCACTGTGCGATGAAATCTCCTCCTATAGCCTGCATTCTAACTGTTTACGTGTGCATGAAGCCTGGGATGCTTCTGCCTAAGGTATATCTCTTCACTGTGCAATGAAATCTCGTTCTCTAGCCGTATTCTAACTGTTTACGTGTGCATGAAGCCTGGGATGCTGCTGCCTTAGGTATATGTTTTCACTGTGCAATTAAATCTCGTCCTCTAGCCGTATTCTAACTGTTTACGTGTGCGTGAAGCCTGGGATGCTGCTGCCTTAGGTATATCTCTTCACCTTGTGATGAAATCTCATCCTCTAGCCGCATTCTAACTGTTTACGTGTGCACGAAGCCGGTAATGCTGCTGCCTACGGTATATCTTTTCACTGTGTGGTGAAATCTCGTCTTCTATCTGTATTCTAACTGTTTACGTGTGCATGAAGCCTGGGATGCTGCTGCCTTAGGTATATCTCGTCTCTGTGTGATGAAATCTCGTCCTCCAGCCGTATTCTAACTGTTTACGTGTGCATGAAGCCTGGCATGCTGCTGCCTAAGATATACCTCTTCACTGTGTGATGAAATCTCGTCGTCCAGCCATATTCTAACTGTTTACATGTGCATGAAGCCTGGGATGTTGCTGCGTAAGGTATTTCTCTTCACTGTGTGATGAAATCTCGTTCTCTAGCCATATTCTAACTGTTTATGTGTGCATGAAGCCTGGGATGCTGCTACCTTAGGTATATATCTTCATTGTGTGATAAAATCTCATCCTCCAGCCGTATTCTATCTGTTTACGTGTGCATGAAGCCTTGGATGCTGCTGCCTTAGGTATATCTCTTCACTGTGCGATGAAATCTCCTCCTATAGCCTGTATTCTAACTGTTTGTGTGTGCATGAAGCCTGGGATGCCTGTGCCTTAGGTTTATTTCTTCACTGTGCGATGAAATCTTGTCCTCTAGCCCGTATTCTAACTGTTTACATGTGCATGAAGCCTGCGATGCCTGTGCTTTAGGTATATCTCTTCACTGTGCACTGAAATCTCGTCCTCTAGCCTTATTCTAAGTGTTTATATGTGCATGAAGCCTGGGATGCTGCTGCCTTAGGTATATCTCGTCACTGTGTGATGAAATCTCGTCCTCTAGCCGTATTCTCACTGTTTACGTGTGTATGAAGACTGGGATGCTGCTGCCTTAGGTATATCTCTTCACTGTGTGGCGAAATCTCGTCCTCTAGCTGTATTCTAACTGTTTACGTGTGCATGAAGCCTGGGATGCTGCTGCCTTAGGTATATCTCTTCACTGTGTGATGAAATCTTGTCCTCTAGCCGTATTCTATCTGTTTACTTGTGCATGAAGCTTGGGATGCTGCTGCCTAAGGTATATCTCTTCACTGTGATATGAAATCTCGTCCTCTAGCCGTATTCTAACTGTTTACGTGTGCATGAAGCCTGGGATGCTGCTGCCTTAGGAATATCTCTTCAGTGTGCGATGAAATCTCGTCCTCTAGCCGTATTCTAACTGTTTACGTGTGCATGAAGCATGGGATGCTGCTGCCTTAGTTATATCTCTTCACTGTGTGATGAAATCTCGTATTGCTGCCTTAGGTATATCTCATCACTGTGTGTTGAAATCTCGTCCTGTCACCCCTATTCTAACTGTTTGTGTGTAACCCTGGGCGAAGTACTACGCTACGCTCGCGTAATTTGCGAAGTTTGCGCTACTTCGCACTACGCGAATTGCACGTAGCACAGTGCAAACATGTGTAGCGTAGCGGTCATTTTTTGCTTGCTCGCGGTCCTCAACGTCAAGTTGGCGACTGCGAGCGAGCAAAATGACATCCTGGCGAGACTTTTTCCTCGTTCGCGATCAGCAACATCAAGTTGCTGATCGCGAGCGTGGATAATAAACCTCCCGGCGAGATTCTCAACGCGGGGAGGTCAGGTTTCTCATTGCGAGTGGTCGCGTATGCTCGCGACCGCTCGCGATGAGAAACTACCAGTCCGCGTTGAGAAAGCTGCCGCTCGAGTAGAAATCTACTTGAGCGGCAGAAACCGACCGCTTGCACTGTGCAAGATGCGGTTTGCACTGATTGCACAGTGCGGACAAGCATCCGGCACTGTGCAATCAGTGCGAACAGCATTTTGCACAGTGCACTACGCAGTTCGCGTAGCTACGCGTAGTTCGCGTAGCGTGAAGTGCACCTGCGTAGCTACACGTAGCGCTACTACGCGAACTACGCCCAGGGTTATTTGTGTGTGTATGAAGCCTGGGATGCTGCTGCCTTAGGGATATCTCTGCGTGATTAAATCTTGTCCTCTAGCCGTATTCTAACTGTTTACATGTGCATGAAGCCTGGGATGCTGCTGCCTTAGGTATATCTCTTCACTGTGTGATAAAATCTTTTCTTCTAGCCCGTATTCTAACAGCCTACGTGTGTATGAAGCCTAGGATGCTGCTGCCTTAGGTTTATCTCTTCACTGTGTGATGAAATCTTGTCCTCTAGTCGTATTCTAACTGTTTACATGTGCATGAAGCCTGGGATGCTGCTGCCTAAGGTATATCTCTTCACTGTGTCATGAAATCTCTTACTCTAGCCGTACTCTACCTGTTTACGTGTGCATGAAGCCTGGGATGCTGCTGTTTTAGGAATATCTCTTCACTGTGTGATAATCTCTTACTCTATCCCGTATTCTTACTGTTTACGTGTGCATGAAGCCTTGCATGCTGCTGTCTTAGGTATATCTCTTCACTGTGTGATGAAATCTCGTCCTCTAGCCATGTTCTAACTGTTTACGTGTGCACAAAGCCTGGGATGCTGCTGCCTTATGTATGTCTCGTCACTGTGCGATGAAATCTCGTCCCCTAGCCGTGTTCTAACTGTATACATGTGCATGAAGCCTGGGATGCTGCTGCCTTAGGTTTATCTCTTCACTGTGTGATGAAATCTCGTCCTCTAGCCGTATTCTAACTGTTTGTGTGTGCATGAAGGCTAGAATGCAGCTGCCTTAGGTATATCTCTTCACTGTGTGATGAAATCTCATCCTCTAGCCATATTCTAACTGTTTACGTGTGCATGAAGCCTGGGATGCTGCTGCCTTAGGTATATGTCTTCACTGTGTGATGAAATCTCGTCCTCCAGCCATATTCTAACTGTTTACATGTGCATAAAGCCTGCAATGCTGCTGCCTTAGGTATATCTCTTCACTGTGTGATGAAATCTCATCCTCTAGCCGTTTTCTACCTGTTTACGTGTGCATGAAGCCTGGGATACTGCTGCCTTAGGTATATATCTTCATTGTGTGATGAAATCTCCTCCTATAGCCTGTATTCTAACTGTTTGTGTGGGCATGAAGCCTGGGATGCCTCTGCCTTAGGTATATTTCATCACTGTGCGATGAAATCTTGTCCTCTAGCCCATATTCTAACTGTTTACATGTGCATGAAGCCTGGGATGCCTGCGCCTTAGGTATATCTCTTCACTGTGCGATGAAATCTCGTCCTCTAGCCTTATTCTAACTGTTTACGTGTGTATGAAGACTGGGATGCTGCTGCCTAAGATATATCTCTTCACTGTGTGATGAAATCTCGTCCTCTAGCCGTATTATAACTGTTTACTTGTGCGTGAAGCCTGGGATGCTGCTGCCTTAGGTATATATCTTCACCTTGTGATGAAATCTCGTCCTCTAGCCGTATTCTAACTGTTTACGTGTGCACGAAGCCGGTAATGCTGCTGCCTATGGTATATCTCTTCACTGTGTGGTGAAATCTCGTCCTCTAGCCGTATTCTATCTGATTACTTGTGCTTGAAGCCTTGGATGCTGCTGCCTTAGGTATATCTCTTCACTGTGCGATGAAATCTCCTCCTATAGCCTGCATTCTAACTGTTTACGTGTGCATGAAGCCTGGGATGCTTCTGCCTAAGGTATATCTCTTCACTGTGCAATGAAATCTCGTCCTCTAGCCGTATTCTAACTGTTTACGTGTGCATGAAGCCTGGGATGCTGCTGCCTTAGGTATATGTTTTCACTGTGCAATTAAATCTCGTCCTCTAGCCGTATTCTAACTGTTTACGTGTGCGTGAAGCCTGGGATGCTGCTGCCTTAGGTATATCTCTTCACCTTGTGATGAAATCTCATCCTCTAGCCGCATTCTAACTGTTTACGTGTGCACGAAGCCGGTAATGCTGCTGCCTACGGTATATCTTTTCACTGTGTGGTGAAATCTCGTCTTCTATCTGTATTCTAACTGTTTACGTGTGCATGAAGCCTGGGATGCTGCTGCCTTAGGTATATCTCGTCTCTGTGTGATGAAATCTCGTCCTCCAGCCGTATTCTAACTGTTTACGTGTGCATGAAGCCTGGCATGCTACTGCCTAAGATATACCTCTTCACTGTGTGATGAAATCTCGTCGTCCAGCCATATTCTAACTGTTTACATGTGCATAAAGCTTGCAATGCTGCTGCCTTAGGTATATATCTTCATTGTGTGATGAAATCTCATCCTCTAGCCGTATTCTATCTGTTTACGTGTACATGAAGCCTGGGATGTTGCTGCGTAAGGTATTTCTCTTCACTGTGTGATGAAATCTCGTTCTCTAGCCATATTCTAACTGTTTACGTGTGCATGAAGCCTGGGATGCTGCTACCTTAGGTATATATCTTCATTGTGTGATAAAATCTCATCCTCCAGCCGTATTCTATCTGTTTACGTGTGCATGAAGCCTTGGATGCTGCTGCCTTAGGTATATCTCTTCACTGTGCGATGAAATCTCCTCCTATAGCCTGTATTCTAACTGTTTGTGTGTGCATGAAGCCTGGGATGCCTGTGCCTTAGGTTTATTTCTTCACTGTGCGATGAAATCTTGTCCTCTAGCCCGTATTCTAACTGTTTACATGTGCATGAAGCCTGCGATGCCTGTGCTTTAGGTATATCTCTTCACTGTGCACTGAAATCTCGTCCTCTAGCCTTATTCTAAGTGTTTATATGTGCATGAAGCCTGGGATGCTGCTGCCTTAGGTATATCTCGTCACTGTGTGATGAAATCTCGTCCTCTAGCCGTATTCTCACTGTTTACGTGTGAATGAAGAATGGGATGCTGCTGCCTTAGGTATATCTCTTCACTGTGTGGCGAAATCTCGTCCTCTAGCTGTATTCTAACTGTTTACGTGTGCATGAAGCCTGGGATGCTGCTGCCTTAGGTATATCTCTTCACTGTGTGATGAAATCTTGTCCTCTAGCCGTATTCTATCTGTTTACTTGTGCATGAAGCCTGGGATGCTGCTGCCTTAGGAATATCTCTTCAGTGTGCGATGAAATCTCGTCCTCTAGCCGTATTCTAACTGTTTACGTGTGCATGAAGCATGGGATGCTGCTGCCTTAGTTATATCTCTTCACTGTGTGATGAAATCTCGTATTGCTGCCTTAGGTATATCTCATCACTGTGTGTTGAAATCTCGTCCTGTCACCCCTATTCTAACTGTTTGTGTGTAACCCTGGGCAAAGTACTACGCTACGCTCGCGTAATTTGCGAAGTTTGCGCTACTTCGCACTACGCGAATTGCACGTAGCACAGTGCAAACATGTGTAGCGTAGCGGTCATTTTTTGCTTGCTCGCGGTCCTCAACGTCAAGTTGGCGACTGCGAGCGAGCAAAATGACATCCTGGCGAGACTTTTTCCTCGTTCGCGATCAGCAACATCAAGTTGCTGATCGCGAGCGTGGATAATAAACCTCCCGGCGAGATTCTCAACGCGGGGAGGTCAGGTTTCTCATTGCGAGTGGTCGCGTATGCTCGCGACCGCTCGCGATGAGAAACTACCAGTCCGCGTTGAGAAAGCTGCCGCTCGAGTAGAAATCTACTTGAGCGGCAGAAAACGACCGCTTGCACTGTGCAAGATGCGGTTTGCACTGATTGCACAGTGCGGACAAGCATCCGGCACTGTGCAATCAGTGCGAACAGCATTTTGCACAGTGCACTACGCAGTTCGCGTAGCTACGCGTAGTTCGCGTAGTGTGAAGTGCACTTCGCGTAGCTACACGTAGCGCTACTACGCGAACTACGCCCAGGGTTATTTGTGTGTGTATGAAGCCTGGGATGCTGCTGCCTTAGGGATATCTCTGCGTGATTAAATCTTGTCCTCTAGCCGTATTCTAACTGTTTACATGTGCATGAAGCCTGGGATGCTGCTGCCTTAGGTATATCTCTTCACTGTGTGATAAAATCTTTTCTTCTAGCCCGTATTCTAACAGCCTACGTGTGCATGAAGCCTAGGATGCTGCTGCCTTAGGTTTATCTCTTCACTGTGTGATGAAATCTTGTCCTCTAGTCGTATTCTAACTGTTTACATGTGCATGAAGCCTGGGATGCTGCTGCCTAAGGTATATCTCTTCACTGTGTCATGAAATCTCTTACTCTAGCCGTACTTTACCTGTTTACGTGTGCATGAAGCCTGGGATGCTGCTGTCTTAGGAATATCTCTTCACTGTGTGATGAAATCTCTTACTCTATCCCGTATTCTTACTGTTTACGTGTGCATGAAGCCTTGCATGCTGCTGTCTTAGGTATATCTCTTCACTGTGTGATGAAATCTCGTCCTCTAGCCGTATTCTAACTGTTTACGTGTGCACGAAGCCTGGGATGCTGCTACCTTAGGTATGTCTCGTCACTGTGCGATGAAATCTCGTCCTCTAGCCGTATTCTAACTGTTTACGTGTGCATGAAGCCTGGGATGCTGCTGCCTTAGGTATATGTCTTCACTGTGTGATCGAATCTTGTTCTCTAGCCATATTCTAACTGTTTACATGTGCATAAAGCCTGCAATGCTGCTGCCTTAGGTATATATCTTCATTGTGTAATGAAATCTCATCCTCTAGCCGTATTCTATCTGTTTACGTGTACATGAAGGCTGGGATGCTGCTGCGTAAGGTATTTCTCTTCAGTGTGTGATGAAATCTCATTCTCTAGCCATATTCTAACTGTTTACGTGTGCATGATGCCTGTAATGCTGCTGCCTTAGGAATATCTCTTCACTGTGCGATGAAATCTCGTCCTCTAGCCGTATTCTAACTCTTTACGTGTGCATGAAGCCTGGGATGCTGCTGCCTTAGGTATATATCTTCATTGTGTGATGAAATCTCATCCTCCAGCCGTATTCTATCTGTTTACGTGTGCATGAAGCCTTGGATGCTGCTGCCTTAGGTATATCTCTTCATTGTGTGATGAAATCTCATCCTCTAGCCGTTTTCTAACTGTTTACGTGTGCATGAAGCCTGGGATGCTGCTGCCTTAGGTATATATCTTCATTTTGTGATGAAATCTCATCCTCCAGCCGTATTCTATCTGTTTACGTGTGCATGAAGCCTTGGATGCTGCTGCCTTAGGTATATCTCTTCACTGTGTGATGAATTCTTGTCCTCTAGCCTGTATTCTAACTGTTTACGTGTGCATGAAGCCTGGGATGCTGCTGCCTTAGGTTTATCTCTTCATTGTGTGATGAAATCTCATCCTCTAGCCGTTTTCTACCTGTTTACGTGTGCATGAAGCCTGGGATGCTGCTGCCTTAGGTATATATCTTCATTGTGTGATGAAATCTCATCCTCCAGCCGTATTCTATCTGTTTACGTGTGCATGAAGCCTTGGATGCTGCTGCCTTAGGTGTATCTCTTCACTGTGCGATGAAATCTCCTCCTATAGCCTGTATTCTAACTGTTTGTGTGTGCATGAAGCCTGGGATGCCTGTGCCTTAGGTATATCTCTTCACTGTGCGATGAAATCTCCTCCTATAGCCTGTATTCTAACTGTGTGTGCATGAAGCCTAGGATGCCTGTGCCTTAGGTATATTTCTTCACTGTGCGATGAAATCTTGTCCTCTAGCCCGTATTCTAACTGTTTACATGTGCATGAAGCCTGGGATGCCTATGCCTTAGGTATATCTCTTCACTGTGCAATGAAATCTCGTCCTCTAGCTTTATTCTAACTGTTTACATGTGCATGAAGCCTGGGATGCTGCTGCCTTAGGTATATCTCTTCACTGTGTGATATGAAATCTCGTCCTCTAGCCGTATTCTAACTGCTTACGTGTGCACGAAGCAGTTAATGCTGCTGCCTACGGTATATCTCTTCACTGTGATATGAAATCTCGTCCTCTAGCCGTATTCTAACTGTTTACGTGTGCATGAAGCCTGGGATGCTGCTGCCTTAGGTATATCTCTTCACTGTGCAATTAAATCTCGTCCTCTAGCCGTATTCTAACTGTTTACGTGTGCATGAAGCCTGGGATGCTGATGCCTAAGGTATATCTCTTCACTGTGTGGTGAAATCTCATCCTCTAGCCGTATTCTAACTGTTTGTGTCTGCATGATGCCTGGGATGCTGCTGCCTTAGGTTTATCTCTTCATTGTGTGAAGAAATCTCATCCTCTAGCCGTATTCTATCTGTTTACGTGTGCATGAAGCCTTGAATGCTGCTGCCTTAGGTATATCTCTTCACTGTGCGATGAAATCTCCTCCTATAGCCTGTATTCTAACTGTTTGTGTGTGCATGAAGCCTGGGGTGCCTGTGCCTTAGGTATATCTCTTCACTGTGCGATGAAATCTCGTCTTCTAGCCTTATTCTAACTGTTTACATGTGCATGAAGCCTGGGATGCTGCTGCCTTAGGTATATCTTGTCACTGTGTGATAAAATCTCGTCCTCTAGCCGTATTCTAACTGTTTACGTGTGTATGAAGACTGGGATGCTGCTGCCTAAGATATATCTCTTCACTGTGTGATGAAATCTCGTCCTCTAGCCGTATTATAACTGTTTACGTGTGCGTGAAGCCTGGGATGCTGCTGCCTTAGGTATATATCTTCACCTTGTGATGAAATCTCGTCCTCTAGCCGTATTCTAACTGTTTACGTGTGCACGAAGCCGGTAATGCTGCTGCCTATGGTATATCTCTTCACTGTGTGGTGAAATCTCGTCCTCTAGCCGTATTCTATCTGATTACGTGTGCATGAAGCCTTGGATGCTGCTGCCTTAGGTATATCTCTTCACTGTGCGATGAAATCTCCTCCAATAGCCTGCATTCTAACTGTTTACGTGTGTATGAAGCCTGGGATGCTGCTGCCTAAGGTATATCTCTTCACTGTGCAATGAAATCTCGTCCTCTAGCCGTATTCTAACTGTTTATGTGTGCATGAAGCCTGGGATGCTGCTGCCTTAGGTATATGTTTTCACTGTGCAATTAAAGCTCGTCCTCTAGCCGTATTCTAACTGTTTACGTGTGCGTGAAGCCTGGGATGCTGCTGCCTTAGGTATATCTCTTCACCTTGTGATGAAATCTTATCCTCTAGCCGCATTCTAACTGTTTACGTGTGCACGAAGCTGGTAATGCTGCTGCCTACGGTATATCTTTTCACTGTGTGGTGAAATCTCGTCCTCTATCTGTATTCTAACTGTTTACGTGTGCATGAAGCCTGGGATGCTGCTGCCTTAGGTATATCTCGTGACAGTGTGATGAAATCTCATCCTCTAGCCGTATTCTTACTGTTTACGTATGCATGAAGCCTGGGATGCTGCTGCCTTAGGTACATCTCGTCACTGTGTGATGAAATCTCGTCCTCTAGCCGTATTCTACCTGTTTACGTTTGCATGAAGGCTGGGATGCTGCTGCCTTAGGTATATCTCGTCACTATGTGATGAAATCTCGTCCTCCAGCCTTATTCTAACTGTTTACGTGTGCATGAAGCCTGGCATGCTGCTGCCTAAGATATACCTCTTCACTGTGTGATGAAATCTCGTCGTCCAGCCATATTCTAACTGTTTACATGTGCATAAAGCCTGCAATGCTGCTGCCTTAGGTATATATCTTGGTTGTGTGATGAAATCTCATCCTCTAGCCGTATTCTATCTGTTTACGTGTACATGAAGCCTGGGATGCTGCTGCGTAAGGTATATCTCTTCTCTATGAAATCTCCTCCTATAGTCTGTATTCTAACTGTTTGTGTGTGCATGAAGCCTGAGATGCTGCTGCCTTAGGTATATCTCGTACCTGTGCGATGAAATCCCGTCCTCTAGCCGTATTCTATCTGTTTACGTGTGCATGAAGCCTGGGATGCTGCTGCCTTAGGTATATCTCTTCACTGTGCGATGAAATTTCGTCCTATTGCCTGTTCTAACTGTTTACATGTGCATAAAGCCTGGGATGCCTGTGCCTTAGGTATATCTCGACACTGTGGGATTAAATCTCATCCTCTTGCCGTATTCTAAGTGTTTACATGTGCATGAAGCCTGGTATGCTGTTGTCTTAGGTATATCTCTTCACTGTCTGATGAAATCTTGCCCTCTAGCCCATATTTTAACTGTTTACGTGCAGATGAAGCCTGGGATGCTGCTGCCTTAGGTATATCTCTTCACTCTGCGATTAAATCTCGTCCACTTGCCGTATTCTAACTGTTTACATGTGCATGAACCCTGGGATACTGCTGCCTTAGGTATATCTCTTTACTGGGTGACGAAATCTTGTCCTCTAGCCTGTATTCTAACTGTTTACGTGTGCATGAAGCCTGGGATGCTGCTGCCTTAGGTTTATATCTTCATTGTGTGAAGAAATATCATCCTCTAGCCGTATTCTACCTGTTTACGTGTGCATGAAGCCTAGGATGCTGCTGCCTTAGGTATATCTCGTGACTGTGTGATGAAATCTCATCCTCTAGCCGTATTCTAACTGTTTACATATGCATGAAGCCTGGGATGCTGCTGCCTTAGGTACATCTCGTCACTGTGTGATGAAATCTCGTCCCCTAGCTGTATTCTATCTGTTTACGTGTACATGAAGCCTGGGATGCTGCTGCGTTAGGTATATCTCTTCACTGTGTGATGAAATCTCATTCTCTATCTATATTCTAACTGTTTACGTGAGCATGAAGCCTGGGATGCTGCTGCCTTAGGTATATATCTTCATTGCGTGATGAAATCTCATCCTCTAGCCGTATTCTATCTGTTTACATGTGCATGAAGCCTTGGATGCTGCTGCCTTAGGTATATCTCTTCACTGTGCGATGAAATCGCCTCCTATAGCCTGTATTCTAACTGTTTGTGTGTGCATGAAGCCTGGGATGCCTGTGCCTTATGTATATTTCATCACTGTGCGATGAAATATTGTCCTCTAGCCCGTATTCTAACTTTTTACATGTGCATGAAGCCTGGGATGCCTGTGCCTTAGGTATATCTCTTCACTGTGCGTTGAAATCTCGTCCTCTAGCCTTATTCTAACTGTTTACATGTGGATGAAGCCTGGGATGCCTGTGCCTTAGGTATATCTCGACACTGTGTGATGAAATCTCGTCCTCTTGCCGTATTCTAACTGTTTACATGTGCAAGAAGCCTGGGATGCTGCTGCCTTAGGTATATCTCTTCACTGTGTGATGAAATCTTACCCTCTAGCCTGTATTTTAACTGTTTACGTGTGCGTGAAGCCTCTGATGCCTGTGCCTTAGGTATATCTCTTCACTGTTCGATGAAATCTCGTCCTCTAGCCGTATTCTAACTGTTTACGTGTGCATGAAGCCTGGGATCCTGCTGCCTTAGGTAAATCTCTACACTGTGTGATGAAATCTCGTCCACTTGCCGTATTCTAACTGTTTACCTGTGCATGAAGCCTGGGATACTGCTGCCTTAGGTATATCTCTTCACTGTGTGATGAAATCTTGTCCTCTAGCCTGTATTCTAACTGTTTACGTGTGCATGAAGCCTGGGATGCTGCTGCCTTAGGTTTATCTCTTCATTATGTGATGAAATCTCGTCCTCTAGCCGTGTTCTACCAGTTTACGTGTGCATGAAGCCTAAGATGCTGATGCCTTAGGTATATCTCAGACACCCTGGTCCGGGCATCCCCCGCGCCCGCCACATCAACAGACGCCGATACGACGCCAGCACCCTCCACGCACTCAACCCCGGAAAAGATCACGCCTGCTACCAGGCCACCCCGAAGCGCACCCAAGGGCCCTTCACCTGCCGGAACTGCAGCTTCGCCAGCACCCGCCCCGCCAAACCACCGCCCAGGAAAGAACCCAACTACCTCAGATGCATCCTCCTCAACACCCGCTCCGCCCGCAAACACGCCATCGAACTCTGGGACCTTCTCGACTCAACCTCCCCAGACGTCGCATTCCTGACGGAGACCTGGCTGAATCCCGCTTCAGCCCCCGACATCGCCATTGCCATCCCGGACGGATACAAGATCACCCGCAGGGACCACACCAACGGAGTCGGAGGAGGCATCGCCATCGTCCACAGGAACACCCTCAGAGTCTCAACCAACACCGACGACACCCTCAGCACCGCCGAACACATGCACTTCCAGATCCACACCGATCCCAACACCACCCTCAGAGGAACCCTCATCTACAGACCCCCGGACCCCGACCACAGTTCAGCGATTCCATCGCTGACTTCGTCAGCACACACGCCATCGCCTCCATGGACTACATCCTCCTCGGGGACCTGAACTTCCACCTCGAGAACAACAAGGACACCAACTCCACCACCCTGATCGACAACCTCGCCACCCTCGGACTCAGACAGCTCGTGACTACACCCACCCACGCCGCCGGCCACACGCTCGACTCCATCTTTTCCGCAAGCCCACACGTCTCCTTCAACCACACCTCCGAACCCCACTGGACTGACCACCACTGCATCCACTTCACCTACAGGAAGCCCACCACGCACCAGCGCACCGAACAAATGCCTCGCCGCTGCTGGAGCAGAGTCACGGAAGACCAGCTAACCACAACCCTCGCCCTGAGCCCACCCGCCGAACCCTCCGACCCCGACACCGCCGCCCGCAACCTCAGACAGTGGATCGACGACTGCGCCAACACCCTCGCCCCGCTCAAGAATCCGGCCAACAGCCACACCAGCAAGAAAGCCACCTGGTTCACCGAAGACCTCCAGGCCTCCAAACGAACATGCCGAAAACTGGAGAAGATCTGGCTCCACGAACGGACAGCGGACAGCTACGCCGCCCACAAGAGCGCCACCCGCAGTCACCATCACCTCATCAGATCCGCCAAAAGGGCCTCACTCAAAGACCGCCTAGACAACAACGCACACAACAGCAAAGAGCTCTTCAACATCGTGAAGGAACTCTCCAACCCCAGCTCCAACACCAACGACATCCAGCCGTCGCGAGACCTGTGCGACTCACTGGCCACCTTCTTCCACCGCAAAATCGCCGACATCCACGACAGCTTCAACACCACGACCGCCCCGGCAACCACCGAGACCACTGCCCCCACAACCACCAACCGCCTGCTCTCCTGGACCAACATCAACGACGAGGACACCAGCGAGATCATGAACACCATCCACTCCGGTTCACCGCTAGACCCGTGCCCTCACCACATCTTCAACAAAGCCAGTACAGCCATCGCGCCCCATCTCCGGAAAATAATCAACATCTCCTTCGAGACAGCAACCTTCCCGGAAAGCTGGAAGCACGCCGAGATCACCGCCTTACTCAAGAAACCCAAGGCAGACCCCAAGGACCTCAAGAACTTCCGACCCATCTCTCTGCTCCCGTTCCCCGCGAAGGTCACCGAGAAAATCGTCAACAAACAACTGACCCGCTACCTCGAGGAGAACAACATCCTGGACCCCTCCCAGTCCGGCTTCCGCAGCAACCACAGCACCGAAACCGCCCTCATCGCCGCCACCGATGACATCAGGACCCTGCTAGACAACGGAGAAACAGCAGCCCTCATCCTCCTGGACCTATCAGCCGCCTTCGACACGGTCTGCCACCACACACTACGAACACGCCTTCACGACGCCGGGATCCAAGAGAAGGCCCTGGACTGGACCACATCCTTCCTTTCCGGCAGAACACAAAGCGTCCGCCTCGCCCCTTCCGATCTAAGGCCACCAAGATCATCTGCGGCGTACCCCAAGGCTCCTCCCTCAGCCCAACGCTGTTCAACATCTACATGGCACCCTCGCCCACGTCGCCCGACAGCACAACCTCAACATCATCTCCTACGCCGACGACACCCAGCTGATCATCTCCTCACCAAAGACCCTCACACCGCCAAAGACCACCTGCACGAAGGAATGAAGGCCGTCGCCGAATGGATGAGGACCAGCCGCCTGAAGCTGAACTCGGACAAGACGGAGGTCCTCATCCTTGGTTCCAACCCTTCAGCCTGGGACGACTCCTGGTGGCCAACATCACTGGGAACAGCCCCGCCACCCACCGACCACGTACGCAACCTAGGGGTCATCCTCGACCCCACCCTCTCCATGACTAAGCAGGTCAACGCTGTTTCCTCATCCTGCTTCAACATCCTCCGAATGCTCCGCAGGATCTTCAAGTGGATCCCCACCGAAACAAGAAAAACAGTCACCCAGGCCCTCGTCACCAGCAGGCTGGACTACGGAAACGCCCTCTACGCAGGAACGACGGCTAAGCTCCTGAGACGGCTGCAACGCATCCAGAACGCCTCTGCACGTCTTATCCTCGACATCCCCCGACGCAGCCACATCACACCCCACCTGAGAGACCTGCACCTGTCAACAAGAGGATAACCTTCAAGCTCCTCACCCACGCACACAAAGCACTCCACAACTCCGGACCAGCCTACCTCAACAGCCGACTCAGCTTCTACACCCCCACCCGCCAGCTCCGCTCGACCAGCCTCGCCCTCGCCACAGTCCCCCGCATCCGGAAAACGACCGCCGGCGGCAGATCCTTCTCCTACCTCGCCGCCAAGACCTGGAACACCCTCCCCACCAACCTCCGACAGACCCAAGACCTACTGGCCTTCAGAAGACTCCTCAAGACCTGGCTCTTCGATCAGTAGCAGCACCACCCTCCTCTTCCCCAGCGCCTTGAGACCCTCGCGGGTATGTAGTGCGCTTTATAAGTGACATGATTGATTGATTGATTGATTGATTGTGATGAAATCTCGTCCTCTAGCCGTATTCTAACCGTTTACGTATGCATGAAGCCTGGATGCTGCTGCCTTAGGTACATCTCGTCACTGCGTGATGAAATCTCGTCCTCTAGCCGTATTCTATCTGTTTACGTGTACATGAAGCCTGGGACGCTGCTGCGTTAGGTATATCTCTTCACTGTGTAATGAAATCTCGTTCTCTAGCCATATTCTAACTGTTTACGTGTGCATGAAGCCTGGGATGCTGCTGCCTTAGGTATATCTCTTCACTGTGTGATGAAATCTTGTCCTCTAGCCTGTATTCTAACTGTTTACGTGTGCATGAACCCTTGGATGCTGCTACCTTAGGTTTATCTTTTCATTATGT
Organism: Calotriton arnoldi; assembly: GCA_963921515.1. Taxonomy (NCBI): domain Eukaryota; kingdom Metazoa; phylum Chordata; class Amphibia; order Caudata; family Salamandridae; genus Calotriton; species Calotriton arnoldi. The sequence continues at coordinate 57,260 of CAWUFW010000829.1, read as the reverse complement.
GATGAAATCTCGTCCTCTAGCCGTATTCTACCTGTTTACGTGTGCATGAAGCCTAGGATGCTGCTGCCTTAGGTATATCTTGTGACTGTGTGATGAAATCTCGTCCTCTAGCCGTATTCTAACCGTTTACGTATGCATGAAGCCTGGGATGCTACTGCCTTAGGTACATCTCGTCACTGTGTGATGAAGTCTCGTCCTCTAGCCGTATTCTATCTGTTTACGTGTACATGAAGCCTGGGATGCTGCTGCGTTAGGTATATCTCTTCACTGTATGATGAAATCTGGTTTTCTAGCCATATTCTAACTGTTTACGTGTGCATGAAGCATGGGAGCTGCCTTAGCTATATCACTTCACTTTGTGATGAAATCTCATGCTGCTGCCTTAGGTATATCTCATCACTGTGTGATGAAATCTCGTCCTGTCGCCCCTATTCTAACTGTTTGTGTGTGGATGGAGCCTGGGATGCTGCTGCCTTAGGGATATCTCTGTGTGATGAAATCTCGTCCTCTAGCCGTATTCTAACTGTTTACATGTGCATGAAGCCTGGGATGCTGCTGCCTTAGGTATATCTCTTCACTGTGCGATGAAATCTCCTCCTATAACCTGTATTCTAACTGTTTGTTTGTGGATGGAGCCTGGGATGCTGCTGCCTTAGGGATATCTCTGTGTGATGGAATCTCGTCCTCTAGCCCGTATTTTAACTGTTTACGTGTGCATGAAGCCTGGGATGCTGCTGCCTTAGGTATATCTCTTCACTGTGCGATGAAATCTCCTCCTCTAGCCTGTATTCTAACTGTTTGTGTGTGCATGAAGCCTGGGATGCCTGTGCCTTAGGTATATCTCTTCACTGTGCGATGAAATCTCGTCCTCTAGCCTTATTTTAACTGTTTACATGTGCATGAAGCCTGGGATGCTGCTGCCTTAGGTATATCTTGTCACTGTGTGATAAAATCTCGTCCTCTAGCCGTATTCTAACTGTTTACGTGTGTATGAAGACTGGGATGCTGCTGCCTTAGGTATATGTCTTCACTGTGTGATCGAATCTTGTTCTCTAGCCATATTCTAACTGTTTACATGTGCATAAAGCCTGCAATGCTGCTGCCTTACGTATATATCTTCATTGTGTAATGAAATCTCATCCTCTAGCCGTATTCTATCTGTTTACGTGTACATGAAGGCTGGGATGCTGCTGCGTAAGGTATTTCTCTTCAGTGTGTGATGAAATCTCGTTCTCTAGCCATATTCTAACTGAACTGTTTACGTGTGCATGAAGCCTGGGATGCTGCTGCCTTAGGTATATATCTTCATTGTGTGATGAAATCTCATCCTCCAGCCGTATTCTATCTGTTTACGTGTGCATAAAGCCTTGGATGCTGCTGCCTTAGGTATATCTCTTCACTGTGCGATGAAATCTCCTCCTATAGCCTGTATTCTAACTGTGTGTGCATGAAGCCTAGGATGCCTGTGCCTTAGGTATATTTCTTCACTGTGCGATGAAATCTTGTCCTCTAGCCCGTATTCTAACTGTTTACATGTGCATGAAGCCTGGGATGCCTATGCCTTAGGTATATCTCTTCACTGTGCAATGAAATCTCGTCCTCTAGCTTTATTCTAACTGTTTACATGTGCATGAAGCCTGGGATGCTGCTGCCTTAGGTATATCTCTTCACTGTGTGATGAAATCTCGTCCTCTAGCCGTATTCTAACTGCTTACGTGTGCACGAAGCAGTTAATGCTGCTGCCTACGGTATATCTCTTAACTGTGTGGTGAAATCTCGTCCTCTAGCTGTATTCTAACTGTTTACGTGTGCATGAAGCCTGGGATGCTGCTGCCTTAGGTATATCTCTTCACTGTGTGATGAAATCTCATCCTCTAGCCGTATTCTATCTGTTTACGTGTGCATGAAGCCTGGGATGCTGCTGCCTAAGGTATATCTCTTCACTGTGATATGAAATCTCGTCCTCTAGCCGTATTCTAACTGTTTACGTGTGCATGAAGCGTGGGATGCTGCTGCCTTAGGTATATCTCTTCACTGTGCAATTAAATCTCGTCCTCTAGCCGTATTCTAACTGTTTACGTGTGCATGAAGCCTGGGATGCTGATGCCTAAGGTATATCTCTTCACTGTGTGGTGAAATCTCATCCTCTAGCCGTATTCTAACTGTTTGTGTGTGCATGATGCCTGGGATGCTGCTGCCTTAGGTTTATCTCTTCATTGTGTGATGAAATCTCATCCTCTAGCCGTTTTCTACCTGTTTACGTGTGCATGAAGCCTGGGATGCTGCTGCCTTAGGTATATATCTTCATTGAGTGATGAAATCTCATCCTCCAGCCGTATTCTATCTGTTTACGTGTGCATGAAGCCTTGAATGCTGCTGCCTTAGGTAGATCTCTTCACTGTGCGATGAAATCTCCTCCTATAGCCTGTATTCTAACTGTTTGTGTGTGCATGAAGCCTGGGGTGCCTGTGCCTTAGGTATATCTCTTCACTGTGCGATGAAATCTCGTCCTCTAGCCTTATTCTAACTGTTTACATGTGCATGAAGCCTGGGATGCTGCTGCCTTAGGTATATCTTGTCACTGTGTGATAAAATCTCGTCCTCTAGCCGTATTCTAACTGTTTACGTGTGTATGAAGACTGGGATGCTGCTGCCTAAGATATATCTCTTCACTGTGTGATGAAATCTCGTCCTCTAGCCGTATTATAACTGTTTACGTGTGCGTGAAGCCTGGGATGCTGCTGCCTTAGGTATATATCTTCACCTTGTGATGAAATCTCGTCCTCTAGCCGTATTCTAACTGTTTACGTGTGCACGAAGCCGGTAATGCTGCTGCCTATGGTATATCTCTTCACTGTGTGGTGAAATCTCGTCCTCTAGCCGTATTCTATCTGATTACGTGTGCATGAAGCCTTGGATGCTGCTGCCTTAGGTATATCTCTTCACTGTGCGATGAAATCTCCTCCAATAGCCTGCATTCTAACTGTTTATGTGTGCATGAAGCCTGGGATGCTGCTGCCTTAGGTATATGTTTTCACTGTGCAATTAAAGCTCGTCCTCTAGCCGTATTCTAACTGTTTACGTGTGCGTGAAGCCTGGGATGCTGCTGCCTTAGGTATATCTCTTCACCTTGTGATGAAATCTCATCCTCTAGCCGCATTCTAACTGTTTACGTGTGCACGAAGCTGGTAATGCTGCTGCCTACGGTATATCTTTTCACTGTGTGGTGAAATCCCGTCCTCTATCTGTATTCTAACTGTTTACGTGTGCATGAAGCCTGGGATGCTGCTGCCTTAGGTATATCTCGTGACAGTGTGATGAAATCTCATCCTCTAGCCGTATTCTTACTGTTTACGTATGCATGAAGCCTGGGATGCTGCTGCCTTAGGTATATCTCTTCACTGTGTGATGAAATCTTGTCCTCTAGCCTGTATTCTAACTGTTTACGTGTGCATGAAGCCTTAGATGCTGCTACCTTAGGTTTATCTTTTCATTATGTGATGAAATCTCGTCCTCTAGCCGTATTCTACCTGTTTACGTGTGCATGAAGCCTAGGATGCTGCTGCCTTAGGTATATCTCGTGACTGTGTGATGAAATCTCGTCCTCTAGCCGTATTCTAACCGTTTACGTATGCATGAAGCCTGGGATGCTACTGCCTTAGGTACATCTCGTCACTGTGTGATGAAATCTCGTCCTCTAGCCGTATTCTATCTGTTTACGTGTACATGAAGCCTGGGATGCTGCTGCGTTAGGTATATCTCTTCACTGTATGATGAAATCTGGTTTTCTAGCCATATTCTAACTGTTTACGTGTGCATGAAGCATGGGAGCTGCCTTAGCTATATCTCTTCACTTTGTGATGAAATCTCATGCTGCTGCCTTAGGTATATCTCATCACTGTGTGATGAAATCTCGTCCTGTCGCCCCTATTCTAACTGTTTGTGTGTGGATGGAGCCTGTGATGCTGCTGCCTTAGGGATATCTCTGTGTGATGAAATCTCGTCCTCTAGCCGTATTCTAACTGTTTACATGTGCATGAAGCCTGGGATGCTGCTGCCTTAGGTATATCTCTTCACTGTGCGATGAAATCTCCTCCTATAACCTGTATTCTAACTGTTTGTGTGTGGATGGAGCCTGGGATGCTGCTAGCTTAGGGATATCTCTGTGTGATGGAATCTCGTCCTCTAGCCCGTATTTTAACTGTTTACGTGTGCATGAAGCCTGGGATGCTGCTGCCTTAGGTATATCTCTTCACTGTGCGATGAAATCTCCTCCTCTAGCCTGTATTCTAACTGTTTGTGTGTGCATGAAGCCTGGGATGCCTGTGCCTTAGGTATATTTCTTCACTGTGCAATGAAATCTTGTCCTCTAGCCCGTATTGTAACTGTTTACATGTGCATGAAGCCTGGGATGCCTGTGCCTTAGGTATATCTCTTCACTGTGCAATGAAATCTCGTCCTCAAGCCTTATTCTAACTGTTTACATGTGCATGAAGCCTCGGATGCTATTGCCTTAGGTATATCTCTTCACTGTGTGATGAAATCTTGTCCTCTAGCCCGTATTTTAACTGTTTACGTGTGCATGAAGCCTGGGATGCTGCCGACTTAGGTTTATCTCTTCATAGTGTGATGAAATCTCGTCCTCTAGCCGTATTCTACCTGTTTAAGTTTGCATGAAGCCTGGGATGCTGCTGCGTTAGGTATATCTCGTCACTGTGTGATGAAATCTCGTCCTCTAGCCGTACTATAACTGTTTACGTGTGCGTGAAGCCTGGGATGCTGCTGCCTTAGGTATATCTCTTCACCTTGTGATGAAATCTCGTCCTCTAGCTGTATTCTAACTGTTTATGTGTGCATGAAGCCTGTGATGCTGCTGCCTTAGGTATATCTCTTCACTGTGCAATTAAATCTCGTCCTCTAGCCGCATTCTAACTGTTTACGTGTGCATGAAGCCTGGGATGCTGCTGCCCAAGGTATATCTCTTCACTGTGTGGTGAAATCTAATCCTCTAGCCGTATTCTAACTGTTTACATGTGCATGAAGCCTGGGATGGCTGTGCTTTAGGTATATCTCTTCACTGTGCAATGAAATCTCATCCTCTAGCCTTATTCTAACTGTTTACATGTGCATGAAGCCTGGGATGCCTGTGCTTTAGGTATATCTCTTCACTGTGCGATGAAATCTCGTCCTCTAGCCGTATTCTAACTGTTTACGTGTGCATGAAGCATGGGATGCTGCTGCCTTAGTTATATCTCTTCACTGTGTGATGAAATCTAGTACTGCTGCCTTAGGTATATTTCTTCATTGTGTTATGAAATCTCATCCTCTAGCCGTATTCTATCTGTTTACTTGTGCATGAAGCCTTGAATGCTGCTGCCTTAGGTATATCTCTTCACTGTGCGATGAAATCTCCTCCTATAGCCTGTATTCTAACTGTTTGTGTGTGCATGAAGCCTGGGGTGCCTGTGCCTTAGGTTTATCTCTTCACTGTGCGATGAAATCTCATCCTCTAGCCTTATTCTAACTGTTTACATGTGCATGAAGCCTGGGATGCTGCTGCCTTAGGTATATCTTGTCACTGTGTGATAAAATCTCGTCCTCTAGCCGTATTCTAACTGTTTACGTGTTTATGAAGACTGGGATGCTGCTGCCTAAGATATATCTCTTCACTGTGTGATGAAATCTCGTCCTCTAGCCGTATTATAACTGTTTACGTGTGCGTGAAGCCTGGGATGCTGCTGCCTTAGGTATATATCTTCACCTTGTGATGAAATCTCGTCCTCTAGCCGTATTCTAACTGTTTACGTGTGCACGAAGCCGGTAATGCTGCTGCCTATGGTATATCTCTTCACTGTGTGGTGAAATCTCATCCTCTAGCCGCATTCTATCTGATTACGTGTGCATGAAGCCTTGGATGCTGCTGCCTTAGGTATATCTCTTCACTGTGCGATGAAATCTCCTCCAATAGCCTGCATTCTAACTGTTTATGTGTGCATGAAGCCTGGGATGCTGCTGCCTAAGGTATATCTCTTCACTGTGCAATGAAATCTCGTCCTCTAGCCTTATTCTAACTGTTTACATGTGGATGAAGCCTGGGATGCCTGTGCCTTAGGTATATCTCGACACTGTGTGATGAAATCTCGTCCTCTTGCCGTATTCTAACTGTTTACATGTGCAAGAAGCCTGGGATGCTGCTGCCTTAGGTATATCTCTTCACTGTGTGATGAAATCTTACCCTCTAGCCTGTATTTTAACTGTTTACGTGTGCGTGAAGCCTCTGATGCCTGTGCCTTAGGTATATCTCTTCACTGTTCGATGAAATCTCGTCCTCTAGCCGTATTCTAACTGTTTACGTGTGCATGAAGCCTGGGATCCTGCTGCCTTAGGTAAATCTCTACACTGTGTGATGAAATCTCGTCCACTTGCCGTATTCTAACTGTTTACCTGTGCATGAAGCCTGGGATACTGCTGCCTTAGGTATATCTCTTCACTGTGTGATGAAATCTTGTCCTCTAGCCTGTATTCTAACTGTTTACGTGTGCATGAAGCCTGGGATGCTGCTGCCTTAGGTTTATCTCTTCATTATGTGATGAAATCTCGTCCTCTAGCCGTGTTCTACCAGTTTACGTGTGCATGAAGCCTAAGATGCTGATGCCTTAGGTATATCTCAGACACCCTGGTCCGGGCATCCCCGCGCCCGCCACATCAACAGACGCCGATACGACGCCAGCACCCTCCACGCACTCAACCCGGAAAAGATCACGCCTGCTACCAGGCCACCCCGAAGCGCACCCAAGGGCCCTTCACCTGCCGGAACTGCAGCTTCGCCAGCACCCGCCCCGCCAAACCACCGCCCAGGAAAGAACCCAACTACCTCAGATGCATCCTCCTCAACACCCGCTCCGCCCGCAAACACGCCATCGAACTCTGGGACCTTCTCGACTCAACCTCCCCAGACGTCGCATTCCTGACGGAGACCTGGCTGAATCCCGCTTCAGCCCCCGACATCGCCATTGCCATCCCGGACGGATACAAGATCACCCGCAGGGACCACACCAACGGAGTCGGAGGAGGCATCGCCATCGTCCACAGGAACACCCTCAGAGTCTCAACCAACACCGACGACACCCTCAGCACCGCCGAACACATGCACTTCCAGATCCACACCGATCCCAACACCACCCTCAGAGGAACCCTCATCTACAGACCCCCGGACCCCGACCACAGTTCAGCGATTCCATCGCTGACTTCGTCAGCACACACGCCATCGCCTCCATGGACTACATCCTCCTCGGGGACCTGAACTTCCACCTCGAGAACAACAAGGACACCAACTCCACCACCCTGATCGACAACCTCGCCACCCTCGGACTCAGACAGCTCGTGACTACACCCACCCACGCCGCCGGCCACACGCTCGACTCCATCTTTTCCGCAAGCCCACACGTCTCCTTCAACCACACCTCCGAACCCCACTGGACTGACCACCACTGCATCCACTTCACCTACAGGAAGCCCACCACGCACCAGCGCACCGAACAAATGCCTCGCCGCTGCTGGAGCAGAGTCACGGAAGACCAGCTAACCACAACCCTCGCCCTGAGCCCACCCGCCGAACCCTCCGACCCCGACACCGCCGCCCGCAACCTCAGACAGTGGATCGACGACTGCGCCAACACCCTCGCCCCGCTCAAGAATCCGGCCAACAGCCACACCAGCAAGAAAGCCACCTGGTTCACCGAAGACCTCCAGGCCTCCAAGCGAACATGCCGAAAACTGGAGAAGATCTGGCTCCACGAACGGACAGCGGACAGCTACGCCGCCCACAAGAGCGCCACCCGCAGTCACCATCACCTCATCAGATCCGCCAAAAGGGCCTCACTCAAAGACCGCCTAGACAACAACGCACACAACAGCAAAGAGCTCTTCAACATCGTGAAGGAACTCTCCAACCCCAGCTCCAACACCAACGACATCCAGCCGTCGCGAGACCTGTGCGACTCACTGGCCACCTTCTTCCACCGCAAAATCGCCGACATCCACGACAGCTTCAACACCACGACCGCCCGGCAACCACCGAGACCACTGCCCCCACAACCACCAACCGCCTGCTCTCCTGGACCAACATCAACGACGAGGACACCAGCGAGATCATGAACACCATCCACTCCGGTTCACCGCTAGACCCGTGCCCTCACCACATCTTCAACAAAGCCAGTACAGCCATCGCGCCCCATCTCCGGAAAATAATCAACATCTCCTTCGAGACAGCAACCTTCCCGGAAAGCTGGAAGCACGCCGAGATCACCGCCTTACTCAAGAAACCCAAGGCAGACCCCAAGGACCTCAAGAACTTCCGACCCATCTCTCTGCTCCCGTTCCCCGCGAAGGTCACCGAGAAAATCGTCAACAAACAACTGACCCGCTACCTCGAGGAGAACAACATCCTGGACCCCTCCCAGTCCGGCTTCCGCAGCAACCACAGCACCGAAACCGCCCTCATCGCCGCCACCGATGACATCAGGACCCTGCTAGACAACGGAGAAACAGCAGCCCTCATCCTCCTGGACCTATCAGCCGCCTTCGACACGGTCTGCCACCACACACTACGAACACGCCTTCACGACGCCGGGATCCAAGAGAAGGCCCTGGACTGGACCACATCCTTCCTTTCCGGCAGAACACAAAGCGTCCGCCTCGCCCCCTTCCGATCTAAGGCCACCAAGATCATCTGCGGCGTACCCCAAGGCTCCTCCCTCAGCCCAACGCTGTTCAACATCTACATGGCACCCCTCGCCCACGTCGCCCGACAGCACAACCTCAACATCATCTCCTACGCCGACGACACCCAGCTGATCATCTCCCTCACCAAAGACCCTCACACCGCCAAAGACCACCTGCACGAAGGAATGAAGGCCGTCGCCGAATGGATGAGGACCAGCCGCCTGAAGCTGAACTCGGACAAGACGGAGGTCCTCATCCTTGGTTCCAACCCTTCAGCCTGGGACGACTCCTGGTGGCCAACATCACTGGGAACAGCCCCGCCACCCACCGACCACGTACGCAACCTAGGGGTCATCCTCGACCCCACCCTCTCCATGACTAAGCAGGTCAACGCTGTTTCCTCATCCTGCTTCAACATCCTCCGAATGCTCCGCAGGATCTTCAAGTGGATCCCCACCGAAACAAGAAAAACAGTCACCCAGGCCCTCGTCACCAGCAGGCTGGACTACGGAAACGCCCTCTACGCAGGAACGACGGCTAAGCTCCTGAGACGGCTGCAACGCATCCAGAACGCCTCTGCACGTCTTATCCTCGACATCCCCCGACGCAGCCACATCACACCCCACCTGAGAGACCTGCACCTGTCAACAAGAGGATAACCTTCAAGCTCCTCACCCACGCACACAAAGCACTCCACAACTCCGGACCAGCCTACCTCAACAGCCGACTCAGCTTCTACACCCCCACCCGCCAGCTCCGCTCGACCAGCCTCGCCCTCGCCACAGTCCCCCGCATCCGGAAAACGACCGCCGGCGGCAGATCCTTCTCCTACCTCGCCGCCAAGACCTGGAACACCCTCCCCACCAACCTCCGACAGACCCAAGACCTACTGGCCTTCAGAAGACTCCTCAAGACCTGGCTCTTCGATCAGTAGCAGCACCACCCTCCTCTTCCCCCAGCGCCTTGAGACCCTCGCGGGTATGTAGTGCGCTTTATAAGTGACATGATTGATTGATTGATTGATTGATTGTGATGAAATCTCGTCCTCTAGCCGTATTCTAACCGTTTACGTATGCATGAAGCCTGGATGCTGCTGCCTTAGGTACATCTCGTCACTGCGTGATGAAATCTCGTCCTCTAGCCGTATTCTATCTGTTTACGTGTACATGAAGCCTGGGACGCTGCTGCGTTAGGTATATCTCTTCACTGTGTAATGAAATCTCGTTCTCTAGCCATATTCTAACTGTTTACGTGTGCATGAAGCCTGGGATGCTGCTGCCTTAGGTATATCTCTTCACTGTGTGATGAAATCTTGTCCTCTAGCCTGTATTCTAACTGTTTACGTGTGCATGAACCCTTGGATGCTGCTACCTTAGGTTTATCTTTTCATTATGTGATGAAATCTCGTCCTCTAGCCGTATTCTACCTGTTTACGTGTGCATGAAGCCTAGGATGCTGCTGCCTTAGGTATATCTTGTGACTGTGTGATGAAATCTCGTCCTCTAGCCGTATTCTAACCGTTTACGTATGCATGAAGCCTGGGATGCTACTGCCTTAGGTACATCTCGTCACTGTGTGATGAAGTCTCGTCCTCTAGCCGTATTCTATCTGTTTACGTGTACATGAAGCCTGGGATGCTGCTGCGTTAGGTATATCTCTTCACTGTATGATGAAATCTGGTTTTCTAGCCATATTCTAACTGTTTACGTGTGCATGAAGCATGGGAGCTGCCTTAGCTATATCACTTCACTTTGTGATGAAATCTCATGCTGCTGCCTTAGGTATATCTCATCACTGTGTGATGAAATCTCGTCCTGTCGCCCCTATTCTAACTGTTTGTGTGTGGATGGAGCCTGGGATGCTGCTGCCTTAGGGATATCTCTGTGTGATGAAATCTCGTCCTCTAGCCGTATTCTAACTGTTTACATGTGCATGAAGCCTGGGATGCTGCTGCCTTAGGTATATCTCTTCACTGTGCGATGAAATCTCCTCCTATAACCTGTATTCTAACTGTTTGTTTGTGGATGGAGCCTGGGATGCTGCTGCCTTAGGGATATCTCTGTGTGATGGAATCTCGTCCTCTAGCCCGTATTTTAACTGTTTACGTGTGCATGAAGCCTGGGATGCTGCTGCCTTAGGTATATCTCTTCACTGTGCGATGAAATCTCCTCCTCTAGCCTGTATTCTAACTGTTTGTGTGTGCATGAAGCCTGGGATGCCTGTGCCTTAGGTATATCTCTTCACTGTGCGATGAAATCTCGTCCTCTAGCCTTATTTTAACTGTTTACATGTGCATGAAGCCTGGGATGCTGCTGCCTTAGGTATATCTTGTCACTGTGTGATAAAATCTCGTCCTCTAGCCGTATTCTAACTGTTTACGTGTGTATGAAGACTGGGATGCTGCTGCCTTAGGTATATGTCTTCACTGTGTGATCGAATCTTGTTCTCTAGCCATATTCTAACTGTTTACATGTGCATAAAGCCTGCAATGCTGCTGCCTTACGTATATATCTTCATTGTGTAATGAAATCTCATCCTCTAGCCGTATTCTATCTGTTTACGTGTACATGAAGGCTGGGATGCTGCTGCGTAAGGTATTTCTCTTCAGTGTGTGATGAAATCTCGTTCTCTAGCCATATTCTAACTGAACTGTTTACGTGTGCATGAAGCCTGGGATGCTGCTGCCTTAGGTATATATCTTCATTGTGTGATGAAATCTCATCCTCCAGCCGTATTCTATCTGTTTACGTGTGCATAAAGCCTTGGATGCTGCTGCCTTAGGTATATCTCTTCACTGTGCGATGAAATCTCCTCCTATAGCCTGTATTCTAACTGTGTGTGCATGAAGCCTAGGATGCCTGTGCCTTAGGTATATTTCTTCACTGTGCGATGAAATCTTGTCCTCTAGCCCGTATTCTAACTGTTTACATGTGCATGAAGCCTGGGATGCCTATGCCTTAGGTATATCTCTTCACTGTGCAATGAAATCTCGTCCTCTAGCTTTATTCTAACTGTTTACATGTGCATGAAGCCTGGGATGCTGCTGCCTTAGGTATATCTCTTCACTGTGTGATGAAATCTCGTCCTCTAGCCGTATTCTAACTGCTTACGTGTGCACGAAGCAGTTAATGCTGCTGCCTACGGTATATCTCTTAACTGTGTGGTGAAATCTCGTCCTCTAGCTGTATTCTAACTGTTTACGTGTGCATGAAGCCTGGGATGCTGCTGCCTTAGGTATATCTCTTCACTGTGTGATGAAATCTCATCCTCTAGCCGTATTCTATCTGTTTACGTGTGCATGAAGCCTGGGATGCTGCTGCCTAAGGTATATCTCTTCACTGTGATATGAAATCTCGTCCTCTAGCCGTATTCTAACTGTTTACGTGTGCATGAAGCGTGGGATGCTGCTGCCTTAGGTATATCTCTTCACTGTGCAATTAAATCTCGTCCTCTAGCCGTATTCTAACTGTTTACGTGTGCATGAAGCCTGGGATGCTGATGCCTAAGGTATATCTCTTCACTGTGTGGTGAAATCTCATCCTCTAGCCGTATTCTAACTGTTTGTGTGTGCATGATGCCTGGGATGCTGCTGCCTTAGGTTTATCTCTTCATTGTGTGATGAAATCTCATCCTCTAGCCGTTTTCTACCTGTTTACGTGTGCATGAAGCCTGGGATGCTGCTGCCTTAGGTATATATCTTCATTGAGTGATGAAATCTCATCCTCCAGCCGTATTCTATCTGTTTACGTGTGCATGAAGCCTTGAATGCTGCTGCCTTAGGTAGATCTCTTCACTGTGCGATGAAATCTCCTCCTATAGCCTGTATTCTAACTGTTTGTGTGTGCATGAAGCCTGGGGTGCCTGTGCCTTAGGTATATCTCTTCACTGTGCGATGAAATCTCGTCCTCTAGCCTTATTCTAACTGTTTACATGTGCATGAAGCCTGGGATGCTGCTGCCTTAGGTATATCTTGTCACTGTGTGATAAAATCTCGTCCTCTAGCCGTATTCTAACTGTTTACGTGTGTATGAAGACTGGGATGCTGCTGCCTAAGATATATCTCTTCACTGTGTGATGAAATCTCGTCCTCTAGCCGTATTATAACTGTTTACGTGTGCGTGAAGCCTGGGATGCTGCTGCCTTAGGTATATATCTTCACCTTGTGATGAAATCTCGTCCTCTAGCCGTATTCTAACTGTTTACGTGTGCACGAAGCCGGTAATGCTGCTGCCTATGGTATATCTCTTCACTGTGTGGTGAAATCTCGTCCTCTAGCCGTATTCTATCTGATTACGTGTGCATGAAGCCTTGGATGCTGCTGCCTTAGGTATATCTCTTCACTGTGCGATGAAATCTCCTCCAATAGCCTGCATTCTAACTGTTTATGTGTGCATGAAGCCTGGGATGCTGCTGCCTTAGGTATATGTTTTCACTGTGCAATTAAAGCTCGTCCTCTAGCCGTATTCTAACTGTTTACGTGTGCGTGAAGCCTGGGATGCTGCTGCCTTAGGTATATCTCTTCACCTTGTGATGAAATCTCATCCTCTAGCCGCATTCTAACTGTTTACGTGTGCACGAAGCTGGTAATGCTGCTGCCTACGGTATATCTTTTCACTGTGTGGTGAAATCCCGTCCTCTATCTGTATTCTAACTGTTTACGTGTGCATGAAGCCTGGGATGCTGCTGCCTTAGGTATATCTCGTGACAGTGTGATGAAATCTCATCCTCTAGCCGTATTCTTACTGTTTACGTATGCATGAAGCCTGGGATGCTGCTGCCTTAGGTATATCTCTTCACTGTGTGATGAAATCTTGTCCTCTAGCCTGTATTCTAACTGTTTACGTGTGCATGAAGCCTTAGATGCTGCTACCTTAGGTTTATCTTTTCATTATGTGATGAAATCTCGTCCTCTAGCCGTATTCTACCTGTTTACGTGTGCATGAAGCCTAGGATGCTGCTGCCTTAGGTATATCTCGTGACTGTGTGATGAAATCTCGTCCTCTAGCCGTATTCTAACCGTTTACGTATGCATGAAGCCTGGGATGCTACTGCCTTAGGTACATCTCGTCACTGTGTGATGAAATCTCGTCCTCTAGCCGTATTCTATCTGTTTACGTGTACATGAAGCCTGGGATGCTGCTGCGTTAGGTATATCTCTTCACTGTATGATGAAATCTGGTTTTCTAGCCATATTCTAACTGTTTACGTGTGCATGAAGCATGGGAGCTGCCTTAGCTATATCTCTTCACTTTGTGATGAAATCTCATGCTGCTGCCTTAGGTATATCTCATCACTGTGTGATGAAATCTCGTCCTGTCGCCCCTATTCTAACTGTTTGTGTGTGGATGGAGCCTGTGATGCTGCTGCCTTAGGGATATCTCTGTGTGATGAAATCTCGTCCTCTAGCCGTATTCTAACTGTTTACATGTGCATGAAGCCTGGGATGCTGCTGCCTTAGGTATATCTCTTCACTGTGCGATGAAATCTCCTCCTATAACCTGTATTCTAACTGTTTGTGTGTGGATGGAGCCTGGGATGCTGCTAGCTTAGGGATATCTCTGTGTGATGGAATCTCGTCCTCTAGCCCGTATTTTAACTGTTTACGTGTGCATGAAGCCTGGGATGCTGCTGCCTTAGGTATATCTCTTCACTGTGCGATGAAATCTCCTCCTCTAGCCTGTATTCTAACTGTTTGTGTGTGCATGAAGCCTGGGATGCCTGTGCCTTAGGTATATTTCTTCACTGTGCAATGAAATCTTGTCCTCTAGCCCGTATTGTAACTGTTTACATGTGCATGAAGCCTGGGATGCCTGTGCCTTAGGTATATCTCTTCACTGTGCAATGAAATCTCGTCCTCAAGCCTTATTCTAACTGTTTACATGTGCATGAAGCCTCGGATGCTATTGCCTTAGGTATATCTCTTCACTGTGTGATGAAATCTTGTCCTCTAGCCCGTATTTTAACTGTTTACGTGTGCATGAAGCCTGGGATGCTGCCGACTTAGGTTTATCTCTTCATAGTGTGATGAAATCTCGTCCTCTAGCCGTATTCTACCTGTTTAAGTTTGCATGAAGCCTGGGATGCTGCTGCGTTAGGTATATCTCGTCACTGTGTGATGAAATCTCGTCCTCTAGCCGTACTATAACTGTTTACGTGTGCGTGAAGCCTGGGATGCTGCTGCCTTAGGTATATCTCTTCACCTTGTGATGAAATCTCGTCCTCTAGCTGTATTCTAACTGTTTATGTGTGCATGAAGCCTGTGATGCTGCTGCCTTAGGTATATCTCTTCACTGTGCAATTAAATCTCGTCCTCTAGCCGCATTCTAACTGTTTACGTGTGCATGAAGCCTGGGATGCTGCTGCCCAAGGTATATCTCTTCACTGTGTGGTGAAATCTAATCCTCTAGCCGTATTCTAACTGTTTACATGTGCATGAAGCCTGGGATGGCTGTGCTTTAGGTATATCTCTTCACTGTGCAATGAAATCTCATCCTCTAGCCTTATTCTAACTGTTTACATGTGCATGAAGCCTGGGATGCCTGTGCTTTAGGTATATCTCTTCACTGTGCGATGAAATCTCGTCCTCTAGCCGTATTCTAACTGTTTACGTGTGCATGAAGCATGGGATGCTGCTGCCTTAGGTATATCTCTTCACTGTGTGATGAAATCTTGTCCTCTAGCCTGTATTCTAACTGTTTACGTGTGCATGAAGCCTTAGATGCTGCTACCTTAGGTTTATCTTTTCATTATGTGATGAAATCTCGTCCTCTAGCCGTATTCTACCTGTTTACGTGTGCATGAAGCATGGGATGCTGCTGCCTTAGGTATATCTCTTCACTGTGTGATGAAATCTAGTACTGCTGCCTTAGGTATATTTCTTCATTGTGTTATGAAATCTCATCCTCCAGCCGTATTCTATCTGTTTACGTGTGCATGAAGCCTTGAATGCTGCTGCCTTAGGTATATCTCTTCACTGTGCGATGAAATCTCCTCCTATAGCCTGTATTCTAACTGTTTGTGTGTGCATGAAGCCTGGGGTGCCTGTGCCTTAGGTTTATCTCTTCACTGTGCGATGAAATCTCATCCTCTAGCCTTATTCTAACTGTTTACATGTGCATGAAGCCTGGGATGCTGCTGCCTTAGGTATATCTTGTCACTGTGTGATAAAATCTCGTCCTCTAGCCGTATTCTAACTGTTTACGTGTTTATGAAGACTGGGATGCTGCTGCCTAAGATATATCTCTTCACTGTGTGATGAAATCTCGTCCTCTAGCCGTATTATAACTGTTTACGTGTGCGTGAAGCCTGGGATGCTGCTGCCTTAGGTATATATCTTCACCTTGTGATGAAATCTCGTCCTCTAGCCGTATTCTAACTGTTTACGTGTGCACGAAGCCGGTAATGCTGCTGCCTATGGTATATCTCTTCACTGTGTGGTGAAATCTCATCCTCTAGCCGCATTCTATCTGATTACGTGTGCATGAAGCCTTGGATGCTGCTGCCTTAGGTATATCTCTTCACTGTGCGATGAAATCTCCTCCAATAGCCTGCATTCTAACTGTTTATGTGTGCATGAAGCCTGGGATGCTGCTGCCTAAGGTATATCTCTTCACTGTGCAATGAAATCTCGTCCGCTAGCCGTATTCTAACTGTTTATGTGTGCATGAAGCCTGGGATGCTGCTGCCTTAGGTATATGTTTTCACTGTGCAATTAAAGCTCGTCCTCTAGCCGTATTCTAACTGTTTACGTGTGCGTGAAGCCTGGGATGCTGCTGCCTAAGATATACCTCTTCACTGTGTGATGAAATCTCATCCTCTAGCCGCATTCTAACTGTTTACGTGTGCACGAAGCTGGTAATGCTGCTGCCTACGGTATATCTTTTCACTGTGTGGTGAAATCTCGTCCTCTATCTGTAGTCTAACTGTTTACGTGTGCATGAAGCCTGGGATGCTGCTGCCTTAGGTATATCTCGTGACAGTGTGATGAAATCTCATCCTCTAGCCGTATTCTTACTGTTTACGTATGCATGAAGCCTGGGATGCTGCTGCCTTAGGTACATCTCATCACTGTGTGATGAAATCTCGTCCTCTAGCCGTATTCTACCTGTTTACGTTTGCATGAAGGCTGGGATGCTGCTGCCTTAGGTATATCTCGTCACTATGTGATGAAATCTCGTCCTCCAGCCTTATTCTAACTGTTTACGTGTGCATGAAGCCTGGCATGCTGCTGCCTAAGATATACCTCTTCACTGTGTGATGAAATCTCGTCGTCCAGCCATATTCTAACTGTTTACATGTGCATAAAGCCTGCAATGCTGCTGCCTTAGGTATATATCTTGATTGTGTGATGAAATCTCATCCTCTAGCCGTATTCTATCTGTTTACGTGTACATGAAGCCTGGGATGCTGCTGCGTAAGGTATATCTCTTCACTATGAAATCTCCTCCTATAGCCTGTATTCTAACTGTTTGTGTGTGCATGATGCCTGGGATGCTGCTGCCTTAGGTTTATCTCTTCATTGTGTGATGAAATCTCATCCTCTAGCCGTTTTCTACCTGTTTACGTGTGCATGAAGCCTGGGATGCTGCTGCCTTAGGTATATATCTTCATTGTGTGATGAAATCTCATCCTCCAGCCGTATTCTATCTGTTTACGTGTGCATGAAGCCTTGAATGCTGCTGCCTTAGGTATATCTCTTCACTGTGCGATGAAATCTCCTCCTCTAGCCTGTATTCTAACTGTTTGTGTGTGCATGAAGCCTGGGGTGCCTGTGCCTTAGGTATATCTCTTCACTGTGCGATGAAATCTCGTCCTCTAGCCTTATTCTAACTGTTTACATGTGCATGAAGCCTGGGATGCTGCTGCCTTAGGTATATCTTGTCACTGTGTGATAAAATCTCGTCCTCTAGCCGTATTCTAACTGTTTACGTGTGTATGAAGACTGGGATGCTGCTGCCTAAGATATATCTCTTCACTGTGTGATGAAATCTCGTCCTCTAGCCGTATTATAACTGTTTACGTGCGCGTGAAGCCTGGGATGCTGCTGCCTTAGGTATATATCTTCACCTTGTGATGAAATCTCGTCCTCTAGCCGTATTCTAACTGTTTACGTGTGCACGAAGCCGGTAATGCTGCTGCCTATGGTATATCTCTTCACTGTGTGGTGAAATCTCGTCCTCTAGCCGTATTCTATCTGATTACGTGTGCATGAAGCCTTGGATGCTGCTGCCTTAGGTATATCTCTTCACTGTGCGATGAAATCTCCTCCAATAGCCTGCATTCTAACTGTTTATGTGTGCATGAAGCCTGGGATGCTGCTGCCTTAGGTATATGTTTTCACTGTGCAATTAAAGCTCGTCCTCTAGCCGTATTCTAACTGTTTACGTGTGCGTGAAGCCTGGGATGCTGCTGCCTTAGGTATATCTCTTCACCTTGTGATGAAATCTCATCCTCTAGCCGCATTCTAACTGTTTACGTGTGCACGAAGCTGGTAATGCTGCTGCCTACGGTATATCTTTTCACTGTGTGGTGAAATCCCGTCCTCTATCTGTATTCTAACTGTTTACGTGTGCATGAAGCCTGGGATGCTGCTGCCTTAGGTATATCTCGTGACAGTGTGATGAAATCTCATCCTCTAGCCGTATTCTTACTGTTTACGTATGCATGAAGCCTGGGATGCTGCTGCCTTAGGTATATCTCTTCACTGTGTGATGAAATCTTGTCCTCTAGCCTGTATTCTAACTGTTTACGTGTGCATGAAGCCTTAGATGCTGCTACCTTAGGTTTATCTTTTCATTATGTGATGAAATCTCGTCCTCTAGCCGTATTCTACCTGTTTACGTGTGCATGAAGCCTAGGATGCTGCTGCCTTAGGTATATCTCGTGACTGTGTGATGAAATCTCGTCCTCTAGCCGTATTCTAACCGTTTACGTATGCATGAAGCCTGGGATGCTACTGCCTTAGGTACATCTCGTCACTGTGTGATGAAATCTCGTCCTCTAGCCGTATTCTATCTGTTTACGTGTACATGAAGCCTGGGATGCTGCTGCGTTAGGTATATCTCTTCACTGTATGATGAAATCTGGTTTTCTAGCCATATTCTAACTGTTTACGTGTGCATGAAGCATGGGAGCTGCCTTAGCTATATCTCTTCACTTTGTGATGAAATCTCATGCTGCTGCCTTAGGTATATCTCATCACTGTGTGATGAAATCTCGTCCTGTCGCCCCTATTCTAACTGTTTGTGTGTGGATGGAGCCTGGGATGCTGCTGCCTTAGGGATATCTCTGTGTGATGGAATCTCGTCCTCTAGCCCGTATTTTAACTGTTTACGTGTGCATGAAGCCTGGGATGCTGCTGCCTTAGGTATATCTCTTCACTGTGCGATGAAATCTCCTCCTCTAGCCTGTATTCTAACTGTTTGTGTGTGCATGAAGCCTGGGATGCCTGTGCCTTAGGTATATTTCTTCACTGTGCAATGAAATCTTGTCCTCTAGCCCGTATTGTAACTGTTTACATGTGCATGAAGCCTGGGATGCCTGTGCCTTAGGTATATCTCTTCACTGTGCAATGAAATCTCGTCCTCAAGCCTTATTCTAACTGTTTACATGTGCATGAAGCCTCGGATGCTATTGCCTTAGGTATATCTCTTCACTGTGTGATGAAATCTTGTCCTCTAGCCCGTATTTTAACTGTTTACGTGTGCATGAAGCCTGGGATGCTGCCGACTTAGGTTTATCTCTTCATAGTGTGATGAAATCTCGTCCTCTAGCCGTATTCTACCTGTTTAAGTTTGCATGAAGCCTGGGATGCTGCTGCGTTAGGTATATCTCGTCACTGTGTGATGAAATCTCGTCCTCTAGCCGTACTATAACTGTTTACGTGTGCGTGAAGCCTGGGATGCTGCTGCCTTAGGTATATCTCTTCACCTTGTGATGAAATCTCGTCCTCTAGCTGTATTCTAACTGTTTATGTGTGCATGAAGCCTGTGATGCTGCTGCCTTAGGTATATCTCTTCACTGTGTGATGAAATCTCATCCTCTAGCCGTATTATATCTGTTTACGTGTGCATGAAGCCTGGGATGCTGCTGCCTTAGGTATATCTCTTCACTGTGCAATTAAATCTCGTCCTCTAGCCGCATTCTAACTGTTTACGTGTGCATGAAGCCTGGGATGCTGCTGCCCAAGGTATATCTCTTCACTGTGTGGTGAAATCTAATCCTCTAGCCGTATTCTAACTGTTTACATGTGCATGAAGCCTGGGATGCCTGTGCTTTAGGTATATCTCTTCACTGTGCAATGAAATCTCATCCTGTAGCCTTATTCTAACTGTTTACATGTGCATGAAGCCTGGGATGCCTGGGCTTTAGGTATATCTCTTCACTGTGCAATGAAATCTCGTCCTCTAGCCATATTCTAACTGTTTACGTGTGTATGAAGACTGGGATGCTGCTGCCTTAGGTATATCTCTTCACTGTGTGGCGAAATCTCATCCTCTAGCTGTATTTTAACTGTTTACGTGTGCATGAAGCCTGGGATGCTGCTGCCTTAGGTATATCTCTTCACTGTGATATGAAATCTCGTCCTCTAGCCGTATTCTAACTGTTTACGTGTGCATGAAGCCTGGGATGCTGCTGCCTTAGGAATATCTCTTCACTGTGCGATGAAATCTCGTCCTCTAGCCGTATTCTAACTGTTTACGTGTGCATGAAGCATGGGATGCTGCTGCCTTAGTTATATCTCTTCACTGTGTGATGAAATCTAGTACTGCTGCCTTAGGTATATTTCTTCATTGTGTTATGAAATCTCATCCTCCAGCCGTATTCTATCTGTTTACGTGTGCATGAAGCCTTGAATGCTGCTGCCTTAGGTATATCTCTTCACTGTGCGATGAAATCTCCTCCTATAGCCTGTATTCTAACTGTTTGTGTGTGCATGAAGCCTGGGGTGCCTGTGCCTTAGGTATATCTCTTCACTGTGCGATGAAATCTCGTCCTCTAGCCTTATTCTAACTGTTTACATGTGCATGAAGCCTGGGATGCTGCTGCCTTAGGTATATCTTGTCACTGTGTGATAAAATCTCGTCCTCTAGCCGTATTCTAACTGTTTACGTGTTTATGAAGACTGGGATGCTGCTGCCTAAGATATATCTCTTCACTGTGTGATGAAATCTCGTCCTCTAGCCGTATTATAACTGTTTACGTGTGCGTGAAGCCTGGGATGCTGCTGCCTTAGGTATATATCTTCACCTTGTGATGAAATCTCGTCCTCTAGCCGTATTCTAACTGTTTACGTGTGCACGAAGCCGGTAATGCTGCTGCCTATGGTATATCTCTTCACTGTGTGGTGAAATCTCATCCTCTAGCCGTATTCTATCTGATTACGTGTGCATGAAGCCTTGGATGCTGCTGCCTTAGGTATATCTCTTCACTGTGCGATGAAATCTCCTCCAATAGCCTGCATTCTAACTGTTTACGTGTGCATGAAGCCTGGGATGCTGCTGCCTAAGGTATATCTCTTCACTGTGCAATGAAATCTCGTCCTCTAGCCGTATTCTAACTGTTTATGTGTGCATGAAGCCTGGGATGCTGCTGCCTTAGGTATATGTTTTCACTGTGCAATTAAAGCTCGTCCTCTAGCCGTATTCTTAACTGTTTACGTGTGCGTGAAGCCTGGGATGCTGCTGCCTTAGGTATATCTCTTCACCTTGTGATGAAATCTCATCCTCTAGCCGCATTCTAACTGTTTACGTGTGCACGAAGCTGGTAATGCTGCTGCCTACGGTATATCTTTTCACTGTGTGGTGAAATCTCGTCCTCTATCTGTATTCTAACTGTTTACGTGTGCATGAAGCCTGGGATGCTGCTGCCTTAGGTATATCTCGTGACAGTGTGATGAAATCTCATCCTCTAGCCGTATTCTTACTGTTTACGTATGCATGAAGCCTGGGATGCTGCTGCCTTAGGTACATCTCATCACTGTGTGATGAAATCTCGTCCTCTAGCCGTATTCTACCTGTTTACGTTTGCATGAAGGCTGGGATGCTGCTGCCTTAGGTATATCTCGTCACTATGTGATGAAATCTCGTCCTCCAGCCTTATTCTAACTGTTTACGTGTGCATGAAGCCTGGCATGCTGCTGCCTAAGATATACCTCTTCACTGTGTGATGAAATCTCGTCGTCCAGCCATATTCTAACTGTTTACATGTGCATAAAGCCTGCAATGCTGCTGCCTTAGGTATATATCTTGATTGTGTGATGAAATCTCATCCTCTAGCCGTATTCTATCTGTTTACGTGTGCATGAAGCCTGAGATGCTGCTGCCTTAGGTATATCTCGTACCTGTGCGATGAAATCTCGTCCTCTAGCCGTATTCTATCTGTTTACGTGTGCATGAAGCCTGGGATGCTGCTGCCTTAGGTATATCTCTTCACTGTGCGATGAAATTTCGTCCTATTGCCTATTCTAACTGTTTACATGTGCATAAAGCCTGGGATGCCTGTGCCTTAGGTATATCTCGACACTGTGTGATTAAATCTCATCCTCTTGCCCTATTCTAAGTGTTTACATGTGCATGAAGCCTGGGATGCTGTTGTCTTAGGTATATCTCTTCACTGTCTGATGAAATCTTGCCCTCTAGCCCATATTTTAACTGTTTACGTGCAGATGAAGCCTGGGATGCTGCTGCCTTAGGTATATCTCTTCACTCTGCGATTAAATCTCGTCCACTTGCCGTATTCTAACTGTTTACATGTGCATGAACCCTGGGATACTGCTGCCTTAGATATATCTCTTTACTGGGTGACGAAATCTTGTCCTCTAGCCTGTATTCTAACTGTTTACGTGTGCATGAAGCCTGGGATGCTGCTGCCTTAGATTTATCTCTTCATTGTGTGATGAAATATCATCCTCTAGCCGTATTCTACCTGTTTACGTGTGTATGAAGCCTAGGATGCTGCTGCCTTAGGTATATCTCGTGACTGTGTGATGAAATCTCATCCTCTAGCCGTATTCTAACTGTTTACATATGCATGAAGCCTGGGATGCTGCTGCCTTAGGTACATCTCGTCACTGTGTGATGAAATCTCGTCCCCTAGCCGTATTCTATCTGTTTACGTGTACATGAAGCCTGGGATGCTGCTGCGTTAGGTATATCTCTTCACTGTGTGATGAAATCTCATTCTCTAGCTATATTCTAACTGTTTACGTGAGCATGAAGCCTGGGATGCTGCTGCCTTAGGTATATATCTTCATTGCGTGATGAAATCTCATCCTCTAGCCGTATTCTATCTGTTTACGTGTGCATGAAGCCTTGGATGCTGCTGCCTTAGGTATATCTCTTCACTGTGCGATGAAATCGCCTCCTATAGCCTGTATTCTAACTGTTTGTGTGTGCATGAAGCCTGGGATGCCTGTGCCTTATGTATATTTCATCACTGTGCGATGAAATATTGTCCTCTAGCCCGTATTCTAACTGTTTACATGTGGATGAAGCCTGGGATGCCTGTGCCTTAGGTATATCTCGACACTGTGTGATGAAATCTCGTCCTCTTGCCGTATTCTAACTGTTTACATGTGCAAGAAGCCTGTGATGCTGCTGCCTTAGGTATATCTCTTCACTGTGTGATGAAATCTTACCCTCTAGCCTGTATTTTAACTGTTTACGTGTGCGTGAAGCCTCTGATGCCTGTGCCTTAGGTATATCTCTTCACTGTTCGATGAAATCTCGTCCTCTAGCCGTATTCTAACTGTTTACGTGTGCATGAAGCCTGGGATACTGCTGCCTTAGGTAAATCTCTACACTGTGTGATGAAATCTCGTCCACTTGCCGTATTCTAACTGTTTACCTGTGCATGAAGCCTGGCATACTGCTGCCTTAGGTAAATCTCTACACTGTGTGATGAAATCTCGTCCACTTGCCGTATTCTAACTGTTTACCTGTGCATGAAGCCTGGGATGCTGCTGCCTTAGGTATATCTCTTCACTGTGTGATGAAATCTTGTCCTCTAGCCTGTATTCTAACTGTTTACGTGTGCATGAAGCCTTGGATGCTGCTGCCTTAGGTATATCTCTTCACTGTGTGATGAAATCTTGTCCTCTAGCCTGTATTCTAACTGTTTACGTGTGCATGAAGCCTTGGATGCTGCTACCTTAGGTTTATCTTTTCATTATGTGATGAAATCTCGTCCTCTAGCCGTATTCTACCTGTTTACGTGTGCATGAAGCCTAGGATGCTGCTGCCTTAGGTATATCTCGTGACTGTGTGATGAAATCTCGTCCTCTAGCCGTATTCTAACCGTTTACGTATGCATGAAGCCTGGGATGCTACTGCCTTAGGTACATCTCGTCACTGTGTGATGAAATCTCGTCCTCTAGCCGTATTCTATCTGTTTACGTGTACATGAAGCCTGGGATGCTGCTGCGTTAGGTATATCTCTTCACTGTATGATGAAATCTGGTTTTCTAGCTATATTCTAACTGTTTACGTGTGCATGAAGCATGGGAGCTGCCTTAGCTATATCTCTTCACTTTGTGATGAAATCTCATGCTGCTGCCTTAGGTATATCTCATCACTGTGTGATGAAATCTCGTCCTGTCGCCCCTATTCTAACTGTTTGTGTGTGGATGGAGCCTGGGATGCTGCTGCCTTAGGGATATCTCTGTGTGATGAAATCTCGTCCTCTAGCCGTATTCTAACTGTTTACATGTGCATGAAGCCTGGGATGCTGCTGCCTTAGGTATATCTCTTCACTGTGCGATGAAATCTCCTCCTCTAGCCTGTATTCTAACTGTTTGTGTGTGCATGAAGCCTGGGATGCCTGTGCCTTAGGTATATTTCTTCACTGTGCAATGAAATCTTG
Source organism: Calotriton arnoldi (assembly GCA_963921515.1). Lineage (NCBI taxonomy): Eukaryota > Metazoa > Chordata > Amphibia > Caudata > Salamandridae > Calotriton > Calotriton arnoldi. The sequence continues at coordinate 32,675 of CAWUFW010000829.1, read as the reverse complement.
TCCTCTAGCCCGTATTCTAACTGTTTACATGTGCATGAAGCCTGGGATGCCTGTGCCTTAGGTATATCTCTTCACTGTGCAATGAAATCTCGTCCTCAAGCCTTATTCTAACTGTTTACATGTGCATGAAGCCTGGGATGCTGCTGCCTTAGGTATATCTCGTCACTGTGTGATAAAATCTCGTCCTCTAGCTGTATTCTAACTGTTTATGTGTGCATGAAGCCTGGGATGCTGCTGCCTTAGCTATATCTCTTCACTGTGCGATGAAATCTCCTCCTATAACCTTTATGGTAACTGTTTACGTGTGCATGAAGCCTCGGATGCTATTGCCTTAGGTATATCTCTTCACTGTGTGATGAAATCTTGTCCTCTAGCCCGTATTTTAACTGTTTACGTGTGCATGAAGCCTGGGATGCTGCCGACTTAGGTTTATCTCTTCATAGTGTGATGAAATCTCGTCCTCTAGCCGTATTCTACCTGTTTAAGTTTGCATGAAGCCTGCGATGCTGCTGCGTTAGGTATATCTCGTCACTGTGTGATGAAATCTCGTCCTCTAGCCGTATTATAACTGTTTACATGTGCGTGAAGCCTGGGATGCTGCTGCCTTAAGTATATCTCTTCACCTTGTGATGAAATCTCGTCCTCTAGCTGTATTCTAACTGTTTATGTGTGCATGAAGCCTGTGATGCTGCTGCCTTAGGTATATCTCTTCACTGTGTGATGAAATCTCATCCTCTAGCCGTATTCTAACTGTTTACGTGTGCATGAAGCCTAGGATGCTGCTGCCCAAGGTATATCTCTTCACTGTGTGGTGAAATCTAATCCTCTAGCCGTATTCTAACTGTTTACATGTGCATGAAGCCTGGGATGCCTGTGCTTTAGGTATATCTCTTCACTGTGCAATGAAATCTCGTCCTCTAGCCATATTCTAACTGTTTACGTGTGTATGAAGACTGGGATGCTGCTGCCTTAGGTATATCTCTTCACTGTGTGGCGAAATCTCGTCCTCTAGCTGTATTCTAACTGTTTACGTGTGCATGAAGCCTGGGATGCTGCTGCCTTAGGTATATCTCTTCACTGTGATATGAAATCTCGTCCTCTAGCCGTATTCTAACTGTTTACGTGTGCATGAAGCCTGGGATGCTGCTGCCTTAGGAATATCTCTTCACTGTGCGATGAAATCTCGTCCTCTAGCCGTATTCTAACTGTTTACGTGTGCATGAAGCATGGGATGCTGCTGCCTTAGTTATATCTCTTCACTGTGTGATGAAATCTAGTACTGCTGCCTTAGGTATATCTCATCACTGTGTGTTGAAATCTTGTCCTGTCACCCCTATTCTAACTGTTTGTGTGTGGATGAAGCCTGGGATGCTGCTGCCTTAGGGATATCTCTGCGTGATTAAATCTTGTCCTCTAGCCGTATTCTAACTGTTTACATGTGCAAGAAGCCTGGGATGCTGCTGCCTTAGGTATATCTCTTCACTGTGTGATGAAATCTTGTCCTCTAGCCGTATTCTAACTGTTTACATGTGCATGAAGCCTGGGATGCTGCTGCCTAAGGTATATCACTACACTGTGTGATGAAATCTCGTCCTCTAGTCGTATTCTAACTGTTTACGTGTTCATGAAGCCTGGGATGCTGCTGTCTTAGGAATATCTCTTCACTGTGTGATGAAATCTCGTCCTCTAGTCGTATTCTAACTGTTTACGTGTTCATGAAGCCTTGCATGCTGCTGTCTTAGGTATATCTCTTCACTGTGTGATGAAATCTCGTCCTCTAGCCGTATTCTAACTGTTTACGTGTGCACGAAGCCTGGGATGCTGCTGCCTTATGTATGTCTCGTCACTGTGTGATGAAATCTCGTCCTCTAGCCGTATTCTAACTGTTAACATGTGCATGAAGCCTGGGATGCTGCTGCCTTAGGTATATGTCTTCACTGTGCGATGAAATCTCATCCCCTAGCCGTGTTCTAACTGTATACATGTGCCTGAAGCCTGGGATGCTGCTGCCTTAGGTATATCTCTTCACTGTGTGATGAAATCTCGTCCTCTAGCCGTATTCTAACTGTTAACATGTGCATGAAGCCTGGGATGCTGCTGCCTTAGGTATATGTCTTCACTGTGTGATGAAATCTCGTCCTCCAGCCATATTCTAACTGTTTACATGTGCATAAAGCCTGCAATGCTGCTGCCTTAGGTATATATCTTCATTGTGTAATGAAATCTCATCCTCTAGCCGTATTCTATCTGTTTACGTGTACATGAAGCCTGGGATGCTGCTGCGTAAGTTATTTCTCTTCACTGTGTGATGAAATCTCGTTCTCTAGCCATATTCTAACTGTTTACGTGTGCATGAAGCCTGGGATGCTGCTGCCTTAGGTATATATCTTCATTGTGTGATGAAATCTCATCCTCCAGCCGTATTCTATCTGTTTACGTGTGCATGAAGCCTTGGATGCTACTGCCTTAGGTATATCTCTTCACTGTGCGATGAAATCTTGTCCTCTAGCCCATATTCTAACTGTTTACATGTGCATGAAGCCTGGGATGCCTGTGCTTTAGGTATATCTCTTCACTGTGCAATGAAATCTCGTCCTCTAGCCTTATTCTAACTGTTTACATGTGCATGAAGCCTGGGATGCTGCTGCCTTAGGTATATCTTGTCACTGTGTGATGAAATCTCGTCCTCTAGCCATATTCTAACTGTTTACATGTGTATGAAGACTGGGATGCTGCTGCCTTAGGTATATCTCTTCACTGTGTGGCGAAATCTCGTCCTCTAGCTGTATTCTAACTGTTTACGTGTGCATGAAGCCTGGGATGCTGCTGCCTTAGGTATATCTCTTCACTGTGTGATGAAATCTCGTCCTCTAGCCGCATTCTATCTGTTTACTTGTGCATGAAGCTTGGGATGCTGCTGCCTAAGGTATATCTCTTCACTGTGATATGAAATCTCGTCCTCTAGCCGTATTCTATCTGTTTACGTGTGCATGAAGCCTGGGATGCTGCTGCCTTAGGAATATCTCTTCACTGTGCGATGAAATCTCGTCCTCTAGCCGTATTCTAACTGTTTACGTGTGCCTGAAGCATGGGATGCTGCTGCCTTAGTTATATCTCTTCACTGTGTGATGAAATCTCGTACTGCTGCCTTAGGTATATCTCATCACTGTGTGTTGAAATCTCGTCCTGTCACCCCTATTCTAACTGTTTGTGTGTGGATGAAGCCTGGGATGCTGCTGCCTTAGGGATATCTCTGCGTGATTAAATCTTGTCCTCTAGCTGTATTCTAACTGTTTACATGTGCATGAAGCCTGGGATGCTGCTGCCTTAGGTATATCTCTTCACTGTGTGATGAAATCTTGTCCTCTAGCCCGTATTCTAACTGCTTACGTGTGCATGATGCCTGGGATGCTGCTGCCTTAGGTTTATCTCTTCACTGTGTGATGAAATTTCTCGTCCTCTAGCCATATTCTATCTGTTTACGTGTGCATGAAGCCTGGGATGCTGCTGTCTTAGGAATATCTCTTCACTGTGTGATGAAATCTCTTATGTTTACGTGTACATGAAGCCTTGCATGCTGCTGTCTTAGGTATATCTCTTCACTGTGTGATGAAATCTTGTCCTCTAGCCCGTATTCTAACTGCTTACGTGTGCATGATGCCTGGGATGCTGCTGCCTTAGGTTTATCTCTTCACTGTGTGATGAAATCTCGTCCTCTAGCCGTATTCTAACTGTTTACGTGTGCACGAAGCCTGGGATGCTGCTGCCTTAGGTATGTCTCGTCACTGTGCGATGAAATCTCGTCCCCTAGCTGTGTTCTAACTGTATACATGTGCAGGAAGCCTGGGATGCTGCTGCCTTAGGTTTATCTCTTCACTGTGTGATGAAATCTCGTCCTCTAGCCGTATTCTAACTGTTTGTGTGTGCATGAAGCCTAGGATGCAGTTGCCTTAGGTATATCTCTTCACTGTGTGATGAAATCTCGTCCTCTAGCCGTATTCTAACTGTTTACGTGTGCATGAAACCTGGGATGCTGCTGCCTTAGGTATATGTCTTCTCTGTGTGATCGAATCTTGTTCTCTAGCCATATTCTAACTGTTTACATGTGCATAAAGCCTGCAATGCTGCTGCCTTAGGTATATATCTTCATTGTGTAATGAAATCTCATCCTCTAGCCGTATTCTATCTGTTTACGTGTACATGAAGGCTGGGATGCTGCTGCGTAATGTATTTCTCTTCAGTGTGTGATGAAATCTCGTTCTCTAGCCATATTCTAACTGAACTGTTTACGTGTGCATGAAGCCTGGGATGCTGCTGCCTTAGGTATATATCTTCATTGTGTGATAAAATCTCATCCTCCAGCCGTATTCTATCTGTTTACGTGTGCATAAAGCCTTGGATGCTGCTGCCTTAGGTATATCTCTTCACTGTGCGATGAAATCTCCTCCTATAGCCTGTATTCTAACTGTTTACATGTGCATGAAGCCTGGGATGCCTATGCCTTAGGTATATCTCTTCACTGTGCAATGAAATCTCGTCCTCTAGCTTTATTCTAACTGTTTACATGTGCATGAAGCCTGGGATGCTGCTGCCTTAGGTATATCTCGTCACTGTGTGATGAAATCTCGTCCTCTAGCCATATTCTAACTGTTTACGTGTGTTTGAAGACTGGGATGGTGCTGCCTAAGATATATCTCTTCACTGTGTGATGAAATCTCGTCCTCTAACCGTATTCTAACTGTTTATGTGTGCACGAAGCAGTTAATGCTGCTGCCTACGGTATATCTCTTCACTGTGTGGTGAAATCTCGTCCTCTAGCTGTATTCTAACTGTTTACGTGTGCATGAAGCCTGGGATGCTGCTGCCTTAGGTATATCTCTTCACTGTGTGATGAAATCTCGTCCTCTAGTCGTATTCTATCTGTTTACGTGTGCATGAAGCCTGGGATGCTGCTGCCTAAGGTATATCTCTTCACTGTGATATGAAATCTCGTCCTCTAGCTGTATTCTAACTGTTTACGTGTGCATGAAGCCTGGGATGCTGCTGCCTTAGGAATATCTCTTCACTGTGCGATGAAATCTCTTACTCTATCCCATATTCTTACTGTTTATGTGTGCATGAAGCCTTGCATGCTGCTGTCTTAGGTATATCTCTTCATTGTGTGATGAAATCTCATCCTCTAGCCGTATTCTATCTGTTTACGTGTGCATGAAGCCTTGGATGCTGCTGCCTTATGTATATCTCTTCACTGTGCGATTAAATCTCGTCCTCTAGCCGTATTATAACTGTTTACGTGTGTATGAAGACAGGGATGCTGCTGCCTAAGATATATCTCTTCACCTTGTGATGAAATCTCATCCTCTAGCCGTATTCTAACTGTTTACATGTGCACAAAGCCGGTAATGCTGCTGCCTACGGTATATCTCTTCACTGTGTGGTGAAATCTCGTCCTCTATCTGTATTCTAACTGTTTACGTGTGCATGAAGCCTGGGATGCTGCTGCCTTATGTATATCTCGTCACTGTGTGATTAAATCTCGTTGTCTAGCCGTATTCTAACTGTTTACGTGTGCATGAAGCCTTGGATGCTGCTGCCTTAGGTATATCTCTTCACTGTGCGATGAAATGTCCTCCTATAGCCTGTATTCTAACTGTTTGTGTGTGCATGAAGCCTGGGATGCCTGTGCCTTAGGTATATTTCTTCACTGTGCGATGAAATCTTGTCCTCTAGCCCGTATTCTAACTGTTTACATGTGCATGAAGCTTGGGATGCCTGTGCCTTAGGTATATCTCTTCACTGTGCAATGAAATCTCGTCCTCTAGCCTTATTCTAACGGTTTACATGCGCATGAAGCCTGGGATGCTGGTGCCTTAGGTATATCTCGTCACTGTGTGATGAAATCTCGTCCTCTAGCCATATTCTAACTGTTTACGTCTGCATGAAGACTGGGATGCTGCTGTCTAAGATTTATCTCTTCACTGTGTGATGAAATCTCGTCCTCTAGCCATATTCTAACTGTTTACGCCTGCATGAAGACTGGGATGCTGCTGCCTTAGGTATATCTCATCACTGTGTGTTGAAATCTCGTCCTGTCACCCCTATTCTAACTGTTTGTGTGTGGATGAAGCCTGGGATGCTGCTGCCTTAGGTATATCTCTTCACTGTGTGATGAAATCTTGTCCTCTAGCCCGTATTCTAACTGCTTACGTGTGCATGAAGCCCGGGAGGCTGCTGTCTTAGGTTTATCTCTTCACTGTGTGATGAAATCTTGTCCTCTAGCCGTATTCTAACTGTTTACATGTGCATGAAGCCTGGGATGCTGCTGCCTAAGGTATATCTCTTCATTGTGATATGAAATCTCGTCCTCTAGCCGTATTCTAACTGTTTACGTGTGCATGAAGCCTGGGATGCTGCTGCCTAAGGTATATCTCTTCACTGTGAGGTGAAATCTCACCCTCTAGCCGTATTCTAACTGTTTGTGTGTGCATGAAGCCTGTAATGCTGCTGCCTTAGGAATATCTCTTCACTGTGCGATGAAATCTCGTCCTCTAGCCGTATTCTAACTGTTTACGTGTGCATGAAGCCTGGGATGCTGCTACCTTAGGTATATCTCTTCACTGTGTGATGAAATTTCTCGTCCTCTAGCCGTATTCTATCTGTTTACGTGTGCATGAAGCCTGGGATGCTGCTGCCTAAGGTATATCTCATCACTGTGTGTTGAAATCTCGTCCTGTCACCCCTATTCTAACTGTTTGTGTGTGGATGAAGCCTGGGATGCTGCTGCCTTAGGGATATCTCTTCACTGTGTGATGAAATCTTGTCCTCTAGCCCGTATTCTAACTGCTTACGTGTGCATGAAGCCCGGGAGGCTGCTGTCTTAGGTTTATCTCTTCACTGTGTGATGAAATCTTGTCCTCTAGCCGTATTCTAACTGTTTACATGTGCATGAAGCCTGGGATGCTGCTGCCTAAGGTATATCACTACACTGTGTGATGAAATCTCATCCTCTAGCCGTACTCTAACTGTTTACGTGTTCATGAAGCCTGGGATGCTGCTGTCTTAGGAATATCTCTTCACTGTGTGATGAAATCTCTTACTCTATCCCGTATTCTTACTGTTTACGTGTGCATGAAGCCTTGCATGCTGCTGTCTTAGGTATATCTCTTCACTGTGTGATGAAATCTCGTCCTCTAGCCGTATTCTAACTGTTTACGTGTGCACGAAGCCTGGGATGCTGCTGCCTTAGGTATGTCTCGTCACTGTGCGATGAAATCTCGTCCCCTAGCCATGTTCTAACTGTATACATGTGCACAAAGCCTGGGATGCTGCTGCCTTAGGTTTATCTCTTCACTGTGTGATGAAATCTCATCCTCTAGCCGTATTCTAACTGTTTGTGTGTGCATGGAGCCTAGGATGCAGCTGCCTTAGGTATATCTCTTCACTGTGTGATGAAATCTCGTCCTCCAGCCATATTCTAACTGTTTACATGTGCATAAAGCCTGCAATGCTGCTGCCTTAGGTATATATCTTCATTGTGTAATGAAATCTCATCCTCTAGCCGTATTCTATCTGTTTACGTGTACATGAAGCCTGGGATGCTGCTGCGTAACGTATTTCTCTTCACTGTGTGATGAAATCTCGTTCTCTAGCCATATTCTAACTGTTTACGTGTGCATGAAGCCTGGGATGCTGCTGCCTCAGGTATATATCTTCATTGTGTGATGAAATCTCATCCTCCAGCCGTATTCTATCTGTTTACGTGTGCATAAAGCCTTGGATGCTGCTGCCTTAGGTATATCTCTTCACTGTGCGATGAAATCTCCTCCTATAGCCTGTATTCTAACTGTTTGTGTGTGCATGAAGCCTGGGATGCCTGTGCCTTAGGTATATTTCTTCACTGTGCAATGAAATCTCGTCCTCTAGCTTTATTCTAACTGTTTACATGTGCATGAAGCCTGGGATGCTGCTGCCTTAGGTATATCTCGTCACTGTGTGATGAAATCTCGTCCTCTAGCCATATTCTAACTGTTTACGTGTGTTTGAAGACTGGGATGCTGCTGCCTTAGGTATATCTCTTCACTGTGTGATGAAATCTCGTCCTCTAGCCATATTATAACTGTTTACGTGTGGGTGAAGCCTGGGATGCTGCTGCCTTAGGTATATCTCTTCACCTTGTGATGAAATCTCGTCCTCTAGCCGTATTCTAACTGTTTACGTGTGCACAAAGCCGTTAATGCTGCTGCCTACGGTATATCTCTTCACTGTGTGGTGAAATCTCGTCCTCTAGCTGTATTCTAACTGTTTACGTGTGCATGAAGCCTGGGATGCTCCTACCTTAGGTATATCTCTTCACTGTGTGATGAAATTTCTCGTCCTCTAGCCGTATTCTATCTGTTTACGTGTGCATGAAGCCTGGGATGCTGCTGCCTAAGGTATATCTCTTCATTGTGATATGAAATCTCGTCCTCTAGCCGTATTCTAACTGTTTACGTGTGCATGAAGCCTGGGATGCTGCTGCCTAAGGTATATCTCTTCACTGTGCGATGAAATCTCGTCCTCTAGCCGTATTCTAACTGTTTACGTGTGCATGAAGCATGGGATGCTGCTGCCTTAGTTATATTTCTTCACTGTGGGATGAAATCTCGTGCTGCTGCCTTAGGTATATCTCCTCCCTGTGTGTTGAAATCTCGTCCTGTCACCCCTATTCTAACTGTTTGTGTGTGGATGAAGCCTGGGATGCTGCTGCCTTTGGGATATCTCTGCGTGATTAAATCTTGTTCTCTAGCCGTATTCTAACTGTTTACGTGTGCATGAAGCGTGGGATGCTGCTGCCTAAGGTATATCACTACACTGTGTGATGAAATCTCGTCCTCTAGCCGTATTCTAACTGTTTACGTGCGCATGAAGCCTGGGATCCTGCTGTCTTAGGAATATCTCTTCACTGTGTGATGAAATCTCTTACTCTATCCCGTATTCTTACTGTTTATGTGTGCATGAAGCCTGGGATGCTGCTGCCTAAGGTATATCTCTTCACTGTGATATGAAATCTCGTCCTCTAGCCGTATTCTAACTGTTTAGGTGTGCATGAAGCTTGGGATGCTGCTGCCTTAGGTATATCTCATCACTGTGTGTTGAAATCTCGTCCTGTCACCCCTATTCTAACTGTTTGTGTGTGGATGAAGCCTGGGATGCTGCTGCCTTAGGGATATCTCTGCGTGATTAAATCTTGTCCTCTAGCCGTATTCTAACTGTTTACATGTGCATGAAGCCTGGGATGCTGCTGCCTTAGGTATATCTCTTCACTGTGTGATGAAATCTTGTCCTCTAGCCCGTATTCTAACTGCTTACGTGTGCATGAAGCCCGGGAGGCTGCTGCCTTAGGTTTATCTCTTCACTGTGTGATGAAATCTGGTCCTCTAGCCGTATTCTAACTGTTTACATGTGCATCAAGCCTGGGATGCTGCTGCCTAAGGTATATCACTACACTGTGTGATGAAATCTCATCCTCTAGCCATACTCTAACTGTTTACGTGTTCATGAAGCCTGGGATGCTGCTGTCTAAGGTATATCACTACACTGTGTGATGAAATCTCATCTCTAGCCGTACTCTAACTGTTTACGTGTGCATGAAGCCTTGCATGCTGCTGTCTTAGGTATATCTCGTCACTGTGTGATGAAATCTCGTCCCCTAGCCGTATTCTATCTGTTTACGTGTACATGAAGCCTGGGATGCTGCTGCGTTAGGTATATCTCTTCACTGTGTGATGAAATCTCGTTCTCTAGCTATATTCTAACTGTTTACGTGAGCATGAAGCCTGGGATGCTGCTGCCTTAGGTATATATCTTCATTGCGTGATGAAATCTCATCCTCTAGCCGTATTCTATCTGTTTACATGTGCATAAAGCCTTGGATGCTGCTGCCTTAGGTATATATCTTCATTGTGTAATGAAATCTCATCCTCCAGCCGTATTCTATCTGTTTACGTGTGCATAAAGCCTTGGATGCTGCTGCCTTAGGTATATCTCTTCACTGTGCGATAAAATCGCCTCCTATAGCCTGTATTCTAACTGTTTGTGTGTTCATGAAGCCTGGGATGCCTGTGCCTTATGTATATTTCATCACTGTGCGATGAAATCTTGTCCTCTAGCCCGTATTCTAACTGTTTACATGTGCATGAAGCCTGGGATGCCTCTGCCTTAGGTATATCTCTTCACTGTGCGTTGAAATCTCGTCCTCTAGCCTTATTCTAACTGTTTACATGTGGATGAAGCCTGGGATGCCTGTGCCTTAGGTATATCTCGACGCTGTGTGACGGAATCTCTTCCTCTTGCCGTATTCTAACTGTTTACATGTGCAAGAAGCCTGGTATGCTGCTGCCTTAGGTATATCTCTTCACTGTGTGATGAAATCTTACCCTCTAGCCCGTATTTTAACTGTTTACGTGTGCGTGAAGCCTGGGATGCCTGTGCCTTAGGTATATCTCTTCACTGTGCGATGAAATCTCGTCCTCTAGCCGTATTCTAACTGTTTACGTGTGCATGAAGCCTGGGATACTGCTGCCTTAGGTAAATCTCTACACTGTGTGATGAAATCTCGTCCACTTGCCGTATTCTAACTGTTTACCTGTGCATGAAGCCTGGGATACTGCTGCCTTAGGTATATCTCTTCACTGTGTGATGAAATCTTGTCCTCTAGCCTGTATTCTAACTGTTTACGTGTGCATGAAGCCTGGGATGCTGCTGCCTTAGGTATATCTCATGACTGTGTGATGAAATCTCGTCCACTTGCCGTATTCTAACTGTTTACCTGTGCATGAAGCCTGGGATACTGCTGCCTTAGGTATATCTCTTCACTGTGTGATGAAATCTTGTCCTCTAGCCTGTATTCTAACTGTTTACGTGTGCATGAAGCCTGGGATACTGCTGCCTTAGGTATATCTCTTCACTGTGTGATGAAATCTTGTCCTCTAGCATTGTTCTACCAGTTTACGTGTGCATGAAGCCTAAGATGCTGATGCCTTAGGTATATCTCATGACTGTGTGATGAAATCTCATCCTCTAGCCGTATTCTAACCGTTTACGTATGCATGAAGCCTGGACGCTGCTGCCTTAGGTACATCTCGTCACTGTGTGATGAAATCTCGTCCTCTAGCCGTATTCTATCTGTTTACGTGTACATGAAGCCTGGGACGCTGCTGCGTTAGGTATATCTCTTCACTGTGTAATGAAATCTCGTTCTCTAGCCATATTCTAACTGTTTACGTGTGCATGAAGCCTGGGATGCTGCTGCCTTAGGTATATCTCTTCACTGTGTGATGAAATCTTGTCCTCTAGCCTGTATTCTAACTGTTTACGTGTGCATGAAGCCTTGGATGCTGCTACCATAGGTTTATCTTTTCATTATGTGATGAAATCTCGTCCTCTAGCCGTATTCTACCTGTTTACGTGTGCATGAAGCCTAGGATGCTGCTGCCTTAGGTATATCTCGTGACTGTGTGATGAAATCTCGTCCTCTAGCCGTATTCTAACCGTTTACGTATGCATGAAGCCTGGGATGCTACTGCCTTAGGTACATCTCGTCACTGTGTGATGAAATCTCGTCCTCTAGCCGTATTCTATCTGTTTACGTGTACATGAAGCCTGGGATGCTGCTGCGTTAGGTATATCTCTTCACTGTATGATGAAATCTGGTTTTCTAGCCATATTCTAACTGTTTACGTGTGCATGAAGCATGGGATGCTGCTGCCTTAGCTATATCTCTTCACTGTGTGATGGAATCTCATGCTGCTGCCTTAGGTATATCTCATCACTGTGTGATGAAATCTCGTTCTGTCGCCCCTATTCTAACTGTTTGTGTGTGGATGGAGCCTGGGATGCTGCTGCCTTAGGGATATCTCTGTGTGATGAAATCTCGTCCTCTAGCCGTATTCTAACTGTTTACATGTGCATGAAGCCTGGGATGCTGCTGCCTTAGGTATATCTCTTCACTGTGCGATGAAATCTCCTCCTATAACCTGTATTCTAACTGTTTGTGTGTGGATGGAGTCTGGGATGCTGCTGCCTTAGGGATATCTCTGTGTGATGGAATCTCGTCCTCTAGCCCGTATTTTAACTGTTTACGTGTGCATGAAGCCTGGGATGCTGTTGCCTTAGGTTTATCTCTTCATAGTGTGATGAAATCTCGTCCTCTAGCCGTATTCTACCTGTTTACGTTTGCATGAAGCCTGGGATGCTGCTGCCTTAGGTATATCTTGTCACTGTGTGATGAAATCTCGTCCTCCAGCCGTATTCTAACTGTTTACGTGTGCATGAAGCCTGGGATGCTGCTGCCTTAGGTATATATCTTCATTGTGTGATGAAATCTCATCCTCCAGCCGTATTCTATCTGTTTACGTGTGCATGAAGCCTTGGATGCTGCTGCCTTAGGTATATCTCTTCACTGTGCGATGAAATCTCCTCCTATAGCCTGTATTCTAACTGTTTGTGTGTGCATGAAGCCTGGGATGCCTGTGCCTTAGGTATATTTCTTCACTGTGCGATGAAATCTTGTCCTCTAGCCCGTATTCTAACTGTTTACATGTGCATGAAGCCTGGGATGCCTGTGCCTTAGGTATATCTCTTTACTGTGCAATGAAATCTCGTCCTCAAGCCTTATTCTAACTGTCTACATGTGCATGAAGCCTGGGATGCTGCTGCCTTAGGTATATCTCGTCACTGTGTGATAAAATCTCGTCCTCTAGCCATATTCTAACTGTTTACGTGTGTATGAAGACTGGGATGCTGCTGCCTAAGATATATCTCTTCACTGTGTGATGAAATCTCGTCCTCTAGCAGTATTATAACTGTTTACGTGTGCGTGAAGCCTGGGATGCTGCTGCCTTGGGTATATCTCTTCACCTTGTGATGAAATCTCGTCCTCTAGCTGTATTCTAACTGTTTATGTGTGCATGAAGCCTGGGATGCTGCTGCCTTAGGTATATCTCTTCACTGTGCGATGAAATCTCCTCCTATAACCTGTATGCTAACTGTTTACGTGTGCATGAAGCCTCGGATGCTGTTGCCTTAGGTATATCTCTTCACTGTGTGATGAAATCTTGTCCTCTAGCCCGTATTTTAACTGTTTACGTGTGCATGAAGCCTGGGATGCTGCTGCCTTAGGTATATCTCTTCACTGTGCAATTAAATCTCATCCTCTAGCCGCATTCTAACTGTTTACGTGTGCATGAAGCCTGGGATGCTGCTGCCCAAGGTATATCTCTTCACTGTGTGGTGAAATCTCATCCTCTAGCCGTATTCTAACTGTTTACATGTGCATGAAGCCTGGGATGCCTGTGCTTTAGGTATATCTCTTCACTGTGCAATGAAATCTCGTCCTCTAGCCATATTCTAACTGTTTATGTGTGTATGAAGACTGGGATGCTGCTGCCTTAGGTATATCTCTTCACTGTGTGATGAAATCTCGTCCTCTTGCTGAATTCTAACTGTTTACATGTGCATGAAGCCTGGGCTGCAGCTGCCTTAGGTATATCTCTTCACCTTGTGATGAAATCTCGTCCTCTAGTCGTGTTCTAACTGTATACATGTGCACGAAGCCGGTAATGCTGCTGCCTAAGGTATATCTCTTCACTGTGTGATTAAATCTCGTCCTCTAGCCGTATTCTAACTTTTAACGTGTGCATGGAGCCTGGGATGCTGCTGCCTTAGGTATATCTCTTCACTGTGTGGTGAAATCTCGTCCTCTAGCTCTATTCTATCTATTTACGTGTGCATGAACCCTGGGAAACTGTCTTGACTGGGCTGAAAGGCTTCAGGGAAATGGACTGCAGATTTGAGTGCATAAGGACAAACCGAGTGATGTTAAAGAAGTGGGAGGACAACAGACAAAGACGGAAGGGAATGAATGCAAGGGGGAGAGGAAAAGAAAAGAAAGGAAAATGAAGACGCCAACACTTGATAGAATATTTCATTGCACTACCACCCTATTTGTCTCCTTCCGTTTTCAGTATAAGCTTTCGAATGGGCAACTTGTTCTCAAATTAATATTGTGTAGCACAGCATGGCCTCCTCCATCATGTGCAAGCAGACTTTCTTCCACGCCATAACGTAGGACTGAAAGTGCTGTCGAACTTGTGTGACCTGAGAAGAGAGGTTTATTCTGGCCCTGTCAGTGTCCAGAGTCTTGCAGTTCTGTTGGCATTATTGACAGTTGTTGTCTTTGATAAACATTTTTACAGAGGAGGCATCCATAGCGCTGTCTTCACCTACATTGCTAAGACAGTGCCTTTAATATGCATCTATAATTTAACTTTACAACATCCCTGCAGCTGTGGTTTGTCAGCTTTACTACCTGTAAGAAATTGAAGAATTACTTGAGGGAGTGAGAACCACCTCAAATAATAATCACAATCCTTGTCAGGGTGAACCACTAGAGTCACAAATGTAAAACATAGAGTACATTTTAATAAATAAAATGACACCAAAACACCAAAAAAAACAAGTAGAATCAGAGATATGAATTTAAAAAAAATTTAATTTAAAAAAGCACCAAAAAGCTCAAAATGCCAACTGCAGTTATCTTGTCATGCTCGAACAGGTCAAAGTACCTCGAAGGACTGCGGGTTGTGGTCGGAGCGATATTGTGTTGAATAAGGGGCTTGGAGCCCGCCCATTGCTTACCATTTGTGGGCTTCATTGACACCCTCATATGCTGCCTTCTAATTGGGAGTGCAAGCTGTTTTCAGTTCCTCTTCTTTCAGCAGGAGCACGGACCAAGTACTGATAGCTTCATATTGATTAAGGTCCTTCCGCTGCTGGCGCTGTGATTGAGGAACTTTTTTTAAATGTATTTTCTTGCTTCTTTTTCTCTGAACCCCTCCGTGTTGCATCATCCCCTCCCACCCCATCCGTGCCGGTTCTTCCCTTACCACACCTCGTCAAAGTTACTTCTTCCTAAAAAGTGCTATGATGCAGCCAGTGCTGGCCGCTTCATAGTGCTTTTTTACTGCTCCATTCTCCTCCTCTACACACCCTCACGGTGTCCCATAGAGCACTTGATAGTCTGCCAAGAAGTTTACACTCCACAGGGCCACTCTTCTTACCTCATCAATCATGAATCACTACTCTTATTTGTCAATGTTCACTGACTCATGGAATTCACTTACCTATTGACCTGCACTGAGGGCATGCCAGACAAGCCCTTACCTTTGGGCATGAAATAAAGGTGACCCACTAATCTGTTAATGTGCATTTGAGGACATATTCACTGAATTAATGTTTTTACTCACATTGCTCGACCTGTCAGTGAGGATCAATCTTATCTTTAAGTGTGTAGTGGAAGGGCGCTTTGATGGCAGCCTATACTCACAAGAATCTTGCTTGCCTGTCAGCCACGGAGGGTGTGGCAAATGGTGGGTAAATCAGTGGCAGATGGTCTCTGTATCTCATTCTCTGTCGTCCGCCTGGGGCGGGGCATCTTCTGAGGTTCCAAAGCTCGGGCCTGAAGCCTGGGTGTGGCTCAGCACGAGGTTCTGTGACTTTCTGCCTGCCGCCTTCCCTCTACCCAGGATGTGGTGTTATGGGCAGAGCCGCAGACTTTGAAGCTCTGGAACCAGGTTCAAATTTCAGCATCTGCTCAACATCATGTTTTTATGAGCAAATCACGTAATCTCCCTGTGCCTATAAAAAATGACTAGTACAGTATACCTTCTAATAACTCTTTTACTCTGTACCATCTAATGTAGTGCACTGAGTACTGCAGTATACCTTATAGTAGTTCTGTTACTCTGTACCATCTAATACAGTGTACTGACTAGCACAGTATACTTTCTATTCGCTCTGGTGCTCCGCTACATCTAAATCAGTGTACTGACCAGCACAGTATACCTGTTAAAGCGCTGTCATTCTGTACCATCTAATACAATGTACTGACTAGTACAGTATGGTGGGCAGTCAAAATATCGAAAAATAATATCGATATACAATTATATCGAAGTTTAAATATCGAAGGGACAGAATATCGAAGGGACAGAATATCGATGGACAGAATATCGACCCTAAGGTAAGTAATATCGAATTTTTTAATATCGATGTAAGTAATATCGAAGTTAGTAATATCGAAATCAAATATATCGATGTTACTAATATCGATGTTACTAATATCGATATTTGTATTATTGTTATGTATTTTGTTATGTTTTTAATATGTATGTGTTATATGTGTTTTTGTTAAGTGTTTACTTGTTTAAAAATATATGTATACAATTTTTATATGTTAATAAATTTATTTTTGTAAGTTATTTTTTATTTTTTTGTACTGTAGCGGGTTGTGAGTTTATAGGGGAATAGGGTGGGAAGTAATTTAATTATATTAAATTAATTATTAATTTTTAGGAATTATAAAATAATTTTAATTATTTTTTGCGTTTAAGTTCTGTAGCTGGTTGTGGGTTTATAGGGGAATAGTGTGGGAAGTAATTTAATTGTAATTAAGTTATAATTTATTTTAATCAATTGGTATTGATAATTATATTATTGTTAATTAATTAATAATTGGTAATTAATTTTTATTAATTGGTTATTAATTGATTAATTGATTATCATGTAATTTAAATCTAATAAAGTTATAATTAATTTTAATTAATTGTTATTGATATTTATATAATTGTTAATTAATTAATAATTGGTAATTAATTTTAATTAATTGGTGATGAATTTTTATTAATTGATTAATTGATCATCATGTAATTTAAATGTAATTAATTTATAATTTATTTTAATTAATTGGTATTGATAATTATGTTATTGTTAATTAATTGATAATTGGTAATCAATTATTAATTTGTAATTAATTATTATTAATTAGTTATTACTTTTTATTAATTGATTAATTGATCATTATTTTAAGTGTATTATTTTATCATTGGAGTGTGTTGTGTGTTTATAGTGGAATACTTTTGGAAGTAATTGAAATCTAATTAAGTAATTATTAAATTTATTTTTGGGTATTGATAATTAATTTATTGGATATTTATTATTAATAGGTAATTTTTTTAAATTACAAACTTTTGGTTCTAAAAATTAATTTATTGTTGTTTTATCATTAATTGGTAATTAAATATTATTAAATATTATTTATTGATAAATGTAATTAATATATTAAGAATTATTTATTAATTGACAATTAATGTTTAAAATTATTATTATTATTGGTATAAAAAAGCATTTAGTTGTTCTATATTAGTTAATTGGTAATTAAGTTTTAATAATTTATATGCTTTTTGTTATTAAAAATATTTTATTGTTCAATATTTATTATTTAGTAATTAATATTTATTAATTATTATTTATTGGCATTTATTATTAATTTATTTTTAATAAATTTTATATTGGTAATTATGGCGTCCATTACGATACTGGGCGGTAAAAAATCCGCCACCCATCATAGCGGTAAAAATCCGCCCGCCTACACAGTCAGAACACCGACAGAGCAATTACGATGCCGCGACCCAAAAACCGCCGTCGGCGGTAAAAACACAAAAAATACCACCCGCCCATGTCCGATACGAAGTCCGTCCGCCCGCCACGGACGAAAATACGCACGACAACCCAAAACCGCCCGCACTGACGACCCAGACCCCGCCAGTTAAATTAGGATCGCACCGACATGACCGCGGAAAATGCACTAATACACCGCCCGCCAGCGAAAATAACACTGATGAAAATGGACACGGCGGAAGCCCTGGCGGCCACGTCCCTGCACAGAAATCATCCGCGGACACAAACAAACGCACACTACATGGCCAGCAAGTACACACAGCATCCCACGCACAAATACACAGACACACGACACATCCCGAAAACACCCCCCCCCCTTCGGACAAACAAATAAACTACAAATCCCACAACACCAGCCACAACACACCTGAAAACAACAGACCATCATGACACACCCACATAGGTAAGTACAAAACCAGCCCCTTCACAGACCACAACCCCTTGCAACATCACAAAGCAAACAAGAGAGGAGAGGACACAGAGACACAGCAAGGACAGCAGCACACCACAGATACGCACCCATCACACCCATCACACCCACCACCACCACCACCAGCACCACCACCAAACACCGGCACCACAAACCACCTGCACATCACACACCACACACCGCACCAGCACCACAAGCACCAAAACACACACCATGGCATCACACAGAATGCCCAAGTTCACTTCCACTGAGCTGACGGTCATGGTCGACGAGATCGTCAACGTGCACCCACAAATCTATGGCAACATGGTCCAACAGATACCACTAGCCACCAGAAACCGCTTGTGGACCAGGATCGTAGACCAGGTCAATGCAGTCGGGAACGTTCCACGCAACAGGGGCGAAATAAACAAAAGGTGGAACGACCTCAAAAGCATGGTCAAGAAGAAGGAGACCAAAAATCGAGAGCTGGCTGGCAGGACTGGCGGAGGGAATCCTGCGCTTTTCAAGACCTTCAAGGCGTGGGAGGAGAAGGTGCGAGTCATCATACATCCGGAGATCCTCACCGGATTACCAGGGGGAGTGGAGGCTGGTAAGTACAAACAAACGTATACCAGCACACCGCTATGTACTCACATGCACTACCACCATGCCATAGCTCCGAGGGACAAACACCCCCATGTACAGTACACAATACACAACACATCACTCACACATGCAACAGACACTACCACACACAGCCCAAACCTAACAACTAACAAAACCATGGGGGCATGTGTACAGTCAGCCAGCACCGCAGCTACCACCAGGTCCCCTTGTACTCCAGAAGCGCCAGAACGAGCACCCCCCACACCCATGTGTCCGCCATAGCTGCACTAACCGACAAGTAACAGGTAAGTAGCCGCAACACAAAGTCAGTGGGTCGGAGGGGGGACAGCTGAAGTACAACACACACCAGGCCCCTAGGCCTACAGCGCAGCAACGTGGAGCACACCCCACACCCATGTGTCAGCCATAGCTGCACCAACCGACAAGTAACAGGTAAGTAGCCGCAACACAAAGTCATTGGGTCGGAGGGGGGACAGCTGAAGTACAACACACACCAGGCCCCTAGGCCTACAGCGCAGCAACGTGGAGCACACCCCACACCCATGTGTCAGCCATAGCTGCACCAACCGACAAGTAACAGGTAAGTAGCCGCAACACAAAGTCAGTGGGTCGGAGGGGGGACAGCTGAAGTACAACACACACCAGGCCCATAGTCCCACAGCGCAGCAAGGTGGAGCACCCCTCCCGCCCATCACCATGTGGCATACATTGCATTGCGCACTCTAAAACAACCTGTAGGTGGAAAACTATACAGGGCGGGGTGTCTGTAGGCATGAGGACTGTATTACGATTAACACATGGGACATGTCACGTAGCAGAGGAACACGCAGCACTGCTCCCTGTCACAAGCATGTGACCAATCTGCACACGGACATGTATTACACAGTCATACCCCACATGGCCCATCACAGATACAGCAACACCGAAGGAGCCACGTCTGCATGCAGAAGTCCCACTGGAGCACAGACACACACGGCAGGCACTGTGCCACCCATCACACACATCAGCAACACCATGCAAGTCTCGTCCATGTAGTCCTTACTGCCTGTCACACACACATCATACAACTACGCCCATGTAAGACAAACCTTACTAGAAGTAACAACGTGGAACCACAATATTGCACACAAACACCACTGGACCCATGAAACACACAGGCACACAATGCATATTCAACATATCATCCATCCCATCTGTCAGCCCCAGTGTCATGTAAGGTATGTCATCCGAACAGCTGGCCCTCAAACAGTATGCATGCAAAGATACCTGCCCATGACAAATCATGTGCCTGCAGTAACTGAAGCGCATGTCACACTGTCAGTAACAACACACATAACATAGTCAACACCCCTAGAGCACTGCATTGATGCACATGGCCGAGGGCAGCACGCACACCAAGGAGTTGGCCCATCTGCAATACGTCGTGTAGCACACAACAAGCACGCACTCACAACAGTGCTACCAATGTAAGGACCAGAAATGATAACAGACATCAGATATGCCGGGTATGTCAGACAGACACACACCTTTGTCAATGCACTGTCATGTTGCCACAACACATGTCACGTTATGCACCCATGACCCACAGTATGTACCCCAAAACCATATTTCACTCCAAAAGCGTTGTGGGGGCTGTACCCCCTTTTGCCATCTGCGTTTCTAAGCGTTCCATTTGAACCCCAAAAGCATATTTCACTCCAAAAGCGTTGTGGGGGCTGTACCCCCTTTTGCCATCTGCGTTTCTAAGCGTTCCATTTGAACCCCAAAAGCATATTTCACTCCAAAAGCGTTGTGGGGTTCTGTACCCCCTTTTGCAATCTGCGTTTCTAAGCGTTCCATTTGAACCCCAAAAGCATATTTCACTCCAAAAGCGTTGTGGGGTTCTGTACCCCCTTTTGCCATCTGCGTTTCTAAGCGTTCCATTTGAACCCCAAAAGCATATTTCACTCCAAAAGCGTTGTGGGGGCTGTACCCCCTTTTGCAATCTGCGTTTCTAAGCGTTCCATTTGAACCCCAAAAGCATATTTCACTCCAAAAGCGTTGTGGGGGCTGTACCCCCTTTTGCAATCTGCGTTTCTAAGCGTTCCATTTGAACCCCAAAAGCATATTTCACTCCAAAAGCGTTGTGGGGGCTGTACCCCCTTTTGCCATCTGCGTTTCTAAGCGTTCCATTTGAACCCCAAAAGCATATTTCACTCCCACATCATCGATGGGTCCGGAGACCGCATACACCCGAGCCACAGAATGGAGGAGTATAGCAACACACCCCCATCGGCATTGCTAATCCGTCCCAGGCCACATGTCCACATCACACAGTTCCATTGCCTAGCCCACGCATACACACATCGTACATCCACACACACGCCTCTGGGAAACCTGTGCACGACAATGCACGAACTGTGAATGTCAGACAACCAATACATACCTTGCTAGGTGCAACACAATAACCTATCTCATTCTACCCACAGGTGCTGAACTGCAGGAGGCTGCAGATGGAGACAGCAGCCAGCACAGCCAGCCTGCAAGCCCCCAATGTGGACTCACGGATGTAGAGGTTCTGGACACCTCTCCGGACACGGACCACCCAGCAGGCCCATCTGGAGTGGCAGGGCACAACCGCTCCCCAGGGCCCCTCCTACCCACCAACCCATCATCCAGGGCTGATGACTAGTCACAGCCCCCTGCTGCCACGCTCGTTGCGGCCAGCACCACTGCCCCAACCACCACCACCTCCGCAGCCCCCACCACCGCCGCAACCACCATCACCACCACGACATCACTGGTCACAGCCCCAGCGCAAGTGGTGGTCCGGCCGTCGGGGTCCACCCTGGGTGCGAGGGCGAGGACCGTGGTGAGCAATGTGGCTAGTGGGCAGGTCGGTGGCAGCAGTACTGGTGGGAGGAGCAGAGTCAGGCCAACGCCACCCGTGCCTGGGAGCCAAGCCCTGCCACAGATCGCCAGAGTCCTTGGGGCATATGAAGATGCCCAAGGACAATGGGCCAAGTCGGCTACTGACACGCGGGAGGTCCTAGGGGTGTTGAGGTCCATGGACGCCCATATGGGCCAATTCGTGTCCCGTATGGACCAACTCGTGGACCTCATGGGCCAGCTGGTGGTGGCGGTGAGGTCACAAGCAAGGCCAGCAACACCACCTCCGCCACCACCTGCTGGGGCGCAGGGTCGAGCAGCAGTGTCCAGTTCCCCTGCGTCCACAGCCAGTGAGCACACCTCTACCACCAGCAGGTCACCACCACACCCCCCCTCCCAAACGTGGAAGGGGCCGTCCGAAGAGGAAGCAGATGTCTAGAGAGGACTTCGCACGCTTCAAGCGCCAGTGAGTCAGCCAGCCACCTTGACCACCTACTGCATTGACTTGGACTACGATCCTACCCCACACAGCCATCTGAATGGCATGTGTCTGTTGGACTATGGACATAGAACTAAATGGGTACACCTTGACCATCACGCAGCCATGACCGTCATCTCATTGTCACTGCACGCACCACTTATGTCATCACCTTGCACACAATCACGTCACCTATGAAAATAAATGCACCTTGATCACAATCTGCTGTCTGTGCCCTGGGTTTATTCAAACATGTGCAACAGCAACCATGAGCAGAAATGCATCTGCTGTGTGGAATGTCGATGGGACAGGAGAGGCTGTAGGGACCTAGGGGTGAAAGACAGAACAAGAGGCCATTGAATGAGTGTGTCACACACTCATCACACAGTACATGTCACCAACTACAAGCAATGTACACACATTTCACAGAGCAACAGGGCACAATGCAACAGCCACTGTCAGTGGCATACTACCCTGGACATGGACCATTGACACACAGCACTCAGTGAACAAAAGGCCTCCGTGACAGAGCACACATACACCTGCACAATTACAGCTACATCAGCCGTTCTACATGGTCACTCACCGTCAAGTGAAGTAGCGGGCGATGAGCTGCTGACGCACATTCCCAGCTTCCTCCTCTCCACTGTCCTCGTCACTGGAGCTGTCCTGGTCTGCAGGCTGGGGCCCTGGCTGATCACCGTCATCCACTATTAGGGGGATCTGCTTGCGAATAGCCAGATTGTGCAGCATGCAGCAAGCCACAACTATCTGGCACACCTTCTGTGGGGAGTACGCCAGTGCACCCCCGGTGCGGTCCAGGCATCAGAACCTGGACTTCAGGAGGCCAAAGGTCCGCTCAACCACACGTCTGGTCCTCCCATGTGCCTCATTGTAGCGGTCATCAGCTGGGGTCCGAGGATGTCGTAATGGGCTGAGCAGCCAGGGCCCATTCGGGTAAGCAGAGTCACCTGGGTGTGAGGGACACAGAGAATCGTTGCAATTCCAACTGGACACAGGACAGCATGGCACACCCAGCAATCTACACGACTCCGCATACTCACCAACAATCCATGCACGATCCGGTTGCAGATTGGCCATCAAACGTGGTAGGATGCTGTTGCGCATGATGTGCGCGTCATGGGCCGATCCTGGAAACTTCGCACAGACGTGTGAAATTACCATGTCCGCAAGGCACACCACTTGCACATTCAGTGAGTGGGTGTGCTTCCTGTTGCGGTATATGTGTTCCGTGGCCTGTGGTGCAACAAGGCCAACATGGGTGCAGTCAATTGCACCAACAACGTGGGGGATCCGTCCAAGGGCATAGAAAGCACCCTTCACTGCCGCCAAATCACGGGCCCTGGGGAATTGGATGTACCTGTTCCTGTACAGCATCATAGCTGACAGTTCATCCCATAGCACCATGCTGAACATGGGCTGGGACATCCCACCTACACTGCCCACTGTGTGTTGGAATGACCCACTGGCGAAGAAATGCAGTGCAGCCATCACCTTAGCCGTGGGGGTAAATGCAGTTGGATACACCCTGCGAGGACGGAGGTGGGGTTCCAATAAGGCACATAGGCGATGCAGAGTGGCTCGGTCCAGGCGAAATGTCCGTATTATCTCTACATCCTCCATGTCTGTCAGCAATTGGTAGGGGCGATGTATGTTTGGTCTCCTCCTAGGAAAGATGGAAGTGGACTCATGTCAAAGCAACACGCCACATGGCATTACCACATACACAAAACATCGATGATTGACCTACCAATTGAATCACAGTACAGCTGACAAATAGGGACAGCACAGCCACAATACACTTACACAGGTCCCATATCAATAGCAATGGGCAGTGACACACAACATTGCTGTGTGCAGGCACATGGGGATTTAGGCCTTAATAACTTGTAAGGCATGCTGACGTTATCAGACAGCATATTTGGTAAGCGGCAACACCACGGCGACATGACTAGCTGCTGTGCATGACACTGCTACCGAGGCTGGGTGAGTATGGCACACACCAACAACGCTATGGGCACAGGCTGAGCGGCCAAAACAAGTGTGACCTGTGGCACGAGGGGATATGAGACAGTCATTGATGTCCCTACTGCACCCTATGTACAGCACTGTACGGATCACACCTCCAGGAACATTGACAGGTGTACACATTGACAGCTCCATGGCAACACGGCTGTGTGATTGCAAATACACAACACAAATGACACGTAACGTTGCACGTGCCAGGTGTGAGATGTACATAGTGCAAGATGGCATGTGTGTGCATATGCATCTCCCATGCTCCCATGCCAATGTGTACATGATGTTATGGCAACAGACATGTGGAGGCTGGCCACTGGCCGTCCCTGCCTATGCACACAGCATGTTGTGGCCCTGTCCATTGTGGACCTGCTCCCACACACTAATCATGGCCACATCTAGGTCATACCTGAAACGAACTGGAAGTCAAACAGACATATTATACCCTGTCCTCATGGCCTCCCCTCGCTCACCAGAATATGCGTTTGCACCTGGGAAGCCAGCGCATGCACAGCAGCTCCCAGCTCGCCCCAGAGAGGCCAAGGAGTGTATGTGTGGGTCCAGTCGAACAAGTGGTCTGTCTCGCGGCATGACAAGTGGCTGTACGCCGTCCACCTGCGTGGTGCCCCGACTCGAGACCCGGGCCACATTGACAATGCATGCCAGGCTCCGCCGTCCGGATACACCACCTGCAACACACAGAGGCTGTAGCTGCCCTAGCGGCCCAGGCCGCGTCCAACTGGAGCACATGGACCCACACATTCACTCTTTGGCCTCTCTGGGGCAAGCTTGGAGCGGCTTGTGCACGCGCTGGCTTCTCTGTCGCAATGGCATGTAACGTGTGTGTGGAAATAGGCAATGTGAGAGATGGTGCGAGCCACCTTCCGTGACGTCACTGCTGCTCGTGATGTGTTCGTCTCCCCACTAATTCCATTTGACATCTGCCATACTACAAATAGAGAATGTGTTGCCTGCGTGATGTGACCAGGAGGAGCGTGCCATGACCTCTCGCACACCATGCCCCACTGCCATCCCGTGCCCTGGATTGCCTGTGCAGGTGGGTAATGTTGGGGATACACCTGGTCGACAGGGGATCTGAGTGCCTTGGCAAGGGCCTGACGGATGCACAGCAGTATCCAGCATGTCCACAGAGGGTGGGCTGACGTCTACGCCTGATGCAGCATTGCTCGCGTGCCCGCCTGTTGTGCACACACGAGTTCACATTCATCCCCAGACAGGTGTTCTTTACATATGCCCAGGAGAGCGGTGATGTACAGTTCTGGAACCCTCCCAACACAGCGTGTTTCGACATTGCATGTGCGCATCTACCTGTCACACCCACCCACCTGAGCCAAGCGTAACTCCCGCTTCACATGACACATGTGTGTCTTCCACAGTTGTGCTACACTCTCAGGGGCAGACCTGCAACTGTCCCGTGGCGCACACACACACTGACGTCGTGTGTGTGTCTTGTCTGGCGTCGCTGTGGCATGCTTTGTCGTGGCTCCCACTTTTGGTTGCTGAGTGTGTGGTCAGACTGTGTGTGTCATTGTATACATGTGTAGGACTGTGCTTTGTAGTGAGCAGGCCGTCAGTGTTGTTGTGTTGATCTTTCGTGCGACTTCATAGTTTGAGGAGTCCTGCTCCAGGAGCTGTGGTATTTCCCTGTGACCACTGTTGCGGCTACTCATTTGCGTTGCCATCCAATGACGGCGGACTACATGGTCATCTCACGGCTGCCGTGTACTTCACACACTCTCATCCTTCCTCATTCGTACTTGTGAAAGGACTCAGGCGAGACACATATTTGCTTCAAGCCATGTATTGGGACTTATGTCCTCTGTGATGCAGTATAGTGGACACTACTGGAAGCGAAATGCATGTGGAGGATATACTCAGCATGGGTGTAGGGGTACATGTGATTAGTTGTTGCCTGTGGGATGTGGGCTTCAGAGTTCCAACTGCTTAGCCGTTGCTGTGCTAATGTACATTTGCTAATTACTGAGGAGCTGTTGACTTTGACACAGACAGTACACATTTAGCCTACCAGACCGCTTGCCATCATGGGCACAGTACATCTCAGTTCCATGTTCCAGGTTTGCTGCTATAGTTACTCATACACACGTGCGTGAGAGGTGACATCAGGGCATGGGCTCACGTGCATGCAACGGCGTCCCACTTGTTGTTGCAATGTGGTGGCTACTGGACATGTCACAGTCACTGGGGTGATGTTGTTGGTGGATGCACTTGTTGTCCATGCAAAGGTCCTGGCACGGAAGTGCAGGGAGAGGTGAGGTGGCAGCTCTCACATACTGCAGCCGAACGATTACTGTCCAGTGAGCGGTGCATCTGTCCATGGGCGCAGGATCCATATTATGGCCTAGTTGTACGTGCAGTCATGTCCATGTAGTTGCCATACACAAATCCCATGCCTCTGCCTTCCCCTGTTGATGCAGAGTTACTGGATGTGATGAGGCACAGAGTGCATGTCCCGTAAATATCCGATGTCATGGCAGTGTAGTTGATGGTGTGGTGTCAGTTGCAGGTTGTATGTTATAGTTGTTGTACTGGTAACTGCCCGGTCCGTGCGGAAGCCATGCATGGGTAGGGTGTCGGACATCATTGTTCAATTGGCGATGTTGCGTCGTGGGCCGACGAATTGACAGGTTGTCAGGTATGCGATGCCTTCCAGCAGGGCTTCCATGTAATTGGTGGTGAACATGGATGCCATCCAATGTAGCGGATGGTGGCTGTCAAGGTGTTGGTCGTGAGTTGTCCCTTGTAGGAGCATGATGGGACATGTTGGATGACATTCGATGTAACTGTTATCCATGATCCGTCGTGTGGAGGCACAGTGGTCCCATTGCAGTGAGGGTCCGATTGCAGCCACATACGCCATGCCCCCATAGGCTGAACAGGCCCTGTCGTGGACGTCCAGGGGGTGGAATAGTTGTAGCAGGTCCGCCCTTGGACATTCCGGGTTGGAGAGACATAAATCCACAGGATAGTTGAAGGGACACCTCCGACAGTAGAAGACGGGGATGACGCAGCTGAACAATGCGATGCGGTAAGTTAGTCGGTAACTTACGTTCAGCAAGGACAGGGTCTCACATCCCAATATCTGTACAAGGTAATGTTTGTACAGCTTTATCTGTCCGGCGTAGTTGGGTAGGTGTGGTGGAAGTTCCATTTTGCTGCAGGGCGATTTGATGGCGTGCTCCGGCTGTCTGTGCAGTCTGCAGAGTGCACGCTCCGAAGTTGCTGGGTATTCTGTGATGTTCGTAAGGAGGTAGGGGATGTGTTCTAGTAGCTTGTTTGGAGGACACGGGTCCTCATCCCACATGCTTGTCTGTATGGTCAAGGTCAGTGGTGTCTGACTCCTTCCAGATAAGTAGCATGTGAACCACATGGGGGAGTGTTCTCATTTCTTTTTCCCGTTCGGAATGTTCTTTCGTTTTGTGCGCTATCTGCCATGTGGTCGCTTTCCTCTGCATGCCTGTGGTGTGCGTTTTAGTTGGAATAATGACTGTATTGTCCAGCTTGCATAGTTGGGCTGTGGATAGGTTGTGGGTATTGAAGGTTATTGAGTGCTATCTCCTCTCCCGTGTGTGGGTGGCAGGCTGCCTTTCCGCTATTCGTTGGGCCTTGTGTGTGAGGGTGTTATAATTGAAGCCACCTGTTGTCGGTCCCCGGCCTCTTTGTTGTTACGTATTGCATGTCTTGGTATTGGGTGCAGGGTGGTATGGGTGTTTCTGTGTGGTACTGGCGTACCTTTTGCCGACGGGGTCCATATTGTGCTGGGTGATGTTGCCGCCACTGTGTGCTTCGCCATGTTTTGCACGCAGGGGTGTGTCCTAATTGGGCGTGACATCACTGCCCTGTTCGGGTCAGTTGTGTGACGTATGTTGGCAACTGTGAATTGCCGGTTGGAGACATGTGTGTGGCTGGCCTGTCACGTGACATGTGCGTTCGGGGTGGAGCTGGTGTGTGTGGTTGTGAGCCTGTGTTGTTTGTGTGCGGCGCATACATGGCGCTGTGTTTGGGCTCTGCGTTGTGCGCATGTGTGGCTGCGTCATCGCCGCTGCGGTGCCGTGACGGGGACGTTAGTTCATGGTCCCGGGTGTTGTGTGCCCCGTTGTTGCGAGTTGTCACTTTTTGCCCGGTGTGACATTTGTGGGTGCAGTGGTGGATGTGTCGTGTCCACGCAGGGGTGTCGGGGGGGGGGGTGCCATTTCCTCTTTTTCCGCCCTTGCACTGTGTGGGGTGTTTGCGTGCCCTTGTTGTGTGTCTGCTTACCTGCGTCGCCGCGGCCCGTTGGCTCCTAGGTAGTGCATCAGGTAGAGCATGGGGAGGGCCTGCAGTGCTGGATTCATGCTCGGGGGGGCCGCCTCTTTTGTGTCCGTCGATCGGGTTTCCGCCTTGCTTTCACGTGCGGTGTCTCTTAGCCGTGGGAGCTGTTTGTTTGCGGAATCGTAATTTGTACTGCGGGCGGTACGTGATTTCGTCAGGCGGTGTCTCTCCATTGGGCTGCGCCGCTACGTGAGCGGGCGCACTTTGATGGCGGGCGGCGTCGCTGGCTTGCGGGCGGTGTTTGGCTGACTTTTCACATCCTAATTTGGCGGGCGTGTGGGACGCTGCGGGCGGACGGTAACTGGTGGTTTTTACATCCGACAGCACGGCGGTAGTGCTTCCGCCCGCCATCCTAATGGGCCCCTATGTTTTTAATAAATATTTATTGGTATTGGTAAATAGTTTAGAGTTATTTAATAATTCATTAATTATTTAAAAAAATTAATTTATTTATAAGTATGTTATTTGTCACTTCTACGCTATCCAACACTTTCTCTACTGTTGCACTCTCTGGAGTGGGAATAGTAATTTTTACCCCTACGCTATCCAACACTTTCCCTACTGTTGCACTCACTGGAGTTGGAATAGTAATTTTACCCCTACGCTATCCAACACTTTCCCTACTGTTGCACTCTCTGGAGTGGGAATAGTAATTTTTACCCCTACGCTATCCAACACTTTCTTTACTGTTGCACTCCCTGGAGTGGGAATAGTAATTTTTACCCCTACGCTATCCAACACTTTCCCTACTGTTGCACTCTTTGGAGTTGGAATAGTAATTTTTACCTCTACGCTATCCAACACTTTCTCTACTGTTGCACTCTCTGGAGTGGGAATAGTAATTTTACCCCTACGCTATCCAACACTTTCCCTACTGTTGCACTCACTGGAGTTGGAATAGTAATTTTTACCCCTACGCTATCCAACACTTTCCCTACTGTTGCACTCTCTGGAGTGGGAATAGTAATTTTTACCCCTACGCTATCTAACACTTTCTTTACTGTTGCACTCCCTGGAGTGGGAATAGTAATTTTTACCCCTACGCTATCCAACACTTTCCCTACTGTTGCACTCTTTGGAGTTGGAATAGTAATTTTTAGCCCTACACTATCCAACACTTTCTCTACTGTTGCACTCTCTGGAGTGGGAATAGTAATTTTTACCCCTACGCTATCCAACACTTTCCCTACTGTTGCACTCACTGGAGTTGGAATAGTAATTTTTACCCCTACGCTATCCAACACTTTCCCTACTGTTGCACTCTCTGGAGTGGGAATAGTAATTTTTACCCCTACGCTATCCAACACTTTCTTTACTGTTGCACTCCCTGGAGTGGGAATAGTAATTTTACCCCTACGCTATCCAACACTTTCCCTACTGTTGCACTCTTTGGAGTTGGAATAGTAATTTTTACCCCTACGCTATCCAACACTTTCCCTAATGTTGCACTCTCTGGAGTTGGAATAGTAATTTTTACCCCTACGCTATCTAACACTTTCCCTACTGCTGCACTCTCTGGAGTGGGAATAGTAATTTTTACCCCTATGCTATCCAACACTTTCCCTACTGTTGCACTTTCTGGAGTTGGAATAGTAATTTTTACCCCTGCGCTATCCAACACTTTCCCTACTGTTGCACTCTGAAGTGGGAATAGTAATTTTTACCCCTATGCTATCCAACTTTTTTATTACTGTTGTTTTTTGGGGAGTTGTAATAGTAGTTTTATTCACTATGCTATTTAATATTTTTTGTATTATTTTAGTTAATATAGTATATAATTAATTTTAAAAATATTAAAAGTAAAAAAATTTTTTAATTTGTTATACATAATTATTTAATTTTTATTTATGTTATTGTTTTAGGTGTATAGATGTATTTGTAATTTTTAATATTTTTTAATAATTTATAATTTATTAAAATAATTATTCAAACTTATTATTAAATAAGTATATATATTATATATTATATGTATGTTTAATTAATGTTTTATTTAATTATATATGTTACTTATTATTTTTAAATATTATAAAATATTTTTAACTATATTTAATTTAATTATAAGTATTATTTAGTTTATTTTACATATTATTTTTAACAAAAAAAACGATATTTTTGATAACGATATTTTTGACATCGATATTTTTTCCGATATTTTTGTACTTACCATGTTGTAGATAGGATTTCGATATTCTTGACATCGATATTTTTGTTGCGATATTTTTGTAGGTCGATATTTTGACCTTCGATATTTTGTCAGTGATTCGTACAGTATACCTTCTAATAGCTCTGTCACTCTGACCAGTGCTGTATACCTTCTAGTAGTTCTCTTACTTGGTACCATCTATTATACAGTACTGACTAGTACAGTATGCCTTGGACTGACTCTGTTACTCTGTACTATCTAAAGCAGTGTACTGACAAGTACTGTATACCTGTAGTAGCTCCAGGTGTGGCCCGTGCAGGTAAGAGCGGTGGGGCGGGGTGGGGGGGGGGACTCGACAGACGACAACAAGGGAAACTTAAATTAAAAAAAAGAAAACCATGGGTTTCTTTTTTAAATTTAAGTTTCCCTTGTCGTCGTCTGTCGAATCCCCCCCCCCCACCCGACCGCTCTAAACCTGCACGGGCCATGCCTGAGTAGCTCTGTCACTCTGTCATCTAATGCAGTGCACTGTCTAGTACAGTATACCTTCTAATAGCTCTGCCACTCTGTGATATCTAATGCAGTGTACTGACTAGTAGAGCAGACTTCTAGTAGTTCTGTTACTGTTTACCATCCAATGGAGTGTACTGATTACTACTGTATGCCTTGGAGTGGCTTTGTTTTTTTGTTTTTTAAATCTGTTTTTATTAAATAGTTTTTTTTCCCAGTACTCAGCAACTATTCAAACATGCATAGTATATCATAAATTCAGCGTTGGCTATGTAATGGACCAAACAACATTTGTATAGCATTGAAAAGATTAACAGGTACTACCTGTACTCTCCATAGTAGTATATACCGGTAGGCAGTGTCTGTTTATGAAGTACATTTGTGTATCATCTATGGTCATGCATGCACGTTATTGCCTTAGTGAATAGCATTTGCCAGTGCTATGATTTGTTGTTGCGCGCTGTCTCGTGACTTAGGGAGGTGGGTGATAACTATCCCTGGGCGGAGTATGCGGAGTGGTGGGCAGTCAAAATATCGAAAAATAATATCGATATACAAAAATATCGAAGTTTAAATATCGAAGGGACAGAATATCGAAGGGACAGAATATCGATGGACAGAATATCGACCCTAAGGTAAGTAATATCGAATTTTTAATATCGATGTAAGTAATATCGAAGTTAGTAATATCGAAATCAAATATATCGATGTTACTAATATCGATGTTACTAATATCGATATTAAGTATTATTGTTATGTATTTTGTTATGTTTTTAATATGTATGTGTTATATGTGTTTTTGTTAAGTGTTTACTTGTTTAAAAATATATGTATACAATTTTTATGTTAATAAATTTATTTTTTAAGTTTTTTTTTTTTTGTACTGTAGCGGGTTGTGAGTTTATAGGGGAATAGGGTGGGAAGTAATTTAATTATAATAAATTAATTATTAATTTTTAGGAATTATAAAATAATTTTAATTATTTTTTGCGTTTAAGTTCTGTAGCAGGTTGTGGGTTTATAGGGGAATAGGGTGGGAAGTAATTTAATTGTAATTAAGTTATAATTTATTTTAATCAATTGGTATTGATAATTATATTATTGTTAATTAATTAATAATTGGTAATTAATTTTTATTAATTGGTTATTAATTTTTAATAATTGATTAATTGATTATCATGTAATTTAAATCTAATAAAGTTATAATTTATTTTAATTAATTGTTATTGATATTTATATAATTGTTAATTAATTAATAAGTGGTAATTAATTTTAATTAATTGATGATTAATTTTATTAATTGATTAATTGATCATCATGTAATTTAAATGTAATTAATTTATAATTTATTTTAATTAATTGGTATTGATAATTATGTTATTGTTAATTAATTGATAATTGGTAATCAATTATTAATTTGTAATTAATTATTATTAATTAGTTATTAATTTTTATTAATTGATTAATTGATCATTATGTTAAGTGTATTATTTTATCATTGGAGTGTGTTGTGTGTTTATAGTGGAATACTTTTGGAAGTAATTGAAATCTAATTAAGTAATTATTAAATTTATTTTTGGGTATTGATAATTAATTTATTGGATATTAATTATTAATAGGTCATTTTTTAAATTACAAACTTTTGGTTCTAAAAATTAATTTATTGTTGTTTTATCATTAATTGGTAATTAAAT